>CP136063.1:46210398-48610398 GCA_032622095.1 Siphonodentalium dalli | reverse complement strand
GGCAATTCAACCACTACCTCAACGTTTGCACTCGGTTATGAAAGAACCAGTAGGGTCCACATTTCCACATATGTGGTTGGAAGGCTTGGAAGGTCAAGGCGACATTCAAAGGTCAAAGTAATTTTTAAAAAGAGCATCACTAGGGCGAGGCAAAATACGCATGTGGTAATTTCATAACGTGTAATTAATATGCCAAATTTGACGGACGGAACCCAAATTCAAACTTGACCTGTATTTTCATATGGGTAATCCATATAACACATTTGAAAACAATCAGATAATTAAAACTAAAAATTATCACGCAGAAACAAAAATAATCGGCAAGTTCGACAAGGACCTTAACTCCGGAAAAAATATGCGGGCGGAAACAAAATTTGAACTTGTCCTGTATTTTGGGCAATTAAACTGACATACCAAATTTTATTCCGTTACGTTCAGACTTACTAAAGTTATCATTTTCGAAAAAAGCGAAAGAATGGACCGACAAAAACATAATACGTTCCGTTTTTACAAAACGGGTGTATAAAAACAAATTCTTACAGTTTAACAAAGACATTTGCGACTGAGGTGGTTAAAAATTATTATATGATGGGATAAACAATATAGTGTAGTAGATTAAGTCCAATTTCAAGGCAATTGTTCAATATGTGACTAAAGCATGAAACTTTGCACATATGTACATATTCACATACTAATTGATATTAGATGTGGATCATTGCTGAAATTCCAAATTTAAAGAGTATTTCATGATTGGATAATTTATTAAATGTCGCAATTAATCTTACCATGAAATATGCGATTTAAATATTTGGAATATACAGTAAGTATGACTCTGTGAGATATAATGCCACATTTTTAGGGTAAAATTTGAACTCCCGCCCATGATGGCAATCAAAATGGCAGCTAGAAGTGGAAAATTTGACGTTTTTCACTAATGTCTTCTAGATCAGTTTCTGCTGTATGGAACGGGTTCAGAATTGTGACATTATTTTTGAATTATGCATATTAACTGATTGGGTCAATAAAATATGCCATTCATGATGTCCCAGCCCCTTGCGCGCCCTCAAAAGTTAGAATTTTACAGAACTCGGTATGAAATTTCACAAAAAATCAACATTATGATTCAAGTCATATTTCAACAAGAAATGGACAGAACTGTGAACACTAATTTAGGCATACCATTACTTATGAATATTTCAACTCACTGGAACCATTGTCACTTGGTCTGAAAATGGCTGCCAAAATGTGATCAAACCTGGGAAATTGTAAATATTGGCCCAGCATGCCATGTAATCGCTTGCAAGTTGTGGTAGATGAATAAAATTGGCTATTAAATACATAAAATTCTAACATTTCTGATGCACATTTGTTAAGTATTACTACTGTAACCAGTGAAATTACCAGAAATATTGGATTTTTCTATCACAAACCTGACATCAAACTCGGCAAAAATGTACTTTTCAGGTTTGGACAATTTATTCAAGTAAATAAAACCATCTTTGGTATCAAAGATGTTTATTGTTTTGAGATGTCTTAAATGCGTTCACACTGAAGATGGCTTCCAAAATGGAAACCAAATTTGGTGAAAAAAAAAACGTTTATTTAAAAAAAAATATAGCCCGAACATTATTCTCTGTTCCCAAGAGGTAGAAAATTGTGACTCACTTGTTTATTAACCATGTTACTTAATCCACTGGCAACTACATGTTTCTTTCTCGTTGTCCCAGTACCTTCTGTACGGTCATGATTGTGTATATGCATACCTGGAGTATAACTGGGTGGTCATTGGCGGCGTGTGGGTATATAAGTGTCCGTGTGGTCATGGTTGTATATGTGATATATATGCATCTCTGCCTTAGCTGTATACATTGGTGGATGTATATATATACTAAGAGTAGCTGTATGATCATGGATGGGGTGTGTGAGTATACATCGAATGGCTGAATTGTCATGGGCGAGGTGTATATGCATACATGGAGTGTACGAATGGTCCTGGGGGTATTGGTATATCAATTGGAGAGGTATATATGTACCTGGATTGACGCTTTGGTCACGAGGGGTGTATATGTATATCTTGATTTGGTAAATGGTCATGGGTGTGAAGAAAATGTATACAGGGAGTGACTGTATGACCAATGGTGATGTCCTGCGCGTTGTATTGCTATACCTAGAAGGTCTGTATGGTCAATGATGAGGCGTCGATGTATACCTGAAGTGATTATATAATAGGTATTGGTGGGGTGTGTATATAAGTTGTATATAGTTTTGGCTATATGGCCATGGGTGTGGCCAATATGTATACAGGGAGTGATCATATGAATGCCGGCTGATACGGATCCTGGCTCTTACGGACCCTGGCTCTTACGGACCCTGGCCGATACGGACCCTGGCTGATACGGACCACCGGCTGATACGGACCCTGGCTCTTATGGACCCCCGGCGTATACGGACCCTGGCTCATACGGACCTCAATTTTATTTATATTTTCCTTTATTTAAATAAATTAAAATACTGGCAACATACGTACTAAAGTAACAAAAATGTGAATATAATGAGGCACAACAAAAGTGTAACAACGTTCCACCAGACGATCATTATTTATACTGGGGCGTACAGCTTGGGGACTGCTGGCAGTAATCCTCATTGACGAGTAGGGTTTGCTTTAACAGACAGTCAAGCTTCCCACGTATCGCTAACTTCTCACAGGTTCTTGATGGGACGAGATTCACGTGAAACGATTCTGGTAGATAAGAGGTATGTGGACAATGCTTTGCTTCAAATCGAAGGAGAGTCATGTATGTACCAACAACTCAATAACATATAGATTAAAAAAATTGTTACCATTTGGGCGTTCTTTGTAACAAAGATAACACAATCATTCCTGAATATTTCATGCAGACATTTATTTTCTTCGGATAGATAGGAAAACCAAAGACCGCTTCAATGACCAAATATATCAGGAACACTTAGCCAGATGTTGTATCGATACTGACAGCGTCTGTTTTTTTCTTCTATTAGATGGATCAGCTGCTTGCAACGTCGTGTTTATCAGGTGTAAAGTAACACTGTTTAATATTTAATTACACATAAGAGCGTTATACCAAATCCCCCTTATAGTGTCTTCGTCTCTTTTCTTTTGAATTGAATACGGATGCGAACATTTAGGTACTACCAGTTGAATTGCAGTCGGGAAGCACACATGGATCGACACAACATTCAATTAATTTGACAATAGAGCGTTACTTTATGTCCCATCCTAGTGTCTTCTGAGTAATAATGCTTCCAGTACAGTATGTAAATAATACCGTGCGTTATGCTTGTTTAGAATAGAAAATTTAGTTGTCAGTTGATTAAGTAACATGTTTAATAACCAAGTGAATCACACTGTGCTACTTTTTATGGAATAGCAGACAATAATGTCCGGGATATATCTGAAAATATAAACTTTTCTACCAAATTTTGTGGACATTTTGTACACAAGCTTGAGTATTTATTTTCTGAAAACAAATCAGTGTGATGCATTCTAGCTGGACCAAATATGTTTAAATGAAAATTTTGAAAAACTAACACCAAACCAACCAAAGTTGGTTAAAATCGGTCTAGTGGTCTGTGAGAAAAATCCGAACAGACAGACAGACATATCCTACTCTGTTATGTATATATAGATGATAATACAGTAAAACTTCGTTAAGTCGAACGTCGGTAACTCGAAAACCCCCACATAAGTCGAAGTCATTGACTGGTCCCGGCTGAGCTTGTGTGAAAAGTCATTTAAATAAACATGGTTGTCGAAGGTGGTAAGTCGAACTCCGCTTAAGTCGAAACAAAATTTGGGGCAGCAGACAGCTTATATCACTAATTACCATGGTTAAGATGAAACGCATTCGGAATGAAAGCATCTGTGTTGCTCTTTCATATGCCATTGTCTTGAGAATACTAAGATGAACATATGGGGCATTTTGGCGAAGGTCTCAATAGACGCGGGGTCGGGGTGTCAAAAATGACCAAATTTTGATTTCGATCTGATTATCACCTCAGGATATAAAGTCTCTAAGAGATGGCGATTACAAAGTCGCAAAAATATTCTTTAATCGGATGATACATGGCAAAGTTATGAGCCCATAAACATTAATACTATTGGGCTAGAATGGCTTGTCGCCAATACTCAGTCAAAATGAAAGCAGTTATGCCACTATTTGATTTGCCATTTTATTTAGAATACTGAGTTGAACACAATTGGTAACTTTGGTCGACGTCGCATCTGGAAAGGGGTCAGGGAAGGGTATTATATATGCCACTGTCTTTGTCATTGTTATATTATGAAACATCATATGTTTATCGACGGTAGTCTGATGTCTGAGACATGGAGATATCCAAATTTCCCGCCGGGAATTTGAAATCTAGTTCTGATTAATATTGTTCAAATTTATGATTCAGACAACCCGTACATTGAAATATTTTAAATGTAGCTCTTTGGAAGCAGTACTCAGGCCTGCTCTATATTGTGTTTGGTCACATGTCGGGTTTGATGTCGTAGAGCTATTATCATCATTGTGACATATGGCACACTGGCTGAGTCCATGACAAATAGTTTATGTAGAATGCTTCTTTCGTTTAATTAAAGCTCACCTCGTTAAAACGCATGTCAATCGTATTTGTTTACAAATTGCATTGAGTAGCTCTATAATCAAGTTGTAATATGGCCAAATTTTGTTGAACACCATGTTGATAAATAACACATTTTGAGAAATTTTATACCATAGTTGACAGCCATTGCATTATTTTGTTGTAATTAATCGACTCTGATAACAAAGGCGTATTTTGAAGAAATGTTGTTGTAACTTGTTGGTATGTGGTCATGGGGGTCGGATTGAGTACCTTTAAGATTAAGACAAAAAGTATGAACGACAAATGTTAGCTTACGTGTAATACTTCAGCAGTTGCATTTAAGGGATATAGACCTTATTCTGGTAACCCACCGCTACTCATTTAGACCTCTGTCCCATCTAATTTAATTGCCCCCCCCCCATGTACTAATCACCAAGCTCAAAATCTCTTGTCACGATACTGTATCCCTCAATTAAATTAAGTACCAGCTCGTTCAACATTATACAAAAAATTTCACTTAGTTACATCATTTGGTTATTTTTGTTGAGCTTCGTATTTTTGTTTTTGTCGACCGTTTTATATTTTTGCTTAACCAAACTTTGGCTAATTGAGTGTAAATTGATACATATAAAAGTACCTAGGACATATGGTAACTTGAGACCAATGTTATAATATATAACTACAATCTCACCGTTATGGTTATGTAGCCCTGCTAATTTGCTACCATGCTGGTGGGTACTGCTGAATTGCTACCATGATGGTATGGCAAACTAATGATGTCAAGATTTGAAAAGTACTGTTAAATACGTTCAACTTTTCTTGTTGTTATTTTCATGATAATTGGTTTATCTGAACAAATGGAGGAAAGCCATTATATGTATAAAACATTCAAAAACATGTACCGCTACCATATAATGTAATATGTGTTATTAAAGTATGAGTATCTCTTTAAATAACAAATTTTAAATAGTTATACAATAATAAATATGAACTGAATACCCATCTCCCGAAAGGCTTCTATCAATTAATATTGATTTTATTTCGAATATTTATTGGGACCGTTTATTTGTCTATTTATAGAACATACCATTCGGGTGATACCTATAACGTTATAGACCATTGGGCTTTTCCTTTCCTATGGCTACATACCGAAAGTCAAATGTCCCAGATTAATTGATTGTATTGTTCTATTCCATAGTTATACACGATAATGGGTATAATTATCGTCTATTTATGACAAATTACACAATAAAAGTTATGGTCTCTGTTCATATTAACCACTATTGTTCGTTAGCTAAACAACCACACATTTTTAGACCAGAAAATGTTCGAAATAAAATTAATATTAATCGATAGAAGCATTTCCTGACAGAAGTCTTCGATTCAGATCTTATATTTTATAGCCTGGTAACTATATATATGTTTACGAAGAGATAATCGACCTTTAAATTTGACAGGCATAATTTGGGTGAATTCAAGACAGGAGTCTTTTTTCTTTATTAATCTCATTTCACTAAATATAAATCTTATCCAAATTGTCACTGAATATATATCGCTAGTAGTTCAGTCAGACTGAAATCATGATAGAATTGTACTGCAAAAATTTAACACATTTCACTTGAAGTGGACCTTAAATTATTTCATTTTCAATTGAATTGTGTTAAAGAGTTGTAATTGTACATGTAGGCACATACATTTATGATTGAGAAAATTCATGAACTAATTGAAATAGTCCAACTTCGACTTACATTTTACATGGCTACAGTTCTACTAAAAATATTTCAGTAAAATTTCACATGATAATAAATCGCCTTATTTTCATTGAAAATTGGACATTCAAAGTTGAGTATACACCGAAAAGCAGTGGAGACACCTCTATACACATGCCCATGTTGAGAATCAATTAACTGCAAAGTTTGTGTTAAAGAATGATTATCACTTTAAATAACAAATTTGAAATAGTTGCGTGGGTATAACATAATAAATGAGAATCAAAAACCCCTGTCCGGAAAGGCATCTACCAATTAATATTGATTGCGCTTCGAATTTGTTATTATGAGATGATTCATTGGGATACTTAATATTTCTATTTTTAGAACAGACCATTCAGGTGATGTATATGGCAATTTTGAGACCATCAGGTTGCTCATATAGCTACGTACCGAACGCCAACTGTCCCAGGTTGATTTATTGTATTGTTTTATTCCACAGTCACAATGAGTCTAATTAACGTTTGTTTGTGACAAATTATACAATAAAATTTCTGTTATCTTTTAACAGTGACCACTATTGTTCTTTAGCTATAAAATCAAACTTTTTTATACCAGAAAATATTCGACATAAAATCGATGTTAATCGATATAAGTGTTTCCAGACAGGAGTCTTCGATTCATATCCAATATGTTATACCCCGGTAATTATATGATACATTATATAATACAAAGATATCATCCACCTTTAATATCTTCATGTTACATTTCAACTGCGACTTGCAGTATCAATATGTGTGGGTCCAGTTGTATTTGTCATATCTGACAGTCTATTTATACACCATGTCCCTTGCTGATCAAAGCAGAGCTACAAGTCATATGTTTATGGCATTTTTCACATATAATATCATTTATATCACCAAGTTGTTTAAATCCAACATATATTCACGATGTAGGTTGGTTGTCCCGTTCTATGCGCACATCTGGTGGGATAAGACCTCATTTTGGAAGATTGTTCAGAATATAGTTATATGACCAGAACAATAGGATGCCGTAGCAACAATTCATTAACTCACATAACACCAAATTATTCAATTTTGGACGAGAACATCCCCATATCAACACTACCAGTACAGTGCACTGCAGATACAGGTATTGTGCACGGGATTACATAGCACTAATATTCACACGGAAAGGGAACTGAATATGAAATATGTTTTGTATTGTGAAATATGAACTTATTATCTGAACATTGCCAACATGATAACTACATGATAACTACATGATAACTACATGATAACTACATGATAACTACATGATAACTACATCATAACTTCATGATAACTACATGATAACTACATGATAACTACATGATAACTACATGATAACTACATGATAACAACATGATAACTACATGATAACTACATGATAACTACATGATAACAACATGATAACTACATGATGCCAACATGATAACTACATGATAACAACATGATAACAACATGATAACTACATGATAACTACATGATAACTACATGGTAACTACATGATAACTACATGATAACTACATGATAACTACATGATAACTACATGATAACTACCTACATGATAACTACATGATAACTACATGATAACAACATGATAACTACATGATAACTACATGATAACTACATGATAACTACATGATAACTACATGATAACTGCATGATAACAACATGATAACTACATGATAACTACATGATAACAACATGATAACTACATGATAACTACATGATAACTACATGATAACTACATGATAACTACATGATAACTACATGATAACTACATGATAACTACATGATAACTACCTACATGATAACTACATGATAACTACATGATAACAACATGATAACTACATGATAACTACATGATAACAACATGATAACTACATGATAACAACATGATAACAACATGATAACTACATGATAACTACATGATAACTACATGATAACTACATGATAACTACATGATAACTACATGATAACTACATGATAACTACATGATAACTACATGATAACTACATAACTACATGATAACTACATGATAACTACGCATTAGTGAGTGTTTAGTATAGAACATTGCCTACATGATAACTACGCATTAGTGAGTGTTTAGTATAGAACATTGCCTACATGATAACTACGCATTAGTGAGTGTTTAGTATAGAACAGGTTAAATGTATAGTTTACCTCTATTTCTGACCAAAACTACGTATAATTTGGCAATAACCCAACATCTAATTGTTATTAATATATTACAGATTGTCCAGACATAGTTGGCTACTATATGTATGAAATTGCGGGGGAAATATATTGCCTCAAGTACAACACCAACATGCTGAGAGCAGCCGACACCAGGATGTTCTATGACTCAGAAGGAGCACACCTTGTGCTGATTGAGTGCCGCACGATGCTTGGCGGGTTAGCTGCTCTACTGGTGACATTAGGCCATGGAACAGGTGAGTTGTAAATAACACAGGTGCTTGTTACATACATGTACTCCACTGGCGACATTAGTTCGTGGAACAGGTGAAGTGTAAATAATACTGGTGCTTGACGGGTTAGCTATTTTACTGGCGACATTAGGTCATGGAACAGGTGAAGTGTAAATAATACAGGTGCTTGACGGGTTAGCTACTTTACTGGCGACATTAGGTCATGGAACAGGTGAAGTGTAAATAATACAGGTGCTTGACGGGTTAGCTACTTTACTGGCGACATTAGTTCAAGGAACAGGTGAAGTGTAAATAATACTGGTGCTTGACGGGTTAGCTACTTTACTGGCGACATTAGTTCATGGAACAGGTGAGGTGTACATAATACAGGTGCTTGACGGGTTTAGCGACTATACTGGCGACATTAGGTCATGGAACAGGTGGGGTGTAAATAATACAGGTGCTTGGCGGGTTAGCGACTATACTGGCGACATTAGGTCATGGAACAGGTGGGGTGTAAATAATACAGGTGATTGACGGGTTTAGCGACTATACTGGCGACATTAGGTCATGGAACAGGTGGGGTGTAAATAATACAGGTGCTTGGCGGGTTAGCGACTATACTGGCGACATTAGGTCATGGAACAGGTGGGGTGTAACTAATACAGGTGCTTGGCGGGTTACCTACTTTATTGGCGACATTAGGTCATGGAACAGGTGAGGTGTAAATAATACAGGTACTTGACGGGTTAGCGACTCCACTGGCGACATTAGGTCATGGAACAGGTGAGTTGTAAATAACACAGGTGCTTGACGGGTTAGCGACTATACTGGCGACATTAGGTCATGGAACAGGTGAGTTTTAAATAATACAGGCGCTTGACGGGTTTAGCGACTATACTGGCGACATTAGGTCATGGAACAGGTGGGGTGTAAATAATACAGGTGCTTGGCGGGTTAGCGACTATACTGGCGACATTAGGTCATGGAACAGGTGGGGTGTAAATAATACAGGTGCTTGACGGGTTTAGCGACTATACTGGCGACATTAGGTCATGGAACAGGTGGGGTGTAAATAATACAGGTGCTTGGCGGGTTAGCGACTATACTGGCGACATTAGGTCATGGAACAGGTGGGGTGTAACTAATACAGGTGCTTGGCGGGTTACCTACTTTATTGGCGACATTAGGTCATGAAACAGGTGAGTTGTAAATAATACAGGTACTCTACTGGTGACATTAGGTCATGGAACAGGTGAGTTGTAAATAATACAGGTACTTGACGGGTTAGCGACTCCATTGGCGACATTAGGTCATGGAACAGGTGAGGTGTAAATAATACAGGTACTTGACGGGTTAGCGACTTCACTGGCGACATTAGGTCATGGAACAGGTGAGTTGTAAATAACACAGGTGCTTGACGGGTTAGCGACTATACTGGCGACATTAGGTCATGGAACAGGTGAGTTTTAAATAATACAGGTGCTTGACATGTTACCTACTCCACCGGCGACATTAGGCCATGGAACAGGTGAGTTGTAAATAATACAGGTGCTTGGCGGGTTAGCGACTCTACTGATGACATTAGGTCATGGAACAGGTGAGTTTTAAATAATACAGGTGCTTGACATGTTACCTACTCCACCGGCGACACTAGGCCATGGAACAGGTGACTTTTAAATAATACAGATGCTTGACATGTTAGCGACTCTACTGGCGACATTGGTTCATGGAATATTGCAAGTCGTTTCAAATGTTACAAATGATTATCAGAGAATAACTCCAACTAGAAAAATTAAAACATTTCACCCATCCTTGTTAAAAAAGGGTTGCAAAGTCACATTTCGAAGTCATTTTAAAAATCCGACGTGTTTTGTCACATAGTTACACATGCTTATCAACCAATTACTCCTACTAGAAAAATGAAATATTTTACCTATCCTTGTTTTGTTTAAAAAGTGTTACAAAGTTATATTTGCAAGTCGTTTTAAAAAACCGACGTGTTTTTTGTCACATATTTACAACTGCTTATCTGCGAATAACCGCAACTATAAAATGGGAATATTTCACCCATCCTTGTTAAAAATGGGTTACAAAGTGATATTGAAAGCCATTTTAAAAAGTTCGACGTGTTTTTGTCATATAGCAACAATTGCTTATCTGCGAATAACCGCAACTAGAAAAATGAAAATATTTCACTTATTCTTTTTATAAAAAGAGTTACAAAGTTACATTTGGAAGTTGTTTCAAAAATGCAACGAGCTTTTGTTACATAGTTACAAATGCTTATCAGAGAATTACTCCAGTTAGAAAAATAAAAATATTTAGCCATCCTTGCTGAAAAAAAAGGGCTACACAGTTAAATTTGGAAGTAATTTAAAATGCGACCTGCTTTTGCGTTGACGGTTACAAATGCTTATCAGAGAATAACTTCAACTAGAAAATTGAAAATATTTCACAAATCTGGACAAAATGAGGTACCAGCTTGTTTTAAAAATAGTACAGCATCTGCTTGTAGCTTTCAAAAAAATATGTAATATGCCATATCTTAGTTTATTACCTGTTTTCCTCTCGTCTGGTCGCGTTTGAGATCGCCTCGGCCAAATTAAATGCGTGTTTAAAGAGAATGTTTAAAGAACATTATTTAATTAACATATAAGAATGACGGTATGTGTCGTAAATTTGGATGAAAAATATATTTAAGATGAAAGTGACAGTGCGGAATTATTGTAAAACAGTTTCACCACCGACGAAACCGACCCAATATTGACCAACTAAGTACCAACAATTTATATTTGTATTTTTCGGAAAATTCGGACAACCTTGCCCTAAAATAGAGTTAAAGTCTGAACTGTCTTTCGCTTATTTAACAACATATATTTAATTCTAATTTGCAACATTTCACACTCTAGGTCTACATTTCTCAAAACAGTAGAGATATACCAGTCTTGTGCGGATTGGTCTTGATAAAAATGAATAGTTAAGACATTAAGGTATCCAGCGAGTGAAGTGTTTCACTGTTAACCATACATTTTAGTCTGACAGCAAAACAAACTTTAAAGGTGGATTATCTCTTTGTAAACATGTTTTATATAGTTACCGGGGCATAAAATATTAGATCCGAATCGAAGACTCCTGTCCAGAAATGCTTCTATCGATTAATATTACTTTTATTTCGAATATTTTCTAGTCCAAAAAGGTGTAGTTTATTTTATCTAACGAACAATAGTGATTACTGTTAACAGAGACCAGGAATTTATTGTAAACTTTTGTCATAAATAAAAGCTAATTATACTTATTATCGCTTTTAACTATGGAACAAAACAATACAAACCATCAATCTGGGACATTTGACTTTCTGGGCGTAGCCATAGGAACAGCCCAGTGCTCCATATCACAATATCGTATCATCCGAATGGTATGTTCTAAAAATAGACACATAAACGGTCCCAATTAAATATTCGAAATAAAATCAATATTAATTGATAGATTCTTTTCCGGACAGGTGTCTTCGCTTCATATTTATTATTTTATACCCACGCAACTATTTAAAATTGTTATTTAATGCGATAATTCATCTTTAAAACTCGATTTACACAAACTCTTAAAGACGGATTCTCTCTTTAAATAACAAATTGGAAATAGTTGCGCGGGTATAAAATAATAAATATGAACTGAAGACCCCTGTCCGGAAACGCTTCTATCAATTAATATTGATTTTATTTCGGATATTTTATCGGGCACGTTTATGTGTCTATTTTTAGAACAGACATTCTGGTGATACCATATAGCGACACAGAGCGGTATCACAGTGTATAAACCGTACAAACATTAAATCGGAAGTTGTTTTCGAAAAGACGAAAAATGCTATTTTTAGAACGTAAATGTGACAGAAATATCACAACAACACCACAAAAACCAGGTTTCAGACGGACACACGGTTGCACCACTAACGTAATTATAAATTGTACATACACATTTGCCGATCGTAAGCGGGGCCATTGATTTGGACACCCGCTCTGAGTCTATGTACGCCTAGTTGTTTAAGTTGATGATCACTAGTTGCCAAAAATATGTACGCCAAGTTGTGATGATGGGATATATGTGAAAAGACGAACCCGTGAATTAGGTTTCCATATTAGAGATACTCGGCCTCCCGATGGTCATTATTAACCTTCAATCACAAGAGAAAGGCACTGTTCCGCTCCACATCCGTTTTCCGAATCTGGGATAGGTACCCACCCCATCCAAACTGCTTCAAATGACTATTTTACTCAGTTTTCCTGATCTATCTTTTCTTATCAATGTCCCGTATCATGATTATAGAAGCATTCCCACTTTATATACCAACATATACCAACAGCACTGTACAGTTTCAAAACAATTCTCCAATAAATGTGGGCTGTACGGTATGCTGATGGATTGACATTTTAAATCCAATATGGCTTCAGGTGCTCATGTTTGTTTTAAACAAATTTTGCGGAACAATGGAGGCTCCCATCTAGAGGCCACGTCGAAGATCCATATGGAGTTCGGTGACGATTGGGTGAGAAATGTGACCTGTAAGGTGTGCTAAAGGATTTGGTCATACAAAGAGTAAAATCCAAGATGGCCAAAATGGCAACCATTTATTTTACAAAATTTGGGAAAAAATCGAAGGCACCCACCGAGAGGTCAGAACGAAGATCCATATACAGATTGGTGATGATCGGATGAGGGATAAGCTCTGCATTTTGTGTTAAAGGATTTAGTGATGCAAAGAGTAAAATCCAAGATGGCTGCCAGTGGCCATATTTTTCATAAAAATCATTCAAATTTTACAGCTCCCATCTATAGGTGATCCTCGACCCATATACCGAATAACGTTGAAATCGGTCAAAGTTTGTTTTAACACTTTTGTTTTATTTTATTACAGTTTTTTAATAGTCTATTTTTATTTGAAGAGTTAAAATTACTCAATCCGAAATGTCGCTCGCAAATCTGCGCAAATTACTATTTCCTTGGCATCGGCGGTAAAAGATATTTGATTCGAGTCGCGGAACCGACCCATCACAGCTCAGAGTGATCACATCTCGATGTTTGAATTCTATTTTTGTAAATGTGACAGAAATATCACAACAAAACCACAAAATCCAGGTTTCAGACGGACACACGGTCGCACCACATCTATAAACGTAATTATAAATTGTTCTTACACATTTGCCGATCGTAAACGGGCTCTATTTGGGCGAAAGACTCTGTTTAATAGACAAAAGCGGTCTTTGATCACTTCAGAAAAAAAAATTCTCGTAAAAATTCCCTCTTCAAATGTCATTTTAACACATAGCCAGCATCTGTCGGAAACCCCACTATATTGCAACGGAAAGGCCGTTATGTGTGCAACATATATCGACATGCCCTTGGCTCGAGTGTATTCACAACTTAAAAGTAGAGAGTATTTATTTGGACACCCCACTCGTCAGTCAATGTACGCCTAGTTGTGTACGACGACAATACTAGTTGCGATGTTATACAGGAATCGTACAGTTATGATATGTTCCTTTCGATCCACTTAAACATAACTATGTCTTCGAAATGTCACGTCATTGAACTTATGGACTCTGTATGAATCAAACAAGGTATTCCGATACTATTTAGTTACTTTTATTCGACTCCGCATGTATCAAAGCTGTATTTGGGGGTTGAGGAAATATGTTGTATTCTGTGATGAAATTGTGTATAGGTCAGCGGTGGGGTCTGCAATTGTTTTCCGAACACTATGCGGGGCGGTGGTTGGTTCTGCAGCCCTGCTTACACATCTTTCCTGGCCCTGTAGTTTTGTTCCTAGAGTCATTTTTCTTCAAAATAATGGGACAGAAGGTTTTAAGAAGCTTCTATTATGTAATATGTATGCACTTAACCATTGGTAGCGGATTTGAGTTCACCAGTAGTTAATAATGGGGAATGACACAAAGGAGTAATATTTGTTTTGTCCACCCACCACCCCATCCCGCTAATAAACATGTCAGCTTGCTAAATGCTCAAGGATCTATCAATGCACATTGGCATGGAAAGGCTGATATTTAAATAGTTCTATTAAAAATCATTTATTCAACCTGGTGTAAATGAAAGCATAACACAATAATAGATTCTTCAAATAAATGTAAACTCTTCAAGTAAAGGTACTCAATCCGATTCGATGGTTCCCATATCATCAGATTCCAACAACAGCATTTTTTTTTTAAATGCCGCATCAGTTATAAGAATCGAGTAATTGCCCAAAACTAATGTTAATCACAGTCAACTATAGTATAAAATTGCCCAAAACATGTTATTGTCAACTATCTGACACAAAAAAGTCACTTGTTTTTAGAGTTATCCATCTTCATCCGCAATTTGTTTAGATAAGTATTCTCGTCGACTATTTACTGGGCCACTAAAAAATAAAAAAAAAATAGAATTCAAACATCGAGATGTGATCACTCTGAGCTTTGATGGGTCGGTTCCGCGACTCGAATCAAATATCTTTTACCGCCGATGCCAAGGAAATAGTAATTTGCGCAGATTTGCGAGCGACATTTCGGATTGAGTAATTTTAACTCTTCAAATAAAAATAGACTATTAAAAAACTGTAATAAAATAAAACAAAAGTGTTAAAACAAACTTTGACCGATTTCAACGTTATTCGGTATATGGGTCGAGGATCACCTATAGATGGGAGCTGTAAAATTTGAATGAATTTTATGAAAAATATGGCCACTGGCAGCCATCTTGGATTTTACTCTTTGCATCACTAAATCCTTTAACACAAAATGCAGAGCTTATCCCTCATCCGATCATCACCAATCTGTATATGGATCTTCGTTCTGACCTCTCGGTGGGTGCCTTCGATTTTTTCCCAAATTTTGTAAAATAAATGGTTGCCATTTTGGCCATCTTGGATTTTACTCTTTGTATGACCAAATCCTTTAGCACACCTTACAGGTCACATTTCTCACCCAATCGTCACCGAACTCCATATGGATCTTCGACGTGGCCTCTAGATGGGAGCCTCCATTGTTCCGCAAAATTTGTTTAAAACAAACATGAGCACCTGAAGCCATATTGGATTTAAAATGTCAATCCATCAGCATACCGTACAGCCCACATTTATTGGAGAATTGTTTTGAAACTTTACAGTGCTGTTGGTATATAAAAGTGGGAATGCCTATATAATCATGATACGGGACATTGATAAGAAAAGATAGATCAGGAAAACTGAGTAAAATAGTCATTTGAAGCAGTTTGGATGGGGTGGGTCCCTATCCCAGATTCGGAAAACGGATGTGGAGCGGAACGGTGCCTTTCTCTTGTGTTTGAAGGTTAATAATGACCATCGGGAGGCCGAGTATCTCTAATATGGAAACCTAATGCATGGGTTCGTCTTTTCACATATATCCCATCATCACAACTTGGCGTACATATTTTGGCAACTAGTGATCATCATCTTAAACAACTAGGCGTACATAGACCCAGAGGGGGTGTCCAAATCAATACTATCTACGTTCGAATTGTGAATACACTCGAGCCAAGGGCATGTCCATATATGTTACACACGTAACGGCCTTTCCGTTGCAAAATAGTGGGATTTCCGACAGATGTTGGATATGTGTTAAAATGACATTTGAAGAGGGAATTTTTGCGAGAAAATTATTTTATGAAGTGATCAAAGGCCGTTTTTATCTATTAAACAGAGTCCTTCGCTCAAATGGCCCCCGCTTACGATCGGCAAATGTGTATGTACAATTTATAATTACGTTAGTAGATGTGGTGCAACCGTGTGTCCGTCTGAAACCTGTTTTTGTGGTGTTGTTGTGATATTTCTGTCACATTTACGTTCTAAAAATAGCATTTTTCGTCTTTTCGAAAACAACTTCCGATTTAATGTTTGTACGGTTTATACACTGTGAGTATGCTGTTCCTATGTCTACGCGCCGAACGTCAAGTTTACAATATTAATTGATTGTATTCCATAGCTATACGCGATAATGGGTATAACTAACGTTTATTTGTGATAAATAAAATATCTGGTCTCTGTTAACAGTAACCACTATTGTTCGTTATCTAAACAACTACACCTTTTTAGACTAGAAAATATTCGAAATAAAATTAATTTTAATCAAGAGAAGCATTTCCGGACAGGAGTCTTCGATTCAGATCTAATATTTTACCCCGGTACATGTAAATATATAGCGCATGTTTACAAATAGATAATCCACCTTTAAAAAGTGCTCTTATGAGAGATTGGAACTCAATTATCTCGGAGCTTATTATGATAACTAAGGGGTTAAAAATGAGAAATAATTAAAAGGCATAATAATTTATTTAAATTAGCCAAACGAACTAATCCCGACAAGGCAATTCAAATTTATAATTTGTTATAATTGTATACAAGGCCATAGAAAGTTCCATATTCGATGTATGTATTTGAATCTTGCAATTTAATACCACAGGGTTGGGAGGGTGGGATACCCACCCATGCCGTCAAATCGGTCGAAATCCTTACCGTTCTCAAAAATGGTCCATACCCCATTTTCACCCCCTCGGGGTGGCACCCCCGGGGTGATGGGTGGGGGGTCGGGGTGTTTCTAGGTGGTATTTGGGGCCGGCCACCCACCCATGCCGTCAAATCGGTCGAAATCCTTACCGTTCTCGAAAATGGTCCATACCCCATTTTCACCCCCTCAGGGTGGCACCCCCGGGGGTGATGGGTGGGGGTCGGGGTGTTTCTAGGTGGTATTTGGGGCCGGCCACCCACCCATGCCGTCAAATCGGTCGAAATCCTTACCGTTCTCGAAAATTATTATCAGCTAATACGCGCTTCCCGAGTTAAAAATAGTAGCCATATAATTACGCCCCTTTCGTCTAACCGCTAGAGTGCGCTGTTGTTAATTATCGTTCGGTAGGGCCAGAATTGTTTACAAAATTTATCGAAACAGCTGATAGAGATGCCGAAATTCTACTGCAATGCCGAAGGATGTAATTCCGCAGACGCAAAGCGATCGAATCCGAAGAAGTATCCATGGATGACTGACATTACGTTCTTTCCATTTCCACCAACAAAAGAGAAGAATTTGAGACGTTTATGGGTCGTCGCGATCAAACGAGACAAAGACAATTTTATGCCAAACAAATTCTCGAGAGTGTGTTCCAGGCACTTTGCGAACGGAATATACCCAACGAAAAAAAATGAAGTGGTGCCAACATTATTTGCATACAATAACTATGGCCAGGCTCAAAGAAAAAGGTTAGTATTTTCCCCGTGACGAAGAATTTGTACATCCTGCAACATTAAATTGATTAATGAAATAACCTAAGTTCGATGTAAACAAAGAAACATTTTAGTCAGCATGCTATTTGTAATGTGTCCACGTGTTGGCGTTTTAACATAGAATTAGATCCCTACTACCATACAACAATCTCCAACTAACAAACAAATAGGGAGTCTCTAAATTTATTGAATATTTGAATTTTTGTTTCTTCTGAAATATTTATATAAACCACTTCAGAAATTCAGTACGGCAGTAGAACATATTTTGGTGTCACATGCATCTTATTATGATGTTTGGGAGGTAGTATCAACTTTGCAAGTGTCCTTAACATCAACATACATGTACGTGTGCTCCATGTATAACAGTACTTGTACACACAGGTGCATATATTTATATACATGTATATGGTTACTGACAGTTACATTAATTTTTGCTTCAGGACTTCCATGAATTCCACATCTACATGTACGTATGCACTACTACCGGTTAGCTCTCAGGAGAAACGATATGATGGATCTGCACATTGCATGGGGCAGGCCAATGACCTCCAAATAGAGTGCACTGCCAATGGAACAGATATCATCCAAGACCTAGATATCGCTATCGCTGAAACTGTTACTGTAACTGGATCAAATGGAATGACAACAAAGAAAGTTTATGGTAATTTGGTGACACAGTTGGAAGTTATATACTCTCGGGAGCCTCATAATAGTGTCACATGTCCTATGGTCACTATTACTACTAGTATAACTATATTGTAAAGGGACGTATAGAGTGAAATTGCAAAAAAAAAACATTTACCCTAAAATCCCACACATCACTATTATTAGGCCATCACTATTTTAAGGAACCTTGAGAGTATAGAACATTTCATTTGCCAGAACAAAATTATATCCTCTTGAGATTCCTCTCTTGTCTACAGTGCTATATGTTTGGCTGTATTTGTATGTGTGTTATCATTAATACAGTATTCTGAAAAGACACAGATGCCTGTTGTCATACATGTACATGTATATTATGCTGCCAAACTATTCTGATTTATTGTTTATATTCATTGTTAACTTTTGGTCTGCTTTTCGGCGAAACTTTTAATTTGGAATTCACATGGGCCATAATATCAAATCGTGAATAAAGGTGGTTTAAAATCAGCATAGTCTTCATTCTTCAAGTTTCTAACAAACTGTTTCATGTTATATTTTCAGATTTTATGGGAAAATCTATTGTAGATGTTACTGATCTGCCTCACCCTGACCATACCTACATTAAGACTGACTGCAATAGCATTACAGTTTCTGACCATGGGACCCAGACAACTATTAGTTCATTAGAAATCGGACAGATTCTTAAAGAACATGCCGAAGTGCTTGAAATGAAAAAAATGGAAGAAGAAAATCGAGGGTTAAGAAAACAGCTAAATGACAAAAAGAAGTTGTTTCGAGAAATCTTAATAGGCAAAATTCTCATTTCAGACCAGTCGGTGAAGATGTATACTGGTATACCCAGCTTGACTTTGTTGTATACTTTATTCAGTATATTAACAAAATGTGCCGAAACCTTAATTTACTGGTCAAGGAGCTCCAGCTCTAAAATAAAGCCATACCAGAATAAGGAATGCTATAAGAAATCTGGACCAAAAAGAAAACTATCCAAATTTGATGAATTTTTAATGACATTGGTGCGGTTATGTTTAGGACTGTCGGTTGTGGTGCTGGGTGATTTATTTGGAGTGTCGAAAACAAGAGTGTCGCAAGTATTCACAACCTGGATCACATTCATGGACTCTATTCTGCCTCATTATCTGCTAAAGTGGCCAAATAAGAAGCAAGTACAGAAACATATGCCACTGAGTTTAAAAAAAGAATACTCAAAAACTCGAGCAATCATTGATTGCACCGAATTATTCTTCCAAAAACCAAGATCTCCCCACATGCAAGTAGCCACATATAGCACATATAAGTCACGGAATACAGGAAAATTATTGGTTTCTGTAACGCTAGCTGGGGCATTCAACTTCGTTTCTCAGTTATATGGTGGAAACGCATCGGACCGATATATAACTGAACACTGTGGATTCCTCAGTTTTGTGGAACCTGGAGATGACATTATGGCTGATCGCGGATTTACTATCCGTGATTTACTAGCGTTCAGACAAGCAACATTAAACATACCACCGTTCACACGGAAATGTAACTGGGACAAAGGAAAACATTTAAACAGATCTGAAATCACAAAGACCAGAACTATTGCCAAGTTACGTATTCACATAGAACGCGCTATTCAGCGATTGAAGGAGTTCAAAATTATTGCACAGACAGCGATTCCATGGTCACTAAAATCTGTCATGAACCAGGTTGTTTCTGTGACTGCGTGTCTTTGTAATCTTCAGACAAAGCTAGTGAGGAAATAATGGTGTTTGTTCACATGTCTCGTTTCCATGACTGGACCATAAGCATGAAGCCATAAACTTTTAAACATGTCACATTTGAATTAACACCAGGCAAATACAAAATATGACCTTTACTTGCAAACGACGTCAATCATGGTCACTGTTTAGAATTTTTGGATATTAGGATATAATAGCATAAACGCTCTTTATCATAGGTAATATTTTGAGTTTTGTAGTTTTATGGTGTCAATTCAGTTGGGTCATCTTTAAAAGTGCATTTGGTTTATTTCTGATTTATTGAATGTTATAGCTAAATGCATCATGTCATTAGAAAGCTTATGCAATCACATAAGTAATGCCCAAAGTAATTGACCACTTAAACACAGCAGAATTATGAGTAATTTTTCAGGATTTAGTCAGAAATATGGCTTGTTGACATTCATTGGAAAGCTCTCGGTGAGAGCTTTCCGATGAATGGCAACAAAGCCATATTTCCGACTAAATCCTGAAAAATTACCCATTATTCTGCTGTGGTTAAGTGGTCAATTACTTTGGGTATTACTGTATCAGGTATAAGTGAAATACTATGAACTCATTTGAAATTATTTTGATTTGCATACATGCAGTAAATCCAGTAATTACCACAGAGACTAATACATTGGTAATAATTGAATTGAATCAACTACTGGTACCTGTATACTTTGTAAATTGCATAAGTGTTCCAATGTTAAAGTTACACCTAGCTATAATCATTCTGTGTGTATGAGCAGTTTGAACTGAGTTAGTCAAGTTGTGTAAATAAATAGCAGATATATATAATATTGAGAATGTCACATTTACATAAAATACATTGAGGTAAGTTCAGGTAACATGACATTTTTACACAACTCCAGTTGGCTGCTGTAACTGACGTCTGATAATTAATTTGGCCTCAAATTTTGGCAAAATTGATGTGACATAAAACTGTTTCAATTTCTCAAAACAGTCACTTGCAAAATTCTCGGCGCTGTAGATTCTTTCAATATAAATTGAATGTTTTTGGTCTTTTGTGCCCTCGAGATACAGCACAAAGTCACACCAGTTTTTTCCACATACTGCAAGCTGTCCTTGAATTTGCATATACCACTCACTCGATAGTTTAAGTCTTATGTTGTCACTGTCGTCTTTAGAAAGATGGTACTTCTTATCACGGACTATATCTTCTATTGTGCTGTTTCTGTGTTTATAAGTACATTTAATTTCGAGTAGACCGGACCCACAGCACTTACACGAAACTAGACCGTCCGGGCTGGCTCCAAGAAACAGATGCTGCTTGTTTACAAACAATCCACATTCTTTTATAATAGCATGATTGTGGGTGTCTCTATATGCTTCAGAATAGAGCTGTCGTGCAACCGGCTCTCGGTCCTTTCCAAAAGCCACTGGAGCAACTTTCTCCAAATTGTTATCCAGGGGGACGTAATAGAATTCACAATACTGTTGCCAGCACTCGCATTCTTTTGTTTTAATATTTTTCCGAACTGGGATGCAGTGATCCTTCCCTCACGATATGTGAACCACAAAACATTATTGGATTGCTGTCTTGTGAGCTCCTCAATTTTATCAACGTCTTGAAGTGTCAAGATTTGACTCCGAAACTGAAAGAAATCGGTTTCCTTACTGTTAGTAAACAATCCATAAATGTCTTTCATACTGGCTGGAGCTCTGTCATCTTCCTCGTCACTTGGTGGGTCAAGTAATTCCAGCGCTTGACAGTCCCCATTTAACTTGACTGATCTATACAGCTCCAGTTCAATATATCTACTAAATGAATTCCCACCTTTCCTTCCAGGGGTATTATTTGCACGAATGGGCGCTATTTTCTGGCGCTTTTTCGGAAGTTCGTCAAATGTGCATGGCCTGGATGTTTTTCTCGGCTTATTCCATGAACATGGCTCATCGATTCCTACTGCTGTGTTCCGGTCTGAATTCCGGGAACACCAGGACGCTAAACCAAACATCAGTGCTGTTACGTGTTTGCATGCTCCATCATCACTGAAATGAAATAATAATAGACTAATAGTTTGCTCATAAATTTATTATGACGCATAAAACAATAATTACATGATAACATATGCCGCCAATGCATGTCCATAAGTTACACAATGGGGGAGGGGGTATTACCATACATGTAT
This sequence comes from Siphonodentalium dalli, assembly GCA_032622095.1. NCBI lineage: Eukaryota > Metazoa > Mollusca > Scaphopoda > Gadilida > Siphonodentaliidae > Siphonodentalium > Siphonodentalium dalli. Next base: position 48,587,758 of record CP136063.1, on the reverse strand, counting down.
TATTCTACTCATTTTTGTACAAAACCTTTACTCTTACTGTATTATGTATAAAATATCTTCTCCGGAAATGGAGATGAGATAATCGAGATATGAAATAAAAATATATGTGATTCATATTATATATTTAAATAACGAGCTTCCAAATTCTGTCTACATAATATGGAAGAACGCCCCCACCCCAACCGCCTGGAGGAAGTTTAAAATATGCTGACAAATCACGCACTATTGATATACCGGATTCATAATTATGTTCCAGGACATACGGTACTTCCAATGGTCAATAATTTTCCAGCTGTTTTTTTTTGCACAGAAGCAAAACAAACGCTCTTTATTTCTACCACAATAGAGTAATAATATTTACTTTGATATTATTTAAACATTCTTTGAAATGTAATGAAAATAATCTTACGCTGGACACTCACAGCCACCGGTCACAACTGAACCATTTCCATCAAGGACCACCCATGTTTTGTATGGAATAGCTGATATGCTGGTCTCTCGTACACATTTAGCCCGTATAATTTGGTATTTTGGTGTTGCAACAGTATCGGGTCCATCAACTTTTTCCAGCAAAACGGTCGGCATTATCTGCACACCATGTATATGACCGTCTTGATTCAGATGATATCCATGGCTTGTCTTGTAATCCCGGATTCTGTCATGGCTCCAGCCAGTTCTCAACAGATAAATAAATATATCTGCCGACATAAAATCTCTAACAGATGTCAACTTGTCTTCCCATTTGCACAGTTTATCGTCATCAACGTCTGGTAGTCGATATGTAATGTTATTTTCAACAACAACTCGCCTCGCCATTTTGGAATCGGCTTTGTCGTTCTCCTTTTCGATCTCTGCGATTCCGTTTTCCTTGCAAAATCTTGCCAATTTCAATAAATCTTCGCGGCGATACGATGCTATTGTTACTCCCCATTCTTTTAAATATTGTTGTATTTGAACAACTGTCATCTTCTCGAAAATATCTTTAGAAACTTCCATCGTGAATAAGATAACTCGCAGCCTAGCACAAATGTAAACAAAGAATTCGTGGCACTGTGGAATTCTGGCCCTACCAGCCAGTGCGTAGCGCTACATTTCATACCTCTTTTATTGGAGAGCTCTTGGAATTTAGCGAACTCGGGAATCCGCTATTAGCTGCTACGTATGTGCTAATTATCACTTATTATGTGCTAATTAGCTGTTATTATCAACTAATTAGCTGATACGTATGTGCTAGTTAGCTGATATTATCAGCTAATTAGCTGTTATTATCAGCTAATTAGCTGATATGTATGTGCTAATTATCACTTATTATGTGCTAATTAGCTGTTATTATCAACTAATTAGCTGATACGTATGTGCTAGTTAGCTGATATTATCAGCTAATTAGCTGTTATTATCAGCTAATTAGCTGATACGTATGTGCTAATTAGCACTTACTTACTTTTTTTCAAAATGGCACCAATACGCTTCCATACTTAACAAACATACACTAAAGATGATATACAAACATACACCAAATATGCTATACAAACACACACAAGAAGCATGCTACACAAACATATACTATACTATAGGGACATGCTACACAAACAAGAATATCTTTAGTTTAATTTGTTATAATTGTATACAAGGCCACCAAACCCAAAGGGGGCCAAACCGGAGGATTGATGAGAGAGATCTTGAACTGATATTTGAATAATCTGTATTATCAAGTATCAGTTTTCTGAAATATATAATAGCTTGGCGCATGCGACTTGCTACAACTAACCTGTCTTTCAAAGAATAATTTAAATAACGTTTGTAAGAATCACTGACCCAGTCTCCCATGACTTGAATAAGCTCTCCTGGGACCTGAGCTTGAAATGCACAGGAGGCCCCTCATCTACGAAAACTATGAGAGGCGAATTTAAAAAAGTCCAAACCAATCTTACTAATGCACTTTCTAATAAATGCTTGATACTGGTGATAAGTAAAAGGTCTGAAAACACTATTTATCTTGTACATAAATGCTGGATCTGAAGAAGAACCTGGTACCATTGAACTCATTTTCTTATAAGCTCTAATATGACACAATGCTGAATTGGGAATAGCTAAAAAAAGGGAATTTTAAAACACGTTGTACAAACTGTATAGTCTTACTCCATTTAATGACTACTAGTAAGGCAGAATCTGAGAAAAATATATCTCCGCGTGTAAGTTGGTGTTTAGGATCAAAGGAAAATATATTATCTGGTACAAGATTGGATTTATGTAACAAGAGAAAGAATGCTAAAAGAAATAGGCACCAAAATGAAACTTGTATAGGATCGCTCTCATCAATGTGTTTGTAAATTTGCTTCAGCAGTTGTGGGGTGATTGGATGAGCCTGATGGATACAGTGTGGCTCTAGACGTGATAAACATTTAAACAATAGAGACACTTCAAAAGATTTGAAAATTTCACAGCTGAGAGAAAAACGCAAATGTAATAACTTTATGCTACTCAAATAATTCTGTATTGAGTCTGTGGATTTAAAGATGGATTATCTCTTTAAATAACAAATTTTAAATAGTTGCGTGGGTATAAAATAATAGATATGAACTGAAGACCTATGCCCGGAAAAGCTTCTATCAATTAATATTGATTTTATTTCGAATATTAAATCGGGCCCGTTTTTGTTACTATTTTTAGAACCGACCATTCGGATGAGACCGTATTGCGATATAGAGCACTGGGCTGTTCCTACGACTACGCAACGAATGTCAACTGTCACAGATTGGTTGTTTGTATTGTTTTGTGTCACAGATATAAGCGATAATGATTATAATTAACGTGTATTTGTGACAAAATTGCACAATATAATTTCTGGTCTCTGTTAACAGTAACCACTATTGTTCGTTAGCTGAACAAACACACCTTTTTAGACCTGAAAATATTCGAAATAAAATTAATATTAATCGATAGAAGCATTTCCGGACAGGAGTCTTCGATTCAAATATCATATTTTATACCCCGGTAACTATATAATACATGTTTACAAAGAGATAATCCACCTTTAAACATGACTGGATAAATGAATTTCTAGTGGCACCTTTATTTATGGAAGAAACACAAGTGTAATTATCACAATTAATCCTAATTCTTTTACGTGTCAAGCTAGGTCTCCAAAGTTGAAGACACACCACAATACTTAGCATCTCCAACTCATTTATATATCTATTTTCACTTAGAATTTCTTCTGGAAATTCATCATGGAAATACTGATTTCCACAGATACCCCCACATCCTTTGAGTGTGGAATCCGAGGAAATTATGCTTCTGGCTCTGACCATTGCTCAATTGCCATCATAGATATGCCGTCATATGCGGGTAAAATCTTTCACCACACCAGAGCAAGTCTTTCATGATATACTGAGGAACTGGCTGACTGACAGAACATTTTGAATTAAATTTACGGAGCCACGTGAGAATCCTGGATACAAATATACGACCTGGCCGTACACATGAGGATACAAAATTTAATTTACCAATTAGAGATTGAACTTCCTTTAAAGATGGATTATCTCTTTAAATAACAAATTTTAAATAGTTGCGTGGGTATAAAATAATAGATATGAACTGAAGACCTATGTCCGGAAAAGCTTCTATCAATTAATATTGATTTTATTTCGAATATTAAATCGGGCCCATTTATGTTACTATTTTTAGAACCGACCATTCGGATGAGACCGTATTGCGATATAGAGCACTGGGCTGTTCCTACGGCTGCGCAACGGATGTCAAATGTCACAGATTGGTTGTTTGTATTGTTTTGTTCCACAGATATAAGCGATACTGAGTATAATTAACGTTTATTTGTGACAAAATTGCACAATATAATTTCTGGTCTATGTTAACAGTAACCACTATTGTTCGTTAGCTGAACAAACACACCTTTTTAGACCAGAAAATATTCGAAATAAAATTAATATTAATCGATAGAAGCATTTCCGGACAGGAGTCTTCGATTCAAATCTAATATTTTATACCCCGGTAACTATATAATACATGTTTACAAAGAGATAATCCACCTTTAAGAAGACTGACTCCTTATATAACCAATTATTCACTAGATCAATTATTTCTTTCAGCCTTTATTCTGTAATTTGAAGAGTTAGCTCGACCGTGTCAAAACCAATACCTAGAAAGACCATTTCTGTGGAAGGTGGACAAGCCGTGTGAATAGACTCGGTCAAGCCCCAATTAAACAGTACCTCACGCTAGTTCTGAAAGGATTGCTCTGCCCACTCTGGCGTATCTACCCCTGCAAGGTCGTCAACGTAGTTTACTATGCTGCACCCTATGGATTTGCAAGAATAAGCTACAGCGTTAGTAACACGTTGACATATATAAGCGGCTGATCGAAGACCCATGCTCAAAACACGATCACAATAAATTTTGTCTTTCCATTTAAATGCTACTAAGTGAATGTCCCCGGGGTCTAAATATATTTGTCTATAAGCCCGGGATACGTCCACTTGAAAGAGTAATGAAGAGCTCCCTTTTAACTTGATTAATTCTACAAGGTTGTCCACAGAAGGAAACTTAACTTTGACATGTTTCCCAAGATACATGTCTTTTGGGACACCTTCATTGACAGAATTTCCCTTTGGAAAACTTAAATCCATTACTGTGCGCCTTTCCAAGACATTTTTCTTTGGCACTGTATTTAATGGGTTAATATTGATACCACAATTGAAAGGATTAGAATGAAATGATCCAACGATAGATCCTGATTCAAGCTCCTTGCTTATGTAAGAATCCATATATGACTGAAATTCCCGGGCGCCTTTATGATTTTTTACTGCCTGGTTGACTATATGTTGAGGTCTAACAAAGCCAATTGGAAAACCATACTCAAGTAACTGCCAACGTTCACTGTCTTCATAATACAACAACATATCTTCAATTTGTTCTATGTTTAAATGGCTCTGCACTGGTATTTGACATTCTTCAAAACTATATTTCCCTGATCTGAGTATAGAATCGTGATCAGCGATTATATTTGAGCTATATTTGGTATTTTCTACACATATATTCGACCTCTGATCAGGAGCCTCTGGCTCACCACCTGTCAGAGTAGAGTGTATGACCTCGTGAGTTTCATAAAATTCACTACATATAATATCGCCTGTTTCTTGAACACAATCACAAAATTCGGACAAATGTTTGAATTTAAGTTTTCAAATTCTAATTCAGAATCTGATTTATATATAGATTTATGTATTAACTTTTCAGAATCCTGTGAATTCTGATTGAGAAATTCTGATTTTGAATTAAGACTATCACTTGAGAGCGATGCTGTTGTTTCATTATTAATTTGATTTGATTGAGATTCATTTGAAATCACCTCTCTGTGTCCATTTGCCTTTGAATTATTCAGCAAGTATTGAGGATAAAAACATGTTGCCAATGGATTTAACTCAGTAAAATTTGAAATGGGCTTGTCTAGTCATCTTTGCGTGGTAAATGGACAGGCAAGTGAACACTCAGGGTGATTTACTTTCTCTTTCTTTTCTTGCCAGCAGGTGGCACAAAAATGTTCAACAATTCTCTCTTTCCCTTTAATGGTAGCTTTGTGTGAATTAGCGCCATTACATTTATTTCTTTGGTAAAGTGTACACAACCATGACAATGGGTCAATATTGTTTCCCCTTGCTGTGCTGAAGCGTTGAGTTTCTCGGGTTTGCTTGTGACTGTAGGTGACTATCTTTGTTTATTTACTCTCACAAACTTTGCTAAAATAGCAGATTCAAACTGAGTGGAATCATTGGCCCAAGTTTTCTCGGCTGTTTCTATACGCTTGACCCAATCTGAATATAACGTTAAGAGAGATTTCCAGTCGTACACATAATAATAGTAACTAATTCTCTTTAGAAGAGTTATTCTCCCATTCCGTTCAACAGTACTAATTCCTGGGCTACTAATTATTTCAAGTCCCCCCGCTACAAATTGTTGGTAATTTAGACCAGACAAGCTGATATCTGCATTTGCGAATTCCAACTTCAGCGCAGCATGAGAAAACATTTGTGGATTTACAATAACACAACTATTTTTGGCTTCTGTGCCAGATTTAACTTTCTTTTTGGTTATTTTGACTGTGTGTGACTTTGTGTGTCTAAGTTTATATTGTTCATTTTCACTTTCACTTTCGGAATCAGATTTAGAACTAGATTCACAATCCGTACTGTCACTTATCAAACCTAATTTTTTCAGATTAGAGTCGGCTGATTTATTTAAATTCTTCAACTTGTTTAAGTCATTCAATGTAATGCTTGCGTCGGGGTCTTGGTCGGTTTGCTTTGTAGTTATCATACCTTTAACAAGTTTCTTCTCATTTAGACGTTTTCGCTGGAGACTTGCCTTTTCAGCTTTCAGTTCTTGTCGGTGTTTCGTTTTTTCAACAACTTCCGCTAGCTGCTGTTCGAGTTTTTCAATGTCCTCTAATAAAGCGTTTTCATCATCCGGGCCGTCCAATTCTTCGCATGCTTCGAAATCGTCTTCGGGCTCATTTTTGAGTGAATCATATTCAATTTCTTCATTATCGTCACCCTCGTGCATCTTTTTGTAGTCTTTTACATTTGTGTCTCTCAATCCCGCTTTGTTTCGAGATCCCTGCCATTATTAATCAGCTGTTTAACTGTGTCAATATTCAAGTCTGGATATCTCAATATGAATCCGGCGATCGTTGGTATTAAGGCTGCGTCTTCAAATTGAAGCTCAAAATAGCAAACATTTTATCGTCTTTGCCTCGTCAAGATTAATTCAAAAGTGATTCATAAAGAAAGATTAAAATTGGCGCAAAATTGTTGAAAAAGAGTTCAGCCAATGGGATTCGAGGAATATATGTCACTCACGTGTAAACGTGCATTGGTGAACATGAAAAGCTCTCATGCGCATACCGTGCTAATTAAGTAATTTGTATTCAAATTTAACCAGTTCGTGATATAAGAGTTAATTTTGGAAATGAGGATCAGACAACAAGCCCGAGGGCTTACATGAAGTATTTTCATCTTTGGCGACGTGGAGAAGTGGAGATATAAAACCAAATTTGAGTTAGGGATGGAAAAGGGAGAGTATAGTGTTAGGGATAGCATGTTGTAGGGAGAGAGAAGGAACAAGAGGGTGAGAAAGCAGAAGGTGTGGGGGACAGGTGAATCGTGAAATAATGACAGTGGTGGGCAGTTTTCAATAATTGAGTTGTTGCGTGCTTACAATTATGCTCGTCTATAGTAAGTTGCATGAGGGGGTCAATCACATTGGCTGTTAACTGGTTCCATCCGTCAAAAAGTATTTAATTAAACACACACGTGTGAACAAGTACGTGTTCTGCAGCACTAACCCAATTCCTATTTTTCAACGGTGTTCACTGTGAATTTCGGAGCATCTTTCGTGTGGAATCGTTTCACGTATATGCTGGCTAACAGCAAGTAAGTAATATACAAATTAATCGTTATCGGAAGGCATTTAGTGCTACACATATTCTTGGGGATATCTTGCTGCCGCCTAACGCGACCGGAACCCAAAGCAATGTGTTACTCGTTCAAAGCATGGGAATCTTTTTGTTCTCATAATATATGTCTGTACTGCATTAAATATTTGTTTGTTTTCACGAAGACTAAACTCCCTTGATCCCTGTAATAGAGTATTCTCAGATAGGACAACATTTGATAGAGAATCATTTCTGCATTTCAGATGCACTCTTCGTCGATGGGTACAGACCCAGCGCTACTGATATCATGTACACCCACGACGGCCAGCCGTTGCCTTTCGTTGACTGGGTGGCAGGTAAGCCAAGCTCAAAACCGTTCTTGGTCGTCATGCACAATGGAACAGCTTACAATATGATTGACGGCTATGGATCCGTAGCCAAGCCATTCCTCTGTCAGATGATCTGAATAACGGTTCCACAAAAACTGGATCAATTTACCAATACACGGTGGACGATGCTGAGTATGCAGACAAGCCATCCACGTGTCAAATGTTTCGAATGACGTTATCATACAATACTGGATTAGCTTACTACTACATGTTGGACGTTACTGAGTCATCCCTATATAAAACGTTCCGAATGACGGTATCAAACACACGTCGTCAGCTTATAGTACATGGTGGAAAGCGCTGGAATTACAGCCAGATAGTTCCTTTGTCAGATATTCTGAATGTCAGTATTGTAGATATGTTTCTTTTTCACCTTTCGTTTAGCATCGCGTCATTTCATTTCTTGTCTGTCGGCGACGTCACGACCCGGGAGCTTTCCTTCCGGTTTTTGAAATTACTGCGCGCTTGGTTAGTCGCGGTTTCTATGAATGCATCACGTGCCCTCCAAGAGCGGGGAACCAGTGCGTGCTCAGTAAGGTAACGCAGTCTCATGATGAAACGCAGCCTTGCATTTTAAGGGAATGAACTGCGTGCCCTCTAGGGAACGCAAACCATTGGATATAAAATGCAGATAACGAGTCGAAACGTGATGTGACATGCGCTTAGCATGGCATATAGTCAGCAATATGCAACTGATGATGGTCTTATCAAAACATTTTGCCATCTTTTTAACTCATTGGGAGTAATTTTCAAAAACTTAGAAATTCTACCTTTGGCATTAAAGGTGGATTATCTCTTTGTAAACATGTTTTATATAGTTACCGGGGTATAAAAGGTGGATTATCTCTTTGTAAACATGTATTGTATAGTTACCAGGGTATAAAGGTGGGTTATCTCTTTGTAAACATGTATTGTATGGTTACCGGGGTATACAGGTGGATTATCTCTTTGTAAACATGTATTGTATAGTTACCGGGCTATAAAGGTGGATTATCTCTTTGTACACATGTATTATATAGTTACTGGGGTATAAAGGTGGATTATCTCTTTGTAAACGCGTATTATATGGTTACCGGTGTATGAAATATTAGATTTGAATCGAAGACTCCTGTCCGGAAATGCTTCTATCGATCAATATTAATTTTATTTCGAATATTGTCTGGTCTAAAAAGTTGTGGTTGTTTAGCTAACGAACAATAGTGGTTACTGTTAACATAGACCAAAAATGTTATTGTGTAATTTTGTCAGAAATAAACGTTAATTATACTCATTATCGCGTATAACTATAGAATAAAACAATACAACCAAATCAATCTGGTATATTTGACGTTCGGCACGTAGCCATAGGAACAGCATAATGCTCTATATCGCAATATGGTATCATCCGAATGGTCTGTTCTAAAAATAGACACATAAACGGACCCGATTGAATATTCGAAATAAAATCAATATTAAAGGTGGATTATCTCTTTGTAAACATGTATTATATAGTTACCGGGGTATAAAATATTAGATTTGAATCGAAGACTCCTGTCCGGAAATGATTCTATCGATTAATATTAATTTTATTTCGAATATTTTCTGGTCTAAAAAGGTGTGTTTGTTCAGCTAACGAACAATAGACCAGAAATTATATTGTGCAATTTTGTCACAAATAAACGTTAATTATACTCATTATCGCTTATATCTGTGGAACAAAACAATACAAACAACCAATCTGTGACATTTGACATTCGTTGCGTAGCCGTAGGAACAGCCCAGTGCTCTATATCGCAGTACGGTCTCATCCGAATGGTCGGTTCTAAAAATAGTAACATAAACGGGCCAGATTTAATATTCGAAATAAAATCAATATTAATTGATAGAAGCTTTTCCGGACATAGGTCTTCAGTTCATATCTATTATTTTATACCCACGCAACTATTTCAAATTTGTTATTTAAAGAGATCATCCATCTTTAAATGAATCTTGTTTTTGTGGGGTTCTAAAACTATTTTCAAAATTATAATAAACCGCTCTATATGTCCAGCTTCCACCTCAAAATTCATGTCATCAGAACGATGAGCAATTTGTCTGCGAGAAATTGGGACCTTGGTCATCATCACATTTAGCCTCGAATCCTCTTTAATATGCCTAGCAGACAACCTCCCCTTCCTGTTGACGTCCATACATTTGTGCACCACCTTCATTGTGTGGGAAAATTATATGGCGGATTGGTTGTAAGCTAATATTTCTTTCACTCGACAAACGGAAAGGCCGTAAGTTCCGTCAGCCAGTACTCCTTTCTGACTTTGCATTGTCATTCCAAAGGGCTAGGTGTGATTTTCGTTGACCCGGGCAGATGTGTCACCTTGGCAGGCACCCACTTACCTGTATTAATTAACCTATACAAACAATCCATTGGATATAAAATGCCCCCTCTCCGTAAGAGAACGCACTCATGATGTAGTGGTAAGACAAAATGATTCAGATTCCTACTGACGATTTCGAAAGTTCTCTCGAACTATTAGCCAAATTAATGTATGCCGTCATTGCGGCAAGTCAAAGCATTTATATATTCGAACATGTGTTTCATCGAACATTTGTTCAACATAGATACGGTCAAATGTATCCTGTTTTCGGGTTAGACGAGCGTCGTTCATCCATTTTAAAACAATATTTGAGGGTATCACCCCCCCCCCCCCTTTTCGGTACGCGGGATTCAGGGTGTTTTGAAGCCGTACGCGGGATTCATACCCCCGAATTAACTGGTATTCGGGTTCAAGCAAAACATCTTGGACGCAGGTTTTGATGGCGCAAAGTAATATTTTGTGCTAGTTATCTGTGTGAATGGGTGGGTATAATAGCTTCTTGTGCATATTCGACCACCGTGCCATCATAAACATGCTAAAAATGCTTGACGCCAGTCTAGATACTAGGATTTTGCGATTTTCTTGTTCAGATTACAAAATTTTCGCACACCGGGCCGAACCATGGTCGGCCCGGTGTGTCATTGTCTCTCCCCAGAGGCGTTATTTCGCTAAAATCCGATTCAGATTCTGGATTCAGATTACAGATTGGTCCCCGTACGACTTGGTTCGGCAAAAGAACAGACCAGAAATTGGCAGAATCAGTAAACGAACAGACCGTAATCTCAATTTCGTGGTAATCCGATTGGGATTCGGATTCCGATTACGGACTCAAATGTTCGTAATGTAAACAAACCGAGATTTCGCCACCTCAGAGTTTCAAAACACAATAAAACATAAGAATCCGTCTCTTGTGTATAAATTATTGCAGAATATAAACGATCTATATCAAAGAATTTTAAATGCGGAGACAAATTTGTTTTATTGAATGTAAACTGGGAGAATATTACTGAAATTAGCCAAATAATAACGCTATTGATAGTAACGCTGGGGGAGCACTTCGGTTGATGGCGAAGCAATTGCAAATCATTGTTGATTGTCACTTTCATATGTCCATTTCATAATTCCATCCTTAAAATACCGCCCGAACGCATGTCGATTTCGAATTCGGCGAATACGTCACCATTGACCGAATTCATATGAACCTTCATGGATATGTCTTCTGCTGTGTTCGTTATTATAATGTTTCTTCTTATTCAAGAAATAGTAGGATTATATGGTATCGATGGATTATCAGATACACGTATGTACTATCATCTAGTCTTAAAGTTATAGCAATTTCATGTTTAACATGTTTTGTTTCGTTAAATGCAGTCGTTTTGCACAATAGTCTCTGTATAGACAACAGACACATGTTCTAGGGACGTGGCTAAAAGTTTCCTCAAATTTCCGGCCAACTGCACCCCCCCCCCCCCCCCCCATTGAACCAAACATCAATCTCACAGGTTCGCAGAATTCAATTTGCTCCCCTTGGAAATATCCAATCTGACAAACACTAAGATTGGAAAATTACCCACTTTTACTGGTTGAAAAAAATCAAACAATGAGAACAATCCAACCTATTATGGTGTCAATTAATGTCCAACTAATGTTGTGTCATGCATGAAATTTCCGACTGGTGGAATGTACCAAAGTTTAGTTCAGATATATTTATTTCAAATATATGTCAAATTTAGATAACACATGATATATAACACATACATTTGTTTATACATACAAAGTAATTGGGGGACAAGTACTGACTCACTTAAGGGTACCCCCTCTCCCATATGTTATTACACTGACAAAATAAATAATTAGTACATGACTACCAAAACAAGTTGAACATATATACAGATCACTGGACACCCCCTCTCCCGAGTTAGTCATAAGTTTGTATATGTATTTATTAAAAATCGGGTTTGTTTGTTGCGTTTGTTGGCTTGTACGTATCATTATTTGAAACAGTTAGTCAAAATAATCCTGATTTTCCTCACGTATGAATGACTGCACAGCTTAGCAAATTGTACCAAAGTTACCAAAGTTCGGGGTGGGTGTCGAGACACCCAATCAACCCCTGTCGTCACGTCCCTGTTCAACTGACAAGTTTCGTGTGTTCTTCACAGCATCTTCGGAATTTGATTCAGGAGGCATAGAGCTGTCACGTTTAGATATGCTTGCCATCATCAATAAACACACTTTAACTTGAAAAAAAAATGCGATTAAGTGGGATTGGCAGCAAATTATGTCTTTCACAACAAACATGAACTTTATAAATATAAGATACAAATGATACTTGTGTCAAATACATGAGCCATGTTTGACGCTGGGAGAACATTAAACATAGTTTCGGAGACCACGTGGATTTCAAAATCTGACCTAGAATCGGGAATTAGCCCCGCCTCCGTAATCGGCTTCGGGTTCTCAATCCGGATTTTAGCGAAATTACGACTCTGTGGCCAATACAAAAATGCTAATAAGTTTAACAATATTTTACTACATTTGGTCAAACTTGTGGTCATCAGTTGGAGAATTTTCCAACCTGAAGGGGACTATGAGGTTTGAAATTTCCAACACTATAGGAAAGCTTTAGTTGAGGCCAGTCTGGATGCTAGGATTTGCGATTTTCTTGTTCAAATTTCAAAATTTTCTCACACCGGCCGAACAACGATGGTCAGCTCGGTGTGTCGTGGTCTCTTGCCCGTAGCCGTGTGCATGTGTATGGAGTTAGACCACTAGATGTTAGGATTATGCAATGTTTCAGGTTAAAATATCTGAATTTTCTCATACCTGGAATATAGAATCATGGTTTATGAAGATATAGGATATTAGGCCTAAACACTGAGGTGCAAGGAGGGGGGGGGGTGCAAATGGAATTATGCAAAACTTGTGTTCGGTCTGATTCTGACTCAAGGAGGGGGTGCAGTTGGAATTTCCCAAGGTGGACACTCCCCAACGGAAACCCTCTAGCCACGTCCCTGGTCATAAAGTATCATTAATGGTATCATAACGGCCTCATAACGCAACCGGCATCATAATGTGTCTATGTAACTTCTATGTATTATTTCTTAACATGTATTCAGGATTCACCCCCCAAAATTAACTCGTATTCAGGATTCACCCCCCAAAATTAACTCGTATACAGGATTCAGGGGGGGGGTTATACCCTCATATTTGATATGCTTATGTCTCGCAATGCATATTATTATTATTAAAGATAGATTATCTCTTTAAATAACAAATTTTAAATAGCTGCGTGGGTATAAAATAATAGATATGAACTAAAGACCTATGTCCGGAAAAGCTTCTATCAATTAATATTGATTTTATTTCGGATATTAAATCGGGCCCGTTTATGTTACTATTTTTAGAACCGACCATTCGGATGAGACCGTATTGCGATATAGAGCACTGGGCTGTTCCTACGGCTACGCAACGAATGTCAAATGTCACAGATTTGTTGTTTGTATTGTTTTGTTCCACAGATATAAGCGATAATGAGTATAATTAACGTTTATTTGTGACAAAATTGCACAATATAATTTCTGGTCTCTGTTAACAGTAACCACTATTGTTCGTTAGCTGAACAAACACACCTTTTTAGACCAGAAAATTTTCGAAATAAAATTAATATTAACCGATAGAAGCATTTCCGGACAGGAGTCTTCGATTCAAATCTAATATTTTATACCCCGGTAACTGTATAATACATGTTTAAAAAGAGATAATCCACCTTTAAAGCAATACCTCGACACATTCCAGTAATTCATGCGAATTCAAGTTTCGATGATCAGTAGACTTACGAATACTGATACTGTTAGTAATACTCAAAAGATATTTATGTCATGTAGTCTATACTGAAAGTTACTAGGAGCTGGCAATCGCAATTGTTGATATTTATATACATGAAATAATTACTCATCCTGATAATATCAATATTGTCAGATAAATACAGAATAAATGATTAATTATTAACAATCTCTTTGAATTTCCACACATCATTTGGGGGGACAAAATCTGACAAATTACATAGTGGGCTAGACCATTTATTTTATTCAGAACTGTGCATAATTGCACCTTCAAATATACACAAACTTTGGTGCATAATTTGGTGCATAATAAACTGATATAATCTGCTTTTGTCTTGCCTAATTTGGATAAATAAACTGATATAATCTGCGTTTGTCTTGCCTAATTTGGATACAGTGCAATATTGAAGAGTGACCTCAATTTGTTTCATAACCACCCACTCTTGCAACATGTGTGTGTATTAACAATTGTGACACGTAGAAGAAAATAAATTCGCGATTCATAATACGAAATGACCACAATTCTCGATAAAGAAACAACTGCCGTGTTACCCATTTTCGTGGTAAATATTGCGGTCCCGGAGTAGTATAGAGATAAAGAGAGAGCGACGATGCTACGGTGTATGAGATTAGATAGTAATAATTAGTTTATATAGTTGCATGGCGCCGGCGGGGAGAGTGAGAATTAGCTCGGCAGATACATGTACTTTAGACTGCATCTAGGCGAATTACCGGCTTTATTTCTATATATTGAATAATTAGTTTATAGAATAGCCGGGTCAGGGTGAGGAAGGTGAACATTAGCCTAACAATGATCGGTATGATCGGTAGTCTGGTATAATTTATGCGTGACGTTAGTAAATACGGTATTACTAGTTAATTTAATTTAGTTAATTAAAATTTATAGTTCTCAACCGGATTGTGATAAAAAGCGTAATATATTGTTTCTATAAAAGTATCTGAAAGGATGTCGAACAAAGGCGGAGTAATTACGGTAGTATCACCTGCTAAAGTCGACAACGATCGTGCAAAATGTCTGCTGGAACGTGAAAAAAGGGAGTCAACATCAACCGGATGTATTCGTGTCCGCATTGTGGTAAATTTTTCACCACGACATTCAACCTTAAGAGATATACGGACACTCAGCATGACGCAACGGCCGACACGTTCATAAATATTGATGACACCAGTGACAGCCATATGGAAGAAGGAGAAGAGGAGAGTGACTCAGACGACATGCCCATATATAACCGGGAACAAACGAGCTGAAAAAAACATGTATTCCAATTCTACCATAATGATAACAAACTACTAAAGCAATCGAGCCAGGCCATCGTCGGTCAGCGTTTATTGTTCCGAAGACATGTACATATACATGAATTCATTATACACCCTGCTCTACCAATGCTGTGCAGCGGTCCAGGAACAACCACCCAAAAAAAACCTTTTAGGGAAAACCATGATGGAAACCTGTTATCCGAACACTCTGCATGGACACAGCTTCTAATGTCGGAAATACACTCTCAATGAAATTTTACACAGAAATATTTCTTACTCTACACGTTCCATATTTATATAGGAACACATGAATATCATAAGATAAGAACTTTAAACTATTTTGTATAACAGTGACATGTCTGTATATCTTAAAATGAGATCAATGAAAATTCTCAAACAAAATCAAATATTTTCAAAGTTTGAAAACAAAATTTTTCAAACTCACTATCTCCAAATTGAGCAATATCACACACTTTAATTAAGTTACTTAAATAAAAATTTGTGTGCTGATCCAACAAAGCTAGGACTAGAAGTGACTACACTCCACTGATTTCCCGCCGAAATCAATTGTTTAATTAAGTTACTTAAATAAAAATGTGTGTGCTGATCCAACAAAGCTAGGACTAGAAGTGACTACACTCGACTGATTTCCCGCCGAAATCAATTCTCCAATAACAACTTTTCATTGGCTGCTGGCTTAATGAAAACTCCGCCTACTCATAACATACATTATTCATCGAGCTGTGAATACAATACTTTCGCGCTAATACAAGAAAACGCGGGAAAGTTATCAGTATTCCCAATTCTACCATAATGATAACAAACTACTAAAGCAATCGAGCCAGGCCATCTAGAGCATTACAAAAAACTGGCCGCCGATGCAAATTAAATATCAATTGCCCTTTATGTAAATTAGTTTTGTAATTTAACCTGAATATTAAAAATATTATGTGACTGTCACACTATACATATAGTTTCTCAACATGTCAATTTAACATATGCAACATGTATAAACTCAATTTCAATATAAACAAAGTAATTAGACACATTTACTCAAAGGCCAAGCTTGCTTGAAACTTGCAAACGATATGTCAGGTCGTCTTGCACATATCTGTCTTTGCTACTATCGGAAGCCCATCTTCCATGACGTTTCAAACAACGCTCTTTTACATTAGAATTAGCCGCTAATGTAGCACCACCAGCCCTCAGGCTATGCAAGCCTAAATCTAGGCCATTGCTCACTAGCTTGAGCTTACTGATCAATCGATCTTTAACAGTTGTATAACTCAACTTTTTATCATTATATCTCAATTTAATCAAGCCACCACTCCTGAAGCCGGCCTTGAACAAGAATTCTTCGCCGTCAACGGATTCAACAAATTTGAAATATTTGATATACATGTTATAAGGGCAAGCTATACTGCTTCCCTTCGCAATTAGTACTTCATTTCCTTGTATGTACTTATCTGTCTTACTTTTTTCTAATTATCAACTTCAAATGATCTTCAAGAACATGCACATCATTCTTTCTGAGTGATGATAATTCATCGTAACGCAAAAAGCCAGAAAATCCAAACAAGAGCATAGTTAAATCACGAATGTCAAAACAATCTTCAGAACTTTTGAACATTTCGCACAAATCAATTAGCATTTCTTTTGTTACCGGATCTTTACGATTTGTCGGCTTAGAGAAATTTCTCTTAGCCGACTCTTGCAAACAATTTACGTAACCGTTGTATGTAGGATCAACCAGATCATTTAACTTGTGAGCCCACTTGATTGAATACTTTGCGGAGTTAATGACATGATTAGAAACATGGTTATCCAACAAATAAGTCAAATATAAAGCCACACATATTAGCTTAGCTGGCAACACGTCATATCCCTTTTGTTTAGCAAACCTTTCCCATCTCTGGAAACCTGCCAAATATGTCTTTGAGGTTGAATCGCTCTTAGCACCAACTATATACATGCTTAAACTGTCTATCAGTCCCTTTTCTCGATCCACAGAAAGACCTGCTTCCACAACTTTATTTTTAATGTTATCCTTCAACCTCAGACCTGAAAAATTATTATGTCATTACAAAACGTATATGCAACATTCAAAATTTATTTTGAGAGCAATCATTTGAAATGGCGTTTTCTGCAAGCCAAAAACCCCGTTATTTCCTCTGCCCTTGATAATACTATGATCTGGCAAAGTATAATATCCGTATACGAAATTACTACATTTTCCATCAGCCTTGAATAGCAAAGGCCAGAATGGAGCCGATCTCCATCTCGGAATTATCAACGTTCCCTTGGCATTATCACGTCTCATTTTCTTCAAAACTTTACAGAATAATTTCGGAGGAGGAACCAACCAATTATTCTCCGCATCCCAATGCTGCCGAAATGCATCTACTGCTTCGGTTCCTTTACACCAAAAACGCGAATTAAACCTCGAACATTTCGCATTGTAATCAAATGCGAACCTATCAATAGTATGGGGACCCCAAATGCTATCGATTTCGTTGAACAAACTTATTTGAAAGGCCCAATCATCAGCATATTTGTTTCTGCTGAGCTCATCTGCGATTTTATTTTGGCTCCGTGGTATCCATTTAGGAAATATTTTTAAATCATGATCTTGACAAACATCCCTAACGGATAAAGATATTTTATGTAAATCTTTTAATTTGCTACCGGCATTCAAAATTCTACAAACATTTTGATTATCTGTTGACCACTCAATATATTTACTAGCCACGTTTGCGCTTTCCGTAACATCTTTTACGATTCTGTGAACCGCTTCTAATTCTCGCTAAGTAGAACTAAGCGAGCTTTCATCTGCTGCCCAAGTACCGCAACAAACGCGCTCCACGCATTCTGCGCTATCCGCAGTTCGCCTCTCACATACGCTACTGGATTCACGAAATTCAGTGTTTTTGCCACTATATACGTTATAACCAGATTCACAAAATCTGGTTTTAATACTATCGCGCTTATTAACGCTACCAGATTCACAAAATCCGGTTTTCACTTCGTGGCGCATATTAACGCAACCAGATTCACAAAGTCCGGTTTTCGTATCTTCGCTCTTATTAACGCCACCAGATTCACAAAATCCGGTTTTCACATAATCGCGCATGTCAGCGCAATCAGATTCACAAAATCCGGTTTTCTGATCTGGTTTTCACATTATCGCGCATGTCAGCGCAACCAGATTCACAAAATCCTGTTTTCTTACCGTCGCGTTTATTAACGCTACCAGATTCACAAAATCCGGTTGTGATATTATCGCGCATGTCAACGCTATCAAACGCACAAAATCCCGTTTCTCCGAAACGTTTGCGTGCTTTTTGTTTAAAAACCAAACCAGATTCCCGAAATCCGGATTTATCGTAACCGACGGAACTTTGCTCTTTTATAACTATACTGCGGTCGTTATCTTTTATCAAACCGCCGTAACCCTCACCCGAGGCATCGCTCCAAGCGACCAAATCAGGAGCAACGTCAGTACATTCCATATCAACACCCGTTGTATTCATACACTTAAAATTTGAATTCCAAAAGTTAAGTTCCTCAAGAACTTGAGCGTTCAACATCACTTTCGAATTCCAACTGGCTCTGCCATTGAGACAATCAAATATATATCTCGTATTCAATCGGGCATCGTTTCCGAAAACAATCATACACGATATGATTTGACCCGCCAAACCGGCTAACGTACGCGCTCGTACCAAACTATTTCCTTTTCTCACAGGATCAAGCAAGAGATCAATGGAACGCTGTAATCTACACAACCGTTCCTCGGAAACTGTTATTTTACCTTCTACAGTATTCCAAATTAATCCCAACCACGTTACGTTCTGTTTCGGTTCCCAATTACACTTTTCATCGGATAAAATAAATCCGAACCTGTACAAATCTTCTTTGATTTGTACTGCGTCCCTTGACGCTGAAAAATAATCAGAGTTTCCCCCGATTCCATCATCTAAGAACATGACAATTTTCATTCCTTGACTTCTCCAATGTTTTACCACTTCCCTCATTACTTTTGAAAAAATAAATCCACTCGCAGACAACCCAAATGGTAAAACTTTAAAGACATAATATTTAATTATGCCATCAGAATATAACCAAGCAAAACCCAAATATCCACAATAATCTGAATTTATCAAAATGTGATGATATGCTGATCCTAAATCAAATGTAAACAGATAACTCCCTTGCTCAAATAAATGCCTCACTACTGAAGCATCTTCATATTTATGTTTGAACTGATGAAAATTTGGGTTAACATGTCTACAGTCTAAAACCAACCTAGGTTTTCCGGACCTATTATAAGCCACCGCTAGAGGATTAACCACTTTCGGAATATTTAGCACTTGCTGTATCCGACCCGATTTAAGCAAAGTGTATATTTCTTTTTCAACGAAAATTTTGCTATCCAATGCTGATTTATTATTCTTTAACACCGCCAAATCAGGCATCGTGCTAAATGGTAATCTATAACCATTCTGGATAACATCAATAACATGAGTGTTAACATCGCTTAAATTTCTCCATTCCCCAATTAGTCTGGCTGTCGGGCTGAAAATATAAGGCCTACCAGGAACAAAATCTTAACAAGCTAAATTTGGTATCGTTGGAAAGAGGAGATCTTCATGTATAACATATCCAAAATCCGCTAGAATCCGCTTTGGGGAAAATGTTCTACAGCGCCCTGAATAGGGGTGGGTTCTAACGTAAATTATTAAGGTAAGTATACGATATTTTATGGCATAGGGATTACGTAGTTGTACAACTATGTGTGAAATTGGAACAACGGAGCGAATAGAGTGACACGGACAGAAAATAATACAATCGCGGCCATAAAATGGCTGTCAAAATGGCCGCAACTCCAAAACATACCACGACGAAAGCAACGTATTGGATAACCATATAGGAATGAACATACGTATTATTAATGTACATTCATGTTGTTTAGTATCTTTAAAGGTACACATATCATTAAAATATCCATCTGAATGATGTATTGGTCATTTCAACGCAAGTCAAACCCAATGGTTAAATTTCGTTTTTTTAGCTATCCAACATCCAACTGTCCGGACAAAATATAATAATTTTTGTCATGCAACACACAAAGTAATGTTTCGCCATGCAGTGTATGGTAGTTTCATTGGACATTGTGATTAATTATTGAATGTAACACATACACCGAAGTGCACACCCTTGTGGTATAAAGACTAGTTATATTTATGGAATTTGCTGCACTCTCCGTGATAATATGCCATACACATATGTCCCAATGCTTATCACACTGCATAGAAACATCAATATCTTCAATAGATTAGCACCACATCTCACGAGATCAAAGAGATGGCACATCTTAAAGATTATTTAAGACTAATTTTCACGCGGCTACCAAACCGGTTTATTATTGGAACATTTTGTTCAAATTACTTCAATCCCCACTTTACAACTGGGATATACTACCACACAATGCACAATATTAATGTTCAGTACCGTTTTGTTTTAAAATATCTTTCCAGTACCACCCACGTAATTGTGCTAAATAGCAAGGGTTCATCGTTTAAAGCTGTTATTTCAGCGTTGAACATTCGCTAAATGTTGCTATTTGTGGTTTTGTGTACAGCAACTATATGTAACTTTAGGGATAAGGGGCAAACGCGGTGATGCGGTTGCAGAAATCGTAGTAATTTTCGCATATATGTGGCTTCGGTGAATATAACGAAATATAATTTCCAAATATAAACACATTCTCAGCCACAGAATATGTAAACTATATTGGTCAAGTTTAGAATTTATTGAAGATAGGCTTTGTACTCCTCTGTGTTTTTGATAAATTGTGTTCATAATATACCACCATGCATTCATGTGATAAAAGCGAAATATTCGTGTTTTGTCACCTGATTGGAGGCAACTATGATTACTATTTTGAGATAGAGACAATGGAATCTTCACATTTTACCCAAAACTGTATGCATATATCTTATATTGGTCCATAGCAGTGCATTTTGAAAGGGTTAATTTTGTAGATATCAAAATAAATGATGATCGGTCACATTCACGAGACTACTCTGACGACATATATTTATGCTTCTAGAAAACATCACAGAATCAATACATCCATATCAAATCGCATTTAACTGTTTAATTACACATATAATCACACGATTCAACATAAAAAGTACATATAAAACTGCGTTATTGTTCCGTTTATGTGTGCCCAAAAGTCCAGATTTAACCGTTGCATGAGACCCTGCTTTCGATTGCTCTCTCGTGAGATTCATTAGGGAGAATTCTTACATCTCTGATCAAACGTTTCTCTTATACTCTGCAATGAATATCCTCAAATAATTCGAGCGTTTGTTCTATCTTATAGGACTAGCAATTACATGTTTCACAAAGTGTAAATTTCATTCACTTTTCTCCATTTTGGCGTCTGTTTTGGGAAAGACATTCTACAAATATGGTTTACGGCTAAACATTGTTTGTCAATATTAAAATTTATTGCGAATTTGGCATTAATTGTTGCATCTACCGCAGAAATTCAACAATTTCAGATATTAACAATCATATTGGGCGCCATCTTGAATAGATAATTTTTCCCAAAGCGGATTTTAGCGGATTTTGGATATGTTATTCCTCAGATTCTGCCCGACAAAATTACACCAAAAACAGCTTGTTAATATTTTTTTCTAGGTCCAATGCTTAAACGACCAGACTAAATGTTCTCACGCAAACTACCGACCGGAGAATGCTCATTCGCTTTAAACGAAAACCCGACAGCGTTGTCTGTTTGTACTGTCATTTTCGGTAACTGACTCTCTGCCTGTACCCTGTTCACTCAAGCGATTATTTGTAAACAATAGTTCGCTCAACTGCGATTCCGCTCGCTCGCTCTGATCACTGAACCGACTGCATGTAAACACATCGCTGTACTGCGATATTGCTTTGTTATATTCGGGCCCAATCAGTTGTATGAGTTCACTACCCTGCGTTATCATTTGAGTGTGATTCAAATCATTACTCTTGTTATTGCGATATTCGCTTTGTTGTGATTTCTCGACAACATTGACCCCCTCACCGCCGAAACTGGTACTAATGTAAACATTATCAATACTCATCTTATTTCGGTCGTTGATTTTGCCACACTCTGGTACCCCCCCCCCCCCCCCATCTGACCTCAGCACATATCTGATGTGCATGCAGTTCATAACAGTGGTGACGCAGATACTCTGATAGTTTCTCATTCCCTAGATTTTGCATCACATGGTAAAAACGTCAGAGTTATCGCGGATGATACAGATCTGATTATTCTTTTGATCCATCACTAGAAATCAAACGTGGCCGAATTATTTTCCAATCTGATGCTCGGAAATCTGGCAAATGGCGAATCGGTGACATCGTGCACGAGGCTGGACAGTTCACAACTTCCCATATCCTGTTTGCACATGCATGTGGAGGCTGTGACACCACCTCTGCAATATTCGGACATGGGAAACAAGTATCGTCCGAAAGATAAACGAGTCTGCTGAAGTTCGCAAAATATCATTACTCATGCAGGAGTCTAGTGCTAATCAGAAGGACATTGGAGAGGCCGGCATGCGGCTTTTGTTGTAGAGTGTAGTGCTAAGAAAGAAGACTCACTAAATACACTTTGGTATGCGAAGTTTATGGATATGGTATCTTCTAGCAAAACTGCGTTAGAGCTCCAAAAACTCCCATAACAGAACGAGCGGCATACTATCGCAGTCTCAGAGTTCATCTCCAGATGATGATTAGAAGAACACTGAATAACGACGTATTGAATGCTGAGAGATGGTGTTGGAAACGTCGTGGTGCGGATCTTGCCACAGTCATGACTGACCAGAATGCCGCCCCAGACGAATTGCTCAAGTTTGTACGGTGCAATTGTAAGATGTCATAAAAAAAACCATGTGACACCAATGTGTGTAAATGTCGCGAACATGATCTGAAATGTGTTATCGCTTCTGGAAATTGTCGCGGAGAGGGCTGCATGAATTCAGAAGAGGTTCTGATAGGGGATGACGAGGATGAGGTATGATTATATTGATATATTTGACACACATGACCCGACATCATGAAGCATTTCTTATTCTGGTCATCACTGGCGAATTCGATCAACAAAAGAAATAACTGTCATTTTGGCGGCCATTAGGTGCCATTTTGGTGACCATCTTTTGACTCTCTGTGACTGATATTTGGTCAATGTGACTCCCATGGAATCCTCTGTCAAACCTGATATCATTTGTTTGAGAGCAATCTCATTAGCCCTACCCCACAACGGACTAATGGTGATTGGGGAATATTTCTAATTTTGTATCGCCATCTTGGACGCCATCTTGAATCCTGAAGTTTCCCCAAGGCGTATTTTAGCGGATTTTGGATATGTTATTCCTGATAATTTTCCACACAAAATGAGACCCAAACCAGCTTTATAACAATTTTTCTAGGTTCAACCTCCCGACGACCACACTATATTCATATATCTACTGACCGAACGTCAAGTGTCCCAGATTGATTGATTGTTTTATTACATAGTTATGAACGATAATGAGTCTAATTAACGTTTATATTTGTGGCATAAATACACAATAAAATATCTGGTCTGTGTTAACAGTAACCGCTATTGTTCCTTACCTAGATAACCACACCTTTTTAGACCAGAACATATTCGATAGAAGCATTTCCGGACAGGAGTCTTCGATTAAAATCTAATATTTTCTAACTCGGTGTTGGCATGAAATATTCTATTTCTACCATATACCAATTCCGTTGAAACTGATTGAATCCAATTAGTTATTTCTCAATCTTCTTCCAACAATTGCTGCTGAGGATTTTATGAAGTATGAAGAAGATTACAAAACTGTCCCAAAGTATCAGTGAACATTAAGTGACAGAAATAACTATTATCTTTGTACAATAAAATCTAATGATATCCTGATGTAGCTCGGTTTGTACGTTATGTGCTAATTGGTCTATATAGTCAGATCGGCACATAAGCCAGACCTGTTAATTGGAACTCGTTGTTCTATTTTTAGAACCGATCATTTAGACGATACCATATAGCGATATGGATTATTAGCCTGTTCCAAGAGCTACGTACCGAATGTCCCAGATAGGTTGAACGTATTGTGTTGTTCAATAGTTATAAGCGATAATGAGTCTAATTAACGTCTGCTTGTGACAAAGTTACACAGTAAACTTTCTGGACAGGAGAATCACCATTGTTCGTTGGCTAAACAATCACACCTCTTCAGACCAGCACATAGTCAAAATGAAATTAATATTAAAGATGGATTATCTCTTTAAATAACAAATTTGAAATAGTTGCGTGGGCATAAAATAATAGATATGAACTGAAGACCCATGTCCAGACAGGCTTCTATCAATTAATATTGATCTCATTTCGATTATTTAATGGGAGGAGGACGGAATAGAACAATGTCACGAAACATAGTTTAATTAAATTAAATTGAATAATTATTCCGGAACCAAGCTTCGAATCACTTCCCGTTCCTACTTTTGCACGTATTGGTCCAGATCCATTATTTAAAACATCGCCCAGTGACCACTCAAAAAGCTTCGTGTCTTATAAACCTTAATTTCAGGATAATGCTACTGTGAGTGTATGAAAAATGCCATGTCGTCGTGGTAAATTGTATACACAATTCACCTTTCACAATTTATTTTGTGATCATTATATGTGGACACACACATAAATTATAGTCGATAGTACTTATACAATTGATGCATAATCGCTAGCAATCGGCAACACAACTATTTTCACATCAAAACTGAATTTAATTCAGCTGGGCCATTTGCTTGAGAATATTTTATCCTGAGATATGCGCCCGAGTAAATGATTTGTTGCACAACTCTCACTTATACGGGCGATCCCCTGTGTGGATTATATTATGTGCCGTGAAATGACTCATACAAGTAAGCCTGAATGATTTTTTCACAAAGTTCACATCGATAAGGGCGATCGTACACAATTACGTACGAGGACAATGGTATGTAATATCTTCCTTATCTTTTTATTATCCAGTAATTGATTACACCGTTTTCCCCCCATGTACCATGGAGTATTTGTGATATTGTGTGCGGTTGCCACTATCGTACTATATATGTATATCAGTCATGTCATATAGCTAATAATATATGACATGATCATACATTGATAATATTTTGTGATAAATATGTATATATATACACGCATATTAGGATTGCCATTTGTTTCATAATTGATGCCGACAATGGCAACTATTTTGACATCGAAACTTAATTTCCTTCACCTATGTCATTTTCATGAGACATACCGGTAGCATTTTTCACACACTCACATTGCCATTATCCTGAAATGAAGGTTTATGAGACAGAAGCCAATATTTTATTTTCCATAGGCCGTGTACCATAAGGTACAATACTAACTGACTGCGTGCGCAAATCGACATATGATCAAACCACTGTAGTAATTATGTGTTCGTTGCAACAGTCGTATTATAATTGTAACATTTGACATCGCCTGTAGGATTTATGCCTAATCGCTCCCAACCGGCAACGCAACTCACCTCCGAAACGTAATTCCACTCACCATTCTTTTTAGCTAACGAACAATAGTGGTTACAGTTAAAGGTGGATCATCTCTTTCTAAACATGTATTATATAGTTACCTCGGTATAAAAGGTGTATCTGCTGTTCAGTGCGAAGAAACAATTTTAATCGGACGTCCTTGTGGTGGAACGGTGATAATGTGGAAAAAGTCAATGTTTAAATGTGGATTATCTCTTTGTAAACATGTATTATATAGTTACCGGGGTATAAAATATTAGATTCGAATCGAAGACTTCTGTCCAGAAATGCTTCTATCGATTAATATTAATTTAATTTCGAATATTTCTGGTATAAAAAGGTGTGTTTGTTCAGCTAACGAACAATGGTGGTTACCGCTAACAGAGACCATCAATTTTATGCAACAATTTTGTCACAAATAAACGTTAATTATACTTATGAGCGCTTATATCTGTGAAACAAAAAAGTAAAACAACCAATCTGTGACATTTGACTTTCGTTGCGTAGCCGTAGGAACAGCCCAGTGCTCTATATCGCAATATCGTAACATCCGAATGGTCAATTCTAAAAATAGTAACACGAACGGTCCCGATTTAATAATCGAAATAAAATCAATATTAATTGATAGAAGCCTTTCCGGACAGGGGTCTTCAGTTCATATCTATTATTTTATACCCACGCAACTATTTAAAAAATTTTATTTACCTCTGAATTTCCATATTGCACCCACATCTTTCACCCTTTCATGTCTCCCCGGTACCATTTTTTCGACTGGCCCATATCTCAATTTGGATGAAATTTTAGTTGTACTCGCCCCACCCCCCCCCCCACCATTGGCCTTACATGGTTGAAAATTGGGGTTCCGATGAGTTAAAACGTCGGTTTGCCCCCACTCATAATTTGGTTCGTTTGTTTGTTTCAAATCACAACCCAAATCATTAGAATATAAACTTGTAAGGAAGAACATTCAATTTCCAAGAACATGTTTTAATCCTATACTGCATTGGTTTAGGTTGGGATTTGATCAGTTGATTACAATTGCATGGAGCTACAGTTATACTAGCATTGAGTGATTTTCATTCAATACACCGGAGCCATGAACTATGAAGCAACAACGTTAAAGGTGGATTATAGAGATAATCCACCTTTAACGTTGTTGCTTCATAGTTCATCTAATATTTTATACTCCGGTAACTATATAATACATGTTTACAAAGAATTGTAAACATGTATTATATAGTTACTGGGGTATAAAATATTAGATACCCACGCAACTATTTAAAATTTGTTATTTAAAGAGATAATCCATCTTTAACCAACCAAACCTAATGCACAACCGTGCTGACAATTCGCCAACGTTGGCCCAACCTATATAGTCATGGTATTATATATGCATATTATTTGTGTAATTAAAATGGCAACCATATGTGCATTTCTCTAGCGTATATTGCCACGACACAATGGTCCTCGTGTTCTTAATTAAAATCAGATAGAATTTTTTTTTGAAAATATTACACATGCATTCTTCTGGAACGTTAGCAGTGCGATTTGCTTTGCACGCACTATGTCGCTGTAAAAACGTCAATAACTTTCGCGGGGAAATCCGCGTGCCAATTTGACGTCTCTTTGGATACAACATATGACGTAACCTAACAGTTTACGTGAACGTGCTATTACTAATTTAAAGATGGATTATCTCTTTAAATAACAAATTTTAAATAGTTGCGTGGGTATAAAATAATAGATATGAACTGAAGACCTATGTCCGGAAAAGCTTCTATCAATTAATATTGATTTTATTTCGAATATTAAATCGGGCCCGTTTATGTTACTATTTTTAGAACCGACCATTCGGATGAGACCGTATTGCGATATAGAGCACCAGTTGGCTGTTCCTGCGTCTACGCAACGAATGTCAAATGTCACAGATTGGTTGTTTGTATTGTTTTGTTCCACAGATATAAGCGATAATGTGCATAATTAACGTTTATTTGTGACAAAATTGCACAATATAATTTCTGGTCTCTGTTAACAGTAACCACTATTGTTCGTTAGCTGAACAAACACACCTTTTTAGACCAGAAAATATTCGAAATAAAATTAATATTAATCGATAGAAGCATTTCCGGAGAGGAGTCTTCGATTCAAATCTAATATTTTATACCCCGGTAACTATATAATATATGTTTACAAAGAGATAATCCACCTTTAATAAACTATAGAAAAGTTGATTTAGTGATATGACAAACATTTTAGATATTTACGAGATGAGTCATGTTGTTTTCGCGATGTGGCTAACGAAAATGTGCAGCTTTACGTAATTTCCGTCATTTTCTGAATGGCAGCAACCCGAGTCAGGTCGACAATATTTGTGATTTAAGTAATGATTATTGTTTAAAGTATAAACCATGTACTGTCTTCACGAAATGAATACTGTTATGTTAGCTATATGAAATGTAACATTTTGTAGTTTTAATTTAATTGCAATGACGTTTCAAGATGGCGGCCCCTCAAATTAAAGATGGCGGCGCCCATGTTCGAAAGCGAACTTAGTATAAGGACGACCAGCGCATGTGTTGCATGTGTTGCTTAAAAAACATTAGGTGTTCCGGAATCTTCTATTATAGACCATAATATATGGACAACCCAAAACACGTACGTCCATCTATAAAATGATAAATGTATGTTTCATAGGAGTGCCTGTATTTCTGGCCAACTTGGGATATACGATCACGCCAGTGCGTATGGGCCGTAGGACGGGGACATGTCACTCTATGTCCAAATGTTCGCTATTCCCAAGGTTCATTATACCGAAGTTTCGCTATTCACAAGGTTCTCTATATTCCTCAATATTCAGAAGGTTTTTATAACTTGTTATTTTGAAGTTTCATTCTATTATCTATATTCTAAAGTATTGAGAGGGTTCTTTATCATAAGACTCTTTTTATAAAGGAAATAACTTAAAGGCACTCAATCCGATAAGACGCTGCTAAATTACTCTTTCTTTGGCTTCGGTGGGGGAAAAAATATTTTATTAGTGTCGAACCCACCCATCAAAGCTCAGAGTAATTAGATATCGATCTTTGCAGTTTGCTATTTTTATTGTTCTGGGCCTAATCGTGCCAGGACGAGGTCAAACCGGGCGGTCTTCCAGATAAAGATGGATAACTGTAAAATCGTGGTAATAATAACTACTTGGTATTAGAGTTGTCCATCTTTTCTGGTTAAATACGCCCAGAATAGCATACCTTCAGAATAGCGAACCTTCTTAATAAGAACCTTTGGGATAGCGACCCTTCGGAATATGGAACCTTCGGAATAATGAACCTGATCCTGTATGAAGAGCCCATGACACGTCCATCAATAAATGTATACATGTTTCATGGGACTGTTTATATATACATATATAATAATATAAGACTGGAGTAAAGTTGAGACCAACATGTCTTTGTTAATATTGGTGCTCAGATTTCAGCGAAATTTGGTGTGGTGACTCGGGGTGCCCTGGCAGAGTGAATAATGCCGTTAGTTTTTCTAAATTTTTATTTAAACAAATTTAAATAAATAAAAAAAATATGAACATATGTGAATATTTAGGTACAAATAAACCTATTTGCACGAGAATATGTTGCAGCCCCAGATATAGAGGAATGTGGGAATGTGGGCCACAGTTAGACATGGGTCAGAGTGAGATATTGCCTCTAACATTTCTCTAATTTCCAGACCAATATCCATGGCGCCAGTCAAGAGATATTAGCCATATAGCACATGTTACTATATTTCTTCAAAATGCAATCGGCAGGTGAGGGTTGAATCTGGCCAAGCAACCAATTTTCAAGGCAAAATTATTTTATTTAATTTTTGCAATTTTAAAGGTACTCAATCCGAATTAACCCTCGCAGATTACTATTTCCTTGACTTCAGAGGTGAACAATATTTGATTCAAGTCGAGGAACCCACAACATCAAAGCTCAGAGTGATCAGATACCGATTTTTAAAATCTATCATTTTAATTTTACGTGGCCCAGCAAACAGCAGACAAGAATACTTTCTCTGACCAAATTGCAGATGGAGATGAATAACTCTAAAATCAACTGAGTTTTTTTTTTTGTGTGTCAGATGTTTGACAAACCAGCAATATTCGTTGAGCAAAAAGTTGATAAATTACAGGTTTTTGTCAATTTTATGCCATAATTGACTGCAGTTAGCATTATTTTCGAGCAATTAATTCTGTCAACTGAAGCGGCATTTAAAAAAAAAATCTTGTTGTTGGAATCTGATGACATGGGGACTATTGATTCGGATTGAAGACCTTCAAGGGAAAAATATCTTTATTGGATAAATTTACATATAATACTGAATACATTATTATGAAAACGGGGATTTAATGCATATTTCACATAGCCACATCTGATTTATTTATAGAGGTAACGTTTATGTATGCTTGACTTTCAGCGATTTACATGGATGGGACACAATGACTCAATGAGACATAATTTATGGCCCTGGTAGGATCCAACTTCAGTAGATGACAGGCACTTCGAAAAGGAATGAGATAATTTGCCAAATGACTATTGTTTTGGGGCTAAATAATTTAGATCAAACAAACTGATGTCATAGTGGTATGTTCGGTGTGTTTCCTATACGGTTACTACTTAGGGGTGACCCCTTCTGTGAAGTAGATGATGAGAAACAAGTATTAAGGGTGGTCCCAGCTTGAGATTGCATGCTTGTTCATGACTTTTGTGAGCTTATATCGTACTCTCAGATGTCTAAGCTTTGTGATGGTCAATAATAGTGATAGCGGAGACCTAGACTGAAATTAACAATATTGATTGAAATTTAATTCTATTTCAATTTAAAGACACGGTTGGCCTTGGCGGTGGGTATCCTGTGAAAATATTTCCACCCGTCAAAAACCACCACAAACAGAAAGAACATCAAAATGTAGATAGACTTTGTCCGTATACAAATAAGAAATATCGCATAAACAGTATGTTATGGTCATTTGTTTGACCATTGTTATGTAAACAAAAGCATAAAAGTTACCTTTCTGGTGTTTGTTTATATTATGATGGTAAACATAAAGAGCGTTCTTTGTTGGTGAATACCTGATATGGAACTAATAAAGAGCGTTTATGCCATTTGTGTGTGATTAGCCAGTAGCATTGTGCTGTCTTCTGTAACACAATCAGACTCATGCTTATGTCAAATATAGTAGGTCTTTATTATAACATGCTGTTTACGCGATGGTCATGGTATATATGAACGGAACTGTATGCGTTTTAATGTTTTTCTGTTTGCGGTGTTTGGAACAAATATGAATATTTTCGACAATTAAGGCCGCACGTGCCTTTAATTCTATATATGTCTCTATGCGAAAAAACTTAATGATCGTTGAGAATTTTATCTGAAATTACTAATCATGCGGCACATGATGACACTATTGTTAGGCATCTGATAGTATATAAACATTTTAATAATTGCCCAGGAGGAATGACATTAGTATGAGGGACGCAAAGGAAAATCCACCACAAAGTCATTTAAATCTTGCCATTTCAAAGTTGGATCTTCACATTCTATGACACACATTATTAATGAAAGGTACTTCATAATTTATTAACCGTACTAGTTACTTCCCTATCGCAACAGCAAAAACTTTGTACTGGTGGAATATATCATTCTTGATGGGCATAGATACATAGATATTCATGGCATGGTCTGAGAAAATGCTACTAGATTAAACATTTATACGATTGCCTCATTAGTCATGTACATGTATAACAAGAAGGTCGTGACAGTTCAACTAAGTTGGCCTGGAATTATTATATTTAGCATACATATTATTCCGATCCCAATGTGTCAAGTCGACAATAGCAAGTACGCAGGGCTATATTTAATAATTTTTCCACAAATAGCCACTCGTTAATATATATGCTAGCCATGCTGGTCAAGCTCCCGCTTAATGCTTAAGGTTTAAATCGAGAACACAGTGTTAAAATCATGAATTATTTAATATGTGAGAATGCTAAAACTAATCACCATGCATTATAATTATTATATTTAACTTGATGTGTCCATCACATGAAACAGAATTCATACACACAGATGGAAAGTTGGCCCAGAAGCATATCCTCTCACCAGTCACTGCATGAACTCTGCAGTGTGCCGAGACCAAGTGGGATTGGGAGATGTTCTTCTTTTCCTTCACTCAACAAGAAGATAAACGACTCACTTTGTTAGTCACCAATTCACTGGGCTTTACATGTTTGTTACATCTGTGTGTTGACTGCTCTGTAGATGGCTAGAATTGAATTTTGACCTGAGTCACATTCACAGTGAGTGGGTGAGGCTGAGCCTGAAGTCGTTGATAACTAAATTTACTAATCTGTAATTACTAAATTGACTAATACAATCCTAATATTATTAGATTAGAAGGCCACATGACCGCTTTCACTGGATACTGCTTCCACAAGTTCCAGCTACGTGCTACGTTCAACGGTTCATGACTGAACTATACTGTCTATACTGAGTAAATGTGTAAATCAGTCAGCTCTAAAATGTCCATTTTCTGATTTCCTTGACCCAAGTTGAGGCTTGACCTGACAGTGTTTGATATATTAACAATTAAATTTACTATTTAGAGAAGTAGTTAGTTAGTAGACTGAACAATTTGCCGCTTGCAGTTGCAAGTTTAAGTCTAAGTCTAACCAGTCCAGGTGAAAACAGACTTAAAATTGAACAATAACAGAACAAGTCAAATCGCCGTGGTGATCAGTCTGCACAGACCAGTCCACATTTCACCCCAGTGACCTTCATTTTCATATGTTTGTCAGTCACAGATTCGTCATTGAGTTTCTTTCCGAATGACTGATTTTCACTTTTAAACTTCCAAGTTCAAAACAAGTTCTAGTGTTGTTGTTCTTCTACTTCTTTTGACTGCTTTGACTCTAAAGTCATTCCAGTAATGGGCTCGTTGTGCTATCTTCGCTTGTGCTTTATCGTTTGTTCTTAACGCTTACGTGCTGTGATACCGTTGTACATTTAAAATACGAGCGATAACAATAACAAGCAATTCAATTTCAAATTTCGCAAATAAGAGAGCGCCACCATTTTGTAAAGAAATTACGTCATCATTTCCAACGTTGCTATGGCCTGCCAGGTGACGTAATATTCAAACTTTAACGGTACGGAATCTGGCGAGGTTTGCCGAATGCTATGCGCCCGTGTCAGCTAAATCCACATTAAGCATTTAATTTTGAATAAGGTTGATTTTGTGGTTCAAATTTAATAGTGTTGCTATGGGGAGGCTGATCGAAGAAGAAAAATAAATTCGTTTTATTAATTTGTCAATTCTATTCCAACATGGCGGCCACCATAGGGCCCCATAGGTCTGAATCGCCCGGATGTAAAAACAATTTTTTCATGTTGATGGGGTATAGAAATTACTGACGTCACATACGCAATACCGTAAAACAACCCTTTTGGGTTGTGATCATTCCGAGATAATGATTATAACGACCCCGCTCGGCGTGCCCGAGCTCGGTCGTGTATAGGTAACAGGTGGGCGCTTGTGACGTCACACATAAATTACAGTATACCGTGAAGGAGAAATTTTTATTCACACAACAGTTTTGTGGAAAAATCACGTGACTTCCGGCAGTGGTTTCACAAAATCGCGGAATCAGCAATGAAACAAATTTAATACTTCACAACTTCCGAAATGTGGCAATGGACAACTGAAGTATTTATTTATTTATAAACAGTAAATTGTAATGAGTATGTCCTGCAAAGGTTAATATTAGTTCAGTTTCATGTGTTAGCTAAATGAACGCAGTTACGGCGTCGTTACGTCAAAACGTCGTTTGTCTCTGCGGGCCAGAATCCAGACATGACTGGATGCGTTGTGTCGTCTTCGCTTAATCGCAGCGACGTAGGCCTACATTGTAGTATATAGCATTCACTATATACATTACAATATAGAGGCTTTTATTGTAAATGGCCGATAGGCTATATTAAGGCATTGTGTACTTATCGAAGTCCACTGGCATCCAAAACGATCTACAATGAAAATCGAGCATTCGCGTCGCTGACATGCGTATAGGCCTAATATATATGCATATAGTTCTAGGACTATTCGCACGATCCTTTGCATTGTCCGTCTTCTTACTATTTTGTCGGGGTCGTTCTATATATGCCTTGCATATATTATCATATATCTTTAGATTCTTCGGAATTGCCAGATTCGTCCACTGGCAGATATACACAGATAATCAGGAGGGAAGATTACTACCAGTTACTTTCAGTCCGATGATTCTAGTATGTCAAGAATTCTTAACATCGATGTTAATGCATGCAAAATTAACTGTTATCAATAAAATAATTGTTGTTGTTGTAACTGGGGGTCTGAAAGCCCGAACACATCTGTAATCGATTAAACGGCATCTCTGGACAACACTTTCAGTACAATATTCATATTGGGTCCCATTCAGATCAATTCAAAAATGTTTGTAATGACATTATCAAAAATATGTATTTTTTTCGACCAAAAACGTGTTTGGGGGAGGGGTAGCTAAAATCCAATATCTCGCAAACCATTCAACATTGTTGATAACTTCTTTCTTCATATGCTTGTTAGATAACTACTACACCATATGACCTAAATAATTCAATATTTTTGCAATATACGTTTGAATGATAATGTTCGAAAAATATAATTTGTTTTAAAAAGAGCGATTTTTCAACAAACAAAAAAATGTTTCGGCTCCAAATGGCACGAAAATCCAAATTAACCAACACTTCTTGCATATCAGGTACAAATAAGGTATGCTGTAGTCATTTTAACACCAACAATGTGGGCAAATAACTTAGGACATAGCCGCAGGGCTCACTTTACCAAAATCGTTAATTTCTGGGAAAAGTCACTGGTGGGTATCGTTCATCGTCAATTTGAGAATAGCCACCACCAATTCCGTTATTTTTCACTATGATTTTCGTAAAGAGTATATATTTCTCCTTTAAAAAAAGTTAGTTTTCACTTGTTCTACCGTGGGTAGCGGTATCTCGAAAACTAGAGCTCTTTTTCGATTTGGCCGCTGCACTATAAAAGCCCCATGATATATTACAAGCCCCGTGATATATTACAAGCCCCATGATTTATTAAAAGCCCCATGATATATTACAAGCCCCATGATATATTACAAGACCCGTGATATATTACAAGCCCCATGATATATTACAAGCCCCGTGATATATTACAAGCCCCATGATATATTATAAGCCCCATGATATATTACAAGCCCCATGATATATTACAGGCCTCGTGATATATTACAAGCCCCGTGATATATTACAAGCCCCATGATTTATTACAAGCCCCATGATATATTACATGATATAATACAAGCCCCATAAAATATTACAAGCCCATGACATAGACATGTATCACAAGCCCCATGATATATTACAAGCCCCATGCTATGTTACAAGTCCATGGTATATTTTGATTCCAAACTAACAACAGAAAGAAAAAAGTAAAATGGTACCAAATTAAACAAAATATTCCCTTACCATATTATAAGGATTTGGCGGTGAACTCGTTTGCTTACGTTATGAATCTTGGATATCTCCGATTCACATAAATTACGACTGACCTACTTAGTACTTAATACACGATTTGGATCCATTCTTTTGATGATCGGTTGTGTATGGAGTGTAAACAGAAATTATATTAGTCCGCTTATACATGTGAATCTTATTTGGTGAGAATATATCAACTGATTTAAACCAAGCGACATATACCCTCACGCGGGTGCTTTAGCTAACGTATGATCACATTAACCAAGTTTCAAATTTATAACCAATCCACATATACAATACCATATATAACTTACATCTTAAATATAATTCCAGAGTTAAGTATATATATACAACATCTTTATTTATTTTATGGTGGAATACACGTTGTAATTCAAGTCAAATATTTTTACTGAAACACACATTCTGAGAACTGCCGAGAACTTCTAACTTTAGTTTTCGATTTAATTATTCTCCGGTACGAATTGTTTTATATACATTGTAAAGTGACCTCGAGGATTAAATGATTTCCCGCATATATATACATGTATACACACACATATATCACATTATATCACAATCATAATGACCAGTGATTTCCGGTGTCAAATATTTTTTGCTGAAACACACATGATTCTGATTGGCCGAGAATTTCTAACTTTAGTTTTCAGTTCACTTATTGTCCGATAAGAATTGTTTTATATAAAGTGATCTCACCGATTAAGCGATTTCCCGCATATATCACAATCATAAGGCCCGTCGATCTCCGGTGTGAATTATCTTATGTTCGATCATGTTATCGCTGCAACAGAACGGATTCCCCGGACATATCGCATTGATACGGGCGATCTCTGGTATGAAATGTTTTGACTACAGTCAAGTGGCCCGACTGACTACATACTTTAGGGCATATCACAACGGTAAGGCTTAGCTCCATCTGTGTTCTCTTGTGTGTCACCAAGACGTCCGATCGAGTAAATGATTTCCCGCATATATCACAATGTTAGGGCTTACCACCTGTGTGGATTATCTTATGTTTCGCCAAGTCGCTTGATTGAATAAATGATTTCCCGCATATATCACAATGGTAGGACTTATCACCTGTGTGGATTCTCTTATGTCTCGCCAAGTCGCTTGATTGAATAAATGATTTCTCACATATATCACAATCGTAAGGCATATCTCCAGTGTGTATTCTCTTATGTATCACCAAGATGTCCGATCGAGCAAATGATTTCCCGCATATATCACAACGGTAAGGCTTATCACCTGTGTGGATTCTCTTATGTGTCGCCAAGTTGCTTGATTGAATAAATGATTTCCCGCATATATCACAATCGTAAGGCATATCTCCGGCGTGTATTCTCTTATGTATCACCAAGATGTCCGATCGAGTAAATGATTTCCCGCATATATCACAATGGTATGGCTTATCACCTGTGTGGATTCTCTTATGTCTCGCCAAGTCGCTTGATTGAATAAATGATTTCCCGCATATATCACAATCGTAAGGCTTACAGTTATCTCCGGCGTGGATTCTCATATGTGTCACCAACCTGCCCGATCTATTAAATGATTTCCCGCATATATCACCCACGCAACTATTTAAAATTTGTTATTTAAAGAGATAATCCATCTTTAACCAACCAAACCTAATGCACAACCGTGCTGACAATTCGCCAACGTTGGCACAACCTATATAGTCATGGTATTATATATGCATATTATTTGTGTAATTAAAATGGCAACCATATGTGCATTTCTCTAGCGTATATTGCCACGACACAATGGTCCTCGTGTTCTTAATTAAAATCAGATAGAATTTTTTTTTGAAAATATTACACATGCATTCTTCTGGAACGTTAGCAGTGCGATTTGCTTTGCACGCACTATGTCGCTGTAAAAACGTCAATAACTTTCGCGGGGAAATCCGCGTGCCAATTTGACGTCTCTTTGGATACAACATATGACGTAACCTAACAGTTTACGTGAACGTGCTATTACTAATTTAAAGATGGATTATCTCTTTAAATAACAAATTTTAAATAGTTGCGTGGGTATAAAATAATAGATATGAACTGAAGACCTATGTCCGGAAAAGCTTCTATCAATTAATATTGATTTTATTTCGAATATTAAATCGGGCCCGTTTATGTTACTATTTTTAGAACCGACCATTCGGATGAGACCGTATTGCGATATAGAGCACCAGTTGGCTGTTCCTGCGTCTACGCAACGAATGTCAAATGTCACAGATTGGTTGTTTGTATTGTTTTGTTCCACATATATAAGCGATAATGTGCATAATTAACGTTTATTTGTGACAAAATTGCACAATATAATTTCTGGTCTCTGTTAACAGTAACCACTATTGTTCGTTAGCTGAACAAACACACCTTTTTAGACCAGAAAATATTCGAAATAAAATTAATATTAATCGATAGAAGCATTTCCGGAGAGGAGTCTTCGATTCAAATCTAATATTTTATACCCCGGTAACTATATAATATATGTTTACAAAGAGATAATCCACCTTTAATAAACTATAGAAAAGTTGATTTAGTGATTTGACAAACATTTTAGATATTTACGAGATGAGTCATGTTGTTTTCGCGATGTGGCTAACGAAAATGTGCAGCTTTACGTAATTTCCGTCATTTTCCGAATGGCAGCAACCCGAGTCAGGTCGACAATATTTGTGATTTAAGTAATGATTATTGTTTAAAGTATAAACCATGTACTGTCTTCACGAAATGAATACTGTTATGTTAGCTATATGAAATGTAACATTTTGTAGTTTTAATTTAATTGCAATGACGTTTCAAGATGGCGGCCCCTCAAATTAAAGATGGCGGCGCCCATGTTCGAAAGCGAACTTAGTATAAGGACGACCAGCGCATGTGTTGCATGTGTTGCTTAAAAAACATTAGGTGTTCCGGAATCTTCTATTATAGACCATATCATTCCAAGATAATGATTATAACGACCCCGCTCGGCGTGCCCGAGCTCGGTCGTGTATAGGTAACAGGTGGGCGCTTGTGACGTCACACATAAATTACAGTATACCGTGAAGGAGAAATTTTTATTCACACAACAGTTTTGTGGAAAAATCACGTGACTTCCGGCTGTGGTTTCACAAAATCGCGGAATCAGCAATGAAACAAATTTAATACTTCACAACTTCCGAAATGTGGCAATGGACAACTGAAGTATTTAATTATTTATAAACAGTAAATTGTAATGAGTATGTCCTGCAAATGTTAATATTAGTTCAGTTTCATGTGTTAGCTAAATGAACGCAGTTACGGCGTCGTTACGTCAAAACGTCGTTTGTCTCTGCGGGCCAGAATCCAGACATGACTGGATGCGTTGTGTCGTCTTCGCTTAATCGCAGCGACGTAGGCCTGCATTGTAGTATATACATGTAGCATTCACTATATACATTACAATATAGAGGCTTTTATTATAAATGGCCGATAGGCTATATTAAGGCATTGTGTACTTATCGAAGTCCACTGGCATCCAAAACGATCTACAATGAAAATCGAGCATTCGCGTCGCTGACATGCGTATAGGCCTAATATATATGCATATAGTTCTAGGACTATTCGCACGATCCTTTGCATTGTCCGTCTTCTTACTATTTTGTCGGGGTCGTTCTATATATGCCTTGCATATATTATCATATATCTTTAGATTCTTCGGAATTGCCAGATTCGTCCACTGGCAGATATACACAGATAATCAGGAGGGAAGATTACTACCAGTTACTTTCAGTCCGATGATTCTAGTATGTCAAGAATTCTTAACATCGATGTTAATGCATGCAAAATTAACTGTTATCAATAAAATAATTGTTGTTGTTGTAACTTGGGGTCTGAAAGCCCGAACACATCTGTAATCGATTAAACGGCATCTCTGGACAACACTTTCAGTACAATATTCATATTGGGTCCCATTCAGATCAATTCAAAAATGTTTGTAATGACATTATCAAAAATATGTATTTTTTTCGACCAAAAACGTGTTTGGGGGAGGGGTAGCTAAAATCCAATATCTCGCAAACCATTCAACATTGTTGATAACTTCTTTCTTCATATGCTTGTTAGATAACTACTACACCATATGACCTAAATAATTCAATATTTTTGCAATATACGTTTGAATGATAATGTTCGAAAAATATAATTTGTTTTAAAAAGAGCGATTTTTCAACAAAAAATAAATGTTTCGGCTCCAAATGGCACGAAAATCCAAATTAACCAACACTTCTTGCATATCAGGTACAAATAAGGTATGCTGTAGTCATTTTAACACCAACAATGTGGGCAAATAACTTAGGACATAGCCGCAGAGCTCACTTTACCAAAATCGTTAATTTCTGGGAAAAGTCACTGGTGGGTATCGTTCATCGTCAATTTGAGAATAGTCACCACCAATTCCGTTATTTTTCACTATGATTTTCGTAAAGAGTATATATTTCTCCTTTAAAAAAAGTTAGTTTTCACTTGTTCTACCGTGGGTAGCGGTATCTCGAAAACTAGAGCTCTTTTTCGATTTGGCCGCTGCACTATAAAAGCCCCATGATATATTACAAGCCCCGTGATATATTACAAGCCCCATGATTTATTAAAAGCCCCATGATATATTACAAGCCCCATGATATAGAACAAGCTCCGTGATATATTACAAGCCCCATGATATATTACAAGCCCCGTGATATATTACAAGCCCCATGATATATTATAAGCCCCATGATATATTACAAGCCCCATGATATATTACAGGCCTCGTGATATATTACAAGCCCCGTGATATATTACAAGCCCCATGATTTATTACAAGCCCCATGATATATTACATGATATAATACAAGCCCCATAAAATATTACAAGCCCATGACATAGACATGTATCACAAGCCCCATGATATATTACAAGCCCCATGCTATGT
This sequence comes from Siphonodentalium dalli, assembly GCA_032622095.1. Taxonomy (NCBI): domain Eukaryota; kingdom Metazoa; phylum Mollusca; class Scaphopoda; order Gadilida; family Siphonodentaliidae; genus Siphonodentalium; species Siphonodentalium dalli. The sequence goes on along the minus strand of CP136063.1, from coordinate 48,547,308 downwards.
TACAAGTCCATGGTATATTTTGATTCCAAACTAACAACAGAAAGAAAAAAGTAAAATGGTACCAAATTAAACAAAATATTCCCTTACCATATTATAAGGATTTGGCGGTGAACTCGTTTGCTTACGTTATGAATCTTGGATATCTCCGATTCACATAAATTACGACTGACCTACTTAGTACTTAATACACGATTTGGATCCATTCTTTTGATGATCGGTTGTGTATGGAGTGTAAACAGAAATTATATTAGTCCGCTTATACATGTGAATCTTATTTGGTGAGAATATATCAACTGATTTAAACCAAGCGACATATACCCTCACGCGGGTGCTTTAGCTAACGTATGATCACATTAACCAAGTTTCAAATTTATAACCAATCCACATATACAATACCATATATAACTTACATCTTAAATATAATTCCAGAGTTAAGTATATATATACAACATCTTTATTTATTTTATGGTGGAATACACGTTGTAATTCAAGTCAAATATTTTTACTGAAACACACATTCTGAGAACTGCCGAGAACTTCTAACTTTAGTTTTCGATTTAATTATTCTCCGGTACGAATTGTTTTATATACATTGTAAAGTGACCTCGAGGATTAAATGATTTCCCGCATATATATACATGTATACACACACATATATCACAATCATAATGACCAGTGATTTCCGGTGTCAAATATTTTTTGCTGAAACACACATGATTCTGATTGGCCGAGAATTTCTAACTTTAGTTTTCAGTTCACTTATTGTCCGATAAGAATTGTTTTATATAAAGTGATCTCACCGATTAAGCGATTTCCCGCATATATCACAATCATAAGGCCCGTCGATTTCCGGTGTGAATTATCTTATGTTCGATCATGTTATCGCTGCAACAGAACGGATTCCCCGGACATATCGCATTGATACGGGCGATCTCTGGTATGAAATGTTTTGACTACAGTCAAGTGGCCCGACTGACTACATACTTTAGGGCATATCACAACGGTAAGGCTTAGCTCCATCTGTGTTCTCTTGTGTGTCACCAAGACGTCCGATCGAGTAAATGATTTCCCACATATATCACAATGTTAGGGCTTACCACCTGTGTGGATTATCTTATGTTTCGCCAAGTCGCTTGATTGAATAAATGATTTCCCGCATATATCACAATGGTAGGACTTATCACCTGTGTGGATTCTCTTATGTCTCGCCAAGTCGCTTGATTGAATAAATGATTTCTCACATATATCACAATCGTAAGGCATATCTCCAGTGTGTATTCTCTTATGTATCACCAAGATGTCCGATCGAGCAAATGATTTCCCGCATATATCACAACGGTAAGGCTTATCACCTGTGTGGATTCTCTTATGTGTCGCCAAGTTGCTTGATTGAATAAATGATTTCCCGCATATATCACAATCGTAAGGCATATCTCCGGCGTGTATTCTCTTATGTATCACCAAGATGTCCGATCGAGTAAATGATTTCCCGCATATATCACAATGGTATGGCTTATCACCTGTGTGGATTCTCTTATGTCTCGCCAAGTCGCTTGATTGAATAAATGATTTCCCGCATATATCACAATCGTAAGGCTTACAGTTATCTCCGGCGTGGATTCTCATATGTGTCACCAACCTGTCCGATCTATTAAATGATTTCCCGCATATATCACAACGGTAAGGCTTATCTCCGGCGTGTATTCTCTTATGTGACACCAAGACGTCCGATCGAGAAAATGATTTCCCGCATATATCACAACGGTAAGGCTTATCTCCGGCGTGTATTCTCTTATGTGACACCAAGACGTCCGATCGAGTAAATGATTTCCCGCATATATCACAACGGTACGGCTTATCACCTGTGTGGATTCTCTTATGTCTCGCCAAGTCACTTGATTGAATAAATGATTTCCCGCACATATCACAATGGTAAGTCTTATCTCCAGTGTGGATTTTCGCATGCACCACCAGGTGACTCGATGTATTAAATGATTTATCGCACACATCACAATAGTAACGTTTATCTCCGGTGTAGATTCTCTTACGTATCACCAATTTGTTTGGTGTGTGGGCGGTCTCGTGAACAATCATGTTAGCATCTCCCATCGCGTAGAATTGTCCTATAGATCAGCTGACCTCGCGAAGCAGCCGTCTATAACTAGACGAAATCTCATTCAATAAGAACCGAAATCCATTAAAACAGAATAACTGTAAGTTACATAGAGTATACGGTAGAAGAGCATAAAGTCTAAAATAATCACAACTGGGTTACGTTATGAAGCATCAAATAAACAACGTGCTTTTGCGACTAAAACCATAACGCTAATTAATTAATTTTCCGAAATATACAACTGGTCACACATATCAGATACTTATAACGCACGCTCACGTTAAACGCAGCAATTACTATGCCCTTCACTATTAATTAGAACCACTCCATATGGAAATTATGACTAAGGACGGAATGGCCATAATATTATTTATTGAGATCTGATCTCCCAACAAACATACATTAAACATGTGAACAAATAATGCAACCTTACTCTCACTTGTCTATCCTCCTCATGCTTGCCCTCTACCTTTTACTCATGCAATGATTATGAATTCTGCAACTTCTGCCCACATAAATATATAACACATATTATTAATATTATGTAATCAGAACAGAGACAAAATCTCAAGAAATAACCGTTATTCTAGCGGTGAGCGAATTACCGTGAACAATCATCTAGAACTTCTAAATTAGAAAAAAGGGGAATAGGGTGGGTGGGCAAACTTAATCGAAGTGCCATGTCGAAGAATTCGAAATCGAGTGAATGTTTTCGGCGCGAATTTTTTTTATACCCGATATTAGAATTATGGGAAATCCAAGACAATCATGGGAAGTTCAAAGGTCACTATAGTTCGTGTAACATAAGTGTACCGGTATCGTCGGAGTTATATATAGTCTACAGAGTAAATATTTCCGGTTTAGTAATTACACATTTTGATAACAAAATTGCCCAATTACTATGTCCTTCACTATTAATTAGAACCACTCCATATGGAAATTATGACTAAGGACGGAATTGCCATAATATTATTTATTGAGATCTGATCTCCCAACAAACATACATTAAACATGTGAACAATAATGAAACCTTACTCTCACTTTTCTCTCCTCCTCATGCTTGCACTCTACCTTTTACACATGAAATGATTATGAATTCTGCAACTTCTGCCAAGCCAACGGCCGCCAGAAATTCATAATGACGCCTTCTTGGAGAGGGGCCCAAAGGTCAGAGGAGTCATCTGGGCCTCTGATCACTCTGGGAGGAGATGCGGTTCACACTATCTCATAAAAGGGTCAATTGGAGGAGACATCAGTATATTATATAATAATTCAACAGTCATACATGATTTAATATATATATCAGTATAAATATGTACTTGATGTGGAACTGAAGGCCAGTGAAAGATAATACAACAGCAAATATATATCAATCCTTTACCAGAAAGTATTCTACGTAATTTGATGAACAATGAATGATTCAATCTAATTGACAAGAGTCATCATAATACCAATTGGGGAAGGGTACACTATAAATAGAGACTAATAATGTAAGTGTTACAGTTTACACACAGGCTAAATAACTAATATATAACTAAATTCGAAACGAACCAGAATGATTGTCGATATATTCCATGTATAAATTAAATATTCAGTGCGATGTTTCACACATTGAATGAAGAAGATTTTAAAACCCTTGTATCTTTGTTTTGTGTGGTAGAATTCAACAGTTGTATGTAAGAATGTAGAGATAATCGAGTTACAATTTGTAAAAGACTAAACTTAATATCTGTCAACTGAGAAAACAAATTCTCATCTACTCATATAATGTGGCATTATAGACTTCGAACGAAACAAAATATGATACAACAGCGGAACATACTATTTATTAAAGCAATGTTGTTTATCAACGTCATACTTATGTGATAGGATATATATGTGTATGTTGAATATATTACCAAGAACTGATCTACATCAATGTAAATGCATGTCCATGTTCCAATTGGTCAAGTGATTCTATTTGATTGAATAGTTAATACAGATTTAGCTGTTAGCTGATAAAGAAAAACTGATTATGTTATACAGGATAAAGTCCATATATAAGCTAAAAATGCACTGGGAGATGCCAACACATAAGGTTAACCACTGTGAACGATAATATATACATTTAGGAGCGTTAAAAAATAATTTAGAATATGTATCTTTAATTGCGGTCAGTAACGTGATTCAGTTGAGAGCAATGTGAGTCATTCACTTCTTTTGCAATTACGTATATCCATACATGTATTTGTATATTGGAAGATCTTGTCTTACATGTGCTTAATGTAGCATAGATTCTTTAAATAATATGTATATATATATCTATATATATATATATATATATATATATATATATATATATATATATATATATTAATATCTATATTGATGCTCCGAATTACATAACAAGTTAGTAGTATTTCTGTTATAGAAGTACGAGTGTTACAAGAGTAACAGTTTGCTGTTACGAATGTTACAATATACATGTACCTCAAGATTCAAGTTAATTTTCCAATTACAAAGTTTCCATATAAAACTTTCGAGTTGTTGAAGTAATGTTGTACATGTAGGTTGGCTACCAGTTGTCTCGGAACTGGAATTTCGAGTCGGATAATAGTATTAAACAAGCATAAATGTCCAATAATGACAGTTTAAATTGCTATACGTGATATTTAATTGTCGTTATAATTGTGTACATGCACTGATAGTGTTGCTAAATATGTTGCCTTGTGAAGGACTGTACATTACCAAAATTTATGCTTAACGGTTTTAAAAATACCGTGGATATCGTCGCATATCAAAATATATAAATTATGATATGTCATCTAATCGCAAAATACGAGTAATGTCAATGTTTCTGGGATGAAATTGTCTTCGCATGAAAATTGCTCGGTGGGTGTCAAACTGTCTGTGAGACGTCAATAATACATGTGGGACGTCAATAACACCCGGGCGACATCAACTTGAAAATTGTCCGGATGGTATCGAATGCCAGGAGGCATTGAAATTCCCCCGCGGGAATCATTTTGTCCGTATATCTATGTAGATATATTTTAAATGCCCATAGGGCGTCGAAGTTGCCAATGTGGGCGTTGAAATTGTCCGATTGGCGTCAAATTTACCCGTGTGGGCGTCGAATTTGCCCGATGGGCGTCGAAGTTGCCCAATAACAGGCGTCGAAGTTGCCCGATGGGCGTCGATTTTGCCCGATGGGCGTCGAAAATTCCTAATGGGCATCGAAGTTGTCCATGTAGGCGTCGAAGTTGCCCATGTAGGCGTCAAAGTTACCCGGTGGACGTCGAAGTTGCCCGATCAAAGGCGTCGAAGTTGCCCATGTAGGCGTCAAAGTTACCCGGTGGACGTCGAAGTTGCCCGATCAAAGGCGTCGAAGTTGCCCGATCAAATGCGTCGAAGTTGCCCGATCAAAGGCGTCGAAGTTGCCCGATCAAAGGCGTCGAAGTTGCCCGACAAAAGGCGTCGCAGTTGCCCGATAAAAGGCGTCGAATTTGCCCGTTGGGCGTCGATTTTGCCCGATGGGCGTCGAAATTTCCTGATGGGCATCGAAGTTGTCCATGTAGGCGTCGAAGTTGTCCATGTAGGCGTCAAAGTTGCCCGATGGGCGTCGAAGTGGCCCGATCAAAGGCGTCGAAGTTGCCCGATCAAAGGCGTCGAAGTTGCCCGATAAAAGGCGTTGAAGTTGCCTGACAAAAGGCGTCGAAGTTACCCGATAAAAGGCGTCGAAGTTGCCCGTTGTGCGTCGAAATTGCCCGATGGGCGTCGAAATTGCACATGGGCGTCGAAATTGCCATAGCTGGGTGGCTTAAATTTCACCTCCGAAAGTCATCGGATGCATGTCTCAAATTCGAGACACCGAGACAAAGTCGTTCATCGATGCAGAGCGACAAAGTCGACTCGCCAATGTCTCAAAAGGAAGCTATGCTTACACACACATATATATGTATATATATTCCAAAACAAAGGCGAGGGGACCTAGTCACTAGAGCATTTGACTGTAATAATGATAATCTTATGACGTATATAGTTTATGTACTAAAACAAGAGAGTAAATTACTAAAATATGTAGCTTATGCAGACATATAAAACCATTTTTCTTAAGCAAGCATGTTATAAATATAGATATGCAAACTGAACATATTTTAAAATTACTTTTAATTAATATAATTAATTAAGTTGCTTGATAATGATAACATGATCAACTTGATTGCAGGCTACATTTTTTTTATGGTAAGCGACTTATGAATATTGACAAGATATTTATTGCAATGTATAACGTCTTTGCAATTTAGTAATCTATACATGTATATGACATTAACACTAAAGTTAACTCCCTGTAATAATTCAACCAGCATCCAACAAAATTTTAAAATGATTGCCGAGTCAAAATATAAGCTCTCTAATTTCAATAATATTCAGTATAACCTTCACTCAGTTGACTACTGAGTACTGTATATAATTATAAACTCAGTTAGCAACCTCAAACTCAAAGGTTTTGGGAAAAGTACATGCGATTGTTTAGATATTTATGTTTTTCATAGGGGGAGATAAACACATGGCCATTTCGATAAGAAATGAGAATTTGTTCACGCAAATATGAAGCAATGAACACTCATACTGAGTCCGTGCCTCCATAACTCTGACATATACATATAACTGAACTTCTACATACAGAGAAAAGCAGCTATTCAGTTTACTTTAACATTTGTAGTGATATTGATCATGTTATGATCGGGCACATGTATGCCATTTCATGAATTTTTTTAACTCCATGTGATAATTCAACCAGCATCCAAAACTAGTAAAATGTTTTAAAAGATTGCTCAAGTCAAAATATAATCTCTGTAATTTCAAAAATATACACTATAACCTACATAGAACTGAACTTCTACATACAGAGAAAAGCAACTATTCAGTTTACTTGGACAATTGTAGTGATATTGATCCATATTATGGTTGGACACATGTATGTCCTTTCGTGAAATTTGTAAAAATTAGAACCAAAATTTTCAAAGTTCAACTTCTCTATTGAAAAATGATAACTAGCCAAACTTATTTCTAAGTCAGACTATCAAACTATATTTGCAATACCTAATACTAAATTATTCAAAGTCGGACGCCTGGCAAAATACTGCTTAAATACTTTCTTAAAAAGTTGACAAGTAAATATTGGGTATGCAAAAGTCACTAAGTCAAAACTGGGATAGATTCGATTTGAAAAATTCATAAATCAAAAAGTTCATATTGAAAACCTAAAAATTAAATTAGATGTTCAAAATTGAGAACAAATTAAATTTCAGAGAAAGTTGACTGAAGTAGAAAATTTAAATATATTTCTTTTCAAAACATTTAAAAATTAAATATCAATGTATAAAATTTAGAATTAAAAAAAAATTAATTCAAAGTCAAAATTTGAAGTATAACATTCAATAAGTGAATAAGTCATCAATGTCCAATTTTATGGAAACATTTTAACTAAAAGGTAAGAATAATAGTCATCAAATTCCTGGAACTCAGCAATATTATTATTGCCAGTTTTCTTCCCAAAACGCCAGTGTGTCAGTAGAACATCTGGAATCCCACGAAGATGTCACAATATGAAAATAGACACTGCATGGTCTATATAGAATTGACGTCACTGATAAACATGACAATTATATAAATAGATGGGGATGTCACAGATGATGTCACGTCCGATAATAATAATAGATTCAGGTTATAAATAACTCATTACGTCATGTCCACAATTGCTAAACATGGATGCACACAGAACTCCATTGGAACAAGCACGGACGTGAAGCGTCCAATAGCGGGCATTGTTGAAAATGCCCCAAAACCACAATGCAGGTTCGTTGTTAACCGTGTAGCGTTAACTTTAATAAAAAGTAATAAAATGTTCATAACCATTGACCATTCTGATGGTTCGACGAACGATGATATTAAGGATTTATAGCGCCCGCTCTCCCGCGGCGAAGCCGCGGAAGCGAAGCGACCAGGGTATACGTATGCGAATATGAGATATACTAATCGACTTTTTCGGCCAATCTAAACATAGATAAAATTACCTAAAATGGATAATTTATTCATAACTGAAGGGTCAGCCAGGGTCAGCGGAGTCCAAAATTCTATTGTTGGCAACGGCCGCCATTTTGTTTTGATTAATTCCCACCTCGATCGGCAGCGAAGTTAGTGTAATTTATCAAAATGACCAAGAGCGAAAACTTTGATAAATAATTCTTGTCGGCACATGTTAGTTATACATGTACTTCATTATATATGGGCAAATAATGTCTTTAATACAAGCCAAACATATTAAAATTTGTGAATCTGAGCACTGAAGTTTAACAAAAAGTTAAATAATCAAATTGCATGAACAAATTTTGTTTACATATTTTATAAAAATATTAAAAATATTTGCCCCGAAAGAGGATTTTAGAGGCCCCACTGGGTGTTTAGATATTTTCTTCAATTTTCTATCGGTGTTTCCGCCTAAAAGTTGGATGGAATATTCTCAAAGTGCAAAGCCGACAAACGAAAACTATAAGTTCCGATAGATTGATAGATCGCAGAGTCCTTTTAAATAAATCGAATTCATCATAGATTCATACAACTTTAGTGTGTCCCAAATCAAATATTGGGTGATGAGGCATGGGTCGAGACATAATATAGTTCCAAAGATATTAACTATTTTAAGCCATTTGATTCATTGATGGTGTGAACCAATCCAATCATGTTATTGATAATGGCTTGTATATCATGTATTTCTATTCACAACGAGCGAAAGAAATATGAGTTTGTTGCTTGATAAGTTTGTATCAGTACGCACACATAAAAAAAAACATGTCTGCGTGCACGATCATGACGATGCAGACATGTTTCGCCGCTCAACATTCACACTGAAAACATGTTAAATAACTCAACACCTACGATTATGAACACAACTGAGGTAAGCAATGTGTACATATTTATGAAATCCATTCTAAGAATAGATTTCTTAAAGCCAAAGTCGACACTGACTGGCGAAATATTGCAGACAAAACCAAATAAAAACAGTGACTGACACTAGTGACAGTGACTTCGAGCTTGAATTGAAATAAAAACAAAATGAATTTACCACAAGTTGTGCCATGGTTATTTCACAAATGACCGCAAAAAATTGCTATTTCAAATATTATTAATATAATTTAATGTTTCGCTTGCTGAATTACATAACAGATATCATACATGTATGAATCAAGTACGGTATTATTTAAAAACATGCAAAATACTTAATAGCAATACTGTACACGCCAATAGCAAATTAGCATGACGATTGTACAGTATAATTAACACTACCGTAACAGAATGAGACTGAGAGCAAGAAGTGATGGAGTCGCACCGAAATGTAGCAGCACCATTTGTAATCAGCTGATAATTCCAAGCCGGTCACCCATCCAAGGACTAACCGAGCTTGACGTTACTTAACCTCGGTGATCAGACAAAGCATCTAATGGCTGAGACCTGGAGGTTGTATCATGACAGTCCTCTAATGGCCAGACGAGCCCCCAGTGTAACAGGACGAGAGAGTGAGAAGTGCGTAAGTTGCACCGAACATTGGCATCACCCGGAAACCCAACCCAGTCAACCATCCAAAGACTAACCGAGCTTGACGTTGCGTCTAACGACCGTGTCCAAGAAATCTAGACCTCTCGGGTAGAAGAGTCATCTGCCTTCTATATTTACAACCATATTAGTCCTTTTCATGAAAATAAATTAAATTTAAAGCAAGTCGAAGATGTTAAATAAGTTATGTTTAAAAATATTATGCAATAATGCATGAAATTGATAAGTTTACATTCAGACGACCACGATACAATCGTAAGCGGAAAGATTTCCGTCGCAGGAAGTAACCGGTAGCTCGATTGCGCATGCTAACATCAAAATCGTTGGTCATAAATTGATATCAAGCGCTGTTTGATTCTAGATGCGAAATGTGGATATCCTTGGTTACCTCCACTTGCGATGTAATCGCAGCTGTATAGGCCTGTAACGATTCATCGTGATTTCGATTCATCGCGATTCGTCATTCATGATTCTATACGCGATTCATTTGTCTGTAATTTCGATACACTACGATACAGTTCCGCTTCCGTATTATGCAGTTACCATCCGAAGTAAATCAGGACCCCTCGTTCGTTTCCGTAAGCTGTGAATGCTTACGAAGTTTTATTGGAAGTAAATCTGTAAATTTCGTTTGTTTCCGTGAGCTCGCACTTTGACCTTTGACACAAACGTTTGCGGAAGTGATATGACTGACCTACGTAACCTAGCCTCAGACTGTAAGCCATGCTCTGATTGGTTTAATTTGATGAACTGCTGTGATTTCAATCAATCAAATACTAGTATATTGGATATATCGTCTGCGCAAAACAACAACACGTGGGCCGTGGACAGATGTCTGCTCAAGAAAGCTTAAAACTTGTCAATCCGACAGCGGTCTACAGGTCGAAAATCTGGCAGTATTTCGGTTTTGGGACGTAACCCTTTGAGGATGGAAAGCCATGCATTAAGACAGACAGAACTAAAACGATCTGCAAATTATGTTCGACGGCAACCTCTTACAAGACTGGTGTTACGACCAACATGTCACACCATTTGAAACGACATCATACATTCTCAGCCAGCTGTTGTGATTATATGATATATAAACAGATGAGTGAGAAACTTTTCAACTCTTTTACCGTCTTCAGTATCAATATGTCATGTTGTACTGGTATTTCCGGATGTGTACGAGCATACTACATTACTACATACTACAATACACATATAACTAAACAATTATGAAAGTCCACAGTAATATTAGAAAAACTTTCATTAAAACTCAACCTGAGAGTGTGCAAATTTGGAGTGTTGAATAGCTATTTACTCGTGGGATAAAATTTTGCCTATCACAATACGTATTGTATCATTGGCCCCGTATCGCGATACATATTGTATCATGACCAAGCATATCGTTGCAGGCCGACAGCCGTGTGTACGTAAAAATCGTAGCTGGCAATGGTCGTAGGGTAGTCAATCACATTCTTTAGAACAACATATGCTATCATAATGTACGATGAGATTGCAATCCTCTGTTCAACAAACTATTCCTCCACTTACGATTGTATCGTGGTCGTCTGAACATACACTAAGTTGTTCCCACAGTATGTTATACTTGTCATAGTTACTAGTACAGTATGCATGCACAGTGTTCACCTGCCCCTGGCGTATTGTGATAATCACCAACCAATCATCAGAAATTAGGAAATGATGGAATCGAGATAAAAAAAGATGCATGCAAATTTCAATGACGTGCCTAAAAACCAGGTAGAAAATGTAATGTTGCGAAAAATACATAATAATGCAATACTTCAGTATGGACAGTATGTCTTGATATAATATTAGTATACGAACATTTGCAAAACTAACTGTCAAGACTCAAGCAAGGTTTCGTTTCGGTCAACATTGTGTGGCTATATAAATCACTAAACACTCACATGACGCAAACATTCTATTATTGGCTGACCTCGGGTTAAGTCAGAACAAATCGTGTTATGTTCCAGGTGATGACTTGCTTTCACATGCCCAAGTTGTACCCACTAACCAAGTTGTCCCTACCATCTAGGAAGCCCAGGTTAGACCGTTAACTTCTGGGTTGCCCTGGCTGATGTTCCCTGCTGGACAAAACAAGTGTCCATTGGCACCGCGGTGTATTTGCCGTTCGACCGTGGTGTCAGAGTTTGTAACTGCAGTTGAGCACTGCGGCTGAGCGGCAAGTACACCGCAGCCAAACGTCAAGTACACATGTACACCATGACCGAAAAGCAACTACAACGGGGCCGCATGGCATCAGGGTTGGCTGATTTAAATCATTGATTTAAATCAAATTAAAAAAAATAATGATAAAGAGTCAAGAAATGCAATATTTAACAGGTTTTCTGTAAACTAAAACATGAGTATGATTAAACAATATACAAATTGGATAATAGATATGAAACTGTACAGTAATTACAGGCCTACAGCATGGTACCATATTTACTGTTCCAGCAATGGCCTGTTCCGCTTTAGATCATTGTTCGTATTGTTTGTAACTACAGTGTATACACTCAGATTCGGCACGCCTCACTATACACTGTTTAATTTTCTTTCCCCCTTTTCTCATTGCCTACATGTAAATGCTAACTGAGTATAGCTCTACCATATACTCTGCCATCTAACTACTCTAGCTGTCTAGTGCCTATACTTGATATATACATGTAGTGTGATTACCGTATGTCCTCAAGTCACTGAGAGCAAACGTGATTGATAAAATATTCAGTTTTCATCTTAATTTGACTAAATTTATTAGTAAAAGTTTAAGCACAAGTCTACCTTTCCAGATATCACAACATTGGAACCCACATGGACACAAGTGTATGCATAAAGCACATGGTCGCTATATCTGTACTGCCATGATATATGTTTCATTGGTATACAAAAAATAATTAAAAAATCACAGAATTATGATTAATCCAGCCTTGGATATAATAAGCAACACCTTTCAGAACCTTCATTTATCAGAGAAATTGCACAATTACATATTTTAATAACATTTAGAAGAAAAAAATCAAATAAATCGATTTAGTGTTTCGACCTATTTTGTCAACCAATTTAGAAATTGGTGAACCCGCAAGGTCTCATCAGGAGAGAGCGGAATTAAGATTCCTCAAAGTAACTGAGGGATCAACACATATAGGTATGTGTGCATGGTAGATACAGACTGTCTCAAGACAGCTGAATTGAGCGATGGCCTTCAAGGCTTCGCGTGTTGTTCATAGTAACATGCCTATTATAATAGGCGTGAGTTATTGTGTCATTCGTTGTGAAATAGCAATAAGTCGGAAGCAACATTATGTGCAAGTTATCACAGACCCTTAGATTTCTGGTTTGTATTGTCTTTTTTCAGTTTAATGAATGTACACAGCGGTAACTACACCATGGCCGAATGGCAAATACACAGCGGCCCAACTGTAGTTAGCCGGTGGAGCCGCGATGTACCGGTAGTTGCATTTCGGCCGCGGTGGCAATGATAACCGCACCGTGGTTAAGTGGGACACTTGTTTTACCCAGCAGGGTAAAAAGCTTGGTGAGAAAGCTTTATATGGTACATAAACCCGAGGCATCTGGGAGACTAGTGCCATATGGTATTTTCGTTAATCATCAACACCAAGATACCATATGCAAACAAACGCTGCCTTACACCGCCCACATTATTAGGTCAACTTTACTTTGTAAAGTTTGAGCTATTGCCATGGCTTTCACCCCTTTGTCGTCTGTGTGTACATGTATGCGTGTGTGCGTAATTCGTCAACAATACAGGCTACAGGTCGTACCTTTGGTCAGATCATTATGAAATTTCACATAGCTGTTGACATCAACATTTAGACCGGAACGATTCATTTGGATAAAAAAACATGGCCACCAGCGGCCATCTTGGATTTCAATATTCAATCCATTAGAACGGTCTACAGGTCGTACTATTCGTCTGATCATCATGAAATTTGTCATGGATGTTAATATTGACATGTAGATGGGAACGAGTAATTTTGGGGTCATTCGACCAAAAAACATGGCCGACGACAGCCATCTTGAATTTTACTCTTTGCATGACTAAATTATTTGGCATGCCCTACAGGTTGTACCTTTGGTCGGATCATCATGAAATTTGTCATGGATGTTAATATTTACATGTAGATGGGAAACGAGTACTTTTGGAGTCATTCGGCCAAAAAACATGGCCGCTGGCAGCTATCTCAGCTGACTATCTTGGATTTTACTCTTTGCGTGACTAAATCCTTTGGCACGGGCTACAGGTCGTACCTTTGGTCAGATCATCATAAAATTTGTCATGAATGTTGACAATGACATGTAGATGGGAACGAGTCATTTTGGGGTCATTTGGCCAAAAAACATGGCCGCCAGCAGCCATCTTGGATTTTACTCTTTGGATGACTAAATCCTTTAGCACGGGCTACAGATCGTAGCTTTCGTCTGATCATCATGAAATTTGTCATGGCTGTTTAAATTGGACTGTAGATGGGAATGATTCATTTTGGGGTCATTCGGACAAAAAAACATGGCTGCCCGTGGCCATCTTTGATTTCAAAATTCAATCCATTAGCACAGGCTGCTGTTTGTCTGGTCATCATTAAATTTGTCATGGGTGTTAATATTGACATGTAGATGGGAACGAGTAATTTTGGGGTCGTTCGGCCAAAAAACATGGCCGCTGGCAGCCATCTTGGAATTTACTCTTTGCATGACTAAATCCTTTCACACAGGCCACAAGTCTAACCTTTGGTCAGATCATCATGAAATTTGTCATGGTTGTTAAATATGACATGTAGATGGGAACGAGTCATTGTCCAGTCATTCGACCAAAAAACATGGCCGCCAGCAGCCATGTTGGATTTTACACTTTGCATGACTAAATCCTTTGGCACGTGCTACAGAACGCACCTTTTGTCAGATCATTGTGAAATTTGTCATGGATGTTGACATTGACATGTAGATGAGATCGAGTAATTTTTAGGTTATTCGGCCAAAATCATGGCCGCCAGCAGCCATCTTGGATTTTACTCTTTGCATGACTAAATCCTTTGGCATGGGCTACAGGTCGTACCTTTAATCGGATCATCATGAAATTTGGCATGGCTGTTGACACAGGCATGTAGATAACAAGTCATTTTAGGTTCATTTGGTCTTAAAATGTGTCCACTGGCAGCCATCTTGGATTTTACTCTTTGCATGACAAAATCCTTTGGCACACCCTACAGTCCACTTCCCTCATCCGATCATCTCCAGACTTCATATTAATCTTGATATTGATCTTACTAGATGGAAGCTATCAAATGTTTTTAAATTTTATTGGAAAACATAGCCACCTGGATTTTACATCTGTAACCATCTTGGATTTAACTTTTTTATATACCGGTATACATGTACCGGTATATGTATCTCTTCATGTTGATAATCTAGTATTACTTAGACATTTCAACTTTCCGCACCCCTAATCGCTCCACATTAAATTATTCCCTTTCCAAGTTGAGGTACAGTGTCATTGACACTTTCATTATATGAAGTACAGCTACCCCGCTGGACAAAACAAGTGTCCATTGGCACCGCGGTGTATTTGCCGTTCGGCCGCGGTGTCAGAGTTTGTGACTGCAGTTGAGCACCGCGGTCGAGCGGCATGTACACTGCGGCCAAACAGCAAGTTCACTGCGGCCGAACGGCAACTACCCTCGCGGCCGAATGACATGTACACCGTGGTTAAGATTTCTGGTTTGTATCATCTGTTTTCAGTTTAATGAAAGTACACCGCAGCAACTACACCATGCCAAATGGCAAGTAAACCGCGGCCCAACTGTAGTTAGCCTGTGGAGCCGCGGTGTCAACGCTAACTGCACCGCAGTTAAGTGGACACTTGTTTTGTCCAGCAGGGTACATGTATGCTCTAATTAATCGACCCTCCTTAACGAGGTTGACATGCGGTATGACCGCGGTGTAATACCGCCTGACTGCGGTGTAATACCGCCTGACCGCGGTGTAATAACGCCTGACCGCGGTGTAATAACGTGGTCAGCCGCGGTATTGAAAACGCGGGCAACCGCGTGGTCGCGGTTGAGTTTTTGGTGCCACTACCGCTGTGTAAGTTTAAACCACAGTAAAACCTAGCGTCCGTATCGCAACTGAGCATTGTAAATTATCTGACAATAGACTGACATATTGCGCATGGAAAATATTAATCTGAAATTGAAAATAAATCG
This sequence comes from Siphonodentalium dalli, assembly GCA_032622095.1. Lineage (NCBI taxonomy): Eukaryota > Metazoa > Mollusca > Scaphopoda > Gadilida > Siphonodentaliidae > Siphonodentalium > Siphonodentalium dalli. The sequence goes on along the minus strand of CP136063.1, from coordinate 48,531,375 downwards.
GTTCTAATTTACCACGGTCCCGATTTCCTTAAGCGTGCCAAATAAAGAGCGTCTGTTTATTCGTGATATGGTATATGGATAAGGCGTGCACGATTCAGCACGATTAAGAATTAAAATGGCTTTTCGGTTCGAGCAAGATAATTATGCGATCGCCATGTGCACATTTCACCGACACAAAAATCATTTGGTTCAAGGAATTACGTGGGGACGTCAACCATTGAAGACGTCAGTACTCTAAAATAAATTTAATTTGGCGCGAGGAATGAATGTAAGGTCAGTTTCTTAATTATTGGTGAAATGTTTTGAAAATTTAAGGGTACATTACTACATGTATGTTTGGGATCACCTCTAGATGCGAACGATTGAATTTGAACAATTTTCGATGAAATACATGGCCACTAGCAGGTATCTTGTGTTTTACTCTTTGCATCACTAAATTCTTTGGCACAGCCTACAGGCCACAACCCTTCATCGAACTTAATATGGATCCTCGAGGTGACCTCTAGATAGGAATTACCATTTTAGTTTTCATTGTTGGCATACAAACATCCCCGTGGTTGTGGGGTTCCACTATAATCAAAGTAATTGACTTGAAAAACAGGGTGATACCCCGGTGAAGACCATTGTATTGCTGGTAGTATACGGTATCCACAGTGGTATCAAGATGGTCACTGCAGTGGAGCTACGGTACCGTTTGGTCAGGTACGTGGCCAGAGGGTCTCCATTGTTGGGGGGGGAAGTGGGTGTCCACTTCGGGAAATTTCAACACTGCACCCCCTCCCTCTTGAATCTGACCAAAAACACAATTTTGCATAATTCCATTCGCACCTTGCACCTCGCATTTTGCATAATTCCCCCCCCCCCCTGCCCCTCAATGCTCAGGCCTAATAACCTAGATATATTCATAAACCATGGTTCTATATACCGGTACCCGGTATCTGAACCTGAAAATTCCATAAATACACAGAACGACATGATGTGTAAATGGGTTTGTCGATATGAGAGGGGATGGGTTCACATCAAAAGATTGTTTGCAAGATTGTCGGGATAACTTGGTTACTGGGTACAACTTGGGCATGTGAAAGCGAGTCATCACAGCAGAAAACCTGGAACATAACACGATTCGTTCTGTGTCCAGTAAATATTTAGTAACACATGTTTCCTATAAGAGATCTGAATACCAACTAACTTAAAGGTACTCAATCCGAACAGAGGGTCCCCATCTCAACAGATTCCAACAACAACAATCCGATCAGATGGTCCTGTATTACTATTTCTTTGGCTTTGGGGGTACAAAATATTTGATTCGAGTCGAGGAACCCGTCAAACAAAGCTCAGAGTTATTAAATATTGATTTTTGAAATTTGTTATTTACTCGAGATGAGTACTAATAATTGCCTTAAACTGCCGTAATCTGCTCTCGATGTGTACTCAAATCTATTCAAACAGACAAGGATGGATAACTCTAAAATCAAGTGGTAATAACAGCGCAATTTTGACTGAGTTCTGGGTCAGATAATATTCCCGATAATGAAAAATAATAGATTTCTAAAATCGATATCTAACAAATCTGAGCTTTGATGGGTGACTTCCTCGACTCGAATCAAATATTTTTGACCCCCGAAGCCATTAAAATAGTAATTGAGAGGAGTTTTATCGGATTGAGTACCTTTAATGTTACCAGTCAATGTGATTATGTCCCAAACCATGTGAACTCAGGATTAGATGCATGGCCAAGTTTGTGCCACACTCAGGAAGATTATAATCCCCACTCTATGCTAAACCAGGTCATACATGTGTATTATACCAGCGCCGAAGCCGACCCACCCAAACTCAGTCGCGGTAGTTTATGACAAAAAATTTGCTTTAGTATATCTGGGATAAATCGCAACCATCTTTCATACGGTACTTTGCGATATTATCTTTGACTGATAAATCACAAACAAATTTGCGACACTTACCTTTGCCATTGCAAAGGTATGTTAATTTGTTTGCAAAGTAATTAACAGTTTTTATCGCAAAGATGATTGCTATTCTGTTATATAAAATTATATATAAGTATTTTACGATCTATCGTAAAGATGTTTGCAATTTATCGCAAAGTTTTGCAATTTATCAACATGTATTTTTAAATAGATATTTGGAAAGTGACAGGAGGGCTTTCAAAACTTGAACCCAAATTTGTTTGTGATTTATCATCAGTCAAAGATATCGCAAAGTAATTATCGCAAAGTATGAAAGATGGTTGCGATTTATCCCAGATATACTAAAGCAAATTTTTTGTCAGAAACTGCCGCAACTGAGTTTGGGTGGGTCGGCTTCGGTGCTGGTATTCCAGTCCCTATGTTGTTTTTTTAGTTTGATTTAAAATTTGGGAAAGTCGAAAAATTATTAAAACAAAAAAACAGCGGTGTTTGAACAGGATGTCAATACATTAGCTGACAGTGACACTCGAAAATCTTGGCGCAAATGCTGAGCTGCTTTTTTGTCCATAGTAGTTAGTACCGTGTATAATATTGTTACTTCATTTTCAGGATTTCCAAATTAAACCAATGGAACTTTGGGAGCGCTTTGTTGGGTTTGAGTTTCTGGGTCAATAACAATGGCTGCATAATTAAGGAGACACACGTCTATGTATTTCATGTTTAAATAGTAGTTGTATCAGTGTATACTATATGTACATTGTTGTTTATTATTGGGGGGGTGGTGTCTGGGTTGGTCAGTGGTCCAATGAGCACGGTACCGGTCACCAAGCTGTAGGACCTGAGCTAGTGACTGACATGGGTTCGATTCCTATGTGGCGACCTCTGTCCAACTTCTTGCCTGAAGAAAACTTTCCGATCGGCGGAGTACATATGATATGTGCAGACGGTGCATCGTGACTACCTATTGTAGGTGACTAACCATAGATCACATGGTTTCCATCAACAACAAATGATCTGGCCTCATTGTTATATCGCCTTAGTTGTGGAAAGCAACAAAACCCCAAAATATTTACTCAATGTTGCTACTGCCTTTCATTTATTTATTTTATATTTGTGGTTTTACGTGGCTTCCTACAATTAAGCGATATCACAGCAAAGGCAGATTAATTGTTGGTAGAGGAAAACATGTGTGCTACACTTAGTTGTGTACAATTCAGTACTTAAAAAAAAATTAAGTGATTTATGCACCATCTGCTCTCATGTTACAAATCACTGACCACTGTGAAGGTAGCCCATGTTTCCTCTGTTAATATTCCCATGTTATTATACTAGTAATTAGATGAAAGTAGCCTGTGTTTCCTCTGTTAATATTCCCATGTTATTATACTAGTAATTAGATGAAGGTAGCCGGTGTTTCCTGTCCTTCCCATGTTATTATCATTAAATGTAGGTACACCGGTAGTCCATGTTCCCTCTGTTCCTCCCATGTTATTATCATATTATTCCTATGGGGGTCGGGCAGGGGGGGGGTATTTTTTACAGGCACTTATGCGGGGGGTGGGGGGTGGGTCACTGGGTGGGTGGTTTGGTCGATGTGACTAACAAACAATTTTTTCCGCAACTCAGAACTTTTTTCCTGCAAGTTTTTTGACTGTTTTTTTCAATGAATTTGGCTTAAAACACCTTAGAATAGTACAGGTAGTCAAGGGCTCTGTCTGTCCGAGCATATCACCTTGTAACTCGGGTGTTGATTATCAGAGTTTGCTATCTTTTGTCATGGTGAAAGCACAGGTTGGTACCTACATTAGTTAGGCTAATTATTCAAGGTACCGGTATGTAACTTTGTTCCAAAATGTTGTACGAGAAATGTCGATTTCATGACAATTAGGTGTTGGACATTTATTTTTATCTATAATTGTAGATGTATAGTGCAGAAATTTAGCACCTGTGGACCTGGTTGAATTTTTCTGTGGTTCGATGGATCACATCCATCCTCAAGCTACTTATGTCATTTACTGGCATTTGTTTATAATGTGTAGGGGTAGATCGCTTGAGACCCCACCACAGTTCAATTCACACCAGGTTCTCAGCTTCAGATTACGTTGGCCATGTAATTTTACGATTAAACCGTAAATTCACATTACGATGATGTTGTAATTTTACGATAGTTTTTCTGTCATAATATTACGATCATTTTGTAAATATACGATCAAATTTGTAAATGTCAGATTACGTTGATCTCGTAATTTTACGACAGTTACTGATGGTCCAATTCCTGCCAACAGTTTCTGTCGTAATATTACAATGAAATTTTTTTGAGTGTATGATCATTTACATATACCGGTATGATTTTTGTAATTATGGTTAATTAATCATCAAATCCTACGAAAGATTAACAAGCGGGCGCAAATTACGTTTACGTATCATCATATTATTACCTTAAAGATGGATTATCTCTTTAAATAACAAATTTTAAATAGTTGCGTGGGTATAAAATAATAGATATGAACTGAAGACCTATGTCCGGAAAAGCTTCTATCAATTAATATTGATTTTATTTCGAATATTAAATCGGGCCCGTTTATGTTACTATTTTTAGAACCCACCATTCGGGTGAGACCGTATTGCGATATAGAGCACTGGGCTGTTCCTACGACTACGCAACGAATGTCAAATGTCACAGATTGGTTGTTTGTATTTTTCTGTTCCACAGATATAAGCGATAATGAGTATAATTAACGTTTATTTGTGACAAAATTGCACAATATAATTTCTGGTCTCTGTTAACAGTAACCACTATTGTTCGTTAGCTGAACAAACACACATTTTTAGACCAGAAATATTCGAAATAAAATTAATATTAATCGATAGAAGCATTTCCGGACAGGAGTCTTCGATTCAAATCTAATATTTTATACCCCGGTAACTATATAATACATGTTTACAAAGAGATAATCCAGCTTTAAATGGATTAATTTAGTCGATGACAATATGTCGATCTGTCGAAAGTTTTTAAAATAACTAAAAAATAACTTAAAAGTTAATCGAAGTGCCATGTCGAAAAATTCGAAATCGAGTTTTTTATACCCGATATTAGAATTATGGGAAATCCAAGAGAATCATGGGAAGTTCAAAGGTCACTATAGTTCGTGTAACAGAAGTGTACCGGTATCGTCGGAGTTATATATAGTCTATAGAGTAAATATTTCCGGTTTAGTAATTACACATTTTGATAACAAAATTGCCCCATAAAACTTCAATACGACAGCGATGTTCCAATTGGGTATTTATATTACTACAAGGGATGCATGAAATGAACTATCAGAAGCACCTGAGAGGATTAACTGTATTTTACAATATCTTATATAGCATCATATTATGTCGAATCATTTTGTATCACATTAGAATAATTGTCATGTTATCGATGTGTCGCCGTCGATTGTCAGATATTTTAAATGAAAACAGAAGGATCTTATTCGAATTTGGAGAACTGGATTCAGGTACAAGTGTTGGGAATGGTGATTTGTGTTCTATCTCTGATAACATGAGTGGTCATACTTCGTCCAATAACACACTTAACAACTCTTATATAGGTTATTCTGATAAGCGATCAATTCAATCGGAAACAATTATGACGTCAGAAATATGCCAATCAGTTGACGATACGCCCCAATACGCATTCGGTTATCCAAATACTATGGGCAAAGTACATAGATCTGCCGACCCTAACCGCTGCACTCTCGGTGGTCATTTTATTGATGTATCTACCGACACATGCATTGATAGTCGTGCCACGGGCAGCGATTTTATCACTCATGAAAGTAATTATTTGATAGTACACCTTCGTCTGTTTATAAATACGTAAATTACTCGTCTCGTGAACTCCCGTCTGACCAATTTAAATATAACAACCACGTGTCCCATGATTGGCGACTTTCTCACTCAGAGACAGCGACGTCCGGAATCAGCCAATCGGCTCGCAACGCAGAAGTTTCGTCACAATGTATGCCCACATATGACCCACATTCTTGTCAATCGAAACTAATTAACATAAATAGCAGTTATCCATGTGCGACAAACTTCCCAGTATCACCCGCGTGCAGGCCCAAATATGGGTACATTGTATGTTGATTGTAATTATGTCAAAAAAGTAGCGGAAAGTCCGCCACGCGAAATCAGAAACGTATCCGATATATTAGGCAACACTCGTAAAATGTTGCTAGATTTGGAAATTGATAACTGTAGACACAGAACTGAGATAAATCATCATACTTATAGTGAATGCGAATTATACGAAATAGTGGTTATGTTGATGATCATGATATATGTCAGTCTGGGTGAACGTCGACTCTGTATTTGAAATATAGAGTCTGGAGCTAATGTCGCCAAAACCATTTCTATTCAGCGAAGAGCTTCCACAAAATGACGTCACGGATTTTTAAAAATACATCGATGATTGACAGGTGTCCCCACGTGTTATTTGTTGTGCTTCGCCGACTCATCAACCCACAGAAGGCATGTGTCGCGACATAAACTTACAGAAGATAATATTTGTCGTGTGTGCGACTATTATTTTCGGGAGATGAACTCGCTGCATCAACGAGAAAGCTGCATCCGAGAGCAAAAAATAAGGTCGTCATCAAAAATGATGCTTTAGAACTATTTAATAGCATAACATTAAGTCATTTCCTCGGTGTTTGACTTTCAGATGACTTTTTTACGGCAAATAATTTGATTTGCAAACCATGTTACAATAAAGTAAATCAAATACACGGACATGAGTAAAGTTCTATTTATATTTATGGGAGGCCAAGTTGGTACCATACGCAGGCCTATCTATCAGGTCCAGCACATCCTTCAAATTAATCGGAATCGTACCGAATATATAATTTCGAAGCCATTTTTTCTGTCTCTGTTGTATTTGCAAGCCTCGGAATTCCGCTCTGTTACTATATTTAGAGGTGACATTATGGGAGTCTCCGCCCACTAGCACTTGTTTGTTAACCCATACGGTTTCATTGGACGGAAAATAATTTACGCAATCAATCAGATTACGGAATCCCGAGGACTTGGAAATGAGATAGCGATGTTATCCGTCAGACCTAATATTCAATGTTGTAATGAATATTTAGGTATGAGTTTACTCAGACTGGATATATGTATGCGTACTAATCATATCAGTTATGGAAATACTGAACCAATGAATGATGATATGTTATGTACTGATAATACTCTTAACGATGCTAAGTGTATGGGTAATAATTATCATACTTATGTTGATGATGCTATATATAATAATTATGCATATACTATAGGTGATGCACATACTGATAATATTATTAATGATGTTCTGTGTATGGATAATAATTATCATACTTATGTTGATGATGCTATATGTAATGATTATACACATGCTACAGGTAATGCATGTTATACACACTGATAATATTCTTAATGATGTTCTGCGTATGGATAATAATTATCATACTTATGTTGATGATGCTATATGTAATGATTATACACATGCTACAGGTAATGCATGTTATACACACTGATAATATTCTTAATGATGTTCTGCGTATGGATAATAATTATCATACTTATGTTGATGATGCTATATGTAATAATTATACACATGCTACAGGTAATGCATGTTATACACACTCTGATAATATTCTTAATGATGTTCTGCGTATGGATAATAATTATCATAATTATGTTGATGATGCTATATGTAATGATTATACACATGCTACAGGTAATGCATGTTATACACACTGATAATATTCTTAATGATGTTCTGCGTATGGATAGTAATTATCATACTAATGTTGATGATGCTATATGTAATGATTATACATATCCTACAGGTAATGCATGTTCAACACACCCTGATAATATATTTAATGATGTTCGGTGTATGAATAATAATTATCATACTAATGTTGCTGATGCTATATGTAATGACTATACACATGCTACAGGCAATGCATGTTATACACACACTATGGGTGACTACCCGTCTGAAGGGTCTCAACAAAACTCAAATGATAAGTATGGTGCCAGCGAATATAATGTTATCCGAGATAGAATATTAGCATACCCCAACAACACGACTGTTAACGGGAATATTTAAATTCTGATAAACGTATGTGTACTCTAAAAACGAAGCGCACCAACTGCAAAACCAAATCGTTACGTATACTTACACTTAATGTATGCGGATTGAGAAGACGAAATAATTACCCAGAATTTCCAGAGCTATGTAAAAATCATTACATTTTGTGTTTCTCGGAAACAAAAACTGACGACTGCGACGAAATAAATATACCTGGATTTGAATTATATATGAAAAATAGAGCAAAACTTTCGCGCGCAAAATCAGGTGGAATTATCATCGGTGTCAGCTTGATTATTAAATCATCGACGCACATCATTCATACCAAGTGCCCCTTAGTTCATTGGTTAGACATCAAGCTGGATGGAAATCAAGATAATATTATAATAGGTGCAGTATACATTCCACCAGAGAGCACTAGATACTCATCAGATACAGCATTTGATGAAGTGGCGGCCGACATACTTAGTATGAAAGAGCGTAGTGAAAATATGTTTATCACTGGTGATTTTAATGCGCACACAGCAGAGGATTCAGACTACATTCACGAACAGGAACAGACATGAACCTATCCAAATTGCCAATAATTATGACATTTGTAACGCCGATCTAGCTATAGAAAGAGTTGGCCTCACAAAACAAAGATATAACATGGATAAATTGAAAAAACAATTATGGTCGAAAATTACTCACGCTTTGTCTTCATAGCCAAATGTTTTTTGTAAATGGGGCATTGGCAATGATAGGATGATAGGAGCATTCACTTCTGGCGAAGCCTCGACAATCGACTACATGATATGTTCTCTCCCAGCGTTACCAATTGTAAAGAACTTTGATATAGGAGATTTTAATAAACTATTTTCGGATATTCACAAAACATTAACATCTGAAATATCAATCGATTTAAATATGCACGAATGAATTATAAATGACTCCCATAAAATGCCACCTAGGTGTAGGTGGGACGGAACACAATCTATTGAATTTATATACAATTTAGATCCTGATGATATTGATTCTATACGACAGACCATCGATAAACACGATACCGACCACCCTAGCTGTAGAGAGATGAACAATATTGTATCCAAAATAACACATGTAATTCATAATTCTGCGAATAAAACATTCGGACTGAGCCCAGTAACTAAGATAAATAAAATAGATATAGAACATCTAACAAGCCTTGGTTCAACTCAGCAAAGAATACCGAAAAGCACGAGACAACAAGTTTTAAAATAATCACTTATCCAGAAACGTGATGCGTGAAGCAGCTAAACTTTACAAGCTTGCGATGGATAATGCCATGAAATCTCACAGAGTGAAGATATCTGGTGCAATGACTAAATTAAAAAAGTGCGACTCGAGAAAATTTTGCTCTATATTGAATAAGAAAAGATAATTAACAGACAGTTCATTACAAATAAATGATCTTGAGAGTTATTTCCGAGAAATAAATGCCATAACCTACACACATGATCCTAACCTTTCTATCGATGATACAAATACGCATGCGAATAAAACACTTAACCAACCTATTACCAACGAGGAAATAAACATCGCGATCACTAGCCTCAGTAATAACAAATCACCTGGAGATGACGGAATATTAAACGAATTTATTAAAGCCTCGACTGATGCAATTAAAGACATATACTGTAAACTGTTTAATCTAGTTTTGGATTCTGGATGCATACCTGATTCCTGGGGAATTGGAACCATTATTCCCATATATAAAAATAAAGGAGATTCAAGTGACCCTAAAAATTACAGGCCCATTACTCTACTCAGTTGTTTTGGGAAATTATTTACAAAAATACTATCAAACAGGATGAACACATATTTAGAGGAACACGAAATAATGAAGGAAAATCAATCCGGTTTCAGAAAAGGATACTCCACAGTTGATAACATTTTTGTTCTTCACATGCTGACAGACATTACTAGATCACTAAACAGAAGCTTATACTGTGCATTTATTGACTTTGATAAAGTATGGAGACAGGGACTATGGCACAAACTTTTATCAAACGGTGTAAATGGAAAAATATTTAAAGTCATTTGCAATATGTACTCGAACATTAAGTCCAAAGTTCAACTGGGAAATGAGCAATCCATTTTTTTCCGATGTTTATCTGGTGTTAGACAAGGTGAAAATCTTTCACCGATCCTTTTTGCATTGTACGTAAACGATTTGGAATCTTATCTGACAACTACAGGAGTTATTGGTCTGCCAAAACTATCCGATGATATTGAAAAAAACTTGAACATCTATATGAAACTTTTTGTAATTCTGTATGCAGATGATACCGTGCTGATGGCAGAAACACCTTCAAAATTACAAAAAGCTTTGGATTCCTTCTATAAGTACTGTGAAATGTGGAAATTAACAGTTAATGTCGATAAAACCAAAATATTGTTGATATCCAAACGTAGCCTTCCAAAAAACAGAAAAAAATTCTATAATGGGAGGGAAATTGAAGTTGTTAAAAATATAATTATCTGGGAATTATACATACTAAATCTGGCTCATATTCTGAAGCAAAGAAGGTGCTTGTAGACAAAGCCACTAGAGCCATGTACTCCATAATCACAAAATCACGAGCACACTGCCTTTCGGTAAAAGACCAATTTGATTTATTTGATGCACAAGTTGCACCCATACTTGCCTATGGGAGTGAAATTTGGGGCACAGGAAACAATGATATAATTGAGAACATACATAGAAAATTTTGTAAGTTTGTTTTACAGCTAAAACCATCCACATATAATCATGTTGTATGGAGAGCGCGGCCGAATGCCAATTGATGAATTAATAACCATGCGTGTGATAAAGTATTGGTTGAAAGTCGTAAATATGAATTGTAATAGATATTGTAAAATATTATATATGTTAGCGCTTAAACTCAGTAATGTCGCATCCTCTAATTTCACATGGATAAACAAAGTTAAGCAAATTTTAACAGATTGTGGTCTGATTCACTTAATGAATATAGATCAAATTCAATGTACTGAACGATTACTCTCGTACATTGTGTGCAACCTTATTCGTAGATTCCATAATAAATGGAAGACTGATATAGACGCCTCGGGTAGTAGGGGAATTTTTTACAAAATGTTCAAACATGATATCCATTTTGAAGACTACTTGAATGTTCTTGACACCAGAAACCGGTTAACATTATGTAGATTTCGTACATGTAATCATCAGCTACCCATAGAGACAGGCCGATGGAATAATATTGATATCGCTGACCGAATATGCCCAAAGCGCAACAAAAGCAGTCTTGGTGGTGAATTTCACTATTTATTGGAGTGTGAATTCTTTATGGATGTAAGAAAACGCTTTTTACAACCAAAATACTTTAGAAGAAAAGATGCTATTGCGATACACGAAATTCTTAACATGAAGAATCACACAACGTGACTACTCCGCAGACTATGTTCTTTCATTGGGATCATCATGAACGTTTTCTCAGTTGACAATTAATGCCTGTAAATCTCTAGGCGATAAACACTACATGGATTCCCATTCATTTATCTATGTGGATGGCCAGATGCGTGGTTCGACAGAAAGTCTTGGGCTTTCTGTTGAACTTAGCTAGCTGTTCATCCGCATGGATGAATGTGAACCAAGTTTCTAAATATATGGCAATGAGCACAGTGAGTATACAGGTAAATGCAGTTATAATTGATTATTTATATAGTCATGCTATGATATTCACACTTGGCTTCTATGCTAGTGTATTAACATATATATGTATGGTGACCGGAATCAATTATACAATATAGTCACAACTGGTGAACGGAATGGCAGTCAGCGGCTCGACTTATTTGAGATGTTAAATTGAGTCTGACATGCATAGTTGTTTAGTATAAATACTAAAATTGAAAATTGACGATATATGAACCTATCATTTGTAGCTAAAACTAAACACACGGGGTGAAGAAATCGACTGTTCCGCATTGCGATCGATTAGTTTACTCAATCCAACAATGTTTAACACGATAGTACGACATGTTTACTTCGGACGACAATAAAGCTAGTAGTGGTGTCAGAATTAAACTGATTATATTCATCGAATTTAAACAAGCCATCGACCCGGAACCATATGTACATATCTGTTATATATATTGCTATATTATGTCTATTGTATATATACTTCTAGTTAATATCTCAATATCCTTTATGTAATATGTATTTATTTGGATGAGAGAATAAAGCATATCTAAGGTTGACTTCGGTGGACGAGTTCGTTTGTATCCTGAATTATCATCGGCCGCTGCTTCTCTCCGATTGGCTGCAATCTCATTGTTTGATTGGACCACACCCAATGTTTTGACAGCGGCTAATTGTTTACATCCGACCACCACGTGTATTAAATTTACTATTTCATAAACACAACACATAGGAATGATCGCGTATCAATCAATCGATGTTGAAGTCGAACCAAAGACGATGGAAATCCCTTATTCTCTTAGGTTAATACGCATCGCAGTCTGTAATAGCCGAAGGTGGTCAAAAGCCATTATCAACCGAACGAGAGTGAATCCTTATACCTCGCGGCATTGCCATTTGTATACCGTACTTACAGCTTTGCATATAAAGCTTTGTTCGCGGTGGACGCCATCAGGATAAATCGGCAAATGCTTTTGGTCTTGCGAGAAACGGTCTCCGTTTTTACAGACGCATGTATTATTACCGACGAGCAAGCGGCAACTCTGAAAGATGATTGTCATGATCGTGAAGTTAATTTCCCTCGATGGTCCTCCTGTCTATGACGATATACGCCAACCGCGAGATGTGATATCAACGAGACCAATTTACTAATGAGCATTCACCAATAGCCGACCGTGAACTCATTATCTTCCAGGACAAACGACGCAGTGAAAATCATGACCAATACTGCAATTTCTAAGGCACCGAAGAAAATGCGAGCCTGATCTGACTCAATAGATGTTGGTGAATTTGTGTACATTAAATAATTCCCTGGTGGTACTAACCTCTATAATCTAATGAATTAGTGTACATTAAATAATTCTCTGGTGGTACTAACCTCTATAATCTAATGAATTAGTGTACATTAAATAATTATCTGGTGGTACTAACCTCTATAATCTAATGAATTAGTGTACATTAAATAATTCCCTGGTGGTACTAACCTCTATAATCTAATGAATTAGTGTACATTAAATAATTCTCTGGTGGTACTAACCTCTATAATCTAATGAATTAGTGTACATTAAATACTTCTCTGGTGGTACTAACCTCTATAATCTAATGAGCGAGGGGTGAATTAGTGTACATTAAATAATTCTCTGGTGGTACTAACCTCTATAATCTAATGAGCGAGGGGAGTGAATTAGAGTACATTAAATAATTCTCTGGTGGTACTAACCTCTATAATCTAATGAATTAGTGTACATTAAATAATTCTCTGGTGGTACTAACCTCTATACTCTAATGAGCGAGGGTTAGTGTACATTAAATAATTATCTGGTGGTACTAACCTCTATACTCTAATGAGCGAGGGTTAGTGTACATTAAATAATTCTCTGGTGGTACTAACCTCTATACTCTAATGAGCGAGGGTTAGTGTACATTAAATAATTCTCTGGTGGTACTAACCTCTATACTCTAATGAGCGAGGGTTAGTGTACATTAAATAATTCTCTGGTGGTACTAACCTCTATAATTAGTTTCTCTGATGGTTCCAAATATCGCGCGTGCGACCGTTACCTTGTTGTGGTCAATGACGGTGATTGTTAACTTAGCGGAAATTTGTCGAAGTACAACCACGTCACACGGTGCTATTAATATCGTGTTCCAACTGACCACACGTTTTCGCCAACAGTTTCTGGGTTCGATTACAAACAAGACTGGAATCCAGATCATGACGACACGCTAGACAATACAACTATTCCACGCCACTTGGTGCCCGTCGAAATCTCGCAAGAGAATGGTGATAGAACAAGTTCCGACATTCCCATTGATGCCGGCCTCCAATCAGACGCAAGTAAGATAACCCCGCACATGGCTAGGCCACAAACGAGGAGGCGTCAACCCCAATATATAAATGACTATGGCACATACTAGAGAGCTAGCATCTGTCACAAGACGTAGCTCAGCTCGTGCCACTGGCTCACAGAAAGGAAAAAGAAAAAAGTCGTTACGCCATCCCATCCCTTTTAGGAATGACTGCGTCATACATGTAGTTACACCGTGTAATGGTGTTAGCTGTTTGTTTGGGCCAACATTTTATCATGTGTTCATTCTCGATATATCTGTGTCCCCGCCAAGTAATGCACATGGCGAAACATAAGCGAATCCACACAGGAGATAAGCCTTACTGTTGTGATATATGCGGGAAATCATTTAACCATTCAAGCCACTTGGTGACACATAAGAGAATCCACACTGGAGATAACCCTTACCATTGTAATATATGCGGGAAATCATTTACCCAATCGAGTCACGTAGTCAGACACAAGAGAACCCACACCGGAGATAAGCCTTACCATTGTAATATATGCGGGAAATCATTTAATCAATCGAGCACCTTGGTGAAACATAAGAGAATCCACACCGGAGATAAGCCTTACCATTGTGATCAATGCGGGAAATCATTTAATCAATCGAGCACCTTGGTGACACATAAGAGAACCCACAACGGAGATAAGCCTTACCATTGTAATATATGCGGGAAATCATTTAATACATCGAGCGGCTTGGTGAAACATAAGAGAATCCACACCGGAGATAACCCTTACCATTGTAATATATGCGGGAAATCATTTAATCAATCGAGCACCTTGGTGACACATAAGAGAATCCACACCGGAGATAAGCCTTACCATTGTGATCAATGCGGGAAATCATTTAATCAATCGAGCACCTTGGTGACACATAAGAGAACCCACACCGGAGATAAGCCTTACCATTGTAATATATGCGGGAAATCATTTAGTAACTCGTGCAACTTTGTGTCACATAAGAGAATCCACACCGGAGATAAGCCTTACCATTGTGATCAATGCGGGAAATCATTTAATCGGTCGAGCGACTTGGTGTCACATAAGAGAATCCACACCGGAGATAAGCCTTACCATTGTGATATATGCGGGAAAGCATTTAATCGATCGAGCACCTTGGTGACACATAAGAGAACCCACACCGGAGATAAACCTTACCATTGTAATATATGCGGGAAATCATTTAATCGATCGAGCACCTTGGTGACACATAAGAGAACCCACACCGGAGATAAACCTTACCATTGTAATATATGCGGGAAATCATTTAATCATTCGAGCACCTTGGTGACACACAAGAGAACCCACACCGGAGATAAGCCTTACCATTGTAATATATGCGGGAAATCATTTAGTAACTCGTGCAACTTGGTGTCACATAAGAGAATCCACACCGGAGATAAGCCTTACCATTGTAATATATGCGGGAAATCATTTAGTAACTCGTGCAACATGGTGAGACATAAGAGAATCCACACCTGAGATAAACCTTACCATTGTGATATATGTGGGAAATCATTTAATACTCCAAGCAATGTGGTGACACACAAGCGAACCCAGACTGGAGATGAACCTTACCATTGTGATATATGCTTGAAAGCATTTACTCGATCGGACGTCTTGGTGACACATAAGAGAATACACGCCGGAGATAAACTTTATTGTTGTGATGTATGCTTGAAAGCATTTACTCGATCGGACCTTGTGACACATAAGAGTCTATATTATTAAGAGAATACACACTGGGGATATGCCTTACGATTGTGGTATATGTGGGAAATCATTTACTTATTCATGCCGATTGATGAAACAAGATAATCCACACGGCAGATAAGCCTTATATATGTGATATATGCGAGGAAATCATTCGAGCGATTTGTTGAAACAAGAGAATCCACACAGGAGATAAGCATTAACATTGCATGTGATGCAAGGAATCATTTAATAAATCGTATACTTTAGCGAGCCGGAAGCGAATTCGCACATGATATCTCCCACAGATGTTTCCTTCATTGATATGTTAAGGCGACACCAATTTTTAAGTCTGGTTTAAAGGGGTACTGTACGCCAAATGTTGTTGTTGGTTTCTATAGTCTAGTCTCCGAGTCGGAGAATAAGGTAACATTGTTTTCATTATTTGAAAGTCTGTTGAGTACGAAGTAGTGTTACGGATAACAAATTTACCGGGATGCAAAAATACAAATTATCGTTGTCGAGTAATTTTTGTAGTTTTCAACCAAATGAATCAAATAAAAGTTATATTATAGGCATACTAGTCCCATATAATCATTTAACTTATTGTATCGTCGCTAGTCAGTGGGTGGCTTGAGTGTTCTTCCCGTATCATCATAATATTTTAAGCGATCGTGTGTGCGATCGGTTTAACAATCCAGTATCCCCCAATTAATTTATTTGATTACGGAAATTCGTAATTTAATTGACGCCATTTTATGGCTCCAGTCATAAATTCAATTTATATCAAATTATTAACTTTTAAATTATTAAATTTTAAAATAGCCTATTAACCTGAGCGTTTACAGAATACATCTTCGACTCAAATTACTTATGTTTCTATATATTATCGATATTAGATCGTTGTTGTCACCGGAAATTTAATGAAAATGGCGTACAGTACCCCTTTAAGAACACCTCCCACAACTTTTTTTTCCATTTCATGAAAAAAAATAAAACATTTATCTCCCAAAATTATTTACACACGTACTGATTTTCATTTACTGTCGCATCCTGTTCTGCTTATGATCATTTACAGATCCATATTTTCATGTATTTCATGACAAGAAATGTCTTGTTTGGTTCAGAATTTCATTCAAAAATTTTCTTTCACTTTTTTTTGTAAAATTTATGTAAAATTCCACGATTTACTTGATATGAATTGGGGGGACAACTTTTTTAATTTTTATTTGTTTCCCTCCTGCATCTACTTTTTTTCTCCCCACATGTTCGTAAACCAGACTTAAAAATTGGTGTCGCCAAAAGATGGATTATCTCTTTAATTAACAAAGTTGAAATAGTGGTATGGGTATAAAATGAATTGAAGAATCCTGTCCTGAAACGCTTCTATCAATCAATATTGATTTTATTTCGAATATTTTATCATGAGATGATTCATTGGGACACTTTAGAACAGACCATTCAGGTAGACACTACGCCGCCCTAATGGTCAGCTCAAACTGCCCATTAGGGCGGCTAACGGTTCACTATACCCTGTGTAAAACTATCTATTTCACAACATTTTTCATCTAAACAATGAATGCTAGCCTTATTACCTCACCATATATTTTCTGTCGGTACTCCCCGCCACAAGTTGACGCCAAAAGTTCCCACAATCGGCGCACCTAAATGCTTCTATCAGACATTTGTCATTTGTCACAATACAAATAAGCATGGACCTCCATCTTGTTGTCATCGAGGTCGGCAGTACCGCAGTAAATACATTTCAGACTAAAGTACTGGATAATCAATATTTTCGCATGGGTGGCGGGTTACGATTTTCGTACGCAGAGGTGTTTATTAAAGAGACGTTCTATTTCATTTCTGCAATTAAAGCATATCTCAGCTATTGTTCTCCGTCTTCCACCACAGCTCAGCGGTGTTGCTCATTTGTTCTCACCATTTGTAACTAACTGCATACTATTGTCTGATACTTGTAATTATGTCGGTAGGCGTACGCTATTGGTATGTATACACGGGTATTTTGTGTGAACAATAATATTATTTGTTGAATGTTTCTGTTGTTGTTTAGTTGTAGCTGACACTTATTGGTTGGCTGCTACTTAGATCAAACAATCGTTGGCAGTCCTTGAGTCAGGTTGTTTTGCACATTCATGTCTTCTTCCAGTTGTCACATGTTTAACGGAAATATTTGAGTGGTTTCATCATACTGTCCTGTGCCAACAAGGGATCAAAGTGTGAAATGTTCACTGCGAAATTGCCAAAGCTGCACATCATATCAGTTGCACAGTAGAACTTATCGACATTGAAATCAGCAGTAATCATGATGACATTTTTTCACAGAGTAGGCTATTCCGATCGTGGTTACGATCTAGACTATTTCGTAATATCTTACAACGTATGCAAAATATAAGTTTAAAGACTTAATAACAGGATATATTCACCGATGTAATCAAGATTCAATGTAAATGTAACATTGGGTATACAGTATAAGCGGTCGGGATTATTCTATTCTCAACCTATCATCTGTTCAGCGATATCACACTTCGGCTATAAATGAGTAATGATTGTATCAGGTTATCCAGTAGTTTGACCTTGTTTTGTTCAGACTTCCCCGCATCGTCACATGATCGTGTGAAGGTCATCAAATCAACAACATGGCAGATGGAAGTCGTGTTTTGTGATGTTGACAAATGACAAATGTCTGATAGAAGCATTTAGGTGCGCCGATTGTGGGAACTTTTGGCGTCAACTTGTGGCGGGGAGTACCGACAGAAAATATATGGTGAGGTAATAAGGCTAGCATTCATTGTTTAGATGAAAAATGTTGTGAAATAGATAGTTGTACACAGGGTATAGGAAGCCGTGCGGCACTAGAAATGATGAAATACATTTCTAGTGCCATCGGGTCTACATTCAGGTGATACCACACATTATAGGATGTTCCCATAACTACGTTCCGAATGTCAATTGTCCCAGGGTGATTGTTTGCATTGTTTTATTCCATAGTTATAAGCGATAATGAGTCTAATTAATGTGTGTTGGTGACAAAATTACACAATATCATTTCTGGTCCCTGTCAACAGTAAAACCTATTGTTCGTTAGCTAAACAGTCACCCTTTTTAGACCAGAACATATTCAAAATATAATCAATATTGATCGACAGAAGCATTTCCAGACAGGAGTATTCGAATCCTATCTAGTATTTTATACCCCGGTAACTGTATAACACATGTTTACACAGAGAAAGACCATCTTTATATCCCGCTAACTGTATAACACATGTTTACTCAGATATAGACCATCTTTATACCCGTAACTGTATAACACATGTTTACACGGAGAATGACCATCTTAATACCCCGGTAACTGTACAACACATGTTTACACATATATAGGCCATTGTTATACACCGGTAGCTGTATAACACATGTTTATACAGAGATAGACCATCTTTATACCCCGGTAACTGTAAAACACATGTTTACACAGAGATAAACCATCGTTTTACCCCGGTAACTGTATAACACATGTTTACACAGAGATAGACCATCTTTAAAGATGGATTATCTCTTTAAAGATGGATTATCTCTTGAAATAACAAATTTGAAATAGTTGCGTGGGTATGAAATCTTAATAATGAATTGACGACCTCTGTCTGGAAAGGCTTCTATCAATAAATATTTATTTTATTTTCAATATATTAATATGCAATGAGATGATTTATTAGGACATTTTATTGGCCTATTTTTAGAACAGACCATTCGGGTGATATCATATATGGCTAGAGAGCATAAGAATGTTCACATAGCTACGGATCGAACGTCTTGTGTCCAGCTTGATTGATTGTATTGTTTTATTCCATAGTTATGCGCGATAATGAGTATAATTAACGATGGATTATCTCGTAAACTAACAAACTTGAAATTGTTGCGTGCGTACAATATAATAAACATGAACTGAAGGCCTATAGTATAATGAAACATGTAATATGAATGCGGTATTATGCGCATAGTACGTTTCTGTGAGCCGATCGTTTGTTTATATACAGTATGTAAAGGGTGTGCGGTACGCAAAATACTCAACACCGTGGCGATATTTTAGGAATGTTGATTCACGTCGACCCAGTCAACACCGACATATTGAGCGGCGAGAATAATGAGTGAGCTATACGGGTATGAGTAAACATGTTGGCAGTTTTAACCACATTTCCCGCAGTGGGGTCTCGGCTGTGATGCTTGCTCATCGCGCACTTTTTACGCACTGTACTGCAACGAATTTGATATATTTATACACAACACAGTGTACAAACTCGACAATAACATGCCATGATAATAATGACAATAGTGTTGACGATGACAACGATGGTGACGAGCACGATGGTAATGGTGGAGGTGGTGACAATTGTGACGGCGATGATGAAGATAGTGATGATGATGATGATAATAGTGTTGACGATGTTAACGATAAAGGTGATGAAGATGGCATTGACGATGAGAGCGATGTCTATGTTGAGGATGGCAACAACAATGGTGACTAGGACGATGATAATGGTGGAGGTGGTGACAATTGTGACGGTACTGATGACGATGATGACGATAGTGATGATGATAATAGTGTTGACAATGAGAGCGATGTTGAGGATGACGATGATTGTGACGATGATGATGGTTATAATGATGACGATGGTGGTGGTACTGGTGTTGATGAGGATGGAAGCGATGACGACGGTGGTAGTGATGATGATAATGATGATGGTAGTAGTGATATATATGTTGATGATGGTAATGATGACGACTCTCAACAGCCTTGTGGTTTAAAAGTATTATCTCTGAATGTGTGTGGCCTGTATCGAAGGCTGAACTATCCCGAATTCCAAGTTTTACTAGATCAGTACCAAACTCCAGACAGCGCCCTCTACGTTATCACTGCGATATAGCACTGCCACAATGATGTTACTTTGCAGACGATAAATATATTTTTACATATCGTCGCGGAATTGTATTATGTCACATATTATCTTGTTTTGATCACCAAATTTTTTTTTAAGTTTGCCATAATGGTAATTCTTTCGGTATTGATAAGAACAATACGAACTGAGCCAGACATTCCGTCCCAATTAATGTCATTATGGCAGTGGTATCTCAGCGTAGCGATGGGAGATAACTCTGCCTGGAGTTTGGATCAGTACGACTTTCATTGTCTTTGTGAAACGAAAACATACATGGATGACGACATATCAATACCGGGTTTCGAATTTATATCCAGGAAGAGCAGAGTCAGAGGTGAAGGTAATCGATGAGGTGGCATGTTTATAGCGGTGAAACGTTCGAAACATTTTGTAGTCAAACCAATTAATCTTAATTCAGAACATGTGACTTGGGCAACAATATTAGTTTTATCACAACAAATCCGCTGCAAAAACTTATACATAGGGGCGGTCTATGTCCCACCCGCAAACACTAGATACGCAGATAATCAATGGTCCGATAACATGATACAGGATATTCTTACCATAAGGGGATCGGATCATGAGCTTCTATTATTGTGTGATTTTAATGCAAGGACGAGCACACTGAATGGCAACATTGATGATGATGAACGAACAGGCATTGATTATTTGACAATTATACATGTGTACCTGACAATTTTGATAAGTCCATTTCAGTTGCTGAAATTCCATAAATATGTTCAAAAGATAAAGGGAAACCAAACTCATACGGCTACCGACTTATCGACTTGTGCAAGGGTGGTAGAATTATTATAATGAATGGAAGGTTGGGTAACGATCGCGGAGTCGGCAAATGCACATGCCGATAAGTTAGTGTTGTTGATTATGCGATCTGGACTAGAATGTTATTCCGATTGGTTAATGATTTTCATATACTTTATTTCTCAAACCTTTTTCTGACGTACATTGTTGTCTGGCCATAACGCTTGATTTATCTTATAGCTAGCAGACATATGCTCAACCGACTGATGGGGTCCCCTTGGGACCCAAAATTCGAAGATGGAGGCGCGACAAAACTAGCGACTATATCGCCGCGGTGCAAGAAGCTATACCTGAACTGAATGCATTGTTTAATTATGTTAACTCTGTGAATTCGTCCCGAGATATTGACTTATTAGAGACCTTTCGCATCCTCACGTTTACGATTACGAATACGGATAGCTATTCGTGGTCGTAAGTCTATCCGTATGGCCAAAAAGTCCTTTCACAAAACGACTACGCGTAAGAGTTTTGACGAACATGTACCATCATTATTTCGTACAACTTTTACAACTCAAAGTGTGTGTTTGGTATACAGTCCCTTAATACTTCACTTGTCGTCTCATTTGCAACAATGCGATACTCATGACCTGTTTATTGTCAATAATTCGACCAGTAACAACGTACGACCAGGGATTCTCGTCATACATTGATTCTCGTCTATATTGATTGTGGCAATACAGGTATAAATGCCAGGTCATATGTGGTAGAAATTCAGTTCATTGTTATCATGGATGACCTGATATAGACGTTATGTTGATGGAGGATGAGGGGTTCCTGAATTTGGACCTCACATCAACCACGACGCCACCACTTCAAGACCCTTCCAGTCCGCAATTTGATTTCAATGCGATTTCGGCTTCACAGGCCTATCACCTCTTTGGGTTTAGGAAATCTGACATAAGGTTGATGTGATCGCTGATGTGCATCACTTCTGATTTGGTACTACCAAATCGAAACAGTCGACACGGTTGAAGCGATGTGCATCGGGTGGCTTTTTTGTGTCAGATATTTGACAAACCGGCAAAATTTCTTTGAACAAAATGTTGATAAATAACAGGTTTTTGGCAATTTTATACTATAGTTGACTGTGGTTAGCATTAATTTTGGGCAATTACTCGATTCTGATCACAGAAGCGGCATTTAAAAAAAATGTTGTTGTTGGAATCTAATCCGATTGAGTACCTTTAAATGCCGCATTTGTGCGAGTTGTGTTTTTTAAATTAAAAATAAATGCAAAGAACAAACCTAACAGAGACGGCTGAGCTCTGGTGATGTCGGTGGGTGTGCCAAATATTTCTTTAGCAACACCAAATCCATGTCAGCCGTGTATTTTTTGGCGACTGGTTTCATAGTGCAATTCTATTACTGCACAGTTTTGTGTCGCAGCCAGCGATGACTATCCGTAATCGTAAACGTGAGTTTTGCGAAAGGTCTCTATTGATCAGGGGAGTCTCCGATGTTCTAACAAAGGCGGCAGAGAAAACGTTTTCAATTACCATTATGACTAAAAAGAAGCATTATAAATCGGGGACTATGTCAAAAATATGGTTTGACGGCGAGTGTAGACGTAAACGGAGGGAATTTAATAAGACTAAAAAGAAATTTAATAACTTAAATTCGGATACAAATAAGCGTCACCTAAAAATAGCTAGAAAGTCGTACAAAAAAAACTATGGGTATAAAAATAAACAATATGCGAGATAATTGTGCAGCAGAGCTTCGTTCACTGTCGCATAATGAACCCTCCGAATTCTGGAAAACTTTTAGAAAGTACTCTGGGAAAAATGAGCAACGCGATTGTATTAACATGGAAACATTCTACGATCATTTTAAGGAGCTGAACAAACAAAATGATGATACTGATATCACCGATCTAATATGTCAAATGGAAGAATTATCTTGCTGTGACGAAATGAATGCACCTATTATAGATGATGAAATTTTGAAAGTGATATCTTCTCTCAAATCAAATAAGTCTGCGGGGATTGATAGAGTGTGCAATGAATATTTAAAGACAACTTCACAAATTATGCTACCGTTCTACCGGCGCCTGTTCAACTATGTCCTTGATACGGGTAATTACGGTTGGGCTATTGGAATTATCGTTCCGCTATATAAGAATAATGGTTCGAAAACTGACCCCGATTCTTATAGAAGCATTAAATACTTAGTTGTATTGGTAAGCTATTTACGCGTGTCATCAATTCAAGAATTTCAAACTTTGTTGAAAGTACCAAGAAACTTCATGAAAATCAGTCAGGTTTTAGAAAAAGGGCGATCAACTATTAATAACATACTCAGCGTGTTCTGTCTCTCACAACTTTACTTATGTACAAGAAAGAAAGTATTTTGTTGCTTTGTTGACTTCCGCAAAGCCTTTGATACGATTTGGCGCCAGGGACTCTGTGTCAAACTATTGCGCAATGACATCAACGGGAAAGTTTTTAATGTTATTCGTAATATGTATAGGGTGTCAAAGTCTTGTATTTTCAAAATTGGTAGTCGATCAGACTTTTTCATGTGTACATCGGGAGTGAGGCAAGGAGACATCTATCACCTCTTCTATTTTCCTTATATTTGAATGATGTACATGATTTTCTCGAGAACTGTGCCCTGGACGGCTTGCGATACCTTGACCAGCGCAGCGTAGACCTAACTGGCAACCATCTTAACTTGTTATGCCTCCTGTATGCAGACAATACTGTATTATTTGCTGATAGCGAGCAAGAGTTGCACGTATGTTAAATGCATTTAGTGATTATGTCGACGCATGGAATTTAGAGGTGAATAACAAAAAGACAAAAGCAATGGTATTTAATGGTACTAAATCACTGAACCATACATTTACTATCAGCGACGACCGCTTGATTGTACTTTGCGGTTTTAAGGATCTTGGTATCGATTTCTTCGAGAATGGTATATTCTGTGGTGAAATCAAGTATATACGATCAAAGGCTACGTTCGGTCTTCTGTTTAACATTAGAACCCCACACATACCTATTGATCTCTCTTTAAAACTGTTTGATTACTAGATTCAACCTATATTATTATACGGGTGTGAAGTCTGGGGATTTGAAAACACCAAGACTATAGAAGCTGTGCATTTGAAATTTGGCAAATTATTAAAGATGGATTATCTCTTTACATAACAAATTTTAAATAGTTGCGTGGGTATAAAATAATAGATATGAACGGAAGACCCCTGTACGGAAAAGCTTCTATCAATTAATATTGATTTTATTTCGAATATTAAATCAGGACCGTTTATGTTGCTATATTTAGAACAGACCATTCGGATGTTACCATATTGCGATATAGAGCACTGGGCTGTTCCTATGGCTACGCACCGAAAGGCCAATGTCCCAATCTGAGTGTTTGTATTGTTTTGTTCCACAGATATAAGCGATAATGAGTATAATTAACGTTTGTTTGTGACAAAATTGTACAATAAAATTTCTGGTCTCTGTTAACAGTAACCACTATTGTTCGTTAGCTGAACAAACACACCCTTTTAGACCAGAAAATATTCGAAATAAAATTTATATTAATCGATAGAAGCATTTCCGGACAGGAGTCTTCGATTCAAATCTAACATTGCATACCCCGGTAACTATATAATACATGTTTACAAAGAGATAATCCACCTTTAACGCGTATGAAATCAAGCACTCCAAATTACATAGCATATGGAGAACTTTGACGATGGCCTCTAGACATCGAGATTAAAAAGCGCATGGTATCATTTTGGTCCAAATTAGTTTATAGTACTAACCAAGAGAGAATAGCTGCGAAATTGTATACTCTTGTTTATAAAAAGAGTACATTCGGCAAACAGTTCAAAATTATTGACCTTTATAAAAATAAACTGACTCAAACAGGATTTAATTGGGCATGGGAAAATTAATATTCACTCACCCCGGCTATGGTACGTAGCTTACATAAGGCTTTGATAAACAACCTTCACATAATGTGGACGGATGACGTTACAAAATCATCAAGGGGGCATTTTATACCCACTTGAAAGATAAACCGTCTTTTTCCAAATGTTACACTTTGAACTTTTCATTTAGTATTCATATACAGCGACTGAGGACAGCTAATCATAGACTTGCTGTAGAAGTGACTTGATGGAAAAGGGGAAAGCGCAAACAATCAGTGGCTACCAACGATGCCTTATTTAGCATATGCAAAGTGGAACAAGGGGGCGAGTATCACTTCCTGATGAAATGCCCTAATCTTCGTGAACTTATAATTAAATATTTACCAGAATGTTATCGAAAAGTTGTATCCAGAGAATCGTATTATGCATTATTAAACGAAACCGATATTAACACATTGCGGAACCTATCGATGTTCATTAACAAGGGCCTTAAGTTAACCGAGCACAGCAAGTAGTATTATACAGCTTCGACGAAGACGATTATACCGACGGTGATGATGATAATGCTGCTGATGATGATGATGATGATGACGGTGATAATGAGGATAGTGACGTTGATGTTGATTATGATAACGATAATGATTAAATTATAATGACGTATAGGGTGACGACATTGAGGTCGATTATATATACGAATAGGGACGACGACGGTGATGGAGATGATGATGGTGATGAAGGGTGATGCGTATATGTTGCTTATGTGTTGTTTTCTGTATAGTGAGTTAATTTAGCCATGTTATTACTTGCGCCAGTCCATGCTGGACGCAAGTAATGTTTTCGGTTCGAATCTTTGTCTGTTTATTTGTCTGTTTATTTGTCCTTCCGGGAATATAACCGAGATAACGGAGCTGAAAATGAGGCCAACGCGCATGCGTTATTGTTCCAGTAATTTTTACGAAGCATTGAAGTTGGAAATTTCAATCATATCCGCGGCTGAATGAGTGTGAATTTACTGAATTACTGATTACATGTATGTCTGATAATCGTATGAAATTCAGACTTCATGAAATCAATTTAACTATGGCTCAACCGAATCAGAGGTGCTGCGATACTTAACACAGGAATTTACGAAGATAAGACAAGTCACAAGGTCATGGACAGCTGACGGAGATGTTGTTTGTTTAGTCGCAGCGCTCTGTGAAAGAGGTCATGTTTGTTGACCGTTTTCTGTTCCAAATTCTGAAATTACACATCGTTTAAATTAATTAAGGGATGTTACTGTTACAATTCCTATTTACGGCTATTGGAACTCTTCGTGTTATTAATTCTGAGTTAGGTAAGTCGGATTTCTTGTATTTATCACACAATTTGAGAGAAAATTCACCACAAATCAAATGCTGTGAAAATCTAAATCATTCGGAAATGGGGAAAACTATCTGACTATTTCGGTTTTAATAGAACTTTTATAGCCTATAGCCAAAATGCACATTTTAAATGATTTCGAGAAAATTCTCACATGTAATTTGATGAATATTTATGAGATACTAGCCAACTACTAGTAGGTACCCTGCTGGACAAAACAAGTGTCCACTTAACCGCCGTGCAGTTAGCATTGCCACAGCGGCCAAAATGCAACTTCACTGCGGCTCCAACTGCTAACTACGGTTGGGCCGCAGACTCGCAGTGTACTTGCCATTCGGCCATGGTGTAGTTGCCACTGTGTACCGGTACGTTCATTAAACTGAAAAAAGATGATACAAACCAGAAATCTAACCACGGTGAATTCGACCGCGTTGTACCGGGTAGTTGCCTTTCGACCATGGTGTACTTGCCATTCGGCCGCAGTGTACTTGCAGTTCGGCCGCGGTGCTCAACTGCAGTTACAAACTCTGGCACCACGGCCGAACGGCAAATACACTGTGGTGCCAATGGACACTTGTTTTGTCGAGCGGGGTACATGTACGGTATTTCCTCATTGAAGAAGAGTGGCTGTGGCTAATTTTCCGCAACTGGTGGGATAAAGAGACAATCTTATTATGCCACTCAGGGCATATATCGCATATATCTCATCTGGATTTGCGAGAATCCATATATACTTTTTCACTAGAATCCACGGTAATTTGCGAGAATCTACCGTAGAAATATAAGCCCTGCCGCTAGCAGCGTAATAGTCTTGGACTGATAATGGTTATTTTGCGGCCAGCAGCAGAATAATGATATATTTATTTATAACGTAGCCTGTTTGGCTATTCTGTCGCGAATCATAAATGTGCTTTTATTATTTTAAGGCCCACTTTATGATGTTGACATTGACTATGGTTACCCGATTCAATACCCGATTCCCATGGCCCTACTCTAGCTATAGTCACGTTCCTGCATATGTACATACGTGTACCGGTACATGTGTATGCAACAGCCAACACAAGTACATGTAATTCATGTGCTGGGCGCGTTACGGTATTGTTTTAAGTAGCGCCCCGCCAACAAAGGCAATATGGAGGCATAATGATCCAGATACGGTATACATGTACACACCGGTATAGGTTTTGAGAAAGATCTAAATGGTGGATTCAACGTTGTCATGGGTTTTGACAGCGATAAAAATCCAGCAAATTTTTTGTTGCGGTCAAATTCCCATGACCACATTAAAACTGCTGTTCATTTCTTATTCCGGTATACTAATTTAAGGGGAATCACTGCACTTGATGTTCATACTTCCATGTGTAATGCCAATCAATGCGGCCAGATACCAGGCGATGGGTGGAGTTTATAATTTGACAGCTGAAACAATGTGGGCAACTTCAAAGTCGTGTAAAGTACACAGTGTGCTATCAGCTGGAAGATTACATTGAAAACATGTTCATGTCAAATTCACAAAAAGTGTACATGATTTTTAGTAACATGTTTACTGTTGTGACATTTCTCTTTGATCCATCATGGTTTGAAGTGGTAACCTTTATGCAGCAGTGTTGGTGGTTAGTGGTTACCACAGTATGTTACCACAGTACATAAATTACCGAGGTGACACCACATTATCGGTGGCCAATTACATTAAGGATACTAGTAGCTATAGTTGTTGGCTAAATTGTCATACATGTACTAGTACCGGTGTCCGATGTAACACGTCATCTCCCCCCCCCCTGGGTATCTTCCCCCGGGGGGGGGAGATGTCCTAGGATATTTCCCCCCCCATGTACGACTAAAAAATAATTTCACTCATATGATATCGTTTGGTTCTGAAATGGCCAGAAAAATGTTTTTTGAGATTAAAAAAATAAAAATTATTAAAAAAAATTTTATTTAATAAAACAAAAGTGACAAAATTAGTGTTTTCACGAATTTGATTGTCTGTTCGTGAAATGACCAGAAAAATGTTTTTTTTTAATTCAATTTTTTTCTTTTCTTTCAAACGTCCAGGCTTGGATATTCCACCCACACCCCCACCCCGTACAGCACCTACATGACAAAAAAATCATCTTATGGTTTTATCGCTTATTTTGCTTTATATAGTAATGAAACAGCGAGAAATTAGCTTCTCCAAGAGAATGTTGTTTGAGTCAGGGATTGGGGTGGGGGGGAGAGATGTCCAGGTCAGGATATCTCCCCCCCCCCCCACCCAGCACCTACATGACAAATAAATCATTGTATGGATTTATTGCTTGTTTTGCTTTATATAGTCATGAAACAGCGAGAAATTAACTTCTTATGAGAAAAAGTTTTTTGAGTCAGGGTTTGGGGGGGGGAATGTCCAGGTCAGGATATCTCCCCCCCCCCCCCCCACCAGCACCTACATGACAAAAAAATAATCTTATGGTTTTATCGCTCGTTTTGCTTTATATAGTCATGAAACAGCGAGAAATTAACTTCTTCTGAGAACAAGTTTTTTGAGTCAGGGTTTGGGATGGGGCGGGGGAAGATGTCCAGGTCAGGATATCTCCCCCACCCAGCACCCACAAAAAAATAATCTTATGGTTTTATCGCTTGTTTTGCTTTATATAGTCATGAAACAGCGAGAAATTAACTAGTAATTGACTTGAAAACGGGGTGATACCCAGGTAATGACCACGGTATTACCAGTAGTATACAGTATCCACAGCAATACGGTATCGAAATGGTCACTGCGGTGGAGTTACAGTACCGTTTGTTTATCAACTTTATGATACCGCAGTCTATTAGTGGGTCATCATACCGGTACAAAAAGTTGAAGACAATAATATGTCCATGAGTATCTTGTTTAAGGGAAAAGTAAGCATTGGCAGAGGGTAATGCTGTTAAAATAGTTAAAACCGCCATAAACAGAAATAATATTATATTATAAACAAAGTTAACAAACCTTGTTCTTACATGTATACATGTACATACCATTCATAAATGTATAGTGTAAATTGCAGCATGTTATTGTCATGTTAGTACTCTGTGAGTCTAGTGTTATTTAAACAAATGCCATGTTATGTAAACAAACAGTACCGGTACATACAGAGTATGCAATAAGCAAAACACTCAACACGGTGGAGACCGCCACTACATGTATGTAATTGAACTTTTGTTAGAAATGCCACCAAGTTGTTTACAACATACCGGTATAGCTATCGCTAAACTTCACCTCAAGATATCTGTGTTGAATGGGTCACCATCAATCACTCTCCTAAGAATCGTAACGGTGTGGAGTGTTTTGCTTACCGCTCACTGTTTACGTGCTGTACATGTAAATACCTGTAAACAAACGCTTGGCTCACACAAAGTCAAAGTGTGTTTCAACTTTTGTGGATAAGATTGCATTCATATTATCATTATTATCTTCTACCCGGTACCTGTATAGTCTTGTATATTCTTGGGGAAATTTTCATAATTTGGTAATTTTTTTTCTAAGTTATAACCTGTACATGTATAACAAAGGCCATCCATGCATTTAAGAACCGCAGATATAAGGAGAATCACTGCATGTTATCTTCATGCCTGAGAACTGGGACCACATGCATTGTGGTGCAACCCCGGTACACACAGTATACACCTTACCGCCGTGTTGGAAGTTACCACAGTATACAGGGACATTTCTATGGTTGTTTTGATACCTGTTACAGGTATGGGCGCCAAAACTCGAGAAGCCCAAATGACTCCCAAATTCCTAGTGGACAGTATTGAGTCAACCTGAATTTTCAAGGCAATTCAACAATATGCGATGTAAATAAAAAGTCTGCCATTGCAATACAGCCTTCATTTGCATGTTGAATTTTTAAATCAGAAATATAAATGTCATATTTATAATAATATACAATTGGTTCGGTGTATAAGCCATATTTAAAAGTTATATTGGGATACCGTTACTTCATATACAAATGTAGATCTTCGGCCCAAGTTCGGGGTGTCCTCTAGATGGGAGCTTACCATTTTTTCAGAATTATTTTAAAAACATGGCCACCGGTGGTCATATTGGATTTCAAATTTTAATCCATCGTTACACCAGTCAGCCTACAATTATATAAAGTGAAATGCATTGAAAAATTACAGGCATTTTTGGATCAACTCTAGATGGGAGCTATTGAATTTGTACAATTTCAGATGAAAAACATGGATGCTGACAGCCATCTTGGATCTCACTGAGAGCTTTCCGATGAATGGCAACAAGCCATATTTCCAACTAAATCCTGAAAAGTTTATACTAATAATTCTGCTGTGGTTAAGGGGTCGTTTATTTAGACCATTACTGTACCGGTACATGTAATCCGAAGACATACAAGCAAGTTAACTCACGATTCTGAGCATAAAGTCTGTTATATAGAAGAGTAACGGGACGGGACTCGGTCCAAAACAGCATCGACCCAACCAATATCATACAGTGTCATAAGTTGTTGTGATATGAGAAGACTTGGTTTAATTAAATTTGAGTGGTATTTATATAGGAAATTGCTACCGTACCGGTACCGTATCTCTTAATTCAATTTATCTAATTCAATTTATTTTTAATTGCCCAAAATGCACATTAATACAATGCCTGTACATGTATATAATATATAAATGCGAATGTGTCTCTGACCCTCTCTCTTTCTCTTCAGTACATGTAAATGTATGTCCAGCTATAACGGTACTTAAAAGTAATTGACCACCTACCGGTACATGTATAACGTGATGTTATCCCAGTAATACTGCGGTAACCTCCAACACTGGGATAAGGTTACCACTTGAACACTACATGTACCTTGGTTGCACCACGACACATGCGGTCCTGGTTCGCATACATGAAAATAAAATGCAGTGATTCTCCTCATATCTGTGGCACTTAAAGACATGGATGGCCTTCGTTATAGGTTGTAATTTATAAATAACAGTTTAATACCAAATTATGAAAAATTCCCCAAAAATATACTAATAATATAGAATAATGATCATATTATGAATGCATTATTATCCACAAATCACACTTTGTACATGTATGAGCCGATCGTTTGTTTATATATGGTACAGCACGTAAATAGTGAGCGATAAGCAAAACATGCAACACTGTGGCGAGAGTGATTCATGTCGAGAGTGATTCATGGTGACCCATTCAACACAAAAATCTTGAGACGTGAAGATAAGCGATAGATATACATGTACCTGTATGTTGTAATCAACTTGTGGGCATTTCTAACAAAAGTTCAAAAAGTGGGCGTCTCCTTAGTGTTGAGTGTTTTGCTTATCACATACTTTTTATGTACATGTACTGTTTGTTTACATAACATGGCGTTTGTTTACATAACACAGGGTACTAACATGCCAATAACATGCCGCAATTTACACAATATTTATGATTTGTTTAAGAACAAGGTTTGTCTATACCGGGTAATACATGTACATGTATAATATTTCTGTTTATGGCGGTTTTAACCGATGTGACTATTTTAACCATACATGTACAATATACATGTATACATGTACATGTACCCACCGGAAACACTTACCGTATCTTTAACAAGATCCTCATGGACATATTATTTTCTTCAATTTTTGGTGTGACGACCGTGGTATCATAACCAAATGGTACCGTAACTCCACCGGAGTTCCCATTTTGATACTGCTGTGGATACAGTAATACAACCGGTTATACCGTGGTCATTACTGGGGTATCACCCCATTTTTCAAGTCAATGACTTTGATCCTAGTGGTATGTTCCATATGCATGTACATCAAGCCATCCACATTTCAGCACGGACTGCAATGAAATTTGGCATGGATACCGGTGTACCACATCATCTCCCCCAGGATATCTCCCCCACCCTGGATATCTCCCCCCATATATGACTAAAAATTAATTTCACTCATTTGATATTGTTTGACCCTGAAATGGCCAGAATTTTTTTTTTGGAGATTTAATATATTTTTTTTCTTTAAATTTTATTTTCTCAAGTGACAATAATTTTTTTTCACACTTTTCATAGTTTAATCCCGAAATGGCCAGAAAAATGACTTTTGAGATTTAAATTTATTTGTATTTAATTGTCCAGGTCTTGATATCTTCCCCAACCCAGCACCTACATGTACATGACAAAAATATCATCTTATGGTTTTATTGCTTTATATTATATAGTCATGAAACAGCAAGAAATTAACTTCTTCGGAGAAAAAGTTGTTTGAGTCAGGGTTTGGGTTGGGGCGGTGAGATGTCCAGGTCAGGATACCAGTATTTCACCCCCCCCCCAACCCAGCACCTACATGACAAAAAAAATCACCTTATCATTTTATTGCTTTATATAGTCTGACATCAAACAGCGAGAAATTTACTTCTGAGAATAATTGTTCGCGTCAGGCTTTGGGGTGGGAGAAGATGTCCAGGTCAGGATATCTCCCCCCACCCATGAAACAGCGACAAATTAATTTCCTTTGCGAAAACGTTGTTTGAGTCATGGTTTGGGGGGGGGGAGATGTCCAGGTTATGATTCCCCCCCCCCACCCAGCACCAACATGACAAACAAATCATCTTATAGTTTTATCGCTTATTTTGCTTTATATAGTCATGAAACAGTGAGAAAGACAGTTGAGTCAGGGTTTGGGTGGTGGGAAATGTCCAGGTTAGGATATCTCCACCCCCCCCCCCCCCCACCAGCACCTACATGACAAAAAACTCATCTTATGGTTTTATGGGGGGATGTCCAGGTCAGGAGATCTTCCCACAACCCAGCACCTACATGTACATGACAAAAACTCATCTTATGGTTTTATTGCTTATTTTGCTTTATATAGTCATGAAACAGCAAGAAATTAACTTCTTCGGAGAAAAAGTTGTTTGAGTCAGGGTTTGGGTTGGGACGGTCAGATGTCCAGGTCAGGATACCAGTATTTCCCCCCCCCCCCCCCCGCCACCCAGCACCTACATGTACATGACAAAAAAAATCACCTTATCATTTTATTGCTTTATATAGTCATCAAACAGCGAGAAATTTACTTCTGCGAAAAATTGTTTGCATCAGGGTTTGGGGTGGGAGAAGATGTCCAGGTCAGGATATCTCCCCCCACCCAGCACCATCATGACAAAAAAATCATCTTATGGTTTTATCGCTTATTTTGTTTTATATAGTCATATATATCAAGCCTGGACATTTGAATTTTTTTTTTTAAACAATATTAAATCAGAAAAACAAAATAATTCTGGCCAATTCAGGGTCAAACAATATCAAATGAGTGAAATGATTTGTTTGTCATATATGGGGGGGGCGATATCCAGGGTGGGGGGGGAGATATCCAGGGGGAGATATCCTGTTACACCGATACATGTATGTATTTCGGCACTTTGTGTAACATGGTCTGCATCTGGTTTCTTTCCATTTTCACATTTTGACGTCATATCTGCATGGACAGACTGGTTTCTCGGGAACTAATGGCCAGATCGCACTACAGTGCATTCTCTTACGGTGTATATGCGAGTGTCACGTAAGGAGCCTCGTATATATAAGAGAATGCACTGGCTTACAAGGTTGAGGTAAATATTGTTAGGCGAAATGTATTCTCTTCTGCATGTAAATAGATGTGAGGGTTTTCGCAAATTTTCAGAAAGCCACTAGTATACATGTACCGGTACATGTATGCATACCAACCTTATTAGCTCAACTTTACTTTGTAAAGCCATGTCTTAGTATCCGTCGTCCGTGTGTGTGTGTGTGGGTGTGTGATGCGTCAACAATACAGGCTACAGGTCGTACCATTGGTCGGATCATTATGAAATTTGTCATAGCTGTTGACATTGACATGCAGATGGGTACAAGTCATTTTAGGGTCATGCGGCAAAACAACATGGCCGTGGCCATCTTGTATTTCAAAATTCAATCGCACGGGCTACAGGCCATACTGTTTGTCTGATCATCATGAAATGTGTCATGGATCATAATATTGACATGTACCGTTAGATGGGAACGAGTCATTTTGGGGTCATTCGGAAAAACATGGCCGCCAGCAGCCATCTTAGATTTTAATCTTTGCATGACTAAATCTTTTGAACACTGTTAGATGTTGGGAGTTTATATTCTATAATAATTTGTACAAAAGGTATATACGGCTTTTAAAAGTTTTTTTTAGGTTTTAAGTTTGACGTGGTGAACTCGTAGTCTGTTTGCATTGTGAATCTCCGATTTCCCACATGCCCTGATTAGGGTTGCCACGACTATGAGTTTTCACAATCGACTAATCGACCGCTATAGTCGACGGTTAGTCGATTAATCGATTAATCGTTTATATGTGTGGCCTATATTGCACCCAGGTAAAGACGTGATCAAATCGAAATTACAATGACTACATTACATCCAGTCTGAACACAGTTATAATCTGTCAGTCAGCAGGCTGGTCATTCTGAGGCCCCCGCCCGTCATCGGCCACCTAAACTCAAATTTACGCAGCAGGTAAACGCCCTCCTCATCGCTATTCCCGCGGACGAGACATTAAACAAATCTCTGGCCAGTCAATCAATGTTCCCCGTGAACATGCATCGCGGTCACGGTGCCAAATGAAAGCATGCGGAATTGTCGCATACTTATTGAAAATGGACTATATAAAATCCCATTGTGTACCGATTGCGTCAACTGACATATTATAGCATTTAATTTTATTTCGCGGGTTTCGGTGTGTGTGCGCGCTGCCTGTTACTGTACTTTTAGTTTTGTTATTCAAAGTGCGTACAACGCATCGTGCAGCGCGGTAGCGGTGGGGGTATATACGTTACCAAGTTGGAGAATGTGATGTATGTCTAACTAATAAGTGATGACACCAACTTGTTATGGATTAACTGTCTAGTAACACTGAACATTCCATGTCCCGCGAACTTTGTGACTTTGTCAATTATTATCACGTTTTACAGTATGAAATTTGAAAAAAAGAAATATAGATGCAGTCCCATGCATGTCGTCCATTTTGGATATATTTACACTCACACGTGCATTCCTATTGTGGAACATGAATGCAGGACGTTGGTTGGTCGAAATTACGTCACATGACGTCGCGCGCTGACCCCAACTTGCATCCATTTTTGTGTAGACGCAACATGCTCCGAGCCACGATTATAACATTGGAAATGGACGCTTAAAACTCTTTTAATCTGCCAGTTGACTCGGTTGAGTGTAAATATAAGTAATGAATGTTGATTATTTTGCGTTCCATAGAGTATGGATGCAAGTTGGTCTGACATTTTCATGTGTGGAACGCTTTCGCGTTCCACACAAAATGTCAGACCAACTTGCATCCATACTCTATGGAACGCAAGCAAATCAACATACATTTCTTAAATGATGATCGCTAATTACAGATCCATAGGAAGATACGTTTACAGTTAAACATAATATATAAACAATGGCAAGCCTGTAACACATCAAAGGCACACCAAACTCGTTGAAGATGACCGCCAAACGTCAGTTGCGTTATCAAAGGAAGCCGCATCAGAAGTGGCGACAGAACAGGCTGTCGGGTGGTAAATTGTGCTATATACACTGTTAACTTTTACTTCCAGGCATTGTATTTGCGCATAGTACAGCTTAAATAGACAACCATACCCCCCCCCCCGTTTGGGCGATTAGTCGACGAAAGTAAATAACCGTCGACTACCATGCACACCTGCCGAAGGTTAGTCGAATAATCGTGGCAAGCTTAGCCCTGATGTGTGATTGGCCTAATTGATATACGAAATTTAATGAACCATTGTGCATGTCTGAAGTGTAATTAATCATACCACGACTTAAGGCCTAATTGAATCTTATTTGATGGGAATATGAATGTATGAAGTTATTTTTATAAGATTTAAAAAAGGCAGATATATCCTAGCTTATGCGTGTGTTTTAGCTGTTGTTCGTTAATTATGCTAGCGTGTGCTCATATTATATCTTGAGTTCAAAGAGTTGTGAATTCACTTAAGTTTATGAACAGAGCCTGGTGAAATGTTACTGTGTGGCGAGTCATACTCGTCTTCGAGCTACATGTATGCATGGTTTTTTTAACGGTTTGTATTGTGAAGAGGTGAAATTGCCCGAAACCTCCACTGTTCCATTTTGCACCAGGTTCTATTCATAAACAATTTTTAATTGAAATTTTTATTTTTACTGTCTAATATTTGGGTTAAGTCTAATACATCAAAAGTTAGAGGTTTGGGGGAGTACATGTATGAGGATGCCACGGGAATTTTCAAAATGTTAGCCTCTGTAGCCCAAGCCCAAGTAAAAAACATTGCAGAAAGGTTGCTGTTTTTTTGCATCTGGCATTTCACTAATTTTATGTCTAAAATCCGCACAAAACCCTACTGATATCACTCACATAACTGGGAAATTATCTCCTTTATACCAAACGACAGTTTCATCTGTTTCAGAAGCTGTTTAATTAAAATAAAATGGAATATACAGGTAAATATTTTTGTCTTTAAATATGGGCTGATAGGCATATGTCTACCACATACATATCCATTCAATGGAGTTTCCAAGTCAACGTGTGATGAGAGTATGCTATAGTTCTTCCTGTGTGGTCAAATTCCAATCTGCTAAATGGAAATTCTAACGCATCAATATAGTGGACAAATACACTTATACAGTACGTCAGTAACCCATCAGCAGTTGATAGTTGCACACAAAACACTATTATAAGGCATATGCATCCAATTTTACAAAAACAAATGATACATCTCCCAGCATATCCCCTGTATATCCATGCAGTGAGGTATCATTTCCACCAGCAAGCTATTACACGAACCGAACATGTGTTTTGGCTATTTGGCTCTAACACATTTTAAGCTCATAACATCTCAGGACAGTGAACTCAATCTTGACTTTCGAGTCACTGTTGATTTTATGTAGACATATCCATGACATATCAGTTGTTAAGCTTCAATTCAACTAGAGTTGACATATTTTGGAAATAAATACATACCGGTATCTAGAGAGGATACATGTATTTGCCAGGATGCAATTGGAAATATTATTTTATAAATTGCTGATAGGTGTATCTGCAAATCTAGGTCGTTGTGCAGGATAGACACAATTTCTAACTAATTCCAGATTGATTAGTCTGTCAACCAGCACATTATCTACCATTATTTGATACAACTTGTCTACTGGAACATCTTTATACAAATGACAAGCAGTCACTATGTCAGACTGTAGGTGTTGTGAGATCAACATATTCATCTGAGTTGATATAAAACATGCAAATAATTCATTGATTAGCTTGATGCACTGATGAACGTTATTTTCTAGCCATTGATAGTCACATTAATGTTTGAGAGCTGCTCGCTCTTTTCCATGCACACATTGATCTAGGTTTAAAAATCCTACAGGTAGTTACATGAGGAAAAGTTTATTTATTTCAGTTTTACATTTCTCGAAGCTTCTTTCGAAGGGTGTCGGGAAGGAAGTTTTTCACCTCACCGTCCCATATGCAACATGTCAGCTTTATGTCACCTCCAATAAAGCCCATATACGGGTCCAATAACATAAATAAGGTGTTTTTGCAGCTATAATAAGTTTTAAACTGTTAAAATGTTAAATATGAGCAAAAAAGGTCTTTAGTAAAACATTTGTATGAGGTTGTAAAAAATATGATTTTTTGCCTTTCGGACTACCCACCCGACATACCTTCCTGCATCCCTACAGTGTATAATATCGGTAGCTTTGCGCAAGTCGGCATCTCTATGAGTGCATTCTAGTTTATCTTATTTTCGTCTCATGTTGCACATATTGTGTCTGAGTAAATAATCATTTTCGCGATATTTATGAAGGGTATGAGAACACAGCAGCAGTCACGTTTTTGAGAATGTAATAATGAAATATTTAGTGATAACCGTCGTTTAAATTGTTCATGTCCGCTCGGGAGATTTAGCTTCTATTAGACTTGACAGAGCTTTGTCCAACAGATGCTCAAATCTCCCGAGAGCAAACAAACAGATTAAAGGTGGATTATCTCTTTGTAAACACGTATTATATAGTTACCGGGGTATAAACTATTATATCTGAATCGAAGACTCCTGTCCGGAAATGCTTCTATCAATTAATATTCATTTTATTTCGAATATTTTCTGGTCTAAAAATGTGTGTTTGTTCAGCTAACGAACAATAGTGGTTACCATTAACAGAGACCAGGAATTTTATGTAACAATTTTGTCACAAATAAACGTTAATTATATATATATCTTTAATTCCTCCATATAAATGAAGATATGATATACACATGTAATACAAGAACATACAAAAACAATAGAACATAGGAACGAGAACATAACATATATACATGTACACACTTTATGTATGTGCAAAGCAAAACGAATATAGATGGAAACAGATCGGCCGGGCACACGAACAAGACAGAGAGAGATAGAGAGAGAGAGAGAGCGCCGGATACAGATAGAGACAGTATGGGAAAATAGAATGAAATGAGTTAAGTTAGAGAAAAGTGGGGAGAAACAGAGAGGGGTTAATTGAAGCTAGATAAACCTAAATTCATGGAGAACTGTAGCACCCAGCCGACCACACGACCAGATGTTCGCTCACATCACAGTTGTCAGACACCGTTGTTGGACATTACAAACAAATAGTAGACCCAACACAACACCATTGTATATAAGAGGGCTACCAATTATTTATATTTGCCAACAATGGTGACTTTCTTCTCCCACTGACTACATGCATATAAGTGACAAACAATTATGACGCCAATGACGAACGATGGTTCCATTCGCACCACAGCGCCCTAGTCGCCTTCAAGAAGTATCTCAATATGGTTTGAGGTGGAATGCATGCAATGTTCAAAAGTTCAATAGGCAAATAGCCTAGAAAGAGGGCAATAAGTCTCTGCTGATCAAAAGACTCCACAAGTTGAAATGCCCCTAAAGGCAACATATCTATAAAGTGATACCAAAAATGATTACGCGACGCTGCAAGTTCTGGGCAAACCGCTATAATGTGTTGCGGTAGGTCTATATAACTTCGCGCACATAACAGGCACTGAGTTTCGCCAGCAAAATTTCGGTAACACAGTAGCTGTGTCGCGATGAAAAATGACTCCTTCTCAGCTGGGTACTTTTGGCAGACTTTCCATAAAAACGATAATTCTGGACTGCTGTGAACCAAACGAAATCTATCAAAGGTGGGTTCCGTGCGCACCCTGTGAGACCATTCAGATTTCCAAACATGACTGCCCTGTTTCGATAGGGTTTTCCAAACTGTTTTCTCTGGAAACAGAGCTGTTGATATGTATTGAGACATATAGGAGGACAAACTCCAGTTATCAAGAATACTGGATAGGTCCTGAAAAAACACATTCTTCGATGCAGTGTTGGATTCATATGAAAAGCTCAGTAATCTGATAATAAATACATCTTTAACAGTTTTTTTAGACTCGAGTAAACAAAATGACGAAAACAAGGACACTTTTCTACAATTAATGAATGTGATTAAAGGAGGAATACCAAGCAGACCCAAGACCATGTCTGTGCTAGTCCTAGTTTTGAGGCCTTGTATAAGTTTGAGGCACATACGATGTGCTTTCTCTAGTTGAACAGTGTCCGATTGAGAGAGACCACACAAAAATTCACTACCGTATAAGCCTCGCGGTAAGACCACGGACTTGTAAATCTTGAGAGAGCTCGCTGGGGTAATACCGCCTGCATGCAGGCCAGCATTAGCCAAAGAGAAGAAAGCATTCTTCGTTTTTGTACAAATATTGTCAACAAGTTTTGAGCGAAAATTATATTTCTCAAGCGGAATACCTAAATGAGTAACACTGTCGGTTTCTGTTAGGCCATGAGAAGACATGTGCCAGTTCTTATGACGTTTAAGTGCTGCGTTAGCACTTTCATTGAAAACAATGACATGGGTTTTGTTTGTGTTGTATCTATAACGCCATTTCAAGCTATATTCGACACATATATCGACAAGAGACTGAAGTCCATATGCAGTTAAAGAGAAAAGTGCCATGTCATCGGCATGCGTTGGACATGTGCAATTTGCACCTTGCATCGAAAGGCCATATCCCGATGACTTTAGATTTGACAAAAGATCATTGATATATATAATATAAAAGAGGGGAGATAATGTACCTCCTTGCATTCTAGTTTATCTTATTTTCGTCTCATGTTGCACATATTGTGTCTGAGTAAATAATCATTTTCGCGATATTTATGAAGGGTATGAGAACACAGCAGCAGTCACGTTTTTGAGAATGTAATAATGAAATATTTAGTGATAACCGTCGTTTAAATTGTTCATGTCCGCTCGGGAGATTTAGCTTCTATTAGACTTGACAGAGCTTTGTCCAACAGATGCTCAAATCTCCCGAGAGCAAACAAACAGATTAAAGGTGGATTATCTCTTTGTAAACACGTATTATATAGTTACCGGGGTATAAACTATTATATCTGAATCGAAGACTCCTGTCCGGAAATGCTTCTATCAATTAATATTCATTTTATTTCGAATATTTTCTGGTCTAAAAATGTGTGTTTGTTCAGCTAACGAACAATAGTGGTTACCATTAACAGAGACCAGGAATTTTATGTAACAATTTTGTCACAAATAAACGTTAATTATACTTATTAGCGCTTATATCTGTGGAATAAAACAATACAAACAACCAATCTTTGACTTTTGACTTTCGTTGCGTAGCCGTACGAACAGCCCAGTGTTCTATATCGCAATATGGTATCATCCGAATGGTCTGTTCTAAAAATAATAACATGAACGGGCCCGATTTAATATTCGAAA
Source organism: Siphonodentalium dalli (assembly GCA_032622095.1). NCBI lineage: Eukaryota > Metazoa > Mollusca > Scaphopoda > Gadilida > Siphonodentaliidae > Siphonodentalium > Siphonodentalium dalli. Next base: position 48,489,757 of record CP136063.1, on the reverse strand, counting down.
TAAAATCAATATTAATTGACAGAAGCTTTTCCGGACATAGGTCTTCAGTTCATATCTATTATTTTATACCCACGCAACTATTTAAAATTTGTTATTTAAAGAGATAATCCATCTTTAACACAACACCAAAAAAAACAATAACAGTAATCACTTGTGTCCAGTTTAAGATTTATCAGTCGGATGAACGAGCACAGTTTACGAAGATACGTTACATCTCACCTTGGTTTACACATAGAATATAAGATTAGATTATTTATTGTAATGATGCACATATCTACAATTTTATTCTAATAAGTGACATGTCGTTTCTTTTGCATGATATTTTTTCCAATTGTTGATGCATGTATTTCTTATTAGATGTAATTCTTGGATAATCTCATATTTTAACTTTGTCTTATTTGTGAACATTGTAAGCCACCCTAACGCGTGGAGGTCTATAAATAAATATATATTGATTGTTTATTCAGAAACGACTGAATCCTGGGAGCTGAACATTTTTACAAACATGTATAGAATCTTTGACCCGGGAAATCTTATTCACTGTACCTTTGACATTCAGACGTTGTGCAACGCACTAATAATTAATTAAATTAAATAATTAATTGTATACCCAAAATAGTTGCAATCTGGTCGACGAAGTTTGACCAGTCGAGTGCCACGAAGTAGATTTGTTGAGCTCGGACAAATTAAAGGAGCATATATGATCAATGATCGTTACTTGTGTAACATTTGTACAGATGGTTCACTTGGCCAGAGAGGGTGGCATGAGATATGTGCATCTTTTTCATATTTGTGTACCGATTTTCAAATATTACTTTAACACATTTGTCCCAATATATGTATGATATGTATGAATAAGACGCGACATGCATGTCTTTCAAATCATGAAGAATACAACCCCCATGATATATTACAAGTCCCATGATATATTACAAGCCCATGATATATTACAACCCCCATGATATATTATAAGCCCCATGATATATTATAAGCCCCATGATATAATACAACCCCCATGATATATTACATGATATAATACAACCCCCATGATAGAATATAAGCCCCATGATATAATACATGATATAATACAAGCACAATGATACATTACACGATCGATTACACACCCATGATATATTACATGATATAATACAAGCCCCATGAAATATTACATGATATAATACAAGCCCCATGATATATTACAAGCCCATGATATAATACATGATATAATAAAAGCCCCATGATAGATTACAAGCCCCACGATATATTACATGATATAATACAACCCCCATGATAGATTATAAGCCCCATGATATATTACATGATATAATACAAGCACAATGATACATTACATGATCGATTACACACCCATGATATATTACATGATATAATACAACCCCCATGAAATATTACATGATATAATACAAGCCCCATGATATATTACAAGCCCCACGATATATTACATGATATAATACAACACCCATGATAGATTATAAGCCCCATGATATATTGCATGATATAATACAAACACAATGATACATTACATGATCGATTACACACCATGATATATTACATGATATAATACAACCCCCCATGAAATATTACACGATATAATACAAGCCCCATGATATATTACATGATATAATACAACCCCCATGAAATATTACATGATATAATACAACCCCCATGATCGATTACACACCCACGATATATTACAAGCCCATGATATAATACATGATATAATACAAGCCGCATAAAATATTACAAGCCCATGACATATACATGTATCACAAGCCCCATGATATATTACAAGCCCCATGATATATTACATGACATAATACAAGCGGCATAAAATATTACAAGCCCATGACATATACATGTATCAAAAGACCCAATATATATTACAAGCCCCATGATATATTACATGATTTAATACAAGCCCCATGATATATTACAAGCCCCATGATATATTACATGACATAATACAAACCCCATGATATATTACAAGCCCCATGATATATTACTAGCCCATGAACTATTTTGATTCCTAACTAACAGAAAGGAAAAGAAAAAAATAGTACCAAAATAAAACAAATATTGCCTAACCATTTTATAACTATTTGGCGGTGAATTCGTTTGCTTACGTTATGTATCTTGGATATCTCAGCCCATAAATTATGACTGACCTACTTTGTACACGATTTGGGTCCATTCTTTTGATGACAGGTTGTGTATGCAGTGTAAATAGAAACTAGTCCGCGATATAAGACTTATACATGTGAATCTTATTTGATGAGAATATATCAACTGATTTTGATCAGAATTAAACCAAGCGACAAATACCCTCACGCGAGTGCTTTAGCTTTGGTTCCTTAATTACGCTAACGTATGATCACATTAACCAAGTTTCAGATTTATAACCAATCCACATATACACCACCATGTATAACTTACATCTTAAAGATGGATTATCTCTTTAAATAACAAATTTGAAATAGTTGCGTGGGTATAAAATAATAAATATGAACTGAAGACCCCTGTCCGGAAAAGCTTCCATCAATTGATATTGATTTTATTTCGAATATTTCATTGGGACCGTTTATGTGTCTATTTTTACAACAGACCATTCGGATGATACCATGTTGCGATATAGAGCACTGGGCTGTTCCTATGGCTACGCACCGAAAGACTAATGTCCCAGATTGATAGTTTGTATTGTTTTGTTCCATAGTTATAAACGATAATGAGTATAATTAAATAAATAACGTTTATTTGTGACAAAATTGTACAATAAAATTTCTGGTCTCTGTTAGCAGTAACCACTATTGTTCGTTAGCTAAACAACTACACCTTTTCAGACTAGAAAATATTCGAAATAAAATTAATATTAATCGATAGAAGCATTTCTGGACAGGAGTCTTCGATTCAGATCTAATATTTTATACCCCTGTAACTATATAAAACATGTTTACAAAGAGATAATCCACCTTTAAGTGATTTCCCGCATATATCACATTCATAAGGCCCGGCGATTTTCGGTGTAAATTATCTTATGTTCAATCATGTTATCGCTGCAACAGAACGGATTCCCGGGACATATCGCATTGATACGGGCGATCTCCGGTATGAATTGTTTTATATAAAGTGATCTCATCGATTAAATGATTTCCCGCATACATCACAATCATAAGGCCCGGAGATTTCCGGTGTGAATTATCTTATGTTCAATCATGTTATCGCTGTAACAGAACGGATTCCCGGGACATATCGCATTGATACGGGCGATCCCCGCCATTCTCCGGTATGAATTGTTTTATATAAAGTGATCTCACCGATTAAATGATTTCTAACATACATCACAATCATAAGGCCCGGCGATTTCCGGTGTGAATTATCTTATGTTCAATCATCTTATCGCTGCAACAGAGCGGATTCCCCGGACATATCGTATTGATACGGGCGATCTCCGGTATGAATTGTTTTATATAAAGTGATATCACCGATGTCCGTCAATCATAATGACCGTCGATTTCCGGTGTGAATTATCTTATGTTCAATCATGTTATCGCTGTAACAGAACGGATTCCCGGGACATATCGTATTGATACGGGCGATCTCCGGTATGAATTGTTTTATATAAAGTGATATCACCGATGTCCGTCAATCATAATGACCGTCGATTTCCGGTGTGAATTATCTTATGTTCAATCATGTTATCGCTGCAACAGAACGGATTCCCAGGACATATCGCATTGATACGGGCGATCTCCGGTATGAATTGTTTTATATAAAGTGACCTCATCGATTAAATGATTTCCCGCATACATCACAATCATAAGGCCCGGCGATTTCCGGTGTGAATTATCTTATGTTCAATCATCTTATCGCTGCAACAGAGCGGATTCCCCGGACATATCGTATTGATACGGGCGATCTCCGGTATGAATTGTTTTATATAAAGTGATATCACCGATGTCCGTCAATCATAATGACCGTCGATTTCCGGTGTGAATTATCTTATGTTCAATCATGTTATCGCTGTAACAGAACGGATTCCCGGGACATATCGTATTGATACGGGCGATCTCCGGTATGAATTGTTTTATATAAAGTGATATCACCGATGTCCGTCAATCATAATGACCGTCGATTTCCGGTGTGAATTATCTTATGTTCAATCATGTTATCGCTGCAACAGAACGGATTCCCAGGACATATCGCATTGATACGGGCGATCTCCGGTATGAATTGTTTTATATAAAGTGACCTCATCGATTAAATGATTTCCCGCATACATCACAATCATAAGGCCCGGCGATTTCCGGTGTGAATTATCTTATGTTCAGTCATGTTATCGCTGCAACAGAACGGATTCCCGGCACATATCGTATTGATACGGGCGATCTCCGGTATGAATTGTTTTATATAAAGTGATCTCATCGATTAAATGATTTCTAACATACCGGTACATCACAATCATAAGGCCCGGCGATTTCCGGTGTAAATTATCTTATGTTCAATCATGTTATCGCTGCAACAGAACGGATTCCCAGGACATATCGTATTGCTACGGGCGATTTCCGGTGTGAATTATCTTATGTTCAATCATGTTATCGCTGTAACAGAACGGATTCCCGGGACATATCGTATTGATACGGGCGATCTCCGGTATGAATTGTTTTATATAAAGTGATATCACCGATGTCCGTCAATCATAATGACCGTCGATTTCCGGTGTGAATTATCTTATGTTCAATCATGTTATCGCTGCAACAGAACGGATTCCCGGGACATGTCGTATTGATACGGGCGATCTCCGGTATGAATTGTTTTATATAAAGTGATCTCATCGATTAAATGATTTCTAACATACATCACAATCATAAGGCCCGGCGATTTCCGGTGTAAATTATCTTATGTTCAATCATGTTATCGCTGTAACAGAACGGATTCCCCGGACATATCGTATTGCTACGGGCGATTTCCGGTGCGAATTATCTTATGTTCAATCATGTTATCGCTGTAACAGAACGGATTCCCAGGACATATCGTATTGATACAGGCGATCACCGGTATGAGTTATCTTATGTTCAATCATGTTATCGCTGCAACAGAACGGATTCCCCGGACATATCGCATTGATACGGGCGATGTCCGGTATGAATTGTTTTATATACAGTCAAGTGGCCCGACTGACTACATACTTTAGGGCATATCACAACGGTAAGGCTTAGCTTCATCTGTGTTCTCTTGTGTGTCACCAAGACGTCCGATCGAGTAAATGATTTCCCGCATATATCACAATGTTAGGGCTTATCACCTGTGTGGATTATCTTATGTTTCGCCAAGTCGCTTGATTGAATAAATTATTTCCCGCATATATCACAATGGTAGGACTTATCACCTGTGTGGATTCTCTTATGTGTCGCCAAGTTGCTTGATTGAATAAATTATTTCTCACATATATCACAATGGTAGGACTTATCACCTGTGTGGATTCTCTTATGTGTCGCCAAGTCGCTTGATTGAATAAATGATTTCACGCATATATCACAATCGTAAGGAATATCTCCAGCGTGTATTCTCATATGGGTGATTCTCCCTTAAATGAACAAATTCGTCCATAAAATTCTGAAAAAATTAAATATGTCACATGCCGATGAATTTTAAGTGAGTATGTAGCACAGATATTGGTGACCACAAAAATGACAGTTGGCAAAATTATAGGGCAAGATCAAGGTCAATCAAGGACGTTCATTACGGCATGTGCCAATGACGTTTTTGGGTTGAATCAGGGCGACGTCATTGTCAAATTCGCTCTTTCTCCAAAACTTGTGTTTAATTCGAATATCATGATTAATGGAAACCAAACAAAATTGAGCCACTTTGTTGACATGTGCCCTTTAATAGTTGAATTATCGTTATGTGTATATATTCAACTTGTACATCATGGAGTAGTCGATGGTGTATCCGTCCAAACGACGTATCGCGCAGCTCCGCACGTTGAGTCGTCTATGATATACAGCCATTTGAATATAGGTTACACTGGTGTAAATACTATAGGCAGCTCCCCCCTGCGGTTGCGGGAGGAGTATAGAGTTTCACAGTTAAAACACTCTGGGCTGTGATTGGTTGCATGAATTAAATGTAAACTGTTGACAAAAATTCAAGGAATCATTCTCCCACAAACTTCATTTGCCAAGAGGCCCATTCATTAAAGGTGAAGTCTGTTGTGGCTGTTTAGAAATTTTAAGTGTGATTGAAAAAATGACAATATTTTTTTAGTGCGGAACTGACCCTAGTTATGAAAAAACGAAAATTTGAAGTGGATTCCCTGCTAGACGGTGTTGATTTTTTTATTGGGAAAGTTTCCACAGATGTCAAGCTCACATAATCCGAAGGCAGTTTGAACAGTTTCCATTTGACCTCTGATGTAGACAACGTGAACATACGTCAATCAAACTCTGTTCCTCAAAGGGTTCGCCAAATTGCAAAGAGAATTTACAATAGAAAACAATGTCGATGGATTTCTCTTACATGTTTCAAGATATCGAACTGAAATTTTGTATTTAGGGGTTTTTCGATGAGCTCAATCAGATAGAATTGTCAGTGAGATATTACGATGGCCCAAAATGTGTCATTGACCCCTTTGCCATACCACACGAGCCGGAAATCGTCCCACAGGCAGTACGATTGTTGAAAAGTACCGAAACAATTGATTTTTAAATTGTCATCTGCTTCTCTCTGAGTACACCCCCCCCCCCCCACCAACTCACTCACAACCCCCCCCCCCCCGGATACAATAACAACTATATGTGTATGTACATCGTGTTGACCCATTTTACAACATAACCACCCTAATATTCTAAGCGTGAAATGTGTCTGTGGATGGCTGTAACGCTATTCTGCGTCGCGGTGTGGACATGTCGCGGTGTGGACAATTTTGATATTTTCTTCATTTTTTTTCATTTTCTGTTTATGTCAGGCGTCCGTTCGTTTTTATTCACGATTCTTCACCCCATGTGTACTATTTGAGCAATTTTGGTAGTCTCCCGACATGTTTTCTAGTTCCTTTGATAGCGTCGCGGTGTGGACATTAATTAAGGTTCGCTGGAGGGTACACATATTTTCGTCTCATTTTTCATGTGTTTCGATTCTTTATATTGTCCAAAATCTTCAAAACAAATTGTCAAAAGGCAAAACTTTCTTATCCGTATGGTAGGTTGTTGCCCTTAGTTAAAATGGAACCGGGATGGCCTATATTGTAAATAATGTCGCGGTGTGGACATTTCTAGAGACAGGCGATTTTCGATGTTTCAGAGTCAATATTTACATCAAACCACGAAAAACGTGCATCATAAATGATATTAATAGATAAAGAGTCCAAGAAATAACATAACAGTGCACGTTGTTTGTCAATTAGAGGTAAGATAACTTAATAGGAATAAAATGAAATTTCGCAGTTAGGCGATGAGACAGTGCGATTTTCGTGTTTTCTCGCTGTTTTGATCATGTAACTAAAGGCATGTGTTGATATATTACAATACTGTTATATCATAACGGTGTGCCACATGCTCATCAGTGAAATGGAACGCCACAATAGGTCTTGTTTGTGGCACAATCATATTTTTATGGAACAATTGTACACGAGACATCAATTTGCTCGTTTAAGGGAGAACCACCCGTACATTAAATAATTATCTGATGTTACTAACCTCTATAATCTAATGAGCGAGGGGTGAATTAGTGTACATTAATTAATTCTCTGGTGGTACTAACCTCTATAATCTGATGAGCGAGGGGTGAATTAGTGTACATTAAATAATTCTCTGGTGGTACTAAGCTCTATAATCTAATACTGAGGGGTGAATTAGTGTACATTAATTAATTCTCTGGTGCTACCAAGCATCGCGCGTGCGACCGTTACCTTGTTGTGGTCAATGACGGTGATTGTTAACTTAGCGGAAATTTGTCGAAGTACAACTGTGTTCGTCACCTAACCACGTCACACAGTGCGATTACTATCGTGTTCCAACTGACCACACGTTTTCGCCAACAGTTTCTGGGTTCGATTACAAACAAGACTGGAATCCAGATGATGACGACACGCTAGACAATACAACAATTCCACGCCACTTGGTGCCCGTCAAAATCTCGCAAGAGAATGGTGATAGAACAAGTTCCGACATTCCCATTGATACCGGCCTCCAATCAGACGCTAGTAAGATAACCCCGCACATGGCAAGGCCACAAACGAGGAGGCGTCAAACCCAATATATAAACGACTATGGCACATACTAGAGAGCTAGCATCTGTCACAAGACGTAGCTCAGCTCGTGCCACTTGCTCACAGAAAGGAAAAAGAAAAAGTCGTTACGCCATCCCTTTTAGGAATGACTGCGTCGTAGTTACATCGTGTAATGGTGTTAGCTGTTTGTTTGGGCCAACATTTTATCATGTGTTCATTCTCGATATATCTGAGTCCCCGCCAAGTAATGCACATGGCGAAACAAAAGAGAACCCACATCGGAGATAAGCCTTACTGTTGTGATATATGCGGGAAATCATTTAATCGATCGAGCACCTTGGTGACACATAAGAGAATCCACACAGGAGATAGACCTTACCATTGTGATCAATGCGGGAAATCATTTAATCAATCGAGCACCTTGGTGACACATAAGAGAACCCACACCGGAGATAATCCTTACCATTGTGATATATGCAGGAAAGCATTTAACCATTCCAGCCACTTGGTGACACATAAGAGAACCCACATCGGAGATAAGCCTTACTGTTGTGATATATGCGGGAAATCATTTAATACATCGAGCACCTTGGTGACACATAAGAGAACCCACACCGGAGATAAGCCTTACCATTGTAATATATGCGGAAAATCATTTAATCGATCGAGCACCTTGGTGACACATAAGAGAATCCACACAGGAGATAGACCTTACCATTGTGATCAATGCGGGAAATCATTTAATCGATCGAGCACCTTGGTGACACACAAGAGAACCCACACCGGAGATAAGCCTTACCATTGTAATATATGCGGGAAATCATTTAGTAACTTGTGCAACTTGGTGTCACATAAGAGAATCCACACCGGAGATAAGCCTTACCATTGTGATATATGCGGGAAAGCATTTAACCATTCCAGCCACTTGGTGACACATAAGAGAACCCACACCGGAGATAAACCTTACCATTGTGATATATGCGGGAAATCATTTAATCGGTCGAGCAACTTGGTGTCACATAAGAGAATCCACACCGGAGATAAACCTTACCATTGTGATATATGCGGGAAATCATTTAATCGGTCGAGCGACTTGGTGTCACATAAGAGAATCCACACCGGAGATAAGCCTTACCATTGTAATATATGCGGGAAATCATTTAGTAACTCGTGCAACATGGTGAGACATAAGAGAATCCACACCGGAGATAAGCCTTACCATTGTAATATATGCGGGAAATCATTTAGTCAATCGAGCAACTTGGTGAAACATAAGAGAATCCACACCTGAGATAACCCTTACCATTGTAATATATGCGGGAAATCATTTAATCGATCGAGCACCTTGGTGACACATAAGAGAACCCACACCGGAGATAACCCTTACCGTTGTGATATATGCGGGAAATCATTTAATCGATCGAGCACCTTGGTGTCACATAAGAGAACCCACACCGGAGATAAACCTTACCGTTGTAATATAAGCGGGAAATCATTTAATCGATCGAGCACCTTGGTGTCACATAAGAGAACCCACACCGGAGATAAACCTTACCATTGTAATATATGCGGGAAATCATTTAGTAACTCGTGCAACATTGTGAAACATAAGAGAACCCACACCGGAGATAAGCCTTACCATTGTAATATATGTGGGAAATCATTTAGTCAATTGAGCACCTTGGTGACACATAAGAGAATCCACACCGGAGATAAACCTTACCATTGTGATATATGTGGGAAATCATTTAATACTCCAAGCAATGTGGTGACACACAAGCGAACCCAGACTGGAGATGAACCTTACCATTGTCATATATGCTTGAAAGCATTTACTCGATCGTACGTCTTGGTGACACATAAGAGAATACACGCCGGAGATAAACTTTATTGTTGTGATGTATGCTTGAAAGCATTTACTCGATCGGACATCTTGGTGACACATAAGAGTCTATATTATTAAGAGAATACACACTGGGGATATGCCTTACGATTGTGGTATATGTGGGAAATCATTTACTTATTCATGCCGATTGATGAAACAAGATAATCCACACGGCAGATAAGCCTTATATATGTGATATATGCGAGGAAATCATTCGAGCGATTTGTTGAAACAATAAGAGAATCCACACAGGAGATAAGCATTAACATTGCATGTGATGCAAGGAATCATTTAATAAATCGTACACTTTAGCGAGCCGGAAGCCAATTCGCACATGATATCTCCCACAGATGTTTCCTTCATTGATATGTTAAGGCGACACCAATTTTTAAGTCTTGTTTAAAGGGGTACTGTACGCCAAATGTTGTTGTTGGTTTCTATAGTCTCCGAGTCGGAGAATAAGGTAAAAAAAAATTCATTATTTGAAAGTCTGTTGAGTACGAATTACGGATGACAAATTTACCGGAATGCAAAAATACAAATTGTCGTTGTCGAGTAATTTTTATCACATAATTTGGCCATAAAAGCAGTTTCATAATTATCGGTAATATACACGTTTAATATCAGCGCGTGAGATGACGTCACGGCGTTCTTCAAATCACTTGCGATCGCTGCAGTTTATGATTGTTGTTTTCGATGAATATTTCGCGTTGCTTCGGGTTTATTTGATCATGTGATAAAAGGTATCTCACACTCGTCCTATTTTATACGTAATTTATCAACCTCGTCCTCTAAATTCTATTTGAGCCTCGGTAAACCTCGGCTCAAATCGAATTTAGTGAACTCGGTTGATAAATTCCGTATAAAATAGAAACTCATGTGAGATCCTCTATTTGTACAGTTTTCAACCAAATGAATCAAATAAAAGTTATATTATAGGCATAATAGTCCCATATGATCATTTAAGTTATTGTATCGTCGCTAGTCAGTGGGTGGCTTGAGTGTTCTCCCCGTATCATCATAATATTTTAAGCGATCGTGTGTGCGATCGGTTTAACAATCCAGTATCCCTCAATTAATTTATTTGATTACGGAAATTCGTAATTTAATTGACGCCATTTTATGGCTCCAGTCATTCAATTCAATTTATATCAAATTATTAACTTTTAAATTATTAAATTTAAAGATAGCCTATTAACCTGAGCGTTTACAGAATACATCTTCGACTCAAATTACTTATGTTTCTATATATTATCGATATTAGATCGTTGTTGTCACCGGAAATTTAATGAAAATGGCGTACAGTACCCCTTTAAGAACACCTCCCATAACTTTTTTTTCCATTTCATGAAAAAAAATAAAACATTTATCTCCCAAAATTATTTACACACATACTCATTTTCATGTGCTGTCGCATCCTGTTCTGCTTATGATCATTTACAGATCCATATTTTCATGACAAGAAATGTCTTGTTTGGTTCAGAATTTCATTCAAAAAAATTCTTTCACTTTTTTTTTTAAATTTATGTAAAATTCCACGATTTACTTGATATGAATTGGGGGGACAACTTTTTTAATTTTTATTTGTTTCCCTCCTGCATCTACTTTTTTTCTCCCCACATGTTCGTAAACCAGACTTAAAAATTGGTGTCGCCAAAAGATGGATTATCTCTTTAATTAACAAAGTTGAAATAGTGGTATGGGTATAAAATGAATTGAAGAATCCTGTCCTGAAACGCTTCTATCAATTAATATTGATTATATTTCGAATATTTTATCATAAGATGATTCATTGGGACACTTTAGAACAGACCATACAGGTGATACCACACATTATAGGATGTTCCCATAACTACGTTCCGAATGTCAATTGTCCCAGGGTGATTGTTTACACATAGATAGACCATTGTTATACACCGGTAGCTGTATAACACATGTTTATACAGAGATAGACCATCTTTATACCCCGGTAACTGTAAAACACATGTTTACACAGAGATAAACCATCGTTTTACCCCGGTAACTGTATAACACATGTTTACACAGAGATAAACCATCGTTTTACCCCGGTAACTGTATAACACATGTTTACACAGAGATAAACCATCGTTTTACCCCGGTAACTGTATAACACATGTTTACACAGAGATAGACAATCTTTAAAGATGAATTATCTCTTTAAAGATGGATTATCTCTTGAAATAACAAATTTGAAATAGTTGCGTGGGTATGAAATCTTAATAATGAATTGACGACCTCTGTCTGGAAAGGCTTCTATCAATAAATATTGATTTTATTTTCAATATATTAATATGCAATGAGATGATTTATTGGGACATTTTATTTGCCTATTTTTAGAACAGACCATTCGGGTGATATCATATATGGCTAGAGAGCATAAGAATGTTCATATAGCTACGGATCGAACGTCTTGTGTCCAGCTTGATTGATTGTATTGTTTTATTCCATAGTTATGCGCGATAATGAGTATAGTTAAAGATGGATTATCTCGTAAAATAACAAACTTGAAATTGTTGCGTGCGTACAATATAATAAACATGAACTGAAGGCCTATAGTATAATGAAACATGTAATATGAATGCGGTATTATGCGCATAGTACGTTTCTGTAAGCCGATCGTTTGTTTGCATACAGTATGTAAAGGGTGTGCGGTACGCAAAATACTCAACACCGTGGCGATATTTTAGGAATGTTGATTCACGTCGACCCATTCAACACCGACATATTGAGCGGCGAGAATAATGAGTGAGCTATACGGGTATGAGTAAACATGTTGGCAGTTTTAGCCACATTTCCCGCAGTGGGGTCTCGACTGTGATTCTTGCTCATCGCGATGATGATGATAATAGTGTTGACGATGAAGGTGATGAAGATGGCATTGACGATGAGAGCGATGTCTATGTTGAGGATGACAACAACGATGGTGACGAGGACGATGATAATGGTGGAGGTGGTGACAATTGTGACGGTACTGATGACGATAATGACGATAGTGATGATGATAATAGTGTTGACGATGAGAGCGATGTTGAGGATGACGACAACGATGGTGATGACGACGATGATTTTGACGATAATGATGGTTATAATGATGACGACGATGATGGTGGTGGTACTGGTGTTGATGAGGATGGAAGCGATGACGACGGTGGTAGTGATGATGATAATGATGATGGTAGTAGTGATATATATGTTGATGATGGTAATGGTGACGACTCTCAACACCCTTGTGGTTTAAAAGTATTATCTCTGAATGTGTGTGGCCTGTATCGAAGGCTGAACTATCCCGAATTCCAAGTTTTACTAGATCAGTACCAAACTCCAGACAGCGCCCTCTACGTTATCACTGCGATATAGCACTGCCACAATGATGTTACTTTGCAGACGATAAATCTATTTTACATATCGTCGCGGAACTGTATTATGTCACATATTATCTTGTTTTGATCACCAAATTTTTTTTTAAGTTTGCCATAATGGTAATTATTTCGGTATTGATAAGAACAATACGAACTGAGCCAGACATTCCGTCCCAATTAATGTCATTATGGCAGTGGTATCTTAGCGTAGCGATGGGAGATAACTCTGCCTGGAGTTTGGATCAGTACGACGTTCTTTGTCTTTGTGAAACGAAGACATACATGGATGACGACATATCAATACCGGGTTTCGAAATTATATCCCGGAAGAGCAGAATCAGAGGTGAAGGTAATCGGTCAGGTGGAATGTTTATAGCGGTGAAACGTTTGAAACATTTTGTAGTCAAACCAATTAATCTTAATTCAGAACATGTGACTTGGGCAACAATATCAGTTTTATCACAACAAATCCGCTGCAAAATCTTATACATAGAGGCGGTCTATGTCCCACCCGCAAACACTAGATATGCAGATAATCAATGGTCCGATAACGTGATACAGGATATTCTTACCATAAGGGGATCGGATCATGAGCTTCTATTATTGGGTGATTTCAATGCAAGGACGAGCATACTGAATGGCAACATTGATGATGATGAACGAACAGGCATTGATTATCTTGACAATTATACATGTGTACCTGAAAATTTTGATAAGTCCATTTCAATTGTTGAAATTCCATAAATATGTTCAAAAGATAAACGGAAACCAAACTCATACGGATACCGACTTATCGACTTGTGCAAGGGTGGTAGAATTAATATAATGAATGGAAGGTTGGGTAACGATCGCGGAGTCGGCAAATGCACATGCCGAGAAGTTAGTGTTGTTGATTACGCGATCTGGACTAGAATGTTATTCCGATTGGTTACTGATTTTCATATACTTTATTTCTCAAACCTTTTTCTGACGTACATTGTTGTCTGGCCATAACGCTTGATTTATCTTATAGCTAGCAGACATATGCTCAACCGACTGATGGGGTCCCATTGGGACCCAAGATTCGAAGATGGAGGCGCGACAAAACTAGCGACTATATCGCCGCGGTGCAAGAAGCTATACCTGAACTGAATACATTGTTTAATTATGTTAACTCTGTGAATTCGTCCCGAGATATTGACTTATTAGAGACCTTTCGCATCCTCACGTTTACGATTACGAATACGGATAGCTATTCGTAGTCGTAAGTCTATCCGTATGGCCAAAAAGTCCTTTCGCAAAACGACTACGCGTAAGAGTTTTGACGAACATGTACCATCATTATTTCGTACAACTTTTACAACTCAAAGCGTGTGTTTGGTATACAGTCCATTAATACTTCACTTATCGTCTCATTTCAACAATGCGATAATCATGACCTGTTTATTGTCAATAATTCGACCAGTAACAACGTACGACCAGGGATTCTCGTCATACATTGATTCTCGTCTATACTGATTGTGGCAATACAGGTATAAATGCCAGGTCATATGTGGTAGAAATTCAGTTCGTTGTTATCATGGATGACCTGATATAGACGTTATGCTGATGGACGATGAGGGGTTCCTGAATTTGGACCTCACATCAACCACGACGCCACCACTTCAAGACCCTTCCAGTCCGCAATTTGATTTCAATGCGATTTCGGCTTCACAGGCCTATCACCTCTTTGGGTTTAGGAAATCTGACATACGGTTGATGTGATCGCTGATGTGCACCACTTCTGATTTGGTACTACCAAATCGAAACAGTCGACACGGTTGAAGCGATGTGCATCGGGTGGCTTTTTTGTGTCAGATATTTGACAAACCGGCAAAATTTCTTTGAACAAAATGTTGATAAATAACAGGTTTTTGGCAATTTTATACTACAGTTGACTGTGGTTAGCATTAATTTTGGGCAATTACTCGATTCTGATCAGAGAAGCGGCATTTAAAAAAAAATGTTGTTGTTGGAATCTGATGATATGGGAACATCTAATCCGATTGAGTACATTTAAATGCCGCATTTGTGCGAGTTGTGTTTTTTAAATTTAAAATAAATGCAAAGAACAAACCTAACAGAGACGGCTGAGCTCTGGTGATGTCGGTGGGTGTGCCAAATATTTCTTTAGCAACACCAAATCCATGTCAGCCGTGTATTTTTTGGCGACTGGTTTTATAGTGCACTTCTATTACTGCACAGTTTTGTGTCGCAGCCAGCGATGACTATCCGTTGTGAATAGTGATCTTAATTCGCGGGAAGCTCGAGATTCACGACGACGAGTAGAGTGATTGCCAATCTTAACAGCACAACGAGGTCGTAGCTCAATATAACTGGATGGTTTACGTGATATACACATACAGTCTCGAACGGAGTAAAGTGATATATTGCAGAAAATAAATTTCAGGTGTTATTTGAGCTTATTAGAAACCATGAAATCGTAACCGTTATTACGGATAGTAAAATACGACAACGATTAGAAAGTACACAAAGATTGGTGACGTAGTACCCTATCCGTAATCGTAAACGTGAGTTTTGCGAAAGGTCTCTATTGATCAGGGGAGTCTCCGATGTTCTAACAAAGGCGGCAGAGAAAACGTTTTCAATTACCATTATGACTAAAAAGAAGCATTATAAATCGGGGACTAAGTTAAAAATATGGTTTGACGGCGAGTGTAGACGTAAACGGAGGGAATTTAATAAGACTAAAAAGAAATTTAATAACTTAAATTCGGATACAAAATAAGCGTCACCTAAAAATAGCTAGAAAGTCGTACAAAAAAAAAACAATGGATAAAAAAATAAACAATACGCGAGATAATTGTGCAGCAGAGCTTCGTTCACTGTCGCATAATGAACCCTCCGAATTCTGGAATACTTTTAGAAAGCACTCTGGGAAAAATGAGCAACGCGATTGTATTAACATGGAAACATTCTACGATCATTTTAAGGAGCTGAACAAACAAAATGATGATACTGATATCACCGATCTAATATGTCAAATGGAAAGTATGCGGGGATTGATAGAGTGTGCAATGAATATTTAAAGACAACTTCACAAATTATGCTACCGTTCTACCGGCACCTGTTCAACTATGTCCTTGATACGGGTATTTACCCTGACGGTTGGGCTATTGGAATTATCGTTCCGCTATACAAGAACAATGGTGCGAAAACTGACCCCGATTCTTATAGAAGCATTACCCTACTTAGTTGTATTGGAAAGCTATTTACGGGTGTCATCAATTCAAGAATTTCAAACTTTGTTGAAAGTACCAAGAAACTTCATGAAAATCAGTCAGGTTTTAGAAAAGGGCGGTCAACTATTGATAACATACTCAGCGTGTTCTGTCTCTCACAACTTTACTTATGTACAAGAAAGAAATTATTTTGTTGCTTTGTTGACTTCCGCAAAGCCTTTGATACGATTTGGAGCCAGGGACTCTGTGTCAAACTATTACGCAATGACATCAACGGGAAATTTTTTAATGTTATTCGTAATATGTATAGGGTGTCAAAGTCTTGTATTTTCAAAAATGGTAGTCGATCAGACTTTTTCATGTGTAGATCGGGAGTGAGGCAAGGAGGAATCTATCACCTCTTCTATTTTCCTTATATTTTAATGATGTACAGGATTTTCTCGAGAACTGTGCCCTGGACGGCTTGCGATACCTTGTCAGCGCAGCGTAGACCTAACTGGCAACTATCTTAACTTGTTATGCCTCCTGTATGCAGACAATACTGTATTATTTGCTGATAGCGAGCAAGAGTTGCAACGTATGTTAAATGCATTTAGTGATTATGCCGACGCATGGAATTTAGAGGTGAATAACAAAAAGACAAAAGCAATGGTATTTAATGGTACTAAATCACTGAACCATACATTTACTATCAGCGACGACCGCTTGGATGTACTTGGCGGTTTTAAGGATCTTGGTATCGATTTCTTCTAGAATGGTATATTCTGTCGTGAAATCAAGCATATACGATCAAAGGCTACGTTCGGTCTTCTGTTTAACATCAGAACCCTACACCTACCTATTGATCTCTCTTTAAAACTGTTTGATTACTAGATTCAACCAATATTATTATACGGGTGTGAAGTCTGGGGATTAGAAAACACCAAGACAAGGGGAGCTGTGCATTTGAAATTTTGCAAATTATTAACGTGTATGAAATCAAGCACTCCAAATTACATAGCATATGTAGAACTTGGACGATGGCCTCTAGACATCGAGATTAAAAAGCGCATGGTATCATTTTGGTCCAAATTAGTTGATAGTACTAACCAAGAGAGAATAGCTGCGAAATTGTATACTCTTGTTTATAAAAAGAGTACATTCGGCAAATAGTTCAAAATTATTAACCTTTATAAAAATACACTGACTCAAAACAGGATATACATGGGCGTGGGAAAATCAATATTCACTCACCCCGACTATGGTACGTAGCTTACATAAGGCATTTTATACCCACTGGAATGATAAATCGTCTTTTTCCAAATGTTACACTTTGAACTTTTCATTTAGTATTCATATACAGCGACTGAGGACAGCAAATCATAGACTTGCTGTAGAAGTGACTTGATGGAAAAGGGGAAAGCGCAAACAATCAGTGGCTACCAACGATGCCTTATGTAGCATATGCAAAGTGGAACAAGGGGGCGAGTATCACTTCCTGATGAAATGCCCTAATCTTCGTGAACTTAGAATTAAATATTTACCAGAATGTTATCGAAAAGTTGTGTCCAGAGAATCGTGTTACGCATTATTAAACGAAACCGATATTAACACATTGCGGAACCTATCGATGTTCATTAACAAGGGCCTTAAGTTAACCGAGCACAGCAAGTAGTATTATACAGCTTCGACGAAGACGATGATACCGATGGTGATGATGATAATGCTGCTGCTGATGATGATGATGATGACGGTGATACTGATGATAGTGACGTTGATGTTTATTATGATAATGATTTATGATTATAATGACGTATATGATGACGACATGGAGGTCGATGATATATACGAATAGGGACGACGACGGTGATGGAGATGATGATGGTGATGAAGGGTGGTGCTTATATGTTGCTTATGTGTTGTGTTCTGTATAGTGAGTTAATTTAGCCATGTTATTTATCTTATTTTCGTCTCATGTTGCACATATTGTGTCTGAGTAAATAAACATTTACGCGATATTTATGAAGGGTATGAGAACACAGCAGCAGTCACGTTTTTGAGAATGTAAAAAGGAAATATGTAGTGATTACCGTCGTTTAATTGTTCATGTCCGCTCGGGATATTTGGCTTCTATTAGATTTGACAGAGCTTTGTCCAACAGATGCTCAAATCTCCCGAGAGGAAACAAACAGATTAAAGGTGGATTATCTCTTTGTAAACATATATTATATAGTTACCGGGGTATAAACTATTATATCTGAATCGAAGACTCCTGTCCGGAAATGCTTCTATCGATTAATATTCATTTTATTTCGAATATTTTCTTGTCTAAAACGGTGTGTTTGTTCAGCTAACGAACAATAGTGGTTACCATTAACAGAGACCAGTAATTTTATGTAACAATTTTGTCACAAATAAACGTTAAAGATGGATTATCTCTTTAAATAACAAATTTTAAATAGTTGCGTGGGTATAAAATAATAGATATGAACTGAAGACCTATGTCCGGAAAAGCTTCTATCAATTAATATTGATTTTATTTCGAATAATAAATCGGGCCCATTTATGTTACTATTTTTAGAACCGACCATTCGGATGAGACCGTATTGCGATATAGAGCATTGGGCTGTTCCTACGGCCACGCAACGAATGTCAAATGTCCCAGATTGGTTGTTTGTATTGTTTTGTTCCACAGATATAAGCGATAATGAGTATAATTAACGTTTATTTGTGACAAAATTGCACAATATAATTTCTGGTCTCTATTAACAGTAACCACTATTGTTCGTTAGCTGAACAAACACACATTTTTAGACCAGAAAATATTCGAAATAAAATTAATATCAATCGATAGAAGCATTTCCGGACAGGAGTCTTCGATTCAAATCTAATATTTTATACCCCGGTAACTATATAATACATGTTTACAAAGAGATAATCCACCTTTAATTATACTTATTAGCGCTTATATCTGTGGAACAAAACAATACAAACAACCAATCTTTGACTTTTGACTTTCGTTGCGTAGCCGTAGGAACAGCCCAGTGCTCTATATCGCAATATGGTATAATCCGAATGGTCTGTTCTAAAAATAGTAACATGAATGGTCCCGATTTAATATTCGAAATAAAATCAATATTAATTGACAGAAGCTTTTCCGGACAGGGGTCTTCAGTTCATATCTATTATTTTATACCCACGCAACTATTTAAAATCTGTTATTTAAAGAGATAATCCATCTTTAAGTGACGATAATATAGTGACTTATCATTCAGTATGAGACTACGATAAGTCTTTTTACCAAGGTATTTAATTCAATTCTTTATTTAATGAGGATTGGTCACAGCCCCTGGCTACTCGGGATTATCCTCAAACATAGTAATCACGAAAACATTTACAGTCAAAACAATATAAGAAAAATATAAACAAATAGTGGAGGATATAGAATATAGAAAGATGGTAGAGAAAGAAAGTTAAGTATATAGTATGGCTGGTAATAGATTGCGCATTTTGGTGACTATCGAATTTACTAATGGTAAAATAAATGGTCGTTTGGTCTATTTAGTTCGGAAGTATATATAATTTAGGGACTATTCTTAGATATTCGTTAAGATAATCGAATACAAAGTCAAACAAATTTGAGTTTTCAGTAACATTTAAGTCGGGAGATTCATTCAATAGTAATTTAGTTGTGTATTTATGACATGTCTCAACAACATTTTTAAATTTAAAATCAATTAGTAGAAATAAATTTTTCCGACTTGATAGATAGAGCTTAATCCGAATAGGACGGACACTTCACCAGATAATGTTCAATGTTTTCCGGATGGTTGGGACAATTAGATCAGCGATCAGATTGGATTATATTCACTACCGATTTTCAAATATTACTTTAACACATTTGTCCCAATATATGTATGATATGTATGAATAAGACGCGACATGCATGTCTTTCAAATCATGAAGAATACAACCCCCATGATATATTACAAGTCCCATGATATATTTTAAGCCCCATGATATATTATAAGCCCCATGATATATTATAAGCCCCATGAAATATTACATGATATAATACAAGCCCCATGATATATTACATGATATAATACAACCCCCATGAAATATTACATGATATAATACAACCCCCATGATATATTACATGATATAATACAACCCCCATGAAATATTACATGATATAATACAACCCCCATGATATATTACATGATATAATACAACCCCCATGAAATATTACATGATATAATACAACCCCCATGAAATATTACATGATATAATACAAGCCCTGTGATAGATTACAAGCCCCACGATATATTACAAGCCCATGATATAATACATGATATAATACAAGCCGTATAAAATATTACAAGCCCATGACATATACATGTATCACAAGCCCCGTGATATATTACAAGCCCCATGATATATTACATGACATAATACAAGCCGCATAAAATATTACAAGCCCATGACATATACATGTATCAAAAGCCCCAATATATATTACAAGCCCCATGATATATTACATGATATAATACAAGCCCCAATATATATTACAAGCCCCATGATATATTACATGACATAATACAAACCCCATGATATATTACAAGCCCCATGATATATTACTAGCCCATGAAATATTTTGATTCCTACTAACAGAAAGAAAAAGAAAAAATAGTACCGAAATAAAACAAATATTGCCTAACCATATTAT
The DNA here is from genome assembly GCA_032622095.1 of Siphonodentalium dalli. Taxonomy (NCBI): domain Eukaryota; kingdom Metazoa; phylum Mollusca; class Scaphopoda; order Gadilida; family Siphonodentaliidae; genus Siphonodentalium; species Siphonodentalium dalli. Next base: position 48,468,318 of record CP136063.1, on the reverse strand, counting down.
AACTATTTGGCGGTGAATTCGTTTGCTTACGTTGTGTATCTTGGATATCTCAGATTCCCATAAATTACGACTGACCTACTTTATACACGATTTGGGTCCATTCTTTTGATGACCGATTGTGTATGGAGTGTAAATAGTAACTAGTCCGCGACATAAGAGTTTATACATGTGAATCGTATTTGTGATAATATATCAACTGATTTAAACCAAGCGACAAATACCCTCACGCGGGTGCTTTAGCTTTGGTTCCTCAATTACGCTGACGTATGATCACATTAACCAAGTTTCAGATTTATAACCAATCCACATATACACCACCATGTATAACTTACATCTTAAAGATGGATTATCTCTTTAAATAACAAATTTGAAATAGTTGCGTGGGTATAAAATAATAAATATGAACTGAAGACCCCTGTCCGGAAAAGCTTCTATCAATTGATATTGATTTTATTTCGAATATTTCATTGGGACCGTTTATGTGTCTATTTTTACAACAGACCATTCGGATGATACCATGTTGCGATATAGAGCACTGGGCTGTTCCTATGGCTACGCACCGAAAGTCAAATGTCCCAGATTGATTGTTTGTATTGTTTTGTTCCATAGTTATAAACGATAACGAGTATAATTAACGTTTATTTGTGACACAATTGTACAATAAAATTTCTGGTCTCTGTTAGCAGTAACCACTATTGTTCGTTAGCTAAACAACTACACCTTTTTAGACTAGAAAATATTCGAAATAAAATTAATATTAATCGATAGAAGCATTTCTGGACAGGAGTCTTGGTTTCAGATATAATATTTTATACCCCGGTAACTATATTAAACATGTTTACAAAGAGATAATCCACCTTTAAGTGATTTCCCGCATATATCACATTCATAAGGCCCGGCGATTTCAGGTGTGAATTATCTTATGTTGTTCGAACATGTTATCGCTGCAACAGAACGGATTCCCCGGACATATCGCATTGATACGGGCGATCTCCGGTATGAATTGTTTTGAGTACAGTCAAGTGGCCGGACTGACTACATACTTTAGGGCACACGCAACGGTAAGGCTTAGCTCCGATGTGTATTCTCTTATGTGTCACCAACCTGTCCGATCGAGTAAATGATCTCCCGCATATATCACAATGTTAAGGCTTATTACCTGTGTGGATTCTCTTATGTTTCGCCAAGTCGCTCGATTGAATAAATGATTTCCCACATATATCACACTGGTAAGGTTAATCTCCGGTGTGGATTCTCTTATGTCTCGCCAATTCGCTCGATTGAATAAATGATTTCCCACATATATCACAACGGTAAGGCATATCTCCGGTGTGGATTCTCTTATGTCTCGCCAATTCACTTGATTGAATAAATAATTTCCCACATATATCACAATCGTAAGGCATATCTCCGGTGTGGATTCTCTTATGTCTCGCCAATTCACTTGATTGAATAAATAATTTCCCACATATATCACAATCGTAAGGCATATCTCCAGTGTGTATTCTCTTATGTGTCACCAAGATGTCCGATCGAGCAAATGATTTCCCGCATATATCACAATGGTAGGGCTTATCACCTGTGTGGATTCTCTTATGTTTCACCAAGTTGCTTGATTGAATAAATGATTTCCCACATATATCGCAATCGTAAGGCATATATCCGGCGTGTATTCTCTTATGTGTCACCAAGATGTCCGATCGAGCAAATGATTTCCCGCATATATCACAATAGTAGGGCTTATCACCTGTGTGGGTTATCTTATGTTTCGCCAAGTAGCTTGATTGAATAAATGATTTCCCACATATATCACAATCGTAAGGCTTACATGTATCTCCGGCGTGGACTCTCATATGTGTGACCAACCTGTCCGATCTATTAAACGATTTCCCGCATATATCACAACAATAAGGTTTATCTCCAGTGTGGATTTTCTTATGTCTCACCAAGTTATTCGATTGAATAAATGATTTCCCGCATATATCACAATGGTAAAGCTTATCTCCGGTGTGGATTTTCTCATGCATCACCAGGTGACTCGATGTATTAAATGATTTCTCGCACACATCACAATCGTAAGGTTTATCTCTGGTGTAGATTCTCTTAGTCTTATGTATCACCAATTTGTTTGATGTGTTGGCGGTCTCGTGAACAGTCATGTTAGCATCTCCCATAATTCTCCTATACATGTAGATCAGCTAACCTCGTGAAGCAGCCGTCTAGAAGAAATCACAATTGTAAAGATACGTTATGAAGAATCAAATAAACAGTGTTTTTCGCGACTAAAACCATAACGCTAATGATCCGAAATATAAAACTGGTCACACATATCAGATACTCACAAGGCACGCTCACATTAAACGCAGTCATAAATCTTCAATACTGCAGCGAAGTTCAAATTGGGTATTTATATTACTACAATGAACTGTCAGAAACACTTGAGGGGATATACTGTATTTTACATCATTGTATATAGCATCATATTATGTCGAATCATTTTGTATCACATTAGAATAATTGTCATTTTATCGATGTGTCGCGGACGATTGGGTTGGCTTCGGTCGACACGTTCGTTTGTAGCCTGAATTCTCATCGACCGCTGCTTCTCTCCGATTGGCTGCAATCTCGTAGTTTGATAATATTTATATTACATATATGTGAACAAACACTAATTGATACATAACATAGTGTGTCATAGATATAAAATGTAAATATATATACAAGACAATCACAATCCTTCATAGGCGGGCTACATGTGTGTATCACGCATACACATGCGCGCAAACCTGCAAACATATATTAAATGTACACAAGTGAATAATACACAGGGACATATGCAAACAGACAGCCGCATATAGACTTTTATTCATATATACCACAGCGACAGGCATACAAACCGACGGCCAGACATAAAGGCATATATACACGACACACATACTGGAAGTATTATATGTATAGGCAGACATACATATGTACAGACACACAGATGGACGAACAGTGTAACAACATTAGCCAGTTGATCAGATTAACAAGAGTGTGACCTATAATATGTGAATGCGCACAACTTCATGTTACGGTCGAATAGTTGATAGTGCGATATAATCACATATTAATCAGGACTTAACGCCAAACGATCAACATATGCTTTCCAAAGGAATGCAGCTTTATTCACGAGGAAATCAAGTAGCCTGTTTTCATCTACTTCGGGAGTACCGTATATGTTTTCGTGTATTCCTGATAACAGAACACGCGTTTTAGATTCTCCGTCCAGTTTGTCATACTGCAGATAAATGTCAACATGAAATACGTTTAGCAGTTCGAATTCAAAATTATTTCGATCATCACAAATTGAAGAACAGTCAATTGATGCATGTTTGACAAGATCTTTATATTTCTTGTCACACAATGCGCAAGTTTCCTCTTCTGCTTCCAGAATACAAATTAGGCGAGAAATCATTAAATATAATTTTCTATGCGTTGGGTATTTGTGACAATTTTCCCATATCTGGGACATGCCTAGCGTTGGTGGATGGCAGAGAACCTGGCAAGTCGAGTGTCCTCATTTACGCTCAGTTCCCAACATTCTCTATTTACTCTTGACCATGATTCTTTTATCGCACATTTCCAAGAGGATTTCGTCGGGGAAATGGCATGTTCGATGTAGTTTTCTGTCATGTCATATTTGTCAAGAGTGCAGATGTCAGATATGTAACTTGAACGTGAACATGTAGTGCCAACGACGTGCTGATATAAGCGTGTAAGAAATACATCTTTCACTGTTTTCGAAGATCTTAAGTTGCACAACGACACCGAAGAATGACAATTTACGTTTTTCGATAAGTGATACCATAGGCCAGGTTCCGACCAATCCTTGAGCAATAAGCGTGTTTGTACGACAATGAAGGCCCTGGTAATACTTTAAGCAGAATCGATGTGTTCTCTCAAGACGATCCACGTGCTTTTGGTTTAAATAAGTGCCGAAACGTCTTCGATGAAGTGTCGAAACGTCCAAGTACCTGGACCGAAACAACCAAGTGCCGAAAATCTAGGTGCCGAAACGTCCAGAACATCAGGTGCCGAAACGTCCAGGAATGCGCAACTTAAGAAATCGGTTTTTCAGAATATTCCGTTATTGGTACCAACTTTAAGGGGTCAAACCTTTTGTACGCAAAAGTGTAAATAGAACATATGCGGGCTCCCCAACTATAATGATCCGAAATATAAAACTGGTCACATATCAGATACTCACAAAGCACGCTCACATTAAACGCAGTCATAAAACTTCAATACTGCAGCGAAGTTTGAATTGGGTATTTATATTACCACAAGGGATGCATGCAATCAACTATCAGGAACACTTGAGAGGATATACTGTGTTTACATAATTGTATATAGCATCATATTATGTCGAATCATTTAATATCACATTAGAATAATTGTCATTTTATCGATGTGTCGCGGTGGATTGGGTTAGCTTCGGTCGACACGTTCGTTTGTATCCAGAATTCTAATCGGCCGCTGCTTCTCTCCGATTGGCTGAAATCTCGTTGTTTGATTGGACCGCGCCCTAAGTTCATTGATGACGTGTTTTGACAGCGGCTCATTGTTTACATCCGACCACGTGTATTCAATTGACTATTTCCTAAATTCACTACAATACATACTGGCGGAAGGATCGCTTATTCCCTTGAGTTAACACGCATCGCAGTCTGTAATAGCCGAAGATGGCCAAAAGCTATTGTCAACCAAACGAGAGTGTATCGTTATACCTCGCGGCATTGCCATTTGTATACTTACAGCTTTACATACACCCGACTTCACATCAAATAAAATAAGTTTGTATTGTTATGCATTGGACATGGACAAGATCGTAGGTAGCATTTCACAACCGTGTCACATAAAATGTGTGCACCCCTACGACATATTCCACATGTTCTCAAGGATCAAACGACCAGTGACACCCCCCCCCCCCCCCAGATAAGGCAGACGCATGTGTTATTACCGACGACATAACGACAACTCTGAGAGATGATTGTCATGATCGTGAAATTAGTTCCTCTCGATGGTCCTCCTGTCCCGGCTTTCGGGCGATGTGATAAGGCCATTCAAGAGCTTGAACACGAATTCAATCGACAGGACAAAATTAATGTTCTCACATCAGTCAAGCTCAACATATCCGCGTCAAGATTAAATGAACGAATCGGATATATAATAGTGAATTGTCAGCCCGCGAGATGTGGTATTAAATCTAAGAGTCTGCTCCGGACTAAGTACAAATACAACACATTTGTAGCAGATCACCGCTGGCTTTATTGGTGACAAGGTGAAAACAGACATTACAGCGACGGGTTTCAGAAACATTTGGAAGCAGAAACCTTTTCATTCTCGTGTCAATAGTATGGCTAGTAACATCGTACTGTCTTATATGCTAATGCAGTATACTCATGCAGTTGGTAAATATCTTCTCAAACCAAGATTTTCAAATAACTTGATTGAACTGACAGCCGTTTACAGAAGGCATTCAGGCATTAAAGATGGATTATCTCTTTAAATAACAAATTTTAAATAGTTGCGTGGGTATAAAATAATCACAACCCAAATGGTTGTTTTACAGTAACATAAGCGACGCAAGTATAGTTGTGACGTCAGTAATTTCTATACTCTATCAACATGAAAAAATCGTTTTTACATCCGGGCGATTCAGACCTATGGGGCCCTATGGTGGCCGCCATGTTGGAATAGAATTGTCAAATTAATAAAACGAATTTATTTTTCTTCTTCGATCAGCCTCCCTATAGCAACACTATTAAATTTGAAAAACAAAATCAACCTTATTCAAAATTAAATGCTTAATGTGGATTTAACTGACGCGGGCGCATAGCATTCGGCAAACCTCGCCAGATTCCGTACCGTTACAGTTAGAATATTACGTCCCCTGGCAGGCCATAGCAACGTTGGAAATGATGACGTAATTTCGTTACAAAATGGTGGCGCTCTCTTCACTCTTGTTCGCGAAATTTGAAATGGAATTGCTTGTTATTGTTATCGCTCGTATTTTAAATGTACAACGGTATCACAGCACGTAAGCGTTGAGAACAAACGAGAAAACACAAGCGAAGATAGCACTACGAGCCAATTACTGGAATGACTTTAAAGTCAAAGCAGTCAAAAGAAGAAGAAGAATAACAACAACATGTCAACAACAACAACTTGTTAAGTTGTTTTGAAGTTGAACTTGAAGTGAACTGTGTTCAAAGTGAAAATCAGTCAGTCGGAAAGAAACTCAATGACGAATCTGTGACTGAAAAAAATATGAAAATGAAGGTCACTGGAATGGAATGTGGACTGGTCTGTGCAGACTGCTCACCACGGCGATTTGACTTGTTCTGTTATTGTTCAATTTTAAGTCTGTTTTCACCTGGACTGGTTTAGTGGTTAGACTTAGAGTTTCAACTGCAAGAGGCAAATCGTTCAATCTACTAACTACTTCTCTAAATAGTAAATTTAATTGTTAATATCTAACACTGTCATGTCAAACCTCAACTTGGGTCAAGGAAATCAGAAAATGGACATTTTAGAGCTGACTGATTTACTATACACAGTATAGTTCAGTCATGAACCGTTGAACGTAGCGCGTAGCTGGAACTTGTGGACGCAGTAATCGGCGAAAGCGTTCACGTGGCTTACTAATCTAATAATATTAGGATTGTATTAGTCAATTTAGTGATTACAGATTACTAAATTTAGTTATCAACGACTTCAGCCTCACCCACTCACTGTGAATGTGACTCAGGTCAAAATACAATTCTAGCCATCTACAGTCGACTCGACACACAGATGTAACAAACATGTGAAGCCCAGTGAATTGGTGACTAACAAAGTGGGTCATTTATCTTCTTGTTGAGTGAAGGAAAAGAAGAACATCTCCCAATCCCACTTGGTCTCGGCACACTGCATGTCTGCATAGTTCATGCAGTGACTGGTGAGAGGATATGCTTCCGGGCCAACTTTCCATCTGTGTGTATGAATTCTGTTTCCTGTGATGGACACATCAAGTTAAATTTAATAATTATATTGCACGGTGATTAGTTTTAGCATTCTCATATATTAAATAATTCATGATTTTAACACTGTGTTCTCGATTTAAACCTTAAGCATAAAGCGGGAGCTTGATTAGCATGGCTAGCATATATATATATTAACAAGTGGCTATTTGTGGAATTTTTTTTAAATATAGCCCTGCGCACTTGCTATTGTCGACTTGACACATTGGGATTGGAATAATATGTATGCTAAACATAATAATTCCAGGCCAACTTAGTTGAACTGTCACGACATTCTAGTTATACATGTACATGACTAATGTAGTAATGAGGCAATCATATAAATGTTTAATCTAGTACCATTTTCTCAGACCATGCCATGAACATCTATGTATCTATGCCTGTCAAGAATAATGCCATTCCTCCCGGGCAATTATTAAAATGTTCATATACTATCAGATGCATATTAACCAATAGTGTCAGCATGTGTCGCATGATTAGTAATTTTAGATAAAATTCTCAACGATTATTAAGTTTTTTGTCAAAGAGACATATTAGAATTAAATTGAAATAGAATTAAATAGAATTAAATTTCCATCAATATTGTTAATTTCAGTCTAGGTCTCCGCTATCACTATTGTTGACCATCACAATGATTAGACATCTGAGAGTACGATAAAAGCTCACAAAAGTCACGAACAAGCATGCAATCTCGAGCTGGGACCACCCTTAATACTTGTTTCTTATCATCTACTTCACAGAAGGGGTCACCCCTAAGTAGTAACCATATAGGAAATGCACCAAACATATCACTATTGCACAATGACATCAGTTTGTTTGATCTAAAATATTTATCCACTCCAGCCCCAAAACAATAGTCATTTGGCAAATTATCTCATTCATTTTTGAAGTGCCTATCATCTACTGAAGTTGGATCCTACCACAGGCCATAAATTATGTCTTATTCGTTATTGAGTCATTGTGCCCCATCCACGTAACCCGTTTTCATAAAAATGTATTCAGTATTATATGTAAATTTATCCAATAAAGATATTTTTCCCTTAAAGGTCCTCAATCCGAATCAATAGTCCCCATATCATCAGATTCCAACAACAAGAAGATTTTTTGAAATGCCGCTTCAGTTGACAGAATCGATTAATTGCTCCAAAAAAAACTGCAGTCAATTATAGCATAAAATTGACAAAAACTTGTAATTTATCAACTTTTTGTTCAACGAATCATGCTGATTTGTCAAACATCTGACACACACACACACACAAAAACAGTTGATTTTAGAATTATCCATCTTCATCTGCAATTTGGTCAGAAAAAGTATTCTCGTCTGCTGTTTGCTGGGCCACTAAAAAAATTTAAATGATAGATTTTAAAATCGGTATCTGATCACTATGAGCTTTGATGTTGTGGGTTTCTCGACTTGAATCAAATATTTTTCACCTCCGAAGTCAAGGAAATAATAATCTGCGAGGGTTAATTTGGATTGAGTACCTTAAAATTGCAAAAATCAAATTAAAATAATTTTGCCTTGAAAATTGGTCGCTTGGCCAGATTCAACCTTCACCTGATGATTGCATTTTGAAGAAATATAGTAAAATGTGCTATATGGCTAATATCGCTTGACTGGCGCCATGGATATTGGTCTGGAAATTAGAGAAATGTTAGAGGCAATATCTCTGACCCATGTCTAACTGTGGCCCACATTCCTCTATATCTGGTGCTGCAACATATTATCGTGCAAATAGGTTTATTTGTACCTGAATATTCACATATGTTCATATTTTTTTTATTCATTTAAATTCGTTTAAATCAAAATTTAGAAAAACTAACGCCATTATACACTCTGCCAGGACAATTTCACACCAAATTTCGTTGAAATCTGGGCACCAAAATTAACAAAGACATGTTGGTCTCAACTTTACTCCAGTCTTATATATGTATATATAAACAGTCCCATGAAACATGTATACATTTATTGATGGACGTTTCATGGGCTCTTCATACAGGATCGCGTTCATTATTTCGAAGGTTCCATATTCGCTATTCCAAAGGTTCTTAATCAGACATCGAAGGTTCGCTGCTATTCTGGGCGTATTTAACCAGAAAAGATGGACAACTCTAATACCAGTTATCCATCTTTATCTGGAAGACCGCCCATTTGACCTCGTCCTTCTGGCACGATCAGGCCCAGAAACAATAAAAATAGCAAACTGCAAAGATCGATATCTAATTACTCTGACACTAACCAAATATTTTTTCCCCCACCGAAACCAAGGAAGGAGTAATTTAGCAGCGTCTTATCGGATTGAGTACCTTTAAGTTATTTCCTTCATAAAAAGAGTCTTATGATAAAGAAACCTCTCAAAACTTTAGAATATAGAATGAAACTTAAAAATAAAAGTTATAAAAACCTTCTGAATATCGAGGAATATAGAGAACCTTGGGAATGGCGAAACTTCGGTATAATGAACCTTGGGATTAGCGAACCTTTGGACACAGAGTGACATGTCGCCGTCCTACGGTCCATACGTACTGGCGTGATCGTATATATCCCAAGTTGGCCAGAAATACAGGCACTCCTATGAAACATACATTTTTCATTTTATAGATGGAGTCAGGACGTACGTGTTTTTGGGTTGTCCATACGTACTGACGTAATCATATTAGATATGAACTGAAGACCCCTGTCCGGAAAACCTCCTATCAATTAATATTGATTTTATTTCGAATATTAAATCGGGACCGTTCATGTTACTATTTTATAACAAACCATTCGGATGTTACCATATTGCGATATAGGGCACTGGGCTGTTCCTACGGCTACGCATCGAATGACAAATGTCACAGATTGGTTGTTTGTATTGTTTGTACAGATATAAGCGATAATGAGTATAATTAACGTTTATTTGTGACAAAATTGCACAATATAATTTCTGGTCTCTGTTAACAGTAACCACTATTGTTCGTTAGCTGAACAAACACACCTTTTTAGACCAGAAAATATTCGAAATAAAATAAATATTAATCAATAGAAGCATTTCAGGACAGGAGTCTTCGATTCAAATCTAATATTTTATACCCCGGTAACTATATAATACATGTTTACAAAGAGATAATCCACCTTTAAAGATGGATTATCTCTTTAAATAACAAATTTTAAATAGTTGCGTGGGTATAAAATAATAGATATGAACTGAAGTCCCATATCCAGACAAGCTTCTATCAATTAAAGGTGGATTATTATCTCAATGTTAACATCCATGATCAATTTCGTGATGACCCAACGAGCACTTCGATATGTAGCCTGTGCTAATACATGTAGATGGAATTTTGAAATCAAAGATGGCTGCTGGTGGCCATGTTTTTACCGAATCGCCCCAAAACGACCTGTTCCCATCTACATGTCAATCTCAACAGCCATATCAAATTTTATAATGATCCGACGAAAGGTACGACTTGTAACTCGTGCCAAACTATTTAGTCATGCAAAGAGTAAAATCAAAGATGGCTGCCGATGGCCATGTTTTTGGCCAAATGACCCCAAAATGACTCGCTCCCATCTACAGTTCAATGTTAACATACATGCAAAAATTCATGATGATCTGACAAAGGTATGACCTGTCGCCAGCGTGAAAGGATTTAGTCATGCAAAGAGTAAAATCAAAGATGGCTATCGGTGGCCATGCTTTATGGCCGAATGACCCCAAAATGATTCATTCCCATCTACATGTACATGTCAATGTCAAGACAAATTTCATAATGATCCGTGCTAAGGTATGACCTGTAGCCCATGCCAAATGATTTAGTCACGCAAAGATTAAAATCCAATACGGCTGCAGGCAGTCATGTTTTTTGGCCAAATGACCACAAAATGACTCGTTCCCATCTACATGTCAATAATATGATAATATGCAAGGCATATAGAACAACCGTTCTCATTCACTCATCCAAATTCAACCAGAACCAAACTATGCTCTTGCAGCAAATTGCACAAATGTTCAGTATATAAGAAACAGGTGCACCCGCAAAGGTGGCTTTCCACTGAGGTTTATATATATAAATATATTTCTTTACTCATTATGTAAAGAGTTACGGAAACGATTAAAAGGAAGATAATCACAGAAAATAATGAAAGTGTCAATGACACTGTAGCTCAACTTGGAAAGGGAATAATTTCATGTGTTACAGTCATGTTTTTGGGCAAATGACCTCAAAGTGACCCGTTTCCCATCTACATGTCATTGTTAACATCCATGACAAATCTCATTATGATCGGACCAAAGATACGACTTGTAGCCCGTACCAAAGGATTTAGTCATGCAAAGACGAATACATAATGCAGGGAATATATTTCTTGATTATTATCCATTCCTAATGATGTACTTCACTGTATGTGAAGGTCCCAACTCGAAATTTCTCCTGGGTAATTAATTTGATGTTTATTGCGATATCGGCTCACAAAATAAGAGAAAAGCCTGCAATTTAGTGAATTTACAGAGAAGTACATTATTAAGGATCAATTAACAACTAAGAAATATATTCTCCACGTTATTTTTCGACTTTATAAGTTTTCTTGTCAAAACATCAAAAAGTTCCCAGGTTTTGTACTGGTGGAATATGATCTCTTCGAGCGTTAGCCAGAGTAGAGATTCATGCATGATCAACCTCCCCTAGAATCAAGCTTTAAAAAAGACATTGGATCCAAGATCCAGTTTAAGGAATATGGGACTATTTTCGAGTAGACAAAACATGTTGTAGGAAGTATTTTTGAGCCACTGAAGAGGGTATTTTTCTCAATACTGTAAGCCACAGAGTCGATTTATGTGCAATATGTATTTGAGGCAACAATCTTGTGTTTCAATTTTGTCTCAAAATACCCTTAGTTTACGGAGTGAGTAAACGTATTTGTCAAATTATATATATGTTCCCAGTATACCACTGCCCTATCTCATATTAGGTCATGTACATGTAGGTGAAGGTCCCATGACAGCTCGGGAATGCATGATTTACGTAAATTTGTTGAACCAAACTTTATTTTGCATACTCTCATGGGATTTCTCTCAAATAATCAGTTCCATTTTTATTGCGCCATCGACTCAAATAATCATGCAATGTTGTGTTGGGACCAGTCCTCTGGCCACAATTTATATACATTTATAAAATTGGGACAGAACCCCTGGCACCCATTTATCATATTTTATAAGTTGAACAGAACCTCTGGCCACTATTTACATCTTTTAAAAATTAACCAAATCTTCCGGGCATCTAATTACATAATTTTATATATGGATCTGGCCACTATTTAAATATTGTTTAATTCGGAAAGATACTCTGGTCACTAGTTTACATATTTATAAATTTGGACCTAGCCCCCAGGCCACGATTTGGACCGCCTCGGGCGGCTATTTACATATATAAAAATTTGGACATAGCCTGCGGCCACTATTTACACTTTTTTCATTTTGGACAGAGCCTCCAGCCACTATCTAGTATATACAAAACTTCTCATATCGGACTGGATGGCCGGTTCATCTGTGACAGACGCACTAACGGATGAATAAACAGACGAAGACCATTCGCCCCTTCACCAAATTTTTCAGGAAATAAATAAAAAAAATTAGGCCATTATTAGCCATGTGTCTAGTAATTGTTTGTAATAGTAATAATTCAGAACACTTGACATCAGTCTGTCAGTCTTGTTACAATGTGCATCTTCCTGAGGTGGCGGTGTGTCATTTCAGGAGGCTGGGGACTGGTTGGGATTGCAAAAAGAGTGCAAACTTCTCCACCATCACTTAAAGATGGATTATCTCTTTAAATAACAAATGTTAAATAGTTGCGTGGGTTTAATATAATAGATATGAACTGAAGACCTATGTCCGGAAAAGCTTCTATCAATTAATATTGATTTTATTTCGAATATTAAATCGGGACCGTTTATGTTACTATTTTTAGAACCGACCATTCGGGTGAGACCGTATTGCGATATAGAGCACTGGGCTGTTCCTACGCTACGCAACGAATGTCAAATGTCACAGATTGGTCGCTTATATCTGTGGAACAGAAAAATACAAACAACCAATCTGTGACATTTGACATTCGTTGCGTAGCCGTAGGAACAGCCCAGTGCTCTATATCGCAATACGGTCTCACCCGAATGGTCGGTTCTAAAAATAGTAACATAAACGGGCCCGATTTAATATTCGAAATAAAATCAATATTAATTGATAGAAGCTTTTCCGGACATAGGTCTTCAGTTCATATCTATTATTTTATACCCACGCAACTATTTAACATTTGTTATTTAAAGAGATAATCCATCTTTAAATGACCGTCAACTCACTCAAACAAACCAAATCAAACAACTTCAACATACATTTGTTTAGTCTTTAAACATACCGCATGCTAAATATGTATGAAACACGTTGCCATGATAGGCATGATTATCACAATTTACGAGCCTTGATCGAGAAGTGTAATTCGTGATATCATGAGAATGCAAACCTGTCCATTCCTGTTTCGTACATCGAATTTATGAAAGAGTAACCATTCATGCTAATGTGAATTCATGGGTATTGGGATATCTATCGACACCCACAGACTTTTGTTCGCGATATTGACAATAATATCGCCTTGGATGTTGGGAAATTTGCTAAGTTTTAAGAGCCGTACATAGTGTTTCGACCAATTTATTTACATTTAAAAAGTGATAATTAATTGTGATTGTTAGCGTCGTGTTAATTTCTGATTACTTCTTTCTTCTGTGTGAATCCTTCAGGATAACCCCGTCTCCGTGTATTTCATCTATTCCACCAATGCACCGCATCAATATCTGAAAGTGAAATGTCCTTTACAACCTCACCACCGCATATACACACTATATAGTTACCACGACTGAGTGTGTTGAACCACAACCACTGAAGAAAGATAACTCTATAATAACACCACCACTGAAATGTCTATCAACTTACGCTTCAAATGGAGTAATTTTGACCATACATTTTGACATTAACCCTTGGATCGTTGCCCACATTCCTTTGTCGTTCTGATGAAAAACAGACTCGAACAGCTGCGCGCGTGCATCGTCTTATGAAATCAGAACGCATGTAACGGAAAGATTCGGTCGCGGGAAGATTTTGCTGAAAATATTCGTCTGAGAAGATTCCACCAGTCTATTGGTCTGGTTAATTAGTTCGGGTCTGTGGCGAGTTGGCAGTTTGGTCCTTGTCCTATTGAAAGAACAGTTAGTTGTAACAATAACAACTAATTGGAGCCATTGTGGGATCATTTACACTGGTTTTAATTAACTCACTGGCAACTGTGGTAACACACTTTATTAGACGACTAATATAACACAAACTATAACACCTATTTACAGCAGATGACAGAAGACGTGACGGACGATACAAACATAGCAATATTGAAATTAACATTCATGCAGAAACATTATTCTTTATATGAAAACACATGAATAAACATTAAAATCATGGATAACATCTATAAAACGATCACAAAACCTTACTTTATTATGGCACATTAAAAATTATTTAAAATAATAATAATATTAATAGAAAATACTGTTATTTATTTCTTTATTATAAAATATCGCGGTTTATTCTTGCTGTCCTGCTGTTATTGCATGGCGTTTCTATTGCTAAGAAACCAGATGTGATAAGTGTTTCTGTCGTGTGGACGAGCAATGTTAAAGAAAGGAAAATGGACGAAAAATACATATACGAAACGAAACTATGAAACACCGTTAATATGAATTCAGTGAATGCTTTATTCTCCGATACATAGCTTCGTGTTCATGATATCGTGAAATGGAAAGTATATACACATACGATTGAGAGGAGGAACGCAATGCATTATATACACAATATACAGTGATCTCTCGATCGGCATGGCGCATGTTCATCATGGTTTTGACCATCATTATCATCAATTTAATTTTAACATCGGAGTCATCTTCATAATCTTAATAACCATCACCATTGTCATTATCGTCATAATCTTTATACCTAACAGCTACACAGTCTTAACACAACACCAAAAACAACAACAACAAAAACAATAACCACAAAACCAATAACAGTAATCACTTGTGTCCAGTTTAAGATTTATCAGTCGGATGAACGAGCACAGTTCACGAAGATACGTTACATCTCACCTTGGTTTACACATAGAATATAAGCTTAGATTATTTATTGTAATGATGCACATATCTACAATTTTATACGGATAAGTGACATGTCGTTTCTTTTGCATGATATTTTTTCCAATTGTTTATGCATCTATTTCTTATTAGATGTAATTCTTGGATAATCTCATATTTTAACTTTGTCTTATTTGTGAACATTGTAAGCCACCCTAACGCGTGGAGGTCTATAAATAAATATATATTGATTGTTTATTCAGAAACGACTGAATCCTGGGAGCTGAACATTTTTACATACATGTATAGAATCTTTGACCCGGGAAATCTTATTCGCTGTACCTTTGACATTCAGACGTTATTCAATCGCACTAATAATTAATTAAATTAAATAATTAATCGTATACCCAAAATGGTTGCAATCTGGTCGATGAAGATTGACCCGTCGAGTGCCATGAAGTAGATGTGTTGAGCTCGGACAAATTAAAGGAGCATATATGATCAATAAAAAGCGTTACTTGCTGTTAATTGTGTAACTTTTGTACAGATTGTTCACTTGGCCAGAGAGGGTGGCATGAGATATGTGCATCTTTTCATATTCCATCTATTAATAATGGCTGATAATTACTTACATTTGACCTCAGATGACTTAAAGTGGGACAATTATATTATATGATCAACATAGAGAGTTTATTATCATTTCATATTTGGGAATATTTGTGTACCGATTTTCAAATAATACTTTAACACATTTGTCCCAATATATGTATGATCTGTATGAATAAGACGCGACGTGCATGTCGTTCAAATCATGAAGAATACAACCCCCATGATATATTACAAGCCCCATGATATATTATAAGCCCCATGATATATTACATGACAAAATACAAGCACAATGATACATTACGTGATCGATTACACGCCCCATGATATACTACAAGCTATAATACAACCCCCATGCAATATTACATGTACAAGCCCCATGATATATTACATGATATAATACAAGCCCCATGATATATTACAAGCCCATGATATAATACATGATATAATACAAGCCGCATAAAATATTACAAGCCCATGACATATACATGTATCACAACCCCCATGATATATTACAAGCCCCATGATATATTACATGATATAATACAAGCCGCATAAACTATTACAAGCCTATGACATATACATGTATAAAAAGCCCCAATATATATTACAAGCCCCATGATATATTACATGATATATTACAAACCCCATGATATATTACAAGCCCCATGATATATTACTAGCCCATGAAATATTTTGATTCCTAACCAACAACCGAAAGAAAAAGAAAAAATAGTACCAAAATAAAACAAATATTGCCTAACCATATTATAACTATTTGGCGGTGAACTCGTTTGCTTACGTTATGTATCTTGGATATCTCAGATTCCCAGAAATGACGACTGACCTACTTTATACACGATTTGGGTCCATTCTGTTGATGACCGGTTGAGTATGGAGTGTAAATAGTAACTAGTCCGCGACATAAGGCTCATACATGTGAATCTTATTTGGTGAGAATATATAAATTGATTTTGATCAGAATTAAACCAAGCGACATATACCCTCACGCGAGTGCTTTAGCTTTGGTTCCTCAATTACGATAACGTATGATCACATTAACCAAGTTTCAGATTTATAACCAACTATATTTAAGAAGTATGTTATACATGGTGGTGTATATATAACTTACTTCTTAAAGATGGATTATCTCTTTAAATAACAAATTTTAAATAGTTGTGTGGGTATAAAATAATAGATATGAACTAAAGACTCCTGTCAGGAAAAGCTTCTATCAATTAATATAGTTTTTATGTCGAATATTAAATCGGGACCGTTCATGTTGCTATTTTTAGAACAGACCATTCGGGTGATACCATATTACGATATAGAGCACTGGGCTGTTCCTATGGCTACGCACCGAAAGTCAAATGTCCCATATTGATTGTGTGTATTGTTTTGTTCCACAAATATAACCGATAATGAGTATAATTAACGTTTGTATGTGACAAAATTGTAAAATAAAATTTCTAGTCTCTGTTAACAGTAACCACTATTGTTCGTTAGCTGCACAAACACACCTTTTTAAACCAGAAAATATTCGAAATAAAATTAATATTAATCGATAGAAGCATTTCCGGACAGGAGTCTTCCATTCAAATCTAATAGTTTATAACCCCGTAACTATATAATACATGTTTACAAAGAGATAATCCACCTTTAAAGATGGATTATCTCTTTAAATAACAAATTTGAAATAGCTGAAATAGTGGGTGTAAATAATAAATATGAATTGAAGATCCCTGTCCGGAAAGGCTTCTATCAATTAATATTGATTTTATTTCGAACATTTAATTGGGACCGTTTATCTGTCTATTTTTAGAACAAACCATTCGGATGATAGCATATTGCGATATAGAGCACTGGGCTGATCATATGGCAACGCACCGAAAGACAAATGTCCCATATTGATTGTTTGTATTGTTTTGTTTCATAGTTATAAGCGATAATGAGTATAGTTAAAGGTGGATTATCTCTTTGTAAACATGTATTATATAGTTACCGGGGTATAAAATATTTGAATCGAAGACTCCTGTCCGGAAATGCTTCTGTCGATTAATATTAATTTTATTTCGAATATTTTCTGGTCTAAAAAGGTGTGTTTGTTTAGCTAACGAACAATAGTGGTTACCGTTAATTTTTATTTAACAATTTTGTCACAAATAAACGTTAATTATACTTATTAGTGCATATATCTGTGGAACAAAACAATACAAACAACCAATCTGTGACATTTGACTTTCGTTGCGTAGCCATAGAAACAGCCCAGTGCTCTATATCGCAATATGGTATCATCCGAATGGTATGTTCTAAAAATAGTAACATAAACGGTCCGGATTTAATATTCGAAATAAAATCAATAATAATTGATAGAAGCTTTTCCGGACTGGGGTCTTCAGTTCATATCTATTATTTTATACCCACGCAACTATTTAAAATGTGTTATTTAAAGAGATAATCCATCTTTAACGTTTATTTGTGCCAAAATTGTACAATAAAATTTGTGGTCTCTGTTAACAGTTACCATTATTGTTCGTTAGCTAAACGACTACACCTTTTTAGAGTAGAAAATATTCGAAATAAAATTAATATTAATCGATAGAAGCATTTCTGGACAGGAGTCTTCGATTCGGATCTAATATTTTATACCCCGGGAACTATATAAAACATGTTTACAAAGAGATAATCCACCTTTAAAGTTTATTTGTGACAAAATTGTACAATAAAATTTCTTGTTTAAATATAATTCCAGAATTAAAGGTGGATTATCTCTTTGTAAACATGTATTATATAGTTACCGGGGTATAAAATATTAGATCTGAATCGAAGACTCCTGTCCGGAAATGCTTCTATCGATTAATATTAATTTTATTTCGAATATTTTCTGGTCTAAAAAGGTGTGTTTGTTCAGCTAACGAACAATATTGGTTACTGTTAACAGAGACCAGAAATTATATTGTGCAATTTTGTCACAAATAAACGTTAATTATACTCATTACCGCTTATATCTGTGGAACAAAACAATACAAACAACCAATCTGTGACATTTGACATTCGTTGCGTAGCCGTAGGAACAGCCCAGTGCTCTATATCGCAATACGGTCTCATCCGAATGGTCGGTTCTAAAAATAGTAACATAAATGGGCCCGATTTAATATTCGAAATAAAATCAATATTAATTGATAGAAGCTTTTCCGGACATAGGTCTTCAGTTCATATCTATTATTTTATACCCACGCAACTATTTAAAATTTGTTATTTAAAGAGATAATCCATCTTTAAGTATATATACAACATCTTTATTTATTTTATGGTGGAATCCACATTATAATTCAAGTCAAATTGTTTTGCTGAAACATACAATCTGAGAACTGCTGAGAACTTCTAACTTTAGTATTCGATTCACTTGTTCTCCGCTATGAATTGTGCATATAAAACTAGCATTTGTTTTTTTGTTTTTTTTTAAATAAATTTTTTTTTCAATGAATTAATTCTGCCTTTTTAATAAAGAGAAATGATGTTAGCCGTCCCTAAAAGAGGTATGATTTACGGTACATCGGTCGGAAAAACTGACCCGATAAAAATCTCCCCCGTTCATAGGAACCCCTAGTAAGAATCACACAACATGCTCATGTCTGGATACAGACCAGCTCACGTCTGTATCCAGACATAAGAATCACACTACACGCATACGCTCTTTATCAATCACACAACACGCTCATGTCTTATGTTCGATCATGTTATCGCTGCAACAGAACGGATTGTTTTGAGTACAGCCAAGTGGCCTGACTGACTACATAATTTGGGGCATATCACACAACGCTAAGGCTAATCTCCGCGTGTATTCTCTTATGTGTCATCAAGACGTCCGATCTAGTAAATGACTGCCCGCATATATCACAATGGTATGGCTTATCACCTGTGTGGATTCTCTTATGTCTCGCCAAGTCACTTGATTGAATAAATGATTTCCCGCATATATCACAATCGTAAGGCTTACATATATCCCCGGTGTGGACTCTCATATGTGTAACCAGCCTGTCCGATCTATTAAATGATTTCCCGCATATATCACAACGATAAGGTTTATCTCCGGTGTGTATTCTCTTGTGTGTCACCAAAACTTCCGATCGAGTAAACGATTTCCCGCATATATCACAATGGTATGGCGTATCACCTGTGTGGGTTATCTTATGTCTCGCCAAAACGCTTGATTGAATAAATGATTCTCCGCATATATCACAACGGTAAGGTTTATCTCCGGTGTGGATTCTCATATGTATCGCCAAGCCGTACGACTGATTAAATGATTTCCCGCATATATCACAATTGTAAGGCTTAATCCCAGTGTGTATCATCTTATGCGTCACCAAATCCCTCGATCGAATAAATGATTTCCCACATACATCACAACCGTAAGGCTGATCTCCAGTGTGGATTCTCTTATGTGTCACCAAGTTGCTCGACTGATTAAATGATTTCCCGCATATATCACAATGGTAAGGCTTGTCTCCTGTGTGGGTTATCTTATGATTCACCAAGTTGCTCGATTGATTAAATGATTTCCCGCATATATCACAATGGTAAGGCTCATCTCCTGTGTGGGTTCTCTTATGATTCACCAAATCCCTCGATCGAATAAATGATTTCTCACATACATCACAACGGTAAGGCTTATCTCCTGTGTGAATTTTCTTATGTGTCGCCAAGACACTCGAACGACTGAATGATTTCCTGCATATATCACAATGGTAAGGTTTATCTCCGGTGTGGATTCTCTTATGTGTCACCAAGCTGCCTGATTGAGTGAACGATTTCCCGCATATATCACAATGATAAGGTTTATCTCCGGTGTGGATTCTCTTATGTTTCAGCATAGAGCTTAATTTATTGAACAATTTCCCACATACATCACAACGGTAAGGTTTATCTCCTGTGTGGATTTTCTCATGTATCACCTGGTGACTTGGTGTATTAAATGATTTCTCGCACACATCACAATCGTAAGGTTTATCTACAGTGTGGATTCTCTTATGTATGACCAATTTGTTTGATGTGGTGGCGGTCTCGTGAACACTCATGTTAGCATCTCCCATCGCGTAGAATTGTCATATAGATCAGCTGACCTCGCGAAGCAGCTGTCTATAACTAGAACAAATCTCATTTAATAAGAACCGAAATCCATTAACACAGAATAACTGTAAGTTACATAGAGCATACAGTAGAAGAGACACGAAGTCCAAAATAATCACAACCGTGAAGATACGTTATGAAGAATCAAATAAACAACGTGCTTGCGCGACTAAAACCATAACGTTAATGATCCGAAATATATAACTGGTCACACATATCAGATACTCACAAATCACGCTTACATTAAACGCAGTCATAAAACTTCAATACTGCAGCGAAGTTCCAATCGTGTGTTTATATTACTGCAAGGAATGCATGCACTGAACTCTCAGAAACACCTGAGAGGATTTACTGTATTTTACATTATTTTATATAGCATCATATTATGTCGAATCATTTTGTATCACATTAGAATAATTGTCCAGAATTCTCATCGGCTGCTCCTGTCTTATAATAAAGATAATTCAACAATATTCCAACTTACAGCCATTACCCACACAATATACCAATCTCTTGATAATATTGATGGTGCGTGTATCACATTACCATATTTTACATTATTTTAAATAGCATCATATTATGTCGAATCAGTTTGTATCACATCAGAATAATTGTCATTTTATCGATGTGTCGCGGTCGATTGGGTTGGCATCGGTGGACGAGTTCGTTTGTATACAGAATTCTCATCGGCCGCTGCTCCTCTCCGATTGGCTGCAATCTCGTTGTTTGATTGGACGGCACCCATGTTTATTGATGTGTTGACAGCGGCTCATTGTTTACATCCGACCACGTGTATTAAATTGACTATTTCCTAAATTCACTACAATACATACTGGCGGAATGATCGCTTATTCTCTTGAGTTAATACGCATTGCAGTCTGTAATAGCCGAAGATGGCCAAAAGCTATTGTCGACCGTACGACAGTGAATCGTTATACCTCGCGGCAATGCCATTTGTATACTTACAGCTTTACATATAAATCGTAACCACCCGACTTTACATCAACCAAAATCAGTTTGTATTGTTATGCATTGGACATGGACAAGATCGTAGATAACATTTCACACCCGTGTCACATAAAATGTGTGCACCCCTCAGGGTCCGCGCTGGACCGAAATTTACTTTTGACAAATAATTTGCCAAATGAAAATATTTTTTGCAAAATTATATTAGCATTTGCCAAATGCTATCCCTGATATTATCATTTTCTGCAATGTTAATTATTATGTTCCGACACTCGCGGGTTGAACGACTTTTGATATCGATAGAAAAGCAGTTAGTTAATAATTAATTATATTCGCATCTCTATTGTGGTTAATCATACAACAATAAGCCAATCACCGAACAATATAATGGTAGAATGGTTGCTAAGTGGTGTTAACTTTTCCTAAACCTTATAAAACACCACTAATGTAATTAAGTTGTAAGTGTTTCCTGAAATAAATGGTAATGATTGACCAATATTTTTCAAATTGCCTGAGGAATTAAAAAGTGACTTGCCATAACTTTTGCCAAATGAAAATATTTTTTGCCAAATGAAAATATTTTTTGCCAACTGTGAATTATTTTTGACATTGGCAAATTTGGCAAGTGGCAGCGCGAACCCTGGCACCCATACGACATGTTCCGCATGTTTTCAAGGATCAAACGACCAGCGACATCCCCCCCCCCCCGGATATTTCGTTCGCGGTGGACGTCATAAGGAGAAATCGGCAACTGAAATTGGTCTTGCGAGAAACGGTCTCCGTTTCACAGACGCATGTATTATTACCGACGAGCAAACGGCAACTCTGAGAGATGATTGCCATGAAAGCTTTGAATGATCTTGCCTGCATACATGCAGAAACCCTAACATATACAATTGATACATTATATGCATATATAAACATGATCAATATGTATCCTACGCGATTAGTTTCAATTCGTAATAATTTGATTCCAGCAAACACTGAATTCCAAAATTAAGAATAATCTACATAATAGGTGAGTTCCATTTATTTGAAATATCTACATTTTCTTTTAATTTAAATTACAATTTGAAACGTGCACCTTGCGAGACCAGACCGACTAACGTGACCATAACATTAACTCACCCGGTAGGCTTACACTCATTAACACTAATCACCTGCCGTTAGCATGTGGTCCACAATGAACAACGACTCAGTTGTACTCATACATTACGCTTCAGACAAAAGTTTTGTACTATACCGCGAACCGTCCAACACAAATAGTCTGCTCTAGACTAAGCACAATTACAACACATTTGTAGCAGATAGCCACTGGCTGCTATTCAGTAGTCCCAGAGTATGATTCAGGTGGATACGTGTCTTTATCTCCTGCACACACATTAACTTGGCGCCATGCTGCCACCTTGGATTTCTAACGCACACAGCCTATAATATGTCCGTAAGTCCGATGCGCCTTCTGTTTGCTATATCAGATCTACAACATAAAACATGTTATAAGAAATATTCCCCACATGTTTACAATAACATTGCGGGGGTATATTCGGAATCACGTTATTGTGTGAGATCCACGTGACTTGCATTTCCACCGGAAGTATATTTCTTCCGGAATCCGTTCCGTTTAATAAAATCCCGGATTTCCCGGCGAAACGTCGACATTCGGAAAGCGAAACAAGTCAATTGTTCTCCATTCCAAGCAAATAACTTGGGCTACAACTATAATTATTGAAGCTGAATAGCTTTTGGTTATAATTTGTCTCAAATCTGTTGTCGCTGTGTTAACCCTATTCCACATTTTTAATGTTCGAAAACATAATTCCACGGGGACCAGTTGTCCGGATCGAAGCAACGGCTTAATCGATACTCTCGCGGTATCTCTATTGGAAAGAACGTTATTTCCTTTGCTTTGCGTTGGGGTGTTATCTCCAGCGCCACATTATGCAAATGTTGCCAAACACTCATGCAAGTACTGAGTATTCAAGCTCAATCGAGAAACTATTAGCTTCCGGTTATATCGTGACGCGAGCCTTCCAGCTTGCATTGTTTGCCAAACAATCATGCAATTACCGAGTATTCAAGCTCAATCGAACAACCAGGGCACCGGTCATCGAAACCAGTTTGCTAACAAATTCCGTTTATTAAACGAACCGAAATAACATCACCCATGTGATCGGTGTAACATTTAGCGCCTTGAATGCGGCTACGAAACACTCTATTTGGTCTTCCGCGACCTGAACCGTTCCGTCGGCAAAATTCCGCTCTAATCCCATCAATTATGTTTGCTGAACCGGTTCCCAGCTATCTCTTCTGACCCAAATTGCGTGAGTTTCGGATTTACGTACCCTATTTGAATCCACAATATGTCTCCACATGGAGCCCGCTTGAGCATCTGTTCCGTATCACCGGAACGCGATATCATTGCGCTTTCCACTGATGTGGGGTACTATAACCCCGAGATGCGTTTTGGCCTCTTCCGCACATCACGTTCCAAACACTTCGAAACTTATGTCATCACCTGAACTCATCTTGTGCCCATAAACCAGAGACTACGTGGTCTGTTCCGTATCATCGGAATGCAATATCATTGCGCTTTCCACCGATGTGGGTACCCTAACCCCGAGATGCGTGTGTGCCTCTTCCGCAAATTCTGTACCAAACACTTCAGAACTTGTATCATCACCTGAACACAACTTGTACCCATGAACCAGACACGCCGTTGTCTGTTCCATATCATCGGAACGCAATATCATTACGCGTTCCATCGATGCGGGGTTACCTAACACCGAGGTGCACTGTGTCTCCACAGGTACTATACCTGAATCCCAGACACCCATCTCAACGGGTTGCACCACCCATGGATATGCTTTATGTTCATCCCGTGAACACTTTGTGTGTCCATTACCTAAAGCGTCCAGTGCTCCCGATAGGTAATCACCGTAGCCTGTGTCGGAGGCATCCGTGAAAATGCACCCTTCCACCCTTAGCGAAATCGACACCGACCGCCTATCGAATTCGATCTACCCAATATAACGACTCTATATTCGCTTCCGGTGTTGACATGACGCGTGCATTCCAGCTTGATATGACAAACACTCATGCAAATAGCGAGTATGCAAGCTCACCCGAGCTTCTATGGCCCCGTTCATCGAAGCCAGCTTGTTCAAAACTCCGGCTAATAAAACGCACCGAAATAGTACCACCCGTGTTAACCGCTGTATCATGTAGCCCCTTTATCGCGGCTACGAAACGCTCGATTTGATATTCCGCAACCTCAACCGTTCCGCTGGCAAAATTCCACTATATTCGCCTGTCGAATTCGATCGACCCGATATCTGCCTCTACGCATTCAGCTTAAACGAAATCGGCCCCGTTCGCCTGTCGAATTCGAATGGACCAAATACCACAACTCTATGTTAGCTTCCGGTGTTAACACGAAGCGAGCCTTCCAGTTTCTCTATTTGTCAAACAATCAAGCAATTAGTGAGTATGCAAGCTCACTCGAGCATATATGGCACCGCTCATCGAAGCCAGTTGGCCCAAACTATCCGCAAACGAATCTCAATAACACTGCCCGTGGTGACCGATGTATCACGTAGCGCCTTAATCGCGACTATGACACGTTCTATTCAGTTTTCAGCTATCTTAACCGTACCGCCGACAAAATTCCACTCTTATCCAGTCGATTTCTTTTGCTGGACCGGTTCCCAGCTATATATTCTTCTGACACAAATTGGGAGTTATCCAATTATCTATATGTTTGATGTTTTAACATGATATATGTTAACATGGTTATGAAAGTCAAACGATAGCCCTTTAGATAACAGATATAATATATGTTGAAACACCAATGATATTAACAATGGCAAATGCTCACTAATCTTGACTACCGGCTACGAATCTCCGCGATGCTCTCATTGCGGCCGTTTTGGCAACCATCTTCAAAAATGACCGCTGCTTGTCCATCCACTCCACAGATGCTAAAACTCTATTTCTTTTACAAATATATTGTTGTCCCCTCTCCCAGGGACCACTCTCAAAATTATATCCACTATTAAACACCGATTCTGGACGCACCACTGAAAATATGATTTATTTCGTGGCGAGTCTATTGCCGAAAAGCAAATGCCACACACCAGTTGGTTTCAACATATTTATTCGCCATATATGCATATAAATACACACAGTCGGTAACGGGATTGAAGAACAAGTGCGGGCCACTTATATGCTACTTCTCTCCCGATCACCATACACTCAAGTAAAATAAAAAAAATTAACATGGCATTGAACAATTATATATGGTTTTAACGTTAAATGGTAAAAGTTGAATGTTGCTAGTCTCTCCCAACTTCGAATTCATATAGTTCAAAAGTATATGTTGCTTTAAGGTGTACTGTGATCATCCGTCCTTAACAATGACCAGTAATGATTGTGGCAGGACAGTGAGTATGTTCCAATAGGGGGTTTGTGACTGTTGTCCTATACTCAGAAGTATTATTTTTGTTTGATTTTTTTTTCAATTGTAGTCATTTACGTTGATATTGGTATGTTCTCGTCCTGGGATGTGTCTCTTATAAAGATTTGGACAGCCTTGAAAATGTCTTCATAATTGGAATTTGATAAGCTTGGATCCCCAAATAGTAATGTTTTTACTGAATAGATATTGGCTTTGGGTATCGCAATATAATTGAAGTATTTATCTGATTGGAATTCACTGCATTCGCACCTGAGTCGACATTGTAAGATATTTAATGATCGTTTCCCTGTAGAAAAATACTTGGGGGGTTTAACCGGATTGGGAATTAGTGATTGTCGGAAACATTCATAATACAAATTTCTTATTTTTTATCGCGTTTATTCCAGTCATTTATACACTTGGGCATGAAAGTGGACTCTTTTCTTTTGTAGTTGCATTTGATAGGGATAAAATTTGATGCATTTCTGGTATCATGGTCATTTCGGGCACTTAATTTGGGTGGTATAAGTTCTATCAAATAGTTAGGTGTTTTTTTGTTTACTATATTGTGGAAATTAAAACCTGTTTGTAATATCTTCGAGTTTCTAACGTCTCCCAGCCTAGTTCGGTCAGAAGTCTAATATTTTAAACTGACCTGGTGCAACCGGTGACTATTCTAGCCGCCTCATATTGAACATCTTCTAGATCTTTTAGTAAGTAATCAGGTGCACCTGACCAAACGTTACTAGCGTATTCCATAAGGGATCGAACATGAGATAAATAGAGGGTTTGAAGTGTTTCGCGATTTAGCATTGTTCTTAGTTTACGCAATTGTGACAGGTGTGCGTATGCCTTAGTGCATATATTACCAATGTGTGTGTTCCAAGTTGGGTTGTCATCAATATCCAATCCTAGGTGTTTGTGGCTATTTGAGTATTCTAGGGTTACCCCATCGAATACGATTGTAGGTTTAACTACACTTGGCTTGGAAAATAACATTAGATTGGTTTTACTACTATTAAATTGGACACACCAATTTTCAGCCCAATCTCTGATTTTGTTCATGTCACTATTGACTGTCGATTGAAGGTTATAAGTATCACTATCACTGTTGATTAGACATGTGTCGTCAGCATAAAGTCTTGTGCTAGAAAATCTGACCATCAAACTGCTGCTTAATTCTCGTGAGAAATAGACACAAATGCAGATAACTAAATGTGCATCACGAGCAGCCGATTTTATACGTACAAAGACTTTATCTGTCGATTGTTATTGGAGAATACTTTCTGTATTGACAGTCAGTGTATACACAGCCTATGAAAACTTCGAATAGTTTAACAAATCGCGAAAGAGTCCGGACTTAATTCGATAGAGACAGAACCGGAAAGGCGATATAATTGATTCTTGTGACACAGTCAGATGCTGGGAACTTTGCATCTATTAACGAGCTTCCAGTCGGTATGCGGCTGATACGGAGCCTGCCTCTTACGGACCACAGGCTGATACGGACATTGACTCTTACGGACCCCTGATCATACGGACCTGAATTAAAATATGCAATTTTGATTATGTTTTACTTTTCTAAACTCATGCTTGCATTTTTACTTTCCAGTTCTAAAGTATATTTATTAATTCAAATTTAACATATACTTATGATTGTCTTATCACAATGTATAACTGAAAATTTCGGTGATGTTCTGACTTAGAAAACATTAATATTCATATATATTGTATGCCTCCAGTGTGGAGAAGGATATTGTTAAAATGATTATCATATATACATGATTGTCACAAAAAGTTGTACACAAGGAAGTGTATTTTCATTGTTTTTAAAACAAACAAGACACACAGTAGCATAGGACGTAAAGTAACGCTCTATTGTCAAATTGAATGGTGTGTCGATCAATGTGTGCTTCTCGACTGCAATTCAACTGGTAGTACCTAAATGTTCGCATGCGTATTCAATTCAAAAGAAAAGAAACGAAGACACTATATGGGGATTTGGTATAACGCTCTTATGTGTAATTCGATATTAAACCTTGTTACTTTACATCCGATAAACATCATATTACAAGCTGATCTATCTAATAGAAGAAAAAAGACAAGACACTGTCAGTATCGATACAACATCTGGCTAAGTGTTCCTGATATATTTGGTCATTGTAGCGGTCTTTGGTTTTTCCTATCTATTGGAAGAAAATAAGTGTCTGCATGAAATATTCAGGAATTATTGTGTTATCTTTGTCACAAACAACGCCCAAATGGTAACACATTTAAAATCTATATGTTATTGAGTTGTTGGTACATGACTTTCCTTCGATTCGAATCAAAGCATTGTCCCAATATCTCTTTTTGTATCAGAATAGTTTCACGTGAATCTCGTCCGATCAAAAACCCGTAAGAAGTTAGCGACACTTTGGAAGCTTGACTGTCTGTTAAAGCTAACCACACAAACGCTCGTCAGCGGAAATACAGCATCCAAAGGTGGGTTGTAGGAGAGGGTCGATGGCCCTTTCAAATCTTCCCGCGTATCATCCCAAACTCCAAACTTGCCTGACTGGCATAATTCATTTTTAATTCCACAATGTCTAACTGTACTTCATGTGGATATATCAGTCGGCTTTTCGGGGGGTTATTGGCTGCATTGAACCTGAATTTTCCAGTATTATTTCTATGTGATTATAAATTGACAGTTTTTCTAATTTCATTTATGATTCCTCTGGTGATCTGAATCAGGTTTCTGAAGTGACGATGCGTCGGCCATATATATGAGAGGAAACGAGGGAGGCGATCGGGAAATTGATATTCTTGTGGACAGCCTACTCGCCAATGAGGATTACTGTTATTGAACGAAGTCCCCAAGCTGTACCCACAGTATAAATAATAAATCGTCGGGCGGAACGTTGTTACACTTTTTTTGTGCCTAATTATATTCACATTTATGTTATTTTAGTATATATGTTGCCAGTATATTAATTTATATAAATAAAGTAAAATATAAATAAAATTGAGGTCCGTATGAACCAGGGTCCGTATATGCCGGGGCCCGTAAGAGCCAAGGTCCGTACCATCCAGTGGTCCGTATGAGTCAGGGTCCATATCAGCCAGGGTCCATAAGGGCCAGGATCCGTATCAGACGACATTCCTTACAGTCCATATACCGACCTAATATATACTAGTAGCACGATTTCTTTGGCGGTAACCGTTCGTGTGCACGATCTGTACTGAATATTTCAAGTTTATCTTAATTAAATGAGGTCAGGTCCGCAGATTTGCCATAAACAATCACAACGAAATGCTAAATACACTCAAATAGTGGTGATGGAACATCAAGTACCACAAAAGGATTCCTCGTAATTGACATCAGGCATTCTGTTAGCTCTGGGTAAGCTTTTCAAGCATCCCAAAATGTGCTCTTATCCTTACCAAAAAAAAGGAAGTTTAGTCGCATCCTGATATCGCATGGAAATGATGGAATATTGGAAGCACAGTTGAATTTTCTGAGCCCAATTGAATTGTACATTTCAACTATGTTGCGGATAACTTGGGATTTAGTCTTTCCGAAAGATACAGTTTCAAATCTGTGCATGGGAGTAGCATAGCATGCAGATGTCACAACGGAATCACAATAATATCAATGTCAACAGTACGAACAATAATCGATTAATAATGAGTTTGTAACATATGGTATAAATGTCCGACTAATCTACTTCAGCTAAGAAAATTGGTTCCATATTATGACCGTGTTATCATCATCCGTTAGGAAGATGGTTTTCCCTGTTTGGGTTTCCAATTTAAAGAGACATTCATTGACCAGTGCAAACAATTCTTGCCTGTTGGTTTTGTTTCTTAGATATTCATTCCAATTCGGTGGATTTTGTGGTAAGCCTCAACCTTACATTGAATGCCGGAACCACGTTTCTCTCACGTTAAATTCATGTTTTGATACTACCCTCTATTTACCTGTCCTGAAACAAGTCAATTCTTCTACAATATGCGACCTGCATCATAACATATGGAATAAACGTTGTGCTGATATACATTGAAAAGGTATGCCCGACTTCAGGTCCCAGTAAGTGTATCAGAGCACCCCCGTCGAACACCTTACAATGGACCTTTGGGTTTGGCTTGCAGTGTATGTGTCGTTTGAATCGGATGGGACCTTCGTGCAGCTTAGGAAGTCACATTTATTTCCGCCACTCCTTTTCTAGATGGTGGAATCGCTGGGTTTTTTTGGTATGAGAAGAACATATATTTCATATGCTACAAACCGATAATTCATCGGGTATTGTTCACACTGTTGACACATATATTGTCGTCATCATGTTGGGACATCTGCATGCTATGCTTCTTCGATGCAAACATTTGAAACTGTTTGTCTTTCGAGAAGACTAAATCCCATGTTACCTACAACAGAGTTGATATGTGCAATTCAATGGGCTAAAACAGAATTCAATTGTACTTCGAATATTCCATCCGATATCAGGATGCGACTCGACTTCCCTTTTCCTTGGTAAGGGTAAGTGCAATTTTGAGATACTTGGAAAGCTTAGCTCGCAGAATGCTTGATGCCAATTACGAGAAATCCGCCTGTGGTTTTTGATGTTTCATCACCACTCTTTGGGTGTATTTGGCAATTCATCGTGATTGTTTATGACAAATCTGTGAACCTGATTTCAGTTAATGAAGATAGACATGAAATGTTCAGCACTTGAACATTTACCACCATTTGCTTTTGCAAATTAAAATCGTCTTATATGTATATCCGGCTGGTATCTGGACTGTAATCCCCACAGTAGATGCAAAGTTTCCAGCACCTGATTTCTTTGGATGGAAATTGATTGACGATTCTTTTGTTACTGTATGGATGACAACACAGAAGCAGAGCAGATAGAGAGTGCATATAGCTGACTAAATGTGTTTGCAAATCGGTTTGTTCCAGGTGAAAATGTTCAAGAAGCAAACTTCCACATACGAAGTTGTGCAAATGTGGTTGTGAGAAGTGAATTGTTCAACTCAGTTTATTAAAACAAAGTGCATTTTCAAACTTCAAAGTATTTGTAATTTGAATACGAGGCCGAATGATGAAGATATGTTCCATATGTTCCTGTTTTGAGAACCAAATTGAGACGATTGTGTGTTTTGTCATTTGGGGTTTCCTAATTTCGTGGTAAATCCACAACTAAATTTATATTTTATATATCTCGGTATTCAAATTTTTATTCAATTGATCCAATCATATACTAGTGTCGCAAATATAATGGAAGACATCCGAGATACTCATGGTTCGTTTCTGAGCATTTACAGAATGAAACCATGTCTAAGAATAATTTTTCTCATTTTACATAGCACATATTCTACCTCACATTTGTACCAAAACAAACTATACTACCTCGCCTTTAGTGTGCACGACTCTTTCACAGAGGTTATTCCATCGAATAATTAACATATTGTTGATATCTTCTCTTATATTATCTGGAAAAGTGTGATGTATTTAAACGAAAATAAGGAACATATAAACATTTCCATGTTTTGGCATCCATCTTCAATAATTGTGGCCATTTTACAACTAAAAGGTGGGCTGTTATTCGGTAACCACCATTCTTAGATAATAGGGTGGAATTCGTTATGTTTAACATATCAAAATGAGAAGCAAAACTATTAGGTGTACCACTGTCAAACTGGCGGCCATCTTGGGAAAATTCCTAGACTAGAGATGCCGTCCTATAAGATATTAAAAAATGGCGCTTTTATCCGACTTGTATTGATCAAAACGCTAACTACCTTATAGTGTTTAAGGCACCGAAGAAAATGCGAGCCCGAGCTGACTCAATCGATGTTGGTGAATTAGTGTACATTAAATAATTCCCTGATGGTACTAACCTCTATAATCTAATGAGCGAGGGGCGAGGTGAATTAGTGTACATTAAATAATTCCCTGATGGTACTAACCTCTATAATCTAATGAGCTAGGGTCGAATTAGTGTACATTAAATAATTCTCTGATGGTACTAACCTCTATAATCTAATGAGCTAGGGTCGAGTTAGTGTACATTAAATAATTCTCTGGTGGTACTAACCTCTATAATCTAATGAGCGAGGGGCGAGGTGAATTAGTGTACATTAAATAATTCTATGGTGGTACTAACCTCTATAATCTAATGAGCTAGGGGCGAGGTGAATTAGTGTACATTAAATAATTCTCTGGTGGTACTAACCTCTATAATCTAATGAATTAGTGTACATTAAATAATTCTCTGGTGGTACTAACCTCTATAATCTAATGAATTAGTGTACATTAAATAATTCTCTGGTGGTACTAACCTCTATAATCTAATGAATTAGTGTACATTAAATAATTCTCTGGTGGTACTAACCTCTATAATCTAATGAATTAGTGTACATTAAATAATTCTCTGGTGGTACTAACCTCTATAATCTAATGAATTAGTGTACATTAAATAATTCTATGGTGGTACTAACCTCTATAATCTAATGAGCGAGGGGCGAGGTGAATTAGTGTACATTAAATAATTCTCTGGTGGTACTAACCTCTATAATCTAATGAGCGAGGGGCGATGTGAATTAGTGTACATTAAATAATTATCTGGTGGTACTAACCTCTATAATCTAATGAATTAGTGTACATTAAATAATTCTCTGGTGGTACTAACCTCTATAATATAATGAATTAGTGTACATTAAATAATTCTCTGGTGGTACTAACCTCTATAATCTAATGAATTAGTGTACATTAAATAATTCTCTGGTGGTACTAACCTCTATAATCTAATGAATTAGTGTACATTAAATAATTCTCTGGTGGTACTAACCTCTATAATCTAATGAATTAGTGTACATTAAATAATTCTATGGTGGTACTAACCTCTATAATCTAATGAATTAGTGTACATTAAATAATTATCTGGTGGTACTAACCTCTATAATCTAATGAATTAGTGTACATTAAATAATTATCTGGTGGTACTAACCTCTATAATCTAATGAATTAGTGTACATTAAATAATTATCTGGTGGTACTAACCTCTATAATCTAATGAATTAGTGTACATTAAATAATTCTCTGGTGGTACTAACCTCTATAATCTAATGAATTAGTGTACATTAAATAATTCTCTGGTGGTACTAACCTCTATAATCTAATGAATTAGTGTACATTAAATAATTCTCTGGTGGTACTAACCTCTATAATCTAATGAGCGAGAGGCGAATTAGTGTACATTAAATAATTCTCTGGTGGTACTAATCTCTATAATCTAATGAGCGAGGGGCGAATTAGTGTACATTAAATAATTCTCTGATGGTACTAACCTCTATAATCTAATGAGCGAGGTGAATTAGTGTACATTAAATAATTCTCTGGTGTTACTAACCTCATAATCTAATGAGCGAGGGGGGTGAATTAGTGTACATTAAATAATTCTCTGGTGGTACTAACCTCTATAATCTAATGAGCTAGGGGAGTGAATTAGTGTACATTAAATAATTCTCTGGTGGTACCAACCTCTATAATCTAATGAATTAGTGTACATTAAATAATTCTCTGGTGGTACCAACCTCTATAATCTAATGAGCGAGGGGCGAGGTGAATTAGTGTACATTAAATAATTCTCTGGTGGTACTAACCTCTATAATCTAATGAGCGAGGGGCGAGGTGAATTAGTGTACATTAAATAATTCTCTGGTGGTACTAACCTCTATAATCTAATGAGCGAGGGGAGTGAATTAGTGTACATTAATTAATTCTCTGGTGTTACTAACCTCTATAATCTAATGAGCGAGGGGCGCCTGGTGAATTAGTGTACACTAAATGGTTCTCCGATGGTACCAAGCATCGCGCGCGCGACCGTTACCTTGTTGTGGTCAATGACGGTGATTGGTTAACTTCGCGGAAATTTGTCGAAGTATAACTGCGTTCGCCATCTTACCGCGTCAGACGGTGTGATTATTATCGTGATCCCACTGACTACACCTTTTCGTCAACTGGGTTCGATTACAAACAAGACTGGAATCCAGATGATGACGACACGCTAGACAATAATAACAACTATTCCACACCACTTGGTGCCCATCGAAATTTCGCAAGAGAATTGTGATATAACAAGTTCGGACATTCCCATTGATACCGGCCTCCAATCAGACGCTATTGGGATAACCCCGCACATGGCTAGGCCACAAACGAGGAGGCGTCGATCCCAATGTATAAACGACTATGTCACATACTACTAGATAACTAGTATATGTCACAAGACGTAGCTCAGCTCGTGCCACTGGCTTACAGAGAGGAAAAAGAAAAAAAGTCGTTACGTCATCCCTTTTGGGATTGACTGCGTCACAGTTACACCGTGTAATGGTGTTAGCAGTTTGTTTGGGCCAACATTTTATTATGTATTCATTCTCGATATCTGTGTTCCCGCCAAGTGGCATCTTATATTACCATTCGTTTAAATCACTAATTCGTTGAATTCTATATTTAGATATATACCTTTACCTTAACTGGCACAGAGTA
Organism: Siphonodentalium dalli; assembly: GCA_032622095.1. Taxonomy (NCBI): domain Eukaryota; kingdom Metazoa; phylum Mollusca; class Scaphopoda; order Gadilida; family Siphonodentaliidae; genus Siphonodentalium; species Siphonodentalium dalli. The sequence continues at coordinate 48,433,417 of CP136063.1, read as the reverse complement.
AAGCCTGGTAAACCATAGTGTTTTTATGTGAAGGCTAATCCATAATAACAACTAGACACTACGCCGCCAAAATGTCCAGTCCTAACTGCCCATTCTGGCGGCTGATGGCCCCCATTGACCTGCTGAGTGTTATCTGAACAAACAAATATTACTCCTAAATAACAACAAATATCAACAAAATAAGCCTTGATATTTTCTTATGGATATATAATGACCATGACTGGTATAAATTTACCTTTTGTAAGGATAGCAAAATCCAAAATAAAAACATTATTTCAAACTCCTGAAATGAACTGCCATGATGAGCATGTGTGATGACAGCTGATAAATGTGATGTCATCAAGCAGCTGACCAGGTCAGAAGTCACATGGACAGGATCAGGCCATGTCATTGGTCAGAAGAGGAAATTCCCCAAGGATTTTCCTTGAAATGCAAAAGTTGAGCCCGGTTTTCCCAAAACATGTGGTGTCTTTCCTGGAAATATTGTGGGGATTCACCATTTTTGTGTGTCATTCTAGGAAACAATTTATAAACATTGTGATTTTGTGGATTATGCTATGCTTTCTAAAGGTAAATTTATACCAGTCATGTTCATTATATATCTATAAGAAAATATCAAGGCTTATTTTGTTGATATTTCGTTTTATTTAGTAGTGATTTGTGCTTGTTCAGATAACACTCAGCAGGTCAATGGGGGCCATCAGCCGCCAGAATGGGCAGTTAGGACTGGACATTTTGGCGGCGTAGTGTCTAAATAAGAACCATCTATATGCGTCGGTTTCTAAATACCGGTAGACTAACTTAATAAAAGAGGATCACTGAGGATGTCGCCACCAAAGTAGACTTATCAGGGGAATAGTTATACGACGAAATCACTGTCGAGCTTGTGACACTAAACCGGCCAGTGTTTTACACTAATGTACATGGCGAGACATAAGATAATTCACACCGGAGTAAGCCTTACTGGTGTGATATATGCGGAAAATCATTTAATCGGCCGAGTGATCTGACGAGACATAAGAGATTCACACCGGAGATAAGCCTTACTGTTGTGATATATGCGGGAAATCATTTAATACATCGAGCATTGTGAGGAAACATGAGCGAATCCACAATGGAGATAAGCCTTACTGTTGTAATATATGCGGTAAATCATTTAATCGATCGAGTACCTTGGTGACGCATACGAGAATCCACACCGAAGAGAAACCTTACAGTTGTGATATATGCGGGAAAGCATTTAATCAATCGAGCAACTTGGTGACACATAAGAGAATCCTCACCAGAGATAAGCCTCACCGTTGTGATATATGCGGGAAATCATTTAATCAGTCGAGTCACTTGGTGATACATAAGAGAATCCACACCGGAAATAATCCTTACCATTGTGACATATGCGGGAAATCGTTTAATGCATCGAGCGATTTGGGGAAACACAAGCGAATCAACACTGGAGATAAGCCTCACAGTTGTGATATATGCGGGAAATCATTTAATCGATCGAGCATCTTTGTGACACATAAGAGAATCCACACCGGAGATAAGCCTTACCGTTGTAATATATGCGGGAAATCAGTTAATCAGTTGAGTCACTTGGTGATTCATAAGAGAATCCACACCGGAGATAAGCCTTACCGTTGTGATATATGCGGGAAATCATTTAATCAGTTGAATCAATTGGTGACACATAAGAGAATCCACACCGGAGATAAGCCTTACCATTGTGATATATGCGGGAAAGCGTTTAATGCATCGAGCAATGTGGGGGAAAACAAGCGATTCCACACTGGAGATAAACCTTACCATTGTGATATATGCGGGAAATCGTTTAATGCATCGAGCAATGTGGGGAAACACAAGCGAATCCACACTGGAGATAAACCTTACCGGTGTGATTTATGCGGGAAAGCATTTAGTCAATCAAACAACTTGGCGAGACATAAGATAATCCACACATGAGATAAACCTTACATTGTAATATACGTGGGAAACCATTTAATCAATCGAGCGATTTGGTGAAACATCAGAATCCACACTGGAGATAAACTTCATGGTGATTTATGCGGGAAATAATTTACTTACTCAGGCAGATTGATGAAACATAAGAGAATCCACATGACAGATAAGCCTTATACGTGTGATATATGCGGGGATTCATTTAAGGCCTAGAAAAGACGTTTGTTTCCGCTAACCAGACCGACCCTATTTTAAACCCCCGACTTTTGCAATTGCAAAAAAAAAAATTGGACCAAAAAATAAAACAACAACAAATTATTAAAAAAAAAAAATTAATTTAGGTCACAATTCATATCATAACAGGATGCAAAACATTTATATATTGACATCAGAAATTTAAGTTTACAAAAAGATTTAAAGATGGATTATCTCTTTAAATAACAAATTTTAAATAGTTGCGTGGGTATGAAATAATAGATATGAACTGAATACCTATGTCCGGAAAAGCTTCTATCAATTAATATTGATTTTATTTCGAATATTAAATCGGGCCCGTTTATGTTACTATTTTTAGAACCGACAATTCGGATGAGACCGTATTGCGATATAGAGCACTGGGCTGTTCCTGCGGCTACGCAACGAATGTCAAATGTCACAGATTGGTTGTTTGTATTGTTTTGTTCCACAGATATAAGCGATAATGAGTATAATTAACGTTTATTTGTGACAAAATTGCACAATATAATTTCTGGTCTCTGTTAACAGTAACCAATATTGTTCGTTAGCTGAACAAACACACCTTTTTAGACCAGACAATATTCGAAATAAAATTAATATTAATCGATAGAAGCATTTCCGGACAGGAGTCTTCGATTCAAATCTAATATTTTATACCCCGGTAACTATATAATACATGTTTACAAAGAGATAATCCACCTTTAAGTTTAACAGTTGGAATCATACTGTAAAGTATGTTTGGCTTTATCTAGCGTTCATCTGTGAAAACTTCAAATAGTTTCAGTTCAGGTTTGTTATCATTTAGCCTTCAGACTTCAGTATTTCAATCAAATACAGTACAGGAACATTAACAATTTGATCGAATCAACCTGGTTATCAGGTGGGATCTCATAATACCAAATGAAAAAAAATTAACATAGAGATTAGTACTATAAATTGTAATTACTAACTTAATAGACATTGTTTCTGTGCTACATGTAGTATATTATGTATGTCTCACTTGAATTTTATAAAATAGCCTATTATATGAATTAGAGTGATAATGGTACCGGTAAGTCTCATTTCAAGCAGGATAAGCATAATCCATTGAATCAAAAGATATCACAATAACTTATAAGCATTTCCAATCCATACATATGGGAAATATTAGGATTATCAAAGACTATATTAGTATATAGACTAGTATATATGTAAATATTAAAGCATATGTAAAATTTAATTGGAGTTTCTAGTTCCTCTGTCATCTGGGTTAACCTGATCGAGGCTAAGATGTGCATAGTTTGGGTTATTGACAAGTATTAATATACAGTTATTTTTAAAGATACTGAAAAAAAAAGTTAAGCCTACCTACACATGTACCCTAATTTTTGTCAGCTCGTTAGCGGAAACAAACCTATTTTTTTTTAGGCCTAAGCATTCGAGCGATTTGTTGAAACAATAAGAGAAACCACACAGGAGCTAAGCATTAACATTGCATGTGATATATGCAAGGAATCATTCAATCATTCGAGCGATTTGTTGAAACAATAAGAGAATCCACACAGGAGATAAGTATTAACATTGCATGTGATGCAAGGAATCATTTAATCAATCGTGCATTTTAGCAAACCGGAAGCGAATTCGCACATGATATATTCCATATATGTTTCCTTTATTGATATGTTAAAGGTGGATTATCTCTTTAAATAACAAAGTTGAAATAGTGGTATGGGTATAAAATTAATTGAAGAACCCTGTCCTGAAACGCCTCTATCAATTAATATTGATTATATTGCGAATAAGTTATAATGAAATGAGATGATTCATTGGGGCTGTTGTAATTTAGAACAGTCCATTCAGGTGACACCACACATTATAGGATGTTCCCATAACTACGGTCTGAATGTAAAATGTCCCAGGCCCCAGGGTGATTGTTTACATTGTTTTATTCCATAGTTATAAGCGATAATGAGTCTAATTAATGTCCATTTGTGACAAAATTACACAATAAACGTTATGGTCCCTGTCAACACTAAAACCTATTGTTCATTAGCTAAACATTCACCATTTTTAGACCAGAATATATTCAAAATATAATCGATATTTATCGATAGAAGCATTTCCAGACAGGAGTATTCGATTCCAATATAGTATTGTATACCCCGGTAACTGTATAACACATGTTTACACAGAGATAGACCATCTTTATACCCCGGTAACTGTATAACACACGTTTACACAGAGATATACCGTGTTTATACCCGGTAACGGTATAACTCATGTTTACACAGCGATATACATGTATCTTTATACCCAGGTAACTGTATAACACATGTTTACACAGAGATAGACCATCTTTATACCCCGGTAACTGTATAACACATATGTACACAGAGATAGACCATCTTTTTACCCCGGTAACTGTATAACATGTATACACAGAGATAGACCATCTTTATACCCCGGTAACTATATAACACATGTTTACACAGAGATAGACCGTCTTTCAAGATGGATTATCTCTTTAAAAATGGATTATCTCTTGAAATAACAAATTTGAAATAGTTGCGTGGGTATAAAATCTTAATAATGAATTGACGACCTCTGTCCGGAAATGCTTCTATCAATAAGTATTGATTTTATTTTCAATATATTAATATGCAATGAGACGATTTATTAGGACACTTTATTGGCCTATTTTTAGAACAGACCATTCGGGTGATATAATATATGACTAGTGAGCATAAGAATGTTCATATAGCTACGGACCGAACGTCACGTGTTCAGTTTGATTGATTGTATTGTTTTATTCCAAAGTTATGCGCGATGAGTGTAATTAAAGATTGATTATCTTGTAAAATTACAAACTTGAAATAGTTGCGTGCGTACATTATAATAAACATGAACTGAAAACCCCTGTCCGTTAAAGATGGATTATCTCTTTAAATAACAAATTTTAAATAGTTGCGTAGGTATAAAATAATAGATATGAACTGAAGACCCCTGTCCGGAAAAGCTTCTATCAATTAATATTGATTTTATTTCGAATATCAAATCGGGACCGTTCATGTTACTATTTTAGAACAGACCATTCGGATGATACCATATTGCGATCTGGAGCACTGGGCTGTTCCTATGGCTACGCACCGAAAGTCAAATGTCCCAGATTGATTGTTTGTATTGTTTTGTTCCACAGATATAAGCGATAATGAGTATAATTAACGTTTATTTGTGACAAAATTGTACAATAAAATTTCTGGTCTCTGTTAACAGTAACCAGTATTGTTCATTAGCTGAATAAACACCTTTTTAGACAAGAAAATATTCGAAATAAAATTAATATAAATCAATACAAGCGTTTCCGGACAGGACTCTTCGGTTCAAATCTAATATTTTATACCCCGGTAACTATATAATACATGTTTACAATGAGATAATCCACCGTTAAAGCTTGTATCAATTAATATTGATTTTATTTCGAATATTTTATTGGGGCCTTTTATTTATCTATTTGTAGAACAGACTATTCGGGTGATACCATATAGCGATAAAGAGCATTAGGCTGTTCACGTGGCTGCGTACATAACGCCAAATGTTCCAGATTGATTGGTTGTATTGTTTTATTCCATAGTTTTAGGTGACAATGAGTATAATTAACGTTTATTTGTGACAAAATTGAGCAATACAAGTTCTGGTCTCTGTTAATACTAACTGATATTGTTCGTTACCTAAACAACCACACCCTTTTAGACCCGAAAATATTCGAAATAAAATGAAAATTTATTGATAAAAGCATTTCCGGACATGAGTCTTCGATCCAGTTCTAATATTTTATACCCCGGCAACTATATAATACCTGGTTACAAAGTAAAGAGATAGTCCACCTATAGGAAAAGGGTCTTCATTATAATTTAGAAATAAAAGCTACCAAATTGTAAAAAAAAATCGCAAGAAGACACTAACAGTATAGTATAATGAAACGTGTAGTATGAATGCGGTATTATCCACATAATACGTTTCTTTATCTTTCTTTATTCATTAAAAGGGTTATGCCATTCTTTAGGCTCTCCTGAGGCATACAATACCGCCCACGTTAGGACACCACCATGGGTTGTTGAATTAAATAACTGTTTAATTTCAATATATATTGTGTACAATCTTGCACATAATAATAACTCAGAACTCCTCATGCATCGCACACTATATAATATATGTATTGTTATATTGTAATTATGCACATACTCTGTGATATCTAACATGATGAAGAGTAATTAAATTGAATTGGTAGTTCATTTCATTTCGTGAGCCGATCGTTTGTTTATATACAGGATCCAGGGGGTGTGCGGTACACAAAACAATCAACACCGTGTCGATATGGGGGAGGGTGATTCGCGTCGACCCATTCAACACCGTGGCGATGAGTTAAGGATGTTGATTCGCGTCGACCCATTCAACACCGACATATTGAGTGGCGAGAATAATAAGTGATATATACGGGTATTAGTAAACATGGTGGAAGTTTTAACCAAATTTCCCGTAGTGGGGGTCTCTACTGTGATGATTGTTTTGCTCATCTCGCACTCTTTGCGTACTGTTTTGTAACGAATGTGATATATTTATACACAAAACCGTGCATTAACTCGACAATAACATGCCGTATACGCGATAAATTGGTTACTGTACTAATATGATTACGTTAGTAAGTATGGACAACCTGCAACAGGTACGCCTACGCGTATAACTATCCCGACAAATGTATGTTATATGAAGGCGGATTACCGATTCAGACTCCATAACCCATAATGAAATATTCAATAGCATGAAGTTATGAAGAGTCATGCTATTGAATATTTCATTATGGGTTATGGAGTCTGAATCGATAATCCGCCTTCATATAACATACATTTGTCGTGTTAGTTATACGCATAGACGTACCTGTTGCAGGTTGTCCATACTTACTAACGTAATCATATTAGTACAGTAACCAACTAATATATACAAATCGCGCTTTGTGTTGTTGAATGGCATTGGAATTTAGTTTTATATTCACATTTCTAAGCATCACATTTAGAATAAAATCATGAACAGCAATAGCTACTGAAAAAAAAACAATTTCAGTTTATTTCATGTCATGAACTCAATTAATCTAAATAATTCAGTTTGAAATGTCTCCCATCAAAGGTGGAATATCTCTTTTCAAACATGTATTATATAGTCACCGGGGGTATAAAAATATTAGATTTGAATCCGAGACTCCTGTCTGGAAATGCTTCTACCGATTAATATTAATTTTATTTTAAATATTTTTTGGTCTAAAAATGTGTGTTGAAGCTAACGGACCTATTTAATAGTGGTAACAAACGAACGCTTACTAATCATGCTCTATTTAATATGATAAGAACGTTATTCGAAAACGTGCTCCACCCAAGGCCATTATATGTAAATATACAATTAGATTAGATGAATAATAATTGTACCCGCACAGGTTGATACTTTGAAGTATATTCTCAAGTTGCACGTGCCGGTTTAAATCCGGTTTCAATGGTGCCGTGTATTTATATTTCACGGACATGTACCGGTATATAACAATTGAATGTATGTTCCACGCACTGTTACTGAAAGCATAATAATCATTTGGACCTTATTGGTTAAGACATATGGATGGCCTTCGTAATACCCTGACACTGTATGTTGTAAAGAATATACTAATATTATACTATAATACTATAATACTATGATAGTATGAATGCCATATTATCCTCAAAACACACATTGTGTGAGTCGAGCGTTTGTTTATATACAGCACATAGAGGGTGAGCAATAAGAACAACACTCAACACCGAGGAAATGTGTTTAGGAGACTTATTCGCAGTGAGTCATTCAACACCGAAATCTTGAAAGGTGAGGGTTAGCTAGCGCTATACTGATACGTTATAAACAATTTGGTGGAATTTCTAACCAAAGTTCACTTAATGCATGGGGTATATCTGGCGATTAGTGTTTTGGTTATCTCATACTATTTACATACTGTTTGTTTACATAACATGGGGTTCATATACATGATTTAGAAATAGCATTTAATACAACTATTAGTTATTTAAGTCAGGCATTAGGTTCATTGTACCTGTGTACATCTGGTGGGCTAAGTCCTCATTTTGGAAGATTCGTCAGGACTCTATATATCAGCCATTTATTAACTCTGAAATATGTTTGTAAAAGTAAAACATAAAGTGATCCAGACAGACTGATGGACAAAACAAACCAAAGCACTGCCACTAATGGTTATTTAAACCAAAAAATCTTAACAAAATATGTACCATGCAAATTTCCATTGCGAGCTATTTCTGTATACTGAATAGAACCTGGTATAAAATTGTCTACTGTGAGGGTTTACGAGCAGATAATTTAACCCATTCACAATACAAACCGTTCATAACACCTTGCATACATGGCCTCAATAGCCCGAAGACGAGTGTGACTCGCCACACAGTAGTATTTCAACCAGGCTATACTCATGATTCATTCAATGAACTGGATATTGCATGTACACTTCTGCTACAGTGATTGGTACTTGATAGCACTATTGGTGCTAATGATATGATATTATATGCATATCGCGATTCAATTTAGTCTTTTAGACTTGGAAAAATTATTGAAATTTCAGCACGCAGTGACAAATGGTGACCTCGTATAATGATAATTTTGTTTCTCATTTATAATAGCATCCTATTCCACGCCTAAGCTAAAATAAACACTCTGTAACAAATGAATTTGGTACCCGGAGAAGTTCCAAAAAAAAGGCACACTATCAGTTCAGAATATGCATTGCATGTACGCAGCAAAACACATTTCAAATAACTTGAATTATAGGTATAAACGGACTTAAATGTAGAAATTACAGTAAGTTTTCACAACCTTCCCCGAAGCAGCATGCAATTTGCCCAAAAGTTCCACAAATAGAGAGCGCCACTGTGTGGTAGGATTTACATGTCATCATGACATAAACTAGATCATGCCATGAATCTCTACTAAAGCTGACGCCCGTAGAGATCATATTCCACCTGTACAAAACCCGGGAACTTTTTTTAAGTTTGACAGGGAACCTTATAAAGTAAAAAAAAAATAACATGAGGAATGTACCTGTGGCTTAGGGAAATTTTTGTTTTTAATTTTATTTCGATATTTTTTATCCAGCTGCTGAAATATTGAACTACATCGACCGAAGTGACATAAAATGCCAACCCGTGTTGTGGGGAAAGTATTACTTGATCAACACAGTGGAAACTGAAATATACATTAAGGTTGATACAAAAAATCAAATTTCATGCTTAGGTATGTTTTTTATTATTCACATACATGACATGTAGCACATTTTCATAAATTTGGCTATAAACTTGGTAATAAATTGATGTCACTGACTTTTTATAAGAATTTTACCAATAATAGTGCCATTATATATACTGTACTGTACTGTACTTGTATTGTAACGACTACATCCCATTGTCTGGGGGTAGCCAGTACGTCCACCGAGCATGCCTGGTTTTTGGAGACAGTAGCTATACCCCTAACATATGTGGTGATAACCTCTATACATGTATATATACACCCACCATGTCTGTTGATAGTGTTCCATAAGTCCGAAACAAGACATAACGCACTGTAAACGCAGGCAGGAGATAGTCTGAGATACACTCTCAGGAAATTAAAATTGCAAAATGTATGCCCATCAATCCACAACCCATCACACACCTGGGGCCTTTGAGACAGCCATCAATTCATGGTCACTTTTCACAGGGATATTTTAGAAACCATGTGTTTTGCACACTAAAGGTCATCAATATTTATGAGTATTAGTGGTAAAAAAAACAGTAAATTTTAGAAAATTTTGACTTTTTCTCAAAATATCAATAAAAAGTTTAGGGTCGGCGGGTTATTTTTAGGGTCGGTCGATGTACGGAAACATAGTATCTTTTTACTTTGGCCTTACGACAATAATTTTCGTGACAGGGAATAAAATAAATATTTATCGCGGAATCGGGTCTCAAAAGTCACGTAAATAATATAATCTCGAGCTGGGAACTTCACTTACCGATGAATAAATCATTAATGATTAAGCAACAGGTATGAACAAAGAAGTACATTCCTCGCGTTACTTTATATGGTTCCCTGTCAAAACTTAAAAAAACTTCCTGGGAATTGTAAAGGTGGAATATGATCTCTACGGCGTTCTAGCTTTAGTAGAGATTCATGGATCATGGCATGATCTAGACATAAGCAATCAGCATCCATCTTACTTCTTCTTCAGCTGTTCTTAGTCTTACTTGTGTTGATATGTCGTTTGGGACAAGCGTGTCTCCGTGTATTTATGTATCCTATTTATGTTACTTTCACAAAACTATCACTAGTAGTATTCACATTCAAATTAAACAAAGCGGAATGCATATACAAATAGTACAATCCTTGAATTCACGTTGTGTCTTGTGACAAGTGAGTAGTGTAAACTGGTAAATGTGATCACGATTCACGGTATTCACCGGAAATCTGGCCATTAATTAGAATCAGATAATTTTGAACTAACGCCCGCTAAATCCACGTTGGAAAGACGAAGTCAGAATAATTCCTCACGTCCAAGATGAAGCCTAATTTCATTTCAATTTCAAGGATTTTAATTTTTGTTTTGAGAATTGTCCCGACCTTGTCCTTCACCTTGTTGGAATAACCAGGGGGGGGGGTGAAAAAAAAATTCCGGCACGTATGCCGGGGTGGGTGGGTGGTCAAATCCACCAACAAGCAATTTTTTCCGCAACTAAAAAATAAATTTCCTGCTTGTTTTTTAGTGTTTTTGCAATGAGTTGGGCTTCAAAACCAATTTGAATGAGAGAAATAATGTAATTCTAACTGTAAACTGACTGCAGGTAGTTATCGCGTTGTATTTTGTTGCAAATTTTGAAATCCAAGATGGCCGCTGGTAGCCATGTTTTTTTGGCCGAATGACCTCAAAATGACTCATTCCTATTTACATGTCCATGTTAACATCCATGATAAATAGTATGCACAGAAATTCATATACAGCTGTTTACAGTGAATTTCCCCCCGCAAATCTCTGTTTTAGTGTTAAAAGGGGGGTGGGTGTCAACAAATGGTCGGAAAAAACTGGGGGGGGGGCGGAAAAAAAACTGCAGACACAGGGTGGAAAAACTGTTTTCTTCGGTTTGTGTACCCCCCCCCCCCCCAAAACAGCAAAAACTGCAGATTTTTCCACTGACCATTTGCCCCCCCCCCCCCCCCCCAGAAAAATCAAATCTACCCCAGCCGGACAACAACTCGGTTTGAACGGAAACCGAAAAAAACACCGGAGCATACAATTCACGAGAAGGTGCTTGGTAACTTAGTTTAGATTATTATGACTAAAATGGTCATTGTCTACCAGTAGAACGCAGCTTTGTACCTCGTGGTGTCATGACATGTACAAACATGTATATTGGTGATCGCAATGCTTTGTACTCACTTTAAAAAATGACAACTAGTCATTACCTCGACTTTGAAAAAGATGCAAATGAGATGAGTGAGATACCAGCATATAACTGTTTTCTGATACAATTGGAGGAGAAATTGTTTAATACATGGGATAGTTCTGCAGTAAAAATTTGCCAGATAAGCGATCGCAGGGTAGAATTCTGCATTCGACTGGTCGACACTGACATAGTCGGCATTATTAAGAGGGTTAATGGGGTCAATATCACATGTAAACCAAGACAGTGGTTATCCAAAATTGTTTTAGGTGGATTGTACTACTCATGTATATATGATTTGGATATTAAGGTTTATCCATATTCTATAAAATGAGAGAAAATTGAAGTTGTGAGTCTGAAAATACATATTTGGAAAAAAATTACATTTTTTTCCGACAACCCCCCCCCCCCTAAATGAATAAGGAAAAAATTTACGTGTAAATTTTTGACGCCTAGGTACCCCCCCCCCCCCCCACCCCCGGTACGTTGTGTCCCGCAGTTTTTTTCCGGCCCCCCCCCCCCTGCCGAAAACGGAAAAAAATTTGGCGGTGGGGGTGGGTGGGTACAAAAAATGATCGAAAGGGAAAAAATGCCATACGTGCCAGCTGTACGTGCCTGAAAAAAAATTCGGACCCCCCCCCCCCCCCCCCCCCCTGGAATAACCGGAAATGTGTTTTTATTTTTTTCCCGGTCTTCGCTAATGACAACTGTTGTTAAGCTTTGGAGTTGGAACAGAGACTGCTGAGAATTGATAAATTAGACGCATTTTTGCGATTAAATTCATTCAGTTGATGGCACCTATGATCTAGTTATCTTGCCAAGTTAACTTTCAGTTAATCATTTATTGAAACATGAACGGCAATAACAAAGACTCAGAGTTTGAAACTGTCAGTTTCAAACACAAACTTGACCAAGTCAGACTCAAACAACGGAAGTCTCAAATCACAGTAAAAGAAGTGTTTTGGTGACATTTTTCGGTCCGAAACAATATATGAAGTACAATTTTTTATTTAGATCACTCACCTTCTATGTATATAGTTTTCATCTCATCCTTTTGTTGTGTGATAATAGGTCATTTGTGGAAATACTAACGCCGAGGTGGTGAGTTCTGTATTTGAACTACAAGGCTTAGCAACAACCATGTCTGTGCAACGTCAAATCTGATTGGTTAAGATAGACAATCTGACCAATAGAAAAATCGTTTTTATTGCGCCTTTCATTTAAGAGAGCGCCACTTTACGTTACGTTAAGCGCGTGCTCTGATACTATTCTCAGGTAACGTGAACTATATATAGATATTCCACCAACGCACCGCATCAGTATCTGAAAGTGGAATGTCCTTTACAACCTCACCGCCGCATATACACACTATATAGTTACCACGACTGGGTGTGTTGCACCCCCACCACTGAAGAAATATAACTCTATAATAACACCACCACTGAAATGTCTATCAACTTACACTCCAAATCGAGTAATTTTGCCATTAACCCTTGGATCGTTACCCACAGTTCTTTGTCGTTTTGATGAAAACCAGACTAGAACAGCTGCGCGTGTGGATCGTCTTATGAAACGATAAAGCCTGTAACCAGTGTTCACGCTGGACCGAAAAAAACTTTAGCCAAAAGTTTAGCCAAATGGAAATTTTATTAGCCAAATGAAATAAACTTTAGCCAAATGTTTTTTGGCCAAATTAAAAACAATTTGGCCAAAGTAAATCATCGTTTTCTGGTCGGTTCACAATTAATGACTAAAATATTTGTTTAAAACTTTATTTGTTATACTCAGAACTGATGAATATCTATTGTATTCAAATCTTTTATGAAGTTAAGCCAGGGATATACATTTAATGACACACATTGCGTAACCACTGAGTTATGAACTGCTCTTCTATCACGAACAAAGCAGACGACTTAATTAATTACATAACCAGTATACAGCTTATATGTTTTGATGATTAGATGATGATGGAAATTGTGAATGATGGATACTATTCCGATCCGCCTATTTATTGGACATTACAAAAACACCTTAAAACAGCAGCGGTATCACTAGTTAATCACCTATTCATTGTGCTCACTGATGACAACTCTCTTCAAAGCATACATGTTTCGTATTGTTTACATAGTCGGTGTCATCGTCGGCGTATAAACAAAAAATCACTCTTTAAAACAACAGCGTCACCACTAGGTATTCACCTATTAATGGTGCTCACTGATAACAACTCTCTTCAAAGCATATATATAAACAAAAATACTGATCAGATGTCAATCAGTTGTATAATGTTCCCTTTGTACAGCCGCCACACGGAACGATATTTCATAAGTACGAAAATAACGAAATACCGGTACTTTCGTCACCTAACTTGAATGTCGATCTATTGAGCGCTTTTATTAATTAGCTTTCTGACTCCATGATTTCCGTCTCCATTTTGGGTAAAAAAAAGTTTAGCCAAAATTTTAGCCATATTCGAAAAAGATTAGCCATTGGCTAATTTGGCTACCGACAGCGTGAACACGGGAAGATTCGGTCGGGGGATGATTTGGCTGAAAAGTCTATTAGTACGTGGGCTAGAAACACCCCCGTGCACCCCCCCCCCCAGATCCTCCGAAAGTGGTATCATTTTGTTCGTTAGACCTTTCTGAATAAGATTAGGCATGTTACCAAGAAATCTGTAGGGATGGCAACCGGTTTCCCGCCATTTTTCAAAATGGCGCCGCGAAAAATTATCTTTTCTTATATCTCAGGTTCTGATGCACCTAGAAGCATAATTTTGGTGTCTATACCCATGTTTCCGGGGTCAAAGAATCCACTGAAGCTCATTGGAATTGAACTTGACCAACCGGAAACTGGTTTTCCGCCATTTTTTCAAAATGGCCGCCAAAAATCCCAATATTTACCCATATTTTCATCAAAAAATCTCGAAGAGACATCAATTTTAACCCCAAAACCCATGTTTTCTAGGCCAAAGAAATCAACTAGAATGATGATGATATTTGATTATTTGCTTTTCGCTACCTGAGTTCCATATTGTCGTAAGCGACATCCTTCCAGGATGTCGCTTACGACAATGTGGAATTCAGGTAGCGATTTGGCAGATATCTTCAATTTCAAAATGGCTGCCAAGCAAAAATTAATAGCAACTAACTAGGATATATTTGTGGGACTTTACTCGTGATCAGATTCGTCACAGTCTTCATCTGATGAAACTGGTGGTGAGTCCTGGTCATCTGAATCATCATCAGCTTCTGAATCGCTTAGAGCGATATCATCAACTTCATCGACTAGAGCCTCCGGAAGAATCGGACCATCAACCCATAGTGGTTAGTGTAAACATATTTTTATTTCCAAATCCAAACATAATACACATAATACACAAGTGACATAAATATATAACATATAAGAGATAAATGTATGGAAATGAGGATCAGACAACAAGCCCGAGGGCTTATATGAAGTCTTCTCCTCTTTGGCGACATGCCCCTTCCTCAATAAGTGAGGGAGGGGTATCGATCAGACGGGAAAGGATATAAATAACGTTTTTTAAAGGAGAAGTAACTAAGTTTGAGTTGGGGATGGAAACAGCGGGAATATAGTGTTAGGGATAGCAGGAGGCAGAGCGAGATAGAGAGAGAGAGAGAGAGAGAGAGAGAGAGAGAGAGAGAGAGAGAGAGAGAGAGAGAGAGAGAGAGAAAGAGAGATAGAATGAGAGAGAGAGAGTGAGAAAGTGGAGGGGCAGAGTTTTCAATAATTTAGTTGCTGCGTGATGAAAATTATGCTCGTAGTAATATGCATGCGTCAGGCTCCATGGGAGGGGGTCAATCGCAATGGCCAATTCCTATTTCAATGGGGTTCACTGTGAATATCGCTGCATTCTTCATGTAGAATCATTTCACGTATATACAGGATAGTGACAAGTAAGTAACTTACAAAATAATCGTTATCGGAAGACATTTAGTACTACATATATAATGGGGAACATCGTGCTGCCGCATAACGCGGCCGGAATCCAAAGCAATTTGTTACCCATACAGATCATTGAAATCTTTTTGTTTTCATAATATATGTCTGTACTGCATTAAATATTTGTTTGTTTTCGCGAAGACTAAGCTCCCTTGACCCCTGCATTAGTGTATTCTCAGATAAGGCAACATTTGGTAGGGAGTCATATAGTTCTCTTCTGGGCTCTTGATAAAATGTACATTCAAAGAGATAGTGGTAAGTTGTCTCAAATTCCCCACATAAACAGAAGGGGGAAATTTTTACATGGTTATCTGTCAGGTCACCACTCAGGTGGCTGCAGTTCAATCTTAACCGGGTGTGAAGGATATGAGATTTACGGGATTTACTATGATAAAAATAGGCAGGTGGACGTATATTGTCACTGTTCAGTTCTTTTTTGAAGTCTTCGATTGTACTGCAGCTTTTTATAGTTTCCGGTAGTTTGTTCCATTCGGTAATTGTAGATGGTAAGAATGAATCCATATAATAGTCATAGTTAATATTCGAGGGTAGTCTTATATGTTCAAATCTGAAATAGTGGTTCCAGATGGCCAGAGCTGAGTGTCCATCCATGTCCATCAGTTGGTAGTGGTACATCTTTGTCGGGAATATCTGCCCGTCTCCATATAGCGACATGGTAGTTCACTCTCCGGATGTGTTGCTGCAAGGCTCCACGACAAGGTGGTAAAGTTGCCAGATCCATATTACAACCAATTCGAATCCTGTCATCGTCGCAGCACTTCTCCTTAATGAGTGTGTGACGAAGACTATCTACAGTTTTGTATTTTGGTCGACCGTATAAAGCACATGTGTACTCTTCCAAACCAGTGAACAAATCCTCGCTCACCTCCCATTCTAGTCCAAGCTTAGCAAGGATAGGTTGGAACTTCGGCTGCTTCTGCGTCACCTTTATGAGCTTCACTTTCCCAATCCCCTTGAAACAACTGGTGGTATCACAATGTGTATATGCATGTAACGCTAAGAGGGCTGTGCAGTACTAGTGTGTGAAACCATCTGCCAATTCTGTGACGTTGATCAGTCTTTTGTTATTACAGGTTCCAGTGTTAAATGGGATAGTGATGGTGAATCCTAACACAAAGTGGAGCAGGATGAAAAAATATCACTATCAGGAGTACGAACTCGTGCATAATCAAATCCCTGATCTTGAGCATATTTACAATGCGTCTCTTCTTGTGTCGACATCAGGGAAGGAATTTCAGTCTTCGCCAGAGAATTGCCATCACTAGTCTCCAACAAGAATACTTGCCCCTCACAGATGACAATGACCTTTCTCATTTCTAGACTCTTAGCAAACTCGTCATTGCTCCACACATTTAAAATCACACGTACAAGTTGCTCTCTTCGTTGTCGCTCTAAAGCTTTTATTGAGTTCTGTTTGTACATGTCGGTGCTGAATACAATGTCAGATGACTTAGGCATGTCAAATACCTTGTGACTGATATCTTTGAAAATTCCAGGCACTTCCCGCAAGCAGTGGAACAAAGCATTGCCATCCACAATCAAGAGAGTTGAGTCTGGAGGTGGAATTGTCGCATCATTAACCTCCTTGGTGACATGGTGGAATCCTTTGGCTTTCGGTGTGACGGACAAGTAACCATCTGCTGTTCCTAGACTGTAGGGACAGGCGTAAGACAGTACTTCATGACTTCCTCTAGTCTTATAATGTTACCCTCCTGTGATTTCACAGCATCTGGAATGCCAAACTACCTTGCTTTTTATAGTCGAATAAGTCGATCACTTTGTTCTGGCTAGTCTTCAGCCGAACAGACTTTTGTGTTTTACCTAGGGTGAGTAGCCTCATCTTCCATTCACCATTCGTAGTTGCACGACACAAGTCTTGCCCAATGGATTGCACGACGCGACTCTTTGCCCCAGATACAGTGATATTGCTTCTACCCACCAGCAGCACATGCAAAAACTTGTTTAGTTCTTCTGGAAGCATACTCCTCGAAGTCTCAAAGTCATCGGCAGTCACAATGCTATCACTTGTCTGGAATGCAGTATTTATAGCTTGACGGAGTTCAAGGGCAACATCACTAGTTTTATCGACACAAATCAACTCATATGCCAAAGACATTGCATTTCCAGCCGAAATTGCAGAACTGTATACTAATTGTTGCCGGAATTTCGCTTTCTTTTCCAATTGAACAAATGATAGTGACTCTGGGTAGGATTTCATTAGTTTACATCTGAGGTTTTCTGATCTGTACATCGGGTTTGGGAAAGGTGTTTCCTGCAGATGAGACACAAAGTCCTGGACCAGATCAGTCAGTTTTACCACACCATGTTTTACAATAAGATACTTGTCCATAGTAAAACAAACTTGATCGAATGCACACCGATGAGCAAGTTCCATCGCACTTTGTCGAGTCTTTGCCTCAAGCGAATCACTTCTCCAGTGAACGGATATATTTACATACTGCTTGCGACAGGTGCGGTGGAACTGTGCTTCGCACGCGAACAAATCATACCCTCTTATTCTTGTTAGGAGGTCATGGTCTTTTTTCTGTTCAGCTACTTGCGAAACGGTATCGCCGCCTCCATATTCGAATTTACTGAGGGGTTCAGTTGTCCATTTACCCCAACTTTTAACTTCATTGTGCCCTTCCTTTCGACAGAAAATACAGTCCGCTTTAAATTTGAATTTCTCAAACGCTTTTGATGACCTCCTTGTTGTCTGGGAAGATGGTCCTGGAATTGCTTCATCCTCCTCTTCTCCTTTTAGACGATTCAAGTTAGCAGTGAACTTTTGGTAGCACTCGCGGTGATAACCATACTGAAAGTCTGGTGCATATGTCGATGGAATGTTTTTACAAATGTTTGCTCTGCGGTGAACTGAACTTGCAGGTTCTGCTAACCTCAGTCTAGAAACATCCTGAATTTTGTTGAACATTTCTTCTGGAATCTTAAGTTCAGAAAGGAGAATTATTTTTTCTGATTTGCATTCATCATCACGAATAATGCATGTAGGTTGGAGTGCTGATGCTACATCAGATTTAGGAGTGGGGGTTAATTTTCGTTTCTTGCTTGGTAAGCTCATTTTCAAAAGTTCTGTTAGTATACCACCACCAGTTAGTAATTATTAGTGTATTAAAACCTTCATAAATACAACATCAATACTACATCATGAAACCTGTAATATAGAAGCAAAAGCTGTATTATCCAGGAAAAACATAATAGAGTGCATGGGCTAGAAAGACTCACCACTTGCGTCATTAATTTTTGCTTGGCAGCCATTTTAAAATTGAAGGTATCTACCAAAAGCAAATAATCAAATATCATCATCATTCTAGTTGATTTCTTTGGCCTAGAAAACATGGGTTTGGGGATAAAAATGTTGTTTCTTCGAGATTTTTTGATGCAAATATGGGTAAATATTAGGATTTTTGGCGGCCATCTTGAAAAATGGCGGAAAATCAGTTTCCGGTTGGTCAAATTCAATTTCCATTAGCTTCAGTGGATTCTTTGACCCCGGAAAGATGGGTATAGACACCAACATTATGCTTCTAGGTGCATCAGGACCTGAGATATAATAAAAGGTAATTTTTCGCGGCGGCCATTTTTTAAAATGGCGGGAAACCGGTTTCCATCCCTACAGATTTCTTGGTAACATGCCTAATCTTATTCAGAAAGGTCTAACGAACAAAATGATACCACTTTTGGAGGATCTGGGGGGGTGCACGGGGGTGTTTCTAGCCCACATACTATATTGGTCTGGTTAATTAGTTCAGGGTCTGTGGCGTGTTGACAGCTTGGTCCTTGTCTTATTGACAGAACATTCAGTTGTACCGTAACAATAACATCCAATTGGAGACATTGCGTGATTAATTACAATGGTGTTTATTAACTCACTGGCAACTGTGGCAACAACACACTTTATTAGACGAATAATATAACAAAAACTATGAAACCTATTTACAGCAGCTCACAGAAGGCGTAACGGACAATACAAACAGCAATATAGAAATTAACATTCATACAGAAACACTATTCTTTATTTGAAAACACATGATTAAACATTAAAATCATGGATTACATCTATAAAAACGATCACAAAACCTTACTTTATTACGACACATTAAAAATTATTTTAAATAATAACAATATTAATAAATAATACTGTTATTTATTTCTTTATTATAAAATATCGCAGTTTATTATTGCTGTCCTGCTGTTATTGCATGGCGTTTCTATTTCTAAGAAAGTAGATGTGATAAGTGTTTCTGTCGTGTGAACGAGCAATGCTATAGAATGGAAAACGGACGAGAAATAAATGAATATACGAAACGAAACTATGAAACACCGTGGATGCGAATTCAGTGAATGCCATTATTCTCTTATAAAAAAGACAACGATATCGTGGAACGTATATACACAGACGATGGAAAGGAGGAACGTTGTGCATTATATACACAATATACAGTGATTACCCGATCGACATGGCGCGTGTCCATCATGCTTTTTATCATCAATTTAATTTTGACATCAGAGTTATCTTCATAATCATAATAACCATCATCATCGGCTTCGTTATCGTCATAATCTTCATATCTAACGGCAACACAGTCTTAATCAACACAAAAAACAATAACTCCAACAACAACACCAGTATCAGTAATCAGTAAGAGGTGTTACATCTCACCTGGGTTTACACATAGAATATTAGATTAGATTATTTATTGTAATGATGCACATATCTAAACACTTTTATAAGAATATGACACATGTCGTTTGTTTTGCATATTTTTGTTTTTAAATTTGTTTTTCCAATAGTATTTCTTATTAGATATAACTCTTGCATAATGTCATATTTTAACTTTGTCTTATTTGTGAGCGTTGTCAGCCACTCTAACACGTAGATGTCTATTAATAAATAAATAAATATATATTGATTGTTTATTCAGAAACGACTGAATCCTGGGAGCTGAACATTTGTACATATATGTATAGAATCTTTCACCCGGGGAATCTTATTCACTGTACCTTTGACATCAGACGTTATACAATCGCACTAATAATCAATTAAATCAAATAATTTATTTTATACCCAAAATGGTTGCAATCTGGTCGGGGAAGATTGCAAGATTGCTCATGTCACCTGGTCAACTCTTCACGCCAACAGAACTCAAAACGTGCCTGATGTGTCCATAATTCAGCAATCTTCTCCAGAAAGTCATGTTGATATACAGCCTGCAAACTCGCCTAATGTTGGGAATACGTCTTCACCCGTGCCCCGTGCATCCCAATTACACCCTCAAGACGCATCAACCCCAACTTCTTCTAAACCAAATGTCAAGTATTCAGACAACGTTGACAGTGATTGGTCGGGAGGTAACTCTATTAACGCTACGCACAACTCTCATTCTAGTCGAAAAGTTGACAATAGCCATTCAGCCAGCACACTGGAGAGCGTAGATGTCGATGACATCAATAACCGACCTAGACATGCATCTCCTAGAGATACAACATCTTCTTTCAGCCAGAATCATAGGCGAACAGAGGATAGACGTGTTGACAATAATTCAAACCACGATAATCGCAGTAACGATTACTACAGATGTGACGATTCGCACGACATGGATTATGTACGTTTTAAACAAAATGAAAATTCTCGTCCCATCAGGACGCGGAGAATCTTTGTTGGTAATCTGGACACCAAAGTGGACGCCCAAGTTCTCTCAGACTACCTTAGTGAATATAAAATTCGTCACTCAGTAATTCGCATTCTCCGTGGTGGAAAGTACGATGGTCCCGTCTCGGCACGTATAAATGTTCATGTTCATGATTTTGAAGAAGCCCTGGAGACCGGTTTCTGGCCAGAGTCTGTACTTTGTAGACCCTGGCTTTCTAAGAGTTCATTCGGCGACAGACGTCCAGCAACATATACTGTCCGTTTTAACCGTCAGTCAAATCGGTTTGGAGAGGATGCTTGATATCCCAAATGTTGTAGTAATTTCTTCATTTTCAGATCTACAATATTCCTAATGCATGGCACAAAATGATTCGCACTGATAAACATAGTATTGTGTATAAGAACTCACACAAACGTAGGTCTTTTGCACTGTCAATTTGTATAGTCGTGATGTTGAATATCGTCACGTGGAACGCCACTGGGGCGATGGGTAGCAGCAGCTACATGTCAGATCTACTTGCAAATCAGGAGGTGGACTTTTTTGGAATCAGCGAGCATTGGCTCCACAATCACAATGTACACATACTTGATACTATTAGCAACAATTACCGGTACCACGCAGTGTGTGATTTCTCACAGAGACTACCCATGCAGAGGGGGCGTGACAAGGGTGGTGTAGCGATTTTCTGGCACAGAAGGCTGGATAGCGCTGTCTCAATACTTGACCTAAATGACGATAGACTATGTGGTATTCAATTACAGTTAGATAACTTGCAATACATTTATATTATACAGGTCTATCTGCCCTCAACGAACTACACAGTCGCATTTTATCGTGACTATTTAAATAAGCTGGACATTACGATTGATTATTACTCATCTATGGGTACAGTTATTGTCATGGGTGATTTTAACGGCAATATCCAGAAATCGGATGCCAGAAATCGCAGTTTCAAGAAACTTATCGCACGTAGGAAACTCGTTTCTGTGAATCAGTCTGATCCGGTCACACGTTTGGTTGCTACACACATTCCAGCTTCTGCAGCAAGCGACTCAGGCACCACGATCGATCATATATTTATACACAAATCAAATCTGCACCGTGTAAACGAAATAAGAGTCATCGACGACTCTGCCACTGATTATTCCAACCACCGTCCTATCAAAATGCTCATCGAGCTAGGTAATCACCGCACTCGTCCAAATTCCGAGCGATGCACTGTCAACTGGAAGAAGTTTTTATCTTCAGAATCTTCAATGGCTGGTTATCAAAATTGTGTCGATGAACTTCTACCCAATAGTCCCATTACGGACTCTGCTAGTCTTGATAAATATTACTCAGGCATTATCGAAGCTATTAATTCTGCGTCGTCAATCTTCATTCCAAAGAAAATGTACAAATCGCACGTTAAACCATACTGGAATGAAAAGCTGAAGGAACTTCATAATCAAATGCGCAACTTCAAACGTATATGGAACGTTGAAGGTCGCCCAAGAGGTCAGGATCACCTCTCGTATGCCCAATATAAAGCAGCGAAGTGTGCGTTCCGCAAGGAACTACGACATAGCAACTTGAAATTCTTGTCAAGCCAAAACGACCTAGTTGACAATGCTGCGGAAATCAACCAAGAGCACTTTTTTCGGTTATTTAACCAAAACAAATCTAGAACTAGGGCAACTAATAATAACTTCTTCGAAGTTGACAATGCTATGCTCCGTAATCCAGAAGAAATCACAACTGCGTGGGCTGAGTATTATGAACGATTATATTGCCAACTTGAGTCGGACGCATTCGATCATCATCATTACGATTATGTCAATAATTCAGTTGAAGACATTGCATCTAACATAAACACACATGGTGTCTCTACCCCACTTGATAAACATATGTTATATCCTATTTCTATTCAGGAGCTAAAGGAAATTCTCAAGTCAATGAATATGGGGAAAGCTCCTGGTCCGGACATGATATGTTACGAGCACATTGTGTATGGAGGCGAGTCGTTACATGAACGGTTAGCGTACGTCTTGAACAAAATGCTAGATCTACAACATATACCCGCTATGGCAAAATCTGGCCTGATGGTTTCCCTGTATAAGGGTGGTGATAAGCCAAAAACTAAATTCGACAGCTACAGGGCAATAACTCTTCTACCAGTTCTGTATAAGACACTAGAAAAAATAATGTTGTCTCGCATGGAACGCAATACGCCAAATCTAATTAAAGTTCACCCCCTTCAAAACGGTTTTCAGAAAAATGTCAGTTGTCTTATGTCGTCATATGTATTGCATGAAAGCATGAATTTCACAAAAGAACAACAGTCTAAACTATTCGCCTGCTTCTTGGATGTACATAAGGCATTCGACACAGTATGGATCAACGGCTTATTGTTGAAACTACACCATCGTGGGTTCCAAGGCAAAATATGGCTCCTCCTAAGAGAGTTTTTGAGTAATATATCATGTGTAGTCAAACATACAGACATTCTGTCTAAGTCAATTGCGATAAAACAAGGCGCACGGCAAGGGGATATTTTATCCCCTCTGTTCTATATGTTGTACATAGATGATCTGTTGTATGAACTTGAAGCTTCAAACTTTGGTTTTCGACTTTTATCCTCCAACTGCTCGTCTCCAACACAAGCTGATGATATGACATTATTGTCCCTCTCAAGTTACGGCTTACAACGTTTATGCGATATATGCACATCATATAGTCAAAAGTGGCGGTTCATGTATAATCCAAACAAATGTAAAGTCATCGTTTTTAACGAAACTTCTCGCCAGAGTTGCAACACAAGTAGACGATGGACTGTCGCTGGTAGTACTTTGACCGAAACAGACGAAATCACTCATTTGGGCATACAAGTAAATAAGTACAGCTTTGTCAAAGAATTTGTTGAAGTCATTGTAGACAAAATCAGGTCAACTTTTTTCCTCTTAAGTAATGCTGGTCTTTATGCCGGAGGGATCACTCCGTCGAGTTGCGCAACTATATACAAAACGATGGTGCTGCCAAAAGGATTATATGGATCAGAATTTCTGTGTGGCATGTCTGTGTCAGATACTACTTCGCTCGAGAAAATCCACCGATTTTGCTTGAAACGCATTCAAGGACTGCCTGTAATGACGAGAACCGATATTGTCCTAGGTCTCATGGGCCTAGGCCCTATTTCCTCTTTTATAGATGCACGAAAACTCAGTTTGTTTGGTAGCCTTTGTCGCATATCGCCTTCCAAAGTATGCAAGGAAATTTTTGTATCAAGACTTCACATGCATCTTTCTCGTAAATATAATAATCCTCAGTCATACTTTGCTGACATTGAACGAATTCTTATTTCTCACAACTTGAACCAATATCTTGAGCAACTCGCAGTAGTCGGTACGTGTCCAATCCGCCCGGAGTGGACCCGACTAGTCAAAACGGAAGTCAACAGTAAGCGCGATATCGACTGGACGCAACATGTTCAAAACGACCCAACACTAACATGCTTCTATCAAATCCAAAGTCACTTACAGATGTCTCTCCTTTGGCGTTGTTGTCGGCAATATCCAGAGCGGAAGAGATACTTTTTCACCGTTGCCCAACTTATAGCGACTACTGCTACCAAACACGAGGGTACTTGTGCGTTATGTCACTTGGTTTATGACGACGTGGTAACACACGTTATGATTTATTGCACTCATCATATAGTGTGCTCTCGTCGTAATGACATGTGGTACCAAATGATTGACACATTTGGATTACTGTTCTATCTTTGGGTGGATGAGCTTGACGATGATGAACTTGTAATGCTTCACCTTACAAAACTTCCGTCTGAATTATTTTCTTTCATTGAAGACCCTATGTTTTTCGTATCATTTATAGTTCACCACACCCACTTATTATGGCTATCACACAAAATGCTGTCAAGTCTTCATTCTGAGTAATCTCCAAACGTATCAACGAAACTCCACAGTGGTATGTTAGGACCAATTATTAACTGATCACCACAGAAATCAAATTCCAATGTTCGGATCAAAAATGCAAAGGAAATAAGCTTTCATTCCCAATTAAGTTATATTACCACATCAGACGAAAGGCCAATTACGTTGGTTCAGGTAATATGTTTTTTTTCGAAATTGTATCTCTGTGTATTGTAGTCTGTCGGTGTAGTCATCATCACTCGTCCATGCGGATGTGATGTTACCGGTGTGAATGTAAAAATAGCAGTTGTGTGCGCTTTTGTATTTCTTGCACTTATGCATTGTGGTATATCAATTGTATTTGAATAGTAAACGACACAATACTAACATTTGAATAATATTCCAAATTCTAACTGATTGCCGCCAGTAAATTAGCAAATGCGAGTTTAAGCATTTATTCTCTGTACCTTTCGAATTTTATCCGCATTATGTAAATATGTTCAGGTTTAAAATTTATGTTCGCGTGCCTGTGTTTGTCTATCTGCATATACTATGTCCGCATGTCGTTATGTCTGATTGCATGTCTGAATTTATATCTGCCTGTGGGTAAGGCTTCTCAATATTTGACCCAACATGTATACCATGTCTTGGAGGCACTTGTGTCATTTGTGTATATATATACTGCTATTTGTTTATTTTCATGTTGGCTAAAATGTTAGCCTACCTTGATACTGTATACATGTATAACATTTGATAAACTCTTCAGTTATGGAGGTCAATAAAGATATATATATATTAGATTAGATTATTTATTGTAATGATGCACATATCTAAACACTTTTATAAGAATATGACACATGTCGTTTGTTTTGCATATTTTTGTTTTTAAATTTGTTTTTCCAATAGTATTTCTTATTAGATATAACTCTTGCATAATGTCATATTTTAACTTTGTCTTATTTGTGAGCGTTGTCAGCCACTCTAACACGTAGATGTCTATTAATAAATAAATAAATATATATTGATTGTTTATTCAGAAACGACTGAATCCTGGGAGCTGAACATTTGTACATATATGTATAGAATCTTTCACCCGGGGAATCTTATTCACTGTACCTTTGACATCAGACGTTATACAATCGCACTAATAATCAATTAAATCAAATAATTTATTTTATACCCAAAATGGTTGCAATCTGGTCGGGGAAGATTGACCCGTAGAGTGCCATGAAATAGATGTGTTGAGCTCGGACGAATTAAAGGGGCATATATGATCAACAAAAATCGTTACTGGTATAAAATTTGTACAGATGGTTCACTTAGCCAGAGAGGCTGGCATGAGATAGGCGCATCTTTTCATGTTCCATCTATTAATAATGGCTGATAATAAAACATTGATAACTTATATTTGACCTCAGTTGACTTAAGTGGCACAAATATATCATATGACCAATATAGAGCGTTTATTATCATTTCAAAAGATATTTGGGAATATATGTGTGCCGACTTTCAAATAATATTTTAACACCTTTATCCCAATATATGTATGATCTATATGAACAAAACGAGACATACATGTCTTTCAATTCACGAAGAATACAAACCTCATGATATATTACAAGCCCCATGATATATTACTTGATATAATACAAGCCCAATTATATATTACAATCACCATGATATATTACATGATATAATACAAGCCCCATGATATATTACATGGTAGATTACAAGCCCCATTATATATTACAATCACCATGATATATTACATGATATAATACAAGCCCCATGATATATTACATGGTAGATTACAAGCCCCGTGATATATTTACAAGCCCCATGATATATGACATGATATAATACAAGCCCCATGATATATTACATGGTAGATTACAAGCCCCGTGATATATTTACAATCCCCATGATATATTACATGATATAATACAAGCCCCATAATATATTACATGGTAGATTACAAGCCCCGTGATATATTTACAAGCCCCATGATATATGACATGATACAATACAAGCCCCAGAAAATATTACAAGCCCATGACATATACATGTATCACAAGCCCCAATATATAGTATAATTCCCATGATATATTACAAGCCACGTGGTATATTACAAGCCCTATGATATATTACAAGCCGATGATATAGGTTGATTCCAAACTAACAACAGAAAGTAAAATGGTACCAAGATAAAAATATTGCCTAACCATATTATAAGGATTTTGCGGTGAACTCGTATGCTTACGTTATGAATCTTGGATATCTCAGATTCACAGAAATTACGACTGACCTACTTTATACACGATTTTGGGTCCATTCTTTTGATGGCCGATTGTTTAAGGGGTGTAAATAGTAACTATATAATAGAATAGAATAGAATAGAGTTTATTTACCAATAAAGGCCCTCAGTGGGTAAGTTACAAAGTGTTATAAGTATAACAAACATATAGTATAGGGTGTAACAGCTAGATATAATCAGATACAAACATATAAAGTTACCATGACTGCATAACTAGTGAGAACTTTTATGCCCTTGCTTTGAAGTAAGATAATGGTTGTTAGCAAGTAATGTGAATAAAACAATTGTTTTAAACCAAAAGATTTAAATATGTAGCGTTTGAGAATGGAGTTAGCTTTTGTGTTTGTATAAAAAGCTAATCTAGTAGCTATATAGGCATTGGCTAGGCGTGACGTTGTCCGAGTAGTCGTCAGTCATGGTACAGCATGGGTTAAGTGATAAATAAGTAAGTGACTAACTATACATTCTGAGAACTGCCGAGAACTTTTGACTTTAGTTTTCGATTTAATTATTCTCCGGTACGAATTGTTTTATATACATTGTAAAGTGACCTCGAGGATTAGAGGTAGATCATCTCTTTGTAAACATGTATTATACCGGGGTATAAAATATTAGAAACTATTTAAAATTTGTTATTTAAAGAGATAATCCATCTTTAAATGATTTCCCGCATATATATACATGTATACACACACATATATCACATATATCACAATTATAATGACCAGTGATTTCCGGTGTCAAATATTTTTTTGCTGAAACGATCTGATCGACCGAGAATTCCTAACTTTAGTTTTCAGTTCACTTATTGTCCGATAAGAATTGTTTTATATAAATTGATCTCACCGATTAAAGATGGATTATCTCTTTAAATAATTTTTTTTGCGCGGGTATAAAATAATATATATGAACTGAAGACCCCGGTCCGGAAAGGCTTCTATCAATTAATATTGATTTTCTTTCGATTATTAAATCGGGACCGTTCGTGTTACTATTTTTAGAACAGACCATTCGGATGTTACCATATTGCGATATAGAGCACTGGGCTATTCCTACGGCTACGCAACGAAAGTCAAATGTCACAGATTGGTTGTTTGTACTTTTTTGTTCCACATATATAAGCGCTCATAAGTATAATTAACGTTTATTTGTGACAAAATTGTTGCATAAAATTTATGGTCTCTGTTAGCGGTAACCACTATTGTTCGTTAGCTGAACAAACACACCTTTTTAGACCAGAAATATTCGAAATAAAATTAATATTAATCGATAGAAGCATTTCAGGACAGAAGTCTTCGATTCGAATCTAATATTTTATACTCCGGTAACTATATTGTACATGTTTACAAAGAGATAATCCACCTTTAAGTTTATTTCCTGCATATATCACAATCAAAATGGCAATGCCCGTCGATTTCCGGTGTGAATTATCTTATGTTCGATCATGTTATCGCTGAAACGGAACGGATTCCTCTGACATATCGCATTGATACGGGCGATCTCTCGTATGAAATGTTGTGAGTAAGTCAAATGGCTTGACTTGACTACTAGTACATACTTTAGGGCATATCACAACGGTAAGGCTTATCTCCCGTGTGTATTCTCTTGTGTGTCACCAAGACGTCCGATCGAGTAAATGATTTTCCGCATATATCACAATGGTATGGCTTATCACCTGTGTGGATTCTCATATGGACCGCCAATTCGCTTGATTGAATAAATAATTTCCCGCATATATCACAATGGTAGGGCCTATCACCTGTGTGGATTCTCTTATGTTTCGCCAAGTCGCTTGATTGAGTAAATGACTTCCCACATATATCACAATCGTAAGGCTTACATGTATCTCCGGCGTGGACTCTCATATGTGTAACCAGCCTGTCCAATCTATTAAATGATTTCCCGCATTTTTCACAATGATAAGGCTTATTTCCTGTGTGGATTCTCTTGTGTGTCACCAAGACGTCCGATCGAGTAAATGATTTTCCGCATATATCACAATGGTATGGCTTATCACCTGTGTGGATTCTCATATGGACGTCCAATTGGCTTGATTGAATAAATGATTTCCCGCATATATCACAATGGTAGGGCTTATCACCTGTATGGATTCTCTTATGTTTCGCCAAGTCGCTTGATTGATTAAATGATTTCCCACATATATCACAATGGTAAGGCTTATCTCCGGTGTGGATTCTCGTATGTATCGCCAAGGAGTGCGACTGATTAAATGATTTCCCGCATATATTACAATGGTAGGGCTTAACCCCAGTGTGTATTATCTTGTGCGTCACCAAATCCCTCGATCGAATAAATGATTTCTCACATACATCACAACCGTAAAGCTTATCTTGAGTGTGGATTCTCTTATGAGTCACCAAGATGCTCGATTGAATAAATGATTTTCCGCATATATCACAATGGTAAGGCTTATCTCCTGTGTGAATTCTCTTATGTGTCACCAAGACACTCGAACGACTAAATGATTTCCCGCATATATCACAATGGTAAGGTTTATCTCCGGTGTGGATTCTCTTATGTGTCACCAAGCTGCCTGATTGAGTGAACGATTTCCCGCATATATCACAATAGTAGGGCTTATCACCTGTGTGAATTATCTTATGTTTCGCCAAGTCGCTTGATTGAATCAATGATTTCCCGCATATATCACAATCATAAGGCATATCTCCGGTGTGGATTCTCTTATGCACAACGAAGTTGCTCGATCGAGTGAACGATTCCCCGCATATATCACAATGGTATGGCTTATCTCCGGTGTGGATTTTCGCATGCACCACCTGGTGACTCGATGCATTAAATGATTTCTCGCACACATCACAATCGTAAGGTTTATCTCCGGTGTAACTCTTATGTATCACCAATTTGTTTGATGTGTGGGCGGTCTCGTGAACACCCATGTTAGTATCTCCCATCGCGTAGAATTGTATAGTCTTATTCTTATAGATCAGCTGACCTCGTGAAGCAGTCGTCTATAACTAGACAAAATCTCATTTAATAAGAACCGAAATCCATTAACACAGAATAACTGTAAGTTACATAGAGTATACGATAGAAGAGACATAACGTCTAAAGTAATCACAACTGTGAAGATACGTTATGAAGAATCAAATAAACAACGTGCTTTTGCGACTAGAACCATAGCACCAATGATCCGAAATATAAAACTGGTCACACATATCAGAAACTTACAAAGCACGCTCACGTTAGACGCAGTCATAAAACTTCAATACTGCGTCGAAGTTCCAATTGGGTATTTATATTACTACAAGGTATGCATGTAATGAACTGTCAGAAACTCCTGAGAGGATTTACTGTATTTTACATTATTTTATATAGTATCATATTATGTCGATTCATGTTGTATCACATTAGAATAATTGTCATGTTATCGATGTGTCGCGGTCGATTTGATTGGCTTCGTCGACATTGTATCGTTCTCATCGGTCGCTGCTTATCTCCGATTGGCTGTAATCTCGTTGTTTGATTCGACCGCACCCAATGTCCATTGATGACGTGTTTTGACAGCGGCTCAACGTTTACATCCGATCACATGTATTAAATTTACTATTTCCTAAATTCACTACAATACTGTGACATACTGGCGGAACCCTCACCAAAAACGGCTAACATAAAACTAAGTTAGATCTAACCTGAAATTCTTATAAGACGGTCACCGACGATCTAATGTCGAAATTTAACTGTCAAAAGTGAGATGGGCGGAGCTATAAAACTAACATATTTCACGTGTGCTCAGCTTAGAAGACTGCACAGTAGTTCTACCTTAGAAAATCCCCATTAAAAGAACTATAAAATTTCACGTATGCTTTATGTTAGAAAATTTCTACCTTAGTTCTACGTTAGACAAAATCGCACATGTGTCTGAATGCGTCGAGTGATGCAGAACACAGATTAATTAACTTTCGACAGGTTAAATATATTAAATACCATGCAGCTGGCTTACGTAACAAAAACAAATTCACATATAATACAATATATATATTGCTTTTCAAGACTATATAATAAATAATATAACAAATACATGGAATATACATAACAAATCAATATCAACAACACATTGCACTTAATATGATTTAATTTATATATAGCGGAGAAACTTTAAATATTTTGCTTCCTCCACAGTTGATTGATCAATGCCATCACCAAAATAGGTAAGCCTCAAAATTCGGGAAATTTTCCCGACAAATTCGACATAGTTTCGTTAAATTTGGGCATTTCGTTTTTTTTTATTCCTGAAATTGGATTGTATTTGTTGCCAAAATTTAGGCAATTTATATAAGTGGTTTTCCCATTTATGACCGAATTATGCATATTTAAGTTAATAGAAATCCGATATGTTGTATTTATGTGTATATACGTACACTATACATTATGTTAATAAAACTACTTTGAAATTTTCATTAGAGACATTGTATGGCTTGAATCATGCACAGGAGCTTGTAACGCGCTCCGCTATATTTTATCACAGGCTTTTCTGAAAAGATTTCTGAAAAGATCATTTCTAAAAAAAATATCGCACAAAACAAATAAAGATTTATTTTTTGTTGTGTTATATTTTTTTAGAAACAATCTTGTCAGAAATTCCAACGCCTGCAGTCATGGGCAATTGTGATAGGCCTGCGTGATTTCTGCAATACTCGTGTGTATGCAACTATGCATGCATATTATATGCATGTATGATGTATCCATCTGAGATATAATTATAATGTACATTAATCGGGAGTGCGGCCTACACTTGTTTTTCTACGCTTCGCTAAATGGCGCTATCCAGCGATGTGTACTGCATTAGACATTTTATTTTGCAAATTATCTACATAGTGCATGCATGTTATTTTGCAGCCAGTTGTATACACACGTGACGAGTATACTAGTGAATTATATATATTTATGACAAAATACCTCATCATTTTCTAAATATTAACACTACCGTACCATACTTAATTGAAACATGTTTCTAAATTAATAAATAGCATCACACTATGTAGACAATCATTGCCGATTATAATGCAGTGCACATCCACTGATTGTACCATTTAGCAATGCGTAGACACATAATTCATGTATTCGTGGTCCAACAACTTTAGAGTTATCAATCTTGCATGCTCTTGGACCAAATGGTTTGCGATTGGTGTCATTATAACAGTAGAGTTACCACACTTGGTCTATCAACAAGGACCACGTACCACCAATAATGCACATTCCATCGATTATGCGACAGCATCATAGTGTGTGATACATAGAGAGGAGAACGTGGAAGCAGATGAGCTCAGTGGACACAAATATTGTGACGACTGGGGCATACAATATACAGTTATTGACTGATATGGAGGGAGTTTTGTTATACGTGCATGTTCAATGTGAAGAAAAAAGACAGTCCATTGGGTCGACATGCTAGCTTGCGAGTTATGACAAGTATTCCAAATCTACATCTACTATTCTAAAATATTTCCAATTTTCGGAAATTCTGTAGTTCCATTTGCACACCCCATCATTGGGATAAAATTTCCAACTGGATATTCCAGATATTTCGGAACTTTTCAACTAGTCACCCACCTAGGAGACCAATTTGCCAACTTTGTATTACTTTATGTGGGCTTTTTGGACTTTATTGGGCGGGATTTTCAAAATTGAATGAAATGATATATATCAATAAATAAATACGTAAAATACATCATAATAATACATCAATAATCATAAAATACTATAAAATACAAAAGTTACACATACTCGTAAAGACATATATATGTGGGCAATTTCACGAAGTTGTACTATATTGAGTCCCTCGGTGATATCGGAACAAAATATAAACCCAATTTTAAATTTAGCATATGAATTAATAATAGTTTTTCTTTCGACATTAATGAATGTTTTTAAAAAAACATCATCCTAAAACTTGAAGGTTTATATACATAAGCCGGTCTGATGTACATGCATGAGGATTAACGGAATTTTGGAACATTATATATTTGGGCCTATAATAAAAGTAATTTGATGTATATATGTACACTTAGGATTGTTGACAGAGTTTTTGGAATAACATGCAATATGTCGCAAGTGTTATATATTTCAAAATTAATTTGAAACTTATAACGAAATAGACATATTGCATGTTATGATTATAAAAAATAAATGTGTGCATTTATTTATGCGAGCTCAGCCGGATGGGAGATCGAGTAAACAAATGCAGTGTCATAAATGATTATGATATAGTCTGTATAGTGAAAATGTGATTATATACTCAACACCTCAGTTTCCTTCAGAGGTTTTAGTCGATGTGTGTAGCGCCCCACAATGCGTGAAAATTAAGCGCATCGCCACACGCTATATGTTGGCTTTAAGCCACAAAGTTGACCGCAATGTTTCGACTCTATTTACACAGAACTAGCATGTAGAACTATGAAGGTTGAGTCTTCGTCAGAGGCACGACCTAATATTGAATGGGTATTTACATTATATATGTATGTACTCATTTTGTTTTTGTTTTTAGTTTTTGTTTTTTTCCCGTAATTTATCTCTTTCTTATTAGAAGAGGATTTACGATACCATTTGCATGGTCCCAATCAGTGCATGTGTGTGCGTTTTGTAGATGTCGTTTGCACCCTACGTGATTTAATGTCACAATTTTCATGTATTCAGTGCCTGTGGCATAGTATTAATTTAGATTTACCTCGTATTTCGTTCTCTGCCTGGCATGGTTTGTTCGCATTACCGGCATTTTCCTCGAGGAAAAGGAGTGGTCTGGAGCGTCCAGGGACAATATGAGATTATAATGAGATAGGCATCGCAATTGGGTGCTATCGGTGTGGCTATTGAAGTCAGAGGTCGTAAATTTCAGACCATGCAATATGTCATGTTACGCCAATACTTATCTGACGATTGTGGAATCCGGGTAGGTTATAATCTTGTTTGATCAACAGATTCAAAACCCGAGAGAATGTGCCAAAGCTCTTTTATAATTTCTCTTTATTTATTAAATATTTAGTTTTTTTTAGCTAATTTGCTTTTTATTTTATTGTTTTGAGCTTTTTTGTTATTATTTCTTAGCCTTCTGTTTTATTTTGCTTTCGTGTTTTATATCAACCATTTTGGGGATTGGTTTATGTATAATGTAGTTATTACTATATCGTAATGAGCCATGAAATTTCTCATGACATCACATTTCTGTGCGTGGGTGTGGCTTTGTTATTGTCGTGGTTTCCGGTCCATTCAATCTCTTTTTTGACAGTATTTCGCCGAGATTTTTTGTTCGCCGGAAAGCGACTCTCGGTTCTTCTTTGAATATCTCCCTTATATGTGATGAATTTGGGATTTTTTCCCAATTTTCTTTAAGCATTCTATTTACGGTGTCGCATTTGTTATGAAGGGTGGTAATCATTGTTACCTTGTTGTTATCCCTTATTTTTGAGAGATTTGTTGTTTATTGAACCGGTTCTGTTCCCATATGAGACTGCGTTTCGATGTTTGGCTGTGAAAAATAACCAGAAGGAATGAACCAATGATCCTAATTTTTCATTAAGCCTGTGTGCCTGTTGACCAGCCCTTTGCTAATATTTAAGCAATAAAACATATTTACACCCAAAAAAAATTTGCATCTGCTTACATGCCAGAACAAGACAGTATTTTAGACATTCAAAATTGATGAGATACCCTTTTCAATTGCATTTTATGCATGTATTGGGTTAATGATATCTAATCATAATTTGAGTATTCACCATGTAATGTCCAATTTGTAATATAGATTTTGGTTTGATTTTACTATAACTATTATCTTCCGTTGATCATAAGTTTTCTGAAAACTGCTACGAATCCTGGACCAGGATTCTGTGAATTCCAGAATGTTGCTAAACATGAGGCTAATGAGTCATTAAAGCTGCCCATATATCCCTATATATATACCAACAAGTATGGCACTAACATGCTTACAAACCACATTACATGCCCAATACTTGTAAATTGTTTGAAAAAAACCCATTTTGAAAAATATTTACAAGCATGGAAAAATGGATTTTTTCTGCCTCTGGACCACCCACCCACCCGGCCCTATTTATAATTGTGTATAATTTATACATGTGGTCTATTTTCACAACTTTCCAGTTGTAGGTGGGAATTGTTACTATGGTTCATACGTGTCGTTAATTCATTGCATATACAATTTATTTCATAACTCCAACATGTTGGGTTAAAGTTCACGAGAACACGATGGAAGCTTTAGATTCATACATGAATTGTCGCCACCATTATTTATTTGGGTTTATGTATATTCCCAAGGTGCGCGAATTCAAAGTGCGCGAATTTAAAAATGAGCGAAAAATAGTACTGCGCGAATGTAAATACGAGTAAGGTAGCACGAATTTGGACCGGAAATTGGAAATGATAGATTATGCGGCAATCGGCGTCTGCATTACTGATCAAAATCATTTACTGATCAAAGTCATCAAACGACTAATAGGCCCCTATCACGAGGTAGGAACAGCTCCACGAGAGAGAATATACCTCTTCCGATTTTGGTCCAGTTCAATTATCGATTTCTGGTCCATGAGTTCACTTATGAGTTTTTGTGGAAAATTAAGATAGTTACTACAATTCCTATGATTACTCCATATATATGGCATAAAATAGACCATGCATAGAACACCACGACAATGAACGTGTTTAAATACTGAAGATCGTACGAGATTCTATATAAAACCGATAAACATTAATTGTTAACTAATTCCACGACTTTGCGGATATAGACGTGTTGTACTAGACCATTTACCAAACTTGCGTATTGCAACAATTTACCCTTTAGAGATTAATTCCAAACAAAACTGAGTCTAATTTGGAGTTTTATTTCGAACATATGAACACATGTATATATTTCGTCGTTGTGGAAAACTTGCGTTATTAACGTTGGGAAAATCCCCAGTGACCGTGCGCAGATCGGAAGTGAACTCAGGCAAAACTCGGAAGAGGTAATCTAGACTTCCTCGCGGAGCAGTTCCTGTAACCCGTGAAATATATTGAAAATTTCTTAGGTGAACTGGCAGATTTATAATGTCGACCAAGAGAGATAATTCTATACTGTTAGAAAACTGGTCATTTCGCATCTGAGGAAAAAATGTGGTATTATTTTTGTTAAGTTCCACAATTGTGTCGCCGCATAATATAAAATGCCCGGTATTTTAAACATCGAGACCGTGGATGGGGTGGGTGGGATATTTGGATTATTCGTACAGCGGGGGGGGGGGTCTTGTCAAATTAATATGCTGTTCGACAATTCGACGGTACCAACTGCGAGGACGATTTGGGTTTTAATTCGCCGCGCTTGTTCGTTTCGCCCTGGCACCAGCTAGTAGTTTATATCATTCAGGGCAGATCAGTTCAAGAAACAGTTTTAAAAAACAGAGATATATATATATATATATATATATATATATATTCTCTTGTTAACTTATGAGTATTTAAATGAATGGTACTGATTTATTCCCGCGCCGGTACAGTGGACTGGTGGCAATTTAACGTCGACGTCTGTCAGACGGAGAAGATTGACACCAAAGAGGGATAATTCTATACTGTGAAGAAAAAAATCTGGCTTGAACATGAGTCTGTTGCTGGACCGAAAATACGCTCTTCCGACACCACACTAAGATAGCAATATACATGTAATTTATAATATGAATTTATGAAGTGAGTGGTTGTTCGTTAGACGAAATTCGCATTTATGTTTGCACTGTCATTTGAGATAGATATAATTTAAGAAAATTTTTGTACCATGGTGTTTGAGAGAGTACATAATTAGCACATATTAATTTGTTTCATACATACTCTCAATAGTTGATCAGTTATGTCACGAATGCCAACGTTTGAAAATTCAAACCGTGCAACCAATAGAACCAGTTTTTGCGGATATAATATAATATAAGGATTCAAGATTTCAAAATTCATGATTCAAGAAGAAATTTTAATTTAATACTAAAATAAAACTATTGAATAACAGAATGGGTTCACAACTGCAGGTTCTATATATAATTATGATACTTAGCAATCTGTACTTTAAATTATTTGTGATTTATATTCTTCAATAAAATAATTTATTCGTGAGTAAAAATAGAGTAATTTTGTTTTTACTCATTTATAAGTAAATTTTCTTAGTTGGACTTAGTTGAATTCCGCTAATTAAAAAAAAGGAGAAGTATGGATCTGTAAATAGTATAAGGACAGATTTCTAACATAATTATAATGTGCACTGATGTTAGAAAGTCTGACTTAGAAAATTCCGCTAAATTTTATAAAGCAGGACTTGATCAAAAGTATAAAGGACAGATTTCTAACATAATTCTAATGTGCACTGACGTTAGAAAGTCGGACTTAGAGAATTCCGCTAAATCTTATAAGTAGGAGTTGGTGAAAAGAATAAAGGACAGATTTCTCACATAATTCTAACGTGGTTTACGTCGACAGCCGGTTCAAAGTTGCTGCATTGGAATGAGCGCTCTGCTTTCATACAAGATCTAAGTTATCCCAGCCAATTAGGACATAAAACTAACATAATTCTAAGGTGCTCTAACGTGTTTCTACCCAAATCATACGTGAAGTTTCTGTACGGGAAGGATCGCGTATCAATCAATCGTTGTTGAAGTCGAACCAAAGACGACAGAAATCCCTTATTCTCTTGAGTTAACACACATCGCTGTCTGTAATAACCGAAGATGGTCAAACGCCATTGTCAACCGTACGACAGTGAATCGTTATAAATCGCGGCATCGCCATTTGTATACTTACAGCTTTACATATATACCCGACTTCCCATCAACTAAAATCAGTTTGTATATTTATGCATTGGACATGGATAAGATCGTAGATAGCTTTTCACAATCGTGTCTTATTTGTGCATCCCGACGACATATTCCACATGTTCTCAATTATCAACAACTAGTGACCCTCCGGATTAGGTTGGTACGGTATTTCGTTCGCGGTGGACGCAATCAGAATAAATCGGCAAATGATTTTGGTCTTGCGAGAAACGGTCTCCGTTTTCACAGACGTATGTATTATTAACGACGAGCAAACGGTAACTCTGAAAGATGATTGTCATGATTGTCGGGAAGGGGGGGGGGGAATCCCGACACAAGGCCGGTGGGGTCGCAGCTCCTGAAAACATGTTTTTTCCGGTGTTTGCAGGGGGGGGGGAATTTCCGGCACGTATGCCGGGGTGGGTGGGTGGTCAAAGCCACCAACAAGCAAATTTTTCCGCAACTAAAAAAACAAATTCCTGCTTGTTTTTTAGTGTTTTGGCAATGAGTTGGGCTTCAAAACCACTTTAGTCCAGGAGATATTGGTCGACCTCTGCACCCCCCCAGGACTTAACTTCACCCACTAATTTTCTTCCTTAAGGTCTCCTCTAAAAGTGGCCGCAGAGACTCCAGACAAGATGGCGTCCATCATGGCGGCCATTTTTTAAAAATGCACCAGGTCTCTTTGATCGCCATTATAGTAAAGATGATAGCACAAGCGGTCTTGTTTTCCGCTCGATTCGTTATGCTAATAGACAACCCTTACAAATTAGCCAAAAATCCGACACCAAAATCTGAAAATCTGAAAATATGCTATTTTTCTGACATGTTACCACCTTTCGTTTGTCTCTGTGGGGAAATGTTAGAATTTTTGCGTCATGTTATACATTTATCATATAGAGGAGTCATTGGCGAACACATGGGGACGATAATATGCATTCATTGCGGGATATTTTTGTCCGATATCACGTTTTCCCACATGCCGGTATCATAGGTCAAAGACGAATCTCCGTTAATAACGCGATGTTATGTTTCGAATCAATGAATGTTATTGCTATTATAACAACACCCATGCATATATATTTGCAGGAGATACTCGAGCTAGGATTCCTCTCATACCTGAGTTGAGGAATATTTACCCAAATCCAAGATGGCGGCCAAAATGGCCACCAGAAATAAAAAATCGCCGAAAATCGCTGATTTTAACATCAGTGAGCATTATTGTCATGACAACTCCACACCTGCTTACTATTATAAGTTGGGAACATTTAGGCGAAGAAATTTCCTTGTACCATATCCAAATAAAAGTCCCCC
Source organism: Siphonodentalium dalli (assembly GCA_032622095.1). Lineage (NCBI taxonomy): Eukaryota > Metazoa > Mollusca > Scaphopoda > Gadilida > Siphonodentaliidae > Siphonodentalium > Siphonodentalium dalli. The sequence goes on along the minus strand of CP136063.1, from coordinate 48,393,730 downwards.
AAATCCAAAATGGCGCCCACAATGGCGGACAGATTTTGAAAAATCACCGAAATTCCCTCATATTCACATCATTGGGCAGTATTGTCGAGACAACTCCATCCATGCGTACAGTTGAGTTGGAATTACCTTACATCTCATGCAAGAAATGGTTTTCCAAATCGAAGATGGCGGCCAAAATGTCGACCGAAATTTGAAAACACGCCTACATTCTTTACTTTCTTAGGATGGGCGTTATTGTTTCGCGATTTCTACCCACCATTTCATGTTGATATGTATGAATTATGCAATATGGTTTGGCAAGTGATACTGTCAGTCAATATGGCGGCCAAACTGGCGGGCAGAAATTGAAAAGAAGCCGATATTATCACATACTAATTTCAACTTTTTGTCATAATATTGATTTGTATAAACGAAACGGTACATAATATAAGCCATCTATTAGTACAAATGTAAGTCGTAGCCTTTTGGAAGGATGAAAACCCACACTCGCGATGTGGCATTTCAAAATCCATTCTCCACTAAGGGCTCATACTGGCCGTAACCGTATATAGGTGCGCCGAATAGTCATATTATGACTTCCAAGAATCAAAACAACAGTACCTGAGCTTATTCTGAATTGCCACATTCAACATTATCTAGACTCGTTTCCGTCTCTTTGTCAGATTAATCTATCTCACTCACAACAACAGTTCACTACTCTTCTTTGTAGGAGGGTGCCACTAATCGGAATGTCTCAAACAATACATATGCCGGTGTCCAGCTCACGTGTTTGTTTCGAAAGCTTGGAATTCTTAGCGAGCTTCATTCGTGGTATAGCTTATGGTATAATTCAGATGCTACATGTGGGGTATATGCGTCATCATGTGCGATACACTATAAAGGTATTCGGTCGATGCGTATACTAGCTTTCAGAAGGACCTATCTATCTGCGTATTGTCAGCTTTGGTGACCTAATGGGGATAACAACGTGTACAGCTGGTAATCTTCCCAAACAGCCACTTCTCAATATATGGTTCATCAATTCACATACGCATCTAATTCACTGACGTACCCGGACAACTTCTGTATATGGCTTCGAATGTTGAAAGCCCGACATTTGACGGATTCATTTCTGCTAAGCCGTAGAAGACCATAATGCATAATATACCCAAACTCTTTGAACATGATCATAAGAACAAGCTTGTTGGCGTCCAGCAATCGTCTCACCGAACAGATCCAAGCAGATGATAACAATACACACGGTGTTAGTTTGTGGGTATGTGTCATGATAGTGGAAATGAAATTGGACCATGACTGCACCGCCCCTTATTTTGTTATGTTTTAGATTCAGACAGGATCTCATGTGTGGCTTTGCTTTCCTTGTATGCTAAGATTGTATGTTCCCATCCGTTTGGAAGCCGTTCTTAAACAACTGGACCAGCAGTATGCCATTGGCTACTGCTGTATAAGCCCCACCAAGACTGGGGTGTAGTCTTAAAGGCGATACCTTTGATAGTTTGTTGATATGTCATACTCACGCTGGGTGGTATGGTTCAAGAAAGTACAAATGCCATCAACAAAAGGGTGAAATGTTCAACGCGAAGAACATCCAGAGGAATGTTACGTTGATGACCTCTTGCATTCAGTTCAACTAACGTTGGCACACCAAGTGATTTCTTGGTAACATCACCAATGCGACCATTTTCCTGCATGAGACATTAACTACTATATTATAAAGTTATATATATAAAGCTATATGGTCATAAAGGTCGCGTTCCCCAACGTCCACAGCCATTGCCATCGATACTGTAAATTGTTCATTAAATACATAGTGAAATAATTGCACCACAGTTCCTGACATTTTCTTGAATAATACCGCCCACATACTGACACTAACCCCGAGAGAGGATAACAAAACACGCATACATTCATGCTATAAAGACATTATCCTTTAATCCATCCGACTGTTTTGGGGGAGGTTAGCATAGTATATCCAGACAAAAGTGTACGTAGTTGAATCAGAAAGGCTTCGAAACGGATGTGGAAATACAATCTTACCACACCAAATAAAACCGACACGCATGCCATTCGATATCATAAACATGCACCAGGTGTAGGGGTGGTGTATACAGTGGCCCATTTCATTCTCACTATCAGGGCGCATGTCCACAAACTAGCACCGCGAGCATTGTTCTTCTCTGCTGGGAGATATTCGACGAGACAACTGCGGGGCGTCACACAGTTTGCTTCGGATAATGGTCAAGAAGTGTGGGTAGTCAGTACACTAGGGGCTTCTCCTTAGCAGCTAGACATCTGTCCAATGGAATGAGACAGCTAGCAACCTTCGAAACACTGTCGAAGTTGTCCACATATGCCAATGCGTTCGCTGAGTTTGTGAGTTGACGAACCATCTTTTGTGAAGTGACTAGCTAACTGGTTCGCCAGGTGTACATGCCGTTATTCCATGGAGTATGAGACACATACATAGAGATTACCTTCTGTAAGCTTGTATACTCATCGGCCATATGCCTTCCTAGTTCAAGATGACACACAAATATCATATTTAGCAAATATTTAAAATCATAAGCTAGACACCGGAAAATGAATTGTTTGAAACGTTATGATTAGAGGGACCCTACTCCCAGACAGTGGTGAATAGTTTGTCGGTGTGAGCGACCTAGATTTATCAGACAAAGAAATGGAAGCTTGTCCAGATAATTATGGACGTGACGTGGCAAATCAGAATTTGTTATCAGGTAATTGTTCTGATACAACTATTCGGCGCACCTACGCTTACGGCCATTATCGGCGCTAAGTGGAGACTGGATTTCGAAATGCCACATCGCGATATTAATTGTGGTTTTTCATCTTTCCAGAAGGATACGAGCTATGTTATGCGTTTTGATACCTTTAAGTTGAACTAGTAGATGGTTTATGTACAGTTTCGTTCATACATACCGATATTATGACAAAAAGTTGTAATTAATATGTGAAAATATCGATTTCTTTTCAATTTCTAGCCGCCAATTTAGCAACGATCTTGGCTGTGAGTATCAATTGCCAAACCCTAATTAATACTTCATGTCACTATTCCATATCAACATGTAATGGTGGATAGAAATCGCGAAACAATAACGCCCATCGTAAGAAAGTAAAGGAATGTAGACTTGTTTTCAAATTTCGGTCGCTATTTTGGCCGCCATCTCGATTTGGAAAACCATTTCTTGCATGAGATGTAAGGTAATTACTTCACCTCAGTATTTCCAACTCAACTGTACGCATGGATGGAGTTGTCTCGACAATAATGCCCAATGATGTGAATATGGCGGATAGCGGATCATCGTGTATAGCGGATCATCGTGTATAGCGGATCAGATGATGTTTCCGCAATAAAATCTCATTATTGATAAAAGTTGTGGCCATTCTTTTGTCGTAGTTTTATGAAGATACTTATTAAAATTTACCGTACAAAGTTACATTCGAATTGTCCGTCGGCAACTTCATTTTTTAACATTTTTACGAAGCCGACGGAAACATTCCGAAACGAAATTAGGCGAGCCGGGTCGTGAATATTTTTTTTATGAAAAAATTAAATGAAGTTGTGGATCAGCTACGCTAGTGGTAAGTATTTTATTTTGTTGTTCCATCATAATAATTCATGCCATAAAAATTTAATTTTGACTGGTATTTCCCTTCATCTTGAAAGTGTCCATTTGTTTTGCCTGCATGAGTCGTTAATAGCGGATCGCACATGCGCAGTAACCAGTAGAGTCCTGTCACACTTTTAGATCAGTCATTTTTAGAAAATGTAAACAACTGGCATGCTTGTTTTATGTGGGGTTTTCTGTTACTAAGTACATTAAAACTAGGGTTATTGTGCAGACTTATCTTCAAACTAGCTTGTTACAATACATCGTGTGCTAACAAGGCGTAAAAGTGCGGTAGGAAGTGTAAATTTATTCATTGAAGCAAGTGATCCGCTACTGACAAAAGTGGTCCGCTACTAACCAATTTACGCCTGTCAAACGATCTAATTTTCCGAAATAAAGGAGGACTTGGTACAAATAATTCTACTTCCAGAGGAAGCAGTATATACATGTATATAAATATCAATGAAAAAATCAAGGAAATTCCTTTTAGTTGCAGAGAAATACGGGAAAAATTAAAAAGTGATCCGCTATACCCTGACTGACTGTAGACTATAATTAAAGACGATGTCGTCACCAAAGTAGACTTATCGGCGGAAGAGTTATACGACGAAATCACTGTCGAGTGTGTGACACTAAACCGGCCAGTTTTTTTACACTAATGCACATGGCGAGACATAAGAGCATCCACACCGGAGATAATCCTTACTGGTGTGATATATGCGGGAAATCATTTAATCGGTCGAGTGACCTGACGAGACATAAGGGAATCCACACCGGGGATAAGCCTTACCATTGTGATATATGCGGGAAAGCATTTAATCGATCGAGTGACCTGACGAGACATAAAATAATCCACACCGGAGATAAGCCTTACCATTGTGATATATGCGGGGAAGTATTTAATCGATCAAGCAACTTGGTGAAACATAGGAAAATCCACACCGGAGATAAGGCTCACCGTTGTGATATATGCGGGAAATCATTTAATCAGTCGAGTTGCTTGGTGATTCATAAGAGAATCCACACCGGAGATAAGCCTTATCATTGCGATATGTGCGGGAAATCGTTTAATGCATCGAGCAGTGTGGGGAGACAAGCGAATCCACACTGGAGATAAACCTTACCGGGAAATCATTCCTCAGGACAATATCAAATGTTAAAACACAATCACATGTTGTGCGATTGCCATACTTTCACAAAATGGGTCAGTGGATCAACCAACTTCCGTTAAACCGCGCCGTACCGTTGTGGGTCCATGGTAACGTTGTCGCGTAGTATCTGGAAATTTATAATTCAGAATATCGGTGTGGAATGACTTGTTTTGTGTTGAACCCATTACCATTGCATTCCCGCGTTCCCAACGTCCGTATCCACATATCTTCCCTAACTAGTCTCTCTCGCTTACCGCCGTTCCGATTGACGAATTCAATCACAGAAACATTCAAGTCCCTCACACCTCTGTGTCCATGAGCTCGAAAGTGGTGGTATATTGGCATGTTCGAGTGTAATCTAATATCTCTCAAATTTTCTGCGACGCGTTCACTCAGAGATCGTCCAGTTGCACCGACATATACGGCGTAGCACACACTTCACATGTTAATGCATATATCAAGTTCCCACTCTGGCAAATGACATTCCGGTTGAGACAACATATGTCTTAATTACTTGTGTACAAATGTGTGTGGTCGATCCAAACAATAGGACGCTAATCGTGCAAAAAAAACAAATCATATTCAGTGAAGAGTGTCTATCGATATTTGTTAGCCAAACATAGTTCGGCTATCGTTGGACGGTTTTTTTCCCCGCCATACATATGAAATGTTATAGTCTACTGATGCTTGAAGTGCGGCGTTGGACGTTTTCGAATATTAACTATCAAACATGCATATCCCGGGCTCCGCGGCCTTTTGTGTACTCAGCAGAAATCGTGATTTTCGAATGATATAGTAGCCTATATATAGCTATAGTCTTTAATTTCAATAATACAAAGACACAAAAATAAAACAACCGGTTAACGCATTCACATAATATTTTGTTCGTCCGACGAGATTTCAAAGAAATTTTAAAGGTGGATTGTCTCTTTGTAAACATGTATTATATAGTTACCGGGCTATAAAATATTAGATATGAATCGAAGACTCCTGTCCGGAAATGCTTCTATCGATTAATATTAATTTTATTTTGAATATTTCCTGGTCTAAAAAAGTATGTTTGTTCGGCTAACGAACAATAATGGTTACTGTTAACCGAGACCCGAAATTTTAAATTTTGTCACAAATAAACGTTAATTATACTCATTATCGCTTTTATTATATGACTGTCATTATTTTCACTAAATACCACCATTGTTTGGTGGTGGTTTTCCGATAAATCGGATCATGATAGTATCGTGATCCGATTCCAGATCATGCGTGTCTGAATCAGAACGAGGCTCCTGGACTATTTTCAATTGAGAAATTTAATCTTAAAATTGTTGCTGATTAAATTGTTGCGATTCGTTAATTAAATTTGTATTCAACTGATCCCCTTTTAAAAAAAAAAAAATTCAGAGGTTGTTTGTAATAATTAAGTTCAATTGGTCATATAATAAACATATTGTTACTACAGTGAAGTGATCTGAGTCTCCACATCACGTCTCGTTGAGAAGGTGAGATCCCAGATCAGACTCGCAGCCTGCGGCAGCTCGTCTGATCTGGGATCTCACCTTCTCAACTCGGCGTGATATTGAGACTCAGATCACTTCACTGTAGTGATAATCTCTATATATCTGTGGAACAAAACAATACAAACAATCAATCCGGGACATTTGACTTTCGGTGCGTAGCCATAGGAACAGCCCAGTGCTCTATATCGCAATATGGTATTAACCGAATGGTCTGTTCTGCAAATAGTAACATAAACGGTCCCGATTTAATATTCGAAATAAAATCAATATTAATTGATAGAATCTTTTCCGGACAGGGGTCTTCAGTTCATATCTATTATTTTATACCCACGCAACTATTTACAATTTGTTATTTAAACTATGAGCGTCCATGTTTCAGTTCTATCAATGGGTTTCACATCAATAACTAGAATTTTCCTCCAACTTGAATGTATTGGAACAATTCGAAAGTCAGTCCCTGTTTTATATACATATATATGTATATTGCTACTTGCTGGCTGTCTTACATCATAATCACCCTCACGTGTGTAGAAGAACAAGCTATACAACTAACTGAAGCTTTCGGAGATACCTTGAACTATACAAGAAAATTAAGGTTTAAATGTAAGTATATATCTCTCGTTGCAATTTCTGGGGAGAAATCTCGAGTTCACGAATAATAGAAGTCATCGCCTCTTGGTTCTACCCTCAAAGAACATATATAATATTTTTTGTTTACAAAAGTTTATTTATGACATGATTTAGAATAGATGAGGGTGAAGAGGATTTAACAACAATCGAGTCATAGCTTATGTTGAGTTATCTCCTCATAAAAGAAAAAGACATGGAGTATATAAGAAGAGCGGAGGGCAAGAGGCCAAGTTGAAGAGTACAGGATATGAATGACAGGATATGTATAACATGATAATGATGATTTTAATAATCGTAGAATATTTCTGTTGAATCTGCTGAGTTCAGAGAGACAGGGCGAGATACAGAATGAGAGAGAGGGGTTGGGGGGGAACGAAATGGAGGAAGAGTGTGCTACAACTTTTTAAATTATTTGGAATACTTATAACTGATGGAAATTCTCTGAATCAAACAACTATGATATCTAGATCGTTATCAATCGGGATAATCATGTGTGGATACCAATTTAGAATTAGTATAAGATCTCATACATAATAAACAACTAAAACCCACCACTCCTGGTTATAAAAGTTTGAAATTACTTTGAATTGCTTTGAAAATGTTGTAGTTCGTATTAAGGGGGGTGTAGAATTCGACCCAATCACGAGTATGTGACTGGACATGAATTTCTTTTCTGTTGACATGAAGCATTCATTTCTGATTTGACTATCTTTGGCAGACTAATAGGAAGTGATCTGCACTTTCTATATCACCACATGTACACGTGTTGCTTTCTCTTAAGTGATTTTCATGGAGGTCTTTATCAAGGCTGCTGCATTTGAGTCGGAGTTGTGTATGAATGATTTGGACTTTTCGATTTGAGCAAAAATTTAAGTGAAACGTTCTTCTTACGTTGAGGTGCTTTCTTGCATCTAGTCACGTGATTTAAATAATTCAAAGGATTTTGCTGTTTTTAATTCAGTGCGTAAATCGTTCCATAATCTAGTTGCAGACGGCAGAAAAGACTCCATGTATGAAGAGTGACCGGAACGAGGGGCCTCAGTGTGTTTTTCCTTCCTATCTTTCTGCACCGGGTTCTCGTGGTTCACCATGTTATATAGATAATGAGATGATCTATGGAACATTTTGTAAAATTGCTGGAGTTTTTTGCGTCTGTCCTCTAAAGATTTCCAACCAAGATCAGCGATTATATTATCTGTTCTAACACTTCGCGTTGCTCCTGAAACTATTCATGTTGAATTTTTTCGAGACGGTCACTCAGTTGTTTTACTACAGTTGTCCCATACTGGTGCAGCATATTCTAATACTGGGCGGATAAAAGCAAAGTATACTTTTGAAGAGTATTTCTAGATAACGCATATTTGTATTTCCACATGAGGTTAATTCTTGTCCTTGTCTTACCAGTAATCTCATCAATGTGCACTGTCCATGCACCTGAGTTATCAAACGTGACTCCAAGATGTCTATGATACTTTACTTCTTCAATAATACTATTTGTCATTATAAGAGATGGGTGATCTGGGGATTGTTGTTTACGGGAAATAAGAAGGGATTCGGTTTTAAGTTCATTGAAGGTAACAAGCCATTGATTGGACCAATCTGGAGATATTCATATTAATCAAATCGGCTGCTAAATCGAGTTTTTCTACGGTTAAAAACATAGACGTGTCATCAGCAAACAGTCGACTATAGCAAGTAACATTTTCTGATATATCATTGATGTAAATTAGAAAGAGAGGTCAGAGTATTGATTCCTGAGGTACACCAGCTATTACATTATTCCATTCTGAATTGTCACTATCTACAACCACTCTTTGCTAGCGATTTGATAAGTATGACTCAACACGTTTCAGCAGATTACCAGTTATGCCTATGCGTTTCATTTTGTAAAGGAGACCCTTGTGCCAAACCTTATCGAAAGCTTTGCTGACATCACAAAATACATATCTAATTTCTTTACCTTGGTCAAGAGAATCTGCAATATGATTGTAAATATCAGTAAGTTGGAATAAAGTCGAATCACATTTAATGAAGCCAGACTGAAATCTTGATATAAGCCCATTCGCTGTTAGAAGGGCCCCCTTTTTGTATAAACGATAACTCTTCACTTAATCCAAAGGCTAATAATACTTTAATGACATCACGTTCTCACTATTCTGCAGTATTAATAATTTGAGATTATTTCTAAGTTCATTATTTGCTACATGCCAGGAACATGCGTTTGTCATATATAATAATATAGTTCAATTTAGGGGGATTGGAAGTCATAATACTTTTACAATTGGATCAGACGCAGTTGATTTACAATTCTTTGTGAATAGCTAGACTGCCATTCGTTCGAGTTGCTTTAGATCAAACAATATTCTCTGTCGCACTCATATAGCGTCATCTACGAATCCACTGTAATCGACCTATTTTTAGAACGCAACACATGGTACCAAACAAAATTACGTCGCGTTGGTGATGGGGTCCACGGCGGGATTAATTAACTGTCCGCTCTTTGTGGGGACTATTTGCCATCTCGTAAGGGTGGACAACCTCTGTCAGGGGCTGCTCAATGGCCACGGGCAGGTTAACTCATTGGAAAACAAAAAATGCGTGTTGTGTGATTCTTATGTCTGTCGTTCCTAGCCTGGGGAACGGGGAATTTTTCATCGCCTGGGTCTGGGCGTGTGCGTTAGTATACAGACATGAGCGTGTTGTGTGATTCTTCCTTATTGGGGCTTCCTAGGAACGCGGATCGGGTAAGTTTTTTCCGCCCTAGGTGATCTTCACCTTGAAACGGGTACCCACAAATGATATATATTGATTGAGCTCAAACTTGATAGCTACGGGAAGTGTCGCGGACTGGTTAAATTGTGACCCCGACCTGACCTTGACCTTGAACATGATCAATTCAAGGTCAAATCTGTTAAAAAAACAATTATATTAAAATATTTAAAAAAATTAAAAATTGTCATGTTTCAGACGAACGCCTCCAGTGGCGGGCTAACCTGCTAGTATTATATATTACACCCCCGACCCCTCCCTCGGTAACCGAATTTACGCGAGTTATACATAGCAGAGGAGCAAAAATATGGATGCTAATTTTTCACATCGTCTTGGTAAACCACCAATATAGTGAACAAATAAATACCCCACCCACCCAACAATTTGTTCCATTGGTACATTGGTCGTTCATTGTGGTATTTTAATATTTTTTATTGCAACAGTGATGCTCATTATATTCAAATTGTGCGTCGTTGCCAACTTCCGATGTAACTAACGGTAACGGGGAAAAAATATCTCTAAAAACAATCGATGTAAAGTTAAAGTGATTCACATATGAATATGTTCTATTAACTGTAAAATTTACAGTTGGGACTCGGATTCAGTGGAAGTTGGTTTTATCGGTATCATCGGATGGAATAAATGAGGTTATTTGCAGAAATATCTAACTACTAACTTTCTGTGTCTCCTATCTTCGTGAAACGTGAAATAGCCGTACTTCTAACTCTGAATTGTAACCAGGTCTGGCAAATGTGAGAATACAGCTACAATAGCTGTATTCAGCTAACCTAGCTGTATTCAGCTATATATTCTACTCTCAAAGCGGTTGTTTTTCGTTAATTAACAGGACGCGCTAATTTGCGCATCGAAATTAGGTGACCCTATTCTCGGCTTACTCTTTACCAAATCAAAACCGTCATTTGCTTTGTGACATAATGTTGACTTTTGTCGATACAGCGATGGTGTTTATGTTTGAAAACTTAATATGGCGACCAATGTCGGTCATAACGGTTTAATAACCCTCTTACCAATGCGGAATATTATAAAAACTATATTAAAAGCAATCTTTATCGCCGAAAATTAAATGTCTTACAATTTCCGGAAGTAGCAATAGGATAATTCTAAAACGAAGTTTGAAGGCCGGCTTAAAATAAGTAAAAGGGGAACATCTCGAGTCCGAGATTAATTGAGCGAGTACATCTCACAACTTTCTCCGAAAGTACGGAAACTCATACTTGTAACTGTGAGTGTGACTCGCAAAAATCCATAACTTCAACGTTTCTTGTGTATGTATACATGGAATTTGAAGTAAAATTCAGTCCTTGCGTGAGTTAAACAACAAGCAATCACAATAGCGTGCTGGAAAATGCTGAGTGCGCTTGAATAGGGGCTTCAATGCGTGGCAGAAATCAGTCACACGATTTGGTCCAAATCATGAATTGAGTGATCAAATTGATCCGATTATTCCCGGCTGGGGTATTTAATGCAGCGTTTTTGTCGATTCGTGTTCCATTCTGCGACCTAAGCAATCACAAATCGGAAGATTTTATACTAGAAGAACTCGAAAATGGTAAGTTAAATTAAATGTATAACTTTATAATGTCATCAATCCATTATATATTAAAGTAGGCATATAAGATCCACATAAGTACAGAATCAATATAAATAACAATGGATATCTTATTTGTATTGTATGTATATATAATGTAAATGCATTAGCATGTTGGTAATAGACTGTTCGTTGTAAGCAGGTATCATACTTAGCTTCCATCATTTTTGAATTTGTTTCACAACTACTAGCTCCTAATCAGATTCCAGTGGTGGCATATCTGGGTCCGTGTCGCTCTCCTGGTCCTCTATAATTGGTTCTGGAAAAATAACACGAAAACATAGTATTTATTTTATGATAAGTGACTGCCAGTGTACAAAACATCCCATGAGTATAAACACAAAACCATAAAATGATAACCATGTTTTTGCTCATTTCAGTCAAAACGAAATTCAAACGATGCAGTACTCTTCGAATGTAAAAAAATAACAGAAACACGAACCCAGGAAACACCTCGTGCGAAAACTCAGGCGACTGGTCCTCTGAAAATTGAATACATCACTAACAGTTCTAGACGAACACAGTGCCTCAGCAAACGTATACGGACATCATTCAAAAATGTGAGTATTATATTGACTGATATATAGACATATCGATAGAATCACATAACTATAACGTACCAACATAACTTGCTTCGCGGTCGACAGCAAAGTGTTGCCTCAACCCATCAATTGTTTCATCAATTTGGACCACCAATATGACCAGCGTTTCTTTTTTAGCACGTTTTGCAGCAGCCCACGCTTCCGAAAACTGCTTGTGTAGATCTTCGATCCCTGCTCTTTTCAAAAGCTCCAGTTTCTCGTTCATCATCGAATTTAATTCAGCCTTCGTTTTGCACTGCATGCTCTCTGAATTGAATTGAATGGTTTAATGATCAATGCCTTCATTTTAAAGTTGAACATTTACAAAAATTTATATGTAGACGAGATATCATATTTTTTCACAAGTATTACCTGCTTTCCTCCTATCCTCCTCAGTCACAACTACCGTTTCGATGGGAGCGCCTCTATAATAAGAATGGTCGAACACATAGTCTATATACACCATCCTATTGGTCACACTTTGGTTATGGATGGTGGACACATCCCCATCTAGCGTTGGTGCTGTCGCTCCGATGGCTTGTACTGGTCGTGTTATCTGTAAGAAACAATACATTTCATGTGATAGAGAGAACGATAAACCGGAAGATCAGGAGAGATGATGAGGAATAAAATATTAACATAAATATAAAATGATTTATACGCTGGAAACAATTCAACAAGCACAAAGATGTAAAAATAATTATATTCTGAAGATGGCTTCCAAAATGGCAATTCGATTATGTCGCTTTTAAAGGATTCAGTGTGATTACAATATCTCCCTTGTTTATCCACAGAGCGTTTAGTTACAGGGTTAGAAAGATCACTGGCCATTGGGGTTACAAACACGCACCTTTGAGTCAGCAACATAATCCGCATTACGAAGTATTTGTCGCCAGTGTGCAATTTCCATGGAAATGTCCGTTTTCCGCAATTCCTTTCTTTCGCCATCATTAGTTGTCCAGTATGTTCATCAATATTTTTGCGTATCTGCGTATGGAAATGATTTATTCAAGTATGTTTTATTTTTAGCTCAATGAAATTTGTACCCAAACTGGCGTACTTAGAAATAAAACCCCCCAGCTCAGCAGGGTACTACTGGGCGACGCCAGAAATGGGAGTAAAACATGGAGTGGAAGTAAGTATATTTTGATGTTATTATAAAGCTTGTGTGTGTATTGAATATAAGTTTGAAAAATATTTCAAATAAATTCAACGTTAAAACTGTTCATAAAGAAATATAGAAGATCTCACAGGAGTTTCTATATTATACGGAATTTATCAACCGAGTTCACTAAATTCGATTTGAGCTGAGGTTTTTACCGATTGTGCATTAACCACAGTGCACGCTGCCAGTGCATTAACATAAATATTGGCCATCCATGATCCATAAAGATCAACACATGTTATTAAAGTGACGATGTTCATACAATCTGAACCTACATTCAATGTCAATCTCCGAATCCAATGATGTATAATGAATATGCAAGAAACAACCAAAGTGGTTTGAATTCTTATGTTATGGCGCCTGTTTTATATGCTAGGTGGAGAGTAACTCCAATAACAACGAGACACCGCGGGCGGTACCACTTACGGAGAGTATAGCAGCACCACCACCCGTCATAGAAATAGATCATCCCTACGTGCAACCAGAACCAGAGAGTGAAGTGAGGAGTCCGCCATCCCTGAGCCACATTACAACGTACCGGAATGTTGAATCCCAGTGGTGTGAAGAGGCAATCGCCAGCATCAAAATTTGTCGATAATGCGCTGTGATATGGGAGGTCGGGACAGTCGAAGAAGAGCGATGGCTTGGGTGCGATATGCCACCAGAAGGGACCTGTAACTGTAACTACTGGGTACATGCAAAATGCCAGGGCTACCCGTTGCTCACCGATGAACAGGCTGACAGACTTGATTTTCTCTGTCCAAAGCACAGGTAAGCACTAAATAACACAAGTCCCCCACAACATAAATAGCATTGTGAAATAGAATAGTACAACTCAAATTATTTAACTACTATTTGGCCTTATTAAAATGGATTTGTTTCAGTTTGGCAGTTTTACAAGGTCATTGCCACACAATAACAATAACAGGAACACGTTGAAATATTTATTACTATACGAAAATTACTTTAATATGAATGGTATGTATGTTTTATGCTTGTATTATATCAATCAAGATAATTATTGGGGGGGGGGGGGGGGTAAACCACTTCAGAATATAAGACAACGGTCACTAAATTGGACGTAAATGAATCTTGAACTATATAAATATATTTCGCGCTGTCAAATCCCATGCAAGTGGCTGCATGTATCAGTAAAATGATTTTTGTTTCGGAGATGGCTTCCAGAATGGCCGCAAAGCTATTGTGTTTTAATCCACCGCTAATGATATGCAATATATTCTGTTTTGTTCCAAAGAGATCTACCTTCTCAGAATGCGACGCAATTAGCTAGGCAAGAGAAACAACCTTTAGAGACTGCTGTTCGGGGAAGAGGAAAAGGTTCGGGACGAGGCGGTGGCACCAGGGGGCGCAGGCCATGAGTTCGTGGCGACAGAGGAACTGGAAGAGGACGACAAGAAGATATCAATAAATAATTATAGACACGTATTTCTTAGAAAAATTACTGGATTCTTACCTCGTCCAAGTCGTCTACGCCAAGACACAGCTCCACCCAACTCTCTTCCGAAGGCAACCCAGGTGGTAGCCACGCTTTTAGCTTTTTGTTCCTCCCTTCCAAAACAAAGTCCCCACCTTCACCTTTGCTCGAGTGGCCAGACAGAGAAAACGCCAATTTTGTATCCACTAGTAGTCGCACATCGTCTGGCATCAACACTCTTGTAAATGTATATCGTAGATAAATTTCACGATAATTCGGAGAATAGTTCCAGAAAAATAGAAGGCACAGTTTTGTCAAAGCAGCATTAATAATTATGGAATTGTTCCTTCTTATACCAGCCCTGAATAGTTCAAATGCGAATAAATATGTAAATGTCATTTTGAACATGAATTTCAAATTTAAATTGTGGCTCTTTTGAACATAATTATAAAGTCCTTCTTCCGAAACCTTTTCACTGCATGTTGAATATAATTGGTAAGAATTTCATCCCTGGTGCCATTAAATAGAATCTGTAAAATTTGCCATGATGTATGGTGATCAGGGTAGACAGAGCCTTAGGCGACTTAAAGCCTAACATGTCTGCCAAATTGCACACAACAATGTCCCAGTATATTTTGAAAAACGATTTCACCAAGTTTATTTCAAAATGTCCAAAACCAGGCATCACAAGAATGTCCCCATACTTCCTATCAGAAGGCTCAATTGTATACCCCTTTATAGCATGGGACTTAATTTGGTGTTCAATAAATGCAACATCACCCGTAAACACAAGAGAACACTGTCTACACTGAAACATAGTGTCAATGAGTCTATGTGCCAGTGTGTACGGTGACCCATCACAGCCAAGGATAGTCCACACCCGACCACTAGGATGGTCT
This sequence comes from Siphonodentalium dalli, assembly GCA_032622095.1. Lineage (NCBI taxonomy): Eukaryota > Metazoa > Mollusca > Scaphopoda > Gadilida > Siphonodentaliidae > Siphonodentalium > Siphonodentalium dalli. The sequence goes on along the minus strand of CP136063.1, from coordinate 48,378,348 downwards.
GATGCATTCAATAGTTTATCCAATATTATTGTCACAGAATCGTATCCATTTGGATTGACAAATATTGGTTCACCTAAAACAGCAGCTGGTGGTGAAATTGGATGGCAGCTGTCTGCAGATGAATACTTATCATTTTTCTGAGCACATGAGGTTTCAAATGTGGGCTTTGAATCTGAGAATTTCACAATATTAACTTTATCACTTGAAGTCGTAGTCGTAGAATTACTGGTTACCAGCTCCTTTAAGACAATATCAATATATTTGGATCGTTCGGTTCGGAAACAAGTTTAATCATTTTCGATAACAGTTTTAACTTTGCAGAACAGCGACTTACGTTCAGAACATTTTATGAAATTCCACTGCATGGGCGAAAGAGAACTTTCCCACTGAAGCTTAGACATTGCATCGGGTATTAGATGCAAAACATTTGTCATAACACTCAACGTTGGCTTTGAATTATCCACCACCCTCCACCTCTTGTCGAGAACCTGATTGTTATCGAAAAAAGTTATCACATCACCTTCATCCGGAACCACGTTTGGCACATTACCATTTTCAGAGATCCATTTTCGTATGGTGGTATGGGAACCTGAAGGCCGAACATTGGCGTTCAAACCACAAATTGTTTTACTCCCGGTCAAATAGTGAGTCAACAAATTTAATGAGAATGAAAATGGTCCTATATAATTTACACATCTGGAATTTATTATTTGTTCCATTGATAAACACAAAGAATTCAATTTCCGTGGACTGCTTGATGGAGAACAAGTAGTGACTCCGAGAAGAAATTTACAAATTGTTTGGTTTTGCGAGGTTAACCAAACGGAGGTAGAAAACTGTTGTAAATAATTGACATTGTAACATCCAACTGTTCCACTTTTCCCTCTATCCAACACATCATCACTATGACTTTTTCCCAACTCAAATGCTAACAGTTGTAGTTGGTCGGGCGAAAGTTTTCCCTCTCGAATAGCCGTTAAAACTTCATTAAAAGCATCAGTCTCACGAGAGTTGTTATCCACAAGACCATTTTGAGAAAAATTTACACAGGCGGTGCACAGCCACCGGAACCTGGCAGACAGAAGGCCCTGAGAAATTAGTCCATCGGTTTCAGATTTCTTAAATTTTTTGTGGTCTCTTCCATGGAGAGTGAAAGTCTTACTCTGAGAAAATTCAGCGTGTTTAGTACAGGAACAGTTTCGTGTCGGTGGCATGCTCTGTTGTGAGATGAACGTTCAAAATTTTCAGGTGGAATAAACAAGGTCGGTATAACCCCCATGTTATGTTTGATATGAATCCACAAACTAGCCAATCGTGTGCGTTTATTTTGAGAAACTCATAGCAAAAAAATTGTGCATGAGCTAGTATTACACGTTTTGGGGAATATTGCCATTTGATTGGCGAAATCCCACGTCGGGAGATCGGATTAGGACTCGACGACCATGCGTGGGCGATAATCTGTGGAAGCATTGTTACTATTTCGCGCCAAAACTCACCAAAGAAGGCTTCTCTTGATACATTTGACTCTTCACTTACACAAGAAATTCTTCAAGTCACAAATTATGTATAGTTGTCTATATGATGTGCCATACTTTCATAATGTACCGCTTAATATATGTAGATACCGTTACAAATAGTACTCTGCATCGTTCAATAAACGTTACTCGTAAGTAAATTTAAATCCTTGAGATGTGTACTGCATTTCAACGCGAACTTCCGGTTTGGGAGCAGGAAGAAATATGGATGAATTTTGAGAGAAAATATCGTTATTTCCAAGCTATTTAACGATACGATAGCATAGAAATAGTCCCATGTTTATTTCCTTCGCCCACCATAAGTGGTTACTTTTCAAACAAAAACAGCATCGCTGTATCGACAAAAGGCAACATTATGTCACAAAGCAAATGACGGTTCTGATTTGGTAAAAAGTAAGCCGAGAATAGGGTCACCTAATTTCGATGCGCAAATTAGCGCGTCCTATTAATTAACGAAAAACAACCGATTTGAGAGTAGAATATATAGCTGAATACCTGGTAACCAATTTTATCGCAATGGATCGTTTGAAGTTAGTATCGGCACCGTGACACGAAAGCAATACAAGTCTACTTTGGTGGCGACATCCTCTTTTATTAAGTTATAGTTAAAGGGGTACTGTACGCCAAATGTTGTTGTTGGTTTCTATAGTCTCCGAGTCGGAGAATAAGGTAAACAATTTTTTTCATTATTTGAAAGTCTGTTAAGTACGAAGTAGTGTTACGGGTGACAAATTTACCGGAATGCAAAAATACAAATTGTCGTTGTCGAGTAATTTTTGTACAGTTTTCAACCAAATGAATCAAATAAAAGTTATATTATAGGCATACTAGTCCCATATAATCATTTAAGTTATTGTATCGTCGCTAGTCAGTGAGTGGCTTGGGTGTTCTCCCCGTATCATCATAATATTTTAAGCGATCGTGTGTGCGATCGGTTTAACAATCCAGTATCCCTCAATTACTTTGTTTGATTACGGAAATTCGTAATTTAATTGACGCCATTTTATGGCTCCAGTCATAAATTCAATTTATATCAAATTATTAACTTTTAAATTATTAAATTTTAAGATAGCCTATTAACCTGAGCGTTTACAGAATACATCTTCGACTCAAATTACTTATGTTTCTATATATTATCGATATATTTGATCGTTGTTGTCACCGGAAATTTAATGAAAATGGCGTACAGTACCCCTTTAAGGGAACACAACGAATTATTTATTTAAACGAATGGTGAATCAACCGTGATATAAGATGCCACTTGGCGGGAACACAGATATCGAGACTGAATACATAATAAAATGTTGGCACAAACAAACTGCTAACACCATTACACGGTGTAACTAGATAAGATAAGATATATTTATTGACATAAAACACCATAGTGATAGGTAGATGTCACAAACACAAAGAACATAGTGGTATGCGAAACAGAAATAACAGTATCAAGTAATAATATTCAAAAGTTCGGCGTATATATATGTAACTATGGCATAAAAAACAATATATGTACACTGTAGTAGCACAATTGTATAATTAGGGGTCAGTAATAGTGTTCTATAACATCGTAGTTTAGTTATGGGCATGTGGTATTGTTTTGTTACATATATATATAATACTAGCCTTTATACGAGTGCCAGTCTCCTCCTTTCTAAGAATGATAAAATTGCCTTACTTAAGATATTTGCGATATCGGATTTATCCGCTTTTAGTAGGAATGAGAATTTTTCCTGATTAGTCATTGCTATAAAATTGTGATTAGTGCATGCTATTTTATTGTATAATTGCGTTCTTTCTAGTGCGTAAAGTTGACATTCAGTGAGGAAATGAAACGATTTGGTTTAAGTTGCATTGTGTACAACGTCTGTCTTCGAGTGAAACTATTGGCCTTTGATGTCGGCCCTTTTCTATTTGTACTGAATGGTTACTTATGCTTAGACGTGTTAATACTTCTCGTTGTTGGGGTCGACTAATTTCTGTGAGATATGATTCTAGAATAAACGAGGATTTCACTGTGCGATATGTACGTAATTTGTTGCCATTTGTTGATGTCGAGTCTTCAAATATATCACGCAAAAACTTGTCTCTGTGTAATGCCTTAAGTGTATTTTCGGTGGCGGACACGCTACTTTGATTTGGTGTAACCATATTTCCAACAAGTTTTATAGTTAGGCTGTGTGGTGACTTGAACGTTGAGCCATGGTCCCGCGAGAATGTTGAAGATGCTTTCAATAGTGGGTTGATATCTTTGGCTTGGAGTCGTAAATGGTACTTGAGACAACGAGTATATGCTTCAACGCAGTCAATCCTATGACGCAGTCAATCCCAAAAGAGATGACGTAACGACTTTTTCCTCTCTGTGAGCCAGTGGCACGAGCTGGGCTACGTCTTGTGACAGATACTAGTTATTTCGAATTTTCTTCCAGCCAGAGCTGACTCACTTGATGTTGGTGAATTAGTGTACATTAATTTTGTTCTCTGATGGTACCAAGCATCGCACAGGCGATCGTTACCTCCTTGTGGTCAATGATTGTGATTGGTTAACTGGTTCGATTACAAACAAGATTTGAATCCGGATGATGACGACACGCAAGCAACACGACTATTTCGCCCCACTTGGTGCCCGTCGACATTTTGCAAGAGAATGGTGATAGAACAAGTTCGGACATTCCCATTGATACCGGCCTCCAATCTGACGCTAGTGGGATAATCCCTCACATGGCTAGGCCACAAACAAGGAGGAGTCAACCCCAATATATAAACGACTATGTCACATACTAGATAACTAGAGGCGTCAACCCCGATATATAAACGACTATGTCACATACTAGATAACTAGAGGCGTCAACCCCGATATATAAACGGCTATGGCACATGCTAGATAACTAGTATCTGTCACAAGACGAAGCTCATCTCGTGCCACTGGCTCACAGAGAGGAAAAAAGTGGTTACGTCATCCCTTTTGGGATTGACTGCGTCATCGTTACACCGTGTAATGGTGTTAGCAGTTTGTTTGGGCCAACATTTTATTATGTATTCATTCTCGATATCTGTGTTCCCGCCAAGTGGCATCTTATATCACTGTTGATTCACCATTCGTTTAAATTACTAATTCGTTGTATTTCCTTGTCCAACGAGGAAGCAACAGATATTCTATATTTAGATATATACCTTTGCCTTAACTGGCACAGATTAAAGCCTGGTAAACAATCGTGTTTTATGTGAAGGCTAATCCATAATGACACCCAGCTTTTTGCGTCGGTTTATAAATAGACTATAACTTAATAAAAAAGGATGTCGCAACCAAAGTAGACTTATCGGCGGAAGGGTTATACGACGCAATCACTGTCGAGTTTGTGACACTAAACCGGTCATTGTTTTACACTAATGCACATGGCGAGACATAAGAGAATTCGCACCCGGGATAAGCCTTACTGGTGTGATATATGCGGAAAATCATTTAATCGGTCGAGTGACCTGACGAGGCATACTAGAATCCACACCGGAGATAAGCCTTACCATTGTGATATATGCGGGAAATCATTTAATTCAATGAGCAATGTGGTGATACATGAGCGAATCCACACAGGAGATAAACCTTACCGTTGTGATATATGCGGAAAAGCATTTAATCAATCGAGTAACTTGGTGACACATAAGAGAATCCACACCGGAGATAAGCCTTACCATTGTGATATATGCGGTAAATCGTTTAATGCATCGAGCAATGTGGGGAAACACAAGCGAATCCACACCGGAGATAAACCTTACCGGTGTGATGTATGCGGGAAATCATTTATTCAATCAAGTAATTTGGCGAGGCATAAGATAATCCACACTTGAGAAAAACGTTACATTGTAATATATGCGGGAAATCATTTAATCAATCGACCGATTTGGTGAAACATCAGACTCCACATTGGAGATAAACCTCACCATTGTGATGTATGTGGAAAATAATTTACTTACTCAGACAGATTGAAGAAACATAAGAGAATCCAAACTGGAGATAAACCTCATCATTGTACGGGAAATCATTTACTTACTCCGACAGATTGATGAAACATAAGGGAATCCACACTGGAGATAAACCTCATCATTGTGCGGGAAATCATTTACTTACTCAGACAGATTGAAGAAACATAAGATAATCCACACTTAGACAGATTTATGAAAGATAAGAGAATCCACACTGGAGATAAACCTCATCATTGTGATTATGCGGGAAATCATTTAATTACTCAGGCCGATTGATGAAACATGAGAGAATCCACTCGGCAGATAAGCCTTATACATGTGATCTATGCGAGGAATCAATTAATCGTTCGAGCTATTTGTTGAAGCAATAAGAGAATCCACACAGAAGATAAGCATTAAAGATGGATTATCTCTTTAAATAACAAATTTTAAATAGTTGCGTGGGTATAAAATAATAGATATGAACTGAAGACCTATGTCCGGAAAAGCTTCTATCAATTAATATTGATTTTATTTCGAATATTAAATCGGGCCCATTTATGTTACTATTTTTAGAACCGACGATTCGGATGAGACCGTATTGCGATATAGAGCACTGGGCTGTTCCTTCGGCTACGCAACGAATGTCAAATGTCACAGATTGGTTGTTTGTACTGTTTTGTTCCACAGATATAAGCGGTAATGAGTATAATTAACGTTTATTTGTGACAAAATTGCACAATATAATTTCTGGTCTCTGTTAACAGTAACCAATATTGTTCGTTAGCTGAACAAACACACCTTTTTAGACCAGAAAATATTCGAAATAAAATTAATATTAATCGATAGAAGCATTTCCGGACAGGAGTCTTCGATTCAGATCTAATATTTTATACCCCGGTAACTATATAATACATGTTTACAAAGAGATAATCCACCTTTAACATGTCTAGATCATGCCATGAATCTCTACGACCGTGGGATCATTTACAGTGGTCTTGATTAACTGGCAATTGTGGTAACAACACACTTTATTGGACGAATAATATAATAACAACTATGAAACATATTTACAGAAGCTGATAGAAGGTGTAACGGACACTACCATCATAGAAATAATGAAATTAAAGGTGGATTATCTATTTATATTTACATACACCTGATATCTCTTCCGATTTCCCCATAGCGTTACGGTAGACACGCCCCCTTATTCAATGCGTTCATAAACCTATGAACGTAACGTGACGTCACTTCCAATGTCGTTCATAGGTTTATGAACACATTGGTCCCGGAAATCATCGGGGATTGTCGGACGTTACCGACTGCTTGAGTATCCCCTTATAAAAATGTACCACGGTAAACCATGATAAAAATACCGCGGTGCTGCACCGGGGTGTTTTGGTCGTGGTACACCACGGTATATTTACCTTGGTGTACCGCGGTACTTTTACCATGGTGTACCACGGTAAATGTACCACGGTACACCATGGTAAAAAATACCGTGGTGTAGCACGGTAAAAAATACCGTGGTTTACCACGGTATTTTTACCATGGTGTACCACGGTACAAGAACCATGGTGCACCACGATAAAAAATACCACGGTATACCATGATAAAAGTACCGTGGTACACCAATGTAGATGAACCGTGGTGTACCACAACCAAAAACCCCGATGCAACACCGCGGTATTAATTAACATGGTTTAGCACGATAAAAGGATAGTAACTTACATCTTTGTTGACTACAGGGCAACTATTGTGGTTATACCGCAGAACAATAATAGAAATTTTCACTTCTTTTCCTCATGATTATTGCCAATACTAGCCACCTAGATCTAGTCAGCCAATACGCCAATGATTTGATAGCAAACAATATGTAATCGAGGTTCACGATTGGATGGCTAGTGGCATCTAATCGCGAGCACGGGTGGCACGAGATGTTCGATTGACTATCAGAATGTTGGTTATCATATAATCCCATATCCGATAATATGTCAAATATAGCGAATTATCGAAATATGAAATACAACGAAAAAGCGAAATATGAAAATACAGCGAAATATAGTACTGAAAATCGAAATAGGAAAATAGGGCGAAATATAGAAATAGGAAATTATTTTTATAAACGAAATAACGGAGATATTTGAAAAAGTGTTTTTGACGAAATAACGGACCATATGTGTTTTAAAGAGCGTAAGTATATAAATATAAATAATAAACGGCGGATTCAACGTGGTCATGGGTTTTGACCGCGATAAAAAATCAGCAAACTCCGCATGAACCCCGAAACCCTTCGGGGTTCATGTAGTTTGCTGATTTTTTCTCGCGGTCAAAATCCCATGACCACATTGAAACCGCCGTTCATTTCTTATGTAAACATGTATTATATAGTTACCAGGGTATAAAATATTAGATTTGAATCGAAGACTCCTTCCGGAAACGCTTCTATCGATTAATATTAATTTTATTTCGAATATTTTCTGGTCGAAAAAGGTGTGTTTTATCAGCTAACGAACACTAGTGGTAACTGTTAACAGAGACCAGAAATTTTATTGTACAATTTTGTCACAAATAAACGCAATAAGGAGAATCCCGTACAGAAAAGTTATCCCACTTTTCAAGTTCGGTAACTCTAAACATAATAAATACTCCACCGGTGAATGTGGCGCTATATTCTCCTCGGAATTTCATTCTGAACTCCTCGCGAGATTGATTTACGATTGTACATTACATGTTTGATCTTTCTACGTCAAATTTTGATATTTCTTACTGTTCTTCCCTCGCTAAACCTCCCAGAAACAGTCGATTGGAATCGAAAAATCTCCAAGTGCTGTATAACATTCCAGATACAGGAGGGATAACTCCAAATTCACACAACGCAACATAACTTTTACCTGAGTATTTTAACCGTATATATCACCATCTTGCCAATAAACACTAGGTGTTAAATATTTATTTTAACTTTTATCAATTTAAAAAAGAGGGATATCCTAAACAGAACAGAAAAGAACATAACGTTACTTTTCGTTAGAATAACGTTGCGTTATTCTCTGGGGAAAATCAGTCAGAATTTACTAACGAACACCACGACATAACAAAACTATTTTAGAGTTGGGTTCATAAAAACTGTTCTCACGAGTTATTGAGTGATATTGTAGCGTAACTGCCGTTCATACAGAGTCTGTGCGTAGTTAATATTTTCGTGACTTTAATTATTTGGATCACGCTGAATGTTTGGCTTTTATCCAATAAACAATTGAATTGAATTAATTAATTTTATTTAATTAAAAGTGTATTCTTTAATTAATTTCTTAGATTTGATTTTGAAACCAAAATTAAATACTACCCTGCAATTTATAGTTAGACTAGACTCCTGGTTTAACTCAAGCAGTGACGATATATTGCGCTTTTAAATATATTTTATCGGAGTTTATTTATTTTAGCCTATATATATGATGTTATTATTCTGATAATATTAATATTGATATACAAATGTATCAATACTGGATATTAATATTATTTTTTTTTCATTTATATGCTGTGACAGTTATTCTGTTATCCGGTAAAAACCTGTGAACTTTTTGAAGGTTTGACAGGGAACATAATAAAGTCGAAAAAATAACTGGAAATATGTTTCTTAGTTATTACCTGTTCATTAATAATGTACCGTATTTCACAGTCTTCGCTTTATGTGAAGGTCCCAACTCGAAATTGTATGTTTTATGTGACTTTTGTCAATTTTTGTGAGCCTATATCGCAATTAATTACCCAGGAGAAATTCCATAATTGTATATAAGCAGAGCAAATCAAAATCGCTCACAAAGTCACTTAAATCCTGTCAAATTGTGAAATTTCGAGTTGGGACATTCACCTATGGTGAAGTAAATTTTTAAGGAATATAATAACTAAGAAATATATTCCCCCCCGCGTTATTTTTCGACTTTATAAGGTTCCCTTTCATGATACTTCAAAAAAGTGTTATTACTGGTGGGATATGATCTCTACACGTGCGTTAGCCAGGAGTAGAGATTCGTGGCATGATCTAGTGGTCACCCGAAAAATCCATAAGAAGTTTGGTTACGATCGGATGAGGGATGTGGTAAGTAGGGACTAGGGAGTAGGGTGTGCCAAATGATTTAGTTTAGAGCGGCCAAATTACAAAAATACCAAAATAGACTATATAGTGGTATAGTCTATATTGATGTTTTAGTAATATTCCCCACGGCCATGTGTGTTACGCCACATCATCAAATTGTATCACCTCACACAGTTTTTATGAACCCAACTCTAAAATAGTTTTGGTATGTCGTGGTGTTCGTCAGTAAACTCTGACTGATTTTCCCCAGAGAATAAAGCAACGTTATTCTAACGAAAAGTAACGTTATGTTCTTTTCTGTTCTGTTTAGGATATCCCTCTTTTTAAAATTGATAAAAGTTAAAATAAATATTTAAAAACCTACTGATTATTGGTAAGATGATCATATAATACGGTTAAAATACTTAGGTAAAAGTTGTGTTGCGTTGTGTGAATTTGGGGTTATCCTTCCTGTATCTGGGATCTTATACAGCACTTGGAGATTTACCTATTCCAAGCGAGTACCATTCGACTATTTCTGGGGGTTTTAGCGGGGACGAACAGTAAAAAATAACAAAATTTGATCTAGAAAGATCAAAAATGTAATGTACAATCGTAAACCAATCTCACAATTACCTCCAAGCAAACTCCGGGGAGAATATAGCGCCACTGAGGTATGTGGTTTGGGGGGGGGCTAGCCCCGGGATGGTCGAAAGGGCCACATTCACCGGTGGAGTATTTATTATGTTTGGAGTTACCGAACTTGAAACGTGGGAAAACTTTTCTGTACGGGATTCTCCTTATTGCCAAATAAACGTAAATTATACTCATTATCGCTTATAACTATGGACTAAAACAATCTGGGACATTTGACTTTCAGTGCGTAGCCATATGAACAGTCCAGTGCTCTATATCGCCATATGGTATCATCGAATGGCTGTTCTAAAATAGACATATAAACGGTCCCGATTTAATATTCGAAATAAAATCAATATTAATTAATATAAGCTTTTCCGGAGAAGGGTCTTCAGTTGATATCTATTGTGTTATACCCATGCAACTATTTAACATTTGTTATTCAAAGAGATAATCCATCTTTAACTTTTATACAGAAACATTATTCTTTATTTGTAGACACATGATTAAACATTAAAATCATGGATTACATCTATAAAAACGATCACAAAACCTTACTTTATTATGAAACATTAGAAAACATTTAAAGATGGATTATCTCTTTAAATAACAAATTTGAAATAGTTGCGTGGGTATAAAATAATAGATATGAACTGAAGACCTATGTCCGGAAAAGCTTCTATCAATTAATATTGATTTTATTTCGAATATTAAATCGGGCCCATTTATGTTACTATTTTTAGAACCGACCATTCGGATGAGACCGTATTGCGATATAGAGCACTGGGCTGTTCCTACGACTACGCAACGAATGTCAAATGACACAGATTGGTTGTTTGTATTGTTTTGTTCCACAGATATAAGCGATAATGAGTATAATTAACGTTTATTTGTGACAAAATTGCACAATATAATTTCTGGTCTATGTTAACAGTAACCACTATTGTTCGTTAGCTGAACAAACACCCCTTTTTAGACCAGAAAATATTCGAAATAAAATTAATATTAATCGATAGAAGCATTTCCGGACAGGAGTCCTCGATTCAAATCTAATATTTTATACCCCGGTAACTATATAATACATGTTTACAAAGAGATAATCCACCTTTAAAGTAATATTAATAAAAAATATTATGAAATATCGCGCTTTATTCTTGCTGTTATTGCATGGCGTTTCTATTTCTAAGAAACCAGATGTCATAAGTTTGTCTCGTGTGGACGAGCAATGCAATACGAATGGAAACCGGACGAGCAATACATGAATATACGAAACGAAACTATGAAATACCGTGGATACGAATTCTTACCTGGGTTTACACATATCATATTAGATTAGAATATGTATTGCAATGATGCACATACCTTAAAACATATTTTATTCGTATAAATATACGACATAGGTAGCCCCTCTCCCGTACAAAATTGACAATACATTGTTATAAAATGACAAAAATGATGCACATATCCATACCATTTTATAAAAATATGTCACATGTCGTAACTGTTGCATGAATTCTTTTTCTTTTCTTTTTTCAATTTGTTTTTCTAATTGTTGATGTAACTCTTGCATAGTGTCATATTTTAACTTTGTCTTATTTGTAAATATTGTAAACCACTCTCCACAAGTGGAGGTCTATAAATAAATAAATAACTATTCATTGTTTATACAGAAGCGCCTAAATCGTGGGAGCTGAAAATGTGTATAGAATCTTTTACGGGGGGATCTTATTCCTTGTCCGCTTGAGATCAGACGTCCTAGAATCGCACTAATATTGAATAGCTCGGACAAATTAAAGTGGCATATATGATCAATAAAAAGCGTTACAGATGGGTCACTTGGTCAGAGAGGGTGGCATGAGACAGGCGCATCTACTCGTGTTCCATATATGAATAGTGGCTGAGAATAAAACATTAATGACTTACATTTTACCTAAGACGACTTAAATGGGAACTAATATACAGTTGTCGCCCGAGATTGAGTGAGACACGGGAATTTATCGCTCGCTCGGCGACCAGGTCGCACGGTGGGAATCGGTTGACGGAAGGAGGACTAAAGCAAATAGCCAACCATGCGGCGAAACGTTCGGTGTCGTTTTAAATGAGCGTAAAGACGCAGGTAAACGTGTTAATTTCGAGAAGGATAAAATGTTAAACTTACACGATGTAGTGGTGCCAAATCAAAATTGACAATTGTATAGACTGCTACGCAACATAAGGGTGTTCCTGTGAAGTCGGAGGAATGTATAACCGAAGAAACTTTTCCATTGATAAAAGAGTGGCTATATGATATTTGGAGCTTAGTATAGAAACGTATTTGTTACGTATGTACATCGTGTGTGCAATTGTCTACATTACATACCAACTGCTTAATAAGGTTTATATATTTGTTCCACGGTATTCATTATCGATGTAAAAGGTCCAATAGGAACATTAAACCTTATACGGGATTTATGTCCGTGATAACACAATTAATACATAGCGTGCTTTTAAAAATTGTAAATTAAAGACAACAATTATGCAAATTAGCAAACACCACAGTTCGCGGTTGTTACGAAACAGTGGGGTTTATAAAATGCGTATTTTCATGAAGGGGGTGGGGGTCGGAAAAAAATTACAGGATACAAGGACTGGGTGGGTTGCAATGAAAACATCCATTCTCATCTTTTCCAATAGTTTATCGTGGCTTTTTAAACTTATTATACATAGAGGATACCTGCGCGTTTTGAGTGAATACCGGAAGTATCTCATTCGTGTTCAGAGTGAGATACTGGAACCATCATGGGTGGCCTTAATGTATCTCACTGTGACCACGAATGAGGTAATTCCGGTATTCACTCAAAACACGACGGTTTTCTTTTTATTATATGCGCTATTTACTAAAATAGATCGAGGTATTAATTCAAAATCGAACTGTTCCGATTCACATCGGCAATACAACGTCTACACAACAAATATAGAGACCACGTGGTTCAATAAGATACTGTCGATAACTCAGAATACACATGCTTCAAATGTGCGTAACATATCAGATAACTTTATTTCAAATATACCAACTTACTTGCTTGTGTACTATTTAGCAATGTGGCCAGCTGTCAAAAACACGAAACACTGTTGGCCTCATTTGTTTATATTAATGATATCAGTCAAGATATTAAATAAACGATAAATACAGTGACCACGTGGTCGAAGTACATGGTCGATTTCGATACATGACTACAGTGACTTAAGTCACATAATAACGTGTTGTTCACTGATTGAAGCATTAAAAGGCTCCAGGTTCGATCTCAGAGCATCTAATTTTCAAAATTTACCGGGCAAGCCCTCTGACCCCCTCCCGTACCCACCCTCGGCATCTCCTGCTGGGATACTACTCGCCTCAACATTTTGTAGCAGAGCTACTCGCCTAGAATGATTTTAAGGGGAGCTCCTCATTGCTCACCAGTGATTTCCCACATGGAGAGGACTGGAACTGTTTATTTAATCAAATTGATGGTGTTTTTACTTTACACATTGCACATATTTTAACCTATTGATAATAAGGGACACAACTATCCTGTTAAATTGGGTATTTTACCTTTATAACCATAAATATTTGGGGTTTTAAAGGTTTTGTCACTGGTTTTGTTGGCATATTTTTCAGTCATGTTTGTTTATTTTGTGTGGGTGTAGTTGATCAGCGTTCTCTCAGTTCCGGTGCAGACACAATGAGAGACCCTTACCCTGCCAACAACACATTATTTAGTAGAATTTACAAGATTTTCATCAATTTTGGGGGTGGGTGTCCCAGACCTGGGTGGAAAAAACTTACGCTCCCGGGGTGGTGGGTCCCAAAAACTGAGAAATACAAAATTTCCACCTTGTATCCGTAATTTTTTTCCTGACCCCCCCCCCCCCCCCCCCCCCCCTCTAGGTGTTTTCGGAAATAAATTATGTGATGTAATATCTGCGCGTTGAGTACTTCTATGTTTACTGGTAATAGTTGAGCGGTCAACAACCACAGGTCCCCAGAACAAAACTTTACCCGACCCCAATAGAACTTAATCCTATAGAAAGGTATCCAACTTGGCCCGGCCTAATTTTTTATTATGTTTCAAAGTCCACAATAAGGTTAAAATACACACAAATTATTTTTGTAATATAAATGCCTCATATATAGTTAGAAAAATATGTTATTTCACTTCAATTTGATGTATCCCCTGTGTAAATTGGTTAAGAAAAACTCCGGTTATGAGCACAGGTCTGATGCAAATCGGCTAAAATGTCACTCGTTCGGGATGATGTCCGCTAAACTGGGTCAACAAGTGCGATTTTTACACCGACTTTCGCTTCAAAAACACAATCAACGGTTAGTAGAATATATTATACATCATTAGAAGCGGAATTGTGTTTACTGACCCACCCAAACCAATCACGCTACATCACGGCACCGTATCTCTCGTTTTTATTGAAAAATTCAGTTTCATAAACTCTGACAAAATTGAAATTTCCCAAAGGCAGCCATTTTGTCCGGGTCTGCTTTGAGTACTATTTATAGTTTTTATGCAACACAATATCTAACTTAGAAGGAGTGTATAATACTGTATATACGCTCTAAATATTTATGTAGTTATATTCCTGTCCATATGTATGTTTTCAAATCGGCATTCGTGTTAATTCATTATGTGTATTTATTTAATTTTTATAACTATATATTGACAATTTGTGTTGCATAAGGACTATAAGCCAAGTTGGATACCTTTCTATAGGATTAAGTAATATTGGGGGTGGGGTAAAAAAAAATTCTGGGGACCTGTGTCAACAACTGCCGAAATGTTACCCTCGAGGGTAACAAGTGATTTGCGGCCCGCCATGTGACTCAACCTCAGCCAATAAGAAGAGAGGAAAATGGGATGAAGATAACAATATATTATATGATCAATATAGAGCGATTATTATAATTTCAGGAAATATTTGTGTACCTTTATCCAAATATATGTAGGATCTGTTTGAACAAGACGCGATATACATGTCTTACAATTCATGAAGAATAATACAAGCCTCCTGAAATATTTACAAGCCCATGATACATTACAAGCCCCATGATATATTACAAGCCCCATGATAAAATACAAGCCCTATGCTATATTACAAGTCCTATAATATTTTACAAGCCCCGTGATAAAATAAAAGCCCCATGATATATTACAAGCGCCATGATAAAATACAAGCCCCATGATGTATTACAAGCCTCGTGGTATATTACAAGCCCCGTGATATATTACAAGCCCCATGATACATTGCATATAACACGCCCATGATTTATTTTGATTTTTGTATTCCAAGTTCAAAACTAACAGAAAATAAAAAGCAAAATTGTACAAAATAAAACAAAATGTTGCCTAATCATATTATAACGATTTGGCCGTGAACTCATTTGCTTACGTTTACCAGCAATGAAGACTGACCTACTTTATACACGATTTGGGTCCATTCTGTTGATGACCGATTGTGTATGGAGTGTAAATAGAAACTAGTCCGCGATATAAGGCTTATACATGTGAATCGTATTTGGTGAGAATATATCAACTGATTTTGATAAGAATTAAACCAAGCGACAAATACCCTCGTACGAGTGCTTTAGCTTTGGTTCCTTAATTACGCTAACGTATGATCACATTAACCAAGTTTCAGATTTATAACCAATCCACATATACACCACCATATATAACTTACTTCTTAAATATAATTACATAATTAAGTATATATACATTATAATATCACAGTCATATTGCCCAGCGATTTCCGGTGTAAAATATTTGTTGCTGAAACACACATGATTCTGATTGGCCGAGAATTTCTTTAGTTTTCAATTTACTTATTGTCCGATAAGAATTGTTTTATATAAAGTGATCTCACCGATTAAAGATGCATTATCTCTTTAAATAAATTTTTAATAAATAATGCCCGGAGATTCCCGGTGTGAATTATCTTATGTTCGATCATGTTATCGCTGTAACAGAACGGATTCCCGGGACATATCGTATTGATACGGGCGATCTCCGGTGTGAATTATCTTATGTTCGATCATGTTATCGCTGTAACAGAACGGATTCCCGGGACATATCGTATTGATACGGGCGATCTCCGGTGTGAATTATCTTATGTTCGATCATGTTATCGCTGTAACAGAACGGATTCCCGGGACATATCGTATTGATACGGGCGATCTCCGGTATGAATTATCTTATGTTCGATCATGTTATCGCTGTAACAGAACGGATTCCCCGGACATATCGCATTGATACGGGCGATCTCCGGTATGGTCCGGTGTGAATTGTTTTATATAAAGTGATCTCATCGATTAAATGATTTCCCGCATACATCACAATCATAATGCCCGGAGATTCCCGGTGTGAATTATCTTATGTTCAATCATGTTATCGCTGTAACAGAACGGATTCCCCGGACATATCGTATTGATACGAGCGATCTCTGTAATAGGACTATTTTTATTGTTTTATAGTTCACTTCCTGAATTAACAGAATTATAACGAAATTATATGTTATTATACAATGGTATTTCAGGGTTAAAGGTGGATTATCTCTTTGTAAACATGTATTATATAGTTACCGGGGTATAAAATATTAGATTTGAATCGAAGACTCCTGTCCGGAAATGCTTCTATCGATTAATATTAATTTTATTTCGAATATTTTCTGGTCTAAAAAGGTGTGTTTGTTCAGCTAACGAACAATAGTGGTTACTGTTAACAGAGACCAGAAATTATATTGTGCAATTTTGTCACAAATAAACGTTAATTATACTCATTATCGCTTATATCTGTGGAACAAAACAATACAAACAACCAATATGTGACATTTGACATTCGTTGCGTAGCCGTAGGAACAGCCCAGTGCTCTATATCGCAATACGGTCTCATCCGAATGGTCGGTTCTAAAAATAGTAACATAAACGGGCCGATTTAATATTCGAAAAAAAATCAATATTAATTGATAGAAGCTTTTCCGGACATAGGTATTCAGTTCATATCTATTATTTTATACACACGCAACTATTTAAAATTTGTTATTTAAAGAGATAATCCATCTTTAAATCACAAATGTTTTTTAGTAACAATTACACTTAACACAGCACGCACATGCGCAGTTTGGCTTTTTGAATAATACGGACATAAATACTCATAGCAGTAATAACCCGTGCGTGAATTTTCGCGGCTTTTGTTTCCCGCGCTTGTAAACGCTCTTGATCTAGCATGTTCAGATTGCCACCAGCGGCTGACAAAGGTAGTCGATGACCTGCGTCCAGTTTCAGGGCTCGGTTTATTCTTCATACATGCAATATGACTATATGACCATGATTAGTCTACATATAAATGTTGTATCTTAACGACAAGCAGTGTTCGTTGTTATTCGTGAAAGACCCGCCCGAGATTTCAAAGCTCACAACAGGTGGAGTCCTATTTCATATCCGGTATGAATTGTTTCAGTACAGTCAAGTGGCCGGACTGACTACATACTTTACGGCATATCACAGCGGTAAGGCTTAGCTCCAGCGTGTGTTATCTTATGTGTCACCGAGGTGTCCGATCGAGTAAATGATTTCCCGCATATAGTACAATAGTAGGCTTATCGCTTATCACCTTTGTGGATTCTCTTATGTTTTGCCAAGTCGCTTGATTGAATAAATGATTTCCCGCATATATCACAATGGTAGGGCCTATCACCTGTGTGGATTCTGTTATGTTTCGCCAAGTCACTTGATTGAATAAATGACTTTCCACATATATCACAATCGTAAGGCATATCTCCGGTGTGTATTCTCATATGTGTCAACAAGATGTCCGATCGAGTAAATGATTTCCCGCATATATCACAATAATAGGGCTTATCACCTGTATGGATTCTCTTATGTTTCGCCAAGTCGCTTGATTGAATAAATGACTTCCCACATATATCACAATCGTAAGGATTATCTCCGGCGTGTATTCTCTTATGTGTCACCAAAATGTCCGATCGGGTAAATGATTTCCCGCATATATCACAATAGTAGGGCTTATCACCTGTGTGACTTCTCTTATGTTTCTCCAAGTGGCTTGATTGAATAAATGATTTCCCACATATATCACAATCGTAAGGCTTATCTCCGGAGTGGGTTCTCATATGTGTCACCAACTTGTCCGATCGATTAAATGATTTTCCGCATACATCACAATGGTAAGGCTTGTCACCTGTGTGGATTCTCTTATGTCTCGCCAAGTTACTTGATTGAATAAATGATTTCCCGCATATATCACAATGGTAAGGCTTATCTCCGGTGTGGATTCTCGTACATGTATGTATCACCAAACAGTGCGACTGATTAAATGATTTCCCGCATACATCACAATCGTAAGGCTTATCTCCTGTGTGGATTATCTTATGTGTCACCAAGTTGCTCGATTTAATAAATGATTTCCCGCATATATCACAACGGTAAGGCTTATCTCCTGTGTGAATTCTCTTATGTGTCAACAAGACACTCGAATGACTGAATGATTTCCCGCATATATCACAACGATAAGGCCTATCTCCGGTGTGGATTCTCTCATGTGTCATCAACCTGCCTGATTGAGTGAACGATTTCCCGCACATATCACAACGGTAAGGCTTATCTCCTGTGTGGATTCTCTTATGTGTCACCAAGACTCTCGAACAACTGAATGATTTTCCGCATACATCACAGCGGTAAGGTTTATCTCCTGTGTGGATTCTCGTATGCACATCATTCATGTTAGCATCTCCCATCGCGTAGAATTGTCATATAGATCAGCTAACCTAGTGCAGCAGCCGTCTATAACTAGACGAAATCACAACTGTGAAGATACGTTACGAAGAATCAAATAAACAACGTGCTCCCACGACTAAAACCATAACGCCAATGATCCGAAATATAAAACTGGTTACACATATCATATACTCACAAAGCACGCTCACATTAAACGCAGTCATAAAACAGCAATACTCCAACGAAGTTCGAATTGGGTATTTATATTACTACAAGGAATGCATGCAATGATCTATTAGGAAAACTTTAAAGATAGATTATCTCTTTAAATAACAAATTTTAAATAGTTGCGTGGGTACACTGTGGAGGAACTGTTACATCGGAAGTCATTCTATCGCCGGTATTGTGATGGTTCTTGCCTGATTTGTTACGGTTCCTGATGATTGAAAATAATAATTTTGTGACAAAATCACGCATAATTATAGAGGTCTTGAATATATTAAACTTTCCTGAATGATCAGAGGCTGCAGAAGTGTCGTGTTATCGAAACATGAACTCCAGACCACAATTTACTCGGTATTAGCGAGTTAACGCGTAAATATCAACATGTTATCACTGAAAATCAAGCCACGTGGACACAATTTCTTTGTTTTTCGTGGCGTATAAAATATGAAACGCATTCTGAAGACAAACACGGACTATAAAGTATACCCGTGTTATTCTTTTGTAAAATATCTGAGAAAGTATCCCGATAGGGGTTGGTAATTGGGAGCTGTGACCTCGTAATCAACACGGGTGCGTGTTACGGTTCTATTTCAAACCAATCATGGCTGTGACGGTTCTGTACATAAGATTTATTATTTCTGCACTTTGGTCCGAAAATCGTCTTGTGTAAATTGTGTATCTGACATTTTAAACCAGATAATGTCTGTAGCTTATGTAATTTGCATAATAGAACAGGTATATAAAGAAATAACACAATAAATACCTAATACGGGAGAATAAGTGACATTAATAGGCAGAAATAAAATATTGAAAGTCCCGATGAGTATAGTATAATCTCCCAGAAATAATAACTCCCAAGTGTTTTATATAAAATTTATTTGCCAAAATGTGGGGAGCTATGCTCCCCAACATCGATATCATTATACTATTAATGACATAAACAAAATGTCAAAATTGAAACATAATAATTAATATTTTATAATTATACTCATACGAGTCATAGAAATTAGAATGATATATTGTTATTGCAGGTACCGGTACTACAATGCAAAATATAAATAATTGTGTTAATCAACTATCCCAGTATATGAAATTTTTGGCTTTTTCTGCAATACAATGACAAAATGAAATATCTAAATACTTTGGGTAATTTTTGGGTGGGTGGGAAATAAAAAGAGAGCTAATCACGCTCAAAGTCAAAATTCGAATAATGAATTTTTTCAGAAATTAACGCGGAAGTGAACCTAAACAAATCTGACCAATCAAATCGCTAATACTAACGGGTTGTCACCCTTAGCGACCTATCATGATTGGATAAAACTATATGCGTTGGACCAATGAAACAAAGCGAAACATTATTCCTTGAGGAGGAAAAACAAAATGTCGACGCGGAGTTCAAGCTTTTCCGAGAAGATTAATCATTTTAAGATGGTATCATAAAAGTAACCAATCTCCCAGAAATAATAACTCCCAAGTGTTTTATATAAAATTTATTTGCCAAAATGTGGGGAGCTATGCTCCCCAACATCGATATCATTATACTATTAATGACATAAACAAAATGTCAAAATTGAAACATAATAATTAATATTTTATAATTATACTCATACGAGTCATAGAAATTAGAATGATATATTATTATTGCAGGTACCGGTACTGCAATGCAAAATATAAATAATTGTGTTAATCAACTATCCCAGTATGTGAAATTTTTGGCTTTTTCTGCCAAACCGAAGGTCGGCCAAAACATAATGGGATAGTGTATTAATTTAATGGTGGGTAAAGGATAATGTGTGTCTATCCTACCTCAACTTCCTCAAGTTCATGGCGACTAGCAACTTCACATACATGTGGATGAAGTAATACTTGCTGTGGATGAAGTAATACTTGCTGTAATTCTGTACAGAATAATCATTATAATTATATACATGATTTATAGACATATTAATACAATACAAATACCACAATGATTGTGACCAATAAATTCCAATCTAACACATGCACAAGTTAGACCCCCAAGCCTCACCGAAGGATATTTGACTTGGGTGACTAACTCTGGGAAGCCCTGAGCCCATACTGACCCCGGGTCGACCCCTGGTGAAAGAAAGGAAAAAAATTGATAAGTAATGTCAGATAATAAGTGTTATCCCTTTATAACTACCAGCGTAATACTATTATATGTAAAATTGTACATAAGTCAGCTTAAGTCTTCACATTGTAGATCATTATAATTATATACATGATTAATAGACGTATTAATACAATACAAATACCACAATGTGACCAATAGATTCCAATCTAACACATGCACAAGTTAGACCCCCAAGCCTCACCGAAGGATATTTGACTTGGGGTGACTAACTCTGGGAAGCCCAGAGCCCATACTGACCCCGGGTCGACCCCTGGTGAAAGAAAGGAAAATATTTGATAAGTAATGTCAGATAATAAGTGTTATCCCTTTATAACTACCAGCGTAATAATATTATATGTAAAATTGTACATAAGTCAGCTTAAGTCTTCACATTGTAGATCATTATAATTATATACATGATTAATAGACGTATTAATACAATACAAATACCACAATGTGACCAATAGATTCCAATCTAACACCTGCACAAGTTAGACCCCCAAGCCTCACCGAAGGATATTTGACTTGAGGTGACTAACTCTGGGAAGCCCAGAGCCCATGCTGACCCCGGGTCGACCCCTGGTGAAAGAAAGGAAAAATATGGATAAGTAATCTCAGATAATAAGTGTTATCTAGTAATACAATACAAATACCACAATGTGACCAATAGATTCCAATCTAACACCTGCACAAGTTAGACCCCCAAGCCTCAACGAAGGATATTTGACTTGAGGTGACTAACTCTGGGAAGCCCAGAGCCCATGCTGACCCCGGGTCGACCCCTGGTGAAAGAAAGGAAAATATGGATAAGTATTGTCAGATAATAAGTGTTATCCCTTTATAACTACCAGAGTAATACTATTATATGTAAAAAAAATTGTACATAAGTCAGCTTAAGTCTTCACATTTGTTTTATGAATTGTAGGAAACGCCCTGTTAAAACTCTGGAACCTAAAAAGTTAAGATGGAGGCCACCATCATTGATAGCAAACAATGACCGATCGGGGATCCCACCTTTCTTTAGGAAAGGCTTAAAAGAATGACCAAATACCGGTTCTTCGTTTTCTCATAGTCCACTGGTCTTGGTAAAATTGACGACATGGTAATGTTTACCTGGAAGCCCCTAGGAACCCCAATCAGATTGCCATATGCTGATGCAAAATATTCTACCTTCATGTCCGAAGGAATGTTATTAGTCCCAACATGGATCAAGACACAGTCAAAAGAGCGGATGAAGGACTCTGATTTTTTAACAAAACTTGTCAAACTACCAATTGTTGCTCCGCGAAGACGATTGAATCCCCCAATAAATACGCCTTATTCCTTCGTCCTGTAAATAAATTAGAAACTATTTAGTGCTGCTGCCATATGTTTTGAAACCGACAATTTGTCTAATTGTGAAAATTCTAAGTAGACTTTGTAGGCATCGCTAACCCAATATCCGTGTGTTTGTATAAGCTCTGATGGAACATGGGTTTGGAAGGCGCAGGTAGCTCCACCACGTCTAAAGAAATGGGATGAGTAAAGGAGTGGATCCCGACCGGTCAAAGTTATTAGTTTCTTCAGTTTCTGAGTCAGATCCGAATAAGTGATAGGAATCTGTTTTTTGTGTGATAACCTAATGAATGCTGGTGCACTGCATGGTGCAGGTACCAATGAAACCATATTTTTGTATGCAACAACAGGACAAAATTTATTGCCAGGAATATTAGTTATGGGAATTTTCAGTTTTCTCTCTCCAAACTGAATTGTGTTTGACCATCGTATGGTAATAACGAGTTTGTCGTCCAAACATTCAATATCGGATCGGTGGAGAACATTTACAGCACTAACGGTAGATTTTGAAATGGGAACTAAATTTGATTTCCTAGCCATTAGAAAAAAAGCCATAAGAAATAGACACCAAAAAGTGGCTTCCAAAGGAGAAGATAAATCCATTAAGTGAAGGAATTCATTCAAAATGTTTGGAGTTATGGGCAAGGCCCGCTTTGGACAATGAGGATTTAATCTTGCAACACCTTTTAGTAGCAACTTTAAATAATAGGAATGAAATGCTTCAATGCTGTAATTCTGATTAATATGTAAAAAATTTACACCTGATAAATAGTTTTGAATGGAAGAAGTGGACTTAAAGGACCGGCTAAGGAACTGAGCATACAGACCTAAAATATGCACTGTAGATGGCAGTGGAGTGAAATTGAATTATATACAAAATTGTAAATATAGCAGGATCTGTGTGTGTAAGTTTTTCTTTGTACCTTCGGCGAAGGCTGCTCGATGTGAGACTCTTGTTTCTCGTTTCAATGCTTGAAGTTCCATATCTACAAGAGACGAATTGGAAAAAAGCCCATTACTGAATTCCTGGATAAATAATTGTGATACACCAGTCGTGGTCAAATTCAAACATGTTGTCTTCTACTGGTATACAGAGTAATGTGTTTAATATATTGTGTTCTGCCATAATTGTGAGAAACTGTGATTTTGCTTAAGGTTCTGATTCCCATCTAGACAATAGATCTGAAATCCTATTGGAGTTATTACTTAAATGCACACTTCTAACTTCAAACTGATATGTAGCTGCCAAATAGCAAATATCTCTTAAACATGATTGTAAAAATTTATCCTTTGTTTTCCCGGTATTGAACACTGTGACAGAGGCCAAGTTGTCACAATATATTTTTATCCTTTTTCCTGCAAATTTATTGCCCCAGAGTTTTAGTGCTACACATATGGTTAATAACTCCAATGAATTGATGTCTAGATGCTTATGTAAAATAGTTGAGGAAAATGATGTATGAAAATATTCGTCATTGAACATCCCCCCACACATGCGTCTGTTGAGAAGACTTCATCGGGATGAGACCACTCTTCCATATACAGCATCGAGATTCCATTGTATTCTTTCAAATATATTGCCCACCAGAGTAAGTCTTTGAAAACAAATTGTTGAATAGCAATTCTTTTCTTGGGATGAAGGGAATCAAATGATTTTAGCCACACTAATAATCTGGAAACAAACAATCTGCCTGGCCTAATACATTGACTGATAAAGTGAAGTTTTCCAAGAAGGGATTGCAATTCTCTCAGTGAGGCCTTCTTTTTGTTCGACCAAAGGTTAACTAATTCTAAGATTTCTTCTATTCTATCATGAGTAATGGTTAAGGTAGGGGACACTGTGTCAAATTGTATACCAAGGAATGTCATGGAAGTATGTGGAGCCCTTGCCTTCTCAACAGACTCGGCCAAACCACAATTGGACAGCAATTCACCTAAATGCTTATAGGCTAACATAGCTGTTTTGGGTGTGTCTGCTCCAGAAAAATCGTCCAAGTAGTTTAACAGGAAATATCACTTTCTTCCCATCATGTAAGTAATCATGGAAGAAACTCTTTGGAAGATGTATGCTGAAGACTTCAAACCCATCGGTAAGGCGGTGTCAAAATAAATTTGATCGTCCCAAATAAATCCCAAATGATGAATATCACCGGGGTCGATAAAAACTTGTCTGTATGAATTTTTTAAGTCTTTCTTGTATAGCAGGCAACCACGTCCAAGTTTCTTAATTAACTCCACCAAATGATCAACTGTTGGGTAAACTACTTTGATGGGTTGACCCAGATAATTATTGTCTAGAATGTGCTCATTAATAGAATGGCCCAAAGGGAAACTTATGTCAAATATTATTCTCCTTTCAACTGAGTCTCTTTTTGGGACTGTGTTCAATGGTGGTGATATATGAATTTCATTACTAAATGGATTTTTATCAAATGGACCAATCACTTGTTGAGTTGTTCTTTCAGAATGTAATTGGACAAGACTTCTGGATACTGTAGGGCTCCCCTATGATTTGGAAAGAGAGTTGTCTGTTTGTCGTTAATTTGGTTCCCAATGTTTATAGGAAATCCAAATTCAAGTAGATTCACTAATTGTGAATCTTCATAGTTTAGTAACTGAGCTCGAACAAAAGCAAGATTTAAATGTGAATAAACAGGAATTTTGCATTCCAAAAAATTGGGGAGACCTGATTCAGTGATCCTTCGCTATGCCTCAATAAAGCCAATCATGGAAGGCTGACAACAGCTGTCAATAATTGTATCGGACAACTTCTGTTTAGATATCAAGGTTTGATCAACATATGGTTTGTCAATTGGTAAGCTTGTTGTTTGTGTGGTTGAGTCCAACAAGTCTGGGTAAAAAAATGGATATTTCTGCCACATGTCTACTAAGGTGTCAAATTCTTTATTAACTTCATTTTTTACATCAAGAACAGAGTTATTGGAAACTACTTCAGTTGTAGTGTTAAGACACACTTCCAAATTATTTTTACAATCAGAGGACAGTGACATGGGTGAGGGTGGTTCAAAATCACCCCAATCAAATTCTGGATCACTGCTCCAATCACATAATGCGGGATCAATTGCATTGTGTGTATTAATAGATTTAGAATTCAAGATATCTGTGATCCCTACTTTCTGACACATATGTCATTTGTCCCCGAAATAAGGACATGCAGAAGAACTTTCCGGATGTGGGAGCTGTGCTTTGTCTTTTGCAAAGCAAGTTGCACAGAAATGGTGGACAGTGCGCGATATATTGAATATGGTTTTTGTTGCATGTGGAGATGATTCTCCACATTTTTGCCGTTGGTAGTCTGGACAGAACCATTTGTAATCAGGACTTCTAGAATTGTTGTTAGTAGACATTTGTGAATAGTTATTGGACTGATAGCTACCCTGACCCCCTCTAGGATTCTGATTATTTTGTGAATAGCTATTGGACTGATAGCTACCCTGACCCCCTCTAGGATTCTGATTATTGGACTGATAGCTACTCTGATACTTTCTTGGACCACGGAATTGACTGGTTGACCCAGCCAACAGAGGGACCTCAATGTCAGATGGAGTATCATTCCAATAGTTCTGCCCATGTTCGATCTTACGAATCCAAGCGGCATAAAACCTCAGCAAAGCTTTCCATTCATACAATTTTTTCAATTTCATCTTCAGTGGATAAAATAATTTCTAATTCGCCTGCCACAAATTGGTTAAAGGTTAAATTATTATAATCAATTTCTTTTGTGACAAACTCCAATTGAAGCATTGTATGAGGACAACGCTGTGGGTGTTTTATATGTAATTTTACTCTTGGATCTAAACCTGACCGAACATGGGAACTTCTTTTTTGTTTTACAACTGTATAACTTTCTTCAGAACTGTCGCTATCGTTATCATTGTCGGTGTCCCCAAATTGATCGAATTGGAAATACTGCCTTAATTGTTCTTCCGCTTGTTTCTTGGAATGTTTATCTTGTCTAAGTTCTTTAGCACTTATATTACCTTTATCCTTGTGGGTTTCCAGCCGTTTCAGTTTTTTCTTTTCTTCTTCTATCTGTTGTTGTAAGTTATGTCTCTGTTCTTTTTCCTTTTGTTTTCTCAAACTGACCAATTGTTCATATTCTTTCTCAAGATTTGGCATAGATTTTTCGAGGTCGGCTATGGAGTTTGAAGTATTCACCATTTCATGATCAATGTCAAATGGTATTTTTACGTCGGTTTCGCTGTCAATATAATTATCGTCGGCGCCCGGGGGGGGGGGGGGGGGTACTCAAACCGTGCGAATGCATTTTTTCTGTAATCGATTCTCTCTCGATTCCTTGTTGAGGATCGGTGTTCGTTTGCCTGTTCATTCATTTCAATTATCAAAAACTTTCAAAATGGCGGAGCCAGAGTTGATCATATCAAATCAAATCAAATAAAAAGAGAGCTAATCACGCTCAAAGTCAAAATTCGAATAATGAATTTTTTCAGAAATTAACGCGGAAGTGAACCTAAACAATTCTGACCAATCAAATCGCTAGTACTAACGGGTTGTCAGCCTTAGCGACCTATCATGATTGGATAAAACTATATGCGTTGGACCAATGAAACAAAGCGAAACATTATTCCTTGAGGAGGAAAAACAAAATGTCGACGCGGAGTTCAAGCTTTTCCGAGAAGATTAATCATTTTAAGATGGCATCATAAAAGTAACCCATAATCATGCCCGCCTATATAAATGACCAATGGAAATATAAATCTAGTCTCAGGAGAATATGAGATGTTATATTCATTTACTTTATCTGGGCATTATTGAAAGATCCAGGTGTGACAATATTTCAATTCCAGCGCCACCATATTTCCTCCTCTGAAGTCCGTCTGAGGGACATTTACACATGTTTGTCGCCCAGACATGAATATAACTTATGAAATCACGTTCAACTGAATCATTGATAGGTTATGACGTTATTGTGGTGGTGGGAGGACGTGGGGAGGGGGTGGTTAATTGGTGTCTATCCCCAACTTTGGTCAAAATGGTCAACAGTTACAAATTTCTTATCTTACAATAGATTGGTTTGAAATTTAACGCCAACAATATGTTGAAATTGTTCAGTTAGTTTGATTTGACAACAATTTAATAGTGGGGAATTTGTCGTTTTTAGACCAACATTTGCACACTTTCCTGCACTTTAAACATGTAATCAACCATATTTGACATATACCAATGGACACCTCTTCATTAGAGTTGATCCAAAACACATGATGGGTGGACAGGAATTATGGAGCAGGTGTGATCTAGTTTTCTATATCACATTTACCCCCCCCCCCCCAATTGGCAAGAAACTGGTTTTAATGGACAAAGAATCTAATTCCAAGGTGGACGCCACAACATTGGAGACCCTCCAGTCCACGACCCTGCTTATAATGTGCCTTATAATATCCAGGTGCAGACACCCATAACATTGATTCATAATGATTCATTTGTATGAATGTTTAGCTAATCACTCAAACAATATATTACTGTGTGTTGAATTTAATAGCTGATCATTCCTATAAATGAATCAATAGGATTCAAGTAGCTGCTCATTACAGCACATTTAGTCACCAAAGGATTAAAGGTGGATTATCTCTTTGTAAACATGTATTATATGGTCACCGGGGTATAAAATATTAGATTTGAATCGAAGACTTCTGTCCGGAAATGCTTCTGTCGATTAACATTAATTTTATTTCGAATATTTGTGGAACAAAACAATACAAACAACAAATCTGTGACATTTGACATTCTTTGCGTAGACGTAGGAACAGCCCAGTGCTCTATATCGCAATACGGTCTCATCCGAATGGTCGGTTCTAAAAATAGTAACATAAACGGGCCCGATTTAATATTCGAAATAAAATCAATATTAATTGATAGAAGTTTTTCCGGACATAGGTCTTCAGTTGATATCTATTATTTTATACCCACGCAACTATTTAAAATTTGTTATTTAAAGAGATAATCCATCTTTAACATCCATATAATAATATTTGTAACTGCATTATTCTTTTCTCTTTTTTATATGTTACTGCTTGTTGAACGTAATAGCTAAGCATTCTTACAAATTAATCAATAGGATTCAAGTCAGTTCTCATTACGCGAATTTAGTAACCAAGGGTTTAACATCAATATAATAATATTTGTTACTGTAGGATTCTTTGCTTTTTTATATCTTCTATTAAAAATCAGAGATCCCTAGTCAATCTAAAATATGATTGAGTGAAAGGTTATAGTGCTTGTATATGCTTTAATAGCTGCATATTCTAGAATTCTAGAATTTAACATAGATAATCAGCATCCAGCAAGCGGATGCCCGACATAAACTTCATAGACTGCGTAATCAGAACATTGTATGGGTGTCAACGAACTCTTAACGTCTTATTTTTGGCTTTTATTGAGTAAAATACGTCTACGAAAATAGACAACACTAGGCAATGTGCTCCCTCATCGTCCGGGCTATTTAGCGATTTATTTGTGATCGTCTCCGCCTGGACAAACTATTGTTCGATCAGCCCGGAAACATGCCTATATCATATGAGCGAATATGGTCAAGGTCAAGGACACGATCGCACGTGAAATTGGACCTACCCATATTGTTCCCGGGATCAACTTGAAAGTAGGCCTACATTATACCAAATTTGAATCGGATCGGTCGAGGTCCAGAAACATGCCTATATGAGCGTATATGAGCGAGATCAAGGTCAAAGACACGGTCTCACGTGAAATTGGATTCGCCCATATTGTTCCCCGGATCAAGTAGGCATACACACCAAATTTGTGTCGGATCGGTCGAGGTCCAGAAACATGCCTATATCATGAGCGTATTTTAGCGAGGTCAAGGACACGGTCGCACGTGAAATTGGACCCGCCCATATTGTTCCCCGGGTCAAAGTAGGCCTACACACCAAATTTGAGTCGCATCGAGCAGTTTTTCGAGTCTATAACACAAATACATACATACAGACAGACAGAAGTTCCAAAACATATAAATAGATAAAATACAAGACAGATAACACTATATATCCCGTCTACGCTCACGCTTTCCGAAGTCCAGCGCTATGAAATTTCACTATTGTTAACCGGCTATTGACTCATGGAAATGTTGGGCCTGCAAAACGCGTTATTTTTCCAACTAGCTGGCGACTTTGTGAATTTTGATAGCCGTAACACAGGTTATTGAATAAGCATAGAAAGGCAGTGTTATTCATCGAAATTAATGACAAGTGGTTCAAATTTCAACTTAATGCACAGTTTGTTGTGTTTATCTTTGTATACTTTCACAAAATTGGCAGTTTGAACCATGTACCATGGTAAATATTAGCCATAGTTTTACCCGTATAGAACGATTAAATGGGGAGAGTGGTGTCCAGAAAAGCGTCTATCAATTACTATTGATTTTATTTCGAATATTAAATCTATCTATCTATCTAGAATTACCTGTCAACTCCCCTTTCGGGTATTACAGACAGGGTCCAGGTCTCGACTGTGGTCGGCGCTTTGGTGGGCTACTCTAACCTACAGCCGGGTTCTTTAACGTGCACATAGTCACCCATGTACACGGGTAAGCCATTTATGTCGGCTCCCGATCCGACAGCGTACCGCACTCACGACAACATACCTGGACATGATGTCACCGTGAAGGGAAGTCAGTTTTGTATTCGGATATATATTGTGTGATAACGAATGAGACTTTTCAGTCGTACAACGTGGTAATCTGACCAAGTTTGGATTTTTGTCAGAATACCCGACCGGGAATCGATCGCCGGACCTTTAGCACGAGAGACCAGTACGCTATCCACTCGGCCACTGACTTCCCTTAGAAATCGGGACCGTTCATGTTACTATTTTTAGAACAGACCATTCGGATGATACCATATTGTGATATAGAGCACTGGGCTGTTCCTACGGCTACACAACGAAAGTCAAATGCCACAGATTGGTTGTTTGTATTGTTTTGTTCCACAGATATAAGCGCTAATAAGTATAATTAACGTTTATTTGTGGCAAAATTGTTACATAAAATTTCTATGTTTGTTAGTTGAACAAACACACCTTTTTAGACCAGACAATATTCGAAATAAAATTAATATTAATCGATAGAAGCATTTCCAGACAAGAGTCTTCGATTCAAATCTAATATTTTATACCCCGGTAACTATATAATACATGTTTAGTATTGTTTACAAGGAGATAATTAATCCAACTTTAAACGATCAACTGTATTTTACATAATTTTATTTAGCATCATATTATGTCGAATCATTTTATATCACAATAGAATAATTGTCATTTTATCGATGTGTCCCGGTGGATTGTGTTGGCTTCGGTCGACACGTTCGTTTGTATCCAGAATTCTCATCGGCCGCTGCTTCTCTCCGATTGGCTGAAATCTCGTTGTTTGATTGGACCGCACCCTAAGTTCATTGATGACGTGTTTTGACAGCGGCTCATTGATTACATCTGACCACGTGTATTAAATTACCATTTCTTAAATTCACTACAATACATGCTGGTGGAAAGATCGCGAATCAATCAATCGATGTCGAAGTCGAACCAAAGACGATGTCGAGTACCAGAAATCCCTTATTCTCTTGAGTTAACACGCATCGCAGTCTGTAATAGTCGAAGAGGGACAAGATCTTAGATAGCATTTCACAATCGTGTCACATTTGTGCATCCCTACGACATATTCCACATGTTCTCAAGGATCAAACGACCAGTGACACCCCCGGATAAGGTTGGTATTTATTTCGCGGTGGACGTCATCAGGAGAAATCGGCAAATGATTTTGGTCATGCTAGACGCATGCATTATTACCGATGAGCAAACGGCAACTCTGAGAGATGATTGTCATGATCGTGAAGTTATTTCCTTTTGATGGTCCTCCTGTCCCGGCGTTCGGGCGTCGTGATAAGGCCATGTTACGCCAGCTTTTGATGTAATGACCACTTTTGAAGTAAAAATCGCCAGCTTTTGAAATACCTCACCACTTCTGTAATAAAATCGCCAGCTTTTGTAGTAAAGTGAGGTCTCCGCTTTTGTAGTAAAAACGCCAGATTTTGTAGTAAAAAAAACCATGTCTCCACTTTTGTAAAAACAAAATTACAGCTTTTGTAGTAAACTGACTCAATCAATTTTGACGGGCGCTGGACGATTTTCATGACAAAGTCAACCAGATAATCAATAGGGGCTATCGCCCATACGAGTGTGACTTATGACTGAATATATCAGTCCGGTTCTGTGACAAAAGAATCCACACCGGCAATCGACCATCTGAGTGTGACGTGGTTCGAATAGCTTCCAGTCATACCAACACAAGAGAATCCACACAGTCAATCGCCCATACATGTGTGACGTGTTACCAAAAGACATTTAGTGAGTCCGGTTCCGTGACAAAAGAATCCACACAGGTAATCGACCACACGAGTATGACGTTGTTCGAATAGATTTCAGTCATATTAATACAAGAAAACTCACACAGTCAATCGCCCATACACGCGTCACGTGTACAAGAAGGCGTTTAGTGAGTCGGGTTCCCTGCCTGAGCATATGAGAACACACATAGGTGATAAATCATACGAGTATGTAAGGTTGTTCCCAGTCAGTCCGGCAACCTGGTAATCCACACTGGTGAACGACCTTACAGGTGCGACGTTTGTTAGAAGTTCGGCGTGACCTTGAGTCTGACAATACATAAGAGAATCCACGCTGGTGACAAGATGTGTGTCTTAAGACGTTTTGTCAGTGCAGTAACATGGCAATCTGTATATTTCCTCTAAACTGAGTGACGTGACAGATGTATCAGTCTCAATGGAAAATAGTTGGTCTATCTGTCCTCTTCTTTGGAAGAACAGTTCTATGTCAAACTTTCAACTCGGAATGTTCGTGGTGCCAAAAGGTTCAGTCTCTTTTTTATAATGTTATAGTCGATTATCAATAATTCGAAATAAGTCCATTTTCTTAACGTGATTCATTCTGATTGGCCAACTATGAAACAAAGAACGAAAGTCCTGGGGTGCTATTCACCGGCTGGGTTTATAATATAGTCCAGGTAGTTTTCCGAGGCGACGCTCAACGCGAAGCTATCGATGGACATATCGATGGGAAGACATCGCCGCGCGGTATAGGATTATCCAATCAAGGTGATTGGCGTCAATCATAGATTGACCATCGGTCACATAAACATACTGCATGTAACAGTACACGTTTGGTTCATTTCAACAATGAGCAACCGAGGAAAATTACGTGGGGCAAAATATACCACCGACGACATGGGGGTCTACCGTAATTTAGTAAAACAAATTAATATATTACCCAGTTGTATTACCCGAATAAAAGTAATAAAATAAAAATAAAACTGTATCACAAATACTACATGGTGAATACTCAATGGTGACTAGATATCATTAACCCGATTGTTGCATAACATGACATTGAAAAGGGTATCTCATAAATTTCTCATGTCTGAAATACTCTCTTGTTCTGGCATGCAATCAAATTCATTCCTTCTGGTTATTTCTCATCTTTAATGGTTGCAAGTAATGTTAATTTGCAACACTTATCCAAATAAAACTGAATTGGTTATGATGAATGACCGTTACTGTTTATTGTTCAGACAATCCCAACTGAAGGCGACGCTATTCTCCTTGAATTTACGAACTTCATCTTGAAGCTTAAATACTGCTCAACAAGACTAAACTAAAATACTAATTGTATACTGTTATCGCTTACAAATAGATGAACTGAAATAATGTGATGCATTCAGATGCTTTGAGAAATGACATTCTTCAATGTCTTCAAAGTTCAAACTAAAATCAAGAATAAAATCTGACTGAGACTATACTGCAGACTCTATTGCACAAATATCCATAGAAATGGTTTAGTTATAATAATGCAAAATGTGTTTACGGATGGAACCAGGTTGGTAGCTCTGGTATGCATCGACAGGCAAAACCTGTGATATGCAGTAATATCTGCATACATCCTTCCCCTATCATTCAGGTCTATCACCATACCAAACCACTTCAAAATTCAACCGACACTTCAACTTATATTGCAAAAACTTTGTAAGGACTGAATGTCATAAACAGGGCACATGGATAACTCTGGTAGGCATTGGTGCTCACAATCCGTGATATTATGCATATACGTTCCCCATTTCTGGTCCGTCACATGTCATAGAGCATCAAAATATGACAATCGACTCTTGAGTTATAACGCAAACTGTTTGTATGGACGGACGCATGGATGGCTCTAGACGTCAACTATATACCCGCCGACTAATATCGGGGGTATAATAACCATATATCTACGTGTATACCTAACCAAAACAATTCCCCTCCTCACCACCCCGGTGGATAAGACTAAAGAGTTCTTTGATCATGCACAAATAATTGTAGAACCCCTGACCTGTTTACCACTATTTACACTGGCCAGTGTTCTCTGTCAGACTAAACACGCTCGATATATTAAGGCTATAATGCGATCTAGGGCAATTTGTGACATACAGTGTACCAACACAATGCTTTATTATTGTTGTTAGATACTGGAAACACCAGGAAACACCTGGAAATGCAGTTTATTTTTCGTTTTTCTGACCTGGGCTTTACCGATTAAGCATGTTATTGCTTGAATCTTAATTTTACACAGTTTGCACCAACAAAGGACAGTGTAATGGGATTGCAAGGCAGTTAACACAGTTATTGAAGAATGGCTAAAAAAAACTCTTGAAAGTTGGATAAAAACACGAGAAAGGGGGTGGGGCCCTAACATTTGGAGGAAAAAATTTGCACAAATGGGTGGTGGGTCCCTCGGGGTCGGAAAAAACTTTTTGAGCCCTATATGTGCAATAGTTTTCCAGACACCCCCCCCCCCCCCCCCCCACTGCCGACGAGCGTTTTTGGGCATTGTGGAGAGAAGAATCAAAATGTTAAAGAACATAGAAACCGGCACCCTTCACCAGCGCCGGAAAAATGATGCATGGAAACAAATTCTTTGGAAATAGCAAGGAAATATCCAAACAGAACCAAAACACAAACAAAATTCTTCTGAGACGTTATCTTCTCGGCTGTTCATTTTCACACTGTGCTAATTAAAAAACCTCATTAATATCATTGAAACTCATTCTGCAGATGTATAAACGCCAGCATGAGTCTCCACACAATTATACCAAAAAATTATACCGCTATACATGCCGATTGTGGCCGGTGAGTGTTCATGAATTAGTCGTGAGACGGCGTCAATTGACAAGTGACAAATCTGATAGATTGGATCAATCACACCATCGACAGCGTGTGTCGTTTGCGCTAAAGCAAAGATACCTTTGCGTTCAGTCGCTACCAAATAAACTACCTGGTTTATAAAATAGTCTCGCTTGGTGAATAGCACCCCAGATGTCGGGTGAATAAGAATGCCACACGACAAGACACACCGATTCTGCATAATTTCATGAGTCATTATCCCAGTTAGAATAATATTATTATGCACGTGCTATAAAATAATAAGTCAAATATGTTCATTCAATTAAAAAATGAAATACAATCTGTGTCAATCTCCTTTGGAGACTTTAAAAACGAGAGATAATGGTTCCTGGAATTACAAACCAAATTATTGAACATACTCACGGCTGCTATGTGATAGTGTTATATCGTTCGAGACTTCGTGAAAGCTTTAGAACCACCAAGAGAGGAACAAAAGATAAAAAGAAAAGCGCGTACCATATCGCTGTGTAGATCCGGCCTCTTTGGACGCGTCGGTAGTAATGTTTTATCATTCAGTAGTAATGTTTTATCATAAGAGTTAATGTTCAGGCGTTGTGCTGTGGTGATTCTCCATGGCAGCCAGTGGAGCCCTTGTTCCGAGCGTGTATTATACCATGTGATAGCTATGCCCGCGATTGCATTGTTTGATGTGTGAGTCCCCTGCGAGTGGGAGGTGTCAACATTGGCCACAATCGCCAGTAACTATTGTTGCCCTGAATAGGACAGGTATGTTATGACAGTGTTCAACCCGTTGATGGTAAGTCGAGGGCAATACTATTGGAAGGGACTGGCATATATTCTATTTTGTGTTATACATAATATCTCATAAAACACACATTGCGCGCGGCGCACGGTCTGGGCGTTTACAAATAACTATAGTTCGTGGTTGAAAATGTTGGGAGTTTTAATTATGAGCGAGATCTAGATATCAATCCTGATCTACCAGTGCTCACTAAGATGTATGTTTGCAAATATTGATTTAATTTATTGACCATAATAAACAAAAACAGATTGAGATAGCAGCATTGTTGATGTGGATGATAGGCGATAAGGGATCAGAGCACAAGTTATAGAATGTTACACATAACTATTCGAGAACTATAGCGTCTAGGGGGAGGTTGAGGATAAAGTTGACTAATGATTATTTAACTAAATCAACCACATCGTTCCATTCCTTCCTAATATTGTTATGCGTTTCATGTTTTTATTGCTGTGCCTGACTATTGACAATAAAATTATTTGTATTCATAAAATTATTTGTATTCGTATATTGTGTTGAATACATTTTGAAAGGAGACTGTACCTTTTGGCAATATGAACATTGAGACTGGCCCCCGTTTTCGAAGTAGCTGGCCACGTTTGAGATAGTTCTAATACTTCGGTTATGTAAAATAAGTTCAATGGTCGAAATTTGTTGTTAATGTCGCCTTCCAGAGACGAATCTAATAAACCAAACATGTTATGTTGTCCCTAACGCGTCTTTTCGGTCACCTAATTTCGAGGTATGAATATTCAATTAACATCGCCTTCCAAAGCGAGGCCAAATATAACAAATATTTTCCGTTGAAACTAATACATCATCCAAGAACGTTTTCAGACACAAATCCTGTGGATTCTCATATGTCTTGTCTGACTCAATGTCACATCGAACTTCTTCTGACAAGCGTCGCACTTGTAAGGACGTTCACCAGTCTAGTTGTTAGACTGACTGGGAACAATCTTACATACTCGTATGATTGATCACCTATGTGCGTTCTCATATGCTTAGGCAGGTAAACGGACTCACTAAATGCCTTTTGGTACACGTCACACTTGTATGGGCGATCGACTGTTTGGATTATCTTGAGTGATGGTATTACTGAAAGCTATACGACCCACGTCACGCTCGTATGGTCGATTGTCGGTGTGGATTCTTTTGTCACGGAACCGGACTCACTAAATTCCGTCGGTCACAAGTCACATTCGTATGGGCGATAGCCCCTATGGATTATCGGGTTGACTAGCGCCCGTCAAAATGTATTGAGTCAGTTTAATTCAAACGCTGTAATTTTGTTATTACAAAAGTGGAGACATGGTTTTTTTTACTACAAAAGCTGGCGTTTTTTACCTGTCTATTCTGCTAGTAAACCCACATACCAAATTTAATTTAATTTGGTTCACTCTAACTAAAGTTATCATCCGGAAACCTCGGACGCACGGACGCACGCACGCACAGGCTGATTATAATAGTCCTCCGAACCCGTTGGGTCGGCGGACAAAAAAGTAAAATGGTACCCAAATAAAAAATAAATATTGCCTAACCATATTATAACGTATATATATAGGAGATATAGTACATTAGTAATGGCTGCATAACCATATTATAACGTATATCTATATAGGAGTTATAGTACAGTAGTAATGGCTGCCTAACCATGTGTAATATCATAATGTATAATGAATATTAACGTCACTTCCGAATTTTGGTTTCATTGTGACGTCACTTCCCTGGATATTTATTCCAGTGATGGTTTTAAGTTTTTTTCTTCTCTGAATTTAGTTTCGGACGAAGTTTTTTTATCAACATTGTTTCCGTCCGAATTCTTTTCAATGGGTCCATTGATAGCATTTTGTATAATGGAAACACTGTGAATGAGCAACCGCCACAAATTTCCAGATGTTCGCTGAGATCAATTTGTCTCAGCTCTGGTTGTTTTATTTGTTGGCGGTGTATTCTCATGCGCTCACACACAGTGTTGCCCGTCTGTCCCACATAAAACTCATGGCATCCAGAACATATAATAATATAGATTAAGTTCCGTGATTTGCAGTCCATATCCGCATTGGGTTGAACTCCTGTACCATTTTTAAACTTGAGTTGAGTACCAGTAACTATGTTTTTGCATGTACCGCATCTGGAATCTCTACACGTCCGAATTCTGTATGTTGTTTCGTTGCTTGTATCGAAACGGGCTCTCGTCAGTATTTTCTTCAAATTTGGTGGTTGTCGCTTACTTTGAAGTATATTATCCTCACTGACGAGATATTTCATTTTAGGACTCTTGTGTAGTATTGGTAGCAGTGTTTTTGCGGATTGAGTTACATTAGGGTGGCGTGGGTTGTGAGTTGTTACGAGTGGAATGAGATCGGATTCGGCTTGTCTCTCTTTATCTTTTCTCAATTCTGATTTAGGTGTTTTTAAAGCTTCGTCGATTCCACTTTTTATTAGCTTGTCTGGGTAATGTTGGTCTTGTAAGAAAGAGTGCATATATATATATATATATATATATATATATATATATATATATATATATATATATATATCATATATATTTTGAAGACCTCTGTCTGTCTGTTTGTCTGTTTGTCTGTCATTTATACAAATCTACGATTCTCGACCGATCGGGACGAAACTTGGTACGTGTGTGTAGTTTGACCAGGCGGTCGTCGTTGTCATATTGGCGAACCCGTGCGACGCCCGTGCAGCGCATGCGCAGACGAGATCTCGGAAACGGGTGGAGCTATCGAGCAATTGGTAATATCCCGTAGAGAAAATTATCCCAGTTAGGTAACCCTAAACATAACAAATACTCCGCCGTATGATGTGGCGCTCTATTCTTCCCGGAGTTCGCTTGGCGGTAATTGTAAGATCGGTTTACGATTGCATATTACATTTTTTGTCTATATCTGTCACATTTTGTGATTTTTTTTCTGTTCTTCCCTCGATAAGATCCCCGGAAACAGTCGAACGGTGCTCGATTGTAATCGGTAAATCTCCACTGGCTAAGATCCCAGATGTACAGGATGGATAACTCTAAATTCACGCAACACACCTTTTACCTAACTAATTTAACCATATATATGATCATCTTATCAATAAAAACTAGATTTTAAATATTTATTTTAACTTGTATAAATATTAAAAAAGGAAGGATATCCTGAACAGAACATAAAAGAACACCACGTTAGAATAACATTGCGTTAGTCTCTGGGGAAAATCATTGAGAATTTACTTACGAACACCACGACATACTAAAACTATTTTAGAGTAGCGTTCATAAAAACTGTGTGAGGTATTTAAGTTTGATGGTGTGGTGCAACTGCCGTTTATGTAGAGTCAGAACTTTACAAAGTTAGTATTTTCGTGACTTTAATTGATTTGTTTTAATTAAAAGTGTATTCTTTTATTAATTCCATATACCCGGTACATTTCAATTTGAAAAAAAAATTAAATACTAGCCTACAACTTATAGTTAGACTAGACTCCTGGTTCAACTCAAGCATGCACTGACCCTGAAATGGCCCTTTTCACATTTATTATTTAGTTGTGCTTAAGAGCAAATAATTTGCGCAAATATGTCTATCAATTTATTGCGCTTAAGCACAATCATTTGCGCTTAAGTGCAAATACCTAACACTCCCTTACTTCCCTCTGATTGTGAATGATTGAGTCCATCTCATAGTATATTATTATGGGCCCATAGTAATAGCCCCATACAGACTCGAAGTTGAAGAAAAAACATATTTCCATATGCATATCAGCATCGATATATCTCTGTCCCTGGTGTCCCAAGAATTGGTGCCTCCCACCCAGAGCTCTAGTATATTTTATTAAAGGGACATCTCCTGCACAGATATATACCATTTCCATGGCCATAAAATTGGGGGTTACCAGGGGCTTGCTTCCCTCATATGGTGTACTTATTGACTTGAAATAGGGGGAACCCTATTTTCATATTATCAACATCCCTATCCCCAAGAATTTGTGTCTCCATCACAGAGATCTAGTATATTTTATAAATGAGACATATCCTGCACAGATCGATATCATTTCCATCGTCATAAAAGGGATCTAGGGGTTACTGGGGGATTTCTTCCCTCATATGGTGGCCTATATAGACTTGAGTGATGTGTTTAGGCCTGTGCCAATTAAAATTAATTCAGGGGGGGGGGTCAATGAATATTAATTTTTATTTGCGATTAAGCGCAAATGATTTGACCTTAAGCGTAAATGATTTTTGTTTAAGCGCAAATTATTAACGCTTAAGCATAAATATTTGCGCTTAAGCAAAAATGATAGAAGTTATTTGCAATTAAGCGCAAATATTTGCGCTTAAGCGTAAATAAATAATAAATATGAATAGGGCCTCCCATAACTATCACCGCCTTTCGTTGAGTTGGGTACCCAGATTTTATAACAAATTTCAGTTGGGTACCCAGCTTTTATAAAATTTACATTTGGGTATCGGTACCCAAATTTATTATGAAAGTAACCCGCAGGACCTATGTCCCGTGCCTACAATTCTTCTCTCCGCTATTGTCAAGCTACAGGAGCCTGGAATTTGGTCAAAAACCCTCTTTTATTGGCGGAACCAGCACCCGGGACTGCAGGTTCCGCCAATAAAAGAGGGTTTTTGACCAAATTCCAGGCTCCTGTGGTCAAGCGTATCGTGGTGAATATATATCATACATAAACAAGTATTCCCAAATTTAACAGGTTCATTTAAAAATACTGATGGCAATCACTAATTAAATTACATTCTGTGTGAGATTTCATAAAGCTGGGTACCCAAATGTAAATTTTTTTAAAGCTGGGTACCCAACTGAATATTTAAAAAAGCTGGGTAGTGCATGGGGTACCCAAGTTTGGTCACCCAAAAGATCCATATGAAGTTTGGTGACGATCGGATGTGGTCTGTATAGGGACCAGGGTTAGTCGCCATGTGAACGACAGTTACGCCACACCATCAAACTCGAATACCTCACATAGTTTTTATGAAGCCTTCTCCAAAATAGTTTTGGTATATCGTGGTGTAAATTCTAACTGATTTTCCCCCGAGACTGACGCAGCGTTATTCTAAAGTTTTCACGTTCTTTTCTGTTCAATTCAGAATATCCCTCCTTTTTCACATTGATACAAGTTAAAATAAATATTTAAAACCTAGTTTTTATTGGTAAGATTATCATATATACGGTTAAATTATTTAGGTAAAAGTTGTGTTGCGTTGTTATGTTTAGAGTTACCTGACTTGGAAAGTGGGATAATTTTCTCTACGGGATA
This sequence comes from Siphonodentalium dalli, assembly GCA_032622095.1. NCBI lineage: Eukaryota > Metazoa > Mollusca > Scaphopoda > Gadilida > Siphonodentaliidae > Siphonodentalium > Siphonodentalium dalli. The sequence continues at coordinate 48,337,369 of CP136063.1, read as the reverse complement.
TTACCAACTGCAGCTATCGACTTGAAATTTGGTATGTGAATGTATCTTGCCCCGGATACGAATTTTATCGGGTCGCCGAGCCCGTGCGACGCCAGCTTCGCGCATGCGCAGACGAGATCTCGGAAACGGGTGGAGCTATCGACTTGAAATTTGGTATGTGAATGTATCTTGCCCCGGGTACGAATTTTATCGGGTCGCCGAGCCCGTGCGACGCCAGCTTCGCGCATGCGCAGACGAGATCTCGGAAACGGGTTGAGCTATCGACTTGGAATTTGGTATGTGAATGTATCTTGCCCCGGATACGAATTTTATCGGGTTGCCGAGCCCGTGCGACGCCAGCTTCGCGCATGCGCAGACCAGATCTCGGAAACGGGTGGAGCTATCGACTTGAAATTTTGTTTTTGAATAGCACGGACAACGTCGGGCTCATCGGCTAGTCTCTAATATATTTTGAAGACCTCTGTCTGTTTGTCTGTCTGTTTGTCTGTCATTTATACAAATCTACGATTCTCGACCGATCGGGACGAAACTTGGTACATGTTTGTAGTTTGACCAGGCGGTCGTCGTTGTCGTATTGGCGAGCCCGTGCGGCGCCCGCTTCGCGCATGCGCAGACGAGATCTCGGAAACGGGTGGAGCTATCGACTTGAAATTTGCTATGTGAATGTATTTTGCCCCGGATACGAATTTTATCGGGTCGCCGAGCCAGTGCGACGCAAGCTTCGCGCATGCGCAGACCAGATCTCGGAAACCGGTGGAGCTATCGACTTGAAATTTGGTATGTGAATGTACCTTGCCCCGGATACGAATTTTATCGCAGACGAGATCTCGGAAACGGGTGGAGCTATCGACTTGAAATTTGCTATGTGAATGTGTCTTGCCCCGGATACGAATTTTATCGGGTCGCCGAGCCCGTGCGACACCAGCTTCGCGCATGCGCAGACCAGATCTCGGAAACGGGTTGAGCTATCGACTTGAAATTTGGTTTTTGAATAGCCCGGACAACGTCGGGCTCATCAGCTATTATTATATATTTTTGAAGATCTGTATATGTGTGTGTGTGTGTGTGTGTGTGTGTGTCTGTGTGTGTGTGTCTGTTTCCAATGGACTCGAAAACGGCCTAGCCGATTTCGATGAAACTTGGTATGTGGGGGTGTTTTCGACCGGGGAGTGACATAGGCTTATTAATTTGCCCGTGCAACGTGACATTGACCTTGAAATCGGGTCATTTCAATGTCAAACGCACTAATATCACGGGATTTCGATAAAACTTGGTATGTGGGGGTATTTTCGGCTGGGCAGTGCCATAGGCCTATTAATTTGCCCGTGCGACGTGACCTTGAAATCGGGTCATTTCAAGGTCAAACGCCAGAATATCACGGGATTTCGATGAAACTTGGTATGTGTGGGGTACTTTCGTATGGGGAGTCTCATAAGCCTATTCATTTGCCCGTGCGACGTGACCTTGAAATCGGGTAAATTCAAGGTCAAATCGCGAATTTTGATGGGATTTCGACGAAATTTGATACGTAGGGTTACTTTTGTCCACTGAGTGTATTGGATGGGTCGAGTCGTGACCCCGACCTGACCTTGACCTTCAAAATGATCAATTCGAGGTCAAATCGGTTAAAACCAGATGGATTTCGACGGGTACTTTTGTCAGGTACTTATGTCCGGGCAGTGATTTAGACGGGTCAAATCGTTACCCCACCTGACCTTGACCTTCAAAATGGACAATTCAAGGTCAAAGCCCGGACGAAGTCGGGTCACCTTCTAGTATATATATATACTGCCTAACCATATTATAACGTATATATAGGAGATATAGTACAGTAGTAATGGCTGCCTAACCATATTATAACGATTTGAACGCGTTCGCTTACGTTATGACTCTTGGATATCTCAGATTCCCAAAAATCTTTATACACGATTTGGGTCCATTCTTTTGATGACCGGTTGTGTATGGAGTGTAAATAGTAACTAGTCCGCGACGTTATTGTACGTTCAGACGACCACGATACAATCGTAAGTGGGGCAATCCGGCCTGAAGATATCGTGGATGCTTTGTTCATACGAATGCGATGACGTCGGGCATGACGATATCGTAGGTTGTTCTAAAGCATGTGATTGACTACCCTTCGGTCATTTCCAGCTACGATGTTTACGTACACACGACTGAGATTACGTCGCAAGTGGAGGTAACAAAGGACTCGCCACGATTTCGCATCTAAAATCAAACAGCGCTTGATATGATTTATTTACTCTTGGATTTGTTTTATGGTGCCCATATTCAGAATGAGCAAAGGGTGATGCCACAGTGTCCTGGGCCCACAAACAAGGTACCCCATCTTGCTCACGGAAGCTAATATTATGCTAATGATGAACAGACAGTCTGCCGTAGGAGCAGTTTTAGCCAGTCAAAAATAAAAATAGTGTAAATAAAATTATAGACAATCCTGAATCTCATGAATTGCTTACATATTGGTGTACATATACAAAACACAACATATGCAACTTTAAATCCCACACGCAGTCGTGGCCAGGTTATTTTGTTAATATAATCATCGGAGGTGCCGTTGTTGTAGCGAGAGGTATCGGATTCCCCCGAGATCGCAGCGCGCGGGCGCACGAAATAATATATTTTACAGATTCCCGCGTTATCATCACAGCTACGTTGATATCTCCGTGGCTGATATTCCAGTATTATAAGTATATCATAAAATTCCCCGGACCAGTATATGTTATATCAATCAATAATGATCTCTTGTACCGTATGTATGTATGTATGTATGAGTAATGGTTCGACCAATATCGGGTCATATGAAGCTGAAACATGTTATAAGACTACTACGAGATAACTCGTAGTCGGCACCTGGGACGGAATTTATTAATGTTTCATCCCTGGTGCCAGCTACAAGTTATCTCGTAGGTAACTACAATTACGTTGTCAGTGTCTTAGATGACGAAGAGTGCTATACATGTACAAGCATATCGTATGTAAGACATGGTAAATCAATTTATATATGATAATTGGTACGGACTACGTCGAATAAGACGTCAAAAAACATTATACGTATTTACCTACGAGATAACTCGTAGCTGGCACCAGCGATGACCACTGGTGAGTTTCATCCCAGGTGCCGACTACGAGTTATCTCGTAGGAGCTTTATAACACGTTTGATCTTTCATTTGACCCGGATTTGATCGCCAATTCCTTTATATATACATGTGTCCTGGAATGGTCTAGTTGCACATGTATATCAAGGTTCAGGGACGTACAGAAGAGGTGCTGGTGAATTGGAGTATCCTACCAAGATTTCTATCTGGACCCCACCCCTTGTTCGGGCTGTGGAAATCGTTGTATCTCAAGCCATCGTAATTATACATATCTAGTCGATCAATGGGATCGTTGGGCATGTATTGGCGCACACAGCAACATTGCTTGCCGTTTGTGTTACTATTTATGTGGTATGAACATTACTACGGGTTAACTCGTAGTAGCAGTCCCCATGGAACCGTTTACTACGAGTTAACTCGTAGTGGCAGTGAACGCGTTAAAAAGATGCCAAAATGTTTTGATAAGACCATCATCAGTTGCAGATTGCTGACTATATGTAATGCTAAGCGCATGCCATATCATGTTTCGACTCGTTACGTTATGAATCTTGGATATCTCAGATTCCCATAAATTACGACTGACCTACTTTATACACGATTTGGATCCATTCTTTTGATGATCGGTTGTGTATGGAGTGTAAATAGTAACTAGTCCACGACATAAGGCTTATACTTGTGAATCGTATTTGTGATAATATATCAACTGATTTAAACCAAGCGACAAATACCCTCACGCGAGTGCTTTAGCTTTGGTTCCTTAATTACACTGACGTATGGTCATATTAACCAAGCTTCAGATTTATAACCAATCCACATATACAATACCATATATAACTTACTTCTCAAATATAATTACATAATTAAGTATATATACAACATCTTTATTGATATGGAGGAATATACATTGTAATTCAGGTCAAATAATTTCGCTGAAACACATATTCTGAGAACTGTCGAGAACTTCGAACTTCTAACTTTAGTTTTCGTTTCACGTATTCTCCGGTACGAATTGTTTTATATACATTGCAAAGTGATATCACCGATTAAATGATTTCCCGCATATATCACAACCATAATGCCCGGCGTTAGATCCAGTTAGAGCTGCAACAGAACAGATTCCCGGACATATCGCATTGATACAGGCAATCTCCGGAATTAATTGTTTACGGGCGATCTCCGATATGAATTTTTTTAGTACAGCCAAGTGGCCTGACTGACTACACACTTTGGGGCATATCACAATGGTAGGGCTTATCACCTGTGTGGATTCTCTTATGTTTCGCCAAGTCGCTTGATTGAATAAATGATTTCCCACATATATCACAATCGTAAGGCGTACATGTATCTCCGGCGTGGATTCTCATATGTGTCACCAACCTGTCCGATCGAGTAAATGATTTCCCGCATATATCACAATGATAAGGTTTATCTCCTGTGTGTATTATCTTATGTGTCACCACATTGCTCAATCTATTAAACGATTTCCCGCATATATCACATGGATAAGGCTTATCTCCGACGTGGATTATCTTATGTGTCACCAAGACGTCCGATCGAGTAAATGATTTCCCGCATATATCACAATGGTAAGGCTTATCACATGTGTGGATTCTCTTATGTCTCGCCAAATCGCTTGATTGAATAAATGATTTCCCGCATATATCACAATGGTAAGGCTTATCTCCGGTGTGGATTCTCGTATGTATCGCCAAGCCGTGCGACTGATTAAATGATTTCCCGCATATATCACAATTGTAAGGCTTAACCCCAGTGTGTATTATCTTATGTGTCACCAAATCCCTCGATCGAATAAATGATTTCCCACATATATCACATTCGTAAGGCGTATCTCCAGTGTGTATTCTCTTATGTGTCACCAAGTTGCTCGATTGATTAAATGATTTCCCACATATATCACAACGGTAAGGCTTATCTACGGTATGGATTATCTTATGAGTCACCAAGTTGCTCGATTGAATAAATGATTTCCCGCATATATCACAATGATAAGGCTTATCTCCGGTGTGGATTCTCTTATGTTTCAGCAAGGAGCTTGATTGATTGAACAATTTCCCGCATACATCACAACAGTAAGGCTTATCTCCAGTGTGGATTTTCTCATGCATCACCTGGTGACTCGATGTATTAAATAATTTCTCGTACGAATCGTAATGGTAAGGTTTATCGCCGGTGTGGATTCTCGTATGTGTCGCCAATCTGTTTGAAGTGTGGGCGGTCTCGTGAACACTCAGGTTATCAATATCATCTCCCATCGCGTAGAATTGTCAGCTGACCTCGTGAAGCAGCAGTCTGGTAGAAGTGATCTAAACTCAAAAATAATCACAACTGTGAAGATACGTTATGAAGTCTATGAAGAATCAAATGAACAACGTGATTCGTGACTAAAACCATAACGCTCATGATCCGAAATATAAAACTGGTCACAACATATCAGATACCCACAAAGCACGCTCACATTATACGCAGTCATAAAACTTCAATACTGTAGCGAAGTTCGAATGGGATATTTATAGCAACCACCACGGTTGATCATCATGAATTTTGTCGTGGATGTTAATATTAATATGCAGATGGTAAACGAGTCTTTTTAGAGTCATTCGGTAAACAAAACAATGTAATCTCGAGATGGGATTCGCCTTCTGGTGAATAAACTGTTAAGCAACATATATTAACAAAGATATACATTCCACGAATTATTTTTCGACTATATATAAAGGTTCCCTGTCAAAACTTCGAAAAGTTCCAATGTTTGAACTGGTGGAATATGATATCTACGTGCGTTAGCAACAGTAGAGATTCATGGCATGATCTACGTCGTACATAGACGAATAATAGGCCAAACCGGACGTAGTAAATTACCCAGTAGTTCTTCCGAGCACATGGCCTTGTGTAAAATGTCAACAAGAACTTGAAGATGGACGACTTATCCGGGTCACCAACATTAAACAGTTTAGAAATGTCCGATTAAAGCATTTAGATACACCGACACAGGGAACGTTTGGCGTCAACTTGTGGCGGGGAGTACCGACTGAAAATATATGGTGAGATAATAAGGCCAGCGTTCATTGTTTAGTTGAAAAATGTTGTGAAATAGATAGCTCAACGTAGGGTATGGGAGACCACCAGCCGCCCTAATGGGCAGTTTGAGCTGACCATTAGGGCGGCGTAGTGTCTAGTATAAAGTCGCTCTTGTGGAGAAGTGTGATTTGCGAAGAGACGAGTGGGCAGAAGAGGTTCGGGGTAGAATTGAGAGTGCGGTTAGTGATTTGCACGCTGTCGGGGCAAGGTACCACAGAGAATGTATGACGAAATTCATATACAACTGATCATTGGGAGTAACCGATACGATGTTACCAACCTAATTCCATTATCTTGAATTGCAGTCTATTATTGACGAAATGTCCGATCAAAGAGACAAAATATGGAATTCGGCGGATGTGTTTGACATGTATGCTAGCAATGGTGGGTGTAAGTTGACACGCCCCCGGTTGGTATCAGAACTTATTTCTCATTTCGACGGCGAACTATTGTCATTGTCTGTACCAGGATATGCAAATGTTCTTGCTTTCCATAAGAATACCGCCTCTGTGCTAAGATTTGTTAAAGATAACAACGACGACGATCTTGAACCATCTGTTCGAAAAGTGGCTAGTAGTGTGGTTAATGAGAGCAAGGAACTGGCAACACATAAATCTACATATAGAGTCCATATTGATAGGGAGAATGCTGAGAGGATTCAGTGTCTGAAACACTTAAAAACCTCCTGCGAGTTATATCGACAAAACATTCCCCGCGTTACTTATAGGCAACATCGTCACAAATATTGTAACTGGTCATGTTACCGATCTACAAATTGGCCTAGGTATATTCTTGCGAGATTCTAAATCGCTAATAAACCATCTTTACAATTATCGAATAACATGTCGTTATGACGAGCTTTTAAGGTTAAAAAAAATCGGCGGCATTAGCATCATCGGTTCATACATATGCGAGCTCATAACTTAGTAGCGGAAAAGGTTTGTTGCAGGTCCTAGCCGACAACTTCGACGCTGACATTAGTTTGTCGAATGGAAAACTTTCTACCCATTATCTCGCAATGATAGCGACAAAGCCGTCGGACGGCAATGTGATTGAACATATCAGGCAATAACTAGAAATTCCCCGTTTAGAGAAAGCAGACATCCCGCAGGTAGTACTGGATGACAACGTAACAGATGTGTACGTTGACTTAATGAAGGACCCATCATGCCGACTTTCGTAATTATCAAAATATTTCGATATGGCGGCAGAGGAGTGCGATTTTGCATTTTTCAAGATATGCATCGAATTGATACTTGTCCGGAATATAATGGATACAATACAAAAATGAGCAGGGAACATGAACGAGCTCTATCTACAAAAAACATTGTCGGTTATCTGCCGCTAATCGACCGACCGCCCGCAGATCCATCGACAATGATGACAGCCATGTTAAAGGCGAAATTAATCTCAAACGCTGCTGGGCAAGAATTTGTGCTATATGTAGCAGACCAACAATTATACCGGATTGCACTTCACGTTAAGTGGGACAATCCTGACATGTTTAAGAACACATATCTAAGGTTAGGGTGGTATGCGTTTGCTCATGAGCTATTGCGGATCCATTAGGTCACTGATGGTGGGAAGCGGCCTGGAAGAAATTTAGAGTCGACATTTGGTGCAGTCTTAGAAATGCTCAAAAGCAAAAACAAATTCTCAAAATATATGAGCTTTGCGTGTTGACAGAAGAGTTACTCCGAGCAGTATTTGAAACACATGTTGATATGCGATGCATGTGTGACCTCTTGGTTGTTCTGGGGGCATCCGCATGTGAGAGCAGAACCGCTAAGCTCTGGATTGAATGTCTAATCAAACCCATGTTCATAATACTGAGATCTATTACAGCAGAACGGGAATCTGATTGGCCGCTCCATCTAGACACCACTGAGGAAATGATTACTTTCTTCTTCGCAGCTGGACACACTCATTATGCCAGATATGCACTATATTACCTGTGGTCAATTGAATCACTACCGGAAGATGTTCAGAAGCCATTCATGAAGGATAAGCACACTATACACCACAACAGTGACATTTTGAATGGTATTTGGAGTGACATGGCGATTGAGTCCACCTTTATGTGGTATGGTCATGGACGGTCAGGTATAATCGGCATCACGCTAAAACCAGAGAGTGTTCGCACATGGGCATACAGGTTGAATACATGCAATTACCTGATAAACGATTTGGATTGTATGCGAGAGAAGGTATGCGAATGCACTCAGCCATGTCATAAAGAAGAATCAAGTTCAAGAATAAAGGTTGACAAGGTTGATCGGGATTCACTGAAACATAAACTGGAGCTGTGTATTCACCCACTTGATCCGAAGCATCGTCCACAAGGGGTCGTTAATGTGGAGTCCGGACAAGTGACTACCCATTCATCCGTCAATGTAGATAAGGCAGTGGAACTTGGACGAGAACTGATGATAGATGTCGAAAAAGGGTGGCCGTCGAGTTTCCATAACACAATAAGCCGGAACGTGAAAACAATTACAACAGCTGGTAAGTATATAACCATTGGCAACGCACAAATTGTTTACACAGAAGTGATTTATGCGATGACAATGGGGTTGAAGAACAGCACGAGGATCTTGTATATTGATGACATCATTTCGTATGAGCTATCGCCCTATCCACCTCCAATGTTTGAGTCTAACGGACATATGAATGAAGCAAACTGGGAAGCCACTGGCTCCTGATACTATAATAAAACTCATTAGATGTTGTTGTGCTTCAAATGTCCATTGCATGACCAAACGTTGTGGCTGTAGGCGTGCGGGTTTAACTTGCACGACGTTCTTTTCGTGTGAGGGGGACAGTCGGTGTATGAACGAGCTGACAAATCGACACGACGAGAAATATACTGATGACTGTTCAAGGTACATTATTTCTTCAATATACCAATGTTGATTTACTTCATAATTCTTTAAATAGAAAGTTATTTAATTTTGTTCAAACTTACATAACTTCAACCTGCCGTTTTGACATCAGCGACTAGGCTGCATTACCGTTAAATATCATAAAGTAACACAGACTATAGCAGGACCCCCCCCCCCCCCCGGACGCACAGTGATGGACCCGACGCCATCGTGTACATCCATCTGTTGTATCATAATTCCATATATATTGTATACTAATTCTTATACAAGTGGATCATACCTTATATTATACTTATGTAAATATCATGTTCTTTGTATTATTGTCGGGAGCGAGGCCAAGATAAGTTTTTTAGCTTGTGCCTCAATCCCTTGCATTTAATTATGGATGCAAATAAATATGTTTACATCAACGAGCTGACAAATCGACACGACGAGAAATATACTGATGACTGTTCAAGGTACATTATTTTTTCAATATACCAATGTTGATTTACTTCATAATTCTTTGTTTCTGTCCTAATAACATGTTGTTGCAAAATAAAGCGAAAAATGTTATATATCGGAAGCACTGTCTTGATAGCCTTGCAACAGTTATGATTTCAGCCATGAGAGCGGTCATTTTGGCAGCCATCTTGATTATTTAATTGTCGATTTTATCCAGTTTATGTCATTTGTCATGCATCCTATCGTATAGTTGCTGTCATATATGCTGTTATTGATACGGAATTGCCACTGACATGGTCAAGGTATACAAACTATTTAAGACTCAGCGGCCATCTTGAATAAAAAAAAGTTCCCCAAAGGTTACACAACCACATCAACCGGGATATCAATAAAGACACCCCAGTAATAAATTATCAACAGAGAAAAAAAACTTTAGCAGAGAATTTTGGGTGAGACCCCAGTTCTGCTGGACTATATTGTTTTGAAATGGTCGCAAATTGGCCCTATTTTCGTATTATGTTTTTTTTTTATATCGTATGATAATTTGCTGAGTGGTATGTGTGTGCTTGGTCTCAGCTACTTCCTATCCCAAAGAAAATTGATCTAACAGAATGTGATATGAAATTTCCCCGAACACTCAATGTTGGGACCTGGACATATTTTAGTGTGAGATGAACATATTTTAAAGAATTAAGTGAATGGGAGTATTGCCTATAAAATGCAACCTTATTATGGTATGAAAAGGTTACTATGGTTTATGATGGCAATCAAAATGGCATAAAATATATAGAAAATTATATATTTCATTCTTATAAGCTTATATTTCGTCACTGATAGATGCACGGGTTGTCTGATCTGCGTTAAATATCATTTTAAAAAATCACTTTAAATAAGACAAAATAAAAACAATATGAACATAGAAATTACATGCACATGTGGTATAAGATATATAGTGTAAAATACCAGAGACCCCCATGTTATATTTAAATTGTTCAAGACACAACCTTGTATAATTTAGTAACGAGACATCAGCTATGTGAGATTGCACATAATGAAGATAATATGATTAGTTCATACTGACGTTGTTAAGCTTGACACTATGTCCACGGAAATTTTGCCATACTTGTCTATGATACGAGCAAGTCTCAGAAATGGATATTCCAAAGTTCCAAAAGCTGTACAACATAAATATTTGTCACTCCCAAGTAGATCAGAGATATCATTTTATCATAGAGCCTTTTAAGAAAGATACAGATGGCTGCCGGTACAATGTAACCATGCTATCATTAAAGAATTAAAGATACACTGGGTTGCCGGTAAAATGTAACGGTGCTATCACGCATGTTCAGCATCGGAACATTCATGACTTTAGATTGTGCATACCGGGTATCGTTGACCATAGGATTATAAACTATCATTTATTCAACATCTTTTTCGTACACGAAGAACAATTTAATTTCCGTGAGAAATACGATTACAGGGGATGTAACGAATCATAGTTTCGCATGTATCAATCTAAACATCTTGTCACACAGAACAAGACCCTGAATAAAATGAGATTTCAGCGACAATTGGAAAACGTAATTGTTTCAACGAATACACCACATATAATGATCCGACCCCAAAAATATTGACAACTGGTTAATTCTCAACCTGCTGGAGGAAGAGTAACACAAAATTTGTTGAATATAGGCTAACTCTCAGTCACTAAGTGTTAAAATTTGGACTATTCAGTGAAATATAATAATAACAGTGGGATAATTATTGCGGATCGCTAGCAGTTGAAAAATTATTTCAAAGTATGTCCAAGAGAATTGTTGCTTGTAATCAATATTTGCAGAGAAAATCGGGACACGGTGGAACAATCTTGAAGATACACAGGAATTGGCTAAGATATAAGTTTATCTGAATGAGTTGTTCGCCCATGGAAATTTCATCCCGGTTAGTCGGAATGACTCGCTGTTACGTGAGCCTAGTTTTTCCGGCTAACCGAGTTGTCTTGGCAAGGCGGGACGCGACAACTCGGTTTGCAGAGTTGACCCGTCTCATGGAACAGCACACCATGTATTCAGTAAGCAAGCATATTACACCGGGCCATCCGGCAAACCGAGTTGCCCCTGATAGCGGAGTTGTCCCGGCCCATCTAACAAGCCTCTTACTCCCCAAACATGATGTTGATGATGAATAGTTAATTTGTTGTCAATGTTAAGTGGCTCTTATGGCGGTTCTGCCCCGAACCCAATAGACTCGATTGTTCATTATGGAGACTGACCATAAATACATCGAAAACCAATATGATGGTGCTTGGGTCGGGTAGGAAGCCCCGCACTCGACTAAATGTAAATGGACACGAAATCGAAATTGTAAATGAATACACATACCTCGGAATTCCTATTACCAAAGCTAATCATTTTAGTAAAGCCCGTAAATATATGCTCTCGAAGGCAAATCGGGCAATATATAGTTTAATTTACAAATCGAGAGAATTTAGTATATCTATACTACAGCAAATATAACTTTTCTCCAAAACCGTTAAACCGATTCTCTTATATGGATGTGAGATTTGGGGTAACCAAGACATACACGAACTTGAGAGACTTCAAATTAAATACCTGAAGTTTATTTTGAATTTGAAACCGAACACACCAGATGTCATGGTATATGGAGAAACAGGCGTTTGTCCTCTCCGTGTTGCTATTGATACTAGGATGATAACCTACTGGGCAAATGTTGTTAACGCTGGAGAAAAAAAGATTAACAGAATGTTATATTCGTACTTACTACGCTTGTTTAGAAATATGTCATTTATGCACCCATGGATATCGCATGTTGAAAACATTTTACTGAAAACTGATCATTATTACCTGTGGGACATACAAATGTCCCAGCGTATCGAATCATCTTGGTTGAGAGAATCCGTTAAAAGTTCGTTAGTCACACATTATATAGCAGATTGGCACAAACGAGTAAATTCTATGAGTAAATGTTCTTTATATAAGGTTTTCAAAACCGATTTTAGAGCCGAACATTATTTAAATAGCACGTCTATGAAGGACGTCAAAACTATGGCTAGGTTCAGATGCAGAAGCCACCACTTACCCGTTGAGACTACTACATGGAATGAATCCAGAAACACTCAATTCTGTAACTTGTGCAGTGGAGATAGAGTTGGAGACGAATACTACTATATAATGAATTGTGACGCAATATGTTCATTGAGAAGACGATTTATACCTTTGTCGATAACAAGTTTAAGATCATCATGGGAACAGTTTAAGATCATCATGGGAACAAAAGACGCTGTCTTAAGCTAACGGGTTCACCGCCAAGACAATAGAAATAAAATATAGTTATGTTTATACATGTATTGACCGCCATCGTCATATATTGATTATGTTATGATAGTTGTGACCTCTCAGACGTGTCAATTTTTTGATTTATTGAGAGTGAATAAAGAATTGAATTGATGTGGCCACCGAAGAATATAGTGGTGCCGTTGTAAATGGTTCGGTAATGACGTTGAATGTCACTTATCATGCTGGCCTGCCAGGGTTGGGGCGACTACATGGCAATGTAATCGATTACGATTACAATTACTTTTGATTTACATGATTACGATTACTGATTACATGTTTTTTCAATGTAATCGGTTACGATTACAATTACTTTAGTAAATGTAATCGATTACTTTTCGATTACATTTGATTACAATTATTAGTTTACAATCATTTTCATCGCATATTAATAAATAATGAAATAAAGCAAATTACAATATCAAATTTGATTGAATAATGACATCACTACATAACATGGAAACAAGAAACGACTGAAACAATAGAAAGAAGTAAGCAATAAACATATAAACTATTTATATATTGGTGAGGTGTCATACGGAAGTTATGCACCAACTTATTGGAAATATATTATGTTTCATGTGTATTTATTTATGTAAATATATTTTTAATACAATTTGAATGTTTTACATGCATTCAAACTAACGCATAATATTTATGAAAATAGTATTAGAAAAAATTCTACATTATTTGCCTATTCTGTTAGATTCAATGCCCAACACAATGAAAATAACACTAAGGTTTATTTGATATCATTCATTGATATCCTGATGAAGATTAAATGAGGCTTAACTCCATGCATGAGTGCAGTAAATGACAAACCAGCTAATTGGGTCTACCGATGTACATCACACCTGCATTGTCTAGTTAATTAGCCCTATTGTACCAGTGTGACTCTACGGCCATTGTCTGCAGCAGTCCCAATTATATTTAATCATAATTGAAGTTGGCTAGCCTGTTTATTCATATTAGAACATTTCATTATCTGTATCATAGGTTTATTGCCACAAAAATGTACATGCTGTATTCAACATTTCAGCAATTGTGTGTTATTATGTGTCCATTGCTATAATGTACACAAAACACATGAAACAAATTGTACTAACTTTCTCATATGTTGTTTGTAGCTATGCACACTCCACAGTACCACAGTGTGAGACTATGAGCATCCCATAGCCATCCATATGGATATTTTACTAAAAGTAATCAAAAAGTATTCAATATGTAATCATGATGACAGGTACATTTGAAAGTAATTGATTACGATTACGATTACCTGTAGATCAAGAAATGTCATGATTACTGATTACAGGCGATTACTCCAAATTTTGTAATCGATTACTTTGATTACGATTACTGATTACGATTACCCCAACCATGTGGCCTGCTAACATTGAGCAATGAGAATGGAGATCTACTGGAGATGATGACATATTAGGTTCACCTTGATTGACACCGACCCCATGTTGAAAGCCCCGGGGGGGTATGGATTTATATGGGGTCGACAGACGCCATTTTGTTTTTATTGGAACTCTGCCGCCCCAGGAGAAAGGGGCAAATCTGTCGGGAATAATGTTCAGCTATAGTTTAACGACAAAGTACCGTGTACCAAAAACTACCAAAAACATGCATGTGATATATTTGAGGAATTCTAAAGACTTAAGTTGATAATCCATCTTTTAATCCCAATGCATAAAGTGACACAAAATACGTACGGAACTTTGAAGTTTGAAGAGGATCAAACTTTGTATCTGCCTCTTGGGTTTAATACAGAAAAGGGCTGTTCATGCGTGATGTGTTCACATTACACTGACTACTGTATAAATAATGGCTGCAAATAAAAAAAAACGATAACAGCTGAAAAGCCCACCCATAAATCATGAGTAATACTAATTTCGACCATTCTAAAACCTATGAATCGGGCATCCCCTTTTAAGACATAATAGAACAAAGCTACCACAGTTCAAACTCAAATTTATGTTAAAGTAAAACTATCTGAGCGAATTATTTCTCACACACATCGGACTGATATGGATGATCTGATGTGGATTCTCTCATATATATCAAGTGACTGTATTGGGGAAATTATTTCTCTCGCACATCGCATTGATATGGGCGTTTATCTGCGTGGATCTCCTCGCTATCCCCGTGTTATCAGATGATCTGTATGCTTGATCGATTTCTCACACACATCGCATTGATACGGACGCTACCCTGTATGAAGTTTTTGATGTCTCATTAAGCTACTGCTCAGAACGAATGATTTCTCGCAAACATCGCAATGATACGGACGGTTGCCGGTGTGGAGGTTCTTGTGGCTCATTAGGCTCTTGCTATGGGCGAATGATTTCTCACACACATCACACTGATATGGACGATCGCCTGTGTGTGTTCTCTTATGAACGGTGGCTTGAGATGAAGTAGTAAATGATCTCTCACACATATCACATGGATACGGACGTTCTCCAGTGTGTATTATTTTATGCCTCGTAAGGTATGTGCCCCGAGTAAATGATTTCCCACACACATCACATTCATACGGGCGATCGCCTGTGTGGCTTCTCTTATGTCTAATTAAGTTACTGTTGAAGGCGAATGATTTCTCACAAACATCGCACTGATACGGACGATCGCCTGTGTGGAGTTTCATATGTATCATTAGGTTACTGCTTTGGGAGAACAATTTCTCACACACATCGCACTGATACGGACGCTCGCCTATGTGGATTATTCTCTTGTGTCTCATCATGTGATTGTTCTGGGCGAATGATTTCTCGCACAGCTCGCACTGATATGGTCGTTCGCCTGTGTGGATTCTGTTATGTTTAATTAGGCTACTACTATTGGCGAAGGATTTATCACACCCATCGCACTGATACGGACGATCGCCTGCGTGGAGTTTCTTATGTATCATCAGGTGTCTTCTATGGGAGAATAACTCCTCACACATATCACATGGATATGGTCGATCGCCAGTGTGGATTATCTTATGTGTTATCAAGTGACCCCTCTGGGTGAACGATTTATCACACACATCGCACGGATATGGACGATCTCCCGTGTGTGTTCTCTTATGTCGCATCAGGTGATATTTCTGGGCGAATGATTTCTCACACACATCGCACACATACGGACGCTCTCCCGTGTGAATTATCATATGTTTCATCAGATTACATCTCTGTTTAAATGATTTCTCACACACATCACACTGATACGGACGATCATCGATGTGGATTCGCCTATAATGTGTCACCAGATTGCCTTTCTCGGCGAACGATTTGTCACAAACATCACATTGATGTGGACGATCACTGGTGTGTGTTCTCTTATGGATTGTGGCTTGAGATGACGTTGTAAATGATTCCTCACACACATCGCACTGATATGGACGATCATCGACATGGATTCGTCTATATTGTGTCAAATTGGTTTTCTCGGCAAACGATTTGTCACAAACATCACACTGAGCATCGAAGTGGATCTCGTGTTCCATTATCTGCAGGTTACTGTTCTGGGTGAATGATTTCTCACACAAATCGATTTGATAAGGACGATCATCGCCGGTGTTACTTGTCTTATGTGCCATCAGGTCACTGTTCTGTGCGAGTGATTTATCACACATATTGCACTGATGCGCACCCTCCCTTTTGGGTTGTGTCATGACATAGTGATCACCTGTCAATATAAACAAACTCCACCGTTATGTACATTGTACAGCCAACTCGACAATTGCAACAAGAAACACATTATCAAATATTTCCTTTGTTAAACGCCGTTGAAAGTGTCAAAAGATTAATACTGATAACATTTCAAAAAGGGGTTCCTTTCAGTGGATATGTGTGTTGGGCGATGTATAATTTGTTTTATTTACGCCAATCAAGACGCCAATACAGACATTTTAATTATAGGTGGATTATCTCTTTGTAAACACGTATTATATAGTTACCGGGGTAGAACATATTAAATTTGAATCGAAGACTCCTGTCCAGAAATGGGCATACTATGGCTTTAGGTCGCCGGATGTTACTTACCAAGATGGCGAATAAACACAGCCAACAAGCGCGCCCAACATCAACATTGTTATTGTTTATGGTTAACAGAACAGGAGAAATTGGTTGACCGATATCTCGAGGAATTATAATTCTGTCGTCAGCTTTATTATGCCGGCATTTATTGCATGCCCCAATCACGAATCAGCAGTCAACTGGACAAAACTGACCAGACTGTTCCAATAATACAAAGGGGATTTTGTTTTACTTCACCATATTTTTTTATGCAAACAAACTATTAAAATGTAAAAAAAAAATAACAATAATTTCAATGTTTATGAAATAATATGCCATGATCTTGTGAATTTAACATTTATTTTGCGGGTTACCCGTTTGATCGTCTGATTTTATGAGACATAGAATGAGGGTCATTCGACACGCTACCTCAGGTTAAATTTGGACTATCCCTAATTTATTTAGTCGACCGCATGTGCCAATGGTAGATACGCCGTCAACAGAAGCACACGTACTGGGATTTTAGCTTCCCATTTCTCTTCTGATTTATAAAAAATACATTTGCTTTTTATATACTGATGTGTAAAACCGCCAACACAGCAATACAACTAAATATAGCATACTGTTGATGCGTGGGAACCACACAGACCAGAGACATATATTTGTATTAGCCTGCATGGAAGTCACCAAAATAGGTAAGCATTATTATTATTATTGGAATAACGTGTGTTCCCGATATGACGTATCATCGGGAACGTGGCTAGAGCTAAATGATATATCTTTAATACCTCCTCTTCAAACTACCACTGACCAAAGATGCCCGTTATTTCGTCAATAATCATCCCCCGGTGATTGGGGGGGGGGGCTGTCTGTTATAGATTGAACACTCCACATGCACTGGATTATATATAACGAAATAACGGGTATGTTTGTCGATGAAGGTTCTTTAATCGATCACGGATCAAAGATGTCCGTTATTTCGTCAAAAATCATCACCCGGTGATGTTGGGGGGGGGGGGTGCATGTTAAAGATTGATCACTCCCCACTGGAGTAAATATAACGAAATAGCGGACATTTTAGTTAATGGGTGTTCTTCAAACTACCACTGAACAAAGATGCCCGTTATTTCGTCAATAATCATCACCTTGTGATGTCGGGAGGGGGTGCATGTTATAGCTTTAAAACTCCCCACTCGATTATATATAACGAAATAACGGGTATATTAGTTGGTGAAGTTTCTTTAACCGATCACTGATAAAGATGCCCGTTATTTCGTCAATAATCATCCCCAGGTGATGGGGGAGGGGTGCCTGTTATAGATTGAACACTCCACATTCACTGGATTATATATAACGAAATAACGGGTATATTAGTCGATGAAGGTTCTTTAACCGATCACTGATCAAAGATGCCCGTTATATTTCGTCAATAATCATCCCCTGGTGATATCGGGGGGGGGGGGGGGGGGGTGCATGTTATATATTTAAAACTTCCCACTCGATTATATATAACGAAATAACGGGCATATTAGTTGGTGAAGTTTCTTTAACCGATCACTGTTATTTCGTCAATCATCCCCTGGTAATGGCGGGGGGGGGGGGGTACATGTTATAGATTTAAAACTTCCCACTCGATTATATATAACGAAATAACGGGTATATTAGTTGGTGAAGTTTCTTTAACCGATCACTGATCAAAGATGCCCGTTATTTCGTCAATAATCACACCGGTGATGGGGGGGGGGGGGGGTGCCTGTTATAGTTTGAATACTCCATATGCATTGGATTATATATAACGAAATAACGGGTATATTAGTCGAAGGTTCTTTAACCTATCACTGATCAAAGATGTCCGTTATTTCGTCAATAATAATCACCCGGAGATGTCGGGGGGGGTGCATGTTAAAGATTTATCACTCCCCGCTGAAGTAAATATAACGAAATAACGGATATTTTAGTTAATGGATGTTCTTCAAACTACCACTGACCAAAGATGCCCGTTATTTCGTCAATAATCACCCCCGGTGATGGGGGGGGGTGCCTGTTATAGATTTAAAACTCCCCTGCACTCGATTATATATAACGAAAAAACGGGTATATTAGTTGGTGAAGTTTCTTACTTTAACAGATCACTGATCAAAGATGCTCGTTATATATTTCGTCAATAATCATCCCCCGGTGATGGGGGGGGGGGGGTGCCTGTTATAGATTGAACACTCCACATGCACTGGATTAGATATAACGAAATAACGGGTATATTAGTCGATGAAGGCTCTTTAACCGATTACTGATCAAAGATGCCCGTTATATTTCGTCAATAATCATCCCCCGGCGGTGATGTCGGGGGGGGGGGGGTTGCATGTTATAGATTGAACACTCCCACTCGATTATATATGACGAAATAACGGGCAAGTCATAATGCGCGTTATTTCGTATATATCGAACGGGGTTATTTCAATGATGCGCACGTGTAATAAGATGACCGTTATTCCGTGAAATGATGCTCATGTGTAATAAGATGACCGTTAATTCCGCGAAATGATGCGCAATGTCAATAAGATGACCGTTATTCCGTGAATATGACCTCCTAATTGTGAATATTAACGAAATAACTGGCAAGTCATAATTCACGTTATTTCGTATATATATATATATATATCGAACGGGGTTGTTTCATTGGGGTCATTGCATATGGATTACCCCCGTCAACATGTGTCCATCCTGTATGTGTTACCCCCAAAACATTCCGAGCCCCTTTTTGCTAAGCAATTTCACTCCCCAAAAGAAAACCCTTTTCTGGAAGGTTTATAGAGCCTTGGGGAGATGATGTGGTATATATATATATATACTATGGTTTTAGCCCCGTGTATTTCTTCGCTGATTTTAAATCCTTGCGGTGATAAAATGTTGCATCTGTCCTGTATATATATACTATGGTATTAGCCCCGTATATCATCTGTTCGTTCACAAATGGTTTATATAGCATACGGGGTTAATACCATAGTATATGCCAGAACTTCTCCCCAATAATCTATATTACTTCGCTGATTTTAAATCCTTGTGGGGATTGAATGTTGCGCTTCTCCTTTATATATACTATGGTATTAACCCCGTATATGATATTAAACCATTTTTGAACTTACATAAAATATACGGGGCTAATACCATAGTATATATACAGGACAGATGCAACATGTTATCCCCCGCGCAAGGATTTCACATCAGCGAAGTAATATAGATTCTTGTGGAAATGATGTGGCATATATATACTATGGTATTAACCCCGTATGCTATATACAACATTTGTGAACGAACAGACAATACACGGGGCTAATACCATAGTATATATATACAGTACAGATGCAACATTTTATCTCCGCAAGGATTTAAAATCAGCGAAGAAATACACGGGGCTAAAACCATAGTATATATATACCACATCATCTCCCCAAGGCTCTATAAACCTTCCAGAAAAGGGTTTTCTTTTGGGGAGTGAAATTGCTTAGCAAAAAGGGGCTCGGAATGTTTTGGGGGTAAACATAAATGATACACACTATTACGGGGGTAATCCATAATCAAATAACCCCGTTCGAATAATTTAGATTCGGAGACATACATCGCAGCAGTTGTCATTTCACTAGACCTATATATTACAAAATTTTAGTGATAATCACGAACCGATATAAGTTGGCTTATTAGAAAATAAACTCTCTTTATTGGCGGAATAACGAGCACACTCAAGTATATATACTCGGTATGTGGTATAAGATGTTGCTGTACTGGTGGAGTAACTGGCACACTCAGGGATATGTGACATACGGTATAGGTGGTTAACACCACTGCCAGATATATCGATCCATGCGCCAAGTGTCAATTGTTAATAAAGAGCGTTTTATTCAAAGGAACGCGATATTGACGAAGTAACAGACACGCTATATATAGTAATATTATCTCCTATACATATATATAGCGTGTCCGTTACTTTATCAATAGCGCGTTTACTAGAATGAAATACGCTCTTTATTAACACTTGACACGTACTTGGTGTGTGGATCGATATATCTGGCAGTGCATGGTGTTAACCATCTCTACCGTATGTAAAATATCCTCGAGTGTGCCCTTTACTCCGCCAGTAGAGCAATATAGGGGAATACGTTGTTTAATCAAGTAATATTAACACGTTGGAGGAATAACGAGCACACTCTGGGATAATATTAAAAGTTGCATTTTTATATTTTTACAGAACATTTGAAGAGTCAGCAATTGGACAAGAAGAGTCGCGGGCATATGAAACTATCATCGTACATAATATACGCAAGGGGAGCAGATTGTCCGGGCAAACTCCAGCATTCTTGCAGGATAATTATGTACAGAAGACGAGAACGACGACGCGACGTCACGCGAGCGGTGCATATATTGTCTGTCACAAACACAAAGATATCTTGAAAAGAAAGGTTACTTTGGGAGAATAAGGATTTTCGTGGCTCCGGTTATATATATATACTTTGGACATTACTGTATTATGTATTTTATAATTTATATCTTATTTAGAAGAAAACAATCGTATCACACGTGGACTTCTATATTTAATCCAGTTTAATGTAGTCACGGTAAGTGTCGAGTTCGCTGCGTTTTCATTTTGGGCGAAATGGCGATTGTGATATGCAACTTTATCGGTAACGCTTCCAATTCTAAAATGATTGGCTACCAATGCAATGCAAATTATTTGTCGTGACCTGGTAAAATGGCCTGTGAGTCCTGTCCCATGCTTATTGCCGGTCAGGTTCACCCATGCAAACAATTTATACCTGACCTATTAAGCAATCATGGCTTTTGCCAGCGGAGTGCTCTGAATGTGTACTCGCTGAGCGGATTAGTAATTATCCCTGGGGGCGTTACCGATAAAGCAGTCTGTCGCGTCGCCCAATCTTTCGCCCGAGATGACTGCGCTGTGAACTCGAGACTTACCCTGACTGGCTGGCGACCTAAAGCCATAGTATGCCCAGAAATGTTTCTATCGATTACTATTGATTTTATTTCGAATATGTTCTGGCCTAAAAATGTGTTGTTGTCTAACTAACGAACAATATTGTTACTGCTTTAACAGAAATCATAAATTTGATTGTGTATTTTTGTCACAAATAAACGTTAATTAGACTTACTATCGCTCATAACTATGGAATAAAACAATATAACCAATCAATCTGGGACACTTGCCGTTTGGTGCGTAGTTATAGGAACGTACTAATGCTCTCTATCGATATATGGTATCACCCGAATTGTCTGTTCTAAAAATAGACAATAAAGTGTCCCAATAAATCATCTCATTTCATATTAAAATATTTTGTCCAAACCATGAGATTTTAATGCTCCAGAATAATGAACAATATGGTTGTTCGTTATGCCTTCACCAAAGGAGTAGTGGTTCAGACAGGAAATGGACACACACGGGTGTACCCAACTACTACATGTACCCCACCTTTGATGGACCCATCTACAGTGACCGAAAGTGCCGACCAAGCATTAATTTCTGGTGATTCTCACCTGGGTGTGAAAGACCCAAGCTTTAGTACCTGAGTTCAATATGATATATGGATTCCCACTTGACTATATGTATTGTGCTCTTCTATGTGTTAGACAAATGGTTTAACTATTCTTTGACTCAAGCTCACGACGTATTGTTCAAGAAGGCCATGCAAGATCTTTAAAAGTCTGGAAAGCTTCAGAATGACGTTCCTTGATTTTCTACTACGGGTCTGTTCTCTTCATGGATTTCCTGCCTAATGAATATTTTCGACACTGGCTTCTCTTAGTGAATGGACTATCTTTGCTTGTGAAGAAGGAAATATCTAGGATGGATATTGTACGGTCGGAACTGTGCTTGAAACAATTTGTTGTCCTCTTCAATGAATTGTATGGCGAGTAACATGTGACAATAAATGTACATTCCATGACACGTCTATCGAAATGTGTCCTTATGAAGGACCTCTGACAGCATCTTCAGCATTCATTTTTGAGGATGCCAACGTCAGATTACTTTCTCTGTTTCATGGAACCCAGTAAGCAAATATCCAGACATTTAAATCTTTTATGGCAGTGTGAAAGTTGTCTATCTTTGCTGATAAACACCTATCGGATGCGCGAGAGTCTATAGTACATTAGAATAAGTTCTAACAGCAGACCTTTACAGATAAGAAAACATGCCTCGAATTGTTGACTCCTTGGCGCTGTCGTTGTTTCTAACTTATCTGTGCAACAGAAAATATTTGCCGAGAAACTAAAAGGGCGAACGGTTTTGAACAGAAAGTGCTCTTGGTCTGAAAGATTGTTATTGGAAGGCAGAATGTGCTGAACAGATACCTAGTCTTCAAATTTTCACAGTGACAATTCTGTGGTTATATTGAAGAATTGAGACATTCGAATAATAACAGGTATCTGTGTGTGCAATCTCGTTTGTGTGTGTGATGGATTTTCAAACTGTGACCGTCAGTCCGAAGTGATGTTCTTTTGCCAGAAGTCTATTTTCACAAATTCTGCAAAGAGAATCATGGACAATTTTATGGAAATTGATTGAATTAAGCGGATGTATCAGGTCTGTAATGATACAGTTTGTGTACCAAATGATGCAATCACTCCTAATAATGTAGATGGCAAAGGCATGATGTTGCAGAATCGGCATGACCATTATGTAGTTGAGCTATTACCACTCGAAAATGATTGAATTGTCAATGGTTGAATGGTTGATCTTTTCCAAAACTAATAATCTCTGCTGACAGTATTATTAGGCACCTGAGAGTAATGCTCATGTCCTTTATGAAACATCGTGCCATATTAAGAATTTATTATCTGAACATTCCAACCAATGAATAGGAATACTTCTGCACTTACATGTATTTTACTACGGTAGTATCCTTGTTTATCTGCACTTACATGTATTTACTACGGTAGTATCCTTGTTTATCTGCACTTACATGTATTTTACTACGGTAGTATCCTTGTTTATCTGCACTTACATGTATTTTACTACGGTAGTATCCTTGTTTATCTGCACTTACATGTATTTACTACGGTAGTATCCTTGTTTATCTGCACTTACATGTATTTACTACGGTATTATCCTTGTTTATCTGCACTTACATGTATTTACTACGGTAGTATCCTTGTTTATCTGCACTTACATGTATTTACTACGGTAGTATCCTTGTTTATCTGCACTTACATGTATTTACTACGGTAGTATCCTTGTTTATCTGCACTTACATGTATTTACTACGGTAGTATCCTTGTTTATCTGCACTTACATGTATTTACTACGGTAGTATCCTTGTTTATCTGCACTTACATGTATTTTACTACGGTAGTATCCTTGTTTATCTGCACTTACATGTATTTTACTACGGTAGTATCCTTGTTTATCTGCACTTACATGTATTTTACTACGGTAGTATCCTTGTTTATCTGCACTTACATGTATTTACTACGGTATTATCCTTGTTTATCTGCACTTACATGTATTTACTACGGTAGTATCCTTGTTTATCTGCACTTACATGTATTTACTACGGTAGTATCCTTGTTTATCTGCACTTACATGTATTTTACTACGGTAGTATCCTTGTTTATCTGTCGTGAATTTGTATCCCTCCAGATAAATAATAGACTATTCTCATACCGGTATATACATATGTACTTATGTAACTGATGGGAGAATAATTTAGTATAGAATGTGTTAACTTCCCGTTAAGTGTCAGATGAGCTACCAGTTTGAGAGAGATAATCTGGCTGTATATAGATCTTAAATTTTCAGATACTATTAACTGTTCACCACGTATGTTGGTATAATAGATTTTAAATGCCAGTGGAGTAGATATTAAAGTATTCTGGTCAGCGGAGTCCTTGACTGATGACAAAATTGGGTAAATGTCCAAAAATTATAAAAGTTCGTAAAAAACAAACATAACCACCAAGAAGAACATGGAGAAATATTTATATTTCGTTCTCATAATTATTGATAGCCCTTCCAATAGTGAAATGTTTAACAGTGTGTTTAAATAATTGTTATGTAAATAAAACTGTTACAGTGATTTATCAACAAACAGTGACTTACATCGCTAATCACATTATAAATTCAAATATTTAAGTCTAAAATGTTATTTTCTGATGCGTCAACAGCTATGTGGGTGACTAGGATCAGATTGATGTGTGGGAGACTGGGATCAGATTGATGTGTGTGAGACTAGGGTCAGATTGATGTGTGGGAGACTAGGATCAGCTATTTGGGAGACTAGGATCAGCTATGTGGGAGACTAGGGTCAGATTGATGTGTGGGATACTAGAATCAGCTATGTGGGAGACTAGGCTCAGCTATGTGGGAGACTAGGATCAGCTATGTGGGAGACTATGATCAGCTATGTGGGAGACTAGGGTCAGATTGATGTGTGGGAGACTAGGATCAGCTATGTGGGAGACTAGGATCAGCTATGTGGGAGACTAGGATCAGCTATGTGGGAGACTAGGATCAGCTATGTGGGAGACTAGGATCAGCTATGTGGGAGACTAGGATCAGCTATGTGGGAGACTAGGATCAGATTGATGTGTGGGAGACTAGGATCAGCTATGTGGGAGACTAGGATCAGCTATGTGAGAGACTAGGATCAGCTATGTTGGAGACTAGGATCAGCTATGTGGGAGACTAGGATCAGATTGATGTGTGGGAGACTATGATCAGCTATGTGGGAGACTAGGATCAGCTATGTGGGAGACTATGATCAGCTATGTGGGAGACTAGGATCAGCTATGTGGGAGACTAGGATCAGCTATGTGGGAGACTAGGATCAGCTATGTGGGAGACTAGGATCAGCTATGTGGGAGACTAGGATCAGATATGTGGGAGACTAGGATCAGCTATGTGGGAGACTAGGATCAGATTGATGTTCCCCAGTTGAAGTGGGTGGTGTTCACCTCAATTATACATTTTATCTTCTGCAAGTTAGGGGATATAGAAACTGTACAAAAGGGGAACAGTAACTAAAACAATGTTAATTTGAGAATATATAGATATTTCCCAAAATATATAGCCTAAGCAGAATCAGGTCCATAGATAGGGCATTTGGTCATGCTAGTCCGCAGTGCGGGTAGCCTAACTGAATTAACCCTCTGGGGACCTCATTCTGCAAATGAATGTCACACTATTTCCAGACTTGGTTATTACCCATTTAGAAGACATTGAGTCCCTTTAAAATATGATTTGACTGAGGGCCAGTAATAACATTTATATATATATATATATATATATATATATATATATTGTCACCATAGTTATGAAATAATTGTCTTCAGCAATAAAGAGCGCATGTGCGCAGCCAGCCAGGGTTCGACGGGTTCGGACGAACCCGCCCTTGAAAAAAGAGGTGCCCTCGTCGCCTGACTTCCAGGGTTCGACAGGTCGTTGGCTCGGGCAACTTGTGGGTTCGTTAAGTTAATGCACGAACCCCCGAAGTTGCCCGAGCCAACGAACCATCGAACCGTGGAAATCAGCCGACGAGGTCACTTAAGCAGTCGACAAAGGCATGATTGGCCTATACTAGATTATATTATTTCACATTAAATTGAGGTCCGTTTTATGTTTCAGTGAAATCTACATATCTCTCTCAATTAAAGTGACGCTGTATGAATGTGTGCATGTTAAACTTGTTTTCACAGTTATTGGCAATTATGAGCGAATAGACACACTGTATGCAAACACTACATGTACATGTATATATAGGGTTCAATTTTGGGTGTCAAGTTGTGTTCCTGTGTGGTCACGTATAGTATATCGGGGGCGATGCTTACATTGCGAGGGTTCGAACAGTTTCTGGACATGAAGTCCCCCTCAAACAGGGTTTTCCTTGAAGTCCCAGTCATATCAACCAAAAAGGAGCAAATTATTAGTTGGTGGGATGTCAATTAAAACCTTGATGTACATGTATGGGACTGAATATGCCCAGTATAATTTTCGATAGATCAGATATAGCCCCAGGATGTGAACAGCACGTTAGTCCGATGGTTCGATTACAGGCCGGGGTACAGCGCGCTAGTCCCGAGACACTCACAGGGTTCAATAGTCCGATGGTTCAAGGATACGATAATCTGAGGGTGCGACATTCGAGGGTTCAATATCCCGAGTGTCCATTAGCGGGACGTGGCGCCGGGGATTTGCGGGTCTCCCCAAACTCTGTTAAAAAATCCAGTTGGCATGCAATAGGTCAGGGTTATAGATTACATGTATACATGTATATATAATATATAAAATACAGTTTGTTCATGTATTTAGTATAGGAAAATAAATATGCATGTCATTCCAAGCTTTACATATCATGTTATACATGCATATATATCTATATAACGATCATGGGCTATATGCAATGAGTGATTGACTGTCGTTCAATTCCATATATTATATAGCCCACTTCAGCCAATAACATACAATATTTAGTGTATGCTTATTTTTTCCGGGGGGAGGCCCATCGGACACCACCTGCGTGAAATTTACACCCCCTCATGCACCCTTCACATACGGCGCGGTCGGAGCTTTTCGCCTCGGTCATGTGCCCCTCAAGTTAATATTCGAACTTTAAAAATGCTGGCTACGCCCATGAAAGAGCGTATAATATCCTACATATTAAACCTTAAAATCAACTCAAATATCAGATTGGTTTATAAACTTAAATTTCGGTTTAAATTTAAAAAGTGCATCACACATTGGTGTGGTTGTGGGAACACGTAGAGCATAATTCTAGATGTGGAACTTCACCTTCAAACATACAGCTACATGTACATCAGTATTGTTATATTAGAAGGTACATCTGGAATTTTGCTTCGTACATGAACATATCCACAATCACACAAACTCTCTTACTCTGTACACTTTGATGGAGATTTGGGCCTAAAATTTGCTTGAAAATCTTAACATAATCAATTGTAAGTAAAACAATCCCCATATAATCCAATGATTCCACACTATCTGCTGATTCCGGTATTTAATTTATCATTTAAACAGTTATATTTACACTGGACATGATTCTTTTCATTTTAAAAAGTAATATATTAAAAGATAAATTATCTTTAATAGTTTTCATTCTCAAGAATTTACTTGAGGGCTGACAATTTAGACAGAAAATGTTTATCAGTTAACAAATTCAAAGCTTGCAACAAAAGCAATAAAGCAATTATATATATAATCTTTAGGAGGACCATAGGCCATCATTAGGCGGACTGCGACATTATGCAGACGAAATCCGGTCTGCCTATTTTGTCCATGCCAGTCACAAGTTCACAACTAGTTATCTGGCGCTTTAATTGTTAAATGTTGTCTTTTGTCTATAAAAGGATGGGATTGAAAAAATTGTTGTTAAATCAGCCCAGATAATTTTGAGACATGTATATTCGGTCGATATATATTTTCATCAGTGTGCGATCTTTTTTCAATCCCGAAATTTGTACTCAATTTCGATGTATGCACCAGATTTCTCGATGTTTTAATGACATTTGGCTAGTTATCTCCTTTTTTGCTGCATCCTATACATAAAAATGCAAAACCAGAAAAGATGATTTTTGCAAGACCTGGCATGCAAAAATTAGGCAGACCAGATTAGGCAGACCTAAGAATTTGTATATTTCATATTACTTGAGGAATCACAAATTCCCATTGACCATAGCTTGGTGGTCATATTTAGAAAAAAAACTGGAAAAAGAGTGTTTAAAATTGAGCAGTTTTAAAGTTTTTTGTATATGTCTGCCTATTGATTGTACTGGGGTCTTGTCTGCCTAGAGCTGAAAGCATGTATATATACCACATTACCAGTTATAATTCCATTCATGTATTAATACTATAACAAGTACAAGTGCTTTAAACTAGTATTATAGAAGTACCACGAAAGTACCACAGTACCAGTATAATACCATAGTAATACTATAGCAAGTACCAGTGTATTACACTTGTGCTATACTAGTACCAAAGAAGTACCACAGTACCTGTATAATACCATAGTAATACTATAACAAGTATATGTATATTAAACTAGTCCCATACAAGTACCACGAAAGTACCACAGTACTAGAATAATACCATAGTACTAATATGGCGAGTAGCATAGTACAGTTGCATATACTATGGTATAACCATGGTAGTACCACAGTACCAATATACTACCATAGTGATACTATAGAGAGTACCATGTACAGTTGCATTTACCATGGTACTTTTTATAAGGGTTAGATTAAACTTCGTGTTCTTTTCAATTACACATTCTATTCCCAATAACATTTAACTTAATGGGTGCCCAATTTGGCATCGACAAGTCGTTCTTCGTGTTCTATTGCAGACGCGGCGTCAACACAAGTCGCGAGAACTCAGAAACTTACAGCGTATATAGGTGCGTACTCCGTCGCGATAAATCAAAACTTTACCGCGTATATAGAGGCGTACTCCGTCGCGATAACCCAGAAACTTACAACGTATATATTGGCGTACTCCGTCGCGATAACTCAGAAACTTACAGCGTATATAGGTGCGTACTCCGTCGCGATAACTCAGAAACTTAAAACGTATATATGGGCGTATACTCCGTCGCGATAACTCAGAAACTTACAATGTATATAGGTATGTTTATTGTTCACCTCCATCAAATCAATATATTATCAAGACCGCTCCTCTAAATAGTTTCTCAATAACAGGTGTCCGTGCAAGCTATATAAACACTCGAAATAAAATTAATCGTATGAGTTACGTATCTGAAATGATTAAAATCGATTAAACCTTCTCATTTTTGTACCGGTGTAACATGATAGTTCACCTTAATTGGATACATTCAAATTTTACAGCATAACTACATGTATGTTTCCATATGTCCGAGAACAATTCGACTCGAACATTGCTTGTCTTGACAGCTCCTCTAAATAATTTCACAATAACATTAGGAGTCCAAACTGAACACTTTACCCAACAGAACGGCCCTGTGCCAATGCATTGACACAGGGCATAACTGTAACCATCCCAATGTGATTCCAAGGAGTACAAATTGCATCTACGTGAAAGCTGAACACTGGAGAGAGAATTCAAAGTGGTACTTGATAGCTTTACTGGTGGTGATGATGATGATGACGATGAAGCGATTATGATGGCGACCACATGATAAGTGTTAACAAGAAGGGCGACGACGACGATGATGATGATGATGATGATGATGATGATGATGATGATGAAGCTTATGATTATGACGATGGTGATGGAACGCTAATGATGATTATGTCGATGATGATGATGATGTTCCAATGATAATGACGACGATGGTGATGACGATGATGACAACAACAACGAAGTCGACAACGACGACGAGTACGACGACGACGATGATAATGATGATGATGAAGATGAAGATAGAGGTGACGGTGAAGACGTTTGGGAGGTCACTGTATATTTTGTATATAAATACTTTTCGTTATTCTGTCCATCTTATGTATTTAATTTCGTTTTCTCAATATCCATTCATGTTATTTAATTGGATCAGAGAATAAAGCAATTCACTCTCGGGGCGGGGCGGGCTATTGTCCCTATAATCTCGATTCTGATTTCCGTTGTTTGCAAACTATACTTATCAAGTGGTTATAGCTATCGGGGTATTTAATACACTTGGTTATATTTATTACGTTGTTAATAGACTTGTCCATGACACCACCAAAGGAGTCTCCGTCACTCAACCGGATGTTCAATAATCGTCTATTTAAAATCGATAACAAGCCTCACAGATATAGAAAATCAAACGAATTTCACCAGCCGTGTTTATCAGCAGTCACAGCTCGTGCACGTACATGTCAAGAGATATCTGAGATATCACATTGATGGTTTACTCTCATCAAAGGATATATCAGACCGTGGTCAGGAAGATACTATTATAATTAATCAAGAAGGTATTTACATAATCCGATGATCATGAAGGTACACCTTGAATTACCCGATAACGTACGTACATAAGCCGATTATCGGGAAGGTACACCTTGAATTACCCGATAACGTACGTACATAAGCCGATTATCGGGAAGGTACACCTTGAATTACCCGATAACGTACGTACATAAGCCGATTATCGGGAAGGTACACATTGAATTACCCGATAACGTACGTACATAAGCCGATTATCGGGAAGGTACACCTTGAATTACCCGATAACGTACGTACATAAGCCGATTATCGGGAAGGTACACCTCGAATTACCCGATAACGTACGTACATAAGCCGATTATCGGGAAGGTACACCTTGAATTACCCGATAACTTACGTACATAAGCCGATTATCGGGAAGGTACATCTTGAACTACTATACAAGATACTTACATAAGACGATGATCGGGAATGTACACATCGAACCTTACATAGAACGCGTGTCAACAACTTTGTTTGCTGATGTTATTGATAATAATATACGCGAAAAACCTCTCAGTCCGAATGCCACACTGTTCCGAACTTCTCATATTCATTGGAGGGTGATCTACACTATACACCACTGTCCAGTGTGTCTTGCATTATTACGAATTCAACATAGTGTGTTTATTGAGACCTAGTATTTGTGTTTTGGATTTCCGAAATGTGAGTTTGTGTATAATTTATTCACCCCGCCCTTGTGTAACTCTCTCTCCCTCCCCTCCCCCTCCCTATCCCTCTCCCCCCTCCCCCTCCCCCTCCCACCTCCCCCTCCCCCCCTCCCCCTCTCTCTCTCTATCTCTTTCTCTCTGCAACATGATTTATATAGTTTCCTGTGTACAAAATAATAAAAATCAATCAAAGATACAGGGGAGGCCTGGCTCATGCACGAGCTGATTGTTTGTAGAGGGCTACCGATAATTTGTCAGGAAGTAATAATAATATATAGCATTTGTAGAGCGCTTTATCCGTGGTGTAGCTCGAAGCGCTTGACCGAAATGCACTTAAATCTGCTTAATTTGTTACTTTTTGTCCAACCCAGAGTCAAAAATGCAGGTTGCTTGTTAGCTTTCGACACAAACTATAGGAATAATAATAATGTTATAATAATGATGGAGCTTATAGAGTGCCTATCCCCGCGACGGCCCTAGGTGCTTCACATTATTACCCCCAACTGCCCTGACGTAGCTCATGGTAGCGCAGTGAAGCTTAGTGGTGTTAAGTTGCTGGAAATTTGTGAGTCAAAGTTAGCGAAGTGCAGTAAAATCCCGCGATATATATGCTAAATATAGTAATAAATTTATAGGACCCTGCGAACCGGCCGTTTTCATTTCGAATCGAATCTCGCATCGAATCATTACATCAGACGTGTGAACAGTGAAGATGACTTGATTGAGTGGTCGTACCGGTATCAATTTACTAACTTCCTAACGACCATACGTGATCGTCAGTATATAATGTAAAGTGGATCAAATTCGCATATAACCAATTAAGTGCGCATTGTTTGTGGCTATCTCTGCTATAAAATATCGATATTAGATCATAAGCAATAATGAAGTCAGTAAGAAATCACATAGCTGAAGTTCGACATATATATGCAATTTTTCTAGATCAGTGTCATCATCCGTGTAATGCTTCCGTTGTCTATATAGTATAGCTCAGTCTGCAATATGTGGTCATTCGTTGGTATCATAAGCTATCTTCTCGAAAGAAAAAAACAATGTCACCCGTTGCCATAATGAGAATACAACTGGTGCCATTGATGCGATACAATTCGAATCAGGACAGGCGATTTCTAATCTAATCTAATCAGACGAAAGATTCCGAATCGCATCGAATATTCGAACATTCGTATATACATGTAGGGGCCTACACATTTAACAATAAGTCTTTAAAAAATTACGGATTATTCCCTGTATATATAGACGAATCATTTTATACATATATATAGCTGGAGTCTGTGTTCCAACATCAACGACCTGCTATTCTGAAATATTCACAGCAATGCGCATTGGATACGACTTTGATCACATTGTTTATCACAGCCACTTCAAAGTCACAAATTCATTATACCATTAAAGCTGAACTTGGCTAGACAGTTTTTTTTACGTTGACACTTACAATGGGTACTCAGGTTTAATAAAATTTGCATTCGGTTACTTAACTTTTTCGACCCGTTGCCATTAAATCTACATACCATTTTCGTAGTCAGGAATGTAATCAGTATATCACATCACGCGGAATGTTTTATTACTGCAGAGGTAAATGAGATATCATACCGAGACCAGTGTGTAATATCATATACAGTCCATGGTTTGAGACCGGGGGCGGGGGGGGGGGGGGTAATAAAAAATTTGCAGGAAGGTATGTCAGGGTGGCACCGGTGGGTGGCTCGAGGGGCACAACACTTGTTTTTCACAACGTCGTCAGTCCTCCTGTAAATGTTTTACTAAAGATCTTGTGTGCCCTTATTTGACATTTGTAAAAGTTTTAAACATATTATTAGAATTTATAATAGCAAACATGTCCGATTTATGTTACTGAGACCTCATATGGGCCTTAGTGGAGATGATATTAAGCTATGGCATGTTGCATATAAGTTGAAATAAGTTGTTCAAGTAGACTAACATAAGTGGCATGGAATATGTTAGATAATGGGCTGGTTGACAGACTAATCAGGAAATTATTAGAAATTAAGAAATTGTGTGTATCCTTCACAATTAGCAAGGTTAACAGATGGTCAGCAATTTATAAAACATTTTTGTTTCAATTAAAACAGCTTCTGAAACAGGTTTAACTGTTATTTGAACTAAATGTGATCATTCCCAGTCATATGAGTGATATCAGTAAACTTCTATCCGATTTAGAAAAAATTTAGTGAACTTTTGGTGTGGGTGTCAAAAAATTGGGACATGTATTAAAACAGGGAAACCCATTGGAAACGGAACCCTGCCAGGTGCGATTTTAATAACTACCAATAGCTGGAATATAAATATAAGGTTTCTCGAGGACTGATAACTTAGCATACTATTTTGGCTCCACGTAAAATTCGACTTGAATGTTTGACATAGGACTGTTCCCCCAAAGACGTGGCCAAATAGACCGTTGGAACTGATACATATGGCATGTCACCTAATATACAAGTTGCCATGTTACTAGACTGACAGAACGTCCTCAGAAACACATCGGGTCACCAGCGTAGATTCTCTTATCCATCTTCAGACCTACGTCACACAGAACTTCTTCTGACAAACGTCGCACATGCGCTTATGTAAGGTCGTTCAACAGGTGGGTTGTCAGGTTGATTGACTGACTGGGAACAACCTTACATACTCGTATGATTTATCACCTATGTGCGCTCCCATATGCTTAGGCAGGGAACCGGACTCACTAAATGCCTCCTGGTACACGTCACACTCGTATGGGCGATCTACTATGTGGATTATCTTGTGTGCTGGTAAGACTGAAAGCTATTGGAAACACGTCACTTTCGTTATATTTCTCTTATGGGCGATAGCCGATATCGATTATCGGGTTGACTTTCTCATGAAAATCGTCCAGCGCCCGTAAAAATATATTGAATCGGTTTACATCAAAAGATGTAATTTCGTTATTACAGACGTAGAGACATGGTATTTTTTAATTCAAAAGCTGGCGATTTTATTACAAAAGCAGAGACCTCACTTTACTACAAATGCTGGCGATTTTATTACAAAAGTGGTGAGGTGTTTCAAAAACTGGCGATTTTTACTTCAATGTGGAGACCTACTTCAAATGAGGTCAGTTAATTCAAAAGCTGACGTAACATGTGCCTGTTAATGAATTGTACGTGTTGTTTCTAGTTATAACTTATAATATTATGGTGAATTTATTATGAGTCCGTGGCTTAAATTCATTTATTGGTTGCATATTTTCTGTTGAGTACAAAAGCAGATGGTCCCACGAATAGCCGGATTTAGTGTACAGTACCCCTTTAACGTATAAATTGCTTGTATGCATACATTGTTTGTTTTTATGTATATTTTGAATATGTGCCAGCTTATATGTTGGCTTTGCAAATAAACAATCAATCAATCAATGTCTGGAAGGACCAGTTGGCACAACATACATGTGTTTGCATTACTCCGTGTAGTATGCCAGTTGCTCATACGGGGCCTATCGTTTTACGGGGCTAAATGCTAAAGCCATAGTATGCCAATGGGGTTCGGGACAATGATAACTGCTTATGGCCATGCAAAACAAATTGTATCACCAGTTAAAAAGATAAAATGACAATTTAGGGAGCCTATCTATTCCACTCGCCGAGTTGACGAGGTCAGATCAAATGAGCGGCCACAGGCAGTGAGTTTGATGCGGCGATCTGATCTCGTCAACGAGACGTGATAATATGTCCCATATCACTTCAATGTACCGATAAAGCGTTTATTATATGACTTATGTGACTTAAATTTCGTCAAGAATTCACTCAATTACAAACCACAGCCATGTAATAAATATTGAATATATACTATCATTATCTTCGATTACTTTGTTCTTCTGTATCTCAATGTTCCCATGGGATGAAAAAAAACTATTTAATGACTGAACATACACAAACGCTTGACTACCAAAAGATAACATATCGGGGTTCACGATAAGATCGCTATTGGAATACAATCGCGATCACGGGAGGAAAGCGTGGTTTCGATTGACTATCATATTTGATCACAAGGGTAATAACTCTATAAATAATGTACCTTTACGAAATAACGGCGATTTGTATGAGAAAATTGCAACACCACAATATATCAATTCTAGTGAAATATAAGTCAAATTCTTCTATAGGGTGGGTGGGCACGTGGGAGGTTTGGCTTAAAACACTTCTTTAAATAATTCCATTATTTCGTCAAAAAGACTTCTTCAAACATCTCCGTTATTTCGTTAATATTAATAATTTCTTATTTCTATATTTCGCTCTATTTCATCATTTCGATGCATTTTTTATTCCGCTATTTCGCTGTATTTCATCATTTTGATGCATTTTTATTCCGCTATTTCGCTGTATTTTCCTATTTCGCTTTTTCGTTGTATTTCATATTTCGATAATTCGCTATATTTGACATATTATGGGATATGGGGTTATATGATACCCTACAATCTGATATTCAATCGAACATCACGTGCCGCCCGTGCTTGCGATTAGATGCCACTAGCCATCCAATGGTGAACCCCGATTTACCGATTACATATTGTTTGCTATCAAATCCTTGGCTGGAGTGAACTATATAATTGGCGATCTACTGATTTGATGTTTCAAATCCGATGGGAATCCTGCTTTTCCGTCAGTGTCTGTTAGATCCCCAATTATAGGGTATGAATTGATATTATACGTCATCTCCTCAATTTTATCTCGGATAATAGATAGACTAATCCACGGCAGAGGTTTTGATTTCGGCTTTTCTATACCGAAAACAAACGTGTTATACAAACAATTTAATAAAACACTCATTATTTACCAAAATTCCACCAAACTTCGTATAGTAATAGTTTGAACATTAATTCATATGCCTATATAACTGTATATGTTATATTTCCTATTATTTGAACTTATGTTGCGTTGTTATCGATTATGTTCTGTTGTGTTCGGCTTTTACGATGACGTAATCATTAGCTTGCTTTTCTCCCGGTTTTATTTCAGAATAAACATTGAACAGGGTCTTCACTGAACAGGAGTCACTACTGCAATGTATCAAGATAAAGAACTACTGCACATCAAGGACAGGAGTGGGTCTACCACAGCAGTGTATCAAGATAAAGAACTACTGCATATCAAGGACAGGAGTGGATCTACCACAACAATGTATCAAGATAAAGAACTACTGCATATCAAGGACATACGTGGATCTACCACAACAATGTATCAAGATAAAGAACTACTGCACATCAAGGACAGGAGTGGATCTACCACAGCTATGTATCAAGATAAAGAACTACTGCACATCAAGGACAGGAGTGGATCTACCACAGCTATGTATCAAGATAAAGAACTACTGCACACCAAGGACATACGTGGATCTGCCACAACAATGTATCAAGATAAAGAACTACTGCATATCAAGGACAGGAGTGGATCTACCACAGCAGTGTATCAAGATAAAGAACTACTGCACATCAAGGACAGTAGTGGATCTACCACAGCAGTGTATCAAGATAAAGAACTACTGCACATCAAGGACATACGTGGATCTACCACAACAATGTATCAAGATAAAGAACTACCGCACATCAAGGACAGGAGTGGATCTACCACAGCAGTGTATCAAGATAAAGAACTACTGCACATCAAGGACAGGAGTGGATCTACCACAGCAGTGTATCAAGATAAAGAACTACTGCACATCAAGGACAGGAGTGGATCTACCACAGCAGTGTATCAAGATAAAGAACTACTGCACATCAAGGACAGTAGTGGATCTGCCACAACAGTGTATCAAGATAAAGAACTACTGCACATCAAGGACAGGAGTGAATCTGCCACAGCAGTGTATCAAGATAAAGAACTACTGCACATCAAGGACAGGAGTGGATCTACCACAGCAGTGTATCAAGATAAAGAACTACTGCACATCAAGGACAGGAGTGGATCTACCACAGCAGTGTATCAAGATAAAGAACTACTGCACATCAAGGACAGGAGTGGATCTACCACAGCAGTGTATCAAGATAAAGAACTACTGCACATCAAGGACAGGAGTGGATCTACCACAGCAGTGTATCAAGATAAAGAACTACTGCACATCAAGGACAGGAGTGGATCAACCACAGCAGTGTATCAAGATAAAGAACTACTGCACATCAAGGACAGGAGTGGATCTACCACAGCAGTGTATCAAGATAAAGAACTACTGCACATAAAGGACAGGAGTGGATCCACCACAGCAGTGTATCAAGATAAAGAACTACTGCACATCAAGGACAGGAGTGGATCTACCACAGCAGTGTATCAAGATAAAGAACTACTGCACATCAAGGACAGAAGTGGATCTACCACAGCAGTGTATCAAGATAAAGAACTACTGCATATCAAGGACATACGTGGATCTACCACAGCAGTGTATCAAGATAAAGAACTACTGCACATCAAGGACAGAAGTGGATCTACGACAGCAATGTATCAAGATAAAGAACTACTGCACATCAAGGACAGTAGTGGATCTACCACAGCAGTGTATCAAGATAAAGAACTACTGAACATCAAGGACATACGTGGATCTACCACAGCAATGTATCAAGATAAAGAACTACTGCACATCAAGGACAGAAGTGGATCTACCACAGCACTGTATCAAGATAAAGAACTACTGCATAGCAAGGACAGGAGTGGATCTACCACAGCAGTGTATCAAGATAAAGAACTACTGCACATCAAGGACAGGAGTGGATCTGCCACCGCAGTGTATCAAGATAAAGAACTACTGCACATCAAGGACAGGAGTGGATCTGCCACAGCTGTGTATCAAGATAAAGAACTACTGCACGTCAAGGACATACGTGGATCTACCACAGCAGTGTATCAAGATAAAGAACTACTGCACATCAAGGAGAGTAGTGGATCTGCCACAACAATATATCAAGATAAAGAACTACTGCATATCAAGGACAGAAGTGGATCTACCACAGCAATGTATCAAGATAAAGAACTACTGCACATCAAGGACAGAAGTGGATCTGCCACAGCAGTGTATCAAGATAAAGAACTACTGCATATCAAGGACAGAAGTGGATCTGCCACAACAATATATCAAGATAAAGAACTACTGCACATCAATGACAGAAGTGGATCTACCACAGCAATGTATCAAGATAAAGAACTACTGCACATCAAGGACAGAAGTGGATCTGCCACAACAATATATCAAGATAAAGAACTACTGCACATCAAGGACAGAAGTGGATCTACCACAGCAATGTATCAAGATAAAGAACTACTGCACATCAAGGACGTACGTGGATCTGCCACAGCAGTGTATCAATATAAAGAACTACTGCACATCAAGGACATACGTGGATCTGCCACAGCAATGTATCAAGATAAAGAACTACTGCACATCAAGGACATACGTGGATCTACCACAACAATGTATCAAGATAAAGAACTACTGCACATCAAGGACATACGTGGATCTGCCACAGCAGTGTATCAAGATAAAGAACTACTGCACATCAAGGACAGGAGTGGATCTGCCACAGCAGTGTATCAAGATAAAGAACTACTGCACATAAATGACAGTAGTGGATCTACCACAGCAGTGTATCAAGATAAAGAACTACTGCATATCAAGGACAGAAGTGGATCTGCCACAACAGTGTATCAAGATAAAGAACTACTGCACATCAAGGACAGAAGTGGATCTGCCACAGCAGTGTATCAAGATAAAGAACTACTGCACATCAAGGACAGAAGTGGATCTACCACAGCAGTGTGTCAAGATAAAGAACTACTGCACATCAAGGACAGGAGTGGATCTACCACAGCAGTGTATCAAGATAAAGAACTACTGCACATCAAGGACAGGAGTGGATCTGCCACAGCAGTGTATCAAGATAAAGAACTACTGCACATAAATGACAGTAGTGGATCTACCACAGCAGTGTATCAAGATAAAGAACTACTGCATATCAAGGACAGAAGTGGATCTGCCACAACAGTGTATCAAGATAAAGAACTACTGCACATCAAGGACAGGAGTGGATCTGCCACAGCAGTGTATCAAGATAAAGAACTACTGCACATAAATGACAGTAGTGGATCTACCACAGCAGTGTATCAAGATAAAGAACTACTGCATATCAAGGACAGAAGTGGATCTGCAACAACAGTGTATCAAGATAAAGAACTACTGCACATCAAGGACAGAAGTGGATCTGCCACAGCAGTGTATCAAGATAAAGAACTACTGCACATCAAGGACATACGTGGATCTGCCACAACAGTGTATCAAGATAAAGAACTACTGCACGTCAAGGACAGGAGTGGATCTGCCACAGCAGTGTATCAAGATAAAGAACTACTGCACATCAAGGACAGAAGTGGATCTGCCACAGCAGTGTACCAAGATAAAGAACTACTGCACATCAAGGACATACGTGGATCTGCCACAGCAGTGTATCAAGATAAAGAACTACTGCACATCAAGGACAGGAGTGGATCTGCCACAGCAGTGTATCAAGATAAAGAACTACTGCACATAAATGACAGTAGTGGATCTACCACAGCAGTGTATCAAGATAAAGAACTACTGCATATCAAGGACAGAAGTGGATCTGCCACAACAGTGTATCAAGATAAAGAACTACTGCACATCAAGGACAGAAGTGGATCTGCCACAGCAGTGTATCAAGATAAAGAACTACTGCACATCAAGGACAGAAGTGGATCTACCACAGCAGTGTGTCAAGATAAAGAACTACTGCACATCAAGGACAGGAGTGGATCTACCACAGCAGTGTATCAAGATAAAGAACTACTGCACATCAAGGACAGGAGTGGATCTGCCACAGCAGTGTATCAAGATAAAGAACTACTGCACATAAATGACAGTAGTGGATCTACCACAGCAGTGTATCAAGATAAAGAACTACTGCATAACAAGGACAGAAGTGGATCTGCCACAACAGTGTATCAAGATAAAGAACTACTGCACATCAAGGACAGGAGTGGATCTGCCACAGCAGTGTATCAAGATAAAGAACTACTGCACATAAATGACAGTAGTGGATCTACCACAGCAGTGTATCAAGATAAAGAACTACTGCATATCAAGGACAGAAGTGGATCTGCAACAACAGTGTATCAAGATAAAGAACTACTGCACATCAAGGACAGAAGTGGATCTGCCACAGCAGTGTATCAAGATAAAGAACAACTGCACATCAAGGACAGAAGTGGATCTGCCACAACAGTGTATCAAGATAAAGAACTACTGCACGTCAAGGACAGGAGTGGATCTGCCACAGCAGTGTATCAAGATAAAGAACTACTGCACATCAAGGACAGAAGTGGATCTGCCACAGCAGTGTACCAAGATAAAGAACTACTGCACATCAAGGACTGAAGTGGATCTACCACAGCAGTGTATCAAGGTAAAGAACTACTGCACATCAAGGACAGAAGTGGATCTGCCACAACAGTGTATCAAGATAAAGAACTACTGCACATCAAGGACAGAAGTGGATCTGCCACAGCAGTGTATCAAGATAAAGAACTACTGCACGTCAAAGACAGAAGTGGATCTACCACAGCAGTGTATCAAGATAAAGAACTACTGCACATCAAGGACAGAAGTGGATCTGCCACAGCAGTGTATCAAGATAAAGAACTACTGCACATCAAGGACAGAAGTGGATCTACCCCAGCAGTGTACCAAGATAAAGAACTACTGCACACCAAGGACAGAAGTGGATCTGCCACAGCAGTGTATCAAGATAAAGAACTACTGCACATCAAGGACAGAAGTGGATCTGCCACAACAGTGTATCAAGATAAAGAACTACTGCACATCAAGGACAGAAGTGGATCTGCCACAACAGTGTATCAAGATAAAGAACTACTGCACATCAAGGACAGAAGTGGATCTGCCACAACAGTGTATCAAGATAAAGAACTACTGCACATCAAGGACAGGAGTGGATCTGCCACAGCAGTGTATCAAGATAAAGAACTACTGCACATCAAGGACAGAAGTGGATCTACCACAGCAGTGTATCAAGATAAAGAACTACTGCATATCAAGGACAGGAGTGGATCTACCACAACAATGTATCAAGATAAAGAACTACTGCACATCAAGGACAGGAGTGGATCTACCACAACAATGTATCAAGATAAAGAACTACTGCACATCAAGGACAGAAGTGGATCTACGACAGCAGTGTATCAAGGTAAAGAACTACTGCATATCAAGGACAGGAGTGGATCTACCACAACAATGTATCAAGATAAAGAACTACTGCACATCAAGGACAGAAGTGGATCTGCCACAGCAGTGTATCAAGATAAAGAACTACTGCACATCAAGGACAGAAGTGGATCTGCCACAGCAGTGTATCAAGATAAAGAACTACTGCACACCAAGGACAGGAGTGGATCTACCACAACAATGTATCAAGATAAAGAACTACTGCATATCAAGGACAGGAGCGGATATACCACAACAATGTATCAAGATAAAGAACTACTGCATATCAAGGACAGAAGTGGATCTGCCACAACAATGTATCAAGATAAAGAACTACTGCATATCAAGGACAGAAGTGGATCTGCCACAACAATGTATCAAGATAAAGAACTACTGCATATCAAGGACAGGAGTGGATCTACCACAACAATGTATCAAGATAAAGAACTACTGCACATCAAGGACATACGTGGATCTACCACAACAATGTATCAAGATAAAGAACTACTGCATATCAAGGACAGAAGTGGATCTGCCACAACAATGTATCAAGATAAAGAACTACTGCATATCAAGGACAGGAGTGGATCTACCACGACAGTGTATCAAGATAAAGAACTACTGCACATCAAGGACAGAAGTGGATATGCCACAGCAATGTATCAAGATAAAGAACTACTGCATATCAAGGACAGGAGTGGATCTACCACAACAATGTATCAAGATAAAGAACTACTGCACATCAAGGACAGAAGTGGATCTGCCACAGCAGTGTATCAAGATAAAGAACTACTGCACGTCAAGGACAGGAGTGGATCTACCACAACAATGTATCAAGATAAAGAACTACTACATATCAAGGACAGAAGTGGATCTACCACAGCAGTGTACCAAGATAAAGAACTACTGCACATCAAGGACAGAAGTGGATCTGCCAAAGCAGTGTATCAAGATAAAGAACTACTGCACGTCAAGGACAGGAGTGGATCTACCACAACAATGTATCAAGATAAAGAACTACTACATATCAAGGACAGGAGTGGATCTACCACAACAATGTATCAAGATAAAGAACTACTGCACATCAAGGACATACGTGGATCTGCCACAGCAATGTATCAAGATAAAGAACTACTGCACATCAAGGACAGAAGTGGATCTGCCACAACAATGTATCAAGATAAAGAACTACTGCATATCAAGGACAGAAGTGGATCTACCACAGCAGTGTACCAAGATAAAGAACTACTGCATATCAAGGACAGAAGTGGATCTACCACAGCAGTGTACCAAGATAAAGAACTACTGCATATCAAGGACAGAAGTGGATCTACCACAGCAGTGTACCAAGATAAAGAACTACTGCACATCAAGGACAGAAGTGGATCTGCCACAGCAGTGTATCAAGATAAAGAACTACTGCACGTCAAGGACAGGGGTGGATCTACCACAACAGTGTACCAAGATAAAGAACTACTGCATATCAAGGACAGAAGTGGATCTACCACAGCAGTGTACCAAGATAAAGAACTACTGCATATCAAGGACAGAAGTGGATCTACCACAGCAGTGTACCAAGATAAAGAACTACTGCACATCAAGGACAGAAGTGGATCTACCACAGCAGTGTATCAAGATAAAGAACTACTGCACATCAAGGACAGAAGTGGATCTGCCACAGCAGTGTATCAAGATAAAGAACTACTGCATATCAAGGACAGAAGTGGATCTACGACAGCAGTGTATCAAGATAAAGAACTACTGCACGTCAAGGACAGAAGTGGATCTACCACAGCAGTGTATCAAGATAAAGAACTACTGCACATCAAGGACAGAAGTGGATCTACCACAGCTATGTATCAAGATAAAGAACTACTGCATATCAAGGACAGAAGTGGATCTGCCACAGCAGTGTATCAAGATAAAGAACTACTGCACATCAAGGACAGAAGTGGATCTACCACAACAGTGTATCAAGATAAAGAACTACTGCATATCAAGGACAGAAGTGGATCTACGACAGCAGTGTATCAAGATAAAGAACTACTGCACGTCAATGACAGAAGTGGATCTACCACAGCAGTGTATCAAGATAAAGAACTACTGCACATCAAGGACAGAAGTGGATCTACCACAGCAGTGTATCAAGATAAAGAACTACTGCACATCAAGGACAGAAGTGGATCTACCACAGCAGTATATCAAGATAAAGAACTACTGCACATCAAGGACAGAAGTGGATCTACCACAGCTATGTATCAAGATAAAGAACTACTGCACATCAAGGACAGAAGGGGATCTGCCACAGCAGTGTATCAAGATAAAGAACTACTGCACATCAAGGACAGAAGCGGATCTGCCACAGCAGTGTATCAATATAAAGAACTACTGCACATCAAGGACAGGAGTGGATCTACCACAGCTATGTATCAAGATAAAGAACTACTGCACATCAAGGACAGGAGTGGATCTACCACAGCAGTGTATCAAGATAAAGAACTACTGCACATCAAGGACAGAAGTGGATCTACCACAGCAGTGTACCAAGATAAATAACTACTGCACATCAAGGACAGAAGTGGATCTGCCACAGCAGTGTATCAAGATAAAGAACTACTGCACATCAAGGACAGAAGTGGATCTGCCAAAGCAGTGTATCAAGATAACGAACTACTGCACATCAAGGACAGAAGTGGATCTGCCACAACAGTGTATCAAGATAAAGAACTACTGCACGTCAAGGACAGAAGTGGATCTGCCACAGCAGTGTATCAAGATAACGAACTACTGCACATCAAGGACAGAAGTGGATCTGCCACAGCAGTGAATCAAGATAACGAACTACTGCACATCAAGGACAGAAGTGGATCTGCCACAACAGTGTATCAAGATAAAGAACTACTGCACACCAAGGACAGGAGTGGATCTACCACAACAATGTATCAAGATAAAGA
Source organism: Siphonodentalium dalli (assembly GCA_032622095.1). NCBI lineage: Eukaryota > Metazoa > Mollusca > Scaphopoda > Gadilida > Siphonodentaliidae > Siphonodentalium > Siphonodentalium dalli. The sequence continues at coordinate 48,292,619 of CP136063.1, read as the reverse complement.
ACTACTGCACACCAAGGACAGGAGTGGATCTACCACAACAATGTATCAAGATAAAGAACTACTGCACATCAAGGACAGAAGTGGATCTGCCACAGCAGTGTATCAAGATAAAGAACTACTGCACATCAAGGACAGAAGTGGATCTACCACAACAATGTATCAAGATAAAGAACTACTGCACACCAAGGACAGGAGTGGATCTACCACAACAATGTATCAAGATAAAGAACTACTGCATATCAAGGACAGAAGTGGATCTGCCACAGCAGTGTATCAAGATAAAGAACTACTGCATATCAAGGACAGAAGTGGATCTGCCACAACAGTGTATCAAGATAAAGAACTACTGCACATCAAGGACAGGAGTGGATCTACCACAGCAGTGTATCAAGATAAAGAACTACTGCACATCAAGGACATACGTGGATCTACCACAGCTATGTATCAAGATAACGAACTACTGCACATCAAGGACAGAAGTGGATCTGCCACAGCAGTGTATCAAGATAAAGAACTACTGCACATCAAGGACAGAAGTGGATCTACCACAGCAGTGTACCAAGATAAAGAACTACTGCACATCAAGGACAGAAGTGGATCTGCCACAGCAGTGTATCAAGATAAAGAACTACTGCACACCAAGGACAGGAGTGGATCTACCACAGCTATGTATCAAGATAAAGAACTACTGCACATCAAGGACAGGAGTGGATCTACCACAGCAGTGTATCAAGATAAAGAACTACTGCACATCAAGGACAGAAGTGGATCTACCACAGCAGTGTACCAAGATAAAGAACTACTGCACATCAAGGACAGAAGTGGATCTGCCACAGCAGTGTATCAAGATAAAGAACTACTGCACATCAAGGACAGAAGTGGATCTACCACAGCAGTGTACCAAGATAAAGAACTACTGCACATCAAGGACAGAAGTGGATCTGCCACAGCAGTGTATCAAGATAAAGAACTACTGCACATCAAGGACAGAAGTGGATCTGCCACAGCAGTGTATCAAGATAAAGAACTACTGCACATCAAGGACAGAAGTGGATCTACCACAGCAGTGTACCAAGATAAAGAACTACTGCACATCAAGTACAGAAGTGGATCTGCCACAGCAGTGTACCAAGATAAAGAACTACTGCACATCAAGGACAGAAGTGGATCTGCCACAGCAGTGTATCAAGATAAAGAACTACTGCACATCAAGGACAGAAGTGGATCTACCACAGCAGTGTACCAAGATAAAGAACTACTGCACATCAAGGACAGAAGTGGATCTGCCACAGCAGTGTACCAAGATAAAGAACTACTGCACATCAAGGACAGAAGTGGATCTACCACAACAATGTACCAAGATAAAGAACTACTGCACATCAAGGACAGGAGTGGATCTGCCACAGCAATGTACCAAGATAAAGAACTACTGCACATCAAGGACAGAAGTGGATCTACCACAACAATGTACCAAGATAAAGAACTACTGCACATCAAGGACAGGAGTGGATCTGCCACAGCAATGTACCAAGATAAAGAACTACTGCATATCAAGAACAGAAGTGGATCTACGACAGCAATGTATCAAGAAAAAGAACTACTGCATATCAAGGACAGGAGTGGATCTACCACAACAATGTATCAAGATAAAGAACTACTGCATATCAAGAACAGAAGTGGATCTGCCACAGCAGTGTATCAAGATAAAGAACTACTGCATATCAAGGACAGAAGTGGATCTACCACAACAGTGTATCAAGATAAAGAACTACTGCATATCAAGGACAGAAGTGGATCTACGACAGCAATGTATCAAGATAAAGAACTACTGCATATCAAGGACAGGAGTGGATCTACCACAACAATGTATCAAGATAAAGAACTACTGCATATCAAGAACAGAAGTGGATCTACCACAACAGTGTATCATGATAAAGAACTACTGCATATCAAGGACAGAAGTGGATCTACCACAACAGTGTATCATGATAAAGAACTACTGCATATCAAGGACAGAAGTGGATCTACCAACAATGTATCAAGATAAAGAACTACTGCACGTCAAGGACAGAAGTGGATCTGTCACAGCAGTGTATCAAGATAACGAACTACTGCATATCAAGGACAGAAGTGGATCTGCCACAACAGTGTTTCAAGATAACGAACTACTGCACATCAAGGACAGAAGTGGATCTGCCACAGCAGTGTATCAAGATAACGAACTACTGCACATCAAGGACAGAAGTGGATCTGCCACAGCAGTGTATCAAGATAACGAACTACTGCACATCAAGGACAGAAGTGGATCTGCCACAACAGTGTATCAAGATAAAGAACTACTGCACGTCAAGGACAGAAGTGGATCTGCCACAGCAGTGTATCAAGATAACGAACTACTGCACATCAAGGACAGAAGTGGATCTGCCACAGCAGTGTATCAAGATAACGAACTACTGCACATCAAGGACAGAAGTGGATCTGCCACAACAGTGTATCAAGATAAAGAACTACTGCACACCAAGGACAGGAGTGGATCTACCACAACAATGTATCAAGACAAAGAACTACTGCACACCAAGGACAGGAGTGGATCTACCACAACAATGTATCAAGATAAAGAACTACTGCACACCAAGGACAGAAGTGGATCTACCACAACAATGTATCAAGATAAAGAACTACTGCACACCAAGGACAGGAGTGGATCTACCACAACAATGTATCAAGATAAAGAACTACTGCATATCAAGGACAGAAGTGGATCTGCCACAGCAGTGTATCAAGATAAAGAACTACTGCATATCAAGGACAGAAGTGGATCTGCCACAACAGTGTATCAAGATAAAGAACTACTGCACACCAAGGACAGGAGTGGATCTACCACAACAATGTATCAAGATAAAGAACTACTGCACATCAAGGACAGAAGTGGATCTGCCACAGCAGTGTATCAAGATAAAGAACTACTGCATATCAAGGACAGAAGTGGATCTGCCACAGCAGTGTATCAAGATAAAGAACTACTGCACATCAAGGACAGAAGTGGATCTACCACAGCAGTGTACCAAGATAAAGAACTACTGCACATCAAGTACAGAAGTGGATCTGCCACAGCAGTGTACCAAGATAAAGAACTACTGCACATCAAGGACAGAAGTGGATCTGCCACAGCAGTGTATCAAGATAAAGAACTACTGCACATCAAGGACAGAAGTGGATCTACCACAGGAGTGTACCAAGATAAAGAACTACTGCACATCAAGGACAGAAGTGGATCTGCCACAGCAGTGTACCAAGATAAAGAACTACTGCACATCAAGGACAGAAGTGGATCTACCACAACAATGTACCAAGATAAAGAACTACTGCACATCAAGGACAGGAGTGGATCTGCCACAGCAATGTACCAAGATAAAGAACTACTGCACATCAAGGACAGAAGTGGATCTACCACAACAATGAACCAAGATAAAGAACTACTGCACATCAAGGACAGGAGTGGATCTGCCACAGCAATGTACCAAGATAAAGAACTACTGCATATCAAGAACAGAAGTGGATCTACGACAGCAATGTATCAAGATAAAGAACTACTGCATATCAAGGACAGGAGTGGATCTACCACAACAATGTATCAAGATAAAGAACTACTGCATATCAAGAACAGAAGTGGATCTGCCACAGCAGTGTATCAAGATAAAGAACTACTGCATATCAAGGACAGAAGTGGATCTACCACAACAGTGTATCAAGATAAAGAACTACTGCATATCAAGGACAGAAGTGGATCTACGACAGCAATGTATCAAGATAAAGAACTACTGCATATCAAGGACAGGAGTGGATCTACCACAACAATGTATCAAGATAAAGAACTACTGCATATCAAGAACAGAAGTGGATCTGCCACAGCAGTGTATCAAGATAAAGAACTACTGCATATCAAGGACAGAAGTGGATCTACCACAACAGTGTATCAAGATAAAGAACTACTGCATATCAAGGACAGAAGTGGATCTACCAACAATGTATCAAGATAAAGAACTACTGCACGTCAAGGACAGAAGTGGATCTGCCACAGCAGTGTATCAAGATAACGAACTACTGCATATCAAGGACAGAAGTGGATCTGCCACAACAGTGTTTCAAGATAACGAACTACTGCACATCAAGGACAGAAGTGGATCTGCCACAGCAGTGTATCAAGATAACGCGAACTACTGCACATCAAGGACAGAAGTGGATCTGCCACAGCAGTGTATCAAGATAACGAACTACTGCACATCAAGGACAGAAGTGGATCTGCCACAACAGTGTATCAAGATAAAGAACTACTGCACGTCAAGGACAGAAGTGGATCTGCCACAGCAGTGTATCAAGATAACGAACTACTGCACATCAAGGACAGAAGTGGATCTGCCACAGCAGTGTATCAAGATAACGAACTACTGCACATCAAGGACAGAAGTGGATCTGCCACAACAGTGTATCAAGATAAAGAACTACTGCACACCAAGGACAGGAGTGGATCTACCACAACAATGTATCAAGACAAAGAACTACTGCACACCAAGGACAGGAGTGGATCTACCACAACAATGTATCAAGATAAAGAACTACTGCACACCAAGGACAGAAGTGGATCTACCACAACAATGTATCAAGATAAAGAACTACTGCACACCAAGGACAGGAGTGGATCTACCACAACAATGTATCAAGATAAAGAACTACTGCATATCAAGGACAGAAGTGGATCTGCCACAGCAGTGTATCAAGATAAAGAACTACTGCATATCAAGGACAGAAGTGGATCTGCCACAACAGTGTATCAAGATAAAGAACTACTGCACACCAAGGACAGGAGTGGATCTACCACAACAATGTATCAAGATAAAGAACTACTGCACACCAAGGACAGGAGTGGATCTACCACAACAATGTATCAAGATAAAGAACTACTGCATATCAAGGACAGAAGTGGATCTGCCACAGCAGTGTATCAAGATAAAGAACTACTGCATATCAAGGACAGAAGTGGATCTGCCACAGCAGTGTATCAAGATAAAGAACTACTGCACATCAAGGACAGGAGTGGATCTACCACAGCAGTGTATCAAGATAAAGAACTACTGCACATCAAGGACATACGTGGATCTACCACAGCTATGTATCAAGATAACGAACTACTGCACATCAAGGACAGAAGTGGATCTGCCACAACAGTGTATCAAGATAAAGAACTACTGCACACCAAGGACAGAAGTGGATCTGCCACAGCAATGTATCAAGATAAAGAACTACTGCACATCAAGGACAGAAGTGGATCTGCCACAACAGTGTATCAAGATAAAGAACTACTGCACACCAAGGACAGGAGTGGATCTACCACAACAATGTATCAAGATAAAGAACTACTGCACACCAAGGACAGGAGTGGATCTACCACAACAATGTATCAAGATAAAGAACTACTGCACATCAAGGACAGAAGTGGATCTGCCACAGCAGTGTATCAAGATAAAGAACTACTGCACATCAAGGACAGAAGTGGATCTACCACAACAATGTATCAAGATAAAGAACTACTGCACACCAAGGACAGAAGTGGATCTGCCACAGCAGTGTATCAAGATAACGAACTACTGCACATCAAGGACAGAAGTGGATCTACCACAACAGTGTATCAAGATAAAGAACTACTGCACACCAAGGACAGAAGTGGATCTGAGACAGCAATGTATCAAGATAAAGAACTACTGCACATCAAGGACAGAAGTGGATCTACCACAACAATGTATCAAGATAAAGAACTACTGCACACCAAGGACAGAAGTGGATCTACCACAACAATGTATCAAGATAAAGAACTACTGCACATCAAGGACAGGAGTGGATCTACCACAGCAGTGTACCAAGATAAAGAACTACTGCATATCAAGGACAGAAGTGGATCTGCCACAGCAATGTATCAATATAAAGAACTACTGCATATCAAGGACAGGAGTGGATCTACCAGAGCAGTGTACCAAGATAAAGAACTACTGCATATCAAGGACAGAAGTGGATCTGCCACAGCAGTGTATCAAGATAAAGAACTACTGCACATCAAGGACAGAAGTGGATCTACCACAGCAGTGTATCAAGATAAAGAACTACTGCATATCAAGGACAGAAGTGGATCTGCCACAGCAGTGTATCAAGATAAAGAACTACTGCACATCAAGGACAGAAGTGGATCTACCACAGCAGTGTATCAAGATAAAGAACTACTGCACATCAAGGACAGGAGTGGATCTACCACAGCAGTGTATCAAGATAAAGAACTACTGCACATCAAGGACAGAAGTGGATCTACCACAGCAGTGTATCAAGATAAAGAACTACTGCACGTCAAGGACAGAAGTGGATCTGCCACAGCAGTGTATCAAGATAAAGAACTACTGCACATCAAGGACAGGAGTGGATCTACCACAGCAGTGTATCAAGATAAAGAACTACTGCATATCAAGGACAGAAGTGGATCTGCCACAGCAGTGTATCAAGATAAAGAACTACTGCACGTCAAGGACAGAAGTGGATCTACCACAGCAGTGTATCAAGATAAAGAACTACTGCACATCAAGGACAGAAGAGGATCTGCCACAGCAGTGTATCAAGATAAAGAACTACTGCACGTCAAGGACAGAAGTGGATCTACCACAGCAGTGTATCAAGATAAAGAACTACTGCACATCAAGGACAGAAGTGGATCTACCACAGCAGTGTATCAAGATAAAGAACTACTGCACGTCAAGGACAGAAGTGGATCTACCACAGCAGTGTATCAAGATAAAGAACTACTGCACAACAAGGACAGAAGTGGATCTACCACAGCAGTGTATCAAGATAAAGAACTACTGCACGTCAAGGACAGAAGTGGATCTACCACAGCAGTGTATCAAGATAAAGAACTACTGCACGTCAAGGACAGAAGTGGATCTGCCACAGCAATGTATCAAGATAAATAACTACTGCACATCAAGGACAGAAGTGGATCTACCACAGCAGTGTATCAAGATAAAGAACTACTGCACATCAAGGACAGGAGTGGATCTACCACAGCAGTGTATCAAGATAAAGAACTACTGCATATCAAGGACAGAAGTGGATCTGCCACAGCAGTGTATCAAGATAAAGAACTACTGCACATCAAGGACAGAAGTGGATCTGCCACAGCAGTGTATTAAGATAAAGAACTACTGCACATCAAGGACAGAAGTGAATCTACCACAACAATATATCAAGATAAAGAACTACTGCACATCAAGGACAGAAGTGGATCTGCCACAGCAGTGTATCAAGATAAAGAACTACTGCATATCAAGGACATACGTGGATCTACCACAGCAGTGTATCAAGATAAAGAACTACTGCACATCAAGGACAGAAGTGGATCTGCCACAGCAGTGTATCAAGATAAAGAACTACTGCATATCAAGGACAGAAGTGGATCTACCACAGCTATGTATCAAGATAAAGAACTACTGCACATCAAGGACAAAAGTGGATCTGCCACAGCAGTGTATCAAGATAAAGAACTACTGCACATCAAGGACAGAAGTGGATCTACCACAGCTATGTATCAAGATAAAGAACTACTGCATATCAAGGACAGAAGTGGATCTGCCACAGTAGTGTATCAAGATAAAGAACTACTGCACATCAAGGACAGAAGTGGATCTACCACAGCAGTGTATCAAGATAAAGAACTACTGCACATCAAGGACAGAAGTGGATCTGCCACAGCAGTGTATCAAGATAAAGAACTACTGCACATCAAGGACAGAAGTGGATCTGCCACAGCAGTGTATCAAGATAAAGAACTACTGCACATCAAGGACAGAAGTGGATCTACCACAGCAGTGTATCAAGATAAAGAACTACTGCATGTCAAGGACAGAAGTGGATCTGCCACAGCAGTGTATCAAGATAAAGAACTACTGCACATCAAGGACAGAAGTGGGTCTACCACAGCAGTGTATCAAGATAAAGAACTACTGCACGTCAAGGACAGAAGTGGATCTGCCACAGTAGTGTATCAAGATAAAGAACTACTGCACACCAAGGACAGAAGTGGATCTACCACAGCAGTGTACCAAGATAAAGAACTACTGCATATCAAGGACAGAAGTGGATCTGCCACAGCAGTGTATCAAGATAAAGAACTACTGCACATCAAGGACAGAAGTGGATCTACCACAGCAGTGTATCAAGATAAAGAACTACTGCACGTCAAGGACAGATGTGGATCTGCCACAGCAGTGTATCAAGATAAAGAACTACTGCACGTCAAGGACAGAAGTGGATCTACCACAGCTATGTATCAAGATAAAGAACTACTGCACGCCAAGGACAGAAGTGGATCTACCACAGCAGTGTATCAAGATAAAGAACTACTGCACATCAAGGACAGAAGTGGATCTGCCACAGCAGTGTATCAAGATAAAGAACTACTGCACATCAAGGACAGAAGTGGATCTGCCACAGCAGTGTATCAAGATAAAGAACTACTGCACATCAAGGACAGAAGTGGATCTACCACAGCAGTGTATCAAGATAAAGAACTACTGCACATCAAGGACAGACGTGGATCTACCACAGCAGTGTATCAAGATAAAGAACTACTGCACGTCAAGGACAGAAGTGGATCTGCCACAGCAGTGTATCAAGATAAAGAACTACTGCACATCAAGGACAGAAGTGGATCTACCACAGCAGTGTATCAAGATAAAGAACTACTGCACGTCAAGGACAGGAGTGGATCTGCCACAGCAGTGTATCAAGATAAAGAACTACTGCACATCAAGGACAGAAGTGGATCTACCACAGCAGTGTATCAAGATAAAGAACTACTGCACGTCAAGGACAGAAGTGGATCTGCCACAGCAGTGTATCAAGATAAAGAACTACTGCACATCAAGGACAGAAGTGGATCTACCACAGCAGTGTACCAAGATAAAGAACTACTGCACATCAAGGACAGAAGTGGATCTGCCACAGCAGTGTATCAAGATAAAGAACTACTGCACACCAAGGACAGGAGTGGATCTACCACAGCTATGTATCAAGATAAAGAACTACTGCACATCAAGGACAGGAGTGGATCTACCACAGCAGTGTATCAAGATAAAGAACTACTGCACATCAAGGACAGAAGTGGATCTACCACAGCAGTGTACCAAGATAAAGAACTACTGCACATCAAGGACAGAAGTGGATCTGCCACAGCAGTGTATCAAGATAAAGAACTACTGCACATCAAGGACAGAAGTGGATCTACCACAGCAGTGTACCAAGATAAAGAACTACTGCACATCAAGGACAGAAGTGGATCTGCCACAGCAGTGTATCAAGATAAAGAACTACTGCACATCAAGGACAGAAGTGGATCTGCCACAGCAGTGTATCAAGATAAAGAACTACTGCACATCAAGGACAGAAGTGGATCTACCACAGCAGTGTACCAAGATAAAGAACTACTGCACATCAAGTACAGAAGTGGATCTGCCACAGCAGTGTACCAAGATAAAGAACTACTGCACATCAAGGACAGAAGTGGATCTGCCACAGCAGTGTATCAAGATAAAGAACTACTGCACATCAAGGACAGAAGTGGATCTACCACAGCAGTGTACCAAGATAAAGAACTACTGCACATCAAGGACAGAAGTGGATCTGCCACAGCAGTGTACCAAGATAAAGAACTACTGCACATCAAGGACAGAAGTGGATCTACCACAACAATGTACCAAGATAAAGAACTACTGCACATCAAGGACAGGAGTGGATCTGCCACAGCAATGTACCAAGATAAAGAACTACTGCACATCAAGGACAGAAGTGGATCTACCACAACAATGTACCAAGATAAAGAACTACTGCACATCAAGGACAGGAGTGGATCTGCCACAGCAATGTACCAAGATAAAGAACTACTGCATATCAAGAACAGAAGTGGATCTACGACAGCAATGTATCAAGAAAAAGAACTACTGCATATCAAGGACAGGAGTGGATCTACCACAACAATGTATCAAGATAAAGAACTACTGCATATCAAGAACAGAAGTGGATCTGCCACAGCAGTGTATCAAGATAAAGAACTACTGCATATCAAGGACAGAAGTGGATCTACCACAACAGTGTATCAAGATAAAGAACTACTGCATATCAAGGACAGAAGTGGATCTACGACAGCAATGTATCAAGATAAAGAACTACTGCATATCAAGGACAGGAGTGGATCTACCACAACAATGTATCAAGATAAAGAACTACTGCATATCAAGAACAGAAGTGGATCTACCACAACAGTGTATCATGATAAAGAACTACTGCATATCAAGGACAGAAGTGGATCTACCACAACAGTGTATCATGATAAAGAACTACTGCATATCAAGGACAGAAGTGGATCTACCAACAATGTATCAAGATAAAGAACTACTGCACGTCAAGGACAGAAGTGGATCTGTCACAGCAGTGTATCAAGATAACGAACTACTGCATATCAAGGACAGAAGTGGATCTGCCACAACAGTGTTTCAAGATAACGAACTACTGCACATCAAGGACAGAAGTGGATCTGCCACAGCAGTGTATCAAGATAACGAACTACTGCACATCAAGGACAGAAGTGGATCTGCCACAGCAGTGTATCAAGATAACGAACTACTGCACATCAAGGACAGAAGTGGATCTGCCACAACAGTGTATCAAGATAAAGAACTACTGCACGTCAAGGACAGAAGTGGATCTGCCACAGCAGTGTATCAAGATAACGAACTACTGCACATCAAGGACAGAAGTGGATCTGCCACAGCAGTGTATCAAGATAACGAACTACTGCACATCAAGGACAGAAGTGGATCTGCCACAACAGTGTATCAAGATAAAGAACTACTGCACACCAAGGACAGGAGTGGATCTACCACAACAATGTATCAAGACAAAGAACTACTGCACACCAAGGACAGGAGTGGATCTACCACAACAATGTATCAAGATAAAGAACTACTGCACACCAAGGACAGAAGTGGATCTACCACAACAATGTATCAAGATAAAGAACTACTGCACACCAAGGACAGGAGTGGATCTACCACAACAATGTATCAAGATAAAGAACTACTGCATATCAAGGACAGAAGTGGATCTGCCACAGCAGTGTATCAAGATAAAGAACTACTGCATATCAAGGACAGAAGTGGATCTGCCACAACAGTGTATCAAGATAAAGAACTACTGCACACCAAGGACAGGAGTGGATCTACCACAACAATGTATCAAGATAAAGAACTACTGCACATCAAGGACAGAAGTGGATCTGCCACAGCAGTGTATCAAGATAAAGAACTACTGCATATCAAGGACAGAAGTGGATCTGCCACAGCAGTGTATCAAGATAAAGAACTACTGCACATCAAGGACAGAAGTGGATCTACCACAGCAGTGTACCAAGATAAAGAACTACTGCACATCAAGTACAGAAGTGGATCTGCCACAGCAGTGTACCAAGATAAAGAACTACTGCACATCAAGGACAGAAGTGGATCTGCCACAGCAGTGTATCAAGATAAAGAACTACTGCACATCAAGGACAGAAGTGGATCTACCACAGGAGTGTACCAAGATAAAGAACTACTGCACATCAAGGACAGAAGTGGATCTGCCACAGCAGTGTACCAAGATAAAGAACTACTGCACATCAAGGACAGAAGTGGATCTACCACAACAATGTACCAAGATAAAGAACTACTGCACATCAAGGACAGGAGTGGATCTGCCACAGCAATGTACCAAGATAAAGAACTACTGCACATCAAGGACAGAAGTGGATCTACCACAACAATGAACCAAGATAAAGAACTACTGCACATCAAGGACAGGAGTGGATCTGCCACAGCAATGTACCAAGATAAAGAACTACTGCATATCAAGAACAGAAGTGGATCTACGACAGCAATGTATCAAGATAAAGAACTACTGCATATCAAGGACAGGAGTGGATCTACCACAACAATGTATCAAGATAAAGAACTACTGCATATCAAGAACAGAAGTGGATCTGCCACAGCAGTGTATCAAGATAAAGAACTACTGCATATCAAGGACAGAAGTGGATCTACCACAACAGTGTATCAAGATAAAGAACTACTGCATATCAAGGACAGAAGTGGATCTACGACAGCAATGTATCAAGATAAAGAACTACTGCATATCAAGGACAGGAGTGGATCTACCACAACAATGTATCAAGATAAAGAACTACTGCATATCAAGAACAGAAGTGGATCTGCCACAGCAGTGTATCAAGATAAAGAACTACTGCATATCAAGGACAGAAGTGGATCTACCACAACAGTGTATCAAGATAAAGAACTACTGCATATCAAGGACAGAAGTGGATCTACCAACAATGTATCAAGATAAAGAACTACTGCACGTCAAGGACAGAAGTGGATCTGCCACAGCAGTGTATCAAGATAACGAACTACTGCATATCAAGGACAGAAGTGGATCTGCCACAACAGTGTTTCAAGATAACGAACTACTGCACATCAAGGACAGAAGTGGATCTGCCACAGCAGTGTATCAAGATAACGCGAACTACTGCACATCAAGGACAGAAGTGGATCTGCCACAGCAGTGTATCAAGATAACGAACTACTGCACATCAAGGACAGAAGTGGATCTGCCACAACAGTGTATCAAGATAAAGAACTACTGCACGTCAAGGACAGAAGTGGATCTGCCACAGCAGTGTATCAAGATAACGAACTACTGCACATCAAGGACAGAAGTGGATCTGCCACAGCAGTGTATCAAGATAACGAACTACTGCACATCAAGGACAGAAGTGGATCTGCCACAACAGTGTATCAAGATAAAGAACTACTGCACACCAAGGACAGGAGTGGATCTACCACAACAATGTATCAAGACAAAGAACTACTGCACACCAAGGACAGGAGTGGATCTACCACAACAATGTATCAAGATAAAGAACTACTGCACACCAAGGACAGAAGTGGATCTACCACAACAATGTATCAAGATAAAGAACTACTGCACACCAAGGACAGGAGTGGATCTACCACAACAATGTATCAAGATAAAGAACTACTGCATATCAAGGACAGAAGTGGATCTGCCACAGCAGTGTATCAAGATAAAGAACTACTGCATATCAAGGACAGAAGTGGATCTGCCACAACAGTGTATCAAGATAAAGAACTACTGCACACCAAGGACAGGAGTGGATCTACCACAACAATGTATCAAGATAAAGAACTACTGCACACCAAGGACAGGAGTGGATCTACCACAACAATGTATCAAGATAAAGAACTACTGCATATCAAGGACAGAAGTGGATCTGCCACAGCAGTGTATCAAGATAAAGAACTACTGCATATCAAGGACAGAAGTGGATCTGCCACAGCAGTGTATCAAGATAAAGAACTACTGCACATCAAGGACACGAGTGGATCTACCACAGCAGTGTATCAAGATAAAGAACTACTGCACATCAAGGACATACGTGGATCTACCACAGCTATGTATCAAGATAACGAACTACTGCACATCAAGGACAGAAGTGGATCTGCCACAACAGTGTATCAAGATAAAGAACTACTGCACACCAAGGACAGAAGTGGATCTGCCACAGCAATGTATCAAGATAAAGAACTACTGCACATCAAGGACAGAAGTGGATCTGCCACAACAGTGTATCAAGATAAAGAACTACTGCACACCAAGGACAGGAGTGGATCTACCACAACAATGTATCAAGATAAAGAACTACTGCACACCAAGGACAGGAGTGGATCTACCACAACAATGTATCAAGATAAAGAACTACTGCACATCAAGGACAGAAGTGGATCTGCCACAGCAGTGTATCAAGATAAAGAACTACTGCACATCAAGGACAGAAGTGGATCTACCACAACAATGTATCAAGATAAAGAACTACTGCACACCAAGGACAGAAGTGGATCTGCCACAGCAGTGTATCAAGATAACGAACTACTGCACATCAAGGACAGAAGTGGATCTACCACAACAGTGTATCAAGATAAAGAACTACTGCACACCAAGGACAGAAGTGGATCTGAGACAGCAATGTATCAAGATAAAGAACTACTGCACATCAAGGACAGAAGTGGATCTACCACAACAATGTATCAAGATAAAGAACTACTGCACACCAAGGACAGAAGTGGATCTACCACAACAATGTATCAAGATAAAGAACTACTGCACATCAAGGACAGGAGTGGATCTACCACAGCAGTGTACCAAGATAAAGAACTACTGCATATCAAGGACAGAAGTGGATCTGCCACAGCAATGTATCAATATAAAGAACTACTGCATATCAAGGACAGGAGTGGATCTACCACAGCAGTGTACCAAGATAAAGAACTACTGCATATCAAGGACAGAAGTGGATCTGCCACAGCAGTGTATCAAGATAAAGAACTACTGCACATCAAGGACAGAAGTGGATCTACCACAGCAGTGTATCAAGATAAAGAACTACTGCATATCAAGGACAGAAGTGGATCTGCCACAGCAGTGTATCAAGATAAAGAACTACTGCACATCAAGGACAGAAGTGGATCTACCACAGCAGTGTATCAAGATAAAGAACTACTGCACATCAAGGACAGGAGTGGATCTACCACAGCAGTGTATCAAGATAAAGAACTACTGCACATCAAGGACAGAAGTGGATCTACCACAGCAGTGTATCAAGATAAAGAACTACTGCACGTCAAGGACAGAAGTGGATCTGCCACAGCAGTGTATCAAGATAAAGAACTACTGCACATCAAGGACAGGAGTGGATCTACCACAGCAGTGTATCAAGATAAAGAACTACTGCATATCAAGGACAGAAGTGGATCTGCCACAGCAGTGTATCAAGATAAAGAACTACTGCACGTCAAGGACAGAAGTGGATCTACCACAGCAGTGTATCAAGATAAAGAACTACTGCACATCAAGGACAGAAGAGGATCTGCCACAGCAGTGTATCAAGATAAAGAACTACTGCACGTCAAGGACAGAAGTGGATCTACCACAGCAGTGTATCAAGATAAAGAACTACTGCACATCAAGGACAGAAGTGGATCTACCACAGCAGTGTATCAAGATAAAGAACTACTGCACGTCAAGGACAGAAGTGGATCTACCACAGCAGTGTATCAAGATAAAGAACTACTGCACAACAAGGACAGAAGTGGATCTACCACAGCAGTGTATCAAGATAAAGAACTACTGCACGTCAAGGACAGAAGTGGATCTACCACAGCAGTGTATCAAGATAAAGAACTACTGCACGTCAAGGACAGAAGTGGATCTGCCACAGCAATGTATCAAGATAAATAACTACTGCACATCAAGGACAGAAGTGGATCTACCACAGCAGTGTATCAAGATAAAGAACTACTGCACATCAAGGACAGGAGTGGATCTACCACAGCAGTGTATCAAGATAAAGAACTACTGCATATCAAGGACAGAAGTGGATCTGCCACAGCAGTGTATCAAGATAAAGAACTACTGCACATCAAGGACAGAAGTGGATCTGCCACAGCAGTGTATTAAGATAAAGAACTACTGCACATCAAGGACAGAAGTGAATCTACCACAACAATATATCAAGATAAAGAACTACTGCACATCAAGGACAGAAGTGGATCTGCCACAGCAGTGTATCAAGATAAAGAACTACTGCATATCAAGGACATACGTGGATCTACCACAGCAGTGTATCAAGATAAAGAACTACTGCACATCAAGGACAGAAGTGGATCTGCCACAGCAGTGTATCAAGATAAAGAACTACTGCATATCAAGGACAGAAGTGGATCTACCACAGCTATGTATCAAGATAAAGAACTACTGCACATCAAGGACAAAAGTGGATCTGCCACAGCAGTGTATCAAGATAAAGAACTACTGCACATCAAGGACAGAAGTGGATCTACCACAGCTATGTATCAAGATAAAGAACTACTGCATATCAAGGACAGAAGTGGATCTGCCACAGTAGTGTATCAAGATAAAGAACTACTGCACATCAAGGACAGAAGTGGATCTACCACAGCAGTGTATCAAGATAAAGAACTACTGCACATCAAGGACAGAAGTGGATCTGCCACAGCAGTGTATCAAGATAAAGAACTACTGCACATCAAGGACAGAAGTGGATCTGCCACAGCAGTGTATCAAGATAAAGAACTACTGCACATCAAGGACAGAAGTGGATCTACCACAGCAGTGTATCAAGATAAAGAACTACTGCATGTCAAGGACAGAAGTGGATCTGCCACAGCAGTGTATCAAGATAAAGAACTACTGCACATCAAGGACAGAAGTGGGTCTACCACAGCAGTGTATCAAGATAAAGAACTACTGCACGTCAAGGACAGAAGTGGATCTGCCACAGTAGTGTATCAAGATAAAGAACTACTGCACACCAAGGACAGAAGTGGATCTACCACAGCAGTGTACCAAGATAAAGAACTACTGCATATCAAGGACAGAAGTGGATCTGCCACAGCAGTGTATCAAGATAAAGAACTACTGCACATCAAGGACAGAAGTGGATCTACCACAGCAGTGTATCAAGATAAAGAACTACTGCACGTCAAGGACAGATGTGGATCTGCCACAGCAGTGTATCAAGATAAAGAACTACTGCACGTCAAGGACAGAAGTGGATCTACCACAGCTATGTATCAAGATAAAGAACTACTGCACGCCAAGGACAGAAGTGGATCTACCACAGCAGTGTATCAAGATAAAGAACTACTGCACATCAAGGACAGAAGTGGATCTGCCACAGCAGTGTATCAAGATAAAGAACTACTGCACATCAAGGACAGAAGTGGATCTGCCACAGCAGTGTATCAAGATAAAGAACTACTGCACATCAAGGACAGAAGTGGATCTACCACAGCAGTGTATCAAGATAAAGAACTACTGCACATCAAGGACAGACGTGGATCTACCACAGCAGTGTATCAAGATAAAGAACTACTGCACGTCAAGGACAGAAGTGGATCTGCCACAGCAGTGTATCAAGATAAAGAACTACTGCACATCAAGGACAGAAGTGGATCTACCACAGCAGTGTATCAAGATAAAGAACTACTGCACGTCAAGGACAGGAGTGGATCTGCCACAGCAGTGTATCAAGATAAAGAACTACTGCATATCAAGGACAGAAGTGGATCTGCCACAGCAGTGTATCAAGATAAAGAACTACTGCACATCAAGGACAGAAGTGGATCTACCACAGCAGTGTATCAAGATAAAGAACTACTGCACGTCAAGGACAGAAGTGGATCTGCCACAGCAGTGTATCAAGATAAAGAACTACTGCATATCAAGGACAGAAGTGGATCTGCCACAGCAGTGTATCAAGATAAAGAACTACTGCACATCAAGGACAGAAGTGGATCTACCACAGCAGTGTATCAAGATAAAGAACTACTGCATATCAAGGACATACGTGGATCTACCACAACAATGTATCAAGATAAAGAACTACTGCACATCAAGGACAGAAGTGGATCTACCACAACAATGTATCAAGATAAAGAACTACTGCATATCAAGGACATACGTGGATCTACCACAACAATGTATCAAGATAAAGAACTACTGCACGTCAAGGACAGGAGTGGATCTACCACAGCAGTGTATCAAGATAAAGAACTACTGCATATCAAGGACAGAAGTGGATCTACCACAACAATGTATCAAGATAAAGAACTACTGCACATCAAGGACAGAAGTGGATCTACCACAACAGTGTATCAAGATAAAGAACTACTGCACGTCAAGGACAGGAGTGGATCTACCACAACAATGTATCAAGATAAAGAACTACTGCACGTCAAGGACAGAAGTGGATCTACCACAACAATGTATCAAGATAAAGAACTACTGCACGTCAAGGACAGGAGTGGATATACCACAACAATGTATCAAGATAAAGAACTACTGCACATCATATTTTGAATATGTGCCAGCTTACATGTTGGCTTTGCAAATAAACAATCAATCAATCAATGTCTGGAAGGACCAGTTGGCACAACATACATGTGTTTAGTCCCGTGATTACATTTTGCATTACTCCGTGTAGTATGCCAGTTGCTCATACGGGGCCTATCGTTTTACGGGGCTAAATGCTAAAGCCATAGTATGCCAATGGGGTTCGGGACAATGATAACTGATTATGGCCATGCAAAACAAATTGTATCACCAGTTAAAAAGATAAAATAACAATTTAGGGAGCCTATCTATTCCACTCGCCGAGTTGACGAGGTCAGATCAAATGAGCTGCCACAGGCAGCGAGTTTGATGCGGCGATCTGATCTCGTCAACGAGACGTCATAATATGTCCCATATCACTTCAATGTACCGATAAAGCGTTTATTATATGACTTATGTGACTTAAATTTCGTCAAGAATTCACTCAATTACAAACCACAGCCATGTAATAAATATTGAATATATACTATCATTATCTTCGATTACTTTGTTCTTCTGTATCTCAATGTTCCCATGGGATGAAAAAAAAATAATTTAATGACTGAACACATAATACACACACGATTGACTACCAAAAGATAACATATCGGGGTTCACGATAAGATCGCTATTGGAATACAATCGCGATCACGGGAGGAAAGCGTGGTTTCGATTGACTATCATATTTGATCACAAGGGTAATAACTCTATAAATAATGTACATTTACGAAATAACGGCGATTTGTATGAGAAAATTGCAACACCACAATATATCAATTCTAGTGAAATATAAGTCAAATTCTTCTATAGGGTGGGTGGGCACGGGGGATGGTTGGCTTAAAATACTTCTTTAAATAATTCCATTATTTCGTCAAAAAGACTTCTTCAAACATCTCCGTTATTTCGTTAATATAAATAATTTCTTATTTCTATATTTCGCTCTATTTCATCATTTCGATGCATTTTTTATTCCGCTATTTCGCTGTATTTCGTCATTTTGATGCATTTTTATTCCGCTATTTCGCTGTATTTTCCTATTTCGCTTTTTCGTTGTATTTCATATTTCGATAATTCGCTATATTTGACATATTATGGGATATGGGGTTATATGATACCCTACAATCTGATATTCAATCGAACATCACATGCCGCCCGTGCTTGCGATTAGATGCCACTAGCCATCCAATGGTGAACCCCGATTTACCGATTACATATTGTTTGCTATCAAATCCTTGGCTGGAGTGAACTATATAATGGGCAATCTACTGATTTGATGTTTCAAATCCGATGGGAATCCTGCTTTTCCGTCAGTGTTTGTTAGATCCCCAATTATAGGGTATGAATTGATATTATACGTCATCTCCTCAATTTTATCTCGGATAATAGATAGACTAATCCACGGCAGAGGTTTTGATTTCGGCTTTTCTATACCGAAAACAAACGTGTTATACAAACAATTTAATAAAACACTCATTATTTACCAAAATTCCACCAAACTTCGTATAGTAATAGTTTGAACATTAATTCATATGCCTATATAACTGTATATGTTATATTTCCTATTATTTGAACTTATGTTGCGTTGTTATCGATTATGTTCTGTTGTGTTCGGCTTTTATGATGACGTAATCATTAGCTTGCTTTTCTCCCGGTTTTATTTCAGAATAAACATTGAACAGGGTCTTCACTGAACAGGAGTCACTACTGCAATGTATCAAGATAAAGAACTACTGCACATAAATGACAGAAGTGGATCTACCACAGCAGTGTATCAAGATAAAGAACTACTGCACATCAAGGACAGAAGTGGATCTACCACAGCAGTGTATCAAGATAAAGAACTACTGCACATCAAGGACAGAAGTGGATCTACCACAGCAATGTATCAGGATAAAGAACTACTGCACATAAATGACAGAAGTGGATCTGCCACAGCAGTGTATCAAGATAAAGAACTACTGCACGTCAAGAACAGTAGTGGATCTACCACAGCAGTGTATCAAGATAAAGAACTACTGCACGTCAAGAACAGTAGTGGATCTACCACAGCAGTGTATCAAGATAAAGAACTACTGCACATAAATGACAGAAGTGGATCTACCACAGCAGTGTATCAAGATAAAGAACTACTGCACATCAAGAACAGTAGTGGATCTACCACAGCAGTGTATCAAGATAAAGAACTACTGCACGTCAAGGACAGGAGTGGATCTACCACAGCTATGTATCAAGATAAAGAACTACTGCACGTCAAGGACAGGAGTGGATATACCACAGCAGTGTATCAAGATAAAGAACTACTGCATATCAAGGACATACGTGGATCTACCACAACAATGTATCAAGATAAAGAACTACTGCATATCAAGGACAGTAGTGGATCTGCCACAGCAGTGTATCAAGATAAAGAACTACTGCACATCAAGGACAGGAGTGGATCTACCACAGCAGTGTATCAAGATAAAGAACTACTGCACATCAAGGACAGAAGTGGATCTACCACAGCAGTGTATCAAGATAAAGAACTACTGCACATCAAGGACAGAAGTGGATCTACCACAGCAGTGTATCAAGATAAAGAACTACTGCACATAAATGACAGAAGTGGATCTGCCACAGCAGTGTATCAAGATAAAGAACTACTGCACATCAAGGACAGAAGTGGATCTACCACAGCAGTGTATCAAGATAAAGAACTACTGCACATCAAGGACAGAAGTGGATCTGCCACAGCTATGTATCAAGATAAAGAACTACTGCACATCAAGGACAGGAGTGGATCTACCACAGCAGTGTATCAAGATAAAGAACTACTGCACATCAAGGACAGAAGTGGATCTACCACAGCAGTGTATCAAGATAAAGAACTACTGCACATCAAGGACATACGTGGATCTACCACAGCTATGTATCAAGATAAAGAACTACTGCACGTCAAGGACAGGAGTGGATCTACCACAGCTATGTATCAAGATAAAGAACTACTGCACGTCAAGGACAGGAGTGGATATACCACAGCAGTGTATCAAGATAAAGAACTACTGCATATCAAGGAAATACGTGGATCTACCACAACAATGTATCAAGATAAAGAACTACTGCACATCAAGGACAGTAGTGGATCTGCCACAGCAGTGTATCAAGATAAAGAACTACTGCACATCAAGGACAGGAGTGGATCTACCACAGCTATGTATCAAGATAAAGAACTACTGCACATAAATGACAGAAGTGGATCTGCCACAGCAGTGTATCAAGATAAAGAACTACTGCACATCAAGGACAGAAGTGGATCTACCACAGCAGTGTATCAAGATAAAGAACTACTGCACATCAAGGACAGAAGTGGATCTACCACAGCAGTGTATCAAGATAAAGAACTACTGCACGTCAAGGACAGGAGTGGATCTACCACAGCTATGTATCAAGATAAAGGACTACTGCACATAAATGACAGAAGTGGATCTGCCACAGCAGTGTATCAAGATAAAGAACTACTGCACATCAAGGACAGAAGTGGATCTACCACAGCTATGTATCAAGATAAAGAACTACTGCACATCAAGGACAGAAGTGGATCTGCCACAGCAGTGTATCAAGATAAAGAACTACTGCACATCAAGGACATACGTGGATCTACCACAACAGTGTATCAAGATAAAGAACTACTGCACATCAAGGACAGAAGTGGATCTACCACAGCAGTGTATCAAGATAAAGAACTACTGCACATCAAGGACATACGTGGATCTACCACAACAATGTATCAAGATAAAGAACTACTGCACATCAAGGACATACGTGGATCTACCACAACAATGTATCAAGATAAAGAACTACTGCATATCAAGGACATACGTGGATCTACCACAACAATGTATCAAGATAAAGAACTACTGCACATCAAGGACAGAAGTGGATCTACCACAACAATGTATCAAGATAAAGAACTACTGCACATAAATGACAGAAGTGGATCACCACAGCAGTGTATCAAGATAAAGAACTACTGCACATCAAGAACAGGAGTGGATCTGCCACAGCAGTGTATCAAGATAAAGAACTACTGCACATCAAGGACATAAGTGGATCTACCACAGCAATGTATCAAGATAAAGAACTACTGCACGTCAAGGACAGGAGTGGATATACCACAACAATGTATCAAGATAAAGAACTACTGCACATCATATTTTGAATATGTGCCAGCTTACATGTTGGCTTTGCAAATAAACAATCAATCAATCAATGTCTGGAAGGACCAGTTGGCACAACATACATGTGTTTAGTCCCGTGATTACATTTTGCATTACTCTGTGTAGTATGCCAGTTGCTCATACGGGGCCTATCGTTTTACGGGGCTAAATGCTAAAGCCATAGTATGCCAATGGGGTTCGGGACAATGATAACTGATTATGGCCATGCAAAACAAATTGTATCACCAGTTAAAAAGATAAAATAACAATTTAGGGAGCCTATCTATTCCACTCGCCGAGTTGACGAGGTCAGATCAAATGAGCTGCCACAGGCAGCGAGTTTGATGCGGCGATCTGATCTCGTCAACGAGACGTCATAATATGTCCCATATCACTTCAATGTACCGATAAAGCGTTTATTATATGACTTATGTGACTTAAATTTCGTCAAGAATTCACTCAATTACAAACCACAGCCATGTAATAAATATTGAATATATACTATCATTATCTTCGATTACTTTGTTCTTCTGTATCTCAATGTTCCCATGGGATGAAAAAAAAATAATTTAATGACTGAACACATAATACACACACGATTGACTACCAAAAGATAACATATCGGGGTTCACGATAAGATCGCTATTGGAATACAATCGCGATCACGGGAGGAAAGCGTGGTTTCGATTGACTATCATATTTGATCACAAGGGTAATAACTCTATAAATAATGTACATTTACGAAATAACGGCGATTTGTATGAGAAAATTGCAACACCACAATATATCAATTCTAGTGAAATATAAGTCAAATTCTTCTATAGGGTGGGTGGGCACGGGGGATGGTTGGCTTAAAATACTTCTTTAAATAATTCCATTATTTCGTCAAAAAGACTTCTTCAAACATCTCCGTTATTTCGTTAATATTAATAATTTCTTATTTCTATATTTCGCTCTATTTCATCATTTCGATGCATTTTTTATTCCGCTATTTCGCTGTATTTCGTCATTTTGATGCATTTTTATTCCGCTATTTCGCTGTATTTTCCTATTTCGCTTTTTCGTTGTATTTCATATTTCGATAATTCGCTATATTTGACATATTATGGGATATGGGGTTATATGATACCCTACAATCTGATATTCAATCGAACATCACATGCCGCCCGTGCTTGCGATTAGACGCCACTAGCCATCCAATGGTGAACCCCGATTTACCGATTACATATTGTTTGCTATCAAATCCTTGGCTGGAGTGAACTATATAATGGGCGATCTACTGATTTGATGTTTCAAATCCGATGGGAATCCTGCTTTTCCGTCAGTGTTTGTTAGATCCCCAATTATAGGGTATGAATTGATATTATACGTCATCTCCTCAATTTTATCTCGGATAATAGATAGACTAATCCACGGCAGAGGTTTTGATTTCGGCTTTTCTATACCGAAAACAAACGTGTTATACAAACAATTTAATAAAACACTCATTATTTACCAAAATTCCACCAAACTTCGTATAGTAATAGTTTGAACATTAATTCATATGCCTATATAACTGTATATGTTATATTTCCTATTATTTGAACTTATGTTGCGTTATTATCGATTATGTTCTGTTGTGTTCGGCTTTTATGATGACGTAATCATTAGCTTGCTTTTCTCCCGGTTTTATTTCAGAATAAACATTGAACAGGGTCTTCACTGAACAGGAGTCACTACTGCAATGTATCAAGATAAAGAACTACTGCACATAAATGACAGAAGTGGATCTACCACAGCAGTGTATCAAGATAAAGAACTACTGCACACCAAGGACATACGTGGATCTACCACAACAATGTATCAAGATAAAGAACTACTGCATATCAAGGACATACGTGGATCTACCACAACAATGTATCAAGATAAAGAACTACTGCATATCAAGGACATACGTGGATCTACCACAACAATGTATCAAGATAAAGAACTACTGCACATCAAGGACATACGTGGATCTACCACAACAATGTATCAAGATAAAGAACTACTGCATATCAAGGACATACATGGATCTACCACAACAATGTATCAAGATAAAGAACTACTGCACATCAAGGACATACGTGGATCTACCACAACAATGTATCAAGATAAAGAACTACTGCATATCAAGGACATACGTGGATCTACCACAACAATGTATCAAGATAAAGAACTACTGCACATCAAGGACATACGTGGATCTACCACAACAATGTATCAAGATAAAGAACTACTGCATATCAAGGACATACGTGGATCTACCACAACAATGTATCCAGATAAAGAACTACTGCACATCAAGGACATACGTGGATCTACCACAACAATGTATCAAGATAAAGAACTACTGCATATCAAGGACATACGTGGATCTACCACTGCTATGTATCAAGATAAAGAACTACTGCACATCAAGGACAGAAGTGGATCTACCACAGCTATGTATCAAGATAAAGAACTACTGCACGTCAAGGACAGGAGTGGATCTACCACAGCAGTGTATCAAGATAAAGAACTACTGCACATCAAGGACAGAAGTGGATCTGCCACAGCAGTGTATCAAGATAAAGAACTACTGCATATCAAGGACATACGTGGATCTACCACAACAATGTATCAAGATAAAGAACTACTGCACATCAAGGACAGAAGTGGATCTACCACAGCTATGTATCAAGATAAAGAACTACTGCACATCAAGGACAGAAGTGGATCTACCACAGCAGTGTATCAAGATAAATAACTACTGCATATCAAGGACATACGTGGATCTACCACAGCAGTGTATCAAGATAAAGAACTACTGCATATCAAGGACATACGTGGATCTACCACAACAATGTATCAAGATAAAGAACTACTGCATATCAAGGACATACGTGGATCTACCACAACAATGTATCAAGATAAAGAACTACTGCATATCAAGGACATACTTGGATCTACCACAGCTATGTATCAAGATAAAGAACTACTGCATATCAAGGACAGGAGTGGATCTACCACAGCAGTGTATCAAGATAAAGAACTACTGCACATCAAGGACAGAAGTGGATCTACCACAGCTATGTATCAAGATAAAGAACTACTGCACATCAAGGACAGGAGTGGATCTACCACAGCAGTGTATCAAGATAAAGAACTACTGCACGTCAAGGACATAAGTGGATCTGCCACAGCAGTGTATCAAGATAAAGAACTACTGCACATCAAGGACAGAAGTGGATCTACCACAGCTATGTATCAAGATAAAGAACTACTGCACATCAAGGACAGGAGTGGATCTACCACAGCAGTGTATCAAGATAAAGAACTACTGCACGTCAAGGACATAAGTGGATCTGCCACAGCAGTGTATCAAGATAAAGAACTACTGCACGTCAAGGACAGGAGTGGATCTATCACAGCAGTGTATCAAGATAAAGAACTAATGCACATCAAGGACAGAAGTGGATCTACCACAGCAGTGTATCAAGATAGAGAACTACTGCACATCAAGGACAGAAGTGGATCTACCACAGCTATGTATCAAGATAAAGAACTACTGCACGTCAAGGACAGGAGTGGATCTACCACAGCAGTGTATCAAGATAAAGAACTACTGCACGTCTAGGACAGAAGCGGATCTGCCACAGCTATGTATCAAGATAAAGAACTACTGCACGTCAAGGACAGAAGTGGATCTACCACAGCTATGTATCAAGATAAAGAACTACTGCACATCAAGGACAGAAGTGGATCTACCACAGCAGTGTATCAAGATAAAGAACTACTGCATATCAAGGACAGAAGTGGATCTGCCACAGCATTGTATCAAGATAAAGAACTACTGCATATCAAGGACAGAAGTGGATCTACCACAGCTATGTATCAAGATAAAGAACTACTGCACATCAAGGACAGAAGTGGATCTACCACAGCAGTGTATCAAGATAAAGAACTACTGCATATCAAGGACAGAAGTGGATCTGCCACAGCTATGTATCAAGATAAAGAACTACTGCACATCAAGGACAGAAGTGGATCTGCCACAGCAGTGTATCAAGATAAAGAACTACTGCACATTGCGGACAGGAGTGTATGTACGATAACGACGGAGTGTATTGGGGACTTTGTATTCGGTCATAGTTTTGCGTCTAAAAAATCAAAACGTGCAGCCAACGGACTAAATGACCTCGAAGAAGAGGAATTCTTCGATGACGATATACTGATATGCTCCTATCCGAGATCAGGTGATTCTTCGATAACGATATACTGATATGCTCCTATCCGAGATCAGGTGTTTGTTAATTAAAGATGGATTATCTCTTTAAATAACAATTTTAAATAGTTGCGTGGGTATAAAATAATAGATATGAATTGAAGACCCCTGTCCGGAAAAAACGTCTATCAATTAATATTGATTTTATTTCGAATATTTTATTGGGCCCGTTTATTTGTCTATTTTTAGAACATACTATTCGGCTGATACCATATATTGATATATAAGAGAGCATTAGGCTGTTCCTATGACTACGTACCGAACGTCAAATGCCCCAGATTGATTGGTTGTATTGTTTTATTCAATAGTTATAACCAATAATGGGTATAATTAACGTTTATTTGTGACAAAATTACGCAATACAATGTCTGTTATCTGTCAACAGTAACTACTATTGTTTGCTAAACAACTACACCTTTTCAGAGGAGAAAATATTCGAAATAAGATCAATATTAATCGATAGGAGCATTGCCGGACAGGAGGCTTCGACTCAGATTTGATTTTTTATACCCCGGTAACTATATAATACATGTTTACAAAGAGATAATCCACCTTTAAGCAATAAATACACTGCGCGTGCGTATAGTAGAATTTGCCCACAAAGGAACTCAGTGTAGGACGACGCGAAGTTTATGTGGTCAAATTCAACTATATAGATGCTGACACGCACTGTATTTATTTCTTTTATAATTCGACTCTATGTTTTTTTTTTTAATTGTAGTGACGGGCGTGCAATCTGCCATATAATAGCCCAGTTAAATTTATATTTGCGTGGTATGATTTCCCACCAAACAGTTCTTCTCTTCGAAGTGTAACGTAAAACACGACGTGACTGTTGGATGGCGACCCCTTTTTCGTTGCCTCTCCGGGGGGGGGGGGTAGTAAAACATTTGCAGGAACGTATGCTGTTTTGTTTTTTGCATCTGGCATTTTCGGGGACCCACCACCCCCAACCTGCAAAAAAATCATGTTTTAGTCCCAATGGTATATAGTCAGTGCCATGGTATATAGCTATGCTCATTGAGTAAACGTACCCGACATAAGGGTGTGCAATCAATACAGAACACAACGTCATAATTTGAAATTTTTAATGAACTCTTTGCTCGGCGCATAGTCAAATTTCACTTTATAATGCTGTCCGTGCCTTTAATGAACTCATTGCTGACGGCGCACAGTGACATGTCCCTTGTATGTTTTGGATAGTCAATAACAATGTGTTCTATTTCGCCTATATGTTTATATGTAGAATAGTTGACTCCAAACGCCCCGTACAA
The DNA here is from genome assembly GCA_032622095.1 of Siphonodentalium dalli. NCBI lineage: Eukaryota > Metazoa > Mollusca > Scaphopoda > Gadilida > Siphonodentaliidae > Siphonodentalium > Siphonodentalium dalli. The sequence continues at coordinate 48,264,765 of CP136063.1, read as the reverse complement.
CACATAGCAAGCCAACAATATAATCAAATGCATAAGACTTTACTAAGTGAATTGTGCTTTCGCAAATATTCCTGTTTGCAAACTTAATATGATTGGAATTGTATTATGATTGGACGTGAACAATTTGATTATTTGTTTGCAGTGGCCCTCGGTGACTGGTTCCGGTACATGAATTCATGGGAGGAATTTATTATCAAGAACGAGAAGTGCGTGGTTTCATATGAAGATATGGCAGAGGTAAATACTTAATCTGCAGAATGAGGTCCCAGAGGGTGAATTTAGTGATGTTATCCCGCATAGAGGGCTACCATCACCAAATTCACCCTCCGGTGACCTCACTCTACATGGCCGCATCTCCTATGGGAGACATATACTCAGTTTGAGAAAGTTTTAGAAATTTTATAAAGAAACTTTCCATAGAAGATGAGGCACAAGCAGAATGAGGTCACAAGAGGGTGAATGCGGGATAGTGTCACTAATTTCACCATATGGGGACCTCATTCTGCAAATGACAGACACACTATTTGCCGGCTTGAAGACAAATTACCACACCGAATCTTTGGAATATTGGAAACCATACCACCAGGCAATTCTCGAAGTTAAGGGCAATGTGAATTTGGAGTGATTTACACCAACGTGGATTCGTGGCATATAGGCGGTACGTACTGTTCCAGTGGAGTTCGGTAGCCCAGTGGTTAGAGTGCCATGCGTGTAATGATGTTAACACACCGCATGAGTTCGCACCGCCAGTGGTTATAGTGTCATACGTGTAATGGTTTTAACATTCCGACATGTGTTCGCGCCTGCCAGTGGTTAGAGTGGCATACGTGTAATGGTGTGGTGTTAACATACCGACATGAGTTCGCGCCCGACAGTGGTTAGAGTGACATGCGTGTAATGGTGTTAACATACCGACATGAGTTCGCGCCCGACAGTGGTTAGAGTGCCATACGTGTAATCACACCATGCATCCGGATATGCTCGTAGCGGAAGACATGCTCGTAGCGGAATAACCACATGGCCCGCGATTTGCACACCGTTCACGGTTAGACACATGTTGCACCGAAACCAACACATACCAGTGGTTTACGGTGGTAGTACTATTTGTGGCTATAATTTACCCAACTGTACATCAAACTTCTTTAAACATGGACGCAGTTTAATCCTATTTTACCGGGAAGTTATGCCAAAACTTGTTGAAAAATTTGCATTTCTTACATAAAATTATGATTTCGTGGCAACAGCCCAGACAATATAGTCTTTGCATACATTGCTATTTCCGCGGATATTCCCTTAATATAATAGACAACATTTTCAGTCATGTTTCTACATTTTCCATAGTAAATAAATACCATATATGCAGGTCATAGCAAGAACATATGGTATGTCTATAGCAGTGGTTTTACGTTTGCTATAGACATGCCCCAAAATCAAGTGATAGCCTCCATGGAAACTAATTTTTCGGGCACTAATATGATTGACATCGCAAACATGTCCAGTTCATTTTGAAGCTAAGATATCATACTTTGAGAGACTGTGTGTTATATAATATGTCAATGCAAAGATTCATTAAAATTTTATAAAACTTATATCGAGTAAGTATTTTAGGTCATAATTTTCGTATAAAACCCGATTATCGAACAGTAATATGCAAATTGCGGAAACCACAACCGCTCATTTCTGTAGATCGATTATCGCTGTTGACGTTTAAAAAAAAAAAGGTAAAATAAACCGTGTTTTTATGAAATAACTTACGACAACTAAAGACGATGTGCAAATCGCGGGCCATGTGGTTATTCCGCTACGAGCATGTCTTCCGCTACGAACATATCCGGATGCTTGGGGTGTTAATGATGTTAGCATACCGACATGAGTTCGCGTCCGACAGTGGTTAGAGTGCCATGCGTGTAATGGTGTTAACACACCGACATGAGTTCGCGCCCGCCAGTGGTTAGAGTGCCATGCGTGTAATGGTGTTAACATACCGACATGAGTTCGCGCTCAACAGTGGTTAGAGTGCCGTGCGTGTAATGGTGTTAACATACCGACATGAATTCGCGCCCGACAGTGGTTAGAGTGCCATGTGTGTAATGGTGTTAACATACCGGCATGAGTTCGCGCCCGACAGTGGTTAGAGTGCCATGTGTGTAATGGTGTTAACATACCGACATGAGTTCGCGCCCGCCAGTGGTTAGAGTGACATGCGTGTATTGGTGTTAACATATCGACATGAGTTCGCGCCCGCCAGTGGTTAGAGTGCCATGCGCGTAATGGTGTTAACATACCGACATGAGTTCGCGCCCGCCTATACTACTGTTGCCGCAACAGTGGCTTAGTCAGATAATGCAATGTGTGTGTTATGCATTACCACACGCTGTTTAAAATACTGCGTCAGGTTGTGACCATTGGGCAAGGCCAATTCGTCGCACCTAGATCATGCCATGAATCTGTACCCTGGCTGACGCCTGTGGAGAGCACTTTACACCAGTACAAACCTGATAACTTTTTAATATTCTGACTGATTATGACAGGGACATTTATGACATTGAAAACAATGCAGGGAATATATTTCTTTGTTTATATTTGTTCATCGATAGTCTACTTCAAAGTATGGGGTGGTCCCAGCTCGAAATTTCATGCATTTCAATGATTTTAATGAAGCGATATCGCAAAAAAAAACACTGAATTACCTTGGAGAAATTCCATTATTGTAAGTGGGTCAATGCAACATCGCCCACAAAGTCACTTACATAATGTAAGCCCGAGATGGCATCTTCACTTATACTGATGAATAACCTGTTAAGCAACATGTATTAACAAAGATATATATTCCCCGCATTACTTTATAAGGTTCCCTGTCAAAACTTCGAAAAGTGCCAAGGTTTTGAACTGGTGGAATATGATATATACGGACTGTTAGCCAGCATAGAGATTCATGGCATGATCTACGTCCTACCTAGACGAATAATAGGGACCTGGTGGTTGGGTAAGTGTTAGTCCAAAATTGACTATACACTCTATCGCTACACTTCACGTTTGTCCATTAAAGTTTACATTTAACATCATGCATTAGTTGTAGTTATTCCATAAATACTTTATGTTCGTTCGAGCTGCTCGCGAGTTAGAACATAAAGTGTTAGTCCAAAATTGACTATACATTGAAATGTATAGTCCAACTTTCTCCCATGCCTGGCAACGGAGCTTTTGCTTCAAGTCCGGAAAGGAAGAATATGACGCAAGATACGACCAAACCGCGATGTTTTCTTGGTAATATACATGTACTAATGCGTCACCCTGACATATTTTTCACCTTCCTTTTCCAAAACAGAGAGATTTATCGAGTATTTCAAAATTTCAAGTGATCACTTTTTAAACTTCGGCCATGTTCGGGTGTGTTCCATCCAACTTCCGGTAACCGGGCGCTCGGTATCGTGTGAAAATAAATTATGTTAATGACAATGTAGCGCGAAACTATTTAGATGTCTCATTAATTTGTACGTTCAGTTTCTCGACTAATAACTTTTTTTACCTTATTTTTTCACCGGGATTCAACGCACTATGAAAACCACAATGATCTATTGGACGTAAAAGATACAGAAATAGAACAGAAACATGCCTGATCTCTTGGACGTAAAGATACATAAATAGAACAAAATCATGCCTATATATACAAATTAAATAAAATAAACATACCTACCCGTTTTTTCATCGTCGCACTGCCTCGTGAAGCGCCCTGTCGTGCTCCCTCGCGATGCGCCCTCCAGTTTCTCATCTAATAACATTATAAATACAGGGACCCCCCCCCCCCCTGTTTTAGGGAATGAGACCTGGGTCTTTACCACTGGGGAACAATGCGTTATAGAGGTTTACACTTGGTAATATATATGAACGATAACGATTATGGTATATAAAGTTACTCGGCTGTGGTAGCACCTGGACCAGTGCTATTACAACCAGCATTGGTGGAGAAAAAATCAGGGACCAAAGATCCTGTCGATGCACTCCCAAACCTGCAATTGTTTTTTAACTCACAATTTGTTGGCACCCAGTCACCCCCCCCCCCCCCCCATTTCATTACTTTTGTCCAAAACCGCATAAAACCCTACTGATACCAATCACGTGACTGGAAAAATTATCTCTTTAGTTCAAATGACTGTTTAATCTGTTTCAGAAATTGTTTTAAATTGTAGCCGTCAGAGATAAAAACGTATCTCAAACGTAACAAAATATACGTTTATTAAACCACTATTACCTACTCTATCATAATCAGTTGAAAATCCGACATCAAATTGCCTAATTGTACACGTTGCGAAAAACATTCGTTTTTTTTTTCATTTTCGAGACACTTTAGAAAGTCTCATGGCTGCGGTCACGTGACACACGACATCATAGGCGGAGAATGCGGACGTAAAAATATCGGCCGAGTGTTTGGCGATCGGCTTGTTTCGAAGTTTTCATTTTGCAAAGTTGTTGTTTTTATTGTTATCTGTGAGATGCTTGTGATGTGGGTTGCCCAAAATTGTGGGCAAGAAAAATATCTTCTCTTCAAGTTGCCAACGAGAACAAGCATGTCTGACAGTGAAGAAGATTTATGACAACAAAACGAAAGTATTTCAAACTGTCAGACACATTCAAGTCTATATGGCATAAATATTATGTATATGAAGTTCTCTGTGTGGTTTTCTGATAGACCTTTAACCCCCCCCCCCCCCCCGGTTGATAACTAGCTCGTACTAAGCATAGCAAGAAACGAATGGTGTTTTATTTGCCTGTATTATCTAGCAGTAGGCATGTAGGCTATGTACTTATTATCTGAATGAATGTACAGAATAATGACTTAATTATTACAAATAAAACGTGATATCATAATATTGTGAGGGAATATGCAAAGAAAAGAAACAAATGACATACACAAAATAAATGAGTTGTGGTCAAACATGGGCCAAATATGTGCCCACGTCCACTTATATAATTGGTTCCTACACTGTAATATCTACAGATACAGATACAGAGTTACCAACTCGAACAGTGTTACTATATTGTCAAGTGATATATACTATAGCCTACAGGTGAAATATATAGATACATGCAATAACATGTAGGCCCTATAGGCAACGGGGTGCCACAGAAACGCTTATGTCGCCAGATGTCCCTTGGTTATTTTAGCAATGTCAATTCACGTGGAGAATACTCGTTTGTCATTTGTATTATTGTTTTGATGTTTTTTTGCAAATATAATATACATCAAAGAATTTAATTACACTATCTTCACACGGACAGCTCTCCATACTGTAATCGTTATCGGTCATAGACATTACCATGTGTAAACCTCTATGATGCATTTCTCTCCAGTTGTAAAGACCCAGGTCCCATTCCCTAAAACAGGGTGGGAAAATCCCTGTATTTATAATGTTATTAGATTCGAAACTGGAGGGCGCATCACAAGAAAGCACGACAGGGCGCTTCATGAGGCAGTGCGACGATGAAAAACGGTTAGGTATGTTGATTTTATGTTATTTATATATAGGCATGATTCTGTTCTATATCTTTATCTTTACGCTCAAGAGATCAGTCATGTTTCTGTTCTATTTCTGTATCTTTTATGTCCAATGGATCACTACCAGCGTGAATTTCGTTACTTATTCCTTATTCCTTATTCAAAACATTTGGGAAAATGTGGCAAATTACCATGGCAAAAGTTTTGGGCCGAAAACTTTTTGGGTCGAGTCCGAAAAAGTGGGTCGAATTCCAGTTTTCGCTCTGCTCGGTCGGGAAAATTTCGGAAAATGTGTCAAACTGTCACATATTAAAAAATGGCCACCTGAGCCGAACTTTTTGGGCCGAAAAGTTTTTGGGTCGAGTCCGAAAAAGTGGTCAAATAGAAATTCCCGCTCTGCTCGGTCACGAAAATTTGGGGAAATGTGGCAAATGACCATGGCAACGTCTTAAGTAGGGCGAGACAAAATTTCCTGGAAAAAAAAATTCTGGAAAAAAGTTCAAAAATGCCTCGAAAATAAACGGAAATAGTCCGAAACAAGTACGGGGTCATAAATGGCGACCTCGGCCAAAACTTTCAGGCCGAACAAATTAAAAATTTCGGAAAATGTGTCAAACTGTCACATATTAAAAAATGGCCACCTGGGCCGAACTTTTTGGGCCGAAAATATTTTGGGTCGAGTCCGAAAAAGTGGGTCAAATAGAAATCCCCCTCTGCTCGATCAGGAAAATTTGGGAAAATGTGGCAAATGATCATGGTAACGTCTTGAGTAAAGACTCGACTTTAGGCAGCAGGTACTTCTGAAACAAATCAGGAAACTCAGCTTGAAGGTATGTCTGGATATTGGAACGTGTTAGCTATAGGTCAACTTTGGAGTTGAATACTCTACCAGTCCTGTATTTAGCCTCGCTATTAAAGCTGAACGCTTTATTCGTCATTATTATATAGGTATGTTCATAACACTCACAAACTTTTTTCCAGAATTGTTTTTCACAGGAAATTTTGTCTCGCCCTACTTAAGACGTTGCCATGGTTATTTGCCACATTTCCCCAAATTTTCCTGACCAAGCACAGCTTGAATTTCCATTTGACCCACATTTTCGGACTCGACCCAAAAACTTTTCGGCCCAAAAAGTTCGGCCAAGGTGGCCATTTTTTAATATGTGACAGTTTGACACATTTTTCCGAAATTTTCCCGACTGTATTAGAAGAGAGGCAAGTTTGTAAGTTTTGTAACTTGTGCTCTGATCCCTATGTATATTTTCTCGACCAGTTCACTACGATATTCTTTAAAAATAAGCGTGCACACACAAAAAATAGTCCCCGATGACCCCACCAGAATGAAGTGAAACCATTCGAAATATTCATCAATTTATGAAAAATTACCTCGAACAAAGCAATAGAATTGCCTATCTTCAATAAATGATTTGATTTTTATCAAGCATAATGAACAAATAACAACACAAAAGGTTCGTTCCATTTAGAAATACCAAAATCCTAATTACTGATTCAATACTTCCGCTTCGCAGTTTGGAATATTAAAATCAACACAATTTCTCTTCAATTTCACTCGCTGTCACTGTCAACTATTCTCCTGATTCGCCGGTATTTAACGATAGGACTAGACTCGGTGTCTTCTGTGTGGTGAGACTTCGGTGAGCAGCTGTGAAAGTGCATGTACACCGATCCACTGAAAGTTGCGTTTGAGAAAATTGATTTCAAACTTCGCATCGCACTTGATGAACTCTCAACTCCAGGTGTACCAATAAGGTCACTGTTCGATACACTAACTGTCGATTTGGAAACAGTTACATTTGTCGGTGATGATATTGAAATAGTGTCAGGACTTGGTACAGGCGCAGGTGCAGTTTCCAATACTGCAGGTGAAAGCTCGACTACAGGCTGTGCAGCTGGGAGTACTGACTCGGTGACTCTGACTCTGTTATTTCCAGCAGTATTTGATAAAATTGAAGAAATATGTTTTGTTTGGACAGCATTCATTTTGGAGTAGTTCAACAAACTGTTCACATTCTTGTGTCCTGACACTTGGATTATCTGATGCGGTGGTACATTTTCATCGTTAAGTGACTGGACCAGCAGTTTTCGAACACTATAGTTGGTAAGTCGCTTATCCGTTGTGAGGCCTGAGTCTACACACATGCCCTGCACAATTCTATTTAAAGAATTAATGCCAAATGCATTGCGCTTATACCAAGGCTTGCTTTTATTCCAGCCCTGGTAATTGACGGCGAGGAAGAATGGGCTGTCTGGAGCTTTTTCCTCTTCTGGTCGCTTCTCGCTGAACAAACGATATAATTTAACCGGGTCTCTCTCTGGGTTGTCGACCGAATATGCCCTTGGTTTAATTCTTCTGATATCTCGTGGATTTTCACCGGTTCTTGTCTTTGTTTGTCGCTCCTGTGTGTAGATAATATATTCATGTCCATTATCATCTTCTTGCAGACTGATATCGCCCCATTTCAAAGAATGAGTTTCCTCCCCTGTTCTCATTCCAAAGTACAAAACACAAGTCCACCACATAGAATTTTGTAACGACTTTGGGTTATATGGTCCAAGAACTTGTGCCCTATAAAATCGCTCAACATCATCCTGTGTAATCGGATCTGCTTCAAATGGCTTATTGCCCTTTCCTATAGATTTCAGTTGTTTCTGTTTGCTTTTCAGAGTTTCACGGCATGATGCAAACTGATGATCACTTATGACAGAAACTGGATATGATCGCATCCTGAGGTATCGATCAAGTGAGGACATAAACGCTCGAAGTGACACTGGCTCGTATTCAGTTCCGTCTTTCTTTCTCACAGATAGGAGGAAACTTGATATAAGCCCACACAGAACATCTGGGGGAATGAACTCGGGCTGCCTCTGTTCATCTTTACTTAGTAGAAATGTTCTAAAGAGTTTAATATCATATTCAGTTTTTTTAACAGTATTTTTATTTCTTTGTTGGTCATTGAATTGAGAAACTTCCTCATCAGTTACATTTGTAAATCTGGAAGTTACAGTGGAAGTTGAAGGCAATATTGGCAAAGGAGCTGAGGCTGAATTCAGTAGTGAGCTTGAACTTACAGTGGAAGTTGAAGGCAATGGCAATATTGGCAAGGCAGCTGAGGCTGAATTCAGTAGTGAGCTTGAACTTACACTTACAGTGGAAGTTGAAGGCAATGGCAATATTGGCAATGGAGCTGAGGCTGAATACAGTAGTGAGCTTGAATTTGAAGTGGAAGCTGCAGGAACCTGCTGGTCAAATATAGAGTCACTATTCTGAACACAATCTTGTGGATCTTTATCATTATATTTCGCTAATTTTTCCAGTAAAGAGTCCCAAAACACATCGCCTTCTACGTCTATTTCAAATCCGTCTTCCATATTTTACTTTACGAATGACGTTGCTAATGTAAACAGGCGTCTGTAATGCAGTTAAGGGGGAAATACTCTAAATCTCACGCGCAAAAGTGCAAATAGTCCGTATCGCTTCAGGCGCATGAATATCAATTCAAAATTTAACGGCATTACAAGTGATTCGCCCCGATTGGAGCTAGCGTTTAATATAAGGAAGCTAGCGTGTAATATAAGGAAGCTACCATGTAATATAAGGAATCTACTGTGGAATATAACGTTGGCGCACAGTTGGGCGCTCGACTAGCGAAATATAGCTTTTTACTCGAACATGAAATCAATAGAATTTGATAGGGAAGCATATAATAAATTAAAATATGTTTAAAGTAAAAAAAAAAGTCAGAGATAATATGGCTGGCGGCGGCTTGTGGCCACTATATAGCTGGCGGCGGCGTGTGATGGCGGCTCTAATGAGAATAGTCGGGATGTAAATAATTTATGCTACCAACTGATAATGTACATATATTTTGTATATACTTATATATATTTATTCTCAATATCACGTAACATTTGATAAGAGAAATAACGCATAAGATATGATTTCAAGATGGCGGATTGCGAGTACCACTTATCGAATTGCTCTCGTTCATTTCCATTTTATCATAGTTTTCGATGTTACTAAACCTAAATCTCATGCTGATTTCCTTTCGTTATGACTACGGATATTCTATATGGTGTTGTGTAGTTTCGTATGCTTCGCAATGTTAAATAACTGGCGATGACACTTAATGCATACGGAGTTTCCTGGTTATATCCCGAAAATTGGCGACTCAACCAGAGCTTCGGATAAAATTATGTGTTATTCTACAGTATTACAATACGGATGTAACTGTTATTGGAAATTACGGATTATCAACATACAAGGTTTGGAGAATCTTACAATTCAAGATATTGACTTTGCACAATTGTATATATTGTTGAATATGCAAAGTAGTGTTTACTAATTTGCATACCAAAATGACCACTATACTTCTGTGACATGATCGTATATAGAAAGGTGTGATAAACAATTCATTCTCGTTAATTGAGTTATCGCTATAGAGAGACAATGGAGAGTTATAACAGTGACTACCATATCACCGACATTTCAAATGCGACTGGTGTAGCGACCGGTGACGTGTCACACACAAGTGACGATCGGCCTATTCAGCAACTTAATTATTCCCGACTGAACAATATGAGCACTGACTTCATTGATCTACATTCGTATATCATCAAATATCTTGAGAGCCCATCAAAAGAAAGTTCAGATTCATGCGAACAGCATCTTACGATTGTCCTGCAACACGTCAATACAACCATTAAAGATCGCGTTATCGAATCAATACTCTTTGCAGTTCAAAATGAAAGTTCACTAAAAGATATACGTGACTACATATTTCTACAAGTCTTGAAATCTGAGAAATACCAATTCGACAAATCACTAGACATTAAATCTCGCATTTCTAACAGAAATTGCGCACCTGTTAAAGATCGTCTAGCTTGTGATATTTATAACTTGTTGCTGTTCTTAGTTGATGAAAATCCTGATGTTATTGCAGAGCTAATCAGCAAAACTGTTCGAAGAAAATCTACAACCGTTGTTCCACGTCTCCCAGAATCACAAATCGTAGACTCCAAACTTGATGATTCCAAGCATAAAATTAACGTTCCTAATGCTATAATACAGATTCAGAAGGACATAGCTGCAATCAAAACGGAGTATCTGCCTGCAATGAATTATATCAATGAACAGCTTCCAAAGATAAATGGTTTCATTGTTAATATTGAAAGCAGACTCACAAAAATGGAGGAGCGTCTAAACCCGGATAAATTCATGAAACCATTAAGTGACAGAATAAAAATACTAGAGAATAAATTCTTAGAACTAACAAATGCCAGTGTAATAAATTCGCAATCAATCTCACGAGTAGAAAGCGACAAACTCGACGGAATAGCTAGGATCAGATCGAATATTAAAACAGTCGAAGATGATATGTCTACGGTCCTTGAGAAGGTTGAAAGCTATATAAAAGCCGAGAGGAAACAAGACGCTCAAATCGCCACACTGAAAGATGTAATTTCAAAACAGCCTGGAAAATGTTCAAATAACACTCAAAATATTAACATTGACAAAAACGTGTTGGAAACAATGAAACAGAATACAGACAGAATGCAGCAAGAATTCCGACGCCACACTAACGAGACGTGCAGTAAACTACAGACCATGATTGAAAGTGTGTCGAAATCACATACTGGGTCAATGAATTCCCAAACAGAGCTGATTAATAGTGTTAAGGTGCTTTGCACTTCTATTCAACAGAGACCTCAACCAAATTCGTATATGTATAAGGAGGATAACCAGAAATCCACAAGTGTTCACATTAACAACCAATCATCAGACGCCTCTATAAACAGCATCCCTGTCGATAATTCCGACCACAGTAGCGAAACCCGTGAAACGAACGAAACGTATTCCAGAACAATTAACAAGGATCGTGTTTTTAGACAGAGACTTGATGAACCACTGAAAACAGCTAAAGTTTTTGTTAGCAACTTTGTTGATGAAGTGACAGTCTATGACTTGAAGGACGTTCTGACGCAAAATGACATTTCATTCACCAAAATTCTGTTAATGTCAAATAACTCGGCTAGAATCAATGTCTGTGAATCTCAAGTTGACCAAGTTACAAGCAGGTATTTTTGGGCAAATCGGATTTATTGTCGGAAATGGATACCTTACAACGAGCATACAACAAAGCGTGAAGAAGAACGCCGTTATTATGATTAGTTTGATTGATTGCTTGCCTATAGTGAGCACTATTAATTGTATTAACACGAAGTAATATCATGTCACCACCCTGTCATTCTAACCTACACCATAAGTCGTATTTTACTATAATAGGTTTATTGCTGTGCCTACTATCGACATTGTGTATTCATGTATCTCTAAATTATATATCACAATATGTACCGCCGTATTTGAGCACCACATATATTATCATGACGTCCAATAACTGTAGCCAATTAAAACGGAGCTTCCTAACATGGAATGCCACAGGCCTAATGAGCTCTTCAGCTTACCTAACAAGATTTCTTGAATTTAATCATATCGATGTGGTAGGTGTCAGTGAACACTGGCTACATGAACACAATGCAGATTATGCGCAATGTATCAGTAAGCAATATGATTATCACGTTGTCTGTGACGCCTCGCAACGTCTACCCATGCAGAGGGGTAGATATTCCGGCGGTGTTCTACTTATGTGGCATAAAAAATACGCAAAATACGTTACCGCTCTTCAAATTCCAGATGATAGGATTGCTGGCATTCAAATGCAAATTAGCCGACATCAGTATCTATATATCTTCCAGATATACCTTCCTTCTACAAATCACACTCTTGACTTTTACAAAGAGTATTTGCAAAAGGTCAGCACTGTGTTCGATACATATAGTTCGCTGGGCAAAATAATTATGATGGGAGACTTTAATGCAAATCCGGACAAAAAGGGTCCAAGGAATTCTGCATTCAAGAAATTTGTCAAAGCGCTAAAATGTTTCTCTGTGAATCACTCGAGATGCAGATACCCAAATAGTTCTACGTGTATTCCGTACAATAGTAATAACGGCACAGTTATTGATCACGTTTTGATTCCCACTGAAGACTCAGCCCTTATACCAGACATCAATGTTATCGATGACGATTCCCTAAATGTGTCAAATCATCGCCCAATTTTGTTCACAATGCAATTTCCAGTTGACAATCACGGCATTTACAACGTCACGAACAATAACTCTAAACCAAATTGGAAAAAAGTTAAATCAGACCCTTCAATTTTGCAAAATTATCGCAATGCTCTTGACTTAAAGCTATGTGATAGTAAAACTGACATTATTAACGTATCTGAAGTTGATGTTATATATAATGAGATTGTAAGCGCGATAACATATGCATCTGATCAGTGTATACCCCGCAAGAGGTTCTCAAAACACCTCAAACCGTTCTGGAATAAAGAACTTAATAGCTTGCATAAAGAAATGAAAAAGTATCGATCTATTTGGATCAGGGATGGCCGACCCCGTGCTTGCTCGGGTGCTATAAGCTACACAAACTATAAAAACGCAAAGGCACACTTTCGAAGGTTGTATCGTTTGAAATCTTATAAGTACATTCAGGAAATAAATCATGAAATTGATCACAAAGCTGAAGTTGACCACGACTCATTCTTTAGGTTATTCAATCTGAAACGGTCTAAACGAGTCAGCCCCAATAATATGTTTCATCACGATGGAAAACTCTTAAGGGACCCTGAAGACATTGTGTGCGCATGGGGTGATTACTTTGAACAATTATATACGCCACTGACCTCAGAAGAATTTGATCAAACGCATTATACCTCAGTAAATAGTTTTGTCAATGACATAATACAAGAAAAGGCACCTTCTTCTATTGATAAACTCATTCTCTTCCCAGTTACATGTCAAGAACTCAAATCTGTGTATAAGTCTCTAAGCTTAGATAAAGCTGTAGGGTGGGATAACGTAGCATACGAGCATATTATATACGGCAGCGACTTACTCACAAATATTTTATCAACCTGCTTATCCGGAATATTTAAATATGGTAAAGTTCCAAAAAATGCAAAGAAAGGAATAATTATAACTCTACACAAAGGCGGTTCCAAAAGCAAAGATGACTTTAATAACTATAGAGCAATTACATTGATGCCTGCCCTATACAAAATTACTGAACGTGTGCTTCTGAACCGAATCGAGAAATTCTCTCCCCGTACTCTAGAAGTTGACCCATTGCAGCACGGGTTCCAAAAATGTTTGAGCTCAAATATGGTGTCGTACATGACACTAGAATGTATTGATTATGCTAAAGATGTTGGTCACAAAATGTACGCATGTTTCCTGGACGCAATGAAGGCCTTTGACACGGTGTGGATCAACGGGTTGTTGTACAAACTATATGATCGCGGCATTCAAGGCCTCTCGTTTTCTCTTATACATAGCCTGATATCTGATGTCCAATGTTCAGTTAGGTATAACGGTACATCATCCCGTTGGTTCACAGTGTGTCAAGGAGCAAGGCAGGGGGGAATATTATCCCCTTCATACTATATGATCTATGTGAACGACCTCATACTACAGCTGAGGAACTCAAGAAATGGTCTAAACTTATATGGTGTGTCGCTCAAATAGGTCATCTGACACATATAATCATGAAAAAATTATCCAAATGTGTCGGCCAATTTGTCCTCAGAATGTGTGTCGCGTGTGTCAGATAACACATTTGGGTCGACACAGGTGTTTTTCTAGGTGTGTCATATGACACACCAAAAATTATCCAAACGTGTCGGTCAATTTGTCCTCAGAATGTGTGTCGCGTGTGTCAGATAACACATTTGGGCCGACACAGGTGTTTTTCTAGGTGTGTCTTATGACCCGCCCTGATGGCAGATGTGTCGGTTCGGTTCAGGGATTTGACAACATGCACTTGTACTGATTGTCCAATATCCAGAAATGCTGAAAATAATTAATTGGGAAAAAAATTGAGTATCAAATACATGTATATCAAACTTGAGAAGCTTAGGATATTTGATACTGGGATAGTAATCTTTTTAAAGAAATTCTTTCACTTGTTCTGGTTTTGGCAAAAATTTATACAAGTCCATACGGTCTAAAGCCCTAAATCAAACTGACACACTTGGTTTCAAGGAGGGTCAGACCTGTGACATGGGCATCACAACCCGATCACCTTGCAGCCAAATCTACAAAAAGGCTGTTTTTGGAATAGGCACATGTACACTGCAAGTAACATGATGGGCATGTATGGGTTAAGTCAGCTAGATAATTCAAAACATAGTTCATATAGATGTAGTTTATTAAAAGTAACTAAATAATTATACATGTTTGTTATAAAATATAATACATATTTATTCAAAATATTCAATTACTTGAATTTACTTCATACCTGTATGGAAAACAAGATTTATTCTTCTCTATGTAATTTATTCTTGACTAATACTCAGCTGAGGATGTATTAAATATTTATATTCTTCTGTGAAGTATTATATTAAGCGGTGTACATGTAGTACATAGGTGTCCTGAACAAAACTTGTTTGGTATACAATCACATGTAGAGAGTTTTGGCAAAATTCACAATAAGACTGGGTTAGAGCAGAAGTCATGTTATTGAGTTGTCCAGTTCACATGATCCAGATGACATCTCCAGATAATGTACATGTATGTTGAATCTTGACAGTGGATACTCGATGACGCTTAATGCTGAATCTGAAAGAAATACATTAATAAATTTGAAATGGAATTATGTGGATGAACAATTGTATGTAATACATTGCTTTGTGATCGTTGTGTTCCAGCTCAGTTACATGTAGGACTCTATTACATAGTGTCAATAGTGTGTACATACCGGGTAGGGCAAAATTTATAAATGAGCCATGCTGAACACCTCACTTTGTATTTTTAGAAAGAATAACACGATCTTTCCCTAAATAATATATGACCATGGAATTAGGGATGTTGTGCATGGATCCTGCATGGGGTGACCTTTTAAATAAATTCCTATACTAGGGGAAGCGGTCAGAATTAATATGTAAATTTAACCAATTATTGATACAGTCAAATCAGTCATATTCCTAATTGTAGTTCGGTCTCCAGGATATTTATTTCTCACCGACACAGGGAGGAGGGGTGAGAACAAATATCTATGTCAGTATCAATCAATTTATGGAAAGTGTCAAATCGCTCAAGTTCATTAATGTGCTTCAGGCACCAGGATAAAATTTATATCTCCCTATAACAGTGGGGGGAATGTCAAAACAAATATTTATGTCAATATCAACCAATTTATTGTTACCATCAAAGTGGTCATGTCATCTAAAGTTGCACGGTCACCAGGATAAAATTAAGTTGGGGGTGGGGGACAAATATCATTATCGACCAATTTATTGACCGTCAACTAATTGGCCAAGTCCATTAATGTGGTTCGGTCTGCAGTATAAAATTTACTTCTCACCACTTTATGTCACTATCAACCAATTTATTGATATATCAAAGCGGTCATGTGACGTATGTCCAAATATTTATGTCATTATCAACAAATTTATTAATAGTCAAAGCAGGCATTCCAACTAAGTTTGTTTGGTCACCCGGCCAGGATCAAATTTATTTTTGGGGGGGGGGGGGGGGGGGGGGTCGAGTCAGAACAAATATTTATGGCATGTATTTGGGGGGCATGAAAGTGGTCACACCCACTAATGTTGTTCGGTCATCAGGATAAAATTTATTTCTCACCTGTAATGGTGTGGGGGGGGGGGGGGGGGGTATTTATTTCTCACCACAAGTGAGGGGGGTGTAAGAACAAACATTTATGTCAGAACAAATATTTATGGCATTATCAACCAATTTATTTGATACTGTCGATTAATTGGCCATGTCCATTGTGGTGCCATTATCAACAAATTTATTAACAACGGTATACAAATCGGTCAAATGACTCATGTCTACTAAGGTTGTTCGGCCACCAGGATAATATTTATTTGGGGGGGGGGGGGGGGGTGCCAGAACAAATATTTATGTCATTATCCAGCTGCATTATCAACCAATTTATTGATATCATCAAATAATTCGTTCGAGGATAAAATTTACTGATCACCACGACATAGTCCAAGTCTTCTCGTACTAAAACCAGCTAAGATATTCGGGATGGCTATATGCCATCGTCTAGCCATCCCAATATCTTAGCTGAATTTAGTACGAGAAGACTTGGACTAACCACGACAGTGGGGGGGGGGGGGGGGGGGGGGGGGTTGTCAGAACATATACATGTATTCAGGTCATTATCAACCAATTTATTGATACGTCAAAGCAGTCATGTGATTCATGTCCGCTAAGATTGTTCGGTCACCAGAAATAATTAATTTGGGGGGGGGGGGGGGGGGGGGGGGGGGGGTCAGAATAGAATTTATTTGGGGGGGGGGGGGGCATGAAAGTGGTCACACCGACGAATGTTCGGTCATCAGGATAATATTTATTTCTCACCTGTAATGGGGTGGGGGGTATTTATTACTCACAACAATCGAGCCAATATTTATGTCAGTATCAAGTTATCAATTAATCGATAATGTCAAATCATGTGAAATCAGTAAGTTTGTTCATTAATGAGGTTCCAGTTTTTTTAGACTCTATTATACACATGTACCGCGCTTGACAGAAATGCATACATGAATTTACTATCTATGTCCTTATCCAAAGGGTTGAATTTTTAAATTAGAGCTGCAACAGGCAGCAAATACATGCAAATACAACCACACTTATTGACATACCATAAATTATGATTCTTTATTGACCAGAGGGGGCAGCGTTTAGATAAATGTGCGTAAATTTAATTTTTTTTGCAAATATGTATGGTTGGTTGGGGTTGACCATTGCTTCAGTAGCGAGGCTGACAGATAGGGGAAAGACCATGCAGAGGGTGAACTTCATTGAGTAATCACTTCACTGCATATATAGAAACCACCAGCCAATTCTCCATTTGGGGGGGGGGGGTGTCCACCTTTGAAATTTCCGACCAGCAACCCCCCCCCCATTTTTGCTTATATAAGCTATACTCTAATGCACTGGGCAGCCCATTATTCAGGTATTTTTATAGATCTGAACCAGAATCTGAAAATGAAATTTGCCAAATCGCCCCTCCCCCATGTCGCCACATCCCTGAGTGGATCACAAATTTGTTTTGGACAGCCTTTGACAACGTAAAACATTTAGCACTCTACGGACTGGACCGGGGGAAGGGGGCTACAAAAGTTTATGATATAAACACAACTGCGTATCATTAAAACAAAAGTTGCCTAGATTAAAAAATGTACATACCGTTGGACAAGCTTCATAATAATTCAGCCATTTATTCATATATTGATCCTGAAATCCAACATCCATATATGGTAGGGCTGGCATTGACTGTCCTGAAAATAAAGAAATTATCTCATATACTATGACATGGTAAAACTGGAACCAATATAACACAGGTATCAATATGTTTCATATACCGGTATGAAGTTATTGTCAAAAATTTACCCCCCCCCCCACAACTGAAAGTCTGAGACGGATATTCACTGTGAATCTAGAATCATCCACATTTTTAGTAAATATACAGGATGGCTTTTCTTTCTATATTGTACTGTTGTGCTTAAAATGAGATACCCTGCCAGGGGGGGGGGGGGGGGCGGAAAAAAACTGCGGGACACAACGTACCAGGGGGTGGGGGGGGGGGTACCTAGGCGTCAAAAATTTACACGTAAATTTTTTCCTTATTCATTTAGGGGGGGGGGGGGGGGGGGGGGTTGCCGGAAAATGTATTTTTTTTCCAAATATGTATTTTCAGACTCACAACTTCAATTTTCTCTCATTTTATAGAATATGGATTAACCTTAATATCCAAATCATATATACATGAGTAGTACAATCCACCTAAAACAATTTTGGATAACCACTGTCTTGGTTTACATGTGATATTGACCCCATTAACCCTCTTAATAATGCCGACTAAGTCAGTGTCTACCATTCGAATGCAGAATTCTACCCTGCGATCGCTTATCTGACAATTTTTTACTGCAGAACTATCCCATGTATTAAACAATTTCTCCTCCAATGGTATCAGAAAAAAGTTACCGGTATATGCTGGTATCACACTCATCTCATTTGCATCTTTTTCAAAGTCGAGGTAATGACTGGTTGTCATTTTTTAAAGTGCATACAAAGCGTTGCGATCACCAATATACATGTTTGTACATGTCATGACATCACGAGGTACAAATCTGCGTTCTACTGGTAGACAATGACCATTTAAGTCATAATAATCTAAACTAAGTTACCAAGCACCTTCTCGTGAATTGTATGCTCCGGTGTTTTTTTCGGTTTCCGGTCAAACCGAGTTGTTGTCCGGCTGGGGTAGATTTGATTTTTCTGGGGGGGGGGGGCAATGGTCAGTGGAAAAAAACTGCAGTTTTTGCTGTTTTTTTGGGGGGGGGGGGGGGGGTACCCAAACCGAAGAAAACAGTTTTTTCCACCCTGTGTCTGCATTTTTTTTCCAGCCCCCCCCCCTGACCCTGCTGGACAAAACAAGTGTCCATTGGCACCGTGGTGTGTTTGCCATTCGGCCGCGGTGTCAGAGTTTGTAACTGCAGTTGAGCACCGCGGCTGAGTGGCAAGTACACCGCGGCCGACCGTCAAGTACACATGTACACCATGGCCGAAAAGCAACTACAATGGGGCCGAATGACATGTACACCGTGGTTAGATTTCTGGTTTGTATTGTCTTTTTTCAGTTTCATGAATGTACACAGCGGCAACTACACCATGGTCGAATGGCAAATACATCGCGGCCCAACTGTGGTTAGCCGGTGGAGCCGCAGTGTAGTTGCATTTCGGCCGCGGTGGCAATGCTAACCGCACCGTGGTTAAGTGGACACTTGTTTTGCCCAGCAGGGTAGATACCGGTATATCATTCACGATATATGATAATAACCTTACAATTTCAGCTGTGTATATAAATTCAGGAACATGTACATTGTATGTACAGACTACGCCGTTGCATGCAGTCAGGGATGTGGCTAGAGGTAGAGGGTTTCCGTTCGGGGATGTCCACCGTGGGTAATTCCAACTGTACCCCCCCCCCTCGAATCAGCCCTAATATCTTATATCTTCATAAACCATGGTTCTATATTCCCGGTATGAGATCAGTCAGATATTATAACCGGATAAACTGCATAAATCCTAACATCTAGTGATCTAACTCCAAACAAATACACATGGCTACGGGCAAGAGACCACGACACACCGGGCTGACCATGGTTGTTCGGCCCGGTGCGAGAAAATTTTGAAATTTTAACAAAAAAATTGCAAATCCTAGAATCTAGACTGGCCTCAACCTATAGTGTTGGCAATTTCAAACCTCATACTCAATGTCCCTCTCAGGTAGGAAAACTCTCCAACTGATGACCATTTCAGTCCACAAGTTTGATTAAATTTTGTAAAATATTGTTAAAGTTTGAAATAGTACATGTAGCATTTTTTTATTGGCTATGGGGGAGAGACAATGACACACCGGTCGGACCATGGTTCGGCCTGGCGTGCGAAAATTTTGTAATCTGAACAAAAAAATCAAAAAAATCCTAGCATCTACTAGTAGACTAGCCTCAAGCATTCCTAGAGTTAGAAATTTCAAACCGGACACCCCACTTTAATAGGTTGGAAAATGTCCAACTGATGACAGTTCCAATGACAATGTTGACCAAATGTATGACAATATTGTTTTCTTAAATTAACTAGCAGTTTTTGACTGGCCACGGGGGAGGGACCAGGACACAAGCTTTCCAATTGTGGGAAATTTCCAACTAATGTTTTGGCAGGTATGAAATTTCCAACTGTTGATAGTAATGATTCAATGCTCATCACATTGCAAAAAAAAATATTTAAAATGATATGCTTTATAGCCAAACAGTTCCTCCCCCAACATTTTAAAGCTTAGAATTTTGAATTTGTTTTCACAAATTGGATACCTGATCGCCAAAACTTTTGATGATTCGGGCAAAATTGAGATAAATTGCAATATTTTTCAGATCTCAACAGGAATTACGCAGAGTTTAGGTTATTTTAATACATTACGCTACATGTACAGTGTGCAAGTTCATGTTTATTCATGGGAAATTCTACATATATCATTTTTGTTCAATCCTGGAAAAACACTGGACACAGGCCTCAGTCCCCTCAACTATTTCAGGCATGTTTGGCATTGAACAAAATGACCCTAGAAAAGACTAAATACTACATGTACATAAACATTTCGGAAATTAGAAATTTAGAATTTAACAAAGACTTTATCAGACTTTGTTTGCTGCGATATACCGTACATCAATGTACATGTAGCACATGGGCGCCAAATTACTTGTACAAAGTTTACCTTGTTGGTATCGAAAATGGACAAATTACTATACATGTATGTGAAACTTATTTGATGGATTACCTAATACTTCATATATTGTAGATTGTCAAGAGTGTTTTTCTCATTTCTTTCTGTGTATGATGATGTGGCGGCGTTGGTACCAGTACATGGCAGACAACTCCTGTCTATCTTTATACATGCATGCAACGCCCGCGTATGGTTTCTGTAATGAAAATCAATGAAAGAATAAACATGTATAGAAATGTACTGGCCTGTATATCAATATAATGTAAACAATGATACATGCATGATTTAGGCACATGTAAATGTATGTCAAATAAAACACCTGCATCAGTTTTCACACTAATTCTGTCAATGAAAGTTGTAATGATCTGTAATGCCTAAAGCAGGCCGCACATGAAGTGATATTTGGTGCACGAATGCAGAACGATATTTGTCAGATTTTGAACATGTGACTTGTTTTTATCACTTTAATATGGTAGACCACTGCACACAATGTGATCGGGTCATGAGATCTGGTTTTTACTTTCTCAGAAAGGCAACATTGGGTTATTATTAACATGCATGATGGATAGGTTATATGCATAGGTCTCTTCATAGATGTGTATTTATCGCAGATATTTAATACAATATTCCAATAAATATTACAAGTTCTTGAGGTTATATAGACTAGTACTCTCGGGCTCCGAATAAAAGTGCAGGCCCAAATAACAGTGCAGGGGGGAATTCCATTGAAAGTTAATAACAGTACAGACCCAAATAATAGTGCAGGGGAATTCCGAGCAAAACATCAACTGTGGTTAACGAAATTATTTTTATAGCAGGTTAAGTATAGGAGTCAACATACCCGGTAGTATGTATCATGTGGTGTTTTGGTATGCCACATACCGGTACTTGAATATGTACATGCAAAAGTTATCAGTAAAGCTCATCATTTACATCAGAATCATATAGAAATATTGAGTTTGTACTGATTTAAATTTTCACAGCTTCAAAATTAATAAACGTGCAGACCCAAAAAAGCACGGTGCAGGGGGGAATTTCCCAAGAAAATAATAAACGTGCATGCATGTTTATTTTAACCCCAAGAGTAGGCCCTATACCTGATTTATTTCCCCACACAAATTCGCAATCAGATATTATATCGACACCAATTTGCTGATGTCCAGGACTTCCACCTTTTTTGTTTTGTTTTCGGTAGTCGGTGGCCGAGAGGTAGCGTACTGGTCTCTCGTCCTAGCGAACCGGGGATTGCAACCTGGTCAGGGTATACTGACAAAAATAAGAACTCGGTCAGATACCAAGTTTGCCAGACTGAAAAGTCTCATTCGAGATCACTGAATAAAGATCCGAATGCAAAATGCCAACCCCCCCCATTACAACACTTGTCCAGGTATGTTGTCGTGGGTGCAGTACTGCAGTTCGCTGTCCGATCAGGTGCAGACATCAATGGCTGACCCGTGGACACGCCTCGGTGTGTGCATGTTAAAGAACACTACTGAGTCACTGTTATAAAGTTACTCGGCTGTGGTAGCACTTGGACCAGTGCATCTACAACCATAATTGGTTCCTGTACTGTAATGTCTACAGATACAGATTTTCAATTGTACATGTAGTTGTAGGCCTATTGTAGAGGCATGAATATATTCCGTTGTACGAAATATCCCGCTACTCTGACTTTGCTATTCAACTTGGACTTGAAGGACATGCTGGATGCCAAGTTGAATCTGATTGTCTACTTGGAATAAATCGCACGACTCTATTGTACATGTACTCTAGTGATCCGAATAATAGTAGGGGTCGGAATAATAGTAGGGGGTGGAAAATTTGCCAAATTTTAATAATAGTAGGGGTCGGAATAATAGTAGGGGGTGGAAATGTCAATGAAAAAGGAGATCATTGAAGAACACTGATTTAATTATCAAACAAAAACTTATAATAAACACTCCTCGACCCAGCACGGACAACGTCTGGTTCTTGCAGAACCTTTTCAATGTCATTGATTTGAACGGAGAACACTGCGTCAATGCTATTAATTTTCTTTGGTCGGAATCGGTCCACCAACTACTCAAACGTGAGCCCCAGATGTTGATTAACTTCTTAGTTAATAACGCGTCAATTGTAAAAAAAAACACAGACATAACGCGTTGTCACCTTTGTTCGCCTCACTGAACGATAAACAATACCCGCAGAGGGGGGTCTGTCTATTGCAATAGGGGCGCACGAATTGCAAAATAGCGACACGTGCGAGGATGGAGTTACTTCCCATGGATCAAATCATTGATTATATTGCGATGCCAGACGGTTGCGCGAATTCTTTGAACGTATTCCGTTTCATGCATGCCATTTGATTAAAAACTACGAATAATGCGATCATTCATGGAGTATGGGTGATCAAAATTAAATAATCGTAGGGGCTTGAATAAGAATCGTAGGGGGTGGATTTTTTCTCCAAAATTAACAATCGTACGGGTACGGTTATTCGGATCACTAGAGTACATAATAAAAAATATTTGATTCGTTGCGGAGCTGATCGTGCGACAAAATGTTGCGCTATTCTCCACCGAACGCGCTACAATTTGACTAGGCTGTAACCGGTGCTCGATATTTGTTGAACAAAATATATCACATTGTGTGATGTGCGCTTAATGCACTTAACGGTTTGTTTAAGGGGGGCGGTCAAGCGAACAATTTTGAATGGGGATTTCCATGTAAACCTGCGGAGCAAAAGTAACAGAGTTGCACATACTTCCGAGTGTGACTTGATGTGGTATTGGAAACAACCGTTATTTATCTGGCGGATCAAGAATTTTTTTAATGGAATTACATCACTTGACCTACAATCTACATTTGAAAAATCAATATAAAATTCAAAAATAAATACACCAACATTATCATGGAACAAGTTCCAATAAATACTTGCTGTTTCCAATAACACATCAAATCACACTCAGAAGTAGGTGCAAGTCTGTATTTTTTCAATTTGCTCCGCAGATTTGGCATTTGCATTGAATTTGAAATCCAGATTCAATTTCAAAATTGGTCACTTGACCTCCACCGTAAAGAACGTTATCGAAACAAAAATTATATCGTCTATGTGTGCTATGCATCAGCTACAATGATAACGCGGCAACATAAACCTTGTTAATGACAACATAACGAATATATTCATCAAATACAAACCGAAATAACTCGCACCGCAAAATTTTGAAATTTTTCATCCGGAAGTTCTTGATGGCTGTATTTTACTAATTTACGTACCTGAAGATTACGTACCATCCTATCATGTTATTGGTGTATGGAATTTTGTGGTGACAACCAGGTATATTGTTATTATATTAATAGATACCCATATTGATATGAAATATTATACAATATATATTATATTTAACATAGTACGAATATGCTAACGATAAAATAATAGAATATAACGCGATATTTGCATATATGTGTGGTGCACTACAGTATATACAGTATAGGCCAACCTTACCTGTAGGCCTGATGAGGAGTGTCTGTTTTTTCGCAACTTTTCTCCTCATGGACCGATTAGAACCAACTTTGATGTGGTGACTCGGAGTAACCATGCGAATGTTATAACACGTTACTTGAAAAAAAAAATGTTAATTTTGTTTATTTAAAAAAAAAAAAAAATTTTTAACAAAAAAAATCAATATTAATTAGTACGATATCAAATTTAATTTAGTGAGGAACATGTCATTCGACTTTTAGTCCCAAATAAGGTAAAGCATTTGGTAATGCTATAATATATCAACAATTTAAGGTCAGCAATAAAAGTCATATTTCTGTTGGTGCATGCTCGATCGTGCACAGGGGCGATTATATAGAATAGCTAACAGGGACAGCTTGTGAGCATCAGCCCAAATGTATTATCATATATAATTGGAAATTCGAACCGTCCATTTATTTTATTTTTTAACATCAATAATGTAATGGTAATCGTTTTTTTTCTCTCTCCAAATTTGGGGATGTGAACATTAAATTATACTACGCATTGGTGCTCCAATTGGAAAATTCCATCTGAAAGGGGTTCCATAGTAAATTTCTGATATACCGCATACGGTATATGCATAATTAACGCCGAAGGGGTCACTCTCACACACAAAAGTGCTGAAGGGTATACAGGATTTGAAAATGTGCTGAAAGGTTTGAAATGTCGTTATAAATGGTGTTTAGTTTTGTATCTGCCATGATTTCTGTTAGAGAATTATACGTTACAATAAACATTAAAATGAACTGAAATAAAACTGCTACTTGGGCTCCAAACTTTCAGAAACACAGTTTAAGTAACGATGTTAGTGGCCGCAATAAGTGGCGATCACAAACCCTGTGTACCCTTCAGCACATTTTCAAATCCTGTGTACCCTTCAGCACTTTCTTTTGGTGAGAGTGACCCCCTCAGCCTAATTAACATAAATTTATACATTTCTGCAATTAACATTACAAAAAATTAAACTATCCACTCTAACTTTAGAGCTCCAGTTGAAACATTTCAATCCAAAGAGGTGGCGCAAATTTCGATCTATAGTTGGAAATTTTGTAGGTCGAGATCAGTCAAAACTGGGACCCATTGGATGCAATATGAAATTCCGGACTAAAAGTATCTCATTGCAAGGTCATATACCTATGCACACACATATTATATGTATTTGGTTCGTTTTCCACTCATAACAATTGTTCGTAATAAATACTTACCTAAATACATACGTGCATGATGATATCTGCAAACTCCATTTAATCCACTTGAAAATAATTAAATTGAAAAATCACGATTTTTATCTGTGTTGGTCCGCTTGGAAACGCCTCATACCACACATGTATAGTAGTATATATAAGAGGCAATCAACGACAGCATGAGAGCAAGCATAACTGTTTAACACTTAACGCCAGTTCGAAGCATGCATGCTCGCGGTATAATCTTATATAAGAGGATTAAGAAAACACATGCTGTCACAGTTAATAACCACCGGACGTTAATTGTTGCCTTTAATTGCAATATTGTTTCCCTGTACATAGTGTCAGGGCTAATAATCACAAGAGGTTGTTGTCATTGCAATTGTTTTTATCTCAACTTCATATCATGTCATCTGCTTAGATTTCCCCGGTGATATTATTTTGATGAAGGTGGCTATGCCCCTTTGATGGTAGCGTGACAATGCCGCGCCTTTTGTATAAAAATTCATACAGGAAATTATAAGTGTCCCGGGTTTAGCCACCCCCCCCCCAAATGACCTTCCAAAAAAAAAAGTGTGCCAAAACACATTTATAGGTACACTGAAAAATAGAGACATCTATATACTGACCCATTCCAATGGACGCGAATCACCTATACATGAAAATATAGCCATATATATACAATGTATATATTGGGACGCACGTAATAATTCTCATTTTTGTTTGCGACATATATGTATACCAGTACGTACTAAAAATATTTGCCCCTGTCCATTATATTTATACTCAAATATACTTAGACTATTAAATAACAGTAAAACAATCGTGCCTTCAATTACTAATAGGTCCTGGTATTCTATGAAAAAAAGTTGTTTGTTACTCAAGGGAAATTCCCATTGGATTATCTGGTGCACGCACATACAAAACATATTTTATTTGGAACAGTTGTGCATTTCCATAATAAAGTATATATGTTCTCTCTGTATCACAAAATCAAGATGTGTTTTTTTCGAAATAATTGGGATTGGTCAGATGACACGGAATCGAGCAATATGACACACTAGCGAGCTTTACTAAAAACAGTTGACACATCTGAGCCAATAAGAGAAAAAAGAGCCGTGTTATCTGACACATTAACAAACATTGTGATAAAATATGCTAAGTGTGTCAGAATATTATGTGCAAATAGGTCACATGACACACTTACGATGGTGGTGACACGGATTTTTTTTTCAGTGTAGATTGTTCCAGCCCAACGCTAGCTGACGATATGTTATTACTTTCACTTACTATGACTGGGTTACGTAATCTTTGCGACATCTGCTACCGTTACAGCACGGTGTGGCGCTATATGTACAACCCATCAAAATGTTCCGTTATTGTATTCAATGAATCTAAGGCGCGTGCAAACAAAACTGACCGTAGATGGCATATTGGACCATCTGTAATACCGGAAGTGGAAGAAGTTACCCATCTTGGTATTCCTTTAAATAAGTATGATTTAAATGGTGCATTTGTAGATACAATTTGTCGCAAAATCAGGGGCACCTATCTCATGTTATCTAATGCTGGCCTTTACGCCGGTGGGATAACGCCACTGAGCTGTAAGACAATATACGAATCTATTGTCCTCTCAAAGTCGCTATTTGGCGCAGAATTACTATGGAACCTGGCACATAAACATGAGGAAGCTCTTGAAAAATGCCATAGATTTTGTCTGAAACAGGTTCAGGGTTTACCTACGCGTGCTAGAACAGTTATCGTCCATGGGCTCATAGGAGTTCACCCTATTATGAGCTATATAGATAAACGAAAACTATCGTTCCTTAGTTCAATGTGTAATCTGGAACAAATTAAAACGGCCAAGGAAATTTTCATTTTCCGTCTTTATCAACACGCACTTGCTCCAACTACTTCTTGTAAAAATTTCTCCTCCGATATCATGGTAACAATGAATAAATACAAACTGGTAGACTACTTGCGTCTGTATTTGAAGGAATCAGTATTTCCTTCTAAAGAGAAATGGAAACAATTAACTAAAGCTCTCATTAATGAGACTGAGAGCGCGGCCTGGTCCGAGAGAATTCATGCTGATAACTCCTTAATTCGATTCTCGAAGATTCAGACCACGTTCGAAGTCTCGCATCTGTGGAAATTGTGCCGCCTATTTCCAGAAAATAAATTGTCTTATTACAAAATGGCACAAATTATACAATTCTCCTGCGTTCCGTGTGATACAGGTATTTGTTCAAATTGCTCTCGCGCGTACTCCGACTACATGCGGCATGCAATAGTCCAGTGTTCCTCATTAACGTGTATCCGTGACGAAATAGAATTTTCTGTTTTGTGTAGATTTGGAGTTCAAATTTACATACGCTTTGATTCTCTTTCAGATGAAGATAAATTATTATTCTTCTTGACGGCAAAATTTGAAGAAATTGCCTCTTATGTCGAAGATATCAACGACTTTGCAAATTTCATAATTAATTGCACTTGTAAACTATGGGAAGAATATCATTGCCTCTCTGTTTGAATTGTAGTTAAACAATTTATAGTATACGCTAGTAATGACATAATGCTATACATAACTCATAGAATCCATAGAATCCGAAGACACGACAAATGAGTAAATATATATACTTGAGTGGTGCTGGGGAAATGGTCGGCTCCGAGTCGGTAAAACTGCACAAAGGCATTGGCGTTTGTGGGTCTTCCAGAGAGAGAGATCCCCGATTTGGGTCCAACTCCGGCTTGGTCGTCTCGGAGTATGCTATTTCTCTGGTCCCAGTTCTTTATATATAAAGATCTATATAACCGTATAATAACACATCACATTTAGCCTGTCGTGGAGAGCCAATTAGATATTTGACCATATGTTCATTCCATTACACGATAACGCTACATTGCCATTCTGGTCGTCTGTCTCTGTCTATACATATAACGAATGTGTGTCTGTTAGTATGAATACTTCATGCATGTAATTCGCCAATGTTTTGTGTGTGTCTGTTAGTATGAATGCTTCTGGGAGTTTGTTTGTAATAAAAGGAAGTCATGCATGTAATTCTCCAATGTTATAGATGTGTGTCTGTTAGTATGAATGCTTCTATGTGTATGGTTGTTGCAAATGGAAATCATGTATGTAATTCTCATGTTCACCACTTAGATGATGACTGTAAATATGTTGACTTTTGTTACCTGTTTATGTTCTTATAATTTATATTAATTGTATGCATTCTCTAAATATCTCCATGAATGGAGGAAATAAAGAATATATATATATATATATAATAAATTAAAATATGTTTAAAGTAAAAAAAAAAGTCAGAGATAATATGGCTGGCGGCGGCTTGTGGCCACTATATAGCTGGCGGCGGCGTGTGATGGCGGCTCTAATGAGAATAGTCGCGATGTAAATAATTTATGCTACCAACTGATAATGTACATATATTTTGTATATACTTATATATATTTATTCTCAATATCACGTAACATTTGATAAGAGAAATAACGCATAAGATATGATTATTTATCCAGGACCCAGTAGCTGTCGCTACGAAGTTGGCCAAGTACCTAGGAATCACACACGAGGAGTCATTTATTAAAAAAGTAATACATAAATGCAGTATACACAACATGAAAAAGAACAAACTGTTGTCTCCACTTGGGATGAAGAATGGGGCAGATGGGTTCCTCAGAAAAGGTAATGTATTCAGTCAGTGTTCCACAATGCCTTTAAAAAGTAGCAAACATGCATTATATATGGTTAAATGTTCGATTGACAATTTTGTTTTATCAATGTTGGTGCCGCGTGTGTCAGCGACCCCCGGCCTAATTCATGCGAACTGAGGTTTCAATGCACTTTGGCATCTTCAAACCACACCAGTATATATAAGTATCATGTAAATGTGTATTATATATCTTCAAACCACACCGGTAGATTCCCGTATCATATATTAACACTCACACATGCATTCGTATTGTGGAACATGAATGCAGGACGTTGGATGGTCGAAATTGCGTTACATGATGTCGCGCGCTGACCCAAACTTGCATCCATTTTGTTTATAATTACAACTACTTTCGTTTTGGTCGAAATGCAGGCATTTGATTGGTCGCGTGACCTGATCTATCAGTGCATAGGCGTTGCAGTAGACGAGTCACATCGCGTAGTGACACTTTAAGAAAACTGGGCGAGTCTATAACCGTCGCCCCCACGACGTCCCCGGATGACGCGAACGAGAACGCGAACGAGAATTCCAGTAAAAAAAAAACTCGAAAACTCAATGCTATAAACATTTGAACAAGTAGTTGATGTCTATATTGCATGTTTCGGCTTCTTACGGACACTATACTATACATATGACTGTTCATTTCAGCCGTATTCATGTTTTTGTAACGCTCGACTGAACACTAGTTCGTGTCGCGTTTTTTATTTGTTCAATTTTCGAAAAGGCATCCATGACAACGTGTATATATAGTTACTGTGAACAACAACTTATCATGAATCAGGCTGATCAACATGGCAAATGTTATTGGAAATAAATAAAATGTGTACCCGATTACAACCCTATTAACATTTTTCAGCTTCATAACAATGCTAATGACATGACATTTGTCACGAGAACAGCTGTGATCAGGGCATTTGTTTACAAATAACATCGGCCATCGGGCTGGACTCCGGTCCCGGAGTCTCAGTCTGGAGTTAATAATTTTACAGGAGATCGCGGATTCGACTCTGGGTGTTAATAATTGTTGGGTTGTTATCGAGTCATTTTAAACGTAAATCGTAGCCAAACAAGTACAAAATTTATCATGGATAGTTCATTGCTGAATATTTAAGTTATTTATTTTCTGAAAGTTTGCTTGGCGAAGTTGCTCGTTGACAATTTCGGCCAATTTATGTTCGGCACATCAACCAAATACCGAGATCGTCGAACGGAAAATCCTGTTTTGGCAATTAATTTTCTGAGATGGATTAATAGTAGATAGTTGAAAATAAAGTGTTATCGTTGTAATTATAAGCCATCAACGTCGTTTTTCGGTTGATCTATGAGCCTATAGACCGATCAGTAGAAGAATAACATACTTAGTGTAATCCGCTTCGCGGAATTATACAGTATGTTATTCGTCTACTGATCGGTCTATAGGCTCATAGATCAACCGAAAAACGACGTTGATGTCATATATATTTACACTCAAACATGCATTCGCGTTGTGGAACATGAATGCAGGACGTTGGTTTGTCGAAATTACGTCACATGACGTCGCGCGCTGACCCCAACTTGCATCCGTTTTAGTGTAGACGCAACTTGCTCCAAGCCACGATAATAACGTTGGAAATGGACGCTTAAAACTCTTTTAATCTGCCAGTTGACTCGATTGAGTGTAAATATAAGTAATGAATGTTGATTTTGCGTTCCATAGAGTATGGGTGCAAGTTGGTCTGACATTTTTAAGTAAGCGTTTCACACAAAATGTCAGACCAACTTGCATCCATTTAAGAAATGGATGTTGATTTGCTTGCAAGTTGGTCTGACATTTCCATGTGTGGAACGCTTTCGCGTTCCACACATGAAAATGTCAGACCAACTTGCATCCATACTCTATGGAACGCAACAAAATCAACATTCATTACTTATATTTACACTCAACTGAGTCAACTGGCAGATTAAAAGAGTTATAAGCGTCCATTTCCAACGTTATTATCGTGGCTCGGAGCAATTTGCGTCTACACAAAAATGGATGCAAGTTGGGGTCAGCGCGCGACGTCATGTGACGTAATTTCGACCAACCAACGTCATGCATTCTTGTTCCACAATAGGAATGCACTTGTGAGTGTAAATATACTCTATGGAACGCAACAAAATCAACATCAATTTCTTAAGTAGACGCAACTTACACCGAGTCACGATTATAACGTTGGAAATGGGCGCTTAAAACTATTTTAAGCGCCCAGTTGACTCCATTAAAGATGGATTATCTCTTTAAATAACAAATTTTAAATAGTTGCGTGGGTATAAATTAATAGATATGAACTGAAGACCTATGTCCGGAAAAGCTTCTATCAATTAATATTGATTTTATTTCGAATATTAAATCGGGCCCATTTATGTTACTATTTTTAGAACCGACCATTCGGATGAGACCGTATTGCGATATAGAGCGCTGGGCTGTTCCTACGGCTACGCAACGAATGTCAAATGTCACAGATTGATTGTTTGTATTGTTTTGTTCCACAGATATAAGCGATAATGAGTATAATTAACGTTTATTTGTGACAAAATTGCACAATATAATTTCTGGTCTATGTTAACAGTAACCACTATTGTTCGTTAGCTGAACAAACACACCTTTTTAGACCAGAAAATATTCGAAATAAAATTAATATTAATCGATAGAAGCATTTCCGGACAGGAGTCTTCGATTCAAATCTAATATTTTATACCCCGGTAACTATATAATACAAGTTTACAAAGAGATAATCCACCTTTAAGAGTGTGTATCTAACACTTGGTCATTACATGTATATGAATGTATAAGAGCGTGTGTCTAACACTTGGTCATTATATGTCTATGAATGTAGAAGAGTGTGCATCTAACACTTAGTCATTATATAAGAAATGAACGGCGGCTTCAATGCGGTCATGGGATTTTGACCGCGAGAAAAATTCAGCAAACTGCATGAACCCCGAAGGGGTTCATACGGAGTTTGGTGAATTTTTATTGCGCTCAAAACCCATGACCACGTTGAATCCGCCGTTTATTATTTATATTTATATACTTCCATTCATTATGAACTAGGATTGTCTGTCTTTCCCACTATTTATTCAACTTTAAATAAACGCATGGAGTTCATTTCGGACAGTTCGAATTATCATTTTTAGAGAACCAAACATTGTGAGAATGCGTTGACGGAGAGCGAAAAAAAATCACAATTTCACAGTAAAGTATCAACACTTATTATAGACCAAAACTAAATCCGGACGTGCTAGACACTCAAGCAGCCGGTAATGTCCGACAATCCCCGATGATTTCCGGGATCAATGTGTTCATAAACCGATGAACGACATTGAAAGTGACGTCACGTTACGTTCGTATGTTTATGAACACATTGAATAAGGGGGCGTGTCTACCGTAACGCTATGGGGAAATCGGAAGAGATATTAGGTGTATGTAAATATATGTATAGGTAGCAGTACACGATTTCACGGGTTGTAGGGGGTCTGAAAAATAGAAATATAAGTATCTGGGGGCATAACAGCTAGTGTAGCCTGTGTTAACTGTGTCATTACTGGTTTGAAGGTTTATTTATTTTACAAAACTGGGAAGGTCCTAAAAAAAGTGAAAAATTTGGATACGCAACAGGGTTTTCGTATTCAGTGAAGGCCAACTCTGTGTTATTGGTTACATGAAAATAGCCCGATTTCTCTCCCCTGAATTCTGTTATCTGGGCTCGCAAGACTTTTTTCTTCAAATTGATACGATAACTTTTGTTCTATTTCAAACATTTCTCAACTTTAACATAGCTCTATCAGGTGGAAGAATCTTATTTACTGACATTCGCTCTATCATGGTCTGTTTTGGGGTTGAAAATGGGCAATTTGAGTCAAAAAATGGGTAAAATTGAGCGTTTCGTGTATACAAACCAAGGGGCATAACTCAATGACAAATTGTACGAAGAACCTAAAGTACAGATAAATGATTACACCTAAAAAGTTCTGTCGAAATTGAAACATGCTTAATGGGATCTATGCCAACGATAATGGCTCAGCATTGATTTGATTACAATACCCCCTCCCAGGTTGGCAAAATTGCTGGAAATCGTGTATTGCTACCATATGAATGTATAAGAGTGCGTATCTAACGCGTGGTCATTATACCGGTATGTATCCATACGTGTAAGGGGGTATATATTACAAAGAGGTCATTATACGCATATATATGTGTCAGAATGTGTATCTAATTTTAATTAAGACTATACAAATGGTAACAATAACAAGATAAATACATGTAGTATATCCTCACGTTGTGGTGTATCCCAATTGGGGACATCATTCACACATTTTATTGAAATCAACAACTCAATCCTGGATCTGTTTCTTACTAATTGTAGTGAGTGGCACGGAGATGATTGACACATTCTTTGAGGACCGCGTTCGGTACCATTAACCAGTTTCGCTCGACGTCGAGCTAACTTTATCGAATCAGTCGTCGACAAGAACACAAATCTGGTATTACGACATGCAAAGCTGATTACGAAGCATGTTTGCCTGGTCGCTTATGGCATATATCACAATCTTAGGCGATCCCCATTATGTCTGGTCAGGCTAGTTTATTGTTAAATTATTTCCACACAAATCGCAACAAGAGGGCTTAGGAAAGATCTCCTGTGTGTGTATCACAAAGATAAGGTTTGTCTCCAGTGTGGATTCTCTAATGTGTCACCAAGTTGTTTGATTGGTTAACTGATTCTCCATTGTGGATTCTCTGATGTGTCAACAAGTTGTTTGATTTATTAACTGATTCTCCTGTGTGGATTCTCTTATGTCACAAAGTTGCTCGATTAATTAACTGATTCTCCTGTGTGGATTCTCTTATGTGTCACCAAGTTGCTCGATTGAGTGAACGATTTCCCGCATATATCACAATGGTAAGGCTTATCTCCGGTGTGGATTCTCTTGTGCTGCACCAAGTGGCTCGATTTATTAAATGATTTCTTGCATATATCACAACGGTAAGGCTTATCTCCAGTGTGGATTATCTCATGTGCCACCAAATTGCTTGATCGATGAAAAGATTTCCCGCAAATATCACAACAGTATAGTTTATCTGGGTTGTGGATTCTTTTATGAGTTACCAAGTTGCTCGATTGCTTAAATGATTTCCCGCATATATCACAGAGGTAAGGCTTATCTCCAGTGTGAACTATTTTATGTGCCACCAAGTTGGTTGATCGATGAAAAATTTTCCCGCAAATATCACAACTGTAAGGTTTCTCTCCGGTGTGGATTCTCTTATGTGTCACCAAGTTGCTTGATTGGTTAAATGATTTCCCGCATATATCGCAACGATAAGGTTTATCTTTGGTGTTGATTTTCATGTGGGCCACCAAGTGGCTCGAATTATCAAATGATTTCCCACATTTAGCACAATGACAAGGCTTATCTCCGGCGTGGGTTTTATTATGCGTCACCAAGCTGCTTGAGTGAGTAAATGATATCCCGCACATATCACAACTGTAAGGCTTATCTCCGGTGTGGATTCCATAATGCACCACCAAGCTGGTCGAGTCATTAAATGATCTCCCGCATATACCACAATGGAAAGATTTATCTCCGGTGTGGATTATCTTATGTGCCACCAAGTCGCTTGATACATTAAAAGATTTCCCACAAATATCACAACCGTAAGGCTTATCTTCAGTGTGGATTATATTATGCCTCATCAGGTTACTAGACTGATTAAATGATTTCCCACATGTATCACAACGATAAGGTTTATCTCCAGTATGAAGTAGCTTATGTGTCTCCAAATTGCTCGATTGAATGAATGATATCCCACATATATCACAACTGTAATGTTTATCTCCAGTGTGCATTAGCGTACATGTATGTGTCTCCAAACTGTTTGATCGAATGAACGATTTCCCGCATATATCACAATGATGTCGTTCGTTCGCTGTGTGGTTGGTCTCGTGAACATTCGGGTTAGACTCTCCCATCGTCACGCGATCGTGTGGAATTGTCATATACCGGTATATCAGCTGTACGGTTCGCGACGCGGCAGTCTATAGACGTACATGAATATACTATAGTGGGAATCTGATTTAATGAGAACCTAAATCCAGTAATACAGTGTAAATAATGTCATTATACAGGTGTGGGCGGTTTCACGAACATTAGGGGTTTGAATCTACCACCATATCACATTGTCTGATTGTCCTGCTACATGTACCGGTATATATTGAGCCCTACATGTATATTATTATTAGCTGCATATCTCGATAGTAGATTAGTACGTCTACATATATATATATAATATATATATAGCCGAATTCCGATCTAATGTATATAACAGAAATACACAGTAACACTGAGAATAAGATAGTTCACGAGCGGAAGAATTGAGTATCAATTCTTTTATTTTCAATTCGAACAAAGGACTATGGATATAATGTATTCTGTTGAATTATCATGCGTCGAATTATCTGGTTTTCTTTAGCAGAACCATTCACAACACGATAGGTGACTATCCAGCCTATACACGAACGAATATTTAAAGGTTTAATTAATTTTCTAACCCGCCCCTATATCATATTATATACACATTCAGAAACGAAAAGGTATAACCGGTACTCAAATTTACACTTGTTCCTTCACCACTGTGGCCAAGTTGTCTTGATTCGCATAAACATCTTATACATCGCCCAATATACGTATCCATTGCAAGGAACCAGCTTTAAAAATGTTATCGGTATAAATCTGTTGTTACTTTTCAAGGCGTTTAACAAAGGGAATATGTGATAATGTGTTTCTTCTCGCAGTAAGCCTTGTCACTGGTTCACGATTTTAAAGATGGCCCATAGTTTCATATGGTTCTATTCCTGGTATTCTAGGGGTCCTCAGCTGGTGGCACATAAATCAGACAAGTAACACCGACGATATATAGCCTAATCCTTGTCTGTTGTCAAATCGATATGTCTGAGAAATCATTCGACCAGAGCATTAGCCTACATGTAATGGAACATGAGATCCACGTCGATGCTCGTCCTCATCAGTGCGATCTTTGTGACAAATCGTTCGCCGAGAAAGGCCATCTGGTGACACATTATAGGCGAATCCACATCGATGATCGTCCATATCAGTGCGATGTGTGTGAGAAATCGTTTACTCAGAAAAGTAATCTGATGAAACATATGAGAATTCACACGGGAGAGCGACCGTATCCGTGCGATGTGTGTGAGAAATCATTTTTCCAGAACGATCACCTGATGTCACATAAGAGGCTCCACACAGGCGAGCGTCCATATAAGTGCGATATATGTGGGAAATCATTTACTACTTCATCTCAAGCCACCGTTCATAAAAGAACACACACGGAAGATCGTCCGTACCCGTGCGATGTGTGTGAGAAATCATTTAAAGAGAGATGTAATCTGATGAAACATATGATAATTCACACGGGAGAGCGTCCATATCAGTGCGATATATGTGGGAAATCATTTACTACTTCGTCTCAAGCCACCGTTCATAAGAGAACACACACGGGCGATCGTCCATATCCGTGCGATGTGTGTGAAAAATCGTTCAACCAGAGAAGTCACCTGATAACACATAAGATAAACCACACCGGTGATCGACCATATCAGTGTGATATATGTGAGGAGTTATTCTCCCATAGAAGTAACCTAATGATACATAAGAAACTCCAGCACACAGGCGATCGTCCGTATCAGTGCGATGGGTGTGATAAATCATTCGCCAATAGGAGTAGCCTAATTATACACAACAGAAGCCACACAGGCGAGCGCCCATATCAGTGCGAGATGTGTGAGAAATCGTTTGCCCAGAACAATCAACTGATGAGACACAAGAGAATAATCCACTTAGGCGAGCGTCCGTATCAGTGCTATGTGTGTGAGAAATCTTTCTCCCAAAGCAGTAACCTAATGATGCATATGAAACTCCACACAGACGATCGTCCGTATCAGTGCGATATTTGTGAGAAATCATTCGCCATGAGCAGTAAGTTAATAAGACATAAGATAAGCCACACAGGCGAACGCCCGTGTCAGTGTGATGTATGTGGGAAATCGTTTGCCCAGAAAAATCACCTAATTAGACATAAGAGAGTCCACACAGGAGATCGTCCGTACCAGTGCGATGTGTGTGAGAAATCATTTACTACATCAACTCAGGCCAGTGTTCATAAGAGAACACATACCGGTGAGTGTCCATACACGTGCGATGTGTGTAATAAATCATTTCCCCGGAAAAGTAGCCTAATGAGTCATAAGAATCTCCACACCGGCGACCGTCCACATCAGTGTGATGTGTGTGATAAATCATTCGCCGAAAGAAGTAGCATGACGAGACATAACAGAATCCACACTGGCGAGCGTCCATATCAGTGTGATATGTGTGAGAAATCATTCGCCCATATGAAGAGTCTGGTGGGCCACAAGAATCTACACACAGGCGACCTTCCGTATCGTTGTAATGTTTGTGAGAAATCATTCATTCTGAGCAGTAGCTTAATACGACATAACATAAGCCACACAGGCGAACGCCCGTATCAATGCGATGTGTGTGGGAAATCGTTTGACCGGAGTAGTAGCCTAATGAGACATAAGACGCTTCACACAGGATAGCGTCCATATCTATGCGATATGTGTGAGAAATCATGTGTGAGAAATCATTCGAGCATAGAGATCGTCTAATAGCGCATACGGAGATCCACGCAGATGATCGCCCATATCAATGCGATGTGTGAGAGAACTACTTTTCCTAAAAAAAACTGTCCCTGCATGACGATCATCCGTGTTAATCCGATGTGTGTGAGAAATAATTCATCAGGGATTTTTACTTTAACATGTACAAAAATTTGAGTTTTAAAGGGATGGGCGGTCATCATTGTAGGTTTTAATATAGAAATAACATTATCAAATTAATACTATATTATTCACAAAACGCGTTTTGTGTCCGACAAATTACAGGTCGACTGTTGTTCAGTTTCTCGCAAAAAAAGCGCAGTGGATTGTTTATAAGATGCATAAGTCACGATATTGCGCCATTTCCTTATTTAGATACGCGCGCTTTACGTAGGTTGTGAAACTCCTAATTTGGCGCACGTACCATGGTGTTTGTCTATACAAATTGGAACGTAACTGTTTTATGTCTGTTTACATAAACAGGGTACAAACATGACAATAACATGCAATCTACGCGATATTTATGATTTCTATAATAACTACGTCTGTCTGTTATATAATATTCTTAGTGTTTATGGCGGTTTAGTGGTAGCTGTGTTCTATTATGTCTAAAAAGGGGGTACCCGATTCATAGGTTTTAGAATGGTCGGAATTAGTATTACTCGTAATAGCTCTTATCGATTTTTATTTACTGTAAGGTGAACTTATACCAAATATGACCCGCCATATCAAATCCAGTCGTAAGTCGGGATTTTTTTTACCCTGCGCCAATGCATTCTCTTATATATGCGAGTCGACCATCTGTCGCCTCGCGTATATAAGAGAATACATTGGCCTAACAATTTTTTATCGTTTTTTTTAAAATAAATGTTTCTTACAGTTTTTAGGACATAAAATAAAAAACATCCATTACCCTGCAGGGAGCCCCACACATATATAGAATCATATAGAAGAGTGTCGTCTGCTCATGTTTGTCTGGGGCTCTGTGTGGGTGGAATTATAAAATTGTTAAAGAATGCAAGAACAAATTATTAAAATTGTAAAAAATTGTTAGGCCAATGCATTCTCTTATATATGCGAGGCGACCTATGGTCGACTCGCATATATAAGAGAATGCATTGGCACAGGGTACAAAAATCCCGACTTAGGACTGGATTCGATATGGCGGGTCACAAATGTCAATGTAATTTCCATGTTCATATTGTCTTTTATTTTGTCTTATTTAAAGTGTATGTTTTAATGTATCTAACACAGATTAGACAACCTCATGACGAAATATAAGCTCATAAGAATGAAATATAAATGTTTCTATATATTTTCTGCCATTTTGATTTCCATCATAAACCATAGTAACCTTTTCATACCATAATAAGATTGCATTTTATAAGCAATACTCCCATTCACTTAATTCTTTAAAATATGTCAATCTCACACTAAAATATGGCCAGGACCCAACATTGAGTGTTCGGGGAAATTTCATATCACATTCTGTCAGATCAATTTTTTTTTGGGGATTGGAAGTAGCTGAAACCAAGCAAACGCGTACTATTGAGAAAATGATCATACGATATAAAGATATAAATAATAAGAAATAGGTCCAATTTGCGATCATTTCAAAACAATCGGAACGGATATAGGAGACATGAGTGATAACAGTCCTATTTTTCAAATTCTGGTCGCCATTTTGGCAGCCATCTTTCTAATGGAGTGTCAATTTTTTCCTAAAACAGTAGTATAATGTAATAGCATCCAACTAGTATATACATGTGTACACATTTGATGTAATATGTCGAATAAAACAGTTTAAACTTACTTAGTTCATATTCTATGGCAGCCAAGTTGGACGCCATCTTGAATCATAGGAAATGCTCAAGGGTGAGAACTCCACACCCACCTTGAAATTAATACACACACCACCCAGAATCACAATCCATAGAGAAAAAACTTTAACAGAGAATTTTACTTCACACCCCTATTGCGCCTGGACAAATTTCCACTCAAATTGTGGGAAAGAGTGAAACAATTTGTTCACTCATTTAAACAACGGTTGAAATTTCCAAACCAAGGGTTGGGGAAGGTTATTGTAACTCGAAAGTTCACCCGAATTGAGAATGGGTCAGTCGAAATATCATATATTTCTGTGTGGTTATTCCATATAAATCATATATTCATGTTTGGTTCTTTAAATCTTAAAGGTGGATTATCTCTTTGTAAACATGTATTATATAGTTACCGGGGTATAAAATATTAGATCTGAGTCGAAGACTCCTGTCCGGAAATGCTTCTATCGATTAAAGGTACTCAATCCGAACAGAGGGTCCCCATCTCAACAGATTCCAACAACAACAATCCGATCAGAGGGTCTTATATTACTATTTCTTTGGCTTTGTGGGTAAAAAATATTTGATTCGAGTCGAGGAACCCATCAAACAAAGCTCAGAGTTATTAGATATTGATTTTAGAAATTTGTTAGTTTCTCGAGATGAGTACTAATAATTGCCGTCAGTTTCGTAACCTGCGCGAGATGTTTACACCAAAACACAATTCAAACAGACAAGGATGGATAACTCTAAAATCAAGAGGTAATAATAACGCAATTTTGACTGAGTTCTGGGCCAGAAAGTATTCCCGATAATGAAAAATAATAGATTTCTAAAATCGATATCTAACAAATCTGAGCTTTGATGGGTGACTTCCTAGACTAGAATCAAATATTTTTGACCCCAAAGCCATTGAAATAGTAATTGAGAGGAGTTTTATCGGATTGAGTACCTTTAATATTAATTTTATTTCGAATATTTTCTGGTCTAAAAAGGTGTGGTTGTTTATCTAACGAACAATAGTGTTTACTGTTAACAGAGACCAGAAATTTTGTTTTGTAATTTTGTCACAAATAAAGGTTAAGTGTACTCATTATCGCTTATACCTATGGAATGAAACAATACAACCAATCAATCTGGGATATTTGACGTTCGGTACACAGCCATAGGAACGGGTCCGTGACTACCCGCCCCCGAGACAACCCGCCCCCTTTCACTCTGAGACAACCCCCCCCCCCCCCCACAGGCCTTCCAAATAGTGAGTGATAAATAATTAAAATAATTTTTGTATTAATATTTACATATAAGAAGACACAGGTATGCATCAAGCAGCCATTTTCCTCTCCATGATACTGGCAACTGGTCATTTTACAGTGTACAATTCCTCTGTCCATTTCAACACTTAAAAGGAAATAGCTAACTGACCACAGGAAGTGGTCACTGGGCATGACAACTGTCAACAATTTTAAATTCTTTGTTGATACAACTGGCCAGTACATTGTGTCCACTCACCACTTCATGTCAACAATGGGAAGTGTTGAAATGGACAGAGGACTTGTACACTGTAAAATGACCAGTTGCCAGTATCATGGAGAGGAAAATGGCTGCTTGATGCATACCTGTGTCTTCTTATATGTAAATATTAATAAAATAAAATATTTTAATTAGTATCACTCACTGATTGGAAGGCCTGTGCCCCCCCCCGGACATTCCGCCCCCAAAAATCAATTAGCGGTAATCAGTGTCTAATTAGGAGGTGTGAGTGGATTATGAGATGTTTGTTTAACGAAACTGGGTTTTTTTTTATAGATTTTTATTTGATTTAACAACATGGACAACAATAAATATACACATGTAATATAATATAACTTATGAACACAAAAATGCATCAACGATAATATGTTTATTTCTTACGAAGTTTAATGAACGAAATTTAAAAACGGAATGAATGAATATGAACGAAGATTAAAAACAAAATTTAATAAGTTTAACAAACGAACAATGATTAATTTGGGGCTGTTGCTGCTGTCTGTCTGCACTGTGCCGGTCTCTTCTTCGTTCCGTAGACGTTTGAGCACTTCTTCAGAAAGCTGGCTGTTGTCAACAGTGGTGGACCGGACATGTAGTCGTTCCAGAACTCCTTAATCTTCCTGGCCTGGGTAGTGTAACGCGATGACTCACGTGACTCATTTATTATTGTAAATATGTTATGAATATATACAGTCCATACAACACGCCCGATAACCCTACAGGCTGGTGGCTGTGGGTAGGCATATTGCTGTAGTGATATTGTGTGGCGGTTTTCACACGTGTGCTCCGAATTTGAGGAAAATCATAAATTCTGGAATCCACCCGGCGAGAACACTTATGGCATTAGATAGGACCATGACTGGTGTATTCATACGCCATTTGTGATAGCCGTGTGCCTTTAGATATATTTTTTATTACTTAATTTGTCGAATTTTACAACCGGTTTTTGTCGTTTATCAAAGAAACTACCTAATATAAATGGTAGAAATATCGATATGTAGGCTTCATGTACACATGTCACTAGATGCACATTCCATTGATACAATGAAACCAAAATCCACAATAAAAGACATATTTTCGTGGAAAAATATCGATTTTCCTGAGTGTCATATCACAAATTTATGACAGGCATATTGCCTCCGCAGATAGGCTCATGGCAAAGCACAAACTTGTTATGATAGGCAAGTGGCATTGTTGATAGGCACGTGGTAAATATTGACCAAGCTCCAATTTAGCACTTTAAAGCCAACAATATGCAACTTCTGGCATATATTATTTTATAAATACACTCTGGAATGATTATTCATTCATATAAAATAGACAGAACCACACATATGTGTGCATGACGTGAAAATTAACGCACGAGTTTGTTACGCGGAATGTTACAACGTTACAACGATGATTCGCGAGTTGTAACTTGCAGCATAATTTAATTTTCTCACCACGCACACATAATGTGTGGTTGTGTTTTATTACACACCCACTAGAACTATTCAACATCGAGATTTAGCGTTTATTGATTCGTTTCTGTCCTAATTTATAGCCATTTTTATCAAACTGATAGGCGACTTTATTAATAAAGTTTGTAGTTCTTGTTCAAAAGATAAAGTTGACGTAATTTGTGACTCGTGACGTCGACGTTTTCCGTATTGTATACGTGTTGAATACGTTGGTAAAGATATTGTATGGGCTACACACTGCTCAATATAAGAAAATTAACACAAAGATTCATCTAGATCTGGCTCTATTTCTTCTGGTTCCGACATTATTTTAGCTTCTTTCTGAAATAAATAATTGAGCGGAGCCTGAGTCAGATATAAATACAATTGGACCACTATAAATGGTTGGCATTTTTTGTCAATACCGTGGGGCAGGTTGGGTACGAAGTAGGTACAAAGTGTCGGCTCTTTCACTAATGGCCTTCTAACGTCAACCATTTCTGAGATATGCAGTTTAAACGGAAGATGCAAAACCCGCTCAAATTTGTGCTGTTATTTCATAATAAACTGAATAAATACTAATTATTTCTAAGTTTTAATACATTTGATCAGATTTATTGACTAATTTTCTGCATTTAGAAGCAGAATCTTAGATTTAAATCTCAGAAAATCTTAAATCATCCCGCGATGACAACTCGATGTTTTTTTTTCTGAGGTGATCATTTCTCCGATATGATATCGTACTCGGTGAATTTTAGACGCACCCAAAAACCTGCCCCACGGTATTGACAAAAACATTTACAACTATAAATGCACACGAAATCTCACGGCGATTCCTCCTATATATAGCCCATGAGACAACAGCGCCCACTCAATTAAGTTAACGCCCCACACACATTTGTACAAGAAAACCATAGTCAGAAATGGTAACGCCACCAAGATCATATTATTGCTGAATAGGTCACTCTCACCGGTTTTCTGTGATAAAGTTACCCAGGTTCCTAAT
Source organism: Siphonodentalium dalli (assembly GCA_032622095.1). Lineage (NCBI taxonomy): Eukaryota > Metazoa > Mollusca > Scaphopoda > Gadilida > Siphonodentaliidae > Siphonodentalium > Siphonodentalium dalli. The sequence goes on along the minus strand of CP136063.1, from coordinate 48,220,957 downwards.
TTTGTGATAAAGTTACCCAGGTTGGTGAGAATTGTGATAAAGTTACCCAGGTTAAGCAAATCTCACAATATCAACTCGATTTAAATGTGACAGAGGGAAATATTGTTCAGTTTTGGCAAGTAATAGCCCTTATCAAGCATAAATTAAGACATATTAGTACTGTAGTTCGTCATTTTTATCACAAAAATCAATAATTTGTTGCTAAACATGAACTATTATTAACCTGGGTAACGTTATCACATTCTTCTCCAACCTGGATAACTTTATCACAATTTCAGGAACCTGGGTAACTTTATCACAGAAACCTGGTGAGAGTGACCTATTCAGCCAAATTATTAGCCATAAATAGAAATTATAATATAATTATAATATAAACTAGCTTTCAAATTCCATGTGTGAAATTTGGATACTTCCATATTCCACGTTTTCCCGTTTCTCGTGTTATACATACATTCTTCAAGCTGTCTCGCTTTTTATTACACTTCGTCCTGGCTGTTCCCATCTGCTTTCCGGCGAAAGGCGCGATTTGACATTGAATTGACTATAATATTCTCGTGTGCCAGAAAGACTCCTTAAAGTTGTGAATAAGATGAAGAATATATATTAAATGTTATTTAACAAGTCAATCAAATAATATTATTCATTAGTTAGTTGTGAATAAGATGAAGAATATTTATCAGATGTTATTTAACAAGTCAATCAGATTATATTATTTGACTTGTTAAATAACATCTAATAAATATTCTTCATCTTATTCACAACTTTAAAGAGTCCTTCTGGCACACGAGAATGTTTAATTATCGCCGTTTGATTTGCACCAAGTGAACTCGGCGCATATATAATTAACAGAACAGACCTCTAGTATGATGATCGTGTCGTTATTTGTTTAAAATACGTATCAATTGACATATTCGCACCCGTTCCCTCATTAAAATCAACATATTTCGCCCATTTTAGGGGAACTCCGCGATTTAATTTGCGTGATCAGGATACCCGCGCAGCAATCTCCGGGAGTGTATATATATATAACTAATGAATAACATTATTTGATTGACTTAATAAATAACATCTAATAAATATTCTTCATCTTATTCACAACTTTAAGGAGTCCTTCTGACACACGAGAATATTTATCGCCGTTTTATTTGCACCAAGTGAACTCGGCGCATATATAATTGATAGAACAGCTAGACCTCTATTGTGATGGTCGTGTCGTTAGTTGTTTAAAATACGTATCAATTGACATATACGCACCCGTTCCCTCATTAAAATCTACATATATCACCAATTTTAGAGGCATCCGCGAATTCGGGAACTTCCGCAAAGTGACCTCCGCAAATAGGGACATACTGCAAATTGTCGCACCCAATGCAATTTGTAAACAAATACGTTTGAAATGCGTTTTAACGAGGTGAGCTTTAATTAAATGAAAGAAGCAATGCTATATATCAACTTTTTGTCATGGACTCAGCCAGTGTGTCATATATATATGTGTCAACTAAGGTCGCTTTGCGTGGTAAAAATGAAAAGTAAAAGTGAAAATTCGGAGAATCCTATTGAAAATGAAAGTACATTTTTTGGGAAATCCGCGGCAGATTAAGAGAATCTATACTATTGAAAGTGAATGTACGATTCTATCAGATTTCGCGACTGCTCGTTTTCGTGATCATATCTTATGTAGGGCCTATATGACCACGAAAACGAGTCGAGTCACGATACATGCATCGGTACAAACACATTGTGTATACTATACAATTTTGACTTGATGACCAGAAAATAAAAGATCGCGATTACTCCAACAGAACAGGCATGCGCACTCCTATTAAAATTACGCATAATTCACTTCAATACACCAGGGGCTCCCAATGGGTTATACATTATTTTCAGGCTATCAGATTATTTATATTTTCACAACATATTATTACACCGGTGACTTTAAGTTTACAATTTCAGCCTGTCATGCCTCTATCGATACGATTGAGTCATATTTTCAAAAACATATTATACACCAGTGGCGTTAACTTTACAATTTCAGCATCTGCGTGATTCTATCGGTACGTTGAGTAAGGTACAGAAAGTCGACCACAGAAAATCAAAATCTCCGAAACAACCTACACCACCATGTGGAGTAATTATTGCTCGGTGCTCCTGTTTGTGTATATGCGGCATAACTGGGTCATGGTCCAGGTCCACTATATGTATGCTCTAGCTATACAGGTTCTAGCGTACCCTAATTTTCGCACCTGATATTTCTCTGAGCCCAATGTCTTTACCTATATTGATACCACATAAAATTATGTATAACTATTAGCTACATTTAGCATTGGCGGGACATTGAATTATTGTTAATAGCGTCGTATGCTGTTATTTATTTGTGTGCGGTTTATATTCCATAATCCGGCGTAGACATGAATCGTTCTGGTCGAAGAGAATGAACGCCATTCTTTCGCAGAACGCCAACAATAAAACCGGCTATAAATGGTAGCTATATTATCTATATGTAGTGGACCATGACCATTCAGCCTGAAAACTGCACAAAACTGGCATGGCTCATTTTTTTACATTAAAATATGCTGAATAGTTTGGGCTATACTTTCCCCATTTTCAATTAAAACCCCATTTTTCAAGTTTGTCACAGTTAAAACGTTTTACATTACAACTGCCAGTATTTAGTTCTTGGAGATAAGTAGTGTATGTTCCCTGACTCATGGACGATGTGAATTTACAACACTGTGAATAATATAGCATCACAAAAGCGTTTTTCTCAGACTAAAACCACTATTGATCATTGAGCTACATGCGTGTCTGTGTTTGCCATATGTCTATCCTCTCGGTGTTTGGCTATTCAATATGCCTACCACAAAATATTGACGGGACAGTATGTCAAATAGCTTTTTTTAACTGAAAAATGCATTATTTGAGTTCGCAGTCATGTTTGTCTTGTCACTGAGATACTATACCACATGTATCCACGAAAATAACTTACAAATCGACATGCTGAGCAAATTTGGGAGTCTGTTTACTTTGAAAGTTTGAAGAAGTCGACAAAATCCGAGATATTTTGTCTTCAAACAACGTATTCTACAATGCCAAATTGTTACCAAGAAGTTCAACTTATAAATCAGACATTACTGCATCTGACGTGATAAACAAATCTGACCTTTTACAGCGTATTTGATCAATTATAATCTAAAACATACCTTGGTTGCGAAACCCGCCACGCAATATCACTACAGCAATATGCCTACCCACAGCCACCAGCCTATATGGTTATCGGACGTGTACAATGTAAAATGATATATTTACACACTAAGTGTTGTCATCACTAAATCCAGCATTATGGTTGGTCGGCGCCCACGTGGCTAGTTGCAGTTATTTCTCGGTGAATGCGTAACGCCTCATAACACCAAGCTAATAACACCATCGATACGTCATTAGGTTTGGAAAGACGAACGCGTAATGCTTTGGGCGCATTTTGACTCGCACAGGATTGACTTAATACATCATCGGGTTTCAACATGAAGAGAAATTGTTCCTATTAAATCTTGCCAAGGGTGCTATTGGGTATTTTGGGCTGATCTTGTCACGATACACTTTTCGATTTAAATATATTTACAAAAGTGGCTTTTTCGCTAAATGTATATAAATATAAGGATTAACTGTCATGTGGACTATTTTTATGGAGATGTAACGGTGAGGTAAGTGGACATAACTTGTATGTAAAACCCTTCGGGTTTTACACAAGTTATGTCCACTTACCTCACCGTTACATCTCCATAAAAACAGTCCACATGACAGTTAATCCTTATATAAGACTGAATAAAAAAGTTGGAAGTTGAAAGTTGAAGATCGGGATTCTGTGTCGAGATCTGCCGATGTGACTCGGGTAGTCACCGTCTGGGCCTCCTTCTGCACGTTGCTTTGGTCGGACCTCTACATCGCAGTGAATGCAAGGAAACATGCATTGGCATAATTAATGAATAAACACATGTTTTGTTGGTCAAGATCTTTAATAATATAACATCAAAGAACATAATCACTATTAACAATTTCGGGACAACCCGCCCTCATTTATCGGGACAACCCGCCCCCAAAATAGTTGAGGGGCGGGTTGTCTCGGGGGCAGGTAGTCCCGTTCCCATAGGAACAACCTGCTGATCTCTATCGCTATAATGTTTGTATCATCCGAATGGTCTGTTCTAAAAAATAGACAAATAAACGGGCCTAATAAAATACTCGAAATAAAATCAATATTAATTGATAGAAGCATTTCCGGACAGGGGTCTTCAGTTAATTTGATTATTTTATACCCACACAACTATTTAAAACATTTTATTTAACCCTTTACCCAACAGAACGGCCCTGTGCCAATGCATTCTCTTATATATGCGAGTCGACCATAGGTCGCCTCGCATATATAAGAGAATGCATTGGCTTAACACATTAAAAATTATAAAATTGTTAAAGAATGTAAGAAAAAATGGTAAAAAGTGTTAAAAAAAGATTTTGTTTAGGCCCATGCATTCTCTTATATATGCGAGGCGACCTATGGTCGACTCGCATATATAAGAGAATGCATTGGGACAGGGTTTAACTGTAACCATCACAATGTGGTCAATGAGCCGGTTCCAATGATATCCATATTTGTATGGTTTTATTGAGACAGACCCAAGATAATTTAGGCTGTTGCAGCTTTTTTTGGCCGGTTTGTTGGGTAAATCCATCTTTAACAACATCAGTTTGCCCTGACAGTATCATGTCAATTCAGCAGGAAATAATCTCGTCATAGCACATACGCAAGATCACTTGACCAGGGGTGTATCTGTCATATAATTTCCCCACATAATGAAGGTGGTACATACATGTATGGGTATCAAAAGAAATGGAATGATGTCTTCTAGCATATTAAAGAAAATTCTAGGCTAAATATAATAATGAACAAGGTCCCAATTTTTCGCAGACAACTTGCCCTCGTTCTCATGGCATGGATTTTGTGGAGGAAGGTGGATCCTGGAGCGGTCTAATGAAATTTTAAATATAGTTTTAGAACGTACCCCCAAAAAACAGCTTTTAATTTATGCCAAAAGTATAATTTAGACAGTTTTGGAAATTGACACCAAATGAGTTGAATAGATTACAGATCGCTGACTATGTCATACTAAGCGCATGGTATGTCCCGTTTCGGCTCTGTACATGCAGGACGTCGTACAAATATCATTTCGATCCCGGATTGTTATTCGTGATTCTACCTAAAATACCGACAAGACATTGCTTCCATGATAATTTGATGGACGGGCCCCGACACTTAAGATTACCCATATACAGATAAATAGTATGATGAACAATTAATAGATATGAGGATAATTTAGATTAGTGAATGGTGTATATGTGACGTTATATTTTGTCAGCCACAATAACAATATTCAAAGTAACAAGAAATCGCGACATTGAAGTCCGTGTAAAAATGACGACCTAAACTATCTAGAACTCTATGTGATGATTTATATGAATTAGTCGAGGAGATATTGGTCGACCTCTGCACCCCCCCCCCAGGACTCAAATTCACCCCACTAATTTTCTTTCTTAATGTCTCCTCTAATTTTGTTCGGTTGTTAATAAGAAAAACAAGTGGCCGCAGGTCTCTTTGATCGCCGTTATAGTAAAGATGCGGTCTTGTTTTCCGCTCGATTCGTTATGCTAATATACAACCCTTACAAATTAGCCAAAAACCGACACCAGAATCCAATAATGGCCAAGATGGCCGCCGAAATGTGAAAATATGCTATTTTTCTGACGTTTCACCACCTTTCGCTTGTCTCTGTGGGAAAATATTGGCATCTTGGCGTGAAATTATACATTTGTCGTATAGAAGAGTCGTTGGCGAACACATGGGGACCACAATATACATTCATTGTGAGATACTTGCGTCCGATATCACGTTTTCCCAAATGCCGGTATAATAGGTCAAAGCCGAATCTACGTTAATAACGCGATGTAATGTTTCGAATCAATGAATGTTATTGCTATCATAACACACATGCATATACAACTAATACAAGTTAATACTGACAACTAGCAGCTAACATATCCATCCATATCACCGGTATTTACGACATCCCGTTTACCCTCTCTACTTCGCTGTTTCGATTCGTCCCTGTAACTATTACTCTGTAACTTTAGCCCAATGCTCAACAACTACTACTATGGGGGGTTTGGGAAACTTTCCCGGGAAGATTTGAAAGGGGCGGAACCCCTCTCCTACAACCCACTGTTGAATTTAATGTGAACATGTAATGGTGTAACATTAACATGAGATTGGTGAGGATGAAAATGATCTAGACATATTATTTTTTTTTCTTCTTTGATTTCTTCGCTGTCTTTTTGCTTCGGTTGGATGTTGCTGCTGTTGTTGTTGAATCTGAGTCGGCGCTGAGGTTGCTGGACTCAGGTGGCCAGATATTGAATTGTATCTGTTGTACTCCGTTTGTTATGATTTTAGTGACCGTTCTGGGTGAAAGGTCCTGTCCATTTGATCCTGTGTAAATCCGGCGGGGCCCCAGCAGGTATAACTCTTGGAAGGTGAGTGGATACACGCTGCGTGGGTCGCGTGAGATTTTCCAATGGAGGGCGGTACGCTGTCGTTCTATTTCCTCAACTGGTGTTGTTGTTGGTAACGCCCGCTTCTCCTCATACTTCGGCGTCGGAGGGGCGGAGATGGTGCTATCCGCCCCTGGTGAAGAAAGGCTGGGTGGTGTCTCCATCTCCACGTCGAAACAGGCGGCAGGAACATCGGGGGTGGTATCCGCGTCCCTGTCTCCGCTCGTCTCTGTGCCGACAGCAGGGACCTCCGGCAGATCTACGGAGTCCCTGCTAGCTGATCTGATGTCACCTGTCTCCATGCAGGCCGGGTCGTCTGGGCGTCTCTCAGACAACTCCGGCCTACCGGCTGTGACACTGGATGGCTGAACCACACGGGGAGGGGTGACCGGTCGATCAACGGTCGCCCCCATCTTCTTCTTCCATTTCGCCCGTCTGGCTGCGTCCCTTCTCCTTCGAGCTGGTGTCTTTCTCTTAGGAGGCTCCTCTTTCATGGTACGGCTGGTCTTGGTCTTGCTCCAGGTGGAAGATCTCTGGTTTCCAGCATCTCCCGTCCTGAATTCAACACAGAGAGTCAAATAGCCTCTGTTAGACTGGAGATTCCAGCTAACAATATCCGCAATTTGAGATCTCTCTAATGCTGCTAACGCGGCGTCAGGGATTAGCTCCATTGTCCGTCGCACTAAGCCTAATCCAAAACCGTCTCACTCGCCGGCATCAGCACGAGGGCGGTTGCTTCCAATTAAGGTTACAGACCGCTCAAATCACTCGTACCGACGCTCTGGCACACAAGGAACTAATGGAGTCAAATAAAATCTGACTTGTTCGCTCCACTTGCTGCCAGAGCCAATGCTCAACGCTCTAGTATCGCTATTTTAAATACCACAGGTAAGCTCAATGCTGATTGGATGAGACACAGCCGCGCGTAAAGTTGTCAAAGGTTAAAAAAGTTTCGCGGGGTTTCGATTGTTTTACCTGTCTATCAGAAAGTTGTCTTCGGAAAAGTGTAAGGTTATTTTGTCGTCGATATGTCGTCAAGTCTAGATTATGGTTGAACGCAGATTATGCTGACATAGTGGCCTATGTCCCATTGAACTGGTATGTTCACAGTTTCTATATGTTATCGTTATAATAATGTTTTTATTAATACTTTTGTCTTCAAGTAGTTCAGCATAGAGTTTGTCCATTTTGACATAAAGTATATACAGCCCAATAGTTAGGAATATATTCCCTATTTTATTTATATTTTAATGTGATTACTTTTGTGAGGTTATCTCCCGATAACCTGAGATGCCAGTTTGTAGATATCTCAATTAGATAGATTGGATATCTGGCATCTCTTGTATTTTCAGGAACTCCCCAAGTTCCTTTAACATATATTTGTTTATGCACATATGCGTGCTTATCATGTATGCAAATGGTAATATATTTGCATTTGGTTGCAGGGCCTATTCTATGCCTATACTGGTGTATGATAACACTCTGTGTTATTTGTGCAGACTATGTCAGTCTGTAGATGTTGTTTGAAGTGATTGTATGTGCTGATAGTGATGATGATAATCGAGATGTGTTATTCTTATGAAAGATGAATAAATGTTATTGAAGACCTATACAGGTAATATGAACTTTCCATTGACCCTGCCCACCAAGATTGAGAATTCATCGACAGAGCCCATACTGCCAAAGCTATAACTATATAAATTTAATGTCAAAAGGCTCGAGGACATTTATATAGAATGGACCCATAGTAACCCTCTGACATAACCAATATATTATATATTATAATTTATATTTATGGCTAATAATATGATCTTGAGGGGGTTACCATTCCTGATTATGGTTTTCTTGTATTTGTCTTATCAAGGGAGGTAAACCCTGCATGAAGGAAGGCAAGCTGCAATGTAGAGTTCAGTCCCACACGCTACGCGGGTATGAGCGTAGATGGCACTGTGTGCAGCTTGGAAGAAAGGAGTGTTCACAAACTCCATACGGAATCACGGAACTAAATGGTTTCACATAGGCGACAGTGTTAACGTTTCGGCAAAATTCACTGAATTCAAGCCTGCAGGCCATATCAGTGATGTTTACCCGGCTAAATTGACACCAGGTGATCACGAAAATGGTAGAAAAATCATAGGTCATGAGTTTACTTTTTAAAATAAATCCCCAAGTGTACGACGGGGCTATCCCACAGCCAAATTTGATCTGGAAAAATCCAGAACTACAGCAGCTAGTTAAATAATTTTCCCGCTCACAAAAATCCATTCCCCCATTCATTCACCAGTTTAAATTATTTAGATATGATGTACAAATCAAATAAACGCGATGTCATCCTTTAAAAACGTGTCGCATGTATCAGGTGAAGGTCATTTTTCAGTTACCTTCACCTGTTCCTTCCACGGTGTACTCGTTCCCCGACTCTAGAACACATTTAGCTCCCTGATTCCATAAAGCGTCCTCTACGCTATCGCTGCGATATAGCACTGCCACAATGACATTAATTGGTAAGGAATTCTTACGTGTTTTTAGTTCTTATGTTTTAGGATTAAAATTGTCTATGTCTGGCTCAGTTCATATTGTTCTTATAAATCAATACCGAACGAATTACCATTATTGCAAACTTTAAAAAAAATTGGTGGTCAAAACAAGATAATAGGTGACTAAATACGCGACGATATGTAAAATATATATTTATCGTCTGCAGAGCACCATCATTATGGCAGTGGTATCTCAGCGGAGCGATTAGAGATAATTCTGCCTGGAGTTTGGAGTGTTCCACCAAACTCCATACAGCGCCCTCTACGTTATCACTGCGATATGGCAATGCCATAAGGATGGTTCTTTGCAGACGATAGATCTATTTTTACATATCGTCGCGGAACTATATTTAGTCGCCTATTATCTTGTTTTCACCACAAAATTTGTGTTAATGTTTGCAATAATGGTAATACTTCGGTATTGATAAGAACAATATGAACTGAGCCAGACATAGACAATTTGAATCCTAAAACATAAGAACTAAAAACACGTAAGAAATCCTTACCAATTAATGTCTTTGTGGCAGTGGTATCTTAGTGGAGCGATGGGAGATACCTCTGCCTGGAGTTTGGTGTTCCGCGTCATTGTCTGATGGTTCGTTTCACCTATCATCAAACAAATCCCTATCCCAATTTTGTATTTTCTTGACCACGTGATTTCTGACCGACAGCGTGTTGAGGTCAGAATTTGGGGGTGACACTCACCGTACGCATTAATCTAGATACATCTGACAACTTGATTATTGTTTTCTTCTAAATATAATAATCGGAATGTCTTCAAGTTCATGATGTTGGTTAGAATGTCCAAGAGTTATTTTTGTGCGAACGTGCTGTGGATGGTCACTAAAAAGTGTACTCCGGCCCCGGCACCGACTCGGAGAAAATGTGTACTCGGAAGATATATGTTGCATATCTTTTCTACTTTATGGAAAAACTAAATTCTTTTGCTAAATTATATGCTACTATGCCAATTTATTCAATATGTGATAAAAAATTTACCGAAAAAATTACTAACATACTTTTTAATAGCATTTTTACTTCGAAAACACACTAAAAAGTGTACTCCAACTTCCAAGAAAAAGTGTACCCGAGCTAAATCTTGAATTTCACGCTTCACTATCCACTTCACAAACATTAAATGTTGTACAATACTTTTAACAGGTTGTAGAAATATATTGGTGATATGAATTAATTATTTTATGCAGTGAAACATATTCAATTCTCACATTTGTCGTGGTGTCAAAAAATGTCATACTCCGGCCCGACGCCGACTCGGGGGAAATTGTGTACTCGGAAGATATATGATATAATTGTATCACTATTATACGAATAATTTATTATTTCAACGAACTATAAGTCAGCGAAGTCATAGTTATACCAATGTTAACTTCATTCAAACATTACAAATTATTCTTCTATTATAATAAACTTTACATCCAAATTACATTAAAAAGTGTACTCCGACGTAATCTATCACGCATAAGGTTTGCTTTCGTATTCTCTTATACTTCCGTCACGGCGTCACCACAGCTCGAAGCGGAATATGATCAATATTGTTATAAATGCATGATTGTTTACCCACTAAAACACATTATGAAGGCCCTATGTGACAAGTTTGATATGTCGTAATTCGCCCTGTCGATTGTGGTATATTTGCCTTAGCTTTTCTGTTTGAATTTTGTACTACACAAACAACAGGTAACACCTCTTTTGATAAATCCAAACTGCACCAACACCTTGTAGAGTGTTTAGAACACAAACGATTCTCCATGTTTCCTTCACGAAAGAAGCAGTTGAAACTCAATAAGAAACATGTTTTAAAATATGACTTAGAATTGGACTGTGATGTATGCCGTTTGCCTAATATATTCGATGACATAGTAGAATGTTCTGCAGAAGAATGTGATACATGTGTTCACCATATATGTACAAGTGATCCAAATAATTATAAATGCAAGAGCTGTTCCGTTTGAATTAAATGATAACTTAGCCTTATTGCTATGATGTATGGTATAATGACATGATGAATCCTACACACGTGACTGCATGGTTCTATTGACTAGAGCTGGGACGGTTATGGGTTTTTCGTGACCGGTTATGAACGGCAAAAAACCGCGATTAACCGGTTAACCACATATTATAGGTACTATTATGGGTGGGTAAGCCCAGTATGCAGAACGGCGATGATTGTGATGCTCACTGACATGGTAAGTTTGAGAACGGCTCCTGCCCATTATACAAAGAAGTTGTCACCCATGACACACATAATCACATACCGGTACTGTAAAAACATATTTTTCGTGTTCAGTGACAGCGTAGACCTATGTGTTCCTACATGTGGCCAAACACAAAGAACTGGCCTCTTGGTTATGTAAACACACAGTGGGTATCATAATGGAGCAGAAGGGGGAACTTGTCAATTAACAAATGTCTTCCAAACTGCGTCAACTTTATTCACTCGAAACCAAAATATTCAAACACGTGCTTTTGTATACGTTTTTTATACGTTTTAGCATTCGGCAAACCTCGTCAGATTCCGTCACCGTTTGCCCCCAGAGGTCACAGGTCGAGGAGTTCAGAATGCCGTTTTAGTAGAAATACAACTGCCTTGTCAGTGCTGTTAAATAATTACTCACTGGCTTTTGTTTAACATGCAATTAGTCGCCATGTATGTAGACAATGGATGACGAATAAAGCGCCGGGCTTATTGTTTTCCTAATCAGTCCTAATCGGATTAAATCGGAACATTGATATAAACTATAGTCAGACTATAGATAACCCACATTGCCGCTTACATAATAACCAGGGCATTCCTGACTCCAAGCATACACTTTGGGAACAAGACGGCTGTCCTTTGATGTTTCGTTTTGACGTCGGCAGGCTGTTAAATGTAGCCTTCAAAGAGCCGACACACCGCGTTTGATGTTGTTCCGTCAATCTCGGATTCATTTTAATTGACGGAGACAGATTAACCCTCTTATAGCCAGTTATAGCTGACCATCACAGTGATCATACACTATAATAGTGATGTTACGGTTAACCGACCACGGCAAATCCGTGACCGGTCACGGCCATAGTTGGTGGTTAACCGGTTAACCGCATAACCGTCCCAGCTCTACTATTGACGTGTAGTCACACTGTCACAGACTATATAGTGTAATTCTACTGACTCACCTCGGATCGAGTCACCATTAGTGACCCGCGCTGAGCGTGGACATCCTTGGTAAAAAATATCGGAAAACAAGCAAGACATCAGTAAGAATATGATCATGTCATTATAAATGATAAGCCTGTATATATTATTAAAAAGGGGAGTTAAAAATGAACCAAAAGACACTGAATTAAAAACCCCGACGTTGGCCGCAGACGTCGGAGTACACTTTTTAAATCTAATTTGGATGTCAAGTTTATTATAATAGAAGAATAATTTGTAATGTTTGAATGAAGTTAACATTGGTATAACTATGACTTCGCTGACTTATAGTTCGTTGAAATAATAAATTATTCGTATAATAGTGATACAATTATATCATATATCTTCCGAGTACACAATTTCCCCCGAGTCGGCGTCGGTCCGGAGTATGACATTTTTGACACCACAACAAATGTGAGAATTGAATATGTTTCACTACATAAAATAATTTATTCATATCACCAATATATTTCTACAACATGTTAAATGTATTGTACAACATTTAATGTTTGTGAACTGGATAGTGAAGAGTGAAAATCAAGATTTAGCTCGGGTACACTTTTTCTTGGAGTACACTTTTTAGTGTGTTTTCGAAGTAAAAATGCTATTAAAAAGTATGTTAGTAATTTTTTCGGTAAATTTTTTATCACATATTGAATAAATTGGCATAGTAGCATATAATTTAGCAAAAGAAATTTGTTTTTCCATAAAGTAGAAAAGATATGCAACATATATCTTCCGAGTACACATTTTCTCCGAGTCGGAACCGGGGCCGGAGTACACTTTTTAGTGACCATCCGTGCTATGGAAGTATCTGATATGTGTGACCAGTTGTCTGATTTGGTAATGTGGTTGTCTCGTTTTGACTTGTGACGCAAATCCCCTCTTTTGCTGCCAATCACTCAGACGATGATAATCGCATATATTGTAGAAATTTGGTGTGGGGCATTGTCCAAAAAATGTTCTGTGAAGACAGATATTGTCATTGTTGCACCTGATGTAATTGTAAGTACATGACATGTAGACTCTTTATAAATAATCAGTCATACTGGGTGATAGTCCGCAAATCTGACTTTTATTACCAGAGCATATTCGAGAGCGTCTAGCTCTGTTTGAATAGTTGGGTCCACCAACTAACTGGGTGAGTGAGTCGTTGTCTGGAGAAGTTGGACCCATGTGATGATGTGAAGTCATCTCCTAAGACGGCCCTAAGTCATGCCCATTATATGTAGGTGCCACCTCAGACATGATAAAATCTTAAGTGGGGAAGTCATACATGTACCGGTATATATAGGTGGAGAAAAGTGGCTTACCCGCAGACACTACCGTGCTGCGATTTTATCCACGTCATCGAGCACATGATAGCATGTAAATTGGCAGATCAGTGCGACCATGGTCATGTGACAGCTATGATTGCACGCATTGCCAAGGTCACGCCATGATTTTCCTGGTAAAAATCACATTGTTTGATCGCTACGATATGGCTGAGATATAGTGCGATATTGTCCCAACAGAAATACACATCTGCCAGGACTTGCACTGTAACACAAAGAAGAAGAAGAAGAAGAACATATGCACATTGGATACTCCACCTGCGATTTTACCCACTTACGATTCTAATAGCAGCATCTGTGGTGGCATTATTTAGAATAGATTTGATTAAGATAGCAATTATGTTGGCTAATTCATTGTGAAATCTGCAACTTAATTTGATTGGGAGCTGTGATGGCCGAGTGGTTAGAGTGTTTGACTACTGGCCCGAGATTTCGCTTGAATCCCGGATCGATTAGGATTACAGGAGACGTTGGTCCCCTATGAAGATGCCAGATGGCCCCATGTGAAGACCCGTGGCCCCAGATAAATCGGCCCCATATATAACAGAACCATTATTTAAAAACCTTCTTTATTTATTTCATGACACAAAATGATCAAACTGATATTAAATAATAATGAAAAAATAACATAACAGATGATAATACAATTAACAATAAATTTAAACGGTGTTGTTGACACTGTCGTCAATGATGGCTGCTGAAATCTCCGGGATCCTTTGGTGTGGCTGGCTGAGGCATAAAAAAAAAATAGCTTTGTTTCCGTTATTTGGCCTGTTGTTCAAAACTCTCTGTGCAGCTTCCAGAGATTAAATATGTGAGTTTTGGTCCGTTGGATTCAACAAGTCCAGCGATGATCTGGAAAATGGTAAACTGAGGTACATGTATAATGCAGAATGTATAACTTCACACACCTCGGACTTCACAATGAATTAGCCAACATAAACACTGCCTCACTCATATTCAAATTCACGCAGAACTACATGTATTTTTTGCTCAGTTTTTAATTCATGTACTACAGTGCTGTGTGAATTCAAAACTGACAAATTACTTTTGGAAAATTTTGTATCTAGTGGGAGTTTCAGTTCTTAGTCATTCATACGATAAATTTATATAAGTTACGCATGCATGTCTACTGGTATTGAATTAGCCTTGGGGTGCCACAATTAATCGTATAATCGATGAACCGTTGATAAAGCCGATAATCGATTACCATTTCCATAGTCGATTAGTCTGCGTTATTTATTTCGGACGTCGGAAAATGCCGGGTATTATTGAATATGGTGTTTCTTTTACAAAGTTTAATCTACGACCGAAGGGTTAACAACCTTTGATCGCGTATCAAAGAGATTCCGACAACATGAGTACTACTAACTTACATGTATGTTGCAAACAGTCGGCAGTTCATTTGATGATGCGACATGGTTACTCTTCGGGCCATTGTATATTCTACAAATCGGTGGCACTGCAGCTTTGAACTTATGGCGACGTCGTTGTATATACATTTATACTTGACAGGTGGCACTATGGCTTTGAAATTTGCGGACTGTCACCGTGTTCAATGAATTGAATGCACTCACCCTTGATTCTGATTGGACCAATGTGGAGTTGATTGACATTCTCTGGAATTCAGGGAACATTTAATCAGTATCCTTAGATGTTACTAGTACAGATTATCGTGTATCATGCAGCGAATACTGAGATTTTTTTCACAGATAATTAAGATACGTAATTTATCAACCTCGTCCACTAAATTTTATTTGAGCCTCGGTAAACCTCGGCTCAAATCGAATTTAGTGAACTCGGTTGATAAATTTCGTATAAAATAGAAACTCATGTGACATCCTCTATATACAGAATATTGGTCAATGCCCGATTATCTGATTTTATGATACTTAGCATGCTCCAGGATGATCTTGTCACAATTTTGAAACTGTCATTGAATGTAATTGGAATATTTTTTGCAGGCTGGGTCAATGGTCAGCTGTCAGATGTCAGCATACTGATGGTCCAAGAGAGAGAACTCTATCTTGTTAACTGGCTTTGTTATCAGATGGTACCAGCATACTGATGGTCCAAGAGAGAGAACTCTATCTTGTTAGACTGACTTTGTTATCAGATGGTACCTGCATACTAATAGTCCAGCGCCAGTCTCTCCAGGTAATATATAATAGCATGCATGGTGAATATTTTCAGATTTTCACAGATAATTTGTGATATAAGTGCAATCATCAGATTATACCTGAAAATTGCTCAAAATTGACTTCAACGCTTATCTGACTACTCCGGGTCCATGTACATTCATCAGACTATATATGGTGTTTGTGCTGCAAGAAGGCCTTAAATCGATGTATGGAATATTGGTCGATGCACGCTTATCTGACTATATATGATGAGCGTGTTGCAAGACGACCTTGACACAGATATGAAGTCATCCTGTAGCGAGGGAAATATACATGTATTATGAATTACTTATAATTTCTTGTGTATATAATTGTTGGAATTAATATTATCATCTGAGGCGAGGTCTCAGTATGAGTTATGGGTGACATCGTCCCAGGCGATGTCCCCGGTGTCCGGTTCCGAGGCGAGGTCTTAGTATGAGTTATATGTGTGTCCATGTCTGAGGCTAGGTCTCATGAGTTATGTGTCACATCTGAGGCGAGGTCTCCGTATGATTTATATGTGTGACAGCATCTGAGGCGAGGTCTCAGTATGAGATATATGGGTGATAGCATCTGAGGCAAGGTCTCAGTATGAGTTATATGGGTGACAGCATCTGAGGCAAGGTCTCAGTATGAGTTATATAGGTGTCCATGTCTGAGGCGAGGTTTCATTATGAGTTATGTGTGTCACGTCTGAGGCTAGTCCAAGTCTTCTCGTACTAAAACCAGCTAAGATATTGGTATGGCGAGATGCTGGATTTTAGTCCGAGTTCGTCCCGTATGGTCTCTTGTGACACGACTTACGCCCAAGGTTTGTGGTGGGAATTTGTTGTGTATTTTACTCGATTTACCTAGCAAATCAATACGTGATGCTATATACATCGGAAAGAGTGACATCTTATGGTCATAATGGTGTATAATAATCTAACTTTAATGTTAAATTACACATAGAATATTCCGGTTGATTGCCACAAACATCGCTTTTTTTCTTCTGTTTGTTTACGTTTTAACTGAAAGCCGAAGTGGTCCGAAGAACTTCGGCATAGTCCGGAGTTTGTTCTGGGTATACTAGTTTCCGTTTCTATATTTAGCGCGGGGTTTTCCGAACAAAATGGCGAAAACCGATCGCCCCAAAGTCAAATTTCCTATGTGCTTTGAGAACAATTCCCGCACTAAAAACTTAATGACATAATGGAGGATCAGAACGGTAGTTTTGTTGACGATTTTCGCAAGCATCTCTTCAAAATTGGAGCAAATTAGAACTCTTGTGTATGACTTGCCATGCGTGTGATTTTCGTCCATGTGCGTTTTGACTTTTGTGTTGATAAAATAATCGGAGAACCGAATCACACCGTTTCGAAATATAGTTCTTCGGTTTTAGTGGGACTTTTCAAACTTAAGGTTCAAAATTTATACAAATTTTGTTTGATTTTTTGTGTGCTTAACAAGAGCAGTATATTGCTCTATTCGCTTAGTATATATCTTAATTTCGCGGAAGTCCACCAAATGTGGGTGAAATGTAGCGCCATATTTATTCTAATGCTCGTTGTGTTTACACGGTTTTAAACTTTGAGAGGGTTGCAATTCCCGTAATTTATTTAATGTTTACTTTAATAATCTATTTGTTTTTTATTTATTGACACACATAATTACGATTACAATGGAGAATTCATCGCAATTTGCGTGGTTTGTCAAAAATCTACGGAATATTTTCAACGGAAATGCCGGTCACAGTTTGCGAGGTCAACTGAGTATGCACACTTATGTCAACACTGCGGTCTCCTTTCACCCTTTACCCAACAGAACGGCCCTGTGCCAATGCATTCTCTTATATATGCGAGTCGACCATAGATCGCCTCGCATATATAAGAGAATGCATTGGCTTAACACATATTAAAAATGATAAAATTGTCAAAGAATGTAGGAAAATGTTATAAAAAATG
The DNA here is from genome assembly GCA_032622095.1 of Siphonodentalium dalli. Taxonomy (NCBI): domain Eukaryota; kingdom Metazoa; phylum Mollusca; class Scaphopoda; order Gadilida; family Siphonodentaliidae; genus Siphonodentalium; species Siphonodentalium dalli. The sequence continues at coordinate 48,203,191 of CP136063.1, read as the reverse complement.
TAAGAAAAATATTATAAAATTGTTAAAGAATGTAAGAAAAAATGGTAAAAAGTGTTAATTTTTTTTATTTTGTTTAGGCCAATGCATTCTCTTATATATGCGAGGCGACCTATGGTCGACTCACATATATAAGAGAATGCATTGGCACAGGGCATAACTGTAACCATCACAATGTGGTTAATGAACACCGGTTCCAATGATATCCATATTTGTATGGTGTTATTGAGACAGACCGAATATATTTTAGGCTGTTGAAGCTCTATTTGGGCGTTTTTGGCCGCTTTGTTGGGTAAAGAGTTAAATTACCACTTTCAATTCACAACCGATGTGGGTTTCAGATCAAATATCATGTCTTCTCCGAAAAAAATCCCTTTATTGTCGCAATTGAGATATTTTATTTCATATAATTGTGGTTTTATTTAAGCGGGTCACTAACGCTTAAGTCGTGTATAAGAGACCATACGGGACGAACTTGGACTAGTCTGAGGCGAGGTCTCATTATGAGTTATGGGTTACTGTGTCCGATGTGAGGAGTCTCTATGTAAATCATTTTTGATTTAATATAGTTTAAAGGCCAAAAAAGAAAGATTGTATGTTTCCGCTAACAGAGCGAAAAAATTAGGGTAGGTAGGTAGGGTTTTTTTAAAATGTTTTTTTTTTATTTTGATATTTTTTATCCAGGTGCAGAAATATTGAACTGCCTCAACCGAAGTGACATAAAATGTTGTGGGGAAAGTATTACTTGATGAACACAGTGGAAATGTACATTAAGATTGATAAAAGATCAGACTTACTTCATGCTTAAGTATGTTTTTTTATTATTCACATACCACATTTTCATGAATTTGGCTATAAACTTGGTACGAAATTGATGTCACTAACTTTTTAAAGAATTTTACCAATGATACCAATAATACTTGTTTTGTGACGACTTCGTCCCATTGTCTGGGGGTAGCCAGTACACCCAACCGAGCATGCCTGGTTTTTGGAAACAGTAGCTATACCCCTAACATATGTGGTGATAACCTCTATACATGTATATATACAGATACACACCCACCATGTCTGTTGATAGTGTTCCATAAGTCCCAAACAAGACATAAAGCAGGCATGAGATCACTCCCAGGAAATTAAAATTGCAAGATGTATGCCCATCAATCCACAACCCATCACATCACACACCTGGGGCTTTTCTCAAAATATCAATAAAAAGATTAGGGTCGTCGGGTTATTTTTAGGGTTGGTCGATGTGTGGAAACATAGCATTTTTTTTTTGGCCTCATTGTGAGCTGGATCTCGTGATTTAAATACATGTTCCGGTCACCAGAGTGAGTCCTATTGACCGGAACATGTTGTGCGTTAGTGTAGTTGTTGACGAGGTCGCTGAGGAGACCCCGTGGATTACTTTACAAGGGCCGAGCGACCTTGTCCTCGTGATAATGCAAGACCTGGTTATGGGTTACCGTCTCTGATGTGAGGTTCTAGCATGAAATATGGGTTACCATGGCCGATGTGAGGAGCCTGAATGTAGCGTCTATGAAAATCCTTTCCTTAGGGAGGAATAATAGGGAGACATGATTTGCAGATTTTATTCAGGGAAATATTGCTTTAAAGCTATCATACGTAATAAGGAGGCATGATACAGGGATTTTATTCAGGGAAATATTGCTTTAAAACTATCGTACGTAATAAGAAGGCATGATACAGGTATTTTATTCAGGGAAATATTGCTTTAAAACTAACGGACGTAATAAGGAGGCATGATACAGGGATTTTGTTCAGGGAATTATTGCTTTAGAACTATCACACACACATAAGTACAGTATTTATCCTGTTATTTTTAATATTAATGGTATTCAAATGTTAGTTTCGTAATAGTCAAACCTGTTCAATTTACATACCGGTAGGTGTACTATTACTAGTTTTAGTTCAGAATGAAAAATTATCTTACCTTACGAGTGACAAGTTGTTTTGCTTCAATCACTCAAATTGTTGCGATCTCCAACCCACCTACACAAAAACTTGCCATATGCTTCAAGACTTTTCCAGATTTCCATTTTTGGAGCATGTAAAAGCTAGTTGACAACACAAGATAGTTCACAATATCGGGGTGGCTTAACTTTGACAAATATTCGTAATCTTTTTCGTAGCCAAGGTTGTCATATGGATTGAAATTCTCGACTATTTTCAATAGTGATCTTTCGCAACAGGTTGTAGTTTATTGCCATACTTCAGCGTTTTATTTTGTATGCATCTTTGTCCATAATTATTTACTTTTACTTGATATTGTAAACAGTGGCTTTGTTTGTACTCAAAATGGCAGATAGTTGGTGGTGCGCACTAAGTATATGTTAGACGAAACACACTATTCTAAGTTAATTTGAGGTTCAGGGGCTGGTTTCTGCTGAGATTACTCACTACAGGCACATCATCATTACTCTCTGTTGCGTGTTACTACAGGCACATCATCATTACTCTCTGTTGTGTGTTACTACAGGCACATCATCATTACTCTCTGTTGTGTGTTACTACAGGCACATCATCATTACTCTCTGTTGTGTGTTACTACAGGCACATCATCATTACTCTGTTGTGTGTTAATTTTAATTTCACTTGTTGAAGGTGTGGACTTTTTTGGCCAAAATTTTCTTATTTTCTTAGGCTCATGTTGATTCCTTGTTTTACAGCGTTTTTTTTATAATTTTTTTTTTATTGGAATAAGCAGACATCAATGAATGAATGTAAATACAGACAGTCAGTGTACATGCTATTATAAATGTAGTGACATTCTTCCAATTCGCTCACATCTCGCTCACTTCATTTACACGTCTTTCGTACAGCATTTGCACTTCCAGTGACTTACATGTGAATAGGGATAAATCAAATATATGTTAATTTTTATATAGCAATTCAGATTTTAAATCATTGAACTTTGTTCATGTGTACGGCGAATTGGTACGACATCAGCATTGTGGTAATTTGGGGGGGGGCAGTAATAGTATTTCTTGGGTATAGTAATTAAGTGAGTTTATTCATGTTAACTCATGCATATATGTATAGCCTTTTCTATTTTACTGGTTTTGACTGGTAAGTCGCCGCATCTATGTTGTGGGTTTTTACTGGTAAGTCGCAGCATCTATGTTGTGGGTTTTGACCGGTAAGTCACAGCATCTTTGCCAATTGTGCTAAAATTGTTTTAGTGCTTCAACCCTGATAATTAGGAAAAATGTCCTAGGCAAAAAAAATGCCTAGGAGAAATATTTCTCCTAGGCAAAAACAGCATTCTCTTAGGCTTTTTTTTTTAACTAACTAAATGTACTTAAAATGATTAACATATAACATTCATTGACATATTGAATGATGATTGAATAGATTCAGTGAATATTTCTGTTAAGTTTCCACATTTTTAAATGCTCAGTTACCTATTTCTTGATTTTCTGCATTCAAGGGCACACCCTTTCAGTAGTTTCACAGTTTAGTACAGCTATGATCTATGCACAATTAACGGCCTTGACACCGACCGATTACCGATAATTTGACGTCATGTAATTGCATGATACATGTTGGAAAATAATTTTAAATATATGAATTACCTTGTATATTGGATGTAATCGCCTCTGAGCATTCTGGGTCGTCAACAACGGGTCCTGTAAGACAAAATTAAAATAGAAATCTCTAAATCATACTAATATTCATTTGCTATTAAGCTTGATAAACATGGGTGTATAACATGCATTTATGAGTTTATTTCAAATCTAGGAATGTGCAATGAATGTCACATTAAAATGTTATAAACCATATAAAAAAATATTTTTACCCTACTATGATTATTTTAATTTATTTTAAATTTTTACACAAAGCGACTCCTCGTATGCCAAACATTCGGGATATTTAATTTATTGCTCTGGAAAATGAGTCATTTATGACAGGTTTTACAGATTGAGTCATTTAGGACAGTTTTCATTTTGTTTATTGCAGATTTACGTAATCTATTTATTTAATTTTCGTTGTTTCTTCCCACAATGAGACACAATGCGAATGTAAACTATTCGTGTGGACAAGTAGTTAGACATTTCACTTACTAGCATCTGCAACACGGACTTCTTCAAGCATAAGCTGGTTGCCATGATTCTCATGGTCGGAAAGATCTATAATTGAAAAATATCACAATCATTAGTTCTCGTTTCAATGTTGAGTCACATTATAATAATATTTACTTCTAAAATTTAAGGTACCCAATCTGATTTGATAGTCCCTATATAATCAAATGCCGACAACAACAACATTTTTAAATGACTCTTCAGTTATAAGAACAATTAATTGTCCAAAAATAATGCTAACCACTAAACTATATTATAAAATTGCCCTAAACTTTTTATTTATCATTGAAATTTTGTCTTTTTATCAACACAAAGCCTCTTGATTTTAGAGTTATCGAGCATCATCCTCAATTTGGTCCGAGACCATTTGGTCGTCAACATTTTTCTAGGCCGCTAATAAGTCTTGATAGTGAAAAACAATAGATTTCAACAATTTATATCTAATAGAGTTTTGATAGGTGGGTTCATCAACCATATTTTACCCCCGAATCCAAATAAAAATAGTAGGGTGGGGAGCTTAATCAGATTATGCATCTATTTGGATTTGACTATTTGACTTGAAGAATGTGCCAAGCGCATATGAATTTTAGATTAATCAGGTTTTCCACTTCAAATATTTTAATTGCCTTGTATATCAGATGGATCCTCCTGTAAAGCAAAATTATAAATGGAATATGGTAATAAACATGTCAGTTCGTTCAATAAATACATTGCTATTTAGCCTTCACCAATTTAACATTCATGCAGGTAATAATGAAATGCTAGTCAGATATACTGTCATGTTCAATAACCATTTTACCAATTAAATGTGAATACATAGAAGAAAAGAGTTTTTTTATGAGGCAAACTAGAAACGATATTTTGTTTGCGACTGACATTTCACAAAACAAATAAACAAAGACCATTCTTCAACAATCAACATAGCAAGAAGTAAATTACAAAAACATTTAATTTGCTTACGTTAAATTAAATTATCATCGGCAAACTATATGCCCAAGTTCGTAAATCAATTTTCAAAACAAATTAATTCAAGTTGCCTTCTAATCTAGCCCTGGCATCTTCAGACAGGAAGGTTATTACTAACTTGCTGCATTTGACGAGTTTTGGCTCATTGAATCTCCCTGTCGTCCGGAACTTTATGGCTCCCTGATTTATTGACTTCATGGCTTTCCTCATCTCATTGCCAGGTAATGAGGAATGCTTCATCATCAAAGAACCATTCTTCAATCGAATATGGTTGTGGATCTACAAAACAAACATTTTGCTTTGTTATAAAAAATGTAATATGCAAGAGTAAAACAATTAATTTATTTCATACAAAGTTCAAATGTTTTGTGAGATATGTTGATTAGGCAAATTTTTGAAATTTGATTACGAAACATGTTTTGAATATTTCAAAACTAAATAAAGGCTATTCATATGAGAAGAAAATTACAGAATCAAATAAAGCAAACTGAATAAAAAATAAGTTGAAAAGTCAGAATGATGGCAACATATTATTAAACAAACTTGAAGAAATCCTTGTCAAACATAACTACAGTAAGCAAAATATGATATAGATAGTTACCTAACATGTAAGAGATTAGTTTCCTTTTACCACTAAAAGTTGTCTAGACATTCAGAGCATACTATAATAGTATGTTCACTCTCAACCTCAAATGATATAGGTCACATTTACACTGGCTAAAGAAATCTGTTATAATTTGGGAGCGAATAGGATATAACTGAGGCAGTATTTCAGAAAAGAGACTGCAGTTCTGTTTCTTCAATATTTACACATACGAGAGTACAATTAGAGAATGGGGATAATGAGCAATAATGAGTTTACCTCATCTCCGACATGGTTCTTGGTATCATCAACATACTGAACAATCTTCCATCCAGCTTGTTCTGAGGTGGACTGCATTTCTTGTGTCATTTCCTCATTGAGGACATCGGCATGTTGTGCGAGGATGACGTCCTTGACATAATGGTCGATTTCATCCTCCATTGATGACAAGCCAACTAGGGACAATATCTGAAAATATCAAACAAAACTGTATAAGACACCACATGTAATACTTAGCATATGCCCCCATCCCCAGGAATGCTAGCTGAGTTGTCTGTTGTCTGAAAAACTCCCCATTATTGAACGGAATGTTTTGTGAAATTAACAGTTATAGTTACTGGAGTTTAGATTTACTGAGTAAAAATTTGTGGAATTTTTTTAAAATGAATTGACTCTCATAATTGAATGATGATTGGAGGGGCATTTTCCAAATGTATCACATACATTGCCATGATACAAATGGATACAAATGGATCAATGGCAATTAGGTACACGCTCATATCCAGTTACATTGATCAGAGGGTTGATGTAATTCTATCTTTGACTGTTCTTATTATGGGAATGTAAAAACCAACTGGATCTAAAATTATCACATATTTTGACAAATAGTGCATACATGCAGCTGCCATGTTATTTCTTGGATTGAAGTTTAAGGGCCACCCTCATAAGCCTTTATTTAAAGGCACATACACATGTGTGTAGGCCTGTAACCATAAATACTCAAGTGATCATGAGAAATACAGGGGAAATGAGTGTATTTATTGAGTCGTGTGACCTCAAATATGCTATTTCATAACCCCGGTTCAGGACCTCAGACAAATTGGTGGAACACACATTTTGTTTGAGAATATTTTTGTCCCCTCAATAATAGATGCATAAATAATTCATATTTTGTGGACGACCTAAATAGGAAATGACTAAAACAACAAGAAATCCCTTCAATTTTCTTTAGTTTTTAAAATACAAGACCATAAAAATGTATTTTAACTAGTTTTGAGAATTTTGAGCAATTGAGAATTTTGTAGGCATATAACTCAAAAAATACTCAACGAAAAGGTTTTCTGTTCTGTAATCAGGGCTGTGTACTCTACAATATATATATATAAATGGAAGGCCTTGTGAATTAAAGTTTTTTATAAACATTCTTGAAAAGCCATAAATTGAGTATTTTACATAATTTTGACATATCTAATTATTTCACAAAATTCTCCAATTTCGCCCTTCTTGATTCTCTTTGATTTTTAGTATGTTGCTTGTGGTGGTTAAAGTACTTATTCTCACTGAGAAACTTTGTGTTGCAATTATTTTGAGGTGAAACCATATTAAAATGACTTAACCCTTTACCCAACAGAACGGCCCTGTGCCAATGCATTCTCTTATATATGCGAGTCGACCATAGGTCGCCTCGCATATATAAGAGAATGCATTGGCTTAACACATTAAAAATTATAAAATTGTTAAAGAATGTTAGAAAAAATGGTAAAAAGTGTTAAAAAAGATTTTTTTTAGGCCAATGCATTCTCTTATATATGCGAGGCGACCTATGGTCGACTCGCATATATAAGAGAATGCATTGGCACAGGGCATACCTGTAACTATCACAATGTGGTCAAGGAGCCGGTTCCAATGATATCCATATTTGTATGGTTCTATTGAGACAGACCGAAGATATTTTAGGCTGTTGAAGCTTTATTTGGTCGTTTTTGGCCGGTTTGTTGGGTAAAGGGTTAATTGAAAACACTCACCCAGACTCGCACAACAACTCAAACATGTCCCTTGTGATGAATACCCTGTTCGTTGTGATGAATACCCTGTTCGTTGTGATGAATACCCTGTTCGTTGTGATGAATACCCTGTTCGTTGTGATGAATACCCTGTTCATTGTGATGAATACCCTGTTTGTTGTCCCTTGTGATGAATACCCTGTTCGTTGTCCCTTGTGATGAATACCCTGTTCGTTGTCCCTTGTGATTAATACCCTGTTCGTTGCCCGAACATAGTCTGGTCTTTCTGGATAGTACTTGAAGTTCCCGTTACATTCACGGAACCTGTCCAAATAGTATCTGGAATGGCACACTCGGCACTTCAAGATCGATCTTAGACCAGGCTTTGGACCGTCAAGGTTGAAGAGCGTTACTGCTGACACTTCTTCGGCTTGTGCGAATAGCGTGCCAGTACATGTACTCAGCAGACATCTATCCAACTTTGGTTGTAGGAAGCACATCATGGGCTCTGAATAGTCGATTGACGCTTTCCGGAGATGACTCTGAATGTCCATCGGCACAGTGTCGATCTCCAGGGTTGTGGTGATATGCGAAATGTCTTCTTCAAACGTGACGCCGGCCGACTTCAAAATCTGGACCATATATCGCTCGCGATGAGGGAATTTCTCTGCGATTACTCCGATAACTGCATGTAGTAAAGACACGGCAGCAAACCCATACTTCACACACAAAAAGAGTACTAAATCACTGGAAGTTAACACTCTGAAGTCAGATGTGCCAACTATCCGTTTTTTTTGCATGGTTGAAGTCTGCCGAACTGTCTTTTGTTGGCGTAAAATAACGCGGACGCTTTCGGGTCGGTGTTTTCGGCGATTCTGTGAGTTTTGGCATGGCTCAGACAGTAAACTTGCGCTCGATGTTAATAACTCGGTTACAAAAATTCATCTGATATGTTATTAAGAAAGCACACCGGCGCAAATGGTTAAGTCACGTGAGAAAGCAATAATTGACTGCAATTGGTGGGCAGTGTATTTAACTTGCTGGTGGCCAGGAGACCAGGTCAGCAAAATTAATGTTTCTCAAGGTTTTAATTAACAAAGAGCACAAATTATGGAAAGAAGAATATCGGCGTAATGAACAACATCCTAGACAAACAACATCTCCCCCATCTTCAAGTGAGAAACAACAACACATGAGAAGAAAAAAGAAGAAATGAAAATATTTGTAAAAATTGTTTCTTTTCATTGTGTTTTAAATTAAAAGTTAAAATGAGGCCATATCGAGAATCCTGTACGTGGTTAGCCCACCCCCACAACCACTACTCCTATTCAAAACTATAACTGTTGCAATAAAATATATCATTAGGCCTATACGTGGTAAATCATGCATAGAAGATTTTAGATGCCGGTTTCATGAAACTAATCTCTGCTAATCTCTGGGAGGATAGATTAACAAATTAATGCATGGGTAGACTTATTTCCACCCCAGTACGCAGAGAAAATTTCATAAAAATAGACAATTTCCTTTTAGGATACTAGGTTCGTTTTTGTTAGATAAAATAGAAAATACAACTCAAGATAACATCTGTGGTTTATAGGTGCATACGTCCGTCGTTCGTCTCTCGACACAAATTTGTCCGAAATTTTTCTCATTCATTTTTATACATTTTTCATGAAATTTGGCACAGACATTAACCACCATGGGAACCTGTGCATTTGCAATTATGACACGTCTGTCAAGACTTTTTTGTTGGATTTATTCCCCTTTATCGCAATGTGCATAATTTTGTCCGGGCTTTTATTCTTACATTTTCAATAGGTTTAGGATTAGGGTTAGGGTTGTGCACCTGCAATGGGAATCTATCATTTCATGTTTTAACTTAAAGCTTACTGAAACATAGTGTATTAAAAACACCGGGGGGGGGGGGGGGGGGGGGGGTATCCTTAGTCCCATTGGGACAGTCACACCTCAAGTTGACACTAGCTTAGCCCTTCTTAGACGTTACTTAATTTCCTGTATTGTGATACACATGACACTGTATGATGCACATATGTGACCCGCCATATCAAATCCAGTCGGAAGTCGGGATTTTTTTACCCTGTGCCAATGCATTCTCTTATATATGCGAGTCGACCATAGGTCGCCTCGCATATATAAGAGAATGCATTGGCCTAACAATTTTTTACAATTTTTTCTTGTTTTCTTTAACAATTTTATAATTTCACCCATACAGAGCCCCAGACAAACATGAGCAGACAAAGCTCTTCTATAATATGCTTCTATATACATTGTATGTGTGGGGCTCCCTGCAGGGTAATGGATATTTTTTATTTTATGTCAAAAAAATTGTCAGAAACATTTATTTAAAAAAAATGATAAAAAATTGTTAGGCCAATGCATTCTCTTATATATGCGAGGCGACCTATGGTCGACTCGCATATATAAGAGAATGCATTGGCACAGGGTAAAAAAATCCCGACTTCCGACTGGATTTGATATGGCGGGTCACATATGGTATTTCGATACATTGAGTTCACGATGAACCATTACAGCCCTACTATATTCCACTACTATAACAAGTGCTCTGACCCATTAAACCATTACAGCCCTACTATATTCCACTACGATAACAAGTGTTCTGACCCATTAAACCATTACAGCCCTACTATATTCCACTACTATAATGAGTGCTCTGACCCATTAAACCATTACAGCCCTACTATATTCCACTACTATAACAAGTGCTCTGACCCATTAAACCATTACAGCACTACTATAATTCACTACTATAACAAGTGCTCTGACCCATTAAACCATTACAGCCCTACTAGCCCTACTAGCTCTGACCCATTAAACTGTTTGTGGCGTCTGTGTCTCACCAACTTATAATAATTATATATATACATGTTAATACTCGGAAGGAGCATTGTTGCAAATCCAATGTTATTATCATAATGAATACACTAGAAATTTCAATGACTCCACAATCTAATACTAAACTGAAATATTTCAAGGCAAGCATGAAATAAAGTAAATTAAACATTTTACAACGTATCACAAGAAATCAAATTTGCGATTTCCGATGATGGGATTAAGATAATGTTTAAGAAAACATTAGAACCCAGCACGCCAGGCTTTTCGCGCTGTTCAATGCCCAGCCGAGTATTTGCTGTCACTCAGTTAGCATTAGTTCTATGAGTATAATCTTTGTGACCAGCCGAGTATTTGCTGTCACTCAGTTAGCATTAGTTCTATGAGTATAATCTTTGTGACCAGCCGAGTATTTGCTATCACTCAGTTAGCATTAGTTCTATGAGTATAATCTTTGTGACCAGCCGAGTATTTGCTGTCACTCAGTTAGCATTAGTTCTATGAGTATAATCTTTGTGACCAGCCGAGTATTTGTTGTCACTCAGTTAGCATTAGTTCTATGAGTATAATCTTTGTGACCTGCCGAGTATTTGCTGTCACTCAGTTAGCATTAGTTCTATGAGCGAGTAGTTATTTAAAGATGGATTATCTCTTTAAATAACAAATTTTAAATAGTTGCGTGGGTATAAAATAATAGATATGAACTGAAGACTCCTGTCCGGAAAGGCTTCTATCAATTAATATTGATTTTATTTCGAATAATTTATTGATGCCGGTTTATTTGTCTATTGTTAGAACGGACCATTTGGATGATGCCACATAGGGATAGAGGGCATTAGGCTGTTTCTATGGTTACGTACCGAATGTCAAATGTCTCAGATTGATTGGTTGTATTGTTTTATTCCATAGTTATAAGCGATGAGTATAATTAACGTTTATTTGTGACAAAATTACGCAATAAAATTTATGGTCTCTGTTAACAGTAACTACTTTTGTTTGTTAGCTAAACAACCACACCTTTTTAGACCAGAAAATATTCTAAATAAAATCAATATTAATCGATAGAAGCATTTCCGGACTGGAATCTTCGATTCAGATCTAATATTTTATACCCCGGTAACTATATAATACTTGTTTACAAAGAGATAATCCACCTTTAAAAGGTACATGTAGAACAACCATAATGGGCACAGTCTTTAGACTGGCGGGAAATTTATCTAGCATCCACGATATATCCCAAGTGAGTGTCTGAGCAAATGACTGCTGCAATATGAAATAAGGGGAAACTGGTTACGTGATATCGGTTTTAGTGATCATGTAAATTCAGTAAACATTTATTAGTACATTTTATGTATTTTATACCTGCTACATATATGCAGTGATTCACATTAGCAGAGTGATTACGTGCGATTAATTGTCTCCGGTTATATTCATAAGACTGTGTGTATAGAGTGTCTGCTAGTAACAACCAGGCTGGGTTATCTCCCTTAATCTGCCTGTGGACGACACATACATCAGAGCCTTATTTAAAAATCAGACTGGGCTATCTCCCTTAATCTGCCTGTGGACGACACATACATCAGAGCCTGACTTTATAAACTCTCAGGGGAATATGGTTAGCTTCCAGAGAGCAGAGAGATATCGTATAGTTTAAGCAAACAACAACTTGCACTAGTAGTTAAGTCAAAATACAAGAAAATATGGCCTAACTTGGTTAATATGGCCTAACTTGGTTAATATGGCCTAACTTGGTTAATATGGCCTAACTTGGTTAATATGGCCTAACTTGGTTAATATGGCCTAACTTGGTTAAATATTGTTTGGGGACAATGTAAATAAACAATCCTGTGAGATCTGTGCACAAACTATTAAAACTGACAATTGTTTCTCGCTGTACCCATCAAGAGGCAGGAACTGTTCCATGAGAAAAGATCCTGTGAATGACTGCACAGATATTATACAAATATTTTGTCTGCGGGAATAGCGACAAAGAGGGGATTTACCGGCTTTGCAACTTTGATGGACTGGATGTAATTTCGCATTTATCACTTGTTTACCTGGGTGTAATATAGGCCGCATATATTAACGATTAATCGACTAACCGTTGATTATAACGGTTGATTAGTTGATCATGAAAACTCAGTTGTGGCAACCCTAATCATAACATATAAAACATAATTAATAATTCACCATACTAGTATTGTTGGGGATTTGACATTCACAACTCGGACATTTTTCTTGTCTACATTAGTGATGGGTGGTTTTGAAATTTTGACTCAGTTTCGGTTTTGGTTTGGACTAAAAGAGTTGACTCTCGGTATTCGTTTTCGGTTTTTTAAAGTAGATTGCGTATATGTGTTGAGAAGAGAGCTCAATATGCCAAGATTCAAGTGTGAAGACAAGTGTACCGAGATCAAGGGGATCGTGCGATGTTGCAGCTAATTTGGGGCTAATTCCCAATTTCCCCACCCACGTGTGACATCGCAGCTGAATCAGTAGTTATATTCGATATGTTAAGTTATTAACGAAATACTATGTACAGTGTATTGTAACAGTTTATCTTTAAGTATTGTGTGCATTTTGAACTACTTAATCCGTGGGAAGCTACTGCTATACTTAAAGTAATTGACCACCAATAACGTGGTGTCACCCCGTTAATATGGCGGTACTATACCGCGGTATCCTCCAATACCACGGTACTGATACCGCTTGTTAACGCGAACAAGTATGTGTGAGTAAATACTTCCCCTAAAAGAGTTCCATGAAAATCACTGCGGTATTCAACAAAATTAATGCGGTGCCCGGTAAAAGACCACGGTATCATTATCGCCCAATACCGTAACTCCACGCCATGACCGTCTCGATACCGCTACCGTTTATTACCGGTATCACCGCGGTCATGACCGGGGTATCACCCCGTTTTTCTGGTCAATTACTTTGAGAATAGCGGTATGCATTTGTACAAAGCGACGCACAGTGCAGTAATTTCACAGTAAACGGGAATATGTTAGGGATTTGGGAAGCATAAAACACTGCATTATTAATATTTCGGTGTCATAATTAGGTCAGCGAGGCCCCTTCGCCTTGGGACCTCGGCTGCACCTGCCCTTGGTCTCTCCACTCTGACAGTCCCTATCAATACTCTCTGAGTAATAACTGATTCTGCCAATCCATATATTCAGTTAAGTGCAGAGAACCACTGCAGATGGGAATTAAGTATATAAAAACACTTGAAACACAGAGCGATAACTGTTACCAACATGACATATTTAAATTAATCCCGCCGTGCACCCCATCACCAACGCGACGTAATTTTGGTACCATGTGTTGCTTTCTAAAAATAGGTCGATCGAAGTGGATTCGTAGAAATGATGAAATATGAGTGCGAGTCGACAGAGAAGATTGTTTGATCGAGCATTTGAATAACGGCACAAGACTCGCCTTGATGCTGGCTAATATATATTTGTCCCCTGAATGGAATGAAATTTAAACATAAGTTCAAATTAAACAGTCGCGCATAGATGGGTTAATATTTGCTGGGTGTGTTAAACTGTTATTTTAATCAGGCATCGCTCGGCACGATCGAAGCGCATAATAGTACCAACAGGACCTTTTTAGCTCAACTTTACTTTGTAAAGTTTGAGCTATTGCCATGGCTTGGTATCCGTCGTCCGTGTGCGTGATGCGTCAACAATTTCCTTTAGCACGGGCTACAGTTCGTACCTTTGGTCCGATTATTATGAAATTTGTCATGGATGTTGACATTGACATGTAGATGGGAACAAGTCATTTTGGGGTCATTCGGAAAAAAAACATGGCCGCCAGTGGCCATCTTGGATTTCAAAATTCAATCCATTAGCACGGGCTACAGGCCGTACCGTTCGTCTTATTGTCATGAAATTTGTCATGGATGTTAATATTGACATGTAGATGGGAACGAGTAATTTTGGGGTCATTTGGCCAAAAAACATGGCCGCCGGCAGCCATCTTAGATTTTACTCTTTGCATGACTAAATCCTTTGACACAGGCTACAGGTCGTACCTTTGGTCAGATCATCATAAAATTTGTCATGGATGTTAACAATGACATGTAGATGGGAACGAGTCTTTTTTGGGTCATTCGGGCAAAAAACATGGCCGCCAGCAGCCATCTTGGATTTTACTCTTTGTATGACTAAATCCTTTAGCACGGGCTACAGGTCGTACCTTTAGTCTGATCATCATGAAATTTGTAATGGCTGTTGAAATTAGAATGTAGATGGGAACGAGTCATTTTGGGGTCATTCGGACAAAAAACATGGCCACCAGCAGCCATCTTTGATTTCAAAATTTAATCCATTAGCACAGGCCACAGGTCGTACTGTTCGTCTGATCATCATTAAATTTCTCATGGATGTTAATATTGACATGTAGATGGGAACGAGTAATTTTGGGGTCATTCGGCCAAAAAACATGGCCGCCAGCAGCCATCTTGGATTTTACTCTTTGTATGACTAAATTCTTTAGCACAGGCTACAGGTCGTACCTTTAGTCTGATCATCATAAAATTTGTCATGGATGTTAATATTGACATGTAGATGGGAACGAGTCATTTTGGGGTCATTCGGCCAAAACACATGGCCACCAGAAGCCATCTTGGATTTTACTCTTTGTATGACTAAATCCTTTAGCACGGACTACAGGTCGTACCTTGAGTGAGAGTCTGATCATCATGAAATTTTCGTGGCTGTTGAAATTGGAATGTAGATGGGAACCAGTCATTTTGGTGTCATTTGGATGAAAAACATGGCCGCCAGTGGCCATCTTTGATTTCAAAATTCAATCCATTAGCACAGGCTACAGGTCGTACTGTTCGTCTGATCATCATAAAATTTATCTTGGATGTTAATATTGACATGTAGATGGGAACGATTAATTTTGGGGTCATTCGGCCAAAAAACATCACCGCAGCAGCCATCTTGGATTTTACTCTTTGTATGACTAAATCCTTTAGCACGGGCTACAGGTCGTACCTTTAGTCTGATCATCATAAAATTTGTCATGGATGTTAGCAATGACATGTAGATTGGAACGAGTCATTTTGAGGTCATTCGGCCAAAAAACATGGCCGCCAGCAGCCATCTTGGATTTTACTCTTTGTATGACTAAATCATTTAGCACGGGCTACAGGTCGTATTTTTAGCTCAACTTTACTTTGTAAAGTTTGAGCTATTGCCATGGCTTTGTCGTCCGTCGTCCGTGTGTGTGTGTGTGCGTGTGTACGTAAGGCGTCGACAATGCAGGCTACAGGTCGTACCTTTGGTCGGATCATTATGAAATTTGTCATAGCTGTTAACATCAACATTTAGACCAGAATGATTAATTTTGGGGTCATTCGGAAAAAAAAACATGGCCGCCAGTGGCCATATTGGATTTCAAAATTCAATCCATTAGCACGGGCTACAGGCCGTACTGTTTCTCTGATCATCATGAAATTTGTCATGGATGTTAATATTGACATGTAGATGGGAACGAGTATTTGGCCCAAAAACATGGCCGCCAGCAGCCATCTTGGATTTTACTCTTTGTATGACTAAATTCTTTAGCACGGGCTACAGGTCGTACTTTTAGTCTGATCATCATAAAATTTGTCAAGAATGTTAATAATGACATGTAGATGGGAACGAGTCATTTTGGGGTCATTCGGTCAAAAAACATGGCCGCCAGCAGCCATCTTGGATTTTACTCTTTGTATGACTAAATCCTTTAGCACGGGCGACAGGTCGTACCTTTAGTCTTATCATCATAAAATTTGTCATGGCTGTTGAAATTGGAATGTAGATGGGAACGAGTCATTTTGGGGTCATTCGGACAAAAAACATGGCCGCCAGCGGCCATCTTGGATTTCAAAAGAATTTAGTCATACAAAGAGTAAAATCCAAGATAGCTGCTGGCGCCATGTTTTTTGGCCGAATGACCCCAAAATTAATTTTCCCATCTACATGTAGATGGGAAACGAGTCATTTTGGGGTCATTCCGCCAAAAAACATGGCTGCCAGCAGCCATCTTGGATTTTACTCTTTGTATGACTAAATCCTTTAGCACGGGCTACAGGTCGTACCTTTAGTCTGATCATCATAAAATTTGTCATGGCTGTTGAAATTAGAATGTAGATGGGAACGAGTCATTTTGGGGTCATTCGGACAAAAAACATGGCCACCAGCAGCCATCTTTGATTTCAAAATTTAATCCATTAGCACAGGCCACAGGTCGTACTGTTCGTCTGATCATCATTAAATTTCTCATGGATGTTAATATTGACATGTAGATGGGAACGAGTAATTTTGGGGTCATTCGGCCAAAAAACATGGCCGCCAGCAGCCATCTTGGATTTTACTCTTTGTATGACTAAATTCTTTAGCACAGGCTACAGGTCGTACCTTTAGTCTGATCATCATAAAATTTGTCATGGATGTTAATATTGACATGTAGATGGGAACGAGTCATTTTGGGGTCATTCGGCCAAAACACATGGCCACCAGAAGCCATCTTGGATTTTACTCTTTGTATGACTAAATCCTTTAGCACGGACTACAGGTCGTACCTTGAGTGAGAGTCTGATCATCATGAAATTTTCGTGGCTGTTGAAATTGGAATGTAGATGGGAACCAGTCATTTTGGTGTCATTTGGATGAAAAACATGGCCGCCAGTGGCCATCTTTGATTTCAAAATTCAATCCATTAGCACAGGCTACAGGTCGTACTGTTCGTCTGATCATCATAAAATTTATCTTGGATGTTAATATTGACATGTAGATGGGAACGATTAATTTTGGGGTCATTCGGCCAAAAAACATCACCGCAGCAGCCATCTTGGATTTTACTCTTTGTATGACTAAATCCTTTAGCACGGGCTACAGGTCGTACCTTTAGTCTGATCATCATAAAATTTGTCATGGATGTTAGCAATGACATGTAGATTGGAACGAGTCATTTTGAGGTCATTCGGCCAAAAAACATGGCCGCCAGCAGCCATCTTGGATTTTACTCTTTGTATGACTAAATCATTTAGCACGGGCTACAGGTCGTATTTTTAGCTCAACTTTACTTTGTAAAGTTTGAGCTATTGCCATGGCTTTGTCGTCCGTCGTCCGTGTGTGTGTGTGTGCGTGTGTACGTAAGGCGTCGACAATGCAGGCTACAGGTCGTACCTTTGGTCGGATCATTATGAAATTTGTCATAGCTGTTAACATCAACATTTAGACCAGAATGATTAATTTTGGGGTCATTCGGAAAAAAAACATGGCCGCCAGTGGCCATATTGGATTTCAAAATTCAATCCATTAGCACGGGCTACAGGCCGTACTGTTTCTCTGATCATCATGAAATTTGTCATGGATGTTAATATTGACATGTAGATGGGAACGAGTATTTGGCCCAAAAACATGGCCGCCAGCAGCCATCTTGGATTTTACTCTTTGTATGACTAAATTCTTTAGCACGGGCTACAGGTCGTACTTTTAGTCTGATCATCATAAAATTTGTCAAGAATGTTAATAATGACATGTAGATGGGAACGAGTCATTTTGGGGTCATTCGGTCAAAAAACATGGCCGCCAGCAGCCATCTTGGATTTTACTCTTTGTATGACTAAATCCTTTAGCACGGGCGACAGGTCGTACCTTTAGTCTTATCATCATAAAATTTGTCATGGCTGTTGAAATTGGAATGTAGATGGGAACGAGTCATTTTGGGGTCATTCGGACAAAAAACATGGCCGCCAGCGGCCATCTTGGATTTCAAAAGAATTTAGTCATACAAAGAGTAAAATCCAAGATAGCTGCTGGCGCCATGTTTTTTGGCCGAATGACCCCAAAATTAATTGTTCCCATCTACATGTCATTGTTAACATCAATGACAAATTTTATGATGATCAGACTAAAGGGTACGACCTGCAGCCTGTGCTAAAGAATTTAGTCATACAAAGAGTAAAATCGAAGATGGCTGCTGGCGGCCATGTTTTTTGGCCGAGTGACCCCAAAATTACTCGTTCCCATCTACATGTCAATATTATCATCCATGACAAATTTCATGATGATCAGACGAACAGTACGACCTGTATGACTGAATCCATTAGCACGGGCCACAGGTCGTACTGTTCGTCTGATCATCATGAAATTTGTCATGGATGATAATATTGACATGTAGATGGGAACGAGTAATTTTGGGGTCACTCGGCCAAAAAACATGGCCGCCAGCAGCCATCTTCGATTTTACTCTTTGTATGACTAAATTCTTTAGCACGGGCTGCAGGTCGTACCCTTTAGTCTGATCATCATAAAATTTGTCATTGATGTTAACAATGACATGTAGATGGGAACAATTAATTTTGGGGTCATTCGGCCAAAAAACATGGCGCCAGCAGCTATCTTGGATTTTACTCTTTGTATGACTAAATTCTTTAGCACGGGCTACAGGTCCTACTTTTAGTCTGATCATCATAAAATTTGTCAAGATGTTAATAATGACATGTAGATGGGAAACGAGTCATTTTGGGGTCATTCCGCCAAAAAACATGGCTGCCAGCAGCCATCTTGGATTTTACTCTTTGTATGACTAAATCCTTTAGCACGGGCTACAGGTCGTACCTTTAGTCTGATCATCATAAAATTTGTCATGGTTGTTGAAATTGGAATGTAGATGGGAACGAGTCTTTTTGGGGTCATTCGGACAAAAAACCATCTTGGATTTAAAAATTTAATCTATTGGCACGGGCCACAGGTTGTACTGTTCGTCTGATCATCATGAAATTTGTCATGGATGTTAATATTGACATGTAGATGGGAAACGAGTAATTTTGGGGTCATTTGGCCAAAAAACATGGCCGCCAGCAGCCATCTTGTATTTTACTCTTTGTAAAGAGTACCCTTAGTCTGATTATCATGAAATTTGTCATGGCTATTGAAATTGGAATGTAAATGGGAACGAGTCATTTTGGGGTCATTCAGACAAAAAACATGGCTGCCAGCAGCCATCTTGGATTTTACTTTTCTCTTCATGTCTATAAACTAGTATTAGACATTCAACTTTCCACATTCCTAATCACTCCATTGACTGTAATACATTAAATTATTCCCTTTCCAAGTTGAGCTACAGTGTCATTGACACTTTCATTAGTCTGATCATCATAAAATTTGTCCTGGATGTTAACAATGATATGTAGATGGGAACGAGTCATTTTGGGGTCATTCGTCCAAAAAACATGGCTGCCAGCGGCCATCTTTGATTTCAAAATTCAATCCATTAGCACAGGCTACAGGTCATACCTTTAGTCTGATCATCATAAAATTTGTCATGGATATTAGCAATGACATGTAGATTGGAACGAGTCATTTTGAGGTCATTCGGCAAAAAAAAACATGGCCTCCAGCAGCCATCTTGGATTTTACTCTTTGTATGACTAAATCATTTAGCACGGGCTACAGGTCGTACTTTTAGTCTGATCATCATAAAATTTGTCCTGGATGTTAACAATGACATGTAGATGGGAACGAGTCATTTTGGGGTCATTTGTCCAAAAAACATGGCTGCCAGCAGCCATCTTGGACTTTTCTCTTTGTATGACTAAATTCTTTAGCATGGGCTACAGGTCGTACCTTTAGTCTGATCGTCATAAAATTTGTCATGGATGTTAACGATGACATGTGGATGGGATACATTTTTTTGGGGTCATTCGGCCGAAGACATGGCCGTCAGCAGCCATCTTGGATTTTACTTTTCTCTTCATGTCTATAAACTAGTATTAGACATTCAACTTTCCATATTCCTAATCGCTCCATTAACTGTATTACATTAAATTATTCCCTTTCCAAGTTGAGCTACAGTGTCATTGACACTTTCATTTGTTGGAGTGTTCACTAGGCATCTAAGTGTTCATGCGACTGTCGAAAAAGAACAAAACAGTCGCTTACGATAATGATCACACAGTGGCTGAGTCAAAATTGACACATTCCGAAATATTATTGAACATGGGGGCCGATAATTTAACATCAGTATCAACCAACAGTATCAACTTACAAATCGATTCAAGTGAAAAATAATCATACAAACAAAAAACCGTAACGTCGGTTGGGGCAGAATCACATCGGTCGGTTTTGGTCGGTATTGTTTAAAACCGAAACAGTTGTTTTCTCGGTTAACCGCCCATCACTAGTCTACGTAACAAAACTAATTTAGATGAAGTTGAACGTCAAAAATAGACAAACTAAGAGCAGTAGTAACTAAGGTATAAAAAAACATTAAATAAGCATCTGGTTTGGGTTACATGTACATGCTAGAAAAAAATAGGCTCGGTAGGTGGGCTTAAAATTTTATAACTGCAAAAGTTGAGGAGGGCTATTAATAGCAAAATGTGGAAAACATATGTTCCGTCATCACATGAATCTTTTCTTACAACTCAGGGGTGGATCAGCAAAAAATCCCCTTTTTGGAACGGCTTCTCTGTGATTAGTCAATTTCGCTTTATTGCATAGCGTCGGTGCATGGCCTTTCTCATGCAATTAACCGAATATGCATAAAGCCGAAATCACCCAATTACCACATTTGAGGTTCTTAGATTTTTAGTTTGCACCGTAGAACGAAATGGCGAAAAAGCAAAATCAATCATTCTGTCGCCATCTATAAATTTCAAATTTCATCTCACACCTTGTTGTAAATTACTAGTATGTCAATAAACTTTATTTGTTGTTTTATGTATAAAATTATTACATACCATCATTATCACACACAAAAAACATTAGGAAAAAAACATTTCCTGAACGTGTTTTAATTTCTCACATCCCATAATTTCTACTGCCTATCTATTTATAGACATTATGACATTGTATTCCCAGGTCACACCAAACACATTCCTTGTTATTTCCATTGCAGAATGGATTTATATTGAGTATGCAATTGTGTTTAATACTTTATTTTAATTTAAACAAACATGATAAAAATAGCAAAAGCAAAAACAACAATTACAACAACAACAACAACATTAATAATAGACATTTACGGAATCCAGTTTACAAATTATGTTATGGTGCACTGTTGCCGCCTCTTACTAAGGATTCTCTCGTTGACCTGCATAGGCATTATTGGAACTGTGTATTCATCGTCATCATCAGACTCTGCATCGGGAACTGCCGGTCAGATCTCGCTGGCTATTTCTTCGTCAGTCGGACTGCGAAACACTCTACATCTTCTTCCAAATCCTAAAATTAAAGTGTCAACAAAATTGTAGCTCAAATTGCCAACATGGTGGAAGAGGTCTAACAGGTGGTACAGACAAACAATGGATTGTCAGCGGTCACAAGATTTGTAGCTCACCTATCTTGACTTGTAAATTTGAGCTAATAAAAGGTCGCCAACCAAATGGTGGCAATTTCTAAGAATGGGCTTTTTAGCATTAAGGTGTACAATGAAGGAATGCGTTTGCAATGTAACAAATCTTAGTTTAGTTCTAATCTAACAATAATTGCTTTACAAATGTACCCCAATATCATGGTGATATGTACACTTGTTATTGAGGGCGGGAATGGAATTGAGGGGTGGACATCTGAAAAAAAATTCACACAAAAAAAACGAACTTTTTCAGAGAATTAAGTGTTTTTATGGATACAAATGCAGTTAAAATTTAGTAATCTCTTACACAAGCAACTGTTCCGAGACAATTAACACATTACATCATCGCTAACTGTCCGCACAACATGGCTTTTGCATTAAAATTTTCCCTGCGCTGTTGGATGGGTTAACGTTACATTGATCACGTATCATGACATCTCCTTTATCCTCGTAATTTCTGAGTCGTAATTAATATCAAAGGGTGAACATTTACGATTTCTGGTATCTTCAAAGCCGGATACATCTGTATGATGTCAGCCGTGGAATGGCCTGAGATGTAGGCATTTCTTGTGACCCTCGTACGGGCCATCCAGTCACTCATATTAGTAATTGACAGCCTCATCTTCTTCATCTCAGTGGTCATCAGCAGCAAGTGTTGTTTTACATTATACTCGTCTTCTACAGGCTCGTTGGTAGTCTAGTCATGAAATGGAAATGTTCACATGTTTAACATAATGTACATGTATGCCATCCCCTGTGGCATACCCCCGCACGTGGCATCCAGAAACCTGCAGGTCGAAAAAAGAGAAATATAACAGATGTATTCATTAGAATTCAACAATCGGGTGTGGATTTTGAAAGAGGCGCATACTGGTAGACAACTTCTAACTCGCGAAAATTATGGATGGGTATGGATACCAACATTTACCAGTACATGGACATTAATGTAGAAACTGATAGACAAACTATCAGTACTTTGTAAGAATTCAGAGCTCTACCATTGGTGACAATTAATGGAAAATTTAGTTATGAGCAATAACTAATTTAACATACAATGTACCTTTGTATTTCACCAGATTCAAATTGTTAAACTACAGAAACAAGTCAGAAATATACCGGTATTACACATTGTTATAATGAAATTATTCCTTCATTACTCATGTTCAAGCCATACTAAATGAATCAATGGATGTGGACAGTCGGTTTTTGAACTCAATCGAGAGATTGTTGATATCAGTCAATACTTATGAAAATAACTCTTGAAATTGATATTATTCAAACAAAATCACATGATAGCATTTAGATAAACATACAAATAACAATGGCAGATATTTTACAACCACATTAAAGGTCTTTCATCAGAGAATTTCTCTTCTATACTGTACTGCATTTAAATATATTTACATACTAAGTGTGATTATCACTAAATCCAGCATTCCGATTGGTCGGCACCCAAGTGACTAGTTGAAATTATTTCTCAGTCAACGTGCAAAAGGTCACAACTGCAGCCCCATAATTACATCGACGCGTCATCGATTTTGGAGAAAAGGAACGCGTAATGTTTTGGGCGCATTTGCACTCGCGCAGCATTTACTTAAAAAATCATCAGGTTTCAATATAAAGAATATAAACTTCTCAGCTGGTTTCTGATCGGGTGGTATGGGATATTTTGGGCTGGTTTCGTCCCTATACACTTTTTGATTTAAATACATTTACAAAAGTGGCTTTTTCGCTTTGGTTCAAAAGCCATCTTAAGATGTTAAGGTTACGTATCATTTTCTACCCTTTTTTGGGGTTTCTGCAATCATTTGAACAAATATGAACCAATTTGAATATTTTTTTCTGTACAAGCTTCTTGTGACACCAATGCACACCATATCTATATTATTAGTCCAAATTTTTCTTAAAGTTAAAAATCTTTTTTGTTGGGTTTACAGATAATGCGGGTTGAATTTGCCACGGTGGGGGTATGCTAGAACGCGAGTGCACACGTCTTGTTTATATCAACATTGGGATTCTATTCAAATAAAACATTTGACTCCATTTCTATTTAAATTATTTATTACTTATCCTGAATGAATGAGAATCCATACGGTGTTTCTCTATCAGTCTGCACTCGGTGGTCTGCTTTAATATCTAGCAGCATCTCACCGAGTGAAGAATAAATCATTCCAATACACATTTATTGTACTGCATAAATAGATTAGAAGTTAATTAATTGCAGAATAATTACACCCACTTAATTTTCAATAGTATTTTACCATTATTAACTTAGAAAGAGCAAATATAATTAAATAGGATAATTACATTAGTGGCAGATCACTTTGATGTATACCATAGAACATTCTATATAATACACAGATGGCAAATGTTCAGAAATTGGTACCAGTATCTCATATTGGTTGCAAACTGCGTTCTGTATTTATGCCGCACCACAAGGAAAATTCTGAAAATTCCCAAATTAAAGTATTTTTTACAAGAATTGAACAAAAGAAATTACGGTCAGCGTGAACCCCAGCTTACATGATTTGGCGACTGCTGTGAGTCGATTTCTCTTTTCATACCTATGGTATATCATACAATTTTCTCTGAGGAATTATATTCATGTTTAGCATGATAATGGCTCACAGAAGTTGCCAAATCATGTGATCCAGCTTCCATGCTGCTGGGAATTTTGGTTAATTGTTTGGCCATTTCCATCATATGGCTAATTGAGGTAATTGCTATATTTTATAAGATCTCAAAGCTCTATAAATTATTAAAAGGGCGGCTGATATCAATGGGGGTAGTGTCAAGATAATGTGAATGGATCATGGAGAAGATGGGGCTTCCAATGAGGGCCACCATTGTAGTATAAACATGGAATTTGCAACACAACAGCTCATCCGTACAATACTTTATTCACTATATAAATTTGGGAGCACACTCGCTGAACCGATAGCCAACAAGGCAAGTTCCATAAAATGTGTATTTGTGCTTCACATCATGATCATTTATGTACTGCCCGATCATGCACTGTGATGAAAATTTTCACGAGTCCTCTAGCTCTGTTGCAAGATTTTCAGATAATTTTTTACTTGATGTGTGAGTACAATGTAGGTGCAGCCATTTCGTGATTCTCTTCCTTATCTGGTCTGGAGATCGAGCAACAAACGATCTTCCATAAACGTGGACATTTTCGATGCACTGCTTCGCCACATTGTCACTTCGCCACTGGTTACTACTAGTAGATGTACTGAATCACTGCATTGTCACTCTGAATTACGACATTGTCACTGAATACTCTAAATGTGCACCAGTCCACAAAATTTGTGTGTGTGCTAATCAGAATACATCATGATCAAAATATGGGCATTTTCAATGTACTGCTTCGCCACATGGTCACGGAGTCACTCAAAATGTGCACCAGTCCACAAAATGTGTATGTGTGCTAATCCGATTACATCATGATCAAAATATGGGCATTTTATATTCACTGCTTCGCCACATTGTCACCGAATCACCACATTGTCACTGAATTGAAGGACTCCAAATTTGCACTTGTCCCCCAATTTAGTCTAAATCTCCTTTGGAAATAATTCTATCTGGTATCGTATTCTATTGGTTGTAACTATCATGTCCACTCCGACTTTCTATACTAACACTTGCCTCCTGTCCATACTGCGTCCACAATGGCATTGAAAACAATTGAATCATCGACAAGAAATGTACAAACAAAACACGTCGTTTCATGAAATAAACATGTGGGGGCGAAGTTTTAATTTCCGGGTCACTTGTGGCCTCGAAAAAAGTCATTAAAACAATAAAAATAAGTCTTGTGTGCATTATAATTAACCATGTGTCTGATACGCAGTCCACCTTGATTATGTTTTCGAACGCATCTGGGGAATGGGAGTATCAATAAATGCAGATTCGAAACAATTAAATGCTATTAAATTCCATTATAATCATAAGCGGGCACCTGCGACGTAAATAATCTCACGACATTGCTTTCGCGTAAATCAGCCCAATCAAACCAAACTATATCTGGTTTTCACAAAGACATTTCTTGCAGTTTTTGGCGCAATCCGAGAAACTGCTCGTGCCCAAAATCGGCTGCTTGTATGGGAAAAAATGTTTCTATTCCGACATATTAAACATTATATTGTTATTGAATAGCATTTCAACTTCTAACCTACATGTATGATTTAAAGAATTGAAATTTTAGTCTATTAATGCTGTTTTTATGTCTTTTTTAAACATGACACACTGAGTAATTATCAAAGTATTTACGTCGACGCTGCACATCTTATTTCTGTATCCTCACGATCATGGCTTGTGTTTTGTTTACATTGGTTACTATTTGTGATCACGTGTCAACAACAGTTAATAAGATTTTTACAATACTGGAATCAATTTCATAATGCATTTCCACATTTTATTGAATTTCGTTGGTACATTATTAAATGCAAATAAGTAGAAGTTGGTTAACCCTTTGCTAGTGATTGGGGAAACATGAAGGTAATACGGGAAATCGAGGTTACAACGTCAAATTTCATACAAAATCTTCGCGGTGTTTTTGTTGATAAAATATTGGGGATAATTTTATTTAACGTTACGATGTCAAAGTATGGTACGCATTCATATGGACTAGTTGGTGGACCCAACAAATCAAACAGAGCTAGACGCTCTCAATTAGTTGGGAAGTTGGATCTTCAATCACTACCTCCATGGGCTTTTTTCCATTATTATTATTTTCTTTCCCACTTATAACATGCAAATACAAACATTGCATATCAATTTTGTTGAAGACTATCTATTCTGAGTCAGTATCAACAAGCTACCCGACGAAAAAATAATCAAAATGTGACATTTGTAGCTGTTTGAAAAATACGTGTAGATGGCTTCCCCAATCGCTAGCTGGGGAAAAATAGCCCCTCATTTCAATCACCAAATTCACATGTAACTAAATGGTTTTATCTGCTGCTATTAACCCTTTACCCAACAAACCGGCCAAAACCGGCCAAATAAAGCTTCAACAGCCTAAAATATCTTCGGTCTGTCTCAATAGAACCATACAAATATGGATATCATTGAAACCGGCTCATTGACCACATTGTGATGGTTACAGTTATGCCCTGTGCCAATGCATTCTCTTATATATGCGAGTCGACCATAGGTCGCCTCGCATATATAAGAGAATGCATTGGCCTAAAAAAATCTTTTTTTAACACTTTTTATCATTTTTATAATTTTTAATGTGTTAAGCCAATGCATTCTCTTATATATGCGAGGCGACCTATGGTCGACTCGCATATATAAGAGAATGCATTGGCACAGGGTAAAAAAGGCCCGTTCTGTTGGGTAAAGGGTTAAGTAATAAGTTCAAGCGATAGTGACAGATTACGAAGTCATTGTGCACAATACCTGACTCTCGAAATATAATCTGATATTTTCGAGAAATTCGAGACCGTTAATTTGTCAACATTTAAAACTTGAACTGTAGTAAATTGACGGAACTGAAAGCGGAACGAACTTAACTATATATATATATTGTTGTCTCCAAACTCACTCATCGTGGTATCCATTGTTGTTATATGTGCTTTTAAATCTATTTGAATCGGGGGGGAAAAAAAACTCGTAACAAACAAGAACATGTTATAGCCGGAATCCAATTATGTTCGTTTATGTTCGTTCCGTCTCCGATTCTCGTTTTCTATTTTCACGAACTTTTTGCAAATACAAAATGGCTGAAAGTTCGAAGCGGTAGAAATACGCTCTCGATTTATGTGAAGAATGACATGACTAACATCTGAAACATGCATTGACACCACACTAGAAATGTACTAGAAGCTCTGATCTACAAGTATGTGGCAGTTTTGGTTGTTAAATAATATTTTTAGTGTGTGTTATCGCTTGTGAAAAGTCGAGTAAATGTCCATACCATGATTGGTGACGGCGTACTGATTTCAATGATATAACCGCCAGAGTTTTATAGAGCTATGCTCTGATAATAAAAGTCAGGTTTACGGACTATCATATGGACATGAACTAGAGTGATTGGTGCACATGTAGATGTGAAAAGTTAAAGGAATGCACGCGTAAAACGATCTCATTATTTTATTAGAAAGTGATTGCTAACAGTAAAGAAATTACAGCGACTGTGTTGCCTTACCGTCTTAATACACAACTCAATCAATGACGTTTTCTGTTTTGCAAATTTATATATTTATACCGTATATGCAATATATAATGGGGGATAATTTTGTTTAACGATGTCAAATTATGGAACGCTGGTAAGCATTCATGTTTTACACAAGTTATGACCACTTACCTCACGGTTACATCTCCATAAAAACAGTCCACATGACAGTTAATCCTTATTTAATTAACATCAAATTATTTTTCGCTGACGAAAGACCGTTAACATCGTTTGATGTTCATTATACCCCCACTTTCGAAGAAAATGGGGGGTATACTGGATTGACTGCGTCTGTCCGTCAATCACGCTTTCTCCCTCCGTGTGTCCGTCGCTCCGTCCGTCCGTCCGACTTCATAACTCGAACAACTATGAACCTTACTTACTTGCTCTTCATCTGTACGCCCGTATTCGGACAACCTCTATATAGAGTGTGTATAGTCCTATCACTTTTTGTGTATATACATTGGAGATGGAGCAACATCTGTATTTACAGCTACAGTAAATCAAAGGAGCATATGGTCAAAGGTTGTTTGTTATGAGTATCAGTTCGGTTTGGAGTTCATCAGTAATGTATTATATAGCAGTCGATCTGTATGGAATTGTAGATTTGCAGAGTTTGCAGATACCATTACTTTTATTATATCCCTGTCTATTGACTTCGAGCGTGTATGTATTTGTTACCAGCTTCAGCTTTACCGCAAGTCTTTTTGATGCTCTTCCAGGATCGCCTTGTATAATGAGGATAGGGTGTATCTTTCCTGGGTTGTATGCGTGGTGATTCAGAAGTTCAAGTGATTTGCTGCATACTGCCTCATTAATAATTCTATTCCTCTAACATTTGTTGATCGCATCTTTGGTCGTTTTCTTCCATTCATCTTTGCTTCTTGGTTTGGTTAGAAGTTCCCATGGAGATGGTAAATCGTATTTTATTAGAATATTTTGTATTTTGATAAACCAGCCTTTACTTTTGGGTGTCTTTGTTGATAGTTGTCTCACTGCAAGTTGTTTTTCGATCGTTGTGTCTTCACTACAGCTTAGATAAGATAAGTTTAATAGGCAAAACATCCTTATAAGGACAGTATGCAAACATATTAATATATAGTTGTACATTGAACAATACAATAAATGATATAATAATAGATGGTAATATATAACCATTTAAGTACAGCTGAATGTGCATAGGGTCGTCTCGTCTTCATTTATTCATTGCTTATGAGGCGAAGCTCATCGCGTGCGAAAAATAATTTTCGGATTATATGACATATTGAAGTGCATGAATTTGAAATATTGTTGGATAGGATTTTGACAAGCTGTTCAGTTTGTGTCATGTTTTCAAAGTCTGGGAACTGTGTCTTCATAAGAGTTATTAGTTCGAGCCGCGGTGTGCGGTAAGCACTACATTCCAAAAGAAAGTGTTTTTCATCTTCAATAGCATCATCGGAACAAAATATACATAGTCTTTGTTCCAATGCAGTCGGTGGTTGGGTGTGGCGTCCCTTTTCAATAGCCAGTTTATGATTACTTATACGCAGTCTAGTAAAAACGATTCTATTTTCTATTGATGGTGTGTGAAGAAGATAAGGTTCTATTTCGTACTTAAGTTTGAAAAGTCGGTATGTTCGTAATTTATTACTTCCCGTTTTTGAGCATTCATCAGTGAGACTCTGTCTGAAATATATATAATAATCTTCAATAAGATTTCTTTTGAATTGACTCAGAACTGGTCCCGGATTGTTTAGGTCTGCAATATTCCACCCCAGTGATTCTGCCGTTTTGAAGATTGATTTCTTAACCGATGCCACTTGTTGTTCCAACGCAGCATTACGGAGCAGATTACAGTCCGACCGTGAAATTATCTTAATTACATAAGATGAAAGTCTGCATGCCTAACTCGGCGCGAACCGCGTTGTTCGAAGAAAATCTGCCGACTCCGAGTAACCGCTTACAATATTTTATGTGTACCTTCTCACATGGAAGGCGGTCGTGATTTTTAGTGGTTATTTCCACACCCCATATTTCGCTACCATATAACAATATCGGCTTAATTAATCTATCGAAGAGTTTTACAGAAGTCACTAGTGGAATCGGTGCGTCGTTTGTACATGCGTTAAATAAAGAATGCATTGCTTTGAGTCCTTTAGCACTCAATTCTTCCATTGCATGTGAGAATCTACCCGTATTACTAAATTTAATTCCAAGATAATTGTATTCATTAACAATTTCCAACTTTTGATTTCCAATGTGAAAGTCTGGTAAAGTTTTTGTTTTCCTACTTCTAAACACCACACATTTAGTTTTATCAGTGTTCACGGTGAGTTTATTGTTCTCAGTGTATCTATTTAGTCTGTTTAGACAGCACTGTAGCCCACTTGGGGTATCAGAAAGTAAAACCAGGTCGTCAGCGAATAAAATGTGATTAAGTGTATCATTGCCTAAATGGACAGCCTCGCAAGGACTGTCAAACTCTTTTTTAATGTCGTCAATAAAGATTTTGAACAGGTTTGGGGACAATATGTATCCCTGCCTAACACCTATCGTGGATAAGCATGGAGGCCCCAACCCTTTGTTTGTTTTGGTGATATAGTAGCTATTGTCATATAGTGACTGTATTATCCGTAGTATGAGTCCCTTAATGCCCGCGCATTTTAATTTTTTAAAAAGTAATTGTCTGTTTACTGTATCGAACTCTTTTCGGAAATCTATGAATGCAGCATATAGGGGCTTTCCCAATCGTTTGTATTTTTGAATGGCCGCTTATGTTGTTAAACATTCCTAGAATCTTGTTTTCAATTACACCTTCTAGTGGAATGATGCCGGTAAGAATATATATTGCAGGATCGGCTGTACTTGTTGGTAAGGAGAGAAGCTGTTTTATAATTTTATAATATTTTGTATGCAATCTTCTTAGGACTGCCTCTCTGCATGATGCTAATTGCGGTTCGGTCCACCTTTTTTTTTTTAAGTTACGTCTCATTTTCGACTTATTTTGACTTAGAAAATTCGGTCCGACTTAATAACTTTAACAAATATGAACCGATTTCAATAATTTTTTGTATACATGCTTCTCACAATACCCTATCTATATGATGCGGCTAGGGATTGGCTCAGACTGTTTTTCGTAATATTACACTTCATTTTCGACTTAATTTGACTGAAAATTCTGTCCGACTTAATAACTTTAACAAATATGAACCAATTTGAATAATTTTTTCGCACAAGCCTCTTGTGACACCATATCGATATAATTAGTCCGAATTTTTCTTTAAATTTGAAAATCTTTTTTGTTGGGTTTACAGATAATGCGGGTGGGGGTATGCTAGCATGCGAGTGCACACATCTTGTTAAATCTAAATACAGTATAGTAGAGACATTCTCTGATGAAAGACCTTTAATGTGGTTGTAAAATCTCTGCCATTGTTATTTGTATGTTTATCTAAATGCTATCATGTGATTTTGTCTTAATAATGCCAACTGAAGAAGGCCAAAGGCCAAAAGCTTTTGAAGAGTTGAAGGAACGCATTTATCACTACCGGTAATTATAAATATATAACCACTTTGAAATTAAAGGTGGATTATCTCTTTGTAAACATGTATTATATAGTTACCGGGGTATAAAATATTAGATTTGAATCAAAGACTCCGAATATTTTCTGGTCTAAAAAGGTGTATTTGTTCAGCTAACGAACAATAGTGGTTACTGTTAACAGAGACCAGAAATTATATTGTGCATTTTTGTCACAAATAAACGTTAATTATACTCATTATCGCTTATATCTGTGGAACAAAACAATACAAACAACCAATCTGTGACATTTGACATTCGTTGCGTAGCCGTAGGAACAGCCCAGTGCTCTATATCGCAATACGGTCTCATCCGAATGGTCGGTTCTAAAAATAGTAGCATAAACGGGCCCGATTTAATATTCGAAATAAAATCAATATTAATTGATAGAAGCTTTTCCGGACATAGGTCTTCAGTTCATATCTATTATTTTATACCCACGCAACTATTTAAAATTTGTTATTTAAAGAGATAATCCATCTTTAATGGGTTATAGATTGAAACAATAAATGTTTGTAGTTGGTACATGTGCATGTATATTTAATAGTACTTTAAGCATGATGCAGTAGTGGCATTCCTACATAGCTATCACC
This sequence comes from Siphonodentalium dalli, assembly GCA_032622095.1. Taxonomy (NCBI): domain Eukaryota; kingdom Metazoa; phylum Mollusca; class Scaphopoda; order Gadilida; family Siphonodentaliidae; genus Siphonodentalium; species Siphonodentalium dalli. Next base: position 48,170,968 of record CP136063.1, on the reverse strand, counting down.
AAACGGCAACAGAAAGAACTTTGTATTGATTGCATCTACATGAATGGTTTCAAATATACTTGACAAATTAGAAAGTTTATATATCTGAAGATTTATAAAAGAAGTAGGTTTTGAGAATAACTCAGCTTTATTGCTGAATGTGCTGTACACGATCAGAGTTCCTTGGTTGCAAGTAATATTCTTAACAACAGCAACATGGTCAGAACCAAGAAGAAAGCAATTATCGCCATAGCAAGAAGAGAGAAGAAATTTGCCAGCAATTTGTAGTTTTTTATACTGGCAAGCATTTCCTGAAAAGTCTGAAGGTACTGGACCATTGGAGTGAAGACCATACATTTTGGTACCGTTCATTACAATGTACTTCGGAATAACATTTGTTTGTTCTACAGTTCTATTAACAACTTGCTGCAATGGGTATGCAGTTTTCCTCACTCTTCGTTTAAGGGGTCTGCATATAGTTTTCAAATGGGAAGGCAGAGAAAGAATCAAGGTGATCATGGAGTTTCACTTCATTCGCCAAATGGATAAGTCCATGAACATTGTAAAAGCTGACGATTTGCAAATCAGTCCATGAACATTGTAAACAACGTTTTCCTCACCATAGAGTTCTCCGAATGTTTCTACGAATTTCACAAGCTGACGATTTGCAAACTTGGATTAAAACTGTTGGTCTGTCGGAGTGTCCTTCCATCCATTGTTCTGTCCATCCATCAATCAACAATTGTTTTCTTCTCGAGATCTATATGAATTCCCTACCTGCATGTGACTCACATTCAGATTTGTTCAAATAAGTTAATCAGGTCAAATAGGAGGGATGCCAGGGTCATAACGTTTTCCCTCCATAGTAATTCTAACATATATTACTTCTCAAGAACCATCAAGTCTATTTAGCTTATATTTGTGTATGCAGGGTCCTTGGGTGGCATGTTTTGATCTGGTCCAATGGGGTCCTTTTTGGAAAATCAATTAACTTCAACTCTTAAAAGCGAATGTTTAAAATTATAAGATGAATAGATATCAGATGGGGATTCGTGTGCATTTTCCCTAGGTGACTCACATTCAGATTTTTTCAAATGAGGTCACTCTTTCAAATGGTTGTGAAGCCAGGGCCATAACTCTTGCCCTCCATAGTAATTCTTAAAAACGACTTCTTCTCATCTACCATTAGGTTGAATGGGTTCATATTTGGTATGAAGGGTCCTTGGGTGACTGGAGTTCATATTTGTTCAAATGGGGTCACTTGTTTTAAATGGGGTTTCAAATTTATTCATATGGAGTCACCAGATTAAATAGGGTGGGACCAGAGAGATAACTGTATGTCTCTATAGTAATACTTAAAATGTCTTCTCAAGAGAGGTTGGACTATTTAGCTGACATATAGTATGGAGGATCCTTTAGTGACTGAGATTCAGATTTGTTAACATGATTCAACCTGTTAAGAAATGACCAGTAGCATACAGTTGGTAATTTAAAAGTAGATATTCGCCGATCTACATACATGAAGCCTCTCTATCCACATATCCTGTTTAGATCTACTTCTTTTAAAGTGATTATGAAAAGTTCAAACTGTTATGGTCTCCAAAGTGCCAGTCTTATCAGTCTTTGCAGTCTGGTGAGCGACCCCACAGTCTTTGACTGTCTTGTTCTGTGCCTCATCAGAGCTAGGCCATCCCTGAATTCTATATTGCAATCCAGACATTTGAGCTTCATGGGTGCCATCTGTGAAATATAAATTGGAAATATTAAAATACCATATTGCTTGTCCCTTCAGTATATTGTTTATGGTAGAACTTTAGCCTGTGACCTTGTTACTGGACCTGTGGATGGGGTGTACCATTTCTTTGCTTTACCCATAAATGGTTTTAACCGATTGGCATGCACAACCTTGGAATCTGATTTTAGTGACCGTGTGACCTATTAACAACTTGCTGCAATGGGTATGCAGTTTTCCTCACTCTTCGTTTAAGGGTCTCCATATAGTTTTCAAATGTGAAGGTAGAGAACGAATCAAGGTGACCATGGAGTTCACTTCATTCGCCAAATGGATAAGTTCATGAACATTGTCAACGATGTTCTCCTCACCATAGAGTTCTCCGAATGTTTCTACGAATTTCACAAGCTGACGATTTGCAAACTTCACATATATAGAGTTCTTGGACAACACGGGGTTATTGAGAATCCTGCAGGCAACAAATGATCGTACAAAGATAGTTGAGAATAGACATACAATCGACAGGTATAACAAGAACATTCTCAGCTCAGTTGCCTTCCATCTGTCGCACTCTGATAGACTTCTTGGCTTCCGAGAGAACTCATGTGGAATGAAAGATTTGAAAGAGGTCAGTTTGTTTGATATAGCAGAAGTGACATGTAAAGGTTGTCGGCATGGGTGTATCAAACGTCCTGCGCCTGATAAATTTTCTCATCACGCCGAGACACAACAAATGCATATAATCGATTGGGAATGATGTCACGGGTCCCAATTGCAATTCTGACAGTGGATAGTCACTAGTCGGCAGTGTGATGTTCAACATCTGACTTCGACAGGAATTAAGAATCTGTCCTGAGAGGGTCAGTCAAGTCTCTATTAAACCTATAACTTTTATAATGACCTCAGACCATCTATAGAGTGATATACTCAGTTGTACAATGCATGTGTAATCCACTGTTAATAGCATGTCATGTGAATTGTTCAAACATTTAAAAAAAATTAACTGCTCACTATCACTGACCAATAATAAATCACCAGTGAGTATTTCGAAACATAATGTATCAACTTGTTTTCAAAATAAACTAACATGCTTGTGTAACAGTCAAGATGTTATGTTTTGTGTCCTTTCCTCATTCATTGTGTTTTTGTACAACTGCGCTCGCCTCTGCCATTTTGGAAGTGTGGTACTTACCAACCCCCTGAAACCATGTGATTCCCTGCCATGATCAACACAGCCATTCGCAGTCATGGAGTGGCCTTATTCACTTCGATGAACTCTCATTTTATTTCCATCTTACTCAGTTTGGAAACTGATCCTCCATCAACGATTTAAGTGGCGCCACAACCAAAACAACACAGTTTTAAGGAAGTTCCTCCACAACGAGAAATTTCCAAAAAATCATCTTGCATCTTTATCTTTAATCACGCTGCAATTTGATGTGGCAAGTTTTTCCCAAATAATGTCATCGGAAGCACATCTAATGTGTCTCTTCTATTGGCAATAATGTTGCGGATAATTACATTTTGTTCGGTTTTAAGCTCCGGAATAGCAGTTCGAGAAGATAAAATATGCTGTAAAATTATCATTCATTTTGGTTGATTTCTGAATCACTCTTTCTTTATTTACGATGGAATGGATACTATTTTTAACATCCACACCGGGGGGGGGGGGGGGGGGGGCTGATTTTTTTGGACGCACCCCCTAAAATAAGAAAAAAATAATTTTAAATCTATTCACGACCATATCAAACAGAATCAAAGGTAAGTTTTAAATTGGTCCGTTTCTGGCAGATTCCAAGTGTTCCTGTATCTTGATACAACCTGATAGAAGGGGGATATGGCCATTGTACTAATAACACAGTAAATCATTTTCATTTTTCATCAAATTTATATTGTCCGTTTTAATACACAGCATTACATGTCTTTAATACCGGTATTAATCAGATTTATATTAATAAATTTTCATATTTTATTTTACTGTTTAAGTTTAATTTGATTTTGCCTTTCTTGCGAAGCACGCTCAGTACCTGTGCATATTGTCTTAGTATTTCCTTGGAAAAGTCAGATGTTATCATTTCATTTGATTAGGATAAATATTATTTATGCTGGCAAAAGTATCAAACAATTGAAAAACTATCAACGGTTATGATGTTGTTTTCGACATTGAAAAATACATTTTGAAATAAAAAGTGTTTTATTCTACAGTATGCACAGATATTGTGAGGTAATATTTATAGTGCCAATAAGCTAAAATTGAGTTTAATTTTTACATAAATAGTCCAGTTACTAATTAATGACTTCTTCACTGTTCCCAAAAAGGTGCCACCAACCATCATATCAGAACACCTTATAGCCATACATGCAATGACAGTTATATAGTATATAAGTATATATATAGTCTTATATTACACCTCTACCTTGCTCAAATGCTTTTGATCCTGATACTGCTGTATACTGCCTGTTGCTCAACCTCGTCTTCTCCCTCGACCTCTTGCCACATCGTGTCCTGACCCTTGCCATCTCACTACATCTCTCATCACACCTCTCCCTTTACCTCTCGCTAAAGCTCACCAACTTCCTCTTCCTCTCGGCATTACCCCTCTACCTTGCTCTTTTGATCCTGATACTTCTGTATCTGGGATTCCATGACTGGAAATTGTGAATGATGGTCCTGGAGTTGAAACCGGTACTGGATACTTCAAGGGACAAAAATAGAATAATCATCTGTAGGAAACCAAATTACTAGAAAATTATCAAGTGTAGTAACATGACTCTTCCTTTACCTTTTGTTTTATGGTGCCCATATTCAGAATGAGCAAAGGGTGATGCCACAGTGTCCTGGGCCCACAAACAAGGTACCCCGCCTTGCTCACCGGAAGCTAATATTATGCTAATGATGAACAGACAGTCTGCCGTAGGAGCAGTTTTAGCCAGTCAAAAATAAAAATAGTGTAAATAAAATTGTAGAGAATCCTGAATCTCATGAATTGCTTACATATTGGTGTACATATACAAAACACAACATATGCAACTTTAAATCACACACGCAGTCGTGGCCAGGTTATTTTGTTTATATAATCATCGGAGGTGCCGTTGTTGTAGCGAGAGGTATCGGATTCCTCCGAGATCGCAGCGGGCGCACGAATTACTATATTTTACAGATTCCTGTGTTATCATAACAGTTACGTTGATATCTCTGTGGCTGATATTTCAGAATTATATGTATATCATAAAATTCCCCGGAACATGTATATGTTATATCAATCAATAATGATCTCTTGTACCGAAGAATCATAGTTGTGGTATGTCCTTCAAAATTGGGAGGTGTCCGAAAATTTTAAATGGCCGCGTTCCCGTTGCATTAATTTAGTATGTCCGTCATCAATGGAAAGTAACGAACTTATCCGAAGCGCGCCCAATTCCTTTTCCTCTCGACATTACTCCTCTACTTTGCTCAACCACATTTGATCCTGTCTCTGGGATTCCATCACTGGAAGTTGGCAATGATGGTTCTGGATTTGAAACCGGTACTAGTACTGGAATACTGTGAGGGAGATAAAATAGAATAATCATCTACATGTATATGAAACTAAATTACTAGAAAATTATCAAGTGTTGTAACATGACTGAACAGTCCACCTTTATAAAACAATCTGAAAGCTATTTTCATCGTAAAAATTATTTTAACTTCTTTGTCTCATTGATTAATTAATTAAATTGATTAAATATATAACACGCCTGTGAAAAGACTGACTGAACTGAGATATGTTCTATACTAGTACTTATAAATAGCTGGGGTTTCTGTCAAAAGTAGCATGGAGGAAAACAATCACCTTTCGTATTTCCAAATCACTAATGTTTGGTATTCAATAAGTTTTTCCAAAACATACCAGATAAAAGTATTTCAGCAACAGAGACATTGATGTAAATGCTTGAGACTCACCTGAAATTCAAGTAGTAGGGATTTTGTTCAGAAATCTGGTATGCATCGCTGCAAGTCTCAGTTCTACGTGAGCAGTTGATCCACGTTCTAACCAGTCCACACGATGATCGTCGGGCAAAGGTTCATGTTCACGTGCTGTATGGACACCGAGTCCCTCCCCAAATAACCATTCATGCTTGTCAAGCATCGACCTCCATTGTCTCTGTAATTAATAATGAAATAATGCTAAAAAAAGGTTTTGATCAAGGCATTGCCACATTGAACAAATGGCCCATGTTGGACCATTTTTTTTCTATTTTGGATTTCACTGTAGTGAAGTAATCGGTCACCTGGAAATTAGTTATGTTTCAAATATCGAACAGGAGCTAAATAAAATGGTATATATGTGGGTATTCAGAAAAAGGTCTAAGGCAACGATGACTTTCAGTTATATTGTCACCCCAGGCTGTCCAAACCCCCAAGTTTATTGGGTTATGTATATGAGAAAATGAATTCTCGAAGAAAAACACCAGTAAAAAACTAATCCTTTGCTATATGGTCAACGCGTTTTGATTATTGTAACTCCTCATTCAAGACTAAATGTGGTTTGTGAAAAAGGATGGATTTTATTTATTCTTCACAAAAACATGCCACGTCTTCTTCCAGGTTTACTCTGATATAGTGCAACGTTGACATCCATCAAGAGTTGGTTGACGTCCTTCTCTTTTCTTTTTAATTTGATTTCTATGGGTGGGGTGTGTCCATGGTGTGTGGCAATATAATGTTCATGGAGTGTGTGTGTGGGATGTGGTTGTCGTGTTGTATGTGGGTAAGCCTGGTGTTGTGTTGATTTGTGAAAAGATCACTGTGTTCCCATGAGTCATATGGGTTGTCTGCGGGGCTGCATGGAAGCTTCCATCTTGTAGGTTCTGTGTCTAAATATATGTTCATCTAGTTCAGGATCATCGATATCTGGGAATCAGACAACATTCTCAAGACCTCGCTCTCTCACTCGTCTTAAACTTGTTAGCCGTGCCACTACAAACATATCAGCTATCCCAGTCCAAGATTTCCTTAGATGTCTCATAAAAATTAGCTGCTCTGTGTTGAATTCCAGTGAATGTCTTCCTGGATGGCCAGTATATATAACCCCAGTGTAGTGCTGCAGATCCGCAACGCAGGCACCTAAAAAGACTACATTTAATATTGGTGATCACCAATCTTCTCTGCTAATTTAACAATAGTATCTCAACCAACTTTTAACCCTTTGAGTGCCAGGTCCGATTTTTGTATCGACCCATATACACTGTGCCAATGCATTCTCTTATATATGCGAGTCGACCATAGGTCGCCTCGCATATATAAGAGAATTCATTGGCCTAACAATTTTTTACAATTTTAATAATTTTTTCTTGTATTCTTTAACAATTTTATAATTTCACCCATACAGAGGCCCAGACAAACATGAGCAGACGACACTCTTCTATATGCTTCTATATATGTGTGGGGCTCCCTGCAGGGTAATGGATGTTTTTTATTTTATGTCCTAAAAATTGTAAGAAATTTTTTTATTTAAATTTTTTTTTTTATAAAAATAGGCAAATGCATTCTCTTATATATGCGAGGCGACCGATCTCATCGTCCCTAAACCTACAAAATAAGTCTGTTAAAGAATATAGGAATAAATTATTAAAATTGTAATAAATTGTAAAAAAAAAAATAAAAAAAATTGTTAGGCCAATGCATTCTCTTATATAAGAGAATGCATTGGCACAGGGTATATGGGTTGATACAAAAATCGACCTGGCACTCAAAGGGTTAAATATACCAAAGATGTCAGTGGTGGATAAAACTGAGAAATAATATCATTTTCAAACTTATTATCACCCAAAAGAACATGAAATGATAGTGTCAATGACACTGTAGCTCAACTTGGAAAGAGAATAATTTCATGTGTTACAGTTAATGGAGAGATTAGGAATGCGGAAATGTCTAAGTAATAAGTAATACTAAATATTAACATGAAGATATATATATATTAAAATTATATTAAAAACATTTCATAGCTCCCATCTAGTGGTCACCCCAAAGATCAATATGAAGTTCAGTGACAACCAGATGAGGAGGATGGCCTGTTGGGTGTGCCAAAGGATTTAGTCATGCAAAGATTAAAATGCAAGATGTTTTTCATCTAAATATTTTCAAATATGATAACTCTCATTTAGAGGTGATTCTAAAACATGCTTGAAAATATTGACATACGAACGTCGCCAACAAGGGCAATTGAAATTGGAATTGAATAAGCAGGCGCCGTCTCCGAGTGCAGTAAAGGCACTAAACTATCACACCCCTCTGGTAACATTACCGCTGCTGTGTAGTCAAGATCCCTCCTGGTAATATGTTCCAGGAACTCTGTGTTCTGTTTAGGGATTTCATATCCAGAGCTTTTTTCCACCTCAAATTTTGTCCGACTCGTGAAAATCACCCTTTCTTCTTAAGCTGCATCAGCTAGCTTGGCTAGGCATCTTTCGAAATGCAATTCCTTGTTCTGAAATAAGTGTGCTATATATTAATTATCTAACTTTTTTCATATTCGCGTGTCTACTCTTTAAGTGGTACAATTCTAAATTGAAAACACTATGATTCTGACGCTGGTTGATTCACCTGTTCGTCGAGTTGTAATACATATACGGAGATGAAGCTTCAAAGACTTCAAGAGTGGTCGCATCCATAATGGCGACCCGATAATGCGCATAGCGTGCAGTATTGATATCTATACATTCCGAAATAATCCGTCGAGAGACCTTGCAGGGGTGCTGATTCATGAGGATGTATGTGGATAGTATTGGCATGTTCACGTGTATAAAATAAGTACAATAATACAAAACTATAACCTCACATTGCTATGGTCGTCATTTCTGTTAGATTGTGCATAATCAGGAATGTTTTAGATATATAAAATAGAAAACTAGAACGCGTTAACTGTGTGTTATTTAATAAAGTGTCAATTTTAGCAAACAAATACGCGCTTTGTTGTGGGAGAACCTCACATCCATATGTCTCTTCAATCAGATCGGGAATAACCAAGAATGTATTATATACTATGTGAATGTGCAAAGACATTGGATGCGGGTTCTATACATACATGTATGGATATTTTCACTTGAAGTTCATATACACATTCTCGGAGGGATATACCTTTAGCAAAGATTCAATCGGTTTCCTTGGAGCATCTCGCTTTATATAGTTATCTCCTCTATGCGATCATGCATAAATTTTGAATTATATTAATTTATATATGTATGTTATAGGCATTCACTGTGCGCAGAAGTAGAACCACCCCACATTGATATGGTCATCTCATCTATGCGATCCTGCGTAATTGAACGTATATTTAGTCCTTAATACATGTTAGAGCTTTCAATGTGCATTTTATATTATTAATAACATCAATTTAAGTTAACGTACACACACTCATCGTGGTAACATCAGAACACAAACAACCGCACTAGTATAGGTACACCTCGCATTCATATGATCGTCTTCGCTATGAGATCGCGAAACACCGATAACATGTTAAATACATTAAATCATTGGGTGTGCGATCCATACTTATGGATACTATCACATCAAGTTCATAGATGAAATAGCCGAGAGATATAACTAGCAAAGATACACGCAGTATATTTGGAGAACCTCACATTGATATGGTCGTCTTCTCTGCGATAGTGAATTACTGAGAGTCTATCAATTTCTTGATGTCTGTCATATGCGTTCAGATTGTATGTTATAATATTAATACTATCGTATGAAGTTCACAATCATTAGCTCTTAGTGATAAATTTAAAAAAAAACATACACACCTTATCACACCGTTTCAGAACCTTGCCGCCATATGGTCGCCCATAACATATAACGTTTAGAATTATAGCCACACACCCAGATGCCAGTCTCCTCTATTAGACAATGCATAAATGAAAGCATATTATGTTTTATGAAATGTACAGGCTTTCAATGTGCATCCTATAAATATTAACAATATTGTTTTAAGTTCACACGGTAAACTCAGAGTGAAAAATCAGAAAACATACCATCGTTTCTTGTGGATGAGATATTTGATAACGGAGAACTTGTCAGGTTCATTATGGATTTATCTGGAATCGATGTGATTTTATACATGTCGATAATACAATTCCAAGCTTACATGATCAAACCCAGAGATAAATACCAGCATCGAGCTCCGTTAAAATATCCTCTATTGGAGGTGGGGTAGCAATCCCTTCCGCTAGTGTCATCTGTCATTGTCTGAGTTGATCATCCGTTCAAGGGGTACATGTAGGTGGTTCCGGGTAACACTCAAAGTAAGAGGGAAAAATTTGTATGGGAGCCACATCTGCCCACTCGCATACCGGAAGTGTGTAGTCTAAACCATGGTCAATGGGTTGTAATGGGGCCTCTTCCTTGGTCTTCACGATCAGGAGTGTTTCCACTTGAAGTTTCTTCGTTTCGTCCTTCGTAACCACCTTAACGATTTTAGATTTTATGCTCATCTCGGTCTTCGTACCAGTATGTCTTCTGTCTTGATGTCTTCTCAACTCCCGTTCTCTTCCCTTCTTAACTTTGAAATTGCATTTATCGCATTACAGGTGGCGATGTTCCCGTTTTCGGTGCCTCATCAGAGCTAGGCCATCCCTGAATTCTATATTGCAATCCAGACATTTGAGCTTCATGAGTGCCATCTGTGAAATATAAATTGGAAAATTTAAATAATAGAATTTTCTCAGGGGTTGACATCTTTTTCTTCAGTGGACATCTGACCATATTGCTTGTCCCTTCATCTTTGAATCGTTTATGGTATAACTTTAGCCTGTGATCTTGTTAGTGGACCTGCGGATGGGGTGTACCATTTGTTTGCTTTAACCATAAATGGTTTTAACCGACTGGCATGCACAACCTTGGAATCTGATTTGACCTCGTATGTGACATCGGACCTCTGGCCTATTACGGTGTTAGTCTGGTCGAATAAAGGTTTGACCTAGAATAAATTTGGACTAAATTGGATTGTATACCATTTTGAAGAGAAATATATCTTCTATAACATATCCAAAATCCGCTAAAATCCGCTTTGAGCAATTTTTGTAATTCAAGATGGCATCCAAGATGGCTGCCATTTACGTTAATTCAGTTCTACGCAATTATAGTGAGAAACTCTTGTCATATGTATACACTTGTATACATTTCTGTGAAGCTAAGACGTAACCCCACCGTTGTATTCCAAAATTGGAACTCCCCGTCATAAATGGCCGCCAAAATGGCGACCGGAAGTGGAATTTGTTACGTTTTTTACTAATATCTTTAAGATAAGTTTCTACTGTTTGGAACTGGTTGCGAATTTTGACTTTATTTGGTATTTAACATCTTAACTGACCATTGGAGCAAAGAAATATGCCATCCATGGGCTCCCCACCCCTTCCGATCGCTCAAAAATTCGATTTTACAGAACGCGGTATAACATATCACAAAATATCACCATTGGGATTCTAGTCATATTTCATCAAGAAATTGGAAGAACTGTGCAATGTAAGTAATGCTTTCTACTTTTTTATGGATAATCCAACTCAATGTTACGAAAATCGTCACTTTAGATCAAAATGGCTTCCAAAATGGCGGCCAAAATATGGAAAATGTTCAATATTGTCCCAATGTGCCATGCAACTAATTATAAGTTGTTGTTGATACACATATTTGACTATTCTGTCTTATATACATTGAAAACCAACATTTCTGATGCACCTTGGTTAATTGTTACCATTGAAACCACTAAAATCACCAGAATTATTCAATTTTTTCGGTCACAAACTTTGCATCAAAATCGGCAAAATATCACTGTTCAGGTTAAACAAAAATTTAAAAGTAAAATGGAAATTTCTGTGGTATCAGCGGTGTTTATTGTTTCGATATGTGCTAACTGTGTGTCACACTGAGGTGTTTTAGACAATATTGCTCAAGATGGCTTGCAGAATGGCAACCAAATTGGGTAAAATGTTGATTTGTCACATATATTACGAACATTATTCACTGCTGTTCCGAAAATGTAGCAGATTGTGACTCACTTGGTAATATTAAAAATGCTACTTAGTCAACTAAATGTTATATTCTGGTTGTCCCAGAACCTTAAGAGGCATGAAAGTTTATTTAAGGGGCGCAGTATGGATTTTGCCGAAAATTTCTTTTGGGATTCTATCCATGTTTTTTTTAACTGAAATGGGCAGAGCGTTGAAACGGAACTGAGAGGGATCATAGTATGTGGCTACTCTGGCCCATTGTAATAAACATTGATCAACTTAATACAGTGTGTATGTCTGTTGAATGTATGGCTAAAGGTGAGGTGAGTATGTATACGGTGAGGTATTGTATTCATGAATGATATGAATAGTTATACAATGTATGAGTATATGGTCATGTATAGGATGTCCACGTTGAGTTGTATATAAGGATTAACTGTCATGTGGACTGTTTTTATGGAGATGTAACCGTGAGGTAAGTAGACATAACTTGTGTAAAACCCGAAGGGTTTTACATACAAGTTATGACCACTTACCTCACGGTTACATCTCCATAAAAATAGTCCATGACAGTTAATCCTTATATTTATATACATTTAGCGAAAAAGCCACTTTTGTAAATGTATTTAAATCGAAAAGTGTATCGTGACAAAAACAGCCCAAAATACCCAATAGCACCCTTGGCAAAAGTTAATAGGAATAATTTCTCTTCATATTGAAACCCGATGATGTATTAAGTCAATCATGCGCGAGTCCAAATGCGCCCAAAACATTACGCGTTCGTCTTTTCAAACCCAATGACGTATCGATGGTGTTATGAGCTTGTTGTTATTAGGCGTTGCGCATTCACCGAGAAATAACTGCAACTAGCCACGTGGGCGCCGACCAATCAGAATGCTGGATTTAGTGATGACAACACTTAGTATGTAAATATATGTATATAAGGAGTAGCTTATGGTCATGACAGTCATGTGTGAGGTGAACATGTATGCAGGGAGTTGTTGTTTGGCCATTTAAGTGGTGTATGTGTATAGCGAGATTAGCTACATTGTCCATATGTGTTGTGTATGTATATATGGAGTGACTGTGTGGTCATGTGTGGGATGTCCAGGTGTACATTGGGTGGATGTATTGTCATGGGTGGGTGTATATGTATACACGCGTTCGCTGTATAATGGATGGGGTGTATGGATAAATGTGGAGTGGTTGTATGGTTATGGGCAATGGGTATATGTGTACATGGAATGACTGCAGGGTCAATGTTGTTGAAGTGTATATGCATACCTGGAGTACAGTTTGATGGTCACTGGCGGGCTTGTGTATATAGATAGTGACATCATGGTCATGGGTGGGATGAACATGTTTATCTGCTGTGGCTGTATTGTCATTGCTGTGTAACGGTATACAGTGAATAGCTGAATTCTCATGGATGTGGTGTGTAAGAATACAGCGAGTGGTTGAATTGTCATGGTTGAGCTGTAGTTTTGCAAGTATGAAGTGTACGAATGGCCGTGTGTGTGGCATAGGTATATCTAGAAGGACTGTATGGTAATTGATAAGATTCGGGTCTATATCCATGTTTGGAGTGTATGAATGGTCGTGTGCGCGGTGCGGGGCATTGGTATATCTAGAAGGACTGTAACGCCATTGGTGAGGTTTATATGTATACTATATATACCTGTAATGACTCTGTGGTTTTGGGTTGGTGTATATGTATCTTTTGAGTGGATATATGGCCATGGGGGTCGCAAATATATATGCAGGGAGTGACTTTATGACCCCTGGTGAGGCAAATATGTATACAAGAAGTAATGTATGATCACGAATGTGGCGATAATATATACCGGGAGTGACTATGTTTTCATCGTTTGGATGTATATCGTGAGTGCCTATATGGCCATGCATGTGGCAAATATATACATATACACGGAGTGACTGTATTACCAATGGTGAGACGAATAGGTATACTGGATCATGTCAGGATGTTACTGTATGTTCATGAATGTAGTGAATATTTATACAGGTCGTGACTATATGGTCATGGGTGAGGTGTAGGAGTATACCTGGTGTGCCTGCATGTTTACTCATGGCTATATGGCCATGTGTTGGGTGTATGGGCATATCCATGTGTGACTGTGTAGTAGTAGATGAGGTGTATAAAGCGAGTGACATATGTTCATTTATGTGGTGTTCATGTATATATGGAGTGACTACATGGTCATGTGTAAGTTGCACTGGTTCACCTATGGGTGACTGTCGATTTCCTATCGCGAAAACTCAAGGATATGTTAACTGATAGCGCCAATATGTTAGTTCATAGCCGTAAAGGATACTAGGCAAATGCTGCCAATGTTCTAGTTCATAACTATAAAGCTCTCTATCTATGTTGCCTTTAATGCAAGACATTATGTCAATGCATACTACGTGTATCATTATCATATATGCCGGGGCACGGTTTATGTCAAGTACGTTTATGTTTAACTTGTTCCTGTTTGAATTTGATAATAGAAAACGTGTTTCAAACTTTATTCGTTCTACACTTTCTGTGAGAACAATTACCCATAGTCGATCCATACTGGTGTAGAGAGATCATATCAGAGTGTCTCTTAATGGCGTTTGGTATGCAATACGAATGAAACGGCTTTCATGACAATAGTATATAAGTTAATAAATTGTTATGCTAATGGGCCAGAGTAGCCACATAATATGATCCCTCTCAGTTCCGTTTCAACGTTCTGCCCATTTCCGTTCAAAGAGAGACAGAATCCCAAAGAAGTTTCGGCAAAAATTCATACTGCATTCCTTTAACTGATTTGTCATGCCTCATAATGTACTTGGTCAACCAGAATATAACATTTAGTTATCAGTTGATTAAGTAGCATGTGTAATAACAAAGTGAGTCACAATTTGCAACCTTTTCGGAACAGCTTGTAATAATGTTCGGAATAAATATGACAAATCAACTTTTTACCATATTTGGTTGCCATTTTGCAAGCCACCTTGAGTAATTTTGTCTAAAACACCTCAGTGTCACACATTTAAGATACATCAAAAATAAAAATCACATTTGATACCAAAGATAGTTCCATTTTACTTGAAAAAATGGAGCAAACCTGAAAAGTAAATTTTTTCCCCGATTTTGATGCCAAGTTTGTGATAGCAAAAAATCCCATAATTCTGGTAATTTTAGTGGTTAAATTAGTAAAAATTAATCAAGGTGCATCACAAATGTTAGTATTCAATGTATATAAGACAGAATAGTCAATTTTATTCATCAACCACAACTTATAAGCGGTTGCACGGCACGCTGGTGCAATGTTTACCATTTTTCATATTTTGGTCGCCATTTTGGCAGCCATTGTGAGCTAAAGTGACAATTTTTATACCATGGAGTCGGAATATTCATAAGAAACAGAATGCATCACTTACATTACACAGTCCTGCCAATTTTTGATGAAATATGACTAGAATTCCAAATTGTGATTTTTTGGTGAAATGTTGTACCGCGTCCTGTAAACTAGATTTTTTGAATGATCGGAAGGGGTGGGGACCCCACTTATGGCATATTTTATTTCCCTGATGGCCTGTTAACATGCTAAATACAAAATAAAATTACAATTCTCAACCAGTTCCAAACAGCAGAAACTTATCTTAAAGATATTAGTAAAAAAAACGTAACATTTTCCACTTCCTGTCGCCATTTTGGCTGCCATCCTGGGCGGTGAGTTCCAATTTTGGCATAAAAAGGTGTCGTTATGTCTTAAGTAGCTTCACAAAAATGTATACGTACATGTATACATATGACACGATATTATCACAATAATTGCATCAAATTGCAACAAACTGACTTAACGGAAAATGGCAGCCATATTGGACGCCATCTTGAATTACGAGAACATCCTCTTCAAAATGATATATAAACCAATTTAGTCTGAATTTATTCTAGGTTGACCCTAAAATTTTAGTTTATCGACCAGACTATGTATGGACCAACCCATGGATTGTGTAGCTTTTTGGATCTCCACCGGGGTACCACCTTGTCATGTAGGAAAACATGATCGCCAATTTTAAAATTGCTATTACCAGTCATAATAACGCTTTTGACGAGAACTAGCCTTCTCCTTCCTTTCCCTAACAATATCATAGACCTTTTCAGCAGATGTTCTATATATTCGTGGGTGCTTTTATACCTCCAGGTTTGCGTTTTCTTAGGGGATCCATAGTATAAGTCCACAGGTAATTTTGCCTCTCGTCCAATCATTAGCATGGATGACGACTCTCCTGTCGTCTCATGAACCGATGACCTATATGCAAACATCACTATGGCAACAATTCATCCAAATTACGATGGCTCTTATCCACGACTTTGCTTAGCATGTCCTGTATGGTCTTGTTACATCTCTCAACGAGTCCATTACTAGAGGGGTGGTATGGCGTGGTCCTGGTCTTCTTCATGGCTAGTTTGTTGCATAGTGTTTGGAATAACTGACTCGAACTGGCGCCCCTGATCTGAGTGGATTTCGTTACTTAGTCCGTAGCGGCAAATAAACTCTTTCAATAATAGAGTGGTTACAGTGAGTGCTTCTTGACTTGGCATTTGATGTTCTTCCACCCATTTTGTGAAGTAGTCTGATATGACTAATATATACTGATTTCTCAGCTTTATTGCTGAATGTGCTATACACGATCAGAGTCCCTTGGTTGCAGCTAATAATATTTTTAACAACGGCAACATGGTCAGAACCAAGACAAAAGCAATTATCACCATACCAAGAAGAGAGAATATATTTGCCGGCAATTTGAATTTTTTTTTATACTGGCAAGCACTTACTGAAAAGTCTGAAGGTACTGGACCATTGGAGTGTAGACCATACATTTTGGTACCGTTCTTTACAATGTGCTTCGGAATAACATTTGATTGTTCTACAGTTGAAAGCGACGAGACTGCTGTAAGCCTTGTCCAGCAGGAACAGTATGGCTTGAAGCCGGGCGACTGCCTGATGATTGCAAAATATCATTGACTTGGTTCACCATGTGACTCACATTCTCCTGTAACTCACGTTCTCTGTTGACACGAGAATTGGATTTTATGTTGGAAGTCGGATGAGGAAGCTGTACTAACAAATCATGATCCCGCAAAGACCGTTGTGACCTGGCAACAGAAACAGTCTGTTTTTTGCTTGGACCCGAGAAGGCAACCCTCGAACTCTTCCTCTTACGACTTTGTGTCAAGCCCCTGGATCCCGTGCGGGATGGACGACGATCATACAGGTCTGCCTCGGCAGAGACCATGTCACGAGCTGTTGCAATCTGGTCATTAAACTCAGTGCCCGTCCCAATGGGCTGGTAAAGGAGAAAATCCTTATGATGAGGCTGTAAGAGACGGAACTGTTTGATCATTTCCTCTCTCCATAACAAATCGTGATTGGCCGACAATTGGTCAGAACAGAAATTGCGTGTCCGATACTACGGGAAAGGACCTTTGTTAATTCGCCAATTCGGCCCGACTGTAGTGAGATACTCCCCGTTAGTGATATGCATATACAGTATTTAACAGTGTTATTATGTTTATAATTTGACCATGTACTGAGATACTCCCCGTTGGTGATATGCATATACGGTATTTAACAGTGTTATTATGTTTATAATTTGACAATGTAGTGAGATACACCCCGTTGGTGATATGCATATACGGGATTTAACAGTGTTATGTTTATAATTCGATCATGTAGTGAGATACTCCCCGTTGGTGATATGCATATAAGGTATTTAACAGTGTTATTATGTTTATAATTCGATCATGTAGTGAGATACTCCCCGTTGGTGATATGCATATATGGTATTTAACAGTGTTATTATACTTCAATGTGTTAACATTGTCAATGTGTTAACATTGAAGTATATTGTAATTCTTATTTTTATTTTTTTTATTATTATACTTACATGTTTTAACATGTAAGTATATTGTAATTCTTCTGGCTTTTATTATTATTATTATTATTATTATTCTTTTTCTTATTATTCCAATAACATGCTTATATCTCAAGAACGGCTGGACGATTTACCTGCTGTTTTCGGCTTCAGTATATAACTTTGGAAGATCTCTGAAAATAGCCTATTGAGAATTTTGTCCGACCTTGACCTTCGGAGTTATCGCCATTTTCCTGATTTTTGGGGAGTTTTCGCGCCACTAAAATGACTTGCAAAATCGATGTTTGGTTTCTTATATCTTTGAAACGGCTTGACCGATTGATTTGAAATTTGATACCTTCATAGCCATGGAGTATACGAAGTCGATGTAGTAATAGGGAATTTCGTCTGACCTTGACCTTTGGAAACAACGCTCTTTATCTGTTTTATTGTTGTTCCAGTATGCATTTTACAGAGCCTGGTCTTTCAGTCCAATGAATATCTCATGCTTGATGTGGCTATTCTTGCTGCTGATGCCTTCTTTCACTTACATGTACATCAGCCAAAAAAATAGTAAGATTTTTCATAAAAAATGCCAATTTTTCAAGGTATTTTCAAAAAATTTCAAGGTGGTAATAGTCACATGATAATGCAAATGACCCATAACATGGGCATGTCAACGACACATATATTAATTGTTATAAGAACCTAATTTAACAAGTATTTTATAGCCAGTGATATACAGATATATATCATAAAAGTGTGTCATTTCCACTGGTGGGTATGGTCATTTGAAGGTTAATAGCACTAAAACTTGGACACATTTAAGAAAATGCTTCAGCAATTCAAAGAGAGCATATCTTTATTCAACTAATTCAATATACACCCACATCCAGTTATCTTGGATCACCCTTGTAGACCTGAAAATGTCATATTTTATTCTTCAATGTGCTGATAAAGTCATGCGCTTGATGCTCAGCTAATCAGATCTGGACTCAATGACCTCACATCACCAGAAGTTTTCTCATGGAAAGAATATTGAACAGTCTTCCATAGCTGATCCAAGTTTGCAACACCAGACCCCTAAAACTGAGTGAAAATGGGGCCTGAACATGACTGGTGGTGGAAAATTGTGCTTTTTTGATGAATAATTTGTTAAAGGGGGTGGGGTTAAATTGTGTGTGATAAATAAAGAACCACAGAAGTGATATTGTTTTTGAACACATTTTTTCCATTGATGGGCAATTCTGAAGAAATGTAGGGAGTTACAATTATTCCGCGAAAAAGCGGGCTATCGCTTTAGGTTACACTGGTGTAAATAAGGTTCCGAGTGACATCTAGCGGATGCGGGAGGAATATATAGGAGAGAATAAAATAGACACTGGGCCCTGATTGGTCAATAGCCTTGTGTGCTTTTCACATAAAAAAATCATCACACCTCTTCCCTATGATTTCCCATAGGTAAAATAACCATTGGCACAGGAATTAACCCTTTGTAGTGAAGTTTGAATTTTTTGGTGTGGTCTAAAATATGACTGTATTTTTTTATGCGGTTCTGACACTAGTTACGAAAACATAAGATTTAAAGGCGAATTCCCTGCTAGACAGACATGATTTTTTTGTGTAAAAAGTTTCCCAAAATGTCAATTTTTCAGATTTAAAGAAAATTTTGGACCCAACATTTATATTGCCAACATTATACGCTAAAACGTTAGCACTGAGGCCTATGGAAAACATTTACACCAGTGTAACCATAATTGCAGGTGCACAAGTTCCCATGGTACTAAATATCTGTGCCACGTTTTTAAAAAATTGACAAAAAATGTAGGAATAAAAGCTCGGACAAAAGTTACATGTTGCGAAAAATTTCTAAGTCGAAAAAGGGGGGATAACTCCACCAAAAAAGTCCGACAGACGTCATAATCGCAGGTACACAGGTTCCCATGGTGATTGATGTCTGTACCAAGTTTCACGGAATTTTATCAAAAAACAACTGAGAAAAACTCCGGACAAATTTGTGTCGTGACGAACGGACGACGCACAAGCTGACTCCAGTATACCCCCCTCTAACTTAGTTGCAGGGGGTATAATTACAATGACTACAATACATTCAGTCTGAACACAGTTATAAACTGTCAATCAGCAGGGTTGTCATTTTTAGGCACCCACCCGTCATCGGCCACCTAAACTCAAATTAACCCAGCAGGTTTCCTCATCGATATTCCTGCGGACGAGAATTGTTTTAAAAATTTGTCCAGTCAATCAATGTTACCCATGAACATGTATCGTGATCACGGAGACAAAACATGAAAGCATGCGGAATTGTCGCATACTTATTGAAAACAGACTATAGTTATGTTTACACAAAATCCCATTGTGTACCGATTGCTTCACCTGACACATTATTTTAGTTCTGTTATTCAAAGTGCATACAAATCATCGTGCAGCGCAGTAATGGGGTGAGGGGGTATATAGGTTACCAAGTTGGATAATGTAATGTATGTAGCACTAATAAATGATGACACCAATTTGTTATTAACTGTCTAGTAACAATTAATAGTCCATGTGCCGCGAACTTTATGACTTGGTCTATTATTATAAACAAGAAAACCATAGTCAGAAATGGTAACGCCACCAAGATCATATTATTAGCCATAAATATAAATCATAATATAAAATATATTGGTTACATGAATGGACCGCCTCAGAATTCCGTTAAGACAACTAATTCTTCAAATTATTACAATGAACTACGGCTTATAAATTACTGCAGGTTTCTCATTCGCCACACCATAATGCTTCTAAATGCGGATCAAAGCTAAGAGTGCATGGCACAGCCATTGTTCATAGACATTTTACAGATAGCGAGAATGATGCATGCTGGGAACGAAAGTATCCACAGCAAAGCCATGTGCTTACGGCCGCATGTGTTTATTATAGGGGATTTATGGTGGGCCTATAAAACTAATTATAACTTTGTTATCTGTCATAGTTTATGCGTGAAATTTTAAACATATATACCATGGACATATACCCCTTTCAGAATGTTGAAAAACATTTTCAGTTGCTCATCGTATTTTTATAGACGAAATAGTCCGAAATTTCAGAAAACTGTTCAATGTTTTAATGTGTTACAAAACGTCTGATAAAAATAGTTCTATCGGGAATATTCACACCATTTTTTTCAGAGAACATAGAGTAAACATAGTCCTATCGGGATATCGTAAAGGAGATTAATTAAAACCCTCAGACTGCCGAAACTGACGACATTAAATTCGCTTTTCCCACGAAAATGAAACTTGTCTGTCCATTGATCACGTTATTTATTTGACATAGTATTTTTTTCTGTTGTATTTGAACACTTGTTGCACGTGCAGGCTGCACGATCATAATAACTTCAACCGATAAGCGCCGACTGATACCCGCGCAACAGTTTGTCTCAAATAAATTGTTATTAAAACGCAGGTTTATGGCCGCGGACATAAGCCGATTAAGTGTAATGTAATTTATCCATGAACTTGACTGAAAAATTGTGATTCTATCACCATTAGCCACGAAAATGGGACCTCTAAACAGGCAAGTTTGATTTTCGTGGGACACGAAAAAGCGAATTTATTGTCGGCAGTTTCGGCAGTCTGAGGGTTAATTAATCCCGAATTAAACGGAACTACTTTACGATAGTCCGATAGGACTATGTTTACTCTATGCATGTTCTCTGAAAAAAATAGTGTGAATATTCCAGAACTCTTTTTATCAGACGTGTAACACCTTAAAACATTGAGCAGTTATAGCGCAAACCGAAATGTGTTGTCTTGCAAGATATCCCACCGCTTTAGCTAAATTTACCTTCCTACAATATCCATAAAGAGGATCATATATTATATACCCACGGTTTAAATTATAGAATATAAAATATATTGGTTTCGCGAATGACCAACTCAGAATTCCGTTAAAATAACAATAACAACCAGAACCTATAACGAACCGTTTTACCGGACTGGGCCTACTGGTCGCGTAGTTCCGACTTTTAAATAAACGGAATTTCCAACTCTATAAATAAAAGCCCCACAGCCCCACAGATTTCTAATATCTCTATATTAATGTCCACCCACGCATGCGTGGCGGAAATAATGGTGAACATTTTAGTATATGAAATTTGGAAAAAAATATATATATAGACGAGTCCCATGCACGTCGTCCATTATGGATATGTTGATCGCTAATCACAGATCCATAGGAAGATAGGTTTACATTTAAACATAATACATAAACAATGTCAAGTCTGTAATACGACAACAAAGGCACACCGAACCCTTTGAAGATGGCCGCCGCACGTTGTTATTATCAAACTGATATTTGATTCAAAACATTGCTATCTAATGCTAGTAAAGTTAGAAAACAAAGAAAAATAAATAAAAATTATGATTTACTACAGGTACATGTATGCGTAAACATTGTTTGGAATCCGTAGTACACATAAGACAGTTTATATTTGTTATTTTTTGACTCAACCGACGCCAAATACAGGTATGTGCATTTACCTGTTTGTTTACATTTATTTCACAACCATTAGCAATATAAATTACCAACTCTTTAAAACCGAAAGCTCTTTAGAAATTTAAGAAATTTACTTCAAATAGGTGTAAAACCAACGATAAGACAAAAAATAAACATCTATGAAAATTGTGAAATAATACATACCTCTATACGGTGTCTCCTCGGTAGACTTTAAAGTCAACTTATTCTGATACACATCGACTTCCACGTTTTTTATCAGGATACTTTCTCCCGCGTAGTCATTATTGACTATCGTTGATTTATCACCCCACAGCTTAACTTTGATGCTTTCACCGACACTACCATCCGACACTTTGATTTCCTTCCTACGCCACTTGATATTATTCTTCTCACCATCGAAATTATCAATCTGAGAATAAAACATAACAAATCAATTAAAACTATAGATGAAGTTGTCCCAGATAGCATCAAGTAATACCCCCGTATTAAAAATGTTATTTGAATGAAGTAGCTATTACCATATATATGGCATTGAAATTATGTCAACTGGTAACCCTAACCCTAAACCCACTAACCCTAAATTTATTTTCTAAATAAAAGCTGGGATAAAATTATGCATGTTGCAAAAAAAAATTCTAAGTCGAAAAAGGGGGATAACTCCACCAAAAAATGTCGGACAGATGTCATAAACATAGGTGCGCAGGTTCCCATGGTACTAAATAACTGAGCCAAAATTAAAAACAATTGACCTGAAAATGTAGGAATAAAAGCTCAGACAAAATAATGCATGTTGCAAAAACATGTCTAAGGCCAAAAAACGTCTGTTTCCGGTACCAGGCTTGGCTGACATTTTGTTGCCGGCCTTAATTTTTTTTTTTTAGATGGTTAGTCAGTCTGCATGCACATTAACCTGTCCGCGTTTAATCTTTCCCAATCCCAAAAGCATCAATAACATAATCAATAAACAACCACCGCATACATGCTAATAGCCATTTTACAACTATTTTCAATAATTGCCATTAGCGAAACAAACGCTCTTTATTTCTACTATATAAGGAATAGACAAACATCGAATGCGCTTTTCTTTTACATGCCATTCACATGGCTATTTTGTGTTTCTGATACAAACTGACGTGTTCCAAAATTGTATTTTGTAAGACTTCAATTCGTCTTTTTGTGATAAATAATGCTAAAGATAACTCCCCAACATATTTCAGGACAACTTAAAAAGCTTACAAGTAGACAATGAAGATAATAAACAGAATTAATTTCTAATTTCCCGGCGAGAGCAACGCTTTTTATTGTAATGAACTAGGAACAAATAAATACTAATGCTCACGGATTCAATTTTTCCTTTGATGGAAAGTCTTCTCTTCTTTGGTGATGTGAAGGCTTCAGCAATAGTTACCGGAGTGGCATTCCGAAAGCTATTTAATCGACTTTCTTCGATACTGAAATGTTCCGTATAAAAAACCTACAAACAAAAACTTATATATTACACAATGTGTAAGCAAAGATATATGTGTGATCGGAAAACAATACTTGCTTATCAGGGCAGCTGTTTTTTTTAATTATACATTATTTTACAACATTTATTATTTAAGAGCATGGCCATTTTTAATACCGGAAACGAGGTGCGCTCGATATAGCACAACCCGGAATCTGGTCAGTTGTTCTGTTACAACCAGAGAGGCATAACTGTATATACCAACATTGCTTTCATCCTGTCAATCTCAACGGTGAAAATCACACAGTAGGCTACTAAACTTTTTATGAATGGGCGATACAAAGTGCCAAATAGACACATTTTTTAAAGATGCGGTGGTCCTTGTGAAACAAAGTTGCTTTTTTATTTGGCCTAAATTGAAAAGATACTTATGAAGTTTGCTGATGATCGGATTAGTAATCTGGTTTGTACCATGTGTCAAAAGATTTAGCGATGCAAAATTAAAATATGAAAGTGTCAATGACACTGTAGCTCTACTTAGGTAGGGGAATAATTTAATGGTTGACAGTAAATGGAGAAATAGGAAAGATGCTAATTGAAATGACTAAGTAAGGCAAGATGTACATGTCAATATTAACATTAATTAATAATAAGGTCAATCGATAGTGACAGATTACGAAGTCATTGTGCACAATACCTAATTCTCGTAATATAATCCGAACTTTGAGAAAAATGCGGGACTGTTAATTTGTCAATATTTAAAACTTGAACTGTAATAAATAGACCGCGGAACGAACTTAACTCTCTATATAGTCCAGGGTTTCTGCCAGGCCAGCTGCATAAAATCCCACTCATACACAAATAAATGACATTATTAAAAACTTGTTAAGTGTCAACAGGCTATATATATACACACACTTATTTTCAATAATATTATAACGAAATGAAATCGACAACGTCCGTCGCCCGAAAAAAAAACAATAAGAAAAGCATGTCAAATAACGAAATTAGATACAGTGAAATACTAGTCGCGAAAACATAAAAGAATGGTGGATTGTTTGGTGCGGATATAGTTTTGGTGCACAGGATTCCATGGATCATACTACGCACACTCGAAGAACCCATGTTATCGTACGATTATATAATTGGACTAAAGAACACCCAACCGCTGAGTCTGAGATATATTTTATTGCTGTAGTATCGTAAGTGAAGTTCCTGAAAAATACATATGATTCTCTACTATTTGGATACCATCAACAGAATTAATGCGCCCACGGGACTGATAGACTTGCATAATATACGTAGCTTTGGATTGCTTTTTGGGTAGTGATGGTCCGATAATCGGAATCAGAACGGCCATCGGCCGATAATAGCCCGTCAGGAATTAATCGTACCTCGCAGTTGAACATCAGCTTTTACCCATTGTCAAAACAAATAAAAACGTTGTGGTATATAAGCGCAATGTGCACGCTTTAATAAACATACGCAATACAACCGTAGTATTTAATGTAAAACGCAGTTGTAACAGCCTAAAAAGAAGCCATTCGCTTCACTTAAACCTGGACCCCTTATTGCCTGGATTTCATGCTATATCTGCTCGTGTATTTTAAACCGAGGAAAGAGCAAAATTTGTGAACATCACATAAGATGTATGATAGAGCTAGGATTTATGAAAAAAATTACATATGTTTATCCGTTGTACTTGCATACCATAAAGACAACAAGTGGAGCACAAACATAAAAAACGTCAAATTGACGGATAGCCGTGTGCTTGCATGTGTAGAACGTGTCGGTCAGCTTGCATCTGCATGTCTGTCAGTCGTGTTTCTTCCTGTCTGCATGTTTATCTGTCAGCTTGTATGTCTGTCTAGATACTTATGTGACTGTCTGCCTGTCTGTCTGTATGTCTCTTTCGCGTGTATGTTTGACTGTAAAATCGTCTAAGCATAGGCGTGTCTGGACGTGTTTACGTGTACGCCTGTGCGCGGCTGGGTGGTTGCATGTGCCTGAGACTCAGTGTGTGTGCTTGTAACTGTGTGCGTAATCTCGCTTTATTTTGTGTTGTCATATTCCTTAAATGTGCATACATTCCACTGTCATTTTTGTATTAGAATTGTTTGTAACTATGTTATTTAAATGTAACTCTCCGATAGTGGAGGCAATAAAAGGATATATAACATTTTATGTAGGATGCATTAAGCTGCATCTATTGGTTTGCTTGCTATGGTGATTTTAAATTTTGATCTGGTTTGCCCGGCCGTTGGGCAAATGGGATAACCACATCGGAAAAAGCGGATCAGCAAACGAATCCTTCTGAAAATGCAATACTACTCAACTCATCATACACTTTTCAGTTATATTTATGAAATTACACATATTTATCGCAAATATTTAAAATCGCCTTTTTTTTAAACGTTAAATTTTTCCTTTTATATGGACATGCTCCAACAATGGACGCGTTTTATTGACCCATCTTATTACAATTGTCCAAATTCACTTAATCTACGCATGTGTAACGGAAGTTGTGAATGATCCGCTTTGCCTGATCAGTTTTGCCCATAGCACATTTTTTTTATAGTCTGTACCGTGTAAAATATAGGCTAGACTAAAATGTTCCACTGAGCTACAAAATTTTAGTATACCTTGTTTAGGCCAGACCAATTTAATTACTTGTTTTACGAACGACTGGGAAAAAAATATGTAGATGCAGGAGGGAATAAAAAAAATAATAATATTCCTAAAAAAAATTCAGAAATGACCGATATACATCCCATAGCTTCTAAATAATGTAATAAGTAGTGAATAAGGTAAACAAACTTTATTCAATAAGAAATAACTCAAAACAAAACAGATATACATGTTATTATCCATGTCTTCTAACTTGTGGTACTGTGACTTGGGAAGACCTGAGTTAATTGGTAATTAATATGTTTTGTTCTGTGGGTGTTCTGAAAGTTGCTAGTAACTTGCTACTGTTTTTATATAAAATTGGATAAATACCAACATCCCATCCGATCTATGGACGGGACATTCTATGTAGCACTCTACACTGCCTTTTAGTGTTTCGACCTATTTTGTCAACCAATTTAGAAATTGGTGAACCCGCAAGGTCTCATCAGGAGAGAGCGGAATTAAGATTCCTCAAAGTAACTGAGGGATCAACACATATAGGTATGTGTGCATGGTAGATACAGACTGTCTCAAGACAGCTGAATTGAGCGATGGCCTTCAAGGCTTCGCGTGTTGTTCATAGTAACATGTTGGTATTTATCCAATTTTATATAAATTTTTTTTTGATGTTTCTGGACAAGAGTTTGTCATGGTGTGGGGTCATCCACCACAATACATCCACCAGAGTTTTTATCACAAGTTTTCCTATGGTGTGGACGTTTTCAGGTATACATGAATAGTGTTTTTGTTTGAACAGTTCGATGACATCGTTGTGTAGATCAAAATCTCTTCTGTTTATTTTGAATTCGACTTTATCTGGGTAACAAGAGTCACTTCGTGCCGACATCATTACATCGAATGCATCCAAAGTCTTCTTAGAAACTGACACACCATCACCAACTGACAGCTTTGAGACGTGGAGAATGATGCATGATGCGCCAAATCGGGAAACAATATTGAGGGGGGTGTTTGGCTGAACTTCGTGGCCATCAGTTGAGTCACTAGCGTTTTTAACCGTGATTTTATCCACTTTAAAGTCATCGCCCACCTCACTAAATGTCACGGATACTACATCAGAAAGACTCAATTGAACTAGCTTTTGCTTCAGCGTCCGTTGCGTGTCTGTTAGTATTTTTAAGCTGAAGTAATCTGCAGTCGCCATTCTATTTCGGACATGTTTCACTAACAACGGAAGTTATGCACGCTGACAGATGTAAACAAAAGGTCACGGAACCGGAACCGGAACGCATAACTCGGAAGGCCGGAATACGGAGCGTTATAATCCGGAATACACAACTCGTAGGCGGAACGAAATCACTAAAATCCGGAAAACGTAATTTTTTCTCTGGGAAGAAAAGTGTATTATTTTTATTCGGTTTTGGCGGAAAAAGCTATCGGCGGTGTTCGTAAAACAAGTAATTAAATTGGTCACGCCTTACTGTGGAAATGTATATAAACTAACCGAACACCAAACTACATCATTGTAAAATACGGATAGATAAGAAATAATTTGATTGTAGTGAAATAATAAAGGTGATCGGTTTTGCCCGGGCGATCCGCTATGCCCGGGTCTCCCCTACTAAACGCGAACACAGTATTACACCAAACTAAATAGAATATAATATAAAGTGCAAATGAATTATTATTAACTTACGTGAGACGATTCGGTGATATTGACCGTCGTTGCGTCGTTTCTAATATTTCTTTTCACTTCAGCCTTGATGATGGAAAAAAATTCATTTTCCTCTAATATCTCTTCCGCCTCCGCGTTATTTTTGATTCTAACTAAAGCATATCCATCCGTGTCCTTTACTATGCATTCCATACACTTAGTACCATCGTTAAACTCCCTTAGAGCATTCAGAGTAAAAATTGTGACTGTCGCCATGATGACTGTTTAAACACTGAAACTGAACTGTTAATTGAAAGTCGCGGTAAATTTTCACGTTTAAATACCTCGGCTATTTCACGTGATCTACTATGCGTGCACTCATTGGCTGGTCAGTTACATAGCTCATTCGGCAAACCTCGTCAGATTCCGTCACCGCAGAGGTCACAGGTCGAGGAGTTCAGAATGTTACATAGCTGTACATAGCGCGAATTATTTTCTAGGAAATTGTTACAAATTAGGCCAAAGTAAAATAAATGTCTGGTTTGGGTTACACGCCAGAAAAATGGTGTCCATAGGTAGTCCAAACATTTAATTTTTTTAATTTATTTTATTTTGATTTTGATATATTATTATAGCTTTTTGTATCTTCTGCAAGATTTTGAGATATTAATTTAAAATATATTTGTACAAAATGTAATAGAAACAATGCTTCCACAAATATGCGCACAAAATATGTGCCATGCACGTACAACACGGGAGAGGCACAGGTATATGCTATGCTGATTATAGCCGCCCAAAGGAAGCCTGTTTTAGCTAGTTTAGTAAAATAGAACTAAGTTACCCAGTTAGTATGGAATTAGATAATGCCATGAATCTCTACTCAAAGCTGACACCCGTAGAAATCATACTCCATGTGTTGAAAACCCGGGAACGTTTTTGAAGTTTTGACAAGGGAACCCTATAAAGTCGAAACAAATAACGCGGGGAATATATTTTTTTGTTCATACATGTACTGTAAACTCCGTGTCGGGCAGACCAAAAATATCACAGTGCGGAGGTCATACTGAGCGAATTGGTCGCATATTAGACTACTTTCTCCTGCCAATCACTAAAAAACAGCCTACCCACATCCGGAATACACCTCACCTATTGGATATGCTTGAAAATTTACAGCTCCCGGCAGATGTTTTGCTGGTCACTTTTGACATCAGCTCAATGTACACTAACATGAGATTTGATGAAATATTAGAACCACTACACAGGGAACTGTGTGTGAATGATAATATGGTATATGATATACCACGGCCGAGTTCGGATAATCTCATTGAGATAGCAAAAATTCTTCTATACGGCAACGAATTCACATATAATGAAAAGAAGTATAAACAGATTGTTGGCGCTCCACAGGGAGCGGTGCCTTCGCCCGAAAATATAGATATTGCTATGCACGCACACATGGAAAACATATTTGGGAGGTATCCCTTTAAGGCAAACATTCTATTTCACAAGAGGTTCTGTGATGACGGGCTTATATTATTCTCAGGGACACAAGAAGAAGCAGAGCTCTTCTTTGATATAGCCAATTCCACGCACGACTTGCTGAAATTTACCTATGAGATAGACTCCCAGATATGCACATTTCTTGATCTTTAAATATTCAAGGGTGATCGCTTTGCCAAAACAGGGATGTTGGATACGAAATGTCACATAAAAAAGACAGAAACATTCCAGTGCTTGCATCGCCGTTCAAATCACCCGACATCGAACTTGAAATCGTTTTTGAGGGGAGAACATTCAGATATTTTACATATTTAACTCCATACAAAAACACGCGGCAACAGACCACGATACACCAGGCTTACCATGTTCGGACAGGTGTGCGAAAATTTTGAATTTTGAAACAAGAAAATCGCAAATCCTAGCATCTAGACTGTCCTCAATTGAATTTAAAGCTTCCTATAGTGTTGGAAATTTCAAACCTCATACCCCCCCTCAGGTTGGAAAATTCTCCAACTGATGACCATTTCAGTCCACAAATTTGACCAAATATAGTAAAATATTGTTAAACTTATTAGCATTTTTGTTTAAGGCCACAGCGGAGACACAATGACACACCGGGCCGACCATGGTTCGGCCCGGTGTGGGAAAATTTTGTAATCTGAACAAGAAAATGTCAAAATCCTAGCAAGAATTTTGTCCGACCTTGACCTTCGGAGTTATCGCCATTTTCCTGATTTTTGGGGGTTTTTCACGCCACTAAAATGACTTGAAAAATCGAGGTTTGAGTTCTTATATCGTCAAAATGGCTTGACCGATTGGTTTGAAATTTGGTACTTGCATAGCCATTGAGTATACGAAGTCGATGTACAAATAGGGAATTTCGTCTGACCTTGACCTTTGGAAACAACGGCTTGAGATATCGAGTTCGGACTTTTTTCATTATTTGCGCGTGTATGTGTGTTATGAACTGTCGAAAAATGATAGGGTTCGCACTTCCGGTTTAAAAGTTCGCTACTGGTCGAAGAATATAATAACGCTCTTTATATGAAATCCAGAACGGCTCAAGATATTGAGTTGGGACTTTTTGCATGATGTGCAGCAAACTCTGCGCTCTCGAACGATATATATAGTTAACGGATTTCACTTCCGGTTCGGCAGAACGGGCGTGTGGGTATGTATCTCAAAACTATTTTGGCGCAGATTTTGATGAAATTTGTTGGACATAATCTTTAGTTGTCGCTGACCACTACTCCGCTCAGATTTTTAAAATCGGACATAAACTTCTCGAGTTATGGCTGCTTAAAAACCTGATTTTTATGGGGTTTTCGGTCCCCTAGAATGACTTGCAAACCTGCAAAATCGATGTTTGATTTCTTATATCGTTGAAACGGCTTGGCCAATTGATGTAAAATTATGTACCCCCATAGCCATTGGGCATTCGCAGTGGATACACAAATAAGGAATTTCGTCTGACCTTGACCTTTGGAAACAACGCTCTTTATCTGTTTTATTGTTGTTAACGTATCTCCTCCTAAACGGCTTGAAATATCGGGTTCCGACTTTTTTCATTATTTGTGCATGCACATCTGTTATGAACCAACGAAACATGATAGGGGTCGCACTCCCGGTTTACAAGTTGACTATGGTCGAATAATAAAAGAACGCTCTTTATACGAAATCCAGAATGGCTTGATATATTGAGTTGGGACTTTTGCGTACCTGCATAGCCATTGAACATACCCAGTCGATGCACTAATATGGAATTTTGTATGACCTTGAGCTTGAACAACTATGAGCTACAGTATCTCCATACTAATATGGACGCTCTATCAGGTGACACAATTTCAGTCATTGGTGAACATGGAAGTATCGAAATTGCTGTGCAATTACAGTTTCATTCTAGTTATTATTATTATTATTATAAAACACCTTTAATCTCAGAAACCGCCAGGTCGATTGATTTGATATTTCCTATTCATATACATCCACGAAAAGTTAGTTTTATGCACTTAACGCTATTTTTGTCCGACCTTGACCTTGACCGTCGCCAGTAATTTTGTTGCAAAAAATAATTCGTCCTAATTTGACCAAACTCACAGGGTGGTATCGCATGGCAAAGACGATTAAGATGCAATATAAACTATGTCAATCGGTCAACAAATGGCGGAGTAATGGCGGTTTGATTATAGCCACATTTAAACTGGATTTAACTTTTATTGAGCTTGGATCTCTTATGGGTCAAAAATTGATTGACCGATTAGAATAATTTTTGGTATATATATAGCGTTCTTCCTTAGCTATTAATCCGACTGGGTGTGAATTTCTTACGACCTTGACCTTTGCACTAAACGCTCTTCATGTGTATTTACTGTTGTCCACGTATCTCCTCCGGAACGGCTTGAGATATCGAGTTCGGACTTGCATTATTAGTTTCCTCTCATCATGTGCTACAAACACGCGAAAAATGGTATGGATAGCACTTCCGGTTCGAAAGATCGGTATTGGTCGAAGAATCGGTTAACGCTCTTTGAAAAAAAATTTCTTCTGAATTTGACCAAATTCATAGGGCGGCATCGCTAGTCCGAACTGAAGACAACGCCGTAAAAATTAGCGCAATCGTCACAGCACCCGATTCAAATTTTGACTTTTGGGTATCCTGCAAGGTGGGGGCCTTGCCCTGATTTCTTTGAAAAAGGCGAATAGATCCAAAACGACTCTACCGATTGCCTTGATCTTTTGTACGTACATAGCTCCCGTCCTTGGCTATTGACTGGACTGGTGCGGAGTTCGTCCGACCTTGACCTTGGCACAAACGCTCTTCGTGTTGATTACTGTTGTGTACGTATCTCTTTCGGAACGGATAGAGATAGAAAGACGGGACAACTTCGAGTGTGTAGGGTAACTAATGCAAAACGGTTGCGATAGCTCTTCCCCTTGATAAACATTGAAGTATCGAAATTGCAGTGCAATTTCAATTTCATTCTAGTTATGTTTATAATTTGACAATGTAGTGAGATACTCTCCGTTGGTGATATGCATATACAGTATTTAACAGTGTTATTATGTTTATAATACCATTATTATACTCGACACTTTTGCAACGCCTTAATATCCGAACATATGGGGAGTATCGAACTGAAACTTTTGACGTTGCAAATATACCACAAGGTCTTCTCAAGCCATTGTGTTGAATGACATTGTACACAAAAAACTGGCATGCAAAACTGGCAAAAAACTGGCATCAATTCACAAACCTAATAATACGAGCTTGAAAATCCATAGCAGCAGACCTACTTTGTCAAATTATATCTCGTCTAACGAATGCTCTATTTTTGAACAAGCACATGAAACCATTTGCACAAAAACCTGTGATTACAGTGAAATACCAACTCAAAAGGATCCGACATTCCCATTCAACACACCATAAACCGAGTTAAAACTCCGGTAATATAATTCAAGAATGCGTTCTAACTAATTAAGTTTTAAGTAATTTACTTCGTCTTGAGATTTATTATTCTCAAGTCGTAAAAACAATCGTATCAAATTGGTGACGAAAGATCGCCGACCAATCGGATCGCGCGGATTAGAATTGTGCCTAAAAATAGATATCTGCGGGATTCCGCCGTATTATTGCTTCAGTCAATTGGGGTATATTGGGGAAGATTGTTGTGACTCTTTAAGTCATTTCTATTGTTGAGAGTAACTTGAGACCAGCTGCTGTTGGAAATAATCCACTGATTGAGGGGTGGATTTTCCCATCATCTGACTGATAACCAATCAAAGTTGTCTGCTATCATTGAAGATTGGCTGTGTGTGGTTTTTGGTGGTCACATTACTGGGCCAATGTTTACAGAAAATTTAATGAGACAACAAATTTCAGAGCCTTATTTTTGTGATAAAGTCACTGTTTTGAGGTTCAAAAGTACCAGTCATGATGTTTTTCTTGCATGTATAACAGGTAGGCACATTTTGATGGAGATAAAAGACGTTTTTATTGAATGACATTTTTCAATTATTTTTGGGGAAATTGAGATTACATAGTTCTTAATGAACAGTGAACATGCAAAAACAGTACTGGCACTACTGCTATGATGATTTTCTAAATATATAACATGCAAAAATAAAAACAATTGCGAGCGACAATTTTTATTTGTTAGTGACTTTATTAATAGTCAGCTACTAGTAGTAGTAGTACCGATGACTACTGATACCAACAATTAATTCAATATTTTATGATATTGATAATTTTTTTAATAACCGCGGATGGTATGTACATGAAAAACTACGTTTTCTTTTCATAATTGTTCATTGGAACATAAGATATAATGATACTTACATTTGACGATTTCCCCAACTCTGACCAGGGTCAGATCGTTTTCCCTCGGTCTAACTTCTGAGTTAGAAATACAAAAGTAGCTTCCTTTGCAAAACATTTCGCTCGCCTCTTCATTTTGGTCGATTTTTACGTTAACCCTGTCACCGGTGTCCTTTAACACTGCATCCATAGCATGCACATTTTCATTGTATTTGGTTGGATCATTCAGACAAAATATTTTGATGGTCGACATGATGCGTGATGGATGACTGTGCTTTTCGATCTGAGAATTGTGATGCGGGGTTAACAGATTCAGATCCAGAACAAAGCACATGGTTGAAAACGCGCGCCCTCTATTACAACCGTACCGTAAACCGTGTTAAATTTGAACAAGTCTGTGATAAAACTAGTGAGGTCTTCAACTGACATTGCAACTGGTAAATACAAATGGCTGCCATGACGCCTGTCATCGACAACACCCTTTTCATCAAAAAATTTGCCCAACTCCTCCCAAAATGGATCGTACTCCTTGTTTGGTGTCCTACCATTGTTCCTTCTTAAATCATAGAATAAGTCGGTGTCATCTGATGATATTAGAAATTCAGCTACCCGGTCATCAACTGCTCCTTGTTCTCTTGTCTCCGGCGATGATGAGTCGTTTGTAAGGGTACGATACATGTCACGTAAAATAGCAGGCTTCATGCCTTCAACTTTACAATACTTGTTGAAAAATGTCCGTCTCATATCCCTGCTTGAAAAATGTGGCAAATTCCTCTGAACGTCCGAAACATTTTGAATCTCTTTCTCCTGCATCCTCATTGTAGGATCTTGAGGAACCTTCCATATAAATGTAACATTTCCGAGATTTCCACCGAGTCTAAACACGAGTTTCGAAATCAGAAAAAGGAGACAAATATTGTCCAACCACTTTCGACGCTGGTACCGCTCAGAAGGCTGTAGTTCTTCCAGGCATAGCATTTCATAACAGTCGAGCGTTTGGAGCTTATCTAGAACTTGTTTGTATTCTTTCGCCGATGTTCCAGTTTTCTCGATTAAGGTGACACTCCATGATTCCGTCAAAGAATGCACAGGTTCTTGAGACTTTTTGTTTTCAGCTATTCGTTTTTTATGTTGAGACATGTACTCTAAATACTTCTCCATTGCTCTGAGGAGCTGCTCACAGCTGTTCCGAAATGTTGAGAACTTTGTATTCTGCATCCATGGCAGCATCATCATATCAGTAAAGTTGTCTGTATACTTCCTGAGATCATCTGCACATAGGAGAGGTTTTTTTTGCTTCTGACGATGCCAGTCATAATAATTCTTGAATGGGTGAAATAACTTGGGAATTGCTATGGACCTGTTTTCTAACACTGCGTGATGCGGATCAAGATACCAGAGGAGTTCAACTATTGTCGAAACCACTTTTTCACCAACAGTCCCGACTTGCATCTTTGTGAAAGCAACCCCTGTTGTCTCCATCATCCCAATAACATCATTCCACATCTTGCACTTGGCATTTAACTCTGGCCTACAAACATTAACAATCAGTTAAAAAGAATAAGAGAAACACACCACCAAATAGTACATCATGACAACAAAATGAATGAGGGTTGTTGATCTTTTGTAACACATTTTCTCAATTCATCCTGATTTATCTGAATTTATATGAACTATAATGGTATTTTTTTGGATTTGGTTTCCTGTGTTATATTTAAACTGAAGCAGAGTTAATTTTAACATTGTTTTCAGTTTTCAATTTAATCATTCAAATGTGAATTATATCCAATCGAGAACCAGATATTATGTTTGCAACTGCATCAGTATGAAACAATTATATATTGAGAGATTCAACAATGTTTCTAATCTATTTATTAAACAAGAGCACCGCTGGGAGGTGGCAAAATACACCCTTGTTTTTCGCTGAATAGCGGTGTAAATAAAATTCTAAGTTGAAAAAAACCCATATATCGGACATACATGTATTTGAACTCAACCTATGGGTCCTGGTCATAAAGCCACACACAAAATTTCAATCAAATCCGCAAATCGAAACTATTATTCCGAAACCAAGGCACAGACGGACAGACATTGCAGAGAAGTATGATTAATTTTGTTAGTATAAAGTTGTTATTTATTAATATGGCACAACTACAGATGTTAGAAGTTTATTTAGAATCGCAGCCCAATCACCAAGCATTCAGCTTCTGTACTTACATCAAGGTCAAATGTGTACGGGTACTACCTGAAAATATTATACATTGTAATTTGTACACAGTATACACACATCTATTATATATTTTGAAAGATCTGTGTGTGTGTGTGTGTATCTATCTATCTGTCTGTCTGTCAGTAATCGATGGACTCAAATACGGCTGAGCCAATTTCGATGAAACTTGGTATGTGGGGGTATTTTCGGGTCAGGACTAACATAGGCCTATTAATTTGTCCGTGCGAGGTCAACTTTTCACGTGCCGAGGTCAAATCTGTTTTTACGCCGTTTTGCGCTAATATATTTCAGTTCGGTGCTTACAAATCGATTCGAAACAGCGCGAATAATAACATGCCAGTCATAATAATGACACTATGAGAATCTTTCGTGTTTCCTCTTTCCAACGATATATAATATGTATGTATCCGTTTTAGTTATCTGCCTCAATTATTAAGAAGAAGTGGTACGATCTTCTATCAGGGTAAAAACAATGCGTAACTTCTATGACGTCGTTAGAGGTCATAAAGTTAGATCACGTTAACTCTTAACCTGCCGATGCATTTGACTGTTTCAGACGTCTTGGCGATATCTCGGGCACCGATGGTAATTTATCTTTACGTTGAAACTTGATAATTAATGAGCGTGTGTATATGAGGCGCGTTTATATACTTCAGTGGAAATCAAATCGGGATGGATTTCGACGGGTACTTTTGTCGGGTACTTTTGTTCGGGCACTGTGTTTTGGACGGGTCAAATCGTGACCCCACTTGACCTTGGCCTTCAAAATAGACAATTCAAGGTCAAAGCCCGGACGAAGTCGGGTCACCTTCTAGTATACATATAAAGTAACAGATTCATATATCTCAAGATAAACATACATGTGTATACATAATATTAAAGAACAACAAGATATCATCCCAGAATAACTGAAAAATTGGACAGCACTTCCCCTGTGTAGGAGATACATGTATCTTGCCCCACTACTATATATTATATACTTTTATATGGTACTGGTATTGAGACTTGAACATGAAACAAATTAACATATTGGATGAATCAGAATGCGAAGCACAATTATGTCATCTATACAGTAATGCCCAAAGTAATTGACCTCTTAACCACATCAAAATTATGGGTAATTTTTCAGGATATAGTCGGAAATATGGCTTGTTGACATTCATCGGAAATCTATCGGTTTCCGATGAATGGCAACAAGCCATTTTTCCGAATAAATCCTGAAAAATTACCCATAATTCTGCTGTGGTTGAGTTGTCAATTACTTTGGGCATTACGGCAATATAGGCAGAACACCATCATGTGGTTAATATTAAAGTTATAACACATACTTTTTCTTCGGCAATTCGGTATATAGTCTGGACGCGGTCATCAGCACATCAAACGCCGACTTTTCTATACTCTGTGACTGGAAATATAAAATAAAGCCATTTCAGTCTCGGGACGTTTTTTTTTTTACATGATCATCATCAGTTTATATATACCTTATCAAGAAAAACAAATTGAGTTACATCACCACCAATGGGCCAATCGTAACGATACCTAATTAACCTATCAGACAGTGACGGTCCTTCATTGGAACATACATGAGGGTATCACCCCCCCATCCCCCCTGAATCCTGAATACCAGTTAATTTAATTTTGGGGGGTGAATCCTGAATACATGTTAAGAAATAATATGCGACAAATAGACACATTATGATCCATTATACCTGACATGATATTGGAGTAGAGTATTTGTGATACTATAATATGACGAGATTCATTGACAGGTTAATCTATTAACGGAAGGTTATCCTCAACGGATATACTGGAACATGATTTATGAGTAGTTATCCCATAGGAAATGTTCATATAATAAGTTCAACAAACATTTGTTGAACTTATTATCTGAACATTTCCCTTAATACATTTGACTCAATCTTGGACCTAATTCTGTATCCAGTTCCCAACAAAATCACCCCACCCCCAGAAAAAAATTGGACAGAATTCTGTTTCCTAGGCGCTTGCCAGGATATTTTGCCCCCGCCCGATTCACCAGAAAAAAAATCAACCCCCCCCCCAGAAGAATTGGGACATAATTCTGTATCCTAGGCCCCAGGAAAGAAATGGACACCATTTTGTTTCCTAGGCGCTTGCCAGGATATCTTACCCCACCCGTTCCCAAACAAAATCACCCCCCCCCCCGCGAAAAAAATGGATTCTAAGATGCACAGTATGGGATTAGAATTAGATACGACAGCGCCAAATGTTTATGTTTTGAAGTGAGAGATAACTCCAAATGTTACTTTTACGAAATAACGGGCATTTGAAGATTTACACCACGACTCAAACTTCACAAAACGTATTAGAAATGATAAACTCAGGGTGGGTGGGCGTCAATATCATATGACTTCCCCGTCGTCGCCCAATGTTTTGAGTTTTTCAAAGAAATGTAACACTAACATTCCCGTTATTTGGTAAACTATTACCTTTACTAAATAACAGGCACACCAAAAGAATGACACCGCGCTTCAAAAACACTATAGGAAAAACACACTGGTAGGGTGGGTGGGCTGGTATCCAGACGATTGGGACCTTGGATGATTGGGACCTTGCGCCTTGGACGATTGGGACCTTGAGTCATGACGATTAGGACCTTATTCAAGTTATTGTGCTTTATTATGTATATACTTTATATGATGGCATATCCAACATGTCTTCCGAAAACATCAAGTGCATTTTCTGTGGTGTTCGACCTCGGCAGTGGCTGTTCTTGTTGGGCAGCATCGTGAATGCCAGACTGGTGTCAGCAGAGACGTTTACAGACGAGCGATGAAAGAATGTTCAGATATCGGCTCAACATTCAAATCGTCCTGTCTCAAGGTCCCAGTCATCCGAGGTCCCAATGGTCCAAGGTCCCAGTCATCCGAGGTCCCAATGATCCAAGGTCCCAGTCATCCGAGGTCCCAATGATCCAACAATCGGTGGGCTTGGGGAGGTTGGCTGCACTTTAACCCTTTACCCAACAGAAGGGCCCTGTGCCAATGCATTCTCTTATATATGCGAGTCGACCATAGGTCGCCTCGCATATATAAGAGAATGCATTGGCTTAACACATTAAAAATTATAAAATTGTTAAAGAATGTAAGAAAAAATGGTAAAAAGTGTTAAAAAAAGATTTTTTTTAGGCCAATGCATTCTCTTATATATGCGAGGCGACCTATGGTCGACTCGCATATATAAGAGAATGCATTGGCACAGGGCTAACTGTAACTATCACAATGTGGTCAAGGAGCCGGTTCCAATGATATCCATATTTGTATGGTTCTATTGAGACAGACCGAAGATATTTTAGGCTGTTGAAGCTTTATTTGGCCGGTTTTGGCCGGTTTGTTGGGTAAAGGGTTAAAACAAACTTCAGCCCAAAATTTACTCGATGGGGAAGTCGTGTGAGATTGCCGGGTGGGCCTGTGGAGGCGGATGACACTGTACAAAAGTCAGCCCAAATAAACACCTGTCGTATTCAATCCCAGATATTTCCTTACAAAAATGGATGATTTTGCCTATTTTGAGTTTTGGTCTCAATATAATAAATTTCAATTTTATTTGCAAAATATTTCTTAATATTTACCTGCACTGGCACTTCTTCCACAAAAGCCCTGCTCCTTGCGAATATGTATTTATATCCAAAAGGACCGAGGGCAGACACCGGAAGGTCGGGTTCTTCGATTTCGGTGACTCCATCAGTGAATTTTTCCGTGAGACCACCGAAGTACTCGCGACGAATCAATTTGTCATCCTTCACAAACGAGAACAGCTCTCGAACTGATATATCTGGATTAACACATTTTAGTTGTTTTCGTACGGTATTGTTTTCGGAAATGACTACCGCACAGAGACATATTTTTTCCATTTCCAAAAAACGAAAGAATCGTAGCGTTGTTACTTGATTACCTAGTAGCGGTTCCAAGTGATGCCGAAAACACGGATGCGAAACGTCGCCAAAATTAATCCGTTCTTACAATACTTTCCGTCGATTCCTGAAATAGGTAAACCGATTCGACGAGGGTGACGATTGACAAACCGGTACACAAAGCGATCTTTTTTAATTTTTTTAATAAAATAAAATTTTGAGTGCGGAAAAAACGGGTCGGCGGCAATAAAAAAAGTTCGGAACACAATTTTATTTTTTTCTAAAAACCGAAAAAAAAACAACCTGGCGGATCCGCGAACCAACTAATAAAAAAAACAGTGGCCTTAGTCTGATCATCATAAAATTTGTCATGAATGTTGATAATAACATGTAGATGGGAACGAGTCATTTTTGGGTCGTTCGGTCAAAAAATATGGACGCCAGCAGGCATCTTTGATTTTACTCTTTGTATGACTAAATCCTTTAGCACGGGCTACAGGTCGTACCTTTAGTCCAATCATCATAAAATTTGTCATGGCTGTTGAAATTGGAATGTAGATGGGAACGAGTCATTTTGGGGTCATTCGGACAAAAAACAATGGCCGCCAGTGGCCATCTTGGATTTCAAAATTCAATCCATTAGCATGGGCCACAGGTCGTACTGTTTGTCTGATCATCATGAAATTTGTCATGGATGTTAATATTGCCATGGAGATGGGAACGAGTAATTTTGGGGTCATTCGGCCTAATAACATGCGGCCAGCAGCCATCTTGGATTTTACTCTTTGTATGACTAAATTCTTTAGCACGGGCTACAGGTCGTACCTTTAGTCTGATCATCATCAAAGTTATTTTGGGGTCATTTGGACAAAAAACATGGCTGCCAGTGGCCATCTTGGATTTTAAAATTTAATCCATTAGCACGGGCCACAGGTCGTACTGTTCGTCTGATCATCATGAAATTTGTCATGGATGATAATATTGACATGTAGATGGGAACGAGTAATTTTGGGGTCATTTGGCCAAAAAACATGGCCGCCAGCAGCCATCTTGGATGACTAAATTCTTTAGCACGGGCTGCAGGTCGTACCTTTAGTCTGATCATCATAAAATTTGTCATGGATGTCAACAATGACATGTAGATGGGAATGAGTCATTTTGGGGTCATTCGGCCAAAAAACATGGTCGCCAGCAGCCATCTTGGATTTTACTCTTTGTATGACTAAATCCTTTAGCACGAGCTACAGGTTTTACCTTTAGTCTGATCATCATAAAATTTGTCAGGAATGTTAATAATGACATGTAGATGGGAACAAGTCATTTTGGGGTCATTCGGCCAAAAAACATGGCCGCCAACAGCCAACTTGGATTTTACTCTTTGTATGACAATTCTTTAGCATGGGCTACAGGTCATACCTTTAGTCTGATCGTCATAAAATTTGTCATGGATTATAACGATGACATGTAGATAGGAAATGACTCATTTTGGGGTCATTCGGCCGAAAACATGGCCGCCAGCAGCCATCTTGGATTGTACTTTTCTCTTCATGTCTTTTAACTAGTATTAGACATTCAACTTTCCACATTCCTAATCGCTCCATTGACTGTAATACATTAAATTATTCCCTTTCCCAAGTTGAGCTACAGTGTCATTGACACTTTCATTTTTTTTACATTGTCAACTCCGGCGCTCAAACCACTTTTTAGCTCACCTTTACTTTGTAAAGTTTGAGCTATTGCCAT
Organism: Siphonodentalium dalli; assembly: GCA_032622095.1. Classification (NCBI taxonomy): domain Eukaryota; kingdom Metazoa; phylum Mollusca; class Scaphopoda; order Gadilida; family Siphonodentaliidae; genus Siphonodentalium; species Siphonodentalium dalli. Next base: position 48,129,433 of record CP136063.1, on the reverse strand, counting down.
GGCTTGGTATCCGTCGTGCGTGTGTGTGTGTGTATGTGTGTGTGTGCGTGATTCGTCAACAATTTCCTTTAGCACGGGCTACAGTTCGTACCTTTGGTCCGATTATTATGAAATTTGTCATGGATGTAGATGGGAACGAGTCATTTCGGGGTCATTCTGAAGAAAAACTTGGCCTCAAGGGGCCATCTTGGATTTCAAAATTCAATCCATTAGCACGGGCTACAGGCCGTACTGTTCGTCTTATTGTCATGAAATTTGTCATGGATGTTAATATTGACATGTAGATGGGAACGAGTAATTTTGGGGTCATTCGGCCAAAAAACATGGCCACCGGCAGCCATCTTAGATTTTACTCTTTGCATGACTAAATCCTTTGACACGGGCTACAGGTCGTACCTTTGGTCGGATCATCATAAAATTTGTCATGGATGTTAACAATGACATGTAGATGAGAACGAGTCATTTTGGGGTCATTCGGCCAAAAAACATGACCGCCAGCAGCCATCTTGGATTTTACTCTTTGTATGACTAAATCCTTTAGCACGGGCTACATGTGGTACCTTTAGTCTGATCATCATAAAATTTGTCATGAATGTTAATAATGACATGTAGATGAGAACGAGTCATTTTGGGGTCATTCGGCCAAAAAACATGACCGCCAGCAGCCATCTTGGATTTTACTCTTTGTATGACTAAATTCTTTAGCACGGCCTACAGGTCGTACCTTTAGTCTGATCATCATGGAATTTGGCGTGGATGTTAATATTGACATGTAGATGGGAAGGATTAATTTTGGGGTCATTCAGCCAAAAAACATTGCCGCAGCAGCCATCTTGGATTTTACTCTTTGTATGACTAAATCCTTTAGCATGGGCTACAGGTCATACCTTTAAACTGATCATCATAAAATTTGTCATGGATGTTAACAATGACATGTAGATGGGAACGAGTCATTTTGGGGTCATTCAGCCAAAAAACATTGCTGCAGCAGCCATCTTGGATTTTACTCTTTGTATGACTAAATCCTTTAGCACGGGCTACAGGACGTACCTTTAGTCTGATCATCATAAAATTTGTGGAATGTAGATGGGAACGAGTCATTTTGGGGTCATTCGGAAAAAAACATGGCCGCCAGCGGCCATCTTGGATTTCAAAAATTTAATCCATTAGCACGGGCTACAGGTCGTACTGTTCATCTGATCATCATGAAATTTGTCGTGGGTGTTAATGTTGACTTGTAGATGGGAACGAGTAATTTTGAGGTCATTCGGCCAATAAAACATGGCCACTGGCAGCCATCTTAGATTTTACTCTTTGTATGACGGGCTACAGGTCGTACCTTTAGTCTGATCATCATAAAATTTGTCATGGCTGTTGAAATTGACATGTAGATGGGAACGAGTCATTTTGGGGTTAATCGGCATTAAAACATGGCTGCCAGTGGCCATTTTGGATTCTACTCTTTGCATGACTAAAGCTATCAAATGTTTTTGAATTGTTGGAACACATAGCCGCCAGCAACCATCTTAGATTTTACTTTTATATACATGTATATATATATCTTTTCATGTTGATAAACTAGTATTAGACATTTAACTTTCCACATTCCTAATCACTCCATCGACAGTAACACATTAAATTATTCCCTTTCCAAGTTGAGCTACAGTGTCATTGACACTTTCATTAAAAGATACCAACACTGACAAATTTTCAATTATCGAATTATCCACACACTATCGTGGAAGGTTATTTCGTTTCCTTGATCAAGGGAGGTCCCCGTTTGATTACCGGAACCCATAAATCCCGTATAAAAATAAATCATAGATAAACCACTCTTTATGTAATGCAGTAGCCTTGTCTATACATGTAGTAAGTATCTATACATCACACGACAACATGTCTATTTTATATTTGTCATGATATATAGGGCTGTTGTTAGTAAGTAATTAAATTACAAACCTATACATATGATATGGTAAACGCTCTTTATGTAGAGTACATAACAGTTATGTATATAGGGTACATCGGCTGGGATTGTGTTCAAAGTTCCCATGCATACAATTTGTTATCGTGATAGCAGATATAAAACGTGGGCCATCACATATATAGGTATACAATCAATTATCCACAAGTTAAATGGTTTGTTGGTTAACGGGTCCTGTTATTAAAGTGATGTTGACATGTGGAGCTATGTAAACATGTCATATTGACTGTCATTTGCAGTGTATGTATATTTGACTTATCGTACTAGCTTGATAACACAGAAGGAATCATGTTTGGAAAATGTTTACTAAGTCCGTTCCGAAATTGTATTTTTGTTCCGAAAGTTGATCCTATAAAAAAATATTTGGCCACAGCAGCTCATCAGGTACACTTTCTGGTCTAATAACAAATATAAAGCAATCTGTTATTTTATATGTGGTTTCGGGAGTAAGTGCACGACCCTATGGACAGACCAGTTCTCCCGTGCAGACCAAGTCCTTGGCCTGTACGCTGAAAGCCAGAAAATTGCCTGCTGATTCCTCCAATATCAAACTAGTACGAATGCCAAAGGTATTTTATCACGCGCGATGGTAACAGTGCACTGTAAAAATCGCGACGGTATTTATGTCCGAACATATACTATAGTTATAAACTGTGTTGATAGTGCATAGGTTGTCTAACCACAAAATTGCGCAAAGTAAAAACCGTGTTTTGTCCAGTAAAAACCCAATTAAAAGCAAAAATGTGGTATAAATTAACATTAGTTTACCTGTAATCAGAAAATAAACACATGTAGTAACCTCCATGTAGTATTCCCGTTCGTCAGTACATGCGAATTATTTAAGAACACATATCCTCTATTCGTGAAGGAGCCCAAAATAAACAGCCTACCTGGGCCTTATTCCTGCTAGTATGAAGTGCAGACGTTATGAGATACGTCATGATTCACGAGCTCCGGTGTGACGTGTATCCGTCCGTGTCGTCACACGTCCGGTGCGTGTAAGGCCATTTAAAGGGATACATATTGAATGTGTGTTGTTCATAATTATATGTACATGCTTTATCTGCCCGTTGAAAGTATTATAAATTAAATTGGTAACCAATGCTTAAGATAGTCTATATAGAATTTGTTTAAATGTTGTTGTGATCCAATGCTTATGCTTACCCAATGATACCGGTATGTGGTACAATGAGTCAAACTGAATTATGGTCCAGGAGACTTCCAAAAAAACAAAAATCTAACCCAGGGTTCCCACGCTCTTGAAAAGTACTTGAATATCAGACCATTCCTTGAAAAGTGCTTAAATTCATTTTATTCCTTGAATAGTACTTGATTTTCACCCATCACCTTTGATAAGTGCTTGAATTTAGTCAAATTGAGTATTTTTGAACAATAATTTCTCTCAAATCCTTATGAAAAATGTATCTGATAATTTTCGTTGAGTCGCATTTTCATAGAATTTAATCCTTACACTGTTTTTTTCTCTCAATATTATAAGAAAACAAATTCTAATATGGGAAGAATGTTTGCAGGCTATTTTATGATGGCGCCAAAATATAATGTTCAACTATAATTGTCCTTGAAATTTATCACTGAGGTCCATGAAAAGTGCTTGAATAGTGCTTAAATTTGGATATCAGTAATTAGTGGGAACCCTGTAACCAACAAAAGAAGCTTCTGACTAAATTGGAGCTAACAGAATACAATTTCCCAATAATAATTGGAATACAGCCTCAAAATCAGCTAATATGCCTTAATATGAATTATTTGTATAGCCTAGGACCCTAACACAACTTATAGCATCTGATGAATTTGATTTATACATGCATATAACTCTATAATCCCTGATGTTGTTGTTTTAAATAAATAATGGTTAAGGAGCCTATCACATGCATCTGATGATATTGGATGTACTATAGCACCACACACATCCTTATTTAGGGCATTGATGAGTCGATATGATACAAAGGAATATAAATATGGTCCCCATACTGAAAAATACATATTTACGGATATGACATGTCGTGTAAATGACTTAATTATGTCAGTGACGTCTGCAATTCTTATCATAATAACCCAGTCGGTGCAATTGAAAATGAAGTATACATGTATAATGTTGAACATAAGCCTGGTGTAATCGTGTGTATGAAAAACATCTCTATCATATATCTAAAAGTAAAAGAATTTATCTTCAATACTACTTGCCACAACCGCCTGAAAACATATTAACACCTGGTTTATTTAAGTTGTACATGTATGTCATCATATATCCATAGACACACACTGGGTGCCTATGTCATGCTATATTCCTGGCATATCAATGTCAAATATTGAAATCTAGAATCTTTTGAGGGCCCTTTAGAGATGGCATTTATTTTTGACTAAAGAGCCTCTGAATTGACTCGGGGCTATAAAATAATATTGTTGATTATCATACAAGCCGGTCAGTATGAATTCTGTCCGGGAAAAAAAATTGCAGATCACACAAACTTGGACAGGAAACATTACTATTTATAGAATGCTACAACATTTGTGATTGAAACACAATACAAAATAATTTTGGTAACAAGTCTTATTTGTTATGAATTCTGTCACAATGGAACAAATATTTCAAACTTGGACATGAAATATTGCTATCTATAGAATATTTACAACATTTTTGATTGAATAATTGAAAAACAAACAAATAAATAGACAAAGAAATAAATAAAACAAATTCATCTTTCGTTAAAACTTATGTCAGCTCAAATATCACGATTGTTACGGAAGGAAATAAATAGATCATCTCTAGGGATCCTAAAATTACTCAAGGAGACTCTCTGCGATAACGGATTAAATCAGTGTACATGTACTTATCATTATAATAATAATAAATAGTTTTTATATAGCGCTTTATCCTAAACTGTAGATGGCCCAGAGCGCTTACATTCCTACTAGTACCCTGCCCTCTATCACACGTGATATACATACATCTATACACATACATCAAAATAATTAAACGGCATCTGAGGTAACTTCCCCAGCACAGAATAATTCACTCTTTAACAAAGTTTTGAATTCAGTCAGAGAGTTTGCAAATCTTGTGTCATGTCTCAGTGAGTTCCAAACATTTGGCGCATACGAATCAAATGCTCTATCGCCATAAGTTTTCAAATTTTTTAATGGAATATCCATTAGAGCTTGTGCCTTTGATCTCAGATTCGTAGGTGGAACATACATACTTAAAAGTTTATCAAAATATTGAGGCATTACAGGGAGAATGCTTGAACTAGGTTCTGATTTTTTATAACAGAATGATGCACACTTGTAGTCTATCCATGCACGAATAGGAGGGTAGTGTAGTTGTAGCAATGGTGTTACATGTGAAAATTTTGGTTTGCGGGAAACAATCCTTGCAGCAACATTAATTACTTTTTGCAATTTATCCAAGTGTTCAGTTGTGATGCTGGCGAGGATGGCATTACAATAGTCTAGTTTTGAAAATACAAATGAAGAAACAAGTGTCTGTTTTAAATATGGCCGCAACTGCGAGATGCGACGAAGCTCCATAAACATGGATTTGCACATGAGTTGACCTGTAAGTTCATGGATAGTGTGTTGTCCAAAACAACACCTCGAATTTTGACAGACGATGATAACTGAATATCTGAATCGTCGATTTTAATATGGTGAACATCAGTGTGTTTAATGCGGTAATCGGTTCCACATAACATCAACTCAGTTGTTTCTTCGTTTAACTTAAGTTTATTAATTTCCATCCACGATTTTTCATCAGTTATACAGTCCTGTATTTGTTTCAAATTTTCAATTATGTCACAAGGCGGGAAAGAAAGGTACATTTGATTATCGTCAGCATACATGTGGTAACGAACACCATTGGATCTAATTACATCACCGAGCGGCTTGACGTACATCGAATATAAAACAGGTCCTAAAACTGAGCCTTGCGGGACTCCGAAGTGAAGCAATTTAGGTTCAGAGAACGTGTCGCCAATCTGTACTTTTTTTTTAGCTAAAGTAATGATCTAATTAATCGAATTCTTAACCACAGCAGAATTATGGGTAACTTTTCAGGATTTAGTCGGAAATATGGCTTGTTGCCATTCATTGGAAAGCTCTCGGCGAAAAGTTACCATAATTCTGCAGTGGTTAATGAGTCGATTAATTAGAGCATTACTGTAGACGGAACCCATTTCTGTCCATCAACTCAATATTATTGACTTATATTCACCACCATGAACAGAATTATAAGAATTCATAAGGAATGTTTCATACTACACAATTCATAAGGAATGTTTCGTACTACACAATTCCACACAAGGCTATACATGTATATGTAGATGTTATATGCAAATGTTATAGGACCCATATGATGTAGTCATACAGCAGAATACAATACTATAGGGCAATTTTGTTATCAAAATATGTAATTACTAAACCAGAAATATTTACTCTGTAGACTATATATAACTCCGACGATACCGGTACACTTCTGTTACACGAACTATAGTGACCTTTGAACTTCCCATGATTCTCTTGGATTTCCCATAATTCTAATATCGGGTATAAAAAACTTTTCGCACCGAAAACATTCACTCGATTTCGAATTTTTCGACATGGCACTTCAATTAATGTTTAATGTATGTTTGTTGGGAGATCAGATCTCAATAAATAATATTATGGCCATTCCGTCTTAGTCATAATTTCCATATGGAGTGTTTCTAATTAATAGTGAAGGGCATAGTAATTCTGTAGTATCCAGAAGTCAGTCACCAGTGATAAACGCATAAATGCCTGTTGGATAAATCATGTTTGTCACATACTTATTGTTGTCTTCAATCTATCTGTCTATGCACACTGCATTTCAAGATTATCATTATTTCTTTAAATCTTCTGACATCCACCTATTCACTCCACCCTCAACATGTACACAAATCATCGAACATAACCGAGTGAATTATTTATTCCAAATGATAAACCGCAAGTTATTTAGACAGTCGTTTGCTTTCCGGGGTCGGTGGTTTCTACATGCAGTGGGACGATTTCTCAGTGAAATTAAGCCTCTGTTTGGTCTTTCCTCCACCCGTAAAATTGACAACGTCGTGTGTGGCCCAGCGGCTAGAAAGATAAACCCTAACAAACCAAACCAAACTAAACTCAAGTGTTTACACACATAAGAAAGTTCATTCCTATCTAAGTTCATAAGTCATAAAATACTGACAACATTAACCCTTTGAGTGCCAGGTCGATTTTTGTATCATCCCATATACCCTGTGCCAATGCATTCTCTTATATATGCGAGTCGACCATAGGTCGCCTCGCATATATAAGAGAATGCATTGGCCTATTAACAATTGTTTTTGTTTTTTTTGTTTTTTTTTTACAATTTTTTACAATTTTAATAATTTATTCTTATATTCTTTAACAGACTTATTTTGTAGGTTTAGGGCCGATGAGATCGGCCCCTGGCACTCGAAGGGTTAAACAGGACAGGATTGATGTTTTTTAAATACTCCGAAATAAAGGAAATCAGTTATCTGTTTCAATAAAATTTAAAATAACAATGATACTGTAGTCTGTAGATTAAGTTGTCACATTGCAGTTGTTCGGAAAGCATGTATACATCATCATCATCGTCATGATGTGTGGTCATTGCTTGTGATCGCAAATGTGCATATCTGGTCTGGTTGCTTCCTTTATATTAAAAAATATGAACTATATGTTGAATTAAGAATCACTATTAATCTAATTTACAATTTACACCTGAATGCCATTCTGGTTTATTGTGTTTGTTACAGGGTGATGAATATGTGCGAACTATCTAATATTAATAGTCCACATTCTGAAGTTATTTGGGTGTCGTAATTAAGAGTTGTACCTGCGATAATGTAGCCATGTACTTTCTCATTGACACCAATGTTATTTGTGACGGCAGCTGTAAGGAACAGTGGTCACAAGCTGCTTTTAGGTACTTCGGCGCTAAAAAAATAAAAAAAACATGCTGAAAGTGAAATAGAAAATTTCGAACAACTAAACTAATCCACTCCATGGCTCATAGTTATATTTATATATTTTTTCACATACGGACAATTTTCTGACATGCTGACATCTTTATCTTACATGTAGATTTAGTAACCCTTTATCTGCTTATCGATCTCATCGGCCCTAATTTACGGTCTGTAAAATCGGCGCTAAAAAAAATAATAAAATTTTTAGGGTTGAATTTTTTTTGGGTATGCTTAAGCATGCTATAGCGAATTTAAAAACAAACTGGATAAAACCTTAGGGGCATGTTATAACTCAAAACTATCACCAAGTATTCATAGTAATAATTTTGATGCACATGAAAAACGTAAGATTCCCTGGCACTAAACCTACAAAATACTGAAAGAGTTAAAGAATATAAGAAAAAATTATTAAAATTGTCAAAAATAATAACAAATGATGAAAAATTGTTAGGCCAATGCATTCTCTTATATATGCGAGGCGACCTATGGTCGACTCGCATATATAAGAGAATGCATTGGCACAGGGTAAAAAAATCATGACTAAGTCTCAACCAATTCAGCAGATTCGTAAGATGACGTGACATGGTAATAATGACTGAAGCGTGCATTCCTGGCTTAAATCCAGTTTATGTTGACACAAATTCATTTCTCCATGACCAAATATCCAATTTTTCCGTTTCGGTGGAAAAACCTGTTAGCGGTGTTCGTAAAACAAGATATAAAATTGGTGTCGCCTTATGTGTCTCATCACATAATCTTTATCTAATACATGCCAGTATGGGTGCAGTTAAAAGGCTGTCCATACCTAAATCATTGAACCCTCTCTTAATACACTATATTCATTAGTTAAGACCTGACTTAATGAGCAATCAGTTAACTATAAGACTTCACTGCAGAAAAAAACACAGATAAAATAAACAAAATACCTGAATTGGGGAAAAGATACTGATTTTGTGTTCTCACCCCTGCATCTTTCCTAACTTGTCTGTTTGCTAAAAACTCAAGAGAAGAGAAGAATCATTTCGTCCTCATGTCTGCATTGGACTCTAGACGGCACCATAAATTTAAATTTTAAGTCACCTGTATATCTTGAGGAAGACAAAGCATATGCGTTTTTAGATGCAAACTGATATCTTAACCATTGTTCACAGGGTATGCTAGCTAGTCCTGTCATCACAAGTTTTGGACACCTCACAGCGTAGGTCAGGCACTGATATAGCATTTGCTAAACACTGCAGTTTATCATGCCTCCTCCCTTGGCAAGTTTCCTCTACGACATCTTCCAGATATTGTTTGCGTTTTGAAAAGAACACTGAATATTCTTTAGGTCGTCCTTCATTCGTGCTTTGTAAATCAACAACTATATCAGGATCTTCCATTGAAAATGCAATTTCTGCTCGTTCATCGATTGATTTTGATTTTTCATTATCTGCTACTGCATTGTCCCCAGTAAGTCTCTTATATATCGCGCTGATTTTATGAGAATTAATTTTGCAAATTCTGTCGCACATAGATGTCTCTTCATTTCGCTAGTATGAAACTTGGGTAAGTCTGCTTTTATTTTGTCTAAAATGTTGGCATTGAGCGCGCAAACCTGATTATCCTACAAATCGTTGATATTAATTTATGGTCGATGAGAAATGTCTAAGAAATACCTTTCTAGCGACCAATTCTGGAGACCCAGGTTCAGCAACGACATGACCCTTTCTGCTGGGTTCGTGTAGGATTGTCCAGGTGCGCACCTGGCTGTAACAAGCATTTCCAAATTCAAAACCTTGAACAGGCAGATTAAAGATAACCTGACCGACAGATTAGTATCTTTGTTATCGATAAAACGCTACAAAGCAACGGGCGCTCATCTGCTACGCGAGATTCGCCGCAGTTCCGAAAAATACTACTGCGCAGAATCGAGACGCTACGTTTCACATCCGGTTTTGAATGTGTGTTGACGCGTTTTGTTTGAAAACAGAGAATATCAGGTAATATATTTGTAGTCAAATTTATTTAATATAAAAGTCCCAATCATTACTAGCCTGGGTGACACTAATAAATCTCATGGAATTGCTTTTTCGACATGTATAAAGCAGCAAGAAATTTGTGTGCTTTTGTCACTAAAAAATGTGCAAAACAACGGATGGTATAGTGTGATAACATCTTGTCGTGGTTGTAGAATCTTGTATTTTAACAGATGGATATATTTTGAATATATGGATGTGCATTATATTGCAATATAGACCTCTTATTCGACCGAAATCGACAGTTTAAAAGTGCTCATAAATGCTACTTTTCCTCTCCGAAAACATGCTACGTTTTTAAGACTTTTCCGAAAAAATATGCTACATTTCCTAATCGATACGACATTCGTGTGATCTTATTTGGTGATTTTCCGGTGTATTCTGGGCTATGATGCTGCCTCATTTCAGCTAAAATGAAAGCAGTGATTATTTCTCATTTCAATTTGGTCATAAAAATATAGCAGTACAGCTTTGATATCACGTGAGACGGGGCATCCCCGAACGATTATGCTGCTGCGGCCACGGTCACCGAAATGATACCCGACCAAATGTTACTTTTGTAACATGGCATTACAGTGGGCAGAATTGTATTTCTTCTCCGGATTAATATTGTTATATACAGGGACGTTGCGAAGAGGTCAGGAATGGGGGTGTCAACATCGGAAATTCCAATTGCACCCCCTTGGGAATAAATGCTAAATATTCCGATCAACTATACCAAATTTCCAAATATGGGAAATTGTACCGCAACCTGCTTGGGATCAAATGTTCCAAATCTAGTATCGATCAGTTCCAAGTATCAGAATTTACGAAATTCAATTTGCACCCCCCCCCCCCCCCCCCCCAATAAAGTATCTAAAATATCCAAATATTCCCAAATTTCCGAAGCTTGATTTTTGGTGTTCATTTGGAAAGTGCCACTAAAAAGTGTGCCCCTTTTGTGAAAAAGTTACACCTGGACGTTTAATAAGGAAATATAGTTTGCCCTGCATCTTTAGGTTTATGAAGTTATAAAATGTTCGCTTATAGTGTTCATTACATGACAAAACGTGCTTTGTAAACAATACATGCATGCTACGTTTCCGATTTTCGCACGCTACTTTTCTCATGTTACAAGAATTCTCGAACTTTATCCATGTTATTATTCAAAATAAACACAAAAGTCTGTCAGAAATGATATCCTTTGATTTTAGTAGCTTTATTTTGGTATTTTCCGCGATTTATTACTGTTTTGTCCCCAAGAAGGTACTGCTAAATGTAGTACATCTATGAGACAGACGGATTCCGCTGTGCAATGTCATATTGGTAGCGAGATCCTTCTTTGTGTAAGATTCCTTGTTACAGGTTCCGCATTTATATCTCGAGATGAAGCATGTCGTACTCTCATGTGACTCATCAGGCCACTATGGGTTGTATATTTCTGAGAGCAGAGATGACACAGTAAATCACTATTTCCTGATGTGTGCTGAGACCTGTGTCTTTTTAATTCATATTTGTTGTGAAAAGCTTTCGAACATTGATCGCATTCGTACTTTTTGATCACCTCATGTGTGGATATATGTCGACGATAGTTTCCGCGGATATTCGTGGAGTATTGGCATATGCCACATTCATATTTCTTCCGATTCTCAACATTATTGGCATTATCATGATTTGAACCTGAGGTTGTTGTGACGTAACCTGTGGTTTTTGTGGCGTGCTTGTCGCTATGGGTTCACACAATGAATCCGGAACGTTGATTGAGGAGGTCTGTGGTTCATCACACAATGGATCCGGAACGTCGATTGAGGTCTCAACCGTCTGATCATCAGATGGCATGACAAATCCAACAAGAACGCAGACTCCTCCAAAGATATCATGGACCCTTCGATCCTAGCATACATTCTAAAAAAATATTATATAATGTAATTTTAAGTCGATATCCTACATTAATATACAACCAGGGACGTTTCGACAGGGGATGGGTGTGACCCCCCCCCCCCCCCCCCCCCCCCCCCAAATGCCAAAACCTTCAACTTTTTGAAATTTCAAAGCTTCTACCTGTAATTTTGTTCAATTTTTATGTTTCAGTTGGTAATTGAGACTCCTAGGTGGCTGACTAGTTGAAAAGTTTTGGAAATTTGGGAATATTGACTATTACGTCAAAATTGAGAAACATTTCTGTATTATTGTGAGGTACACATCATTGTTAAAATAGTCCGATCACATATGCAAATTGTTTCTTTTCTTGTTGCCATTCATCGGAAAGCTCTCGCAACAAGCCATATTTCCGAATAAATCCTGAAAAGTTACCCATAATTCTGCTTTGGTTAAGAGGTAGATTGCTTAGGGCATTACTGTATCACCTGGTTCGTGTGATATCGATTGAGATATCAGACCGAGGTAAGTTCATATCAGTCTGAGACCGAAGGATTTCTCCACACGGGTTCTAATTTGTGGCTCAAACTTTGAATGGCCCATCATAACCTTGTTATTAATTAAATTAAACATGGTAATACCATTACTTCCATACTAATGTCAGTTCATAAGATTGAATGGACAAGGCAACTATACACAAAATCACTAGATGATACATCTTAAATAAGAGATTGACGCATTATAAACTTTGTGTATTAGGCCATAATAAATATATTCCTAGATGATCATCGGAAGTTTTTTGAAAATTGGGGCGGGTGGGTGGTATTTATTATTTATTATTTATTTCCAGCTCGGCATAGATGAACCAAGTAAAGTTGATTCAATTCATTGCTATGTTGTATACATGTCCAATATCAATAAAATGTGAGTTAAATGAAGTGAAAGAAGGAAATAAATAATACCTGCCAATAAATGTCATGTCTAATATATATTTTGGGACTTCTGTCTGTGTCTGTGTGTGTGTGTTAGCTATGGCCAGGAAAACTGCCAGACGGATTTTGACGAAATTTGATGCCTAAGGATAATTATGTCCAGGGAGTGTTTTGGACGGGTCAAATCGTGACCTCGACCTGACCTTGACGTTCAAAAAGGTCAATTCAAGGTAAAAACGGGAGGATTTCGACGAAATTTGATACCTAGAGGTATTTTTGTCCGGGGTGTGTTTTGGATGGGTCAAATCTTCACCCCGACCATACCTTGACCTTCAAAATGGTCAATTCAAGGTCATATCGCGAAATTTGATACCTAGGGTTACTTTTGTCCATAGAATGTTTTAGACGGGTCAATTCGTGACCCGACGTGACCTTGACCTTCAAAATGGTCAATTCAAGGTCAAATCGGGTAAAACCCGACGGATTTTGACGGGTCCTTTTTTTTGGGTACTTTTGTCCGGGGAGTGTTTTGGACGGGTCAAATCGAGACCTTGACCTTCAAAATGATCAATTCAAGATCAAATCGCGTAATTCGCCGAAAAGCAGAGGGGAATCACCCCGGACGAAGTCGGGTCCACCAGCTAGTTGTTATATATATATATTCCCAATTTCCCATCATTTACTTCATTTATATTAAAACCCAACATTCTGTTGCTTTAACCAGTCGATGATGTCATTATATATAGTCTTGAGTTTGTCATTTGGTGGATTGTTATATTTGACAGGCAAATGAGATGCCTTGGAAGATGCACTAAGAAGGATTTTAACTCTTTCAACCCGGTAGCCCGCTAAAGCGGGCAAGACGTAATTTACGTTCATCCCGGCAGCCCGCTTTAGCGGGCAGAGCGCAATTGTCGGGAATAATACAATATTTCCAGAGATATACAAATGATTTTATTGGTTAGTGACTTGTATAGCCGTTGGGTGATATTCGGTATCATTACTGATGTATTGGTCCGCACGAATACCTAACATGTACGCCATTAAGAGGATTTCCAGGCCTAAATATAGACAGCACCTGTATGACGTCACGATTATTATTTTGGGGTTTCCTAAAAATTGATGACGCAATACTGCCACAGGTGTGGTAGTTTGGGTCACATTTTGATTTTGGTTTATTGTTTGTCACAAAAACATACCGATAACATTAGTATTATTACGTTTATGAAATAAAGAAGATAATGTTGACCTTTATAACGATGTTTTAGTTGTGGTATCCGTTTAATGTCTCCTATTTTCGACGCAAAATATTACGGAAATCTGGCACGACTTTAATAATAATAGCTGCACGTGCATATTATAAACATAACATTGACATTCATAATCATTTTGGGAATCTGATCAGGACATTGGCAGTTGTTTTATTTGGAATGTTATACATAATTCCTCAGCATACTGACAAGTAAATCCCTGTGGGTCTAAACTTGCTAAATGTGGGAGTATATGTCTGTTTCGATCAAATAGCGTCTTTTGGGCATGCTAACTATAGGTTAGTACTGGTCTGCTCTTGCCTTTGATGAAGCAATTATGTCCAATGACCCGATTGGCATAACATTTGAAATCATGCAGTGTGTCATATCACAACAACGTTTATACACCACACTTGCAAAGAATGACACATACATGTATGTATTTGTGGAAAACATTGATATGCGAAGTTGATATCCCAGATACAGGCGATACATGCGAGAATAGCATATATTGGGGTCCAATGTCCCTTCTCGGTTCCCACATGCACACACCTGATATATCATTAGGAAGTGACGACCCCACCTGGTATACTGGTATATAACACAAATTGAAGGTAACTTGTTAACGATCATAAAACATGCAGTTTGCCATACCCGACATCGCTCTAAAGCTAGTGTTGCAGCAATACACCAGGGACACATAATCGTACTTAGGCAAGCTGATAATCCAGGGTTCTGGGATATTCATATCTGTATATTCAGGGATGAAAGAGTTAAATGCATCTACTTTGACTTCGGTATCTTGAGAAGTGTTTGGTGTTGCAGAATCAGAAGTTTGTGTGAACTCTATAAATGGTCCCAATCGGACACAACATCGCCAACAATAGATCGGGGATCACATCGTGTTAGTTCGTGTTTGTTTCTGCCAACCCTCACAAAATGTGAGGACGATAATTCAACAAAGGAAGGCAAACAGTCAATTTTTCCCGAACAAAATTCATTGTAAAGGCCGCATAATGTAAGGTCGTCCGAAATCGAGCACCCATACCAGTCTTTGGCAACTTGTAGGTTTAATAGCAGCTTTAAAACAACGTAAACCATGTTTAAATATTATTTTTTACATTTTGATCGAGTGGAATAGTCGCATTTGTTTCCGGCAGAGGGGAAATTCGTAAAATGTCGACCCAATGGAATAAAAATAATGTGTAGTTTCAGTTTATTTTATCTATCAACATTAAGTTTATACCCACCTGTAATTATTAGATATAAACTCATCATTTATTCCCTGTTTGTGTCAACCCAAACATCATAGAATAATAGATACATATGTCGTAAAAATGCAGTAGGAATACAATGCGGTCAATAGAGTTACTGCCCTTTGATCACGACTATCTCACCCTGGGGAATCATGTGGTTTCGAGTTGATGAGTACCACGATTTTAAATGGCCGCAGCTACAGAAAGTGCGTCAAGAAAGGAAGAAAAAGATAATAAACTACGATATGACATATTACATATTATTTTGGCAGCGACGAGCATATGCTACACTATTTTTTATACAAGATGATACCTCATATGTGTCCAAACTCACATTTGTTTGCTCAAACATTCTGACCAAATGTCGTCAGTCGGACGATTTTTCACTGGTGTATTCCACGAAAAATCAATAGGCTTTCTGTTGCTAATAAGGCCAACTTTTGTCAACCAGCATGTTGATAAATAACCTGTTTCGGCAATTTTATACTAGTTGATAGTGGTTAGTCAGTTAATTTTTGGCCAATTAATAGATTCTGATAACTGAAGCGGCATTTCTACAAATGGTGGTGTTGTTGGAATCTCATTATATGGGGACCATCAAATCGGATTTAGTACCTTTAGTGGTTTGTTTGTTCGGTTCAACATTTTAAATTCAACTGAATCTCTTGATCTTTGGTATGAGATTTCTATTTCAGAAGACAAATACCAAGTTTGAATTTGGTAACTTTCCGATGAATTTTTACAAAGTTAAACAAAGAGCTATCCTTAGTAAAAAGCCACCTTTTCTGGTGACATATTATACCATAATCAAGTTGAAACCATATTAGAAAAAAATCACATTAAATGATCAAATAATTTACTGACCAAAAATTAACTGTTTTTCGCTTATGTACTTACGAATAAGACCCAGTGGTTTTCATTTGCATGGACTGCACAATATATCTCTTCAACATTGTCAGACATCTTTTTCTACAAATGAAAATTAGCAACTCATGTAGATAATTTCTTTGACATGTTTAGTTTTATTTTCAGTATCCTTAAGGTGTTCAAAAATGCAAGCGGGGTTACCCTGTTGGTGGCCAAATTGGCCAACGAACATAAAAATCAATTGACAGTGTCGTAATTCGTAAACATCATACCATAATAGGCCAATAACAATTTTTACTTCTGTATCTGAATTTACTTATGGAATGAAAGAAGTAAATAATTGATTTGAAAACACCCAATTATATTGGCCGCCTCCATTGGTTAGTTTTGTTCATGATTGCCATTCCAGAGGTATTAATCTTTGTTTATAATAAAATGTTGGGTTTTTATTCCATCTGAACTATAGTTTGTCGTTTTGAATTTGCCACTGTGGGGGTATAACAGCACCATCTTGGCATGTAACCTCTCATTTTAACCTTATCTTTACACCCCCCCACGACCAAAGGAAATGGTGAGTATGCTGGATTACATGCATCCGTGGGTTGGAGCTGATATCTCAAACACTTGTCGTCAGATCTCAATAAAATGTTTGATTTATTGCATCTATTGTAATATTAAGTGCGAGTCAATTAGGTAACATCTACAGTGTACCATATGCTTATTTTCAACGATTATAATGGCTGGAAATAACAAACGCAAATATAAAGACAGTCATTAATTAGTATCAGGGACATTATTGAATGGCTCAGATTTATTTTAAACAAAAAATTGAAAATAAAATCAATATTAACCCTTTACCCGACAAATCGGCCAAAACCGGACAAATAAAGCTTCAACAGCCTAAAATATCTTCGGTCTGTCTCAATAGAACCATACAAATATGGATATCATTGGAACCGGCTCCTTGACGACATTGTGATAGTTAGTTATGCCCTGTGCCAATGCATTCTCTTATATATGCGAGTCGACCATAGGTCGCCTCGCATATATAAGAGAATGCATTGGCCTAAAAAAAATCTTTTTTTACCATTTTTTCTTACATTCTTTAACAATTTTATAATTTTTAATGTGTTAAACCAATGCATTCTCTTATATATGCGAGGCGACCTATGGTCGACTCGCATATATAAGAGAATGCATTGGCACAGGGCCCTTCTGTTGGGTAAAGGGTTAATTGATAGACACGTTTCCAGACAGGAGTGTTCTATCCGCGTTTATTACTTCATACCAAGGAAACTATAGAGCCTGTTGCAGAAGATATAATTCACCTTTAGTCTGGACTGAATGGAATGAAATGTGCTATGTGAGTTAACTTGCTAGCCCCATATATACAGTTAAATTTCTAATTATGGATTCACCTGCCAGGCTGCCAATTTTCCCTAGAGTTATGGCTCTTTGTTTGAATGGCTATGGTTGTATTTTAATGGCTATGGTTGTATTTTAATGGCTATGGTTGTATTTTAATGGCTATGGTTGTATTTTAATGGCTATGGTTGTATTTTCTGTGAAGCAGGTGATGCTCTTCTATTCAAATATTAATGTCCGTGTTCTATAGAAATTCACAAGGACCAATGGCTCCAATGAGGTCTTATATGGTCATTTTTATGAGAAAGATAATAGTGCATGTTATAAATGTCTACAGTAATGCTAGATCAGGGACAGAAAATGAGATTAAAAAAAAAAAAATCCCCACATTCCAATAAATTTAAATGTAACCATCTCTATGATCCTATGAGTCCAGTGGTGTGCTTCATTATGGCTAATGTGGTATTTTTCGAGTCTGGGCGAGGGGGATTAGGGTGCCAGAACTGATATTCTTTGTTCTAAAAGAATTTATGTGGGACCATTTGGATAACTCAAAAAAGGGTCTAACATGAGTAACTTATAATGAGAAAGACAATGTTGCAGGCTAGAAATTTTATAGTGACTATCTGGTTCAGATAAAATAGGGGAGGGGCAAAAAAGAAATGTGGCTCATTTCCACTAAATTTATTGATTGGCATCTCTGATACCAGGAGTGTGGGGGTGTGCTTTCAAATGATATAATTAAGTGGTGCTGTTTGAGTTGGGGCAGCATATTGTTATAAACATGTGTTTTAAAGAAATTCACCCTGCTAGTGTTTTATATTGACCTGATCTTCAATGGTCCTATTAAAACTTACCCGAATTGACTTTGGAATAATTCTTTTGTCCAGAATCGATAGCATTGTGTGGCTGTCAAGGAAATATGCGCCACTCTTATCAGCCACTGTTGTGGCCATGTACTTTTGTCCAGAATCGATAGCATTGTGTGGCTGTCAAGGAAATATGCGCCACTCTTATCAGCCACTGTTGTGGCCATGTACTTTTGTCCAGAATCGATAGCATTGTGTGGCCGTCAAGGAAATATGCGCCACTCTTATCAGCCACTGTTGTGGCCAGAATCGATAGCATTGTGTGGCCGTCAAGGAAATATGCGCCACTTTTATCAGCCACTGTTGTGGCCATGTACTTTTGTCCAGAATCGATAGCATTGTGTGGCTGTCAAGGAAATATGCGCCACTCTTATCAGCCACTGTTGTGGCCATGTACTTTTGTCCAGAATCGATAGCATTGTGTGGCTGTCAAGGAAATATGCGCCACTCTTGTCAGCCACTGTTGTGGCCATGTACTTTTGTCCAGAATCGATAGCATTGTGTGGCTGTCAAGGAAATATGCGCCACTCTTATCAGCCACTGTTGTGGCCATGTACTTTTGTCCAGAATCGATAGCATTGTGTGGCTGTCAAGGAAATATGCGCCACTCTTATCAGCCACTGTTGTGGCCATGTACTTTTGTCCAGAATCGATAGCATTGTGTGGCCGTCAAGGAAATATGCGCCACTCTTATCAGCCACTGTTGTGGCCATGTACTTTTGTCCAGAATCGATAGCATTGTGTGGCCGTCAAGGAAATATGCGCCACTCTTATCAGCCACTGTTGAGGCCATGTACTTTTGTCCAGAATCGATAGCATTGTGTGGCTGTCAAGGAAATATGCGCCACTCTTATCAGCCACTGTTGTGGCCATGTACTTTTGTCCAGAATCGATAGCATTGTGTGGCTGTCAAGGAAATATGCGCCACTCTTATCAGCCACTGTTGTGGCCATGTACTTTTGTCCAGAATCGATAGCATTGTGTGGCCGTCAAGGAAATATGCGCCACTCTTATCAGCCACTGTTGTGGCCATGTACTTTTGTCCAGAATCGATAGCATTGTGTGGCCGTCAAGGAAATATGCGCCACTCTTATCAGCCACTGTTGAGGCCATGTACTTTTGTCCAGAATCGATAGCATTGTGTGGCTGTCAAGGAAATATGCGCCACTCTTATCAGCCACTGTTGTGGCCATGTACTTTTGTCCAGAATCGATAGCATTGTGTGGCTGTCAAGGAAATATGCGCCACTCTTATCAGCCACTGTTGTGGCCATGTACTTTTGTCCAGAATCGATAGCATTGTGTGGCTGTCAAGGAAATATGCGCCACTCTTATCAGCCACTGTTGTGGCCATGTACTTTTGTCCAGAATCGATAGCATTGTGTGGCTGTCAAGGAAATATGCGCCACTCTCATCAGCCACTGTTGTGGCCATGTACTTTTGTCCAGAATCGATAGCATTGTGTGGCTGTCAAGGAAATATGCGCCACTCTCATCAGCCACTGTTGTGGCCATGTACATATTTATAACCTAAAAAGAATTAGTACATGTATTTAAGAATTAGTACATGTATTTAAGAATTAGTACATGTATTTAAGAATTAGTACATGTATTTAAGAATTAGTACATGTATTTAAGAATTAGTACATGTATTTAAGAATTAGTACATGTATTTGCTTTTGATCTCTCTTTCATTTAAATTGAAAATACTGCATAGTAATTAATATGTAATCAAATAAATAATTAAATGATGTATCTTACTGTGGAATGCAACGGCTTCGACAAGGGTACAATTTTCCTGATGTTAGTATTTTCTTACAATATATATCTTTATTTTCCTCCATATGATGAAGAGATGTCAAATACAATCACGAAAATTTAACATATATACAATTAGAAAACATGACCACACAAAAAGTATAAATATGTCATATCTATACAAATAACAATTAGAATAATAACACAACACACGCAGCATCTATTTACATAATTTCATTCTCATGCACACCTACCCCTACCATTGCATTAGTTATAGGCATACACATAGTCCTTCTGTCTGACACGCACATACAGACGACGTCCCCATACACGACACATGCATACATATATACATACATACATACATACATACACACATACATACATACATTCATACATACATACACATACAAAACATACCTCAATTCACACACACATTAAAATACTTACAAACATATATATATATATATATATATACATATATATACATATATATATATACACATATACATATATATATATATATATTTATACATATATACATATATACATATATATACACATACATACATATATACATACATACATACACATACATACACATATACATATATATACGTATGCAATGCATATTTTAATACAAGCAACATATCAGACATCCCTTACACACCTACACATGTCAGCATACATGAACAAAACAAACATAAATGTACGTTATTACGTGCACACAGCTACCACTCACCAGATATACAAAGTTACACTGGCGTCAAGGCACGTAGATTGGACGGACAGACATAACTATATATAGATGACATCATAGATAATCATACAGTCAAGTAGACATATATTTTAGTTAAGCATCATTCATTAGGGTACGGTTACTGAAACCATTGGTGTTTGTTCGATTCTACGATAGGCTTTCCATAAGCAAAATGTGCTATTTACCATGAAGTTTGTGAACAGGTCTGGCTCTTCAATTTCGTCGAACAAATCCGGCGGACGTGCAGTTAAAAATACTTCCAGTTGTGTACGCGGATTGTAGCTATCCATTTTAAGTGAGCACGGAATACCGAAGAGATTTAGTAATTCATACCATATGTCATTTCTAAGTTCCAGAATCATAGGACAATGTATGATTACATGTAAGGGCAGATCGTCAAACTCCGCACCACATCTGCAGTTACAATGTGTCTGTTCGGTACAGGCTATTATGTTTGCAACAGTTAGGTATGCCGCCTTGTTTGTCGGAAACTTGCGACAGGACTTCCACAGGCACGACAGTGAGAGTGTAGGGTGAATATTATGGAAACGGTGGAGTGTTGGATCCGCGTTTCCAGAGAGTTCCCAGATTGAGTTAGAGGTTTCGACGATTGCATTTCGAACGATTTGCTTCCATGATGACCTATCTGGAAATGCACATTTTGATACATACTTTGTTAAATAATGCATAAGTCGGTGATTTGCAAGGACATCTGCGATATCGGCAATGAATGAATCGGCTGATACGCCGGAGATAAAGTATGAGTGTAGCCTAAGTAAAAATACAGATTTCGCTGCCTTGTCTGTAGATAAATGACATAGACTGCCCAGAAGTAGGAGTTTTTTCTTATCCACAAAGCTTTTGACATTGCCGATACCCAGGAGTCCTTCCACTACATTTGTGCGCGTGTGCATACGAAGACCTTGTATTTTCTTTAGACAAAAACGGTGAGATCTTTCCAATGATAGGGTGTCTGAGTCTGACATGCCACATAATAGTTCACACCCAAATAGGCCTCGTGGCACAATGATTGACGTGTACATTTTTAAACTGCTAGTGGGTGTTATTCCTCCAGCATACATGCCTACGTTTGTTAGTGCGAAATAGCTTGAACGGAGTTTTTGTTTAATTTCTGTTGTGAAGTTACTCGTCTGGTTATATTTATGGAGCGGGATTCCAAGGTGTGTCAGATTATCGACTTCAGCTACATGTTTGTCACAGAGAATCCACGATCTATCAACAGAAGCCTTTGCGTGTTCATTTTTGTTTTCATTAAAGACGATAATTACTGACTTTTGCTCGTTGTACTTGTATCTCCATTTACGACTGTATTTAGTGCAAATATTCATAAGGTGTTGTAAACCACTTTCAGAGACCGAGAGCAATGTCATATCGTCCGCTTGCGTTGGGCATGAACAATTTACGGAAAACATATTGAGCCCAGCTCCAGATACGGATAATTCTGACAATAGTTGATCTATAAATAGCATATAAAGTAGAGGGGAGACGACTCCTCCCTGTTTTGTTCCTTGTGCTATTGGAAACTGCTTAGAGAGAGTATTTCCATACTTTACTTGACAGGATGTTCCTTTAAGCATTTGGTAAAAAATTAACCAGGTTTTCTGATCAAAGTCTAACATGTAAAGTTTATAAAGGAGACCATTTACCCAAACGGTATCAAATGCCGTATGAACGTCTAGAAAGCATGCATATAATTTACTGTTATTTTCACGTGCGAATATCTTCGATTCGTGTACTATGAGTGAGTTCATAAGACAATTGATACCCTTCTGGAATCCATGCTGTAGATTATGAACTTTGACCATGTCTGGAACATTACACTCTAGTCTTCTCAGTAAGATTTTTTCTAATAACTTGTAGAGAGCGGGAAGCAATGTAATTGCTCGGTAGCTATCAAAATTTGCTTGTGGTTTATTCCCACCTTTGTAGAGAGGTACAATTACGCCTTTCTTGGCAGGTTCCGGTATATATGAGAGAGACAATATTCCAGTCAACAAAGCGGACAGACATGTTATCAAAGCTGGACCACCAAATACCAAATGTTCATTGTAAACGTTGTCCCACCCTGCTGCCTTGTTCAAATTTAGAGTTTTGAGAGCACTTTCAAGTTCGCCAGGTTCAACCTTTTCGGTGATATGCTTGCAGCTACTGGACCCTTGTTTGCTATATTGCCCACTCACTAGTAGTTCTACATGTTCATTTACGAGGTGGGAGTGATCTTGGTCGAAACTGCTGTCTGATAAAGGCGAATACAGCTTTTCAAAATAATTCGCCCAGCCATTAGTAATCTCAGACGAATTTCTCAAGGTTGACCCATCATATTTGAAAATTTTGTTCGGCCTCTTATCTTGATTGCGCCTAGAGTTAAGGATCTTGAAAAAGGACCCTTGGTCCAGTTCAGCGGCTGTGTCAAGTTCGTTATTTCGATCAATCATATATTGGTTACAGCACATTCTATATTCCCGTCGGTAAAGTCTTTTCTGCGCTTTATAATCTGTATAAGTTAAATCATTTTCATCTCTTGGTCGACCAGCGGAAATCCACTGTCGTCTGCTTGATATCATATTAACATGCAATTGTTTCAAGCGACTATTCCAGAACGGCTTGAGATAACTTTTATATGTTTTACGAGGGACAGTCTGATTGGAGGCTAGCAGTATAGCAGCCACAATGGAGTCATATAATGTGTCCAAGTCACTATTATTGACGATTGTGTGATTTGCAGGGAGTATTTCTTTTAAACAACATTGATACTGGCTGATTAAGGTAGGAGCCGCTTTAAATTTTTTCCAATTAAATGTCGGTGTTGAGCTATCGTGTCGCCGGTCTGGTATGTCGCTTGGAACGTCACATTTAAATTGGCATACAATCGGTCTATGGTTCGATGCGCCAGACAATACATCTTCAATAATTTCTGCATATGTGAGAGAAATGTATGGATCAAATTCAGAATAAAATATATAATCAATGCATGAACCCGACCCGTTCATAGTTGGAACATAAGTGTTGCGGTTTCCTATGCAGAGAGAACTTCCATTTACTGATATAAATCTTTTTATAGCCAGAATATCACGCAGGGAATTGTCCCTTGCGCGTGTTTTGGATAGCGTACAATTAAAATCGCCCATAATAATGACGTGACCCAAGTCGAAATATTGATCGATAATATCACGCAGTGCGTTTACATATTGCAAATGAAAGTCATCGGTATAATTTGTTGATGGCAGGTAAACTTGGAATATGTACAGGTATTCTGAGCCAGGAAGTTCAACTTGGATTCCACATATTCTATCGTCTTCGAGTTGTATAGTTGATACGTAAGGATCTAAAATGTCCCTCCATATGAGGGCTACGCCGCCTTTGTATCTCCCACGCTGATGTGGGAGCCTCTGTGAAAAGTCACACACGACATGGCATTTGTAGTCACCTAACATAGGTTCAAGAATATGAGAGTTATGTGTATGGAGCCAGTGCTCACTTATACCGCATATATCTATATTTCTTTCGTGCACCATTTTATTCAAGTATCCACCTGCTAATGAGTCTGAAGAGGTAATACCTGTACAATTCCAAGTGGAGATTGACACCTGAGCGTAAGACATATCTGCTAAAGTAGATAATACAATTACAAAAAATTAGAAGCTTTTGTTATACTGGAATTGTCGCCTGTCAAAGTCACCTTGAGATAACCATAGGCGATTGTGCACACCGCGAGGCCAGAAATGTTCATCGGTTACCGTCGAGATATCGTCCTCGTGAATGTTGATTCTGGCAGATACTGTATGCTCCTTCTTACTTTTCATCAAACGCAGAATCGAGAATCGAACTCCAGCTTTCGTGAGAAAGTTTTCAATAGCATTGTCAGTAACATCGTACATCAAATTACTCACGAATACGCGAATAGTGTTTATAGGCGTGTTACACTGTCGTCGTGTATTGCTACTTGTGTGTTGTGTGTTTTTGGGCCTATCACCTGGTGATGGGTGCGATCTGCTGTGGTGTGAATTTTCACGATCATT
Source organism: Siphonodentalium dalli (assembly GCA_032622095.1). NCBI lineage: Eukaryota > Metazoa > Mollusca > Scaphopoda > Gadilida > Siphonodentaliidae > Siphonodentalium > Siphonodentalium dalli. The sequence goes on along the minus strand of CP136063.1, from coordinate 48,104,474 downwards.
CCAATAGTTGTTTTGGGCCTTATAGTAACTTCCTTGATTTGAATGTTCAGGTAATGTATTTGCTCGTTTTGTTTCACGTTCACTCCGTTGTGTTGTGTCTTGGTTTTTTGTGTCATGTCGATTATATCGATCAATCTGATCAGAGTCATTCAAGTCGTCTACTGGAATAGAGTTATAGGAACTGTTTTTATCAGGTATCGGACTACTGGTAGGATATTTCTGTGAGCTTGTGTCGATTATGTTCTGGTTGAACCACTGTTGTTGGTGAGCACATAGTTGATTAAATCTAGAGTTTATTCCATTAAGAGCTTGTGAGGTGAACTGCTGGAAACTGCATGCGAATTCTCGCGAGAACATATTAAGTTTGTTATTTAGTTTGTCAATGCATTTTATCTTGTTACAGTCATCAGATTCATTACTTTCCGATATTGGCTCGACGGGGGCATTTTCCATATTATCTGGTTCATTACTTAAATGTTCATTTTCATTTGGTGTGTCGTTGGTTTTATTTGTTGTTTCACTGGGTTCTTTCGTTATTTCAGAGTTGTTCTTGTTCATTTTTATCTGCTTTTTGGGTTTTCCTTTTGCTTTCAGAGTTCCAATATAACCCGTGTTTGAATTGACAACTTTTCTGAGTGATTTCACGTCGTCTTTCGTTGATTCATTGTCCATTTTAATTCCACGAATATCGTTTTTGAGTTTTGAGACGCCAGAACATCTCTCGTCGGCTGTGCGGTCTATGTCTAGCTCCATTGTCTCGATTTTTTCTTCAACTCTGTCGATTTTTTCCGACATCTGATTTATTATCTGGTCGTTATTATTCATTCTATCTACAAGTTTATTTATCGTCGCGGCTAGTTTTTCCGAGTAGTTCATATTCTGTTCCTTCATCTCGTGAACTGTTTTGTACAAGTCTGCCAAACTGAATCGGTCCGAATTTATTTGTGTCATCTATGGTATCCAACATTTCTTTTGGCGTCTCGAAATTCTCTTTGTAGAGGGGCACAACATTTATAGCCTGACTGTTGATTTTCACTTTTGGTGCAGTGAGGACGTCAGCAATATGTTCAATTTTCTCATCAAGTATACATAACATCATTTGGTAGATATCATGAGAATATTTCACAGCAAGTGACGATTCTCTATCCGTGGACATTTCCCGATTTGCTCTTCGTTGTTTTAGAGTGCTATTTGGATTCATGTCTATTTTTTCAGATTTTGCAAGCTTCATTATTTCATCGAAGAGTGAAATGCGCATTTCTTTAAGAGTTGCTGCGCGCCAATTTGTTGATTTCAGAAGCACATCGACGAATATCCCTTTGGGTGTATTTCTAACATATCCAAGCACCCAAGAGAGGTAGGTGCTGAAGTCCACCGTCAGTGGGCCAGATTCAGTTAATTTTACAAAAGACATCGATAGGTCTGCAGGTTCATTTAAGTTTATTGACGCCAAGTCATCAAGTTTGTTCAGGACTTCGTCATAGTCAGAAACCCTGTGCATGGGCGGACACTCTGTCATCATGAACATACGATGGAACGACGTCGTTAACACCTGGATCGTCTGTCCCATTCAGAATTCGATCTGATTCAGTAAGTATACCTTCCATACTTTTGCTGGATTAATCGTACAGGATAGAAGCCTGTGCGCAAAGTATTGTCACACGATAACACAGTTAATGAGTTTAGCGAGTCAGCTGCTGTTGTTTATATTGCGATCATTGGACCGTGCAATTTTCCCACGGCCAAGGTTTGGCATCTTCATCCCCTTGAAACAAGTTTTGAAGGAGGAAATCCAAAATTTCCATTCCTTCATAAATTTCGAATCCGACTTCATCATCCCAATAATATAAATCTGAGTTGAAGTCTTCGATCGAGCTATATTCATCACTCATCGTCCATCCGTCAACAATTGTCTTGGTCATATGGTTCTGCTTATCACTGGTTTAACACAAGAGATAGCATTGTGTGGCTGTCAAGGAAATATGCGCCACTCTCATCAGCCACTGTTGTGGCCATGTACATATTTATAACCTAAAAAGAATTAGTACATGTATTTAAGAATTAGTACATGTATTTAAGAATTAGTACATGTATTTAAGAATTAGTACATGTATTTAAGAATTAGTACATGTATTTAAGAATTAGTACATGTATTTGCTTTTGATCTCTCTTTCATTTAAATTGAAAATACTGCATAGTAATTAATATGTAATCAAATAAATAATTAAATGATGTATCTTACTGTGGAATGCAACGGCTTCGACAAGGGTACAATTTTCCTGATGTTAGTATTTTCTTACAATATACCTATAGACTAGTGTAAAATTAAAATGTCCAATTTTCCCCAACTAATCTTGTGCTTTATCGCTAATTTAATTGTTTAACAAAATTAAAAATTCTGAAGAATGCCGAAGATCTTATGATGCAGACGAAGTTACGCAATTGATGTCACATGGTCAATGGTCACATTATTTAACATTTGACAATGACATAGCGATTAGGGGAATTTCCATTACTATCAAAACAATATTATATTGCATTTGGCATATGTCATAGACCTCTTTTTGTCAATTATGCATGACAATAGCATTATAAAACATATAAACGTTGGCCGTTATTCATTTGAACTTCCAGTCATATATAACACTTTTTGTAGGAGGGATAATAGTCTGATTTAATAAGTAATTAACACTTTTTATTTGCACCATATCGGGCTTAACAGGGAATGTTCTTTATTGATTCATTGTAATGGAAAATGGGGAATCGACTGAGAATAGTTGTCATCGTGAATATTTTCTTATTAAACCAATACACGTAAATATATGTACACAAACTTTTAATATATATGTTTTATAGCTGTCAGAGACACAGCCATGTCCGGTTTATTAAACGACTTTTACTTGCACCATATGTGGAATGCGGTTAACATGGAATTCTCAATCAATATCAATAATCAATATACACCCCACTTTAACTGCAATGTTATGTATTCATGGCCATGCCTCACTCGTAAAATTAAATGATCTTTTATATGTGGAATATCCAAGGTTCAATTGAATATACTCGGTCACCACTGTTTGGGCCAAGTGTATTCATGTTGTCCTCAAAACAAGTTGACAGAACACATTGTGGACCATTTCATGGAACATTTCAACCACTTTAATAGTTTCCGATTTTGCGCAGTGAATTTCCTACAGAAATCCTGTCATCTACCAGAACATCGTTTGAAAATGAATGTGGAATAATACATATTGAGAGTAAACTACACCGGCCACAGCCGAAAACACTGCATTACTTTGGCATTGTCACAAATGAATAAACGAAAGCGGACTGAATATATGATACTCAACATAGATATGGAACATTAAAATTATTTTTTTGTTTATTTTGTTTTTTGTTAGTTTTTTTTATATATAACAGCATGCATTGAAATTAAAAGTCCTAATGTGGCTCTTTTTATTCAATGCGGCTGGACCGGAGAACCAAAATCCTTTCTTTTTTTTGGGCATAAGATCTAAAATCTCTAAACTAAAATAACCACTTTATTTTAGAGATATCTGTCTTAGACCCGCAATTTGTCCGTTTTGAGTACATGGTTCTGCCAACTTGTGGCCAACATTTCCGAAAAATTAATAGATTTCAAAAATCGATATCTAATCACTCGGAGCTTTGATGGGTGGGTTCCTTAACTCAAATTTTTTACCCCCAAAGCCAAAGAAATAGTAATTTAGGAGCATCTAATCGGATTGAGTACCTTTAAAATACAGTTAAGTATGATTTTTGTTGACAGTGCATGCTTACATGAATTAAGAACATTTTACTTACTACTTTGAATGTCCTTGGTCAGAATTTGAATGGTATGCAGAGGTTCTTTTCAAACAAGAAAATATTTTTAAAATAGTTGATCTACACAAATTACATGCATCCATTTTCATGCATGATTGGTACCACGGTCGCTTACCAGTGTCTTTTTCTGGTATGTATGACAAGAGAGCAAAACCAAATAGATGACAACCCCAACCCTATAGTACAAAACCAACCCTATAGTACAAGGACCATTTCCTTTTCTAAAGTTCTCCCATACCATTCATTCCCCTTTATGTGGAATTCCCTAGAAAGTAAATATACCTCTAAACAATCAAGACATGTCTTCCGTAAACATTTGAAAAGGGATATCATTAATACCTATTCATCGAGCGTTCGATGCAAAAACTGAAGATGCCCTTATTGCATAAACGATACATCATTTTTTGATAACAAAAAACAAAACAAACAATGCAAAACAGAATTCACTCTAGTATATATGTTAAATAAAATAAATTCCCAAAACCTCACTCAAATTATTCTTACTCGGTTCCACCCACACATGTATATTCATAGTATTCATTCATTATATCGACCAAGTAGGTGCCCATACATATGAACCACTTTTCGTATAATCGCCCTAGCAAAGCCTATATAATAAAAACCATATATATTAAAAACCCAGTCTGCATACGATGAACATAACCAAAAAACAATCTAATTAATTCGGACATCTTCATCATATAATCTATCACCACATTCAGGGGTGATAGGAAGACAGTCAGTCATGACCATATCACCCCCAACAATAAACATGTATAGTCTATTATATTTATTTGTAATTGTACTTGTCATGTGTGTATATTGTAAATAAAATTATCCTATCTTATCCTATCCTATCCTTTTAGATATCCCCCATCCTTAATTTTCTAGTAAACTTTTATATCTCTATCTCAATATTCATGTATCAATCTATGGTTTTTATGCATTTATTGCAACATTTATTACCCATCAGTAAGTTCTGAATAGTCTATACAAATTCCCTTCACTCATTGTTCAGCCATGTTCTTTGATGAACAAGTCCCTTGATATCAATATCCTGGACTTTATAAACTGAATATGCATCGACCAAATACTGAGACGTTTCGTTTTGCCTGTCATTTATGACGTTTCGTTTTGCCTGTCATTTATGACGTTTCGTTTTGCCTGTCATTTATGACGTTTCGTTTTGCCTGTCATTTATGGCGTTTCGTTTTGCCTGTCATTTATGGCGTTTCGTTTTGCCTGTCATTTATGGCGTTTCGTTTTGCCTGTCATTTATGGCGTTTCGTTTTGCCTGTCATTTATGGCGTTTCGTTTTGCCTGTCATTTATGACGTTTCGTTTTGCCTGTCATTTATGACGTTTCGTTTTGCCTGTCATTTATGACATTTCGTTTTGCCTGTCATTTATGGCCAGCGCTGAAAGTAATACTGCATGTTTAATATCTAGTGATTTATGAATTGAATTAAAAATAACAATTTCAAAGACAGTTATGGGTTTTATCACCAGCTTTTCAACACTGCATACAACAAAGTTCACAAATATTATGTTCTCCATCATTTCTGGTGGCCTTGTTTAAGGGTAATTTGTGTTAGGGGATACTGACCTTCACATGTGTAAGTTTTTCAGAAGCACATCGACGAATATCCCTTTGGGTGTATTTCTAACATATCCAAGCACCCAAGAGAGGTAGGTGCTGAAGTCCACCGTCAGTGGGCCAGATTCAGTTAATTTTACAAAAGACATCGATAGGTCTGCAGGTTCATTTAAGTTTATTGACGCCAAGTCATCAAGTTTGTTCAGGACTTCGTCATAGTCAGAAACCCTGTGCATGGGCGGACACTCTGTCATCATGAACATACGATGGAACGACGTCGTTAACACCTGGATCGTCTGTCCCATTCAGAATTCGATCTGATTCAGTAAGTATACCTTCCATACTTTTGCTGGATTAATCGTACAGGATAGAAGCCTGTGCGCAAAGTATTGTCACACGATAACACAGTTAATGAGTTTAGCGAGTCAGCTGCTGTTGTTTATATTGCGATCATTGGACCGTGCAATTTTCCCACGGCCAAGGTTTGGCATCTTCATCCCCTTGAAACAAGTTTTGAAGGAGGAAATCCAAAATTTCCATTCCTTCATAAATTTCGAATCCGACTTCATCATCCCAATAATATAAATCTGAGTTGAAGTCTTCGATCGAGCTATATTCATCACTCATCGTCCATCCGTCAACAATTGTCTTGGTCATATGGTTCTGCTTATCACTGGTTTAACACAAGAGATAGCATTGTGTGGCTGTCAAGGAAATATGCGCCACTCTCATCAGCCACTGTTGTGGCCATGTACATATTTATAACCTAAAAAGAATTAGTACATGTATTTAAGAATTAGTACATGTATTTAAGAATTAGTACATGTATTTAAGAATTAGTACATGTATTTAAGAATTAGTACATGTATTTAAGAATTAGTACATGTATTTAAGAATTAGTACATGTATTTGCTTTTGATCTCTCTTTCATTTAAATTGAAAATACTGCATAGTAATTAATATGTAATCAAATAAATAATTAAATGATGTATCTTACTGTGGAATGCAACGGCTTCGACAAGGGTACAATTTTCCTGATGTTAGTATTTTCTTACAATATACCTATAGACTAGTGTAAAATTAAAATGTCCAATTTTCCCCAACTAATCTTGTGCTTTATCGCTAATTTAATTGTTTAACAAAATTAAAAATTCTGAAGAATGCCGAAGATCTTATGATGCAGACGAAGTTACGCAATTGATGTCACATGGTCAATGGTCACATTATTTAACATTTGACAATGACATAGCGATTAGGGGAATTTCCATTACTATCAAAACAATATTATATTGCATTTGGCATATGTCATAGACCTCTTTTTGTCAATTATGCATGACAATAGCATTATAAAACATATAAACGTTGGCCGTTATTCATTTGAACTTCCAGTCATATATAACACTTTTTGTAGGAGGGATAATAGTCTGATTTAATAAGTAATTAACACTTTTTATTTGCACCATATCGGGCTTAACAGGGAATGTTCTTTATTGATTCATTGTAATGGAAAATGGGGAATCGACTGAGAATAGTTGTCATCGTGAATATTTTCTTATTAAACCAATACACGTAAATATATGTACACAAACTTTTAATATATATGTTTTATAGCTGTCAGAGACACAGCCATGTCCGGTTTATTAAACGACTTTTACTTGCACCATATGTGGAATGCGGTTAACATGGAATTCTCAATCAATATCAATAATCAATATACACCCCACTTTAACTGCAATGTTATGTATTCATGGCCATGCCTCACTCGTAAAATTAAATGATCTTTTATATGTGGAATATCCAAGGTTCAATTGAATATACTCGGTCACCACTGTTTGGGCCAAGTGTATTCATGTTGTCCTCAAAACAAGTTGACAGAACACATTGTGGACCATTTCATGGAACATTTCAACCACTTTAATAGTTTCCGATTTTGCGCAGTGAATTTCCTACAGAAATCCTGTCATCTACCAGAACATCGTTTGAAAATGAATGTGGAATAATACATATTGAGAGTAAACTACACCGGCCACAGCCGAAAACACTGCATTACTTTGGCATTGTCACAAATGAATAAACGAAAGCGGACTGAATATATGATACTCAACATAGATATGGAACATTAAAATTATTTTTTTGTTTATTTTGTTTTTTGTTAGTTTTTTTATATATAACAGCATGCATTGAAATTAAAAGTCCTAATGTGGCTCTTTTTATTCAATGCGGCTGGACCGGAGAACCAAAATCCTTTCTTTTTTTTGGGCATAAGATCTAAAATCTCTAAACTAAAATAACCACTTTATTTTAGAGATATCTGTCTTAGACCCGCAATTTGTCCGTTTTGAGTACATGGTTCTGCCAACTTGTGGCCAACATTTCCGAAAAATTAATAGATTTCAAAAATCGATATCTAATCACTCGGAGCTTTGATGGGTGGGTTCCTTAACTCAAATTTTTTACCCCCAAAGCCAAAGAAATAGTAATTTAGGAGCATCTAATCGGATTGAGTACCTTTAAAATACAGTTAAGTATGATTTTTGTTGACAGTGCATGCTTACATGAATTAAGAACATTTTACTTACTACTTTGAATGTCCTTGGTCAGAATTTGAATGGTATGCAGAGGTTCTTTTCAAACAAGAAAATATTTTTAAAATAGTTGATCTACACAAATTACATGCATCCATTTTCATGCATGATTGGTACCACGGTCGCTTACCAGTGTCTTTTTCTGGTATGTATGACAAGAGAGCAAAACCAAATAGATGACAACCCCAACCCTATAGTACAAAACCAACCCTATAGTACAAGGACCATTTCCTTTTCTAAAGTTCTCCCATACCATTCATTCCCCTTTATGTGGAATTCCCTAGAAAGTAAATATACCTCTAAACAATCAAGACATGTCTTCCGTAAACATTTGAAAAGGGATATCATTAATACCTATTCATCGAGCGTTCGATGCAAAAACTGAAGATGCCCTTATTGCATAAACGATACATCATTTTTTGATAACAAAAAACAAAACAAACAATGCAAAACAGAATTCACTCTAGTATATATGTTAAATAAAATAAATTCCCAAAACCTCACTCAAATTATTCTTACTCGGTTCCACCCACACATGTATATTCATAGTATTCATTCATTATATCGACCAAGTAGGTGCCCATACATATGAACCACTTTTCGTATAATCGCCCTAGCAAAGCCTATATAATAAAAACCATATATATTAAAAACCCAGTCTGCATACGATGAACATAACCAAAAAACAATCTAATTAATTCGGACATCTTCATCATATAATCTATCACCACATTCAGGGGTGATAGGAAGACAGTCAGTCATGACCATATCACCCCCAACAATAAACATGTATAGTCTATTATATTTATTTGTAATTGTACTTGTCATGTGTGTATATTGTAAATAAAATTATCCTATCTTATCCTATCCTATCCTTTTAGATATCCCCCATCCTTAATTTTCTAGTAAACTTTTATATCTCTATCTCAATATTCATGTATCAATCTATGGTTTTTATGCATTTATTGCAACATTTATTACCCATCAGTAAGTTCTGAATAGTCTATACAAATTCCCTTCACTCATTGTTCAGCCATGTTCTTTGATGAACAAGTCCCTTGATATCAATATCCTGGACTTTATAAACTGAATATGCATCGACCAAATACTGAGACGTTTCGTTTTGCCTGTCATTTATGACGTTTCGTTTTGCCTGTCATTTATGACGTTTCGTTTTGCCTGTCATTTATGACGTTTCGTTTTGCCTGTCATTTATGGCGTTTCGTTTTGCCTGTCATTTATGGCGTTTCGTTTTGCCTGTCATTTATGGCGTTTCGTTTTGCCTGTCATTTATGGCGTTTCGTTTTGCCTGTCATTTATGGCGTTTCGTTTTGCCTGTCATTTATGACGTTTCGTTTTGCCTGTCATTTATGACATTTCGTTTTGCCTGTCATTTATGGCCAGCGCTGAAAGTAATACTGCATGTTTAATATCTAGTGATTTATGAATTGAATTAAAAATAACAATTTCAAAGACAGTTATGGGTTTTATCACCAGCTTTTCAACACTGCATACAACAAAGTTCACAAATATTATGTTCTCCATCATTTCTGGTGGCCTTGTTTAAGGGTAATTTGTGTTAGGGGATACTGACCTTCACATGTGTAAGTTTTTCAGAAGCACATCGACGAATATCCCTTTGGGTGTATTTCTAACATATCCAAGCACCCAAGAGAGGTAGGTGCTGAAGTCCACCGTCAGTGGGCCAGATTCAGTTAATTTTACAAAAGACATCGATAGGTCTGCAGGTTCATTTAAGTTTATTGACGCCAAGTCATCAAGTTTGTTCAGGACTTCGTCATAGTCAGAAACCCTGTGCATGGGCGGACACTCTCTGTCATCATGAACATACGATGGAACGACGTCGTTAACACCTGGATCGTCTGTCCCATTCAGAATTCGATCTGATTCAGTAAGTATACCTTCCATACTTTTGCTGGATTAATCGTACAGGATAGAAGCCTGTGCGCAAAGTATTGTCACACGATAACACAGTTAATGAGTTTAGCGAGTCAGCTGCTGTTGTTTATATTGCGATCATTGGACCGTGCAATTTTCCCACGGCCAAGGTTTGGCATCTTCATCCCCTTGAAACAAGTTTTGAAGGAGGAAATCCAAAATTTCCATTCCTTCATAAATTTCGAATCCGACTTCATCATCCCAATAATATAAATCTGAGTTGAAGTCTTCGATCGAGCTATATTCATCACTCATCGTCCATCCGTCAACAATTGTCTTGGTCATATGGTTCTGCTTATCACTGGTTTAACACAAGAGATAGCATTGTGTGGCTGTCAAGGAAATATGCGCCACTCTCATCAGCCACTGTTGTGGCCATGTACATATTTATAACCTAAAAAGAATTAGTACATGTATTTAAGAATTAGTACATGTATTTAAGAATTAGTACATGTATTTAAGAATTAGTACATGTATTTAAGAATTAGTACATGTATTTGCTTTTGATCTCTCTTTCATTTAAATTGAAAATACTGCATAGTAATTAATATGTAATCAAATAAATAATTAAATGATGTATCTTACTGTGGAATGCAACGGCTTCGACAAGGGTACAATTTTCCTGATGTTAGTATTTTCTTACAATATACCTATAGACTAGTGTAAAATTAAAATGTCCAATTTTCCCCAACTAATCTTGTGCTTTATCGCTAATTTAATTGTTTAACAAAATTAAAAATTCTGAAGAATGCCGAAGATCTTATGATGCAGACGAAGTTACGCAATTGATGTCACATGGTCAATGGTCACATTATTTAACATTTGACAATGACATAGCGATTAGGGGAATTTCCATTACTATCAAAACAATATTATATTGCATTTGGCATATGTCATAGACCTCTTTTTGTCAATTATGCATGACAATAGCATTATAAAACATATAAACGTTGGCCGTTATTCATTTGAACTTCCAGTCATATATAACACTTTTTGTAGGAGGGATAATAGTCTGATTTAATAAGTAATTAACACTTTTTATTTGCACCATATCGGGCTTAACAGGGAATGTTCTTTATTGATTCATTGTAATGGAAAATGGGGAATCGACTGAGAATAGTTGTCATCGTGAATATTTTCTTATTAAACCAATACACGTAAATATATGTACACAAACTTTTAATATATATGTTTTATAGCTGTCAGAGACACAGCCATGTCCGGTTTATTAAACGACTTTTACTTGCACCATATGTGGAATGCGGTTAACATGGAATTCTCAATCAATATCAATAATCAATATACACCCCACTTTAACTGCAATGTTATGTATTCATGGCCATGCCTCACTCGTAAAATTAAATGATCTTTTATATGTGGAATATCCAAGGTTCAATTGAATATACTCGGTCACCACTGTTTGGGCCAAGTGTATTCATGTTGTCCTCAAAACAAGTTGACAGAACACATTGTGGACCATTTCATGGAACATTTCAACCACTTTAATAGTTTCCGATTTTGCGCAGTGAATTTCCTACAGAAATCCTGTCATCTACCAGAACATCGTTTGAAAATGAATGTGGAATAATACATATTGAGAGTAAACTACACCGGCCACAGCCGAAAACACTGCATTACTTTGGCATTGTCACAAATGAATAAACGAAAGCGGACTGAATATATGATACTCAACATAGATATGGAACATTAAAATTATTTTTTTGTTTATTTTGTTTTTTGTTAGTTTTTTTTATATATAACAGCATGCATTGAAATTAAAAGTCCTAATGTGGCTCTTTTTATTCAATGCGGCTGGACCGGAGAACCAAAATCCTTTCTTTTTTTTGGGCATAAGATCTAAAATCTCTAAACTAAAATAACCACTTTATTTTAGAGATATCTGTCTTAGACCCGCAATTTGTCCGTTTTGAGTACATGGTTCTGCCAACTTGTGGCCAACATTTCCGAAAAATTAATAGATTTCAAAAATCGATATCTAATCACTCGGAGCTTTGATGGGTGGGTTCCTTAACTCAAATTTTTTACCCCCAAAGCCAAAGAAATAGTAATTTAGGAGCATCTAATCGGATTGAGTACCTTTAAAATACAGTTAAGTATGATTTTTGTTGACAGTGCATGCTTACATGAATTAAGAACATTTTACTTACTACTTTGAATGTCCTTGGTCAGAATTTGAATGGTATGCAGAGGTTCTTTTCAAACAAGAAAATATTTTTAAAATAGTTGATCTACACAAATTACATGCATCCATTTTCATGCATGATTGGTACCACGGTCGCTTACCAGTGTCTTTTTCTGGTATGTATGACAAGAGAGCAAAACCAAATAGATGACAACCCCAACCCTATAGTACAAAACCAACCCTATAGTACTAGGACCATTTCCTTTTCTAAAGTTCTCCCATACCATTCATTCCCCTTTATGTGGAATTCCCTAGAAAGTAAATATACCTCTAAACAATCAAGACATGTCTTCCGTAAACATTTGAAAAGGGATATCATTAATACCTATTCATCGAGCGTTCGATGCAAAAACTGAAGATGCCCTTATTGCATAAACGATACATCATTTTTTGATAACAAAAAACAAAACAAACAATGTAAAACAGAATTCACTCTAGTATATATGTTAAATAAAATAAATTCCCAAAACCTCACTCAAATTATTCTTACTCGGTTCCACCCACACATGTATATTCATAGTATTCATTCATTATATCGACCAAGTAGGTGCCCATACATATGAACCACTTTTCGTATAATCGCCCTAGCAAAGCCTATATAATAAAAACCATATATATTAAAAACCCAGTCTGCATACGATGAACATAACCAAAAAACAATCTAATTAATTCGGACATCTTCATCATATAATCTATCACCACATTCAGGGGTGATAGGAAGACAGTCAGTCATGACCATATCACCCCCAACAATAAACATGTATAGTCTATTATATTTATTTGTAATTGTACTTGTCATGTGTGTATATTGTAAATAAAATTATCCTATCTTATCCTATCCTATCCTTTTAGATATCCCCCATCCTTAATTTTCTAGTAAACTTTTATATCTCTATCTCAATATTCATGTATCAATCTATGGTTTTTATGCATTTATTGCAACATTTATTACCCATCAGTAAGTTCTGAATAGTCTATACAAATTCCCTTCACTCATTGTTCAGCCATGTTCTTTGATGAACAAGTCCCTTGATATCAATATCCTGGACTTTATAAACTGAATATGCATCGACCAAATACTGAGACGTTTCGTTTTGCCTGTCATTTATGACGTTTCGTTTTGCCTGTCATTTATGACGTTTCGTTTTGCCTGTCATTTATGACGTTTCGTTTTGCCTGTCATTTATGGCGTTTCGTTTTGCCTGTCATTTATGGCGTTTCGTTTTGCCTGTCATTTATGGCGTTTCGTTTTGCCTGTCATTTATGGCGTTTCGTTTTGCCTGTCATTTATGGCGTTTCGTTTTGCCTGTCATTTATGACGTTTCGTTTTGCCTGTCATTTATGACGTTTCGTTTTGCCTGTCATTTATGACATTTCGTTTTGCCTGTCATTTATGGCCAGCGCTGAAAGTAATACTGCATGTTTAATATCTAGTGATTTATGAATTGAATTAAAAATAACAATTTCAAAGACAGTTATGGGTTTTATCACCAGCTTTTCAACACTGCATACAACAAAGTTCACAAATATTATGTTCTCCATCATTTCTGGTGGCCTTGTTTAAGGGTAATTTGTGTTAGGGGATACTGACCTTCACATGTGTAAGTTTTTCAGAAGCACATCGACGAATATCCCTTTGGGTGTATTTCTAACATATCCAAGCACCCAAGAGAGGTAGGTGCTGAAGTCCACCGTCAGTGGGCCAGATTCAGTTAATTTTACAAAAGACATCGATAGGTCTGCAGGTTCATTTAAGTTTATTGACGCCAAGTCATCAAGTTTGTTCAGGACTTCGTCATAGTCAGAAACCCTGTGCATGGGCGGACACTCTCTGTCATCATGAACATACGATGGAACGACGTCGTTAACACCTGGATCGTCTGTCCCATTCAGAATTCGATCTGATTCAGTAAGTATACCTTCCATACTTTTGCTGGATTAATCGTACAGGATAGAAGCCTGTGCGCAAAGTATTGTCACACGATAACACAGTTAATGAGTTTAGCGAGTCAGCTGCTGTTGTTTATATTGCGATCATTGGACCGTGCAATTTTCCCACGGCCAAGGTTTGGCATCTTCATCCCCTTGAAACAAGTTTTGAAGGAGGAAATCCAAAATTTCCATTCCTTCATAAATTTCGAATCCGACTTCATCATCCCAATAATATAAATCTGAGTTGAAGTCTTCGATCGAGCTATATTCATCACTCATCGTCCATCCGTCAACAATTGTCTTGGTCATATGGTTCTGCTTATCACTGGTTTAACACAAGAGATAGCATTGTGTGGCTGTCAAGGAAATATGCGCCACTCTCATCAGCCACTGTTGTGGCCATGTACATATTTATAACCTAAAAAGAATTAGTACATGTATTTAAGAATTAGTACATGTATTTAAGAATTAGTACATGTATTTAAGAATTAGTACATGTATTTAAGAATTAGTACATGTATTTAAGAATTAGTACATGTATTTAAGAATTAGTACATGTATTTGCTTTTGATCTCTCTTTCATTTAAATTGAAAATACTGCATAGTAATTAATATGTAATCAAATAAATAATTAAATGATGTATCTTACTGTGGAATGCAACGGCTTCGACAAGGGTACAATTTTCCTGATGTTAGTATTTTCTTACAATATACCTATAGACTAGTGTAAAATTAAAATGTCCAATTTTCCCCAACTAATCTTGTGCTTTATCGCTAATTTAATTGTTTAACAAAATTAAAAATTCTGAAGAATGCCGAAGATCTTATGATGCAGACGAAGTTACGCAATTGATGTCACATGGTCAATGGTCACATTATTTAACATTTGACAATGACATAGCGATTAGGGGAATTTCCATTACTATCAAAACAATATTATATTGCATTTGGCATATGTCATAGACCTCTTTTTGTCAATTATGCATGACAATAGCATTATAAAACATATAAACGTTGGCCGTTATTCATTTGAACTTCCAGTCATATATAACACTTTTTGTAGGAGGGATAATAGTCTGATTTAATAAGTAATTAACACTTTTTATTTGCACCATATCGGGCTTAACAGGGAATGTTCTTTATTGATTCATTGTAATGGAAAATGGGGAATCGACTGAGAATAGTTGTCATCGTGAATATTTTCTTATTAAACCAATACACGTAAATATATGTACACAAACTTTTAATATATATGTTTTATAGCTGTCAGAGACACAGCCATGTCCGGTTTATTAAACGACTTTTACTTGCACCATATGTGGAATGCGGTTAACATGGAATTCTCAATCAATATCAATAATCAATATACACCCCACTTTAACTGCAATGTTATGTATTCATGGCCATGCCTCACTCGTAAAATTAAATGATCTTTTATATGTGGAATATCCAAGGTTCAATTGAATATACTCGGTCACCACTGTTTGGGCCAAGTGTATTCATGTTGTCCTCAAAACAAGTTGACAGAACACATTGTGGACCATTTCATGGAACATTTCAACCACTTTAATAGTTTCCGATTTTGCGCAGTGAATTTCCTACAGAAATCCTGTCATCTACCAGAACATCGTTTGAAAATGAATGTGGAATAATACATATTGAGAGTAAACTACACCGGCCACAGCCGAAAACACTGCATTACTTTGGCATTGTCACAAATGAATAAACGAAAGCGGACTGAATATATGATACTCAACATAGATATGGAACATTAAAATTATTTTTTTGTTTATTTTGTTTTTTGTTAGTTTTTTTTATATATAACAGCATGCATTGAAATTAAAAGTCCTAATGTGGCTCTTTTTATTCAATGCGGCTGGACCGGAGAACCAAAATCCTTTCTTTTTTTTGGGCATAAGATCTAAAATCTCTAAACTAAAATAACCACTTTATTTTAGAGATATCTGTCTTAGACCCGCAATTTGTCCGTTTTGAGTACATGGTTCTGCCAACTTGTGGCCAACATTTCCGAAAAATTAATAGATTTCAAAAATCGATATCTAATCACTCGGAGCTTTGATGGGTGGGTTCCTTAACTCAAATTTTTTACCCCCAAAGCCAAAGAAATAGTAATTTAGGAGCATCTAATCGGATTGAGTACCTTTAAAATACAGTTAAGTATGATTTTTGTTGACAGTGCATGCTTACATGAATTAAGAACATTTTACTTACTACTTTGAATGTCCTTGGTCAGAATTTGAATGGTATGCAGAGGTTCTTTTCAAACAAGAAAATATTTTTAAAATAGTTGATCTACACAAATTACATGCATCCATTTTCATGCATGATTGGTACCACGGTCGCTTACCAGTGTCTTTTTCTGGTATGTATGACAAGAGAGCAAAACCAAATAGATGACAACCCCAACCCTATAGTACAAAACCAACCCTATAGTACAAGGACCATTTCCTTTTCTAAAGTTCTCCCATACCATTCATTCCCCTTTATGTGGAATTCCCTAGAAAGTAAATATACCTCTAAACAATCAAGACATGTCTTCCGTAAACATTTGAAAAGGGATATCATTAATACCTATTCATCGAGCGTTCGATGCAAAAACTGAAGATGCCCTTATTGCATAAACGATACATCATTTTTTGATAACAAAAAACAAAACAAACAATGTAAAACAGAATTCACTCTAGTATATATGTTAAATAAAATAAATTCCCAAAACCTCACTCAAATTATTCTTACTCGGTTCCACCCACACATGTATATTCATAGTATTCATTCATTATATCGACCAAGTAGGTGCCCATACATATGAACCACTTTTCGTATAATCGCCCTAGCAAAGCCTATATAATAAAAACCATATATATTAAAAACCCAGTCTGCATACGATGAACATAACCAAAAAACAATCTAATTAATTCGGACATCTTCATCATATAATCTATCACCACATTCAGGGGTGATAGGAAGACAGTCAGTCATGACCATATCACCCCCAACAATAAACATGTATAGTCTATTATATTTATTTGTAATTGTACTTGTCATGTGTGTATATTGTAAATAAAATTATCCTATCTTATCCTATCCTATCCTTTTAGATATCCCCCATCCTTAATTTTCTAGTAAACTTTTATATCTCTATCTCAATATTCATGTATCAATCTATGGTTTTTATGCATTTATTGCAACATTTATTACCCATCAGTAAGTTCTGAATAGTCTATACAAATTCCCTTCACTCATTGTTCAGCCATGTTCTTTGATGAACAAGTCCCTTGATATCAATATCCTGGACTTTATAAACTGAATATGCATCGACCAAATACTGAGACGTTTCGTTTTGCCTGTCATTTATGACGTTTCGTTTTGCCTGTCATTTATGACGTTTCGTTTTGCCTGTCATTTATGACGTTTCGTTTTGCCTGTCATTTATGGCGTTTCGTTTTGCCTGTCATTTATGGCGTTTCGTTTTGCCTGTCATTTATGGCGTTTCGTTTTGCCTGTCATTTATGGCGTTTCGTTTTGCCTGTCATTTATGACGTTTCGTTTTGCCTGTCATTTATGACGTTTCGTTTTGCCTGTCATTTATGACATTTCGTTTTGCCTGTCATTTATGGCCAGCGCTGAAAGTAATACTGCATGTTTAATATCTAGTGATTTATGAATTGAATTAAAAATAACAATTTCAAAGACAGTTATGGGTTTTATCACCAGCTTTTCAACACTGCATACAACAAAGTTCACAAATATTATGTTCTCCATCATTTCTGGTGGCCTTGTTTAAGGGTAATTTGTGTTAGGGGATACTGACCTTCACATGTGTAAGTTTTTCACGTGTCTGCGGGAACAGTTAGTCGTCACTTGTTGGTGTTTGTAAACTCTGTATTTGTGTTAGGTTAATAGGTGTCCGATTGATCGACTTTCAGTAAATAGTACATCTACTACGAGTCCCCA
The DNA here is from genome assembly GCA_032622095.1 of Siphonodentalium dalli. Taxonomy (NCBI): domain Eukaryota; kingdom Metazoa; phylum Mollusca; class Scaphopoda; order Gadilida; family Siphonodentaliidae; genus Siphonodentalium; species Siphonodentalium dalli. Next base: position 48,086,378 of record CP136063.1, on the reverse strand, counting down.
GTTCACAGAAGAATTCACATAGATCATCTGGAGTTTTGTATATTTTCCTATACACAAGGTTGCTACTCTACTGGCATCCCCTAAAATGGCCCTGTTCCCCTAGCCAAGTTTTCCTGTTGAACCAGTTGATTTTTATTTTCAGGGTCCCATTCCCCAAATCTAGGTTTTCCCCTGCTATTAAAACTACCCCAGTTTTACCTGAATGTATCTTCTGCTTTGTTTTATGCTTCTGCATATTTACATACACCTAATATCTCTTCCTATTTCCCCATAGTGTTATGGTAGACACACCCCATTTTTCAATGTGTTCATAGACCTATGAACATAATGTCACTTCCAATGTCGTTCATAGGTTTATGAACACATTGATCCCACGATAAAAAGTCAGCAAACTCAGTATGAATCCCTTCGGGGCTCATGCAGTTGGCTGAATTTTTCTCGCGGTCAAAATCCCATGACCACATTGAAACCGCCGTTCATTTCTTATGTGATCCTTGTTGCTTCATGACAATAGAAGGATATCTAAGGATTAACAGATTCATGTATGTACTATGCAATATTAGGATAATTTAAATGCGATACAATAACATTTGCAAGCATCACAAATTTGATTTTGATTCCAGTATTGTCTCCCGCCCTGCCCGAGTGATTGGCATTTTCCCATTGCACATGTGATTTATATTTTAGGCCATTCCAATGAAAAAATTTGACAGTCCTTTATGTCATAACTATGTTCTTGATAGTAAACGATCACTACAAATGAACTTCACTGTGCATTATTAAGTAACTCCCCTCATTCCGCTAGCAATTGATACACGCACATTTATTTCTGATTATGACAATAATGCTTTAAGCCCACCGGTCTATTGTGCGACAAAAGTTGTTGCTAAAATTTAAAACACCGGTGTTGCATTATATAATAAATGCCGAGATCACATAATCAGACAGAATAAAGACTCAATAGTGATTCATCTTTTCCATAAATTATGTTGTTTTATGTTGACTTTTCCTCATAAAATAGTTGTGCCAATGGCTGCTCAGAAACTAAAATATCCAACAAAAACTTTACTGTTGCCAATACTATGTAAATAAATTATATTCAATTTAGAGTTTCTGAATGGCTAACTGATTTGTTTTAATGTCTTCAAGGGTATCATCGTTGATGAGGTCGACAAGTGTAGAATCCAATGCTTCCAAAGTCGCCATTTTCTTTTTCAGGTTCACCAGAACTGCAGTGGCATGACTGATGTTTTCAGTTATTAATGCCTCTTCCAATTGTTTTAATAGTTTTGAGCTTTGCCCGCGATGGGCTCGTCTGATTCTCATCTGTTTCTCTGCCATTTATAACTCTACGGCTGGTTCGAGGGACCAATTTTGGGGATAGATAAGGAGAGATCGAATCGAACACACTTGATTTGCCATTAACAAACTTAGAACTCATATAAAATAACTGGTCATATTCGCAGAGGCCTATAGTATGGTGTACTATACATCATATATTGTTAAATAAAATAAAATAAATCGCTACTCACTTCTGTTGCTCAAACTCTGTGTACATAAAACATCGCTGAGTCTTGGTGACTGTAATTGTCTTCTATATACCAATCGGTTGGATGGTGTATCTGTAAAAGTAAGGACAGATTCAAAATATGAACTTTCAAGAGCGAGTTGGGTCTTGCAGATCTATATGTAATATTACCATATACGCTAGCGTGATTAAGAAACCACAGCTAAATCACATGCATAATGTGACTGTTTTAATGTTATAAAAATAAGTTCAATGATCAATATGTATTCCTAGCAAATAATATTAACTTAGGCCTTACTTCACTTTGGTGAATAATATTGATTACACTTTGGCAAAAGAGTTCCTCGAAAGAGGGGTGGGGGTCCAAATAGCAATTTAGTGTTTTAATTAGGACAATCATTTATCTCTAGAAATGAGGATGTGACTATTTTAACAGCTATACCCAATTCAGCACGAAGGCCGCATGTATCTTCAATTGAATTGTGCTGTTACCTATTCCTGTTGCACAATTTGTCAAATGCTCGTTGATAATCAGATCACTTGCATCAACATTATTTATCAGCATTGATAAACCATTTTGTCTCCAAATTTGAAAACATGTTTATATTAAATGATAACATTTTTCTGGATAAAACAGATTCTTATAATAATGTACTTTTTCACCTGTTAAGGTAATTTTTCGTCTTGTCAAAATTTAACTTTCCTTCAGAACATAGGAGGGAACATTGTTGTAGCGTTTAGCCTTCGAAGTGAAACTTTTCCACATTGCATGAAGTTTGTGTGATGAAATATCACAGGCATTCTTGACAAAAGACTAGGGGGTGCCACGATTAATCGTATGATCGATGAACCGTTGATAAAGCCGATAATCGATTACCATTTCCATCGTCGATTAATCTGTGTTATTATGCCCCGACTTGAAGTCGGCAGGTATATAGTCGACGTCTCCGTACGTACGTCCGTCCGTCTGTCCATACAAACATTTTGCATTATTGTTCAGCAACCGCTGGGCAGATTTAGCTGATATTTGGTATGGTGATAGAGCAGCATTGGGGGAACAGCTACATGCATAGCGCGGGTTTCGTCTACCCATTTTCACCAGAGTTATGGCCCTTTTTTCAACTTAGAAAATTCAATTTATTCCGTCCGTAAAAACATTTTGCATTATTGTTCAGCAACCGCTGGGCAGATTTAGCTGATATTTGGTATGGTGATAGAGCAGCATGGGGGAACAGCTACATGCATAGCGCGGGTTTCGTCCACTCATTTTCACTACAGTTATGGCCCTTTTTTTACTTAGAAATTTTTTTTCTTGTTTTTTTTTGGTTTCCAAATGATAGTGTGAGCTTTGGCGGTACGATTGCAAATCCCGTATTTTTGTGGATCAGTTATATGAAAATACATGTCAAGTGCGAATTTGGGTATGATCTGATGATTTTTGCCAGAGTTATGGCCCTTTTTTTCAACTTAGAAAATTTGAATTTTTGCTTGTTTTTGGGTTTCCGGATCGCTTGTTTTTGCGTTTCCGGAATTTCTAGTACGAACTTCTTTTGGAATGGTCATATAGACCTCGGATATCCGCAGTTTCGTCCATGCTTAATCCGAATTGCTACGGTCAGGGGCAAATGCCACGCGACAGCGTACCTCTTGTTTATTTCTGACGTTGGAAAATGCCAGTTATTGTTGAATACCCTGATTGTTTTACAAAGTTTAATGTACAGCCGAGGGGTTAACAACATTTGATAATGTACGGTATCAAAGAGATTCCGAACTTGAGTACTACCAATATATGTTGCAAACAGCCAGTTCATTTGATGACATGGTTACTCTTTGAGTCATTGAATATTCTTCAAATTGCCAGGCGGCACTGCAGCTTTGAACTTATGCCGACATCGCATATTTATATAAGAAAGGCGGCACTATGTCTTTGAAATGGGCTGACTGTCAGTGAACTGAATGCACTCGCCCTTGAATCTCATTGGACCAAATGGGAGTTGATTGACATTCTCTTGAAATCAGGGAACCTACAGCATTTTAATCACCGATATTCTCCCCGTTTCATTTGCAGCACATGTATACTTTGTTTGTATAAGTATACTTAGATGCTACTAGTACAGGCTATCGCTTATAGTGTGGTGACTGCTAAATGAAAGTGACTATTACCAAATACTTAACTTGTTCTGAACTTCTGAGTCTTGAAATTTGCGGGCAGGGGCCACCTTTTTAATTGTTATCCATGCTTTGGAAGTTTGCTGAAACTTTTTTTAGGAACCACCATCGGTTCGTCATGCATTCCTACTTTGCTTGTATGTTTGGCTGTTAAATTAATCGCTACGTTCATTCCAATCAACTCACAAATATTATAACCATGACATCGTCGAGAACTGTACTTATATTGAATACATTGTTCTCATTATCATTACCGGTAATTTATGATGCACTTTAATAACACAAAAATTACATCAGCCGATGCCTCAAACAAGAAGCGATAGCAGTTAACCAGCACCCAGCTAATATGGCAATACACCATATTACGGAATACTTCCACTGATGTTATTTTTATTAGGTACGATTAATCGATTATAGTCTATTATTGACGACCGATTATCGATTATCAAAATCAATAATCGTGGCACCTACACAAAACCTACATACATGCATATGTGATTAGTTAGTGGATTGTTCTCAAATGAAATGGGCTGACTATTTCAAACGTCATTACGTGATTATTGTAGATTATACATTGCAAACAGGTTTGGAGTTCACTCAGTTTACTCCAAATCACTCCACTCCACACACTGTCGGGGAACTACTCCTGGCATATTGGTTCTCTACTGAATTTCGAGAGCATTTTTAGCGACTATCGAGCAATCGCGGTATAAAACGTATAATAAAATTTTTTTTTAGAACAGTGTTTCTTTGCGTTATCATGATCGGGAAATTAGTCACTGGCTATATATAAGTGAGTATAAAAAAGTTAACAACTAATCCCGAAATGCACAGAAATTGACTTTATTTTCCGATTCCGATTCTCTGCTGAGGACTCCGATTCTCTACCGAGCGCTTGGTTCTCTGCGAATAACTCGATTCTCTGCCATTTATATATATATACTAGCAGGTGACCCGACTTCGTCCGGGCTTTGTCTTTGAATTGACCATTTTGAAGGTCAAGGTCAGGTCGGAGTCGCGATTTGACCCGTCCAAAACACTCCTGGACAAAATTACCCGTAGGCATAAAATTTCGTCAAAATCCGTCCAGCAGTTTTCCCGGCCATAGCTAACAAACAAACAAACAGACAGAAGTCCATTTGTAGGTACCCGTTTCAAGGTGAAGGTCACCTCGTGTGGCGGCTGAAAAACTGACCCGATGAAAATCTCCCCCATTCCTAGGAACCCCTAAGTATGAACACAGACATAAGGATCACACAACACGCTCCTGTCTGGACAGACACCACACGCTCATGTCTGGACACAGTAGGCTCTTTATCAAATACACTGCGGATACGAACGCTCTTGAACTATTACGCGATTAACCCCCACAATTCCAAGATGATGGGAATGGAGAATGAGTGCCCAGAGCTTCTCAAAAGCAATGCGACGACACTTCATGTGGGTTTTTACCCATAGATAGGAAGTGGTCGAAATCCGTCCGGCAGTTTTCCCGGCCATAGCTAACACACAGACACACAGACACACAGAAGTCCCAAAATATATATTAGATATAGTATATGTCGTCGAAAACTTTGCTCGGTAGAGAATGTAAATAAAGCTTGGTAGAGAATCAAATCGCCAGGAGTAGTCATCCCCCGCAGTGACTCCACATCTCCCTACACAAACAAAAATGTCAAAAAAACGTTGATTGGCTGATGGGTGTGAACCAGTTTATAATGTTTCGAACAAAGCGTTATTGCAGGTGACCAATTTAAGAATTTGACATGATTTGTTTAATTTGAGATTTATATACACATCACCATGGAGGAGGTTGACAATGTCAAATCACCAGGAGTTGGCAGCATTGGGTATAAAGTGTTATAAGAGATCAAACCCTGTTTGACTTGTCGGCGATGTTGGACCTTTTCATGGTGTAACCGGTGTTGGGGAGGATGTTGGTGACACTGGTGTCACACTTGGTCCACATTCCTTCTGCTGGTTCTTGGTGGTGGCAACCACTTTATCAACTTCATCAAATTGAATGTCTGGAAGAGAAATTATAGTTTGTTTAGTCAGGGTTGCACGCATGTACTGGAAACTTGAATATACTGGAAAAAGCAAATTCAACTTTCCAGTACTGGAAATATACTTGAAAAACGATCTCCAGCCGATCGATACTGGAATATACTGGAATCGGCCGATTTTATGTAGCACCGGTCACTGGCACCGGTTGTTATTTTTCGTAACACCAGTAAAACACAATGCGGTGCTTCCTGTTTGACCATTTATTTTCCCGTGTCTTATGTCTACAGCACCGGTTTATAAATTTAGAATAGATGTGTAGTTCAGCGCGAATTCTAGATGAATTATAAATTTGTACATTACACATTCAAAACATGTGCGGGGAGGTGTGTTTTTCGCGAGAATTGGCTTGAGATTACCGAGTTTAGTGGATGGTTGGCTGCCGTCGATGGAGACCGACATCGTGCGAAGTGTCTTGTATGTTCAAAGACATTTGACATCTGAAATATGGGACAACATGCACTTCGTAGTCACGCTATTAGTAAAAACCACATAAATGCCATGAAAATCAGAGATGGCATGAACGTTCATACAGTTTTTTGTACTAGTACTTCAACTTCTAACTCTAATACATCTGGCAATTCAAATTCTGCTGCTACGGTACAATTAGTATAGTTAGTAGTGCAAGTACTAGTAGAACAACACGCTCAACAGTGACAGCAGCACCTGCTAGTGGCAGTGATAATTCTAGCACGTCCACGATTCAAAATGCACAGAATGCAACAAGAGAAGAGTGTCTGAAATGAGAAATAATATGGATATTACACACTATTTCAGCTCATCACTCATATATATCGAATTAGAAAATTGATGTTCTATTCAAAGTAATGTTTCCCGATAGTATTGTTGCATGGTTTTGAGGTGCTGTTTATAGACAGTGACTTAAATATCACTGACATAATGAAGCCGACATGTGAATTATCATTAAAAAGGATGTTTGGGTGAGTTCATTGGTTCAAATCTTGGTAAATTTTGGTGGCCGTAAGGAGTCGTAATACTGAAGTTGGGGGCCCGTCACCTCTCTGGCTAAGTCTGTGACAGTACGTAACCCTAACCCTAAACCTGGGATCGAGTAGAGTAGCCCTAACCCTAATTCGCCATACTGGAAATTCATAATATCAGTACTGGAAATATACTGGAATATACTGGAAAATGATTCCAGACAGGGTGTACGAACCCTGGTTTAGTCAGCTGAAAACAATGATATTGTGACTCCCTTTTTAGTTCAACTTGGCTAAACCACTTTGAGCTATTACCATGGCTTTTCTTTATATTCTTCCGACAGTGAACAGTGACCTATAGTACAGCATGCAGCCACATCTTTCATTCTATCTTCGCCCGACAGTGAACATTAACCTATAGTACAGTATACAGCCACATCTTTCATTCTATCTTCGCCCGACAGTGAACAGTAACCTATAGTACAGCATACAGCCACATCTTTCATTCTATCTTCGCCCGAAAGTGAACAGTAACCTATAGTACAGCATACAGCCACATCTTTCATTCTATCTTCGCCAAACATTATGGTGATTCTAGTTGACCTCTACATTGAAGCGCTTGATTTTTTTCCAAAAATTCATTAGAAAACATTGCCGCCAGCAGCCTCTTTGGATTTTTTAGTTTAATTCATTTACACACCAAGCAGCCCTCATTTATACGAGAAATGTCTTGAAAATTCTTCAGGATCACCTCCACAGGAATGTTACCAAATTTGAACTTCGCCATTGGTAGTTATACAGATGACATCCCTCATGATTGTCACAATATTTCATATAAATCTTTATTCCGCGTGATCACTAGATCGGAGACAGCAAAATTATCCAAGAATTTGACATGAATTTTTTTATTTGAGATTTATATACACATCACCATGGAGCAGGTTGTAAATGTCAAATCACCAGGAGTTGGCAGCATTGGGTATAAAGTGTTATAAGAGATCAAACCCTGTTTGACTTGTCGGCGATGTTGGACCTTTTCATGGTGTAACCGGTGTTGGGGAGGATGTTGGTGACACTGGTGTCACACTTGGTCCACATTCCTTCTGCTGGTTCTTGGTGGTGGCAACCACTTTATCAACTTCATCAAATTGAATGTCTGGAAGAGAAATTATAGTTTGTTTAGTCAGCTGAAAACAATGATATTGTGACTGTCCCTTTTTAGTTCAACTTGGCTAAACCACTTTGAGCTATTACCATGGTTTTTCTTTATATTTACCACTGTCCGACAGTGAACAGTAACCTATAGTACAGCATACAGCCACATCTTTCATTCTATCTTCACCAAACATTATGGTGATTCTAGTTGACCTCTAAATTGAAGCGCTTGATTTTTTTCCAAAAATTCATTAAAAAACATTGCCGCCAGCAGCCTCTTTGGATTTTTTAGTTTAATTCATTTACACACCAAGTAGCCCTCATTTATACGAGAAATGTCTTGAAAATTCTTCAGGATCACCTCCACAGGAATGTTACCAAATTTGAACTTCGCCATTGGTAGTTATACAGATGACATCCCTCATGATTGTCACAATATTTCATATAAATCTTTATTCCGTGTGATCACTAGATCGGAGACAGCAAAATTATCCAAGAATTTGACTTGAATTTTTTTATTTGAGATTTATATACACATCACCATGGAGCAGGTTGTAAATGTCAAATCACCAGGAGTTGGCAGCATTGGGTATAAAGTGTTATAAGAGATCAAACCCTGTTTGACTTGTCGGCGATGTTGGACCTTTTCATGGTGTAACCTGTGTTGGGGAGGATGTTGGTGACACTGGTGTCACACTTGGTCCACATTCCTTCTGCTGGTTCTTGGTGGTGGCAACCACTTTTTCGATTTCATCAAATGGAATGTCTGGAAGAGAAATTATAGTTTGTTTAGTCAGCTGAAACTATAGTATTATTACCAAAACACAGGGCCTCTACACACTAATCATCGAGGGGCGCCTGTGGCGCATGAGATACTTATACATATTATATATGTGGGCAGTATCCTCTATAGGGGTGCCTGCGGTGCATAAGATACTATGGGTGGGGTGGTGGGTGGGTACATACCTCTACACACTAATCATTGAGGGGCGCCTGTGGCGCATGAGATACTTATACATATTATATATGTGAAACAGTTTTAATCGTAGATATTTGAAACTTCAGAGTATTGTTACCCACATATTGCAGATGTGCAACATGTATATAGATGACGAAAAAATTATTTGTTTATGGAATTATTAACCCTTTTGACATTTCCAAATTTGTTTTTAAATTCTTTAACAAAGTGGCATCGACTTGCCACGTTGTCGGGGGAACACTGGTCAGCCGACCTTTTATTAATATAAAAAATGGAAGTGTGTGTTGTCAATTTGGATGATTGTTCAAAGAAATAACAACTTTGAGCAATATTATTCCCCATTTCTAATTGATCACCCAACCTGAGTGTTTCACATAAATTTAACTGTAACGAATGACACTCCTTCTCCAAATTGAGCTTCATTGGCCTATGACACTTTAATTATATCCCTTATGAAATTTTTCAGGTCACTGGTCGCAATTAATTTTGGGGGCAAACTGACAAAGAGTTATGGATCTTTTTCTAGATTGGATTTTTAGTTTTCTTACTGAATAATAATAATAATATCAGTTATTGTTGATGTTAGTTTATAACACAGTGCTCTTTCCAAATAGTCACAGAATAACAACCCTGACAATTATACTATTTTGATCAAGATAATTAGTGTTCTCACCTTCACTCTTGTACAGGACAAGACCATCCTGGTCTGTTGGGATGTGCTGCGACAATTGGTCCCTTGCCGTCTTTAGAATGTCCACCACACTTGTTAGATTCAGGCTGATCATAACTAGGAACGAATCGTCCACTATCTCTTCACAAAGTGCCCGACACTCCTTAACCCTTTACCCAACAGAACGGCCCTGTGCCAATGCATTCTCTTATATATGCGAGTCGACCATAGGTCGCCTCGCATATATAAGAGAATGCATTGGCTTAACACATTAAAAATTATAAAATTGTTAAATAATGTAAGAAAAAATGGTAAAAAGTGTTAAAAAAAGATTTTTTTTAGGCCAATGCATTCTCTTATATATGCGAGGCGACCTATGGTCGACTCGCATATATAAGAGAATGCATTGGCACAGGGCATAACTGTAACCATCACAATGTGGTCAATGAGCCGGTTCCAATGATATCCATATTTGTATGGTTTTATTGAAACAGACCGAAGATAATTTAGGCTGTTGCAGCTTTATTTGGCCGTTTTTGGCCGTTCTGTTGGGTAAAGGGTTAAGTTTTTTTGGTGTTTGGGGATGCTGTTGAATCAGCCGGTCTTTTCGGTCGTCTCTTGTGTGATGTGATCACCATCTTTTCTGCAGCATCTAGGTCAAATTGATGTTCATCGCTACATAAATGAATTATGAAAATAAAATAAGTCATTTAAAGTCATTATATGTAATGGAATTGTTTATAGGGTCTTCATCAAGGTTAATTCCAATATTAATTTTACAACAAAATGTCCATTTTCACCAATAAGTATCTGTTATTTTTTCAAACTCTCTTATAATTAACCTTGAAGAAGTGTTTAGGAGACAGTAGAAATGAAGTCGGTCAGATCCGTCTGACTAAAACATTTCTTGTCTGAATATAATAGCTCCAATACTGTCCAATATTCTAATAGCTCCAATACTGTCCGATATTCTAATAGCTCCAATACTGTCCAATATTCTCTAAAAGTATTATGTAACATGACTGGCTTATAATATTTTTATGAAAAATTTGTTATCCACTGTCAGATGAAGTACAGTCCTTAATTATTCGATTCATATATCATTATCAGACTTCCTTAACAGTATTTATTTAAGATAGGCTGTTACAATTAATGCATTTTTCAATCCGACCACTTGTCTACACAACTTTACATTTCTAATGAAAATTCTTGTCCTAGCTTTGATTCAACTGACATACTTCAACTAACAATTGATCAATTAATTAAATGAGACGATGGGTAAGATATTTAAATGAGACGATGGGTAAGATATTTAAATGAGACGATGGGTGAGATATTAAATGAGTAGGCTTGCCGCGATTTTCGATTCTCAAAATCGATTAATCGGTGGCTATAATAGACGATTAATCGATTTTTATACCCATGAAATTAAATCTCAAATAGAGATTTAATTTGTAGTAGATAGATGCCAAAAAAAGAGACTATTAAAGGTGCGTCTGGTAAGTGTAAGATGGTAAGTATAATTCCCGTTTTACGGGCACCGCACATCGGACATGAAGGTCATCAGTTCTGAGAATTTGCTCCCATATAAATTCAAATGCCTCTATTAAACAATAAAAACAAAATAGTTACTCGTAGTTTATGAACTTTATGTAAGCACTAAGCAGATTCAGAAATCATTTTGAGTAAACAAATTGAACGAAAAAATCGGAAACATACTCCCCAACTCTCGTCGGGCCACGTGCTTCGTGAGACTGTTCGTGAATTTGGGATCGTGCATTAATTGAATTTGAAGTTCGGGATCGTGCCTTAATTCAAAGTCGGGAATCTCTCAATTCATTCGATTGTCAATATTCTTGTTCAAGAATACGAGATTGTCCGCGGAGTAAACACATGCGTCGGCACATTAAATGAAAAACCGCCGTGACGTGAAACCAATACGGAACTAGATTACTCTGTCGGTCCGACCTCAAAAGACGCCGCAACTGAAAGTTACATTGTCACAAATGTTTGCGTGGGTGGGTTTCTGTGTTAGATTAGTGCTGTAAATACAGTGGAAAATATTGCCTCTTAAGTTGAGATAAGTTCTTTAAAAATACGCTGTATGCCAGCGTTCTTATGTTGTTGTATAATATGCATTGTTATTTGAACTAAAAAAGTCGATTTTCAAAATGAAAATCGATTAATCGGCACCACTGACGATTGTTCGATTATTCCCAAAATCGCGGCAAGCCTATAAATGAGACGATGGGTAAGATATTAAATGAGACGATGGTAAGATATTTAAATGAGACGATGGGTAAGATATTAAATGAGACGATGGGTAAGATATTTAAATGAGACGATGGGTAAGATATTTAAATGAGACGATGGGTAAGATATTAAATGAGACGATGGGTAAGATATTTAAATGAGACGATGGGTAAGATATTTAAATGAGAGACGATGGGTAAGATATTTAAATGACACTTTTTGACTTTATTCTTGTGAATATTCTAATATATTATTAAGTCAATTATTTAATAAATAATTTTAGTATCTAATTCTTGTTGTTGAATGTGTTCAAAATTATGTGAACTTAAGTGCTAACTTATGTATATTGTGACAAACTGATGAAAATATAAATAAATGAATTGATTAAAAATTAAATCTAATCAACTTATCAAAAAGGATGTTTGACTGTCTTCCTCTTTTCGTTTGCATTTGGAAGAGTATGTACCGCTCGTTTTATTGTGAGACTTGCCACTTGTTCGAGGCCTCCCTCGCGAACTCATGATTATTTTCAATATTTTGATTCTAAAATCATAGCTAACCAAGCTGAAACATTCGTATCTTTCCCAGACAGAAGAGTGTGATAATTTCAAAGGGGGGGGGGGGGGGTAATTCACTATTAAATTAGAACTCGCATTCCGCGTTTTACAATGTTCCGATTTTGAGTTCCATTTCCGTTTCCATTCGAAAAAAAAATAATGTGTTCAGTCTGTCAAAAACATCGATAAAACAATAAAACAAACTCTTATTTTGGGGACTTTGTCGTAATTTGGGGACACCGGTAAACGGCTTGAATTTGGGGGAATGATAAGGCCTGATCATAATCATGTTATAGTTTACAAAAACCTTGTCAGATATTGCAAGTTCTTGACTTTATGCGATCATTTCAAAATTGTTTATTTAAATAAAAAATTCATTGATTTAAATCAGCCAACCCTGATACATGTGGCTCAATTATTTTGGCAATGAAGCATGGTAACAAAGATAAGTTCAAACTTCAAAACCAATTCGTCAAGACATGCAGAAAAAACACAGATATACAGTTGAAATAACATTAACCCTTTACCCAACAGAAGGGCCCTCGTGAGATAGTAAACGATCGCCCTAAGTCCAATCTTTCCCGACGACCGCGTGTCCAGAGAAGCTAATCCCGAAATCAGACTCGACGTGATCAATGGAAGAATAAGGAGATTCAGAATGTTCATTAAGAGATCTCCCGGATACCGGAAATAACGAATCTGAGTCTTTGTAAAAGGCGGATCCAACGTTCGCATAGCGGCTCCAAGCCCAATCCCGAGGGCCATAGATAAGATGAGTAAAACAAGAAGAAGATTTGGAAACTCGAATGAGCCATGTCTGTTTAAGATACAGAAAATATAGTAAAATGTCTTAACCCTTTACCCAACAGAAGGGCCCTGTGTCAATGCATTCTCTTATATATGCGAGTCGACCATAGGTCGCCTCGCATATATAAGAGAATGCATTGGCTTAAGACATTAAAAATTATAAAATTGTTAAAGAATGTAAGAAAAAATGGTAAAAAGTGTTAAAAACAGATTTTTTTTAGGCCAATGCATTCTCTTATATATGCGAGGCGACCTATGGTCGACTCGCATATATAAGAGAATGCATTGGCACAGGGCATAACTGTAACTATCACAATGTGGTCAAGGAGCCGGTTCCAATGATATCCATATTTGTATGGTTCTATTGAGACAGACCGAAGATATTTTAGGCTGTTGAAGCTTTATTTGGCCGGTTTTGGCCGGTTTGTTGGGTAAAGGGTTAACTGTATAAATACTATGAAATTAGCAGCTACAAACCTGCTGTCAGCTGACATGCAGCCAGTCAGTGTCAACGATGAACACTGGGTTCCGTATGACATGCAGCCAGTCAGTGTCAACGATGAACACTGGGTTCCGTATGACATGCAGCCAGTCAGTGTCAACGATGAACACTGGGTTCCGTATGACATGCAGCCAGTCAGTGTCAACGATGAACACTGGGTTCCGTATGACATGCAGCCAGTCAGTGTCAACGATGAACACTGGGTTCCGTATGACATGCAGCCAGTCAGTGTCAACGATGAACACTGGGTTCCGTATGACATGCAGCCAGTCAGTGTCAACGATGAACACTGGGTTCCGTATGACATGCAGCCAGTCAGTGTCAACGATGAACACTGGGTTCCGTATGACATGCAGCCAGTCAGTGTCAACGATGAACACTGGGTTCCGTATGACATGCAGCCAGTCAGTGTCAACGATGAACACTGGGTTCTGTATATAATCACCACTGAGTTCGTCCCAGCTGACATGCAGCCAGTCAGTGTCAACGATGAACACTTGGTTCTGTATATAATCACCACTGAGTTCGTCCCAGCTGACATGCAGCCAGTCAGTGTCAACGATGAACACTGGGTTCTGTATATAATCACCACTGAGTTCGTCCCAGCTGACATGCAGCCAGTCAGTGTCAACGATGAACACTGGGTTCTGTATGACATGCAGCCAGTCAGTGTCAACGATGAACACTGGGTTCCGTATGACATGCAGCCAGTCAGTGTCAACGATGAACACTGGGTTCCGTATGACATGCAGCCAGTCAGTGTCAACGATGAACACTGGGTTCTGTATATAATCACCACTGAGTTCGTCCCAGCTGACATGCAGCCAGTCAGTGTCAACGATGAACACTTGGTTCTGTATATAATCACCACTGAGTTCGTCCCAGCTGACATGCAGCCAGTCAGTGTCAACGATGAACACTGGGTTCTGTAGATAATCACCACTGAGTTCGTCCCAGCTGACATGCATCCAGTCAGTGTCAACGATGAACACTGGGTTCTGTATATAATCACCACTGAGTTCGTCCCAGCTGACATGCAGCCAGTCAGTGTCAACGATGAACACTGGGTTCTGTATATAATCACCACTGAGTTCGTCCCAGCTGACATGCAGCCAGTCAGTGTCAACGATGAACACTTGGTTCTGTATATAATCACCACTGAGTTCGTCCCAGCTGACATGCAGCCAGTCAGTGTCAACGATGAACACTGGGTTCTGTATATAATCACCACTGAGTTCGTCCCAGCTGACATGCAGCCAGTCAGTGTCAACGATGAACACTGGGTTCTGTATATAATCACCACTGAGTTCGTCCCAGTCCACATTCCCTGCTACAAGTAGCATCACCATGTGCTTGCATGGAAGGTGTGTGCCACAAACGTACTCACAGTTACACCCCACATTTGCATTGGTCATCCTTACCAAGTACACTCTCTCCGAGGTTTCACTTTTTATGGTATAAACCCCATCAGCCCCAGAGAGAATGTGGTTCTCCCGAAATTGATGTGTGGGGCCACATTCTTTTGAGGCAATGTGAGAGGAATGTTCTAGGTCGCTGGACCAGAAATGGGGGTATTTCCTTGTTATAGAGCCTGCACCTCTCCATCATCCTTATATTGTTTTGCTGGTATCTGAAAATAGCCCAATATTTTCAGTTTCTGGAATGTTATTCACGTCATCAACCTCATCATCTTCGTCGGTTCGATCGCTCTCTGAAAGATAAATGTGTGAATTTGTGAATGTACAAGTAGCGGCTTGTTTTTTAATGTTTTTTTATAACTGTTAGTGACGGATAATTATCAAGTACTTATAATATTCCAAGGAATACAATTTAATCATTATACATTTGATTACACAAAGTAAATTTATATATTTGAAATTGAGTGAATTATATGCATAAAATAGAAGCATCATAGATGACAGAGCAAACTGTATGTGCCTGAATAAACCATGGAAGCATGACAGTTTAAATATTCATATAATCTATGATAAAAACATATTATGGACTTTTTCGTGTATGTGAAACTGATAAGTTACCATTCAGGCACTATGTGAACTGGAGGAATGTAGCATTTTAGTAATGTTGCAGAAAATTTTAAACAAATCGACCGTACCACTCCATAGAAATCATCGTTTGAACTACGCTCGATTGTAAATATTTAGTTCCGGAATCGGGAGGAAACTATTGGCAACAAACTAACTAAAATGATTTCACGTTCGAGAATCACTGCAATTAATTAATATATAAGAACTAGAAAGTGACCTGACTTCGTCCGGGCTTTGACCTTGAATTGTCCATTTTGAATTGTTTATAGGGTCTTCATCAAGGTTAATTCCAATATTAATTTTACAACAAAATGTCCATTTTCACCAATTAGTATCTGTTATTTTTTCAAACTCTCTTATAATTAACCTTGAAGAAGTGTTTAGGAGACAGTAGAAATGAAGTCGGTCAGATCCGTCTGACTAAAACATTTCTTGTCCGAATATAATAGCTCCAATACTGTCCAATATTCTAATAGCTCCAATACTGTCCAATATTATAATAGCTCCAATACTGTCCAATATTCTAATAGCTCCAATACTGTCCAATAGTCTAATAGCTCCAATACTGTCCAATATTCTCTAAAAGTATTATGTAACATGACTGGCTTATAATATTTTTATGAAAAATTTGTTATCCACTGTCAGATGAAGTACAGTCCTTAATTATTTGATTCATATATCATTATCAGACTTCCTTAACAGTATTTATTTAAGATAGGCTGTTACAATTAATGCATTTTTCAATCTGACCACTTGTCTACACAACTTTACATTTCTAATGAAAATTCTTGTCTTAGCTTTGATTCAACTGACATACTTCAACTAACAATTGATCAAGATATTTAATGAGACGATGGGTAAGATATTTAAATGAGACGATGGGTAAGATATTTAAATGAGACGATGGGTAAGATATTAAATGAGACGATGGGTAAGATATTAAATGAGACGATGGGTGAGATATTTACATAATTACATAATCACAGAACATGGTGAAAGCATTAGTTATCATACATCATTAGTTATCATACATCATTAGTTATCATACATCATTTGATTCTACATAGTGATAGGAGTTAAGGGGGAGTTGCACATTTTTCATAAATCCAGCCAAAAATGCCAAGAGATTTCAACAAAGAATATGATTGTACATGTAGTTACAAGTAGTAATAGCAATGTTAAGCTGAACATCCCATTGCTGGAGCAGTAATCATGGTCCATATAGCATGCCTGCAGTTTCTTTTGGGTTGGCAATTACTGCATAATTTCATATATATTATCCAATGCTGTATATGGTTAATCATAATCATGTTATAGTTTACAAAAACCTTGTCAGATATTGAAAGTTCTTGACTTTATGCGATCATTTCAAAATTGTTTATTTAAATAAAAAAATCATTGATTTAAATCAGCCAACCCTGATACATGTGGCTCAATTATTTTGGCAATGAAGCATGGTAACAAAGATAAGTTCAAACTTCAAAACCAATTCGTCAAGACATGCAGAAAAAACACAGATATACAGTTGAAATAACATTAACAGTATAAATACTATGAAATTAGCAGCTACACCCCAGCTGACATGCAGCCAGTCAGTGTCAACGATGAACACTGGGTTCTGTATATAATCACCACTGAGTTCGTCCCAGCTGACATGCAGCCAGTCAGTGTCAACGATGAACACTGGGTTCTGTATGTAATCGCCACTGAGTTCGTCCCAGCTGACATGCAGCCAGTCAGTGTCCACGATGAACACTGGGTTCTGTATGTAATCGCCACTGAGTTCGTCCCAGCTGACATGCAGCCAGTCAGTGTCCACGATGAACACTGGGTTCTGTATGTAATCGCCACTGAGTTCGTCCCAGCTGACATGCAGCCAGTCAGTGTCCACGATGAACACTGGGTTCTGTATATAATCACCACTGAGTTCGTCCCAGCTGACATGCAGCCAGTCAGTGTCAACGATGAACACTGGGTTCTGTATATAATCACCACTGAGTTCGTCCCAGCTGACATGCATCCAGTCAGTGTCCACGATGAACACTGGGTTCTGTATATAATCACCACTGAGTTCGTCCCAGCTGACATGCAGCCAGTCAGTGTCCACGGTGAACACTTGGTTCTGTATATAATCACCACTGAGTTCGTCCCAGCTGACATGCAGCCAGTCAGTGTCAACGATGAACACTGGGTTCTGTATGTAATCACCACTGAGTTCGTCCCAGCTGACATGCAGCCAGTCAGTGTCAACGATGAACACTGGGTTCTGTATATAATCACCACTGAGTTTGTCCCAGCTGACATGCATCCAGTCAGTGTCAACGATGAACACTGGGTTCTGTATATAATCACCACTGAGTTCGTCCCAGCTGACATGCAGCCAGTCAGTGTCAACGATGAACACTGGGTTCTGTATGTAATCACCACTGAGTTCGTCCCAGTCCACATTCCCTGCTACAAGTAGCATCAGCATATGCTTGCATGGAAGGTGTGTGCTACAGAAGTCCACGCAGTTACACCCCACATCTGCATTGGTCATCCTTACCAAGTACACTCTCTCCGAGGTTTCACTTTTTATGGTATAAACCCCATCAGCCCCAGAGAGAATGTGGTTCTCCCGAAATTGATATGTGGGGCCACATTCTTTTGAAGCCATGTGAGAGGAATGTTCTAGGTCGCTGGACCAGAAATGGGGGTATTTCCTTGTTATAGAGCCTAGCCTGCTCCTCTCCATCATCCTTATATTGTTTTGCTGGTATCTGAAAATAGCCCAATATTAGGGCTGGGCGATATTGACCCAAAAAAATATCGCGATATTATGATGACAATATCGCGATACACGATAGTATCGCGATATTATTTTGGAATATAACAATTGTTAATTACAATGTCTAATATATGCAATATTTCATGAATAAAGTTGCATCTTTGCACAGTACACACCTGCGTTTTATTTACGATTTGTGGGCCATGCGAGGTTGCGTAAATATGTATTGCAGATTTATTGTACACACAGTATCATGAGTCATGACCACTCATCTGCAACTGCAAGACTGCAACATCTGACAGTTTGCCGACGCCGAACGCATTAACTTTTGATCGAAAATTAGTGAACAGTGATAATCAATAATACATAGTACTGTTCAAACAATCACACATACTCATCAACTCATGCATGTGTTATTGACTTATTGTTGACATGAGTCATCACATTGAATGAGGTGTCAGCAGATGAGCTGCGTGTTTATAAATTATAATCACATGTCGGCTTCTTTAGTCCTTTAGTGGGGGAACGCGTATGTAAAACAAATGGTGGTATGAACAGTAATTCGTCTTAGAACGCGGCCCACGTGCGTTTTCAGATTTCTTAAATTTTTAGAGTTATATATAAAATAATATAGAGAGTAATCAATTGGTGTCGGTGATCAGGTGAAATAATTCACGAGGGGAGCCGGCTCTGGTAAAAACCGAGTGAGCAGAGCGAACAATGATTTTACCAATAGGTAATAGGACCGGCTCCCCGAGTGAATTATGACATTTATGTCATGTAATTATGGAAGCCAATAAATTATTCTGTTTATTTACAGTTTTACACACTTTTAGTGACTTAAATGCGCTAATTGAATGCCTAATTCTAAAGATAATATGTGACAAATTAGTCCCTGACCAGCTGTCGCGTGCGCTCACTGGGACGTTATTCACAATTTCACAGGTGTGACATTATTACTTTTAATTCACCGAGAAATCTTGATAAATCTCCGCTAAGTGTGTAATAAAATGTGATAACGCGTGTCACAATTTCACAAAAGATATCCCAACTGCAGCCATCCATTCGCAGATTGCCAAACTGGCTTGTAGTATGGAGCATCAATTTTCTCACAAGTTCCTTGATAAAAGGGAAGATTGAAGATGTGAAGAAGATTTTAAGTTGCTCCTACAACAATGTGCGTGCGAAGACATACAAAGTACTACTGTATGAGAAGAGTGACCTATTTAGATCACAACTGGCAGCAACAGGGAGGAAGAACGGAAAGAGTGAAGACTTCAGTGAAGACTTATACATTTCCTGCATGTACTTCAGAGCGGATCTCAATCTCCAAGCTTTGTCAACTCACATAGTTTTATAAACCTCACTGTAAAACAGTTTTAGAATGTCGTGGTGTGATTGCAATTTCCATGTTGCTTCGTGCAGTATTAACTATTAAGTTACCCAAGCAGGCATTGCCACACAACGCCACTTTTACGTTGTCACTTCGTTGTGTGAATTTAGAGTTATCATTCCTGCATCGGGAATTGGTGATGCGGATATTTTAAAATTAACACAGTATTTTTAACTAACTAACTGACTGACTGACTGACTGACTGACTGACTGACTGGTGAGTTGACTGATCTAATATTCTAATTTCAAAACAGATTCCTGGAACAAGATTTGACCCCACCCCAGTAATACTTATAATAATTCTATAGAAAGGAAACTAACTTGACAGGGCCTAAATTTTTACCATTTATTTGGCGATGGGCCGACGGCTTTCGACTTTCGTTGACTTCATTTGAACATTTCCATTTCAATTTTCAAACAAATTATGTCAGGCGGATTAGCTGCATGTTTATAATCACATGTCGGCTTCTTTGATCGGCTTCTGGTTCAAACTTCAAAGTCAAAAGAATTACAGCAAAAATAATACTATTTTTAATTGAAAGAAGCTGAAACAAGAAATTAATTAAACAATAATATTGTATTATTGAATTTATTGTAATACAATATCAATTATAAATTTTGAACTGTCAGTTTTGAGTTTTTCGAGTGAACAATTGACTCCACATTATAGTTTTATACATGCCCGGACCACGGAAACAACAGTGTCAACGGTAATCTAATTACTCGCAATACTCGGGCAGGTTCTTTGTAAGGAACACGAGCATGTTCACCTTGGTGGGGTTCAGACATGATCTCTTCTTGGTGACATTACCCGCGGTGCTGAACAGGCGCTCTGAAGCTCAACTTGTTGCCTGGATGCACAAATATTTTCGAGCAAGTTTGGCCATCATTGGGAACAAGTTATGGTTAACTCGCCACCAATCAAGCGGATTGTCATCTTCGTCGATAGTCGGGAACATCAAATAAGTGTTAAACTCCTTCTTGGCAAGTCAATTGTATCTTTGCGTTTGTCCGCGTCACTTAACTGTTTGGGCTTGACTGATTCTGGTTTCTTAAAAAAGTCACTTAAGCGCTTTTTCTTTTTCATCGGTGGCTCAGAAACAAATGATTCTTTTGAGCTTTTGTCGACATTCTGTGCATCTTCTTCGGGTGTGTTTAATTTGACAGCCACTGACTCGTCTACAAGTATATTGATAATACCTTCCACCTTTTCTTGTGTAACATATTTTGCTTTGAAGCGCGGGTCCAATAAGGAAGATTTCTCTATTATGTCCCTCACGTCGCCTTCCTTATAATTTTCCTGCATATACTTGAGTGCTTTGTATTTTATATCCTTAGTTAGTTCCGGTTCTTCATCTTTAGATTTAAGAAGGTCCGTCTCGAAGAGATGTAGCACTGGCAGAACATAAGAAATTGTCAGACTTTTCTCGCCCGATAGAATGTCCGTAAAATCCGAGAGGCGGAGACTGCCACATTCACTGCTTCTAACACTGCTACATCTTGCCATGTAGGAATCAAATGGGTAGCCTTTCGGTCCGCACTTAAAACTTTCCTGAGTGCTCTCTCCTGCTCCAGTATTCGAGATATCATTTTTATCTTGGAGCCCCATCGCGTATCACAGGCTGTTACCAGTGAATGTTCAGGTAGACCCATCTCTTTTTGAGCTATGGTTAAGTCTCGTGTTTTTTTTCCAGCTGTTGTCATCGTCATCAAGTCCCTTGTTTACAGCAAGATTTAATCTGTGTCCAAAGCAGGACATACGAACCCAGTTCTTGGATTCAATAGCACATATTATGTTAGCTGCATTGTCGGATGTCACTGCCACCATGTTATCTTCCTTGAGATCCCATTCATTTAGGATATTTGTTAGCCCAGCAGCAAGTACATTGTACATCAGCTGTGTGATCATCTGGGGTGAATATGGTTTCAAGGCAAGTTGATTTAAGGGACCAGTTGCTATCAATGTAATGTATGGTTAAACTCATGTATGGGTCCGATGTCACACTTGACCACATGTCGGTTGTTGTTGAAAAGAATGTACATTCTTTCTTCAATGTACCCAAAATTTTAGCCCGAAGATCGTTGTACATGGCTGGAATTTTAGTTTGAGAGAAGTACTTTCTACTGGGCATTTCATATCTTGGGTCAAATTCAGATATCATTCTCTTGAATCCGACTTTATCGACAGTGTAAATTGGAAGCATGTCCTTTGATAAGCAAAATGTCACCGCATTTGTCAACTGATACCACCTCTTCCCATTTCGCTCATACATCTGATTTTTTTTAAATCCCTCAGATATACTAATTTGTTGAGATTTTTCATCTCCCCCACCTTTGGCAGCAATAGCGAATCGCAAGGGGGGGTTTTCTTTGTGTAGTTTGCCATATTCAGTTGGGTGATGGAGCTTTAAGTGCCTAAAGAGATTTGTTGTGTTACCACCCTTCGCACCGACTTTTTTCTTACAAAGTTTGCATGAGGGTGCATCGTACCGCATTTCCCCAACTTCTGAGTCACCCCCAGCATCTATGAATCCGAAATATGCCCAGACAGGGGATTTGATTTTTTTCTTCTCTATAAAATTGTCAGCCATATTTAAAAAATGGTGGTCTAATAAGTAATTAGTAAACAAACAAATGACGTGATAAACAAACAAAGGGATATAATCATTATTAATTAATCCTGCAACGCGACCACGTGTTTTTGCAGATCTCTTAATTTTTAGAGTTATATCCCTTCGTCCGCTAACTGAGATCAACTAAATAACGTAGCGTGCATTTAAGTTGATTGAACTCGCAGACATGAGAAATAGCTTCTTTGATGTTTGCGACACAGTGATAATCTGACCTGTGAGCCGTGAAAGTAGTCGCATGTTGTCAGATATTGTGACACCGTCGACCAACTCGCAGAATGGCACATGTTTTCAAACAATGGGTTGCGTAAGCAAATAAATATATCCCGCTGTCGGTGAAATTCAGCCCAGTATGATGCAATAACCTTCTGCCATGCTGCCCATGCACTATGATGCATGTCTCAGGGATGACGGGAGATAAAATCGCGAACACCGGGAAGTTCGAGACTATTATACTTAATGATCTTAATCTAACTTCCCCGTTTGTTGGGACCATATGATGGGTTTCAGCAATCTACATGTGGAATATTACAAGTTACAACGTGGACGGTATTACGATATTTTTATTTCAGACGATATTATTGATGATATCAAATTTAAAACCGGGTATACCCGATATATCGTCATACCGCCCAGCACTACCCAATATTTTCCGTTTCTGGTAAAGTAATATTCAATCCATATCTTAAGTAACTTTAGTTGTCCAGGGGTTATTATGAGGAATGATTTCAATGAAACATATCAATGTTCAGGTTCATGCGATCAGAAATATTATACCTAAAACAGTTTTGTTTACATAAAAAATTATTATTGCAGACAAATTCACGATTTCTTCTACTGTTTAGCTCAACTTTATTATGTCAAGTTTGAGTTACAGCCCTTTAATTGTAATTGTTTGGTTTTAGCACCCATGAAAAATTGTCCAGGGGTTATTATGAGGAATGATATCAAACAATTATTAACTTTTTAGTATATTATGAAAATGCCCGTCGGCAAGTGCTTGTTTATTATATGTTTGCAAACATTGACGTTTGGTTTCGAACAGAGGTAGGTATGTATATATAGCCATACAATTGTGTTCACAGTTCGAACAGAGGTAAATGGGTATGTATATATAGCAGGGACATATCCAGGCCGTTTTTCATTATATATTTATATATATTGGTATAAGAAATGTAAGTTTACAAAAATATTTAACTTAAGTTTAATAGTTGGAATAACTGTAAGGTATGTTTGGCTTTATCTAGCTTTCATCTGTGAAAACTTCAAATAGTTTGAGTTAACCCTTCAGACTTCAGTATTTCAAACAAATTCAAGTGAAATTACACAATACAGTGACAATTTGATCAAGTATTTATAAACCTGGCTATCATGTGGGATCTCATAATACCAAATGAATAATTAACATAGTGATTAGTACTACTATTAATTACTACATGTAACATTTCTGTACTATTAGTATATTATGAATGTGTCTCTCACTTGAATTTTAGAAAATAGCCTTCTATATGAATTACAGTGATAAATTGGTCTCATTTCAAACAGTATAAGCATAATCCATTGAACAAAAAGATATCTGACAATAACTTATAAGCATTTCCAAGCCATACATGTACATAAAAACATTCCAAAGGTATGCTTCAGAAACTTGATCAAAGTGAACTCTCAGCAAAATTCAAAATACTGACTCCAAGAGCACTAGGTTAGCTCTCAATGCATTGGATTTTTTTAAAATTCCCCCCCCCCCCCCCCCCCCCACCACCCATCACAGATACTCCCTCCCGAACCTCCCTTGCTCATGTCTTTGGGATACCGGTATGCCTTCGGCATATCATTGCCCAAAAACAGGTATCCCCAAAAAATCCCTGGATACTTCACTGTATAGCCATACAATTGTGTTTACAGTAAATTCCACATGTAACCATTACAAATATGAACTGTGTCAATGAGCATAGTTTTGTTGTCAACCAAAGATATTCATGTTGGTCTTATTTATCAGAATGGTTCATATGTAATAAGTAATTGCTCCTTGTAACTGTTTCAGAGAGCCTTTGTTGTAGGTTATAATTACTAAATGAAAGTTATCAATTGTTGATTGTATGAATACAATATTATCAATAAAACATACCTTTTCTCAGATTCTGGCAGAAACTTGTTTATAATAGTTTCTACCAGATCTGACAGCCTCAAATTTGAGTTTAAGAACTGTTCCTTTAGATGGCGATGTTGAGTTTAAGAACTGTTCCTTTAGATGGCGATGTTGAGTTTAAGAACTGTTCCTTTAGATGGCGATGTTGCCTTTCAATT
Source organism: Siphonodentalium dalli (assembly GCA_032622095.1). Classification (NCBI taxonomy): domain Eukaryota; kingdom Metazoa; phylum Mollusca; class Scaphopoda; order Gadilida; family Siphonodentaliidae; genus Siphonodentalium; species Siphonodentalium dalli. The sequence continues at coordinate 48,061,611 of CP136063.1, read as the reverse complement.
CCATTTGTGGTATTGATTCTATGATTCAATCTATCAGTTCTGTAGAACTTTACCCACATCTGAAAATGATGGAAAGCATTTTGACTATGAAGTGTGTGCAAGATCATCATTGACCACAAGTATGTGTACATTTAACCAGGTCATAAATGAAAAAGCTGCAAATAACTGAAGATTAGACTTATCGGTCACTTCTAACAACATTTGTGAAATAGTTATCAATGAATTTGCTTGTATATAATGAGGATATATCTTAAAACAAGTCGCTGATTTCCCCAGAAAATATGTGGGTGCAGAGGTCGTGATTGGTAAATTACCTCCTGAAAACCCATTAATTTCTGATGGGTGGGTGGAATTTGTATAAGAATTATTGACAAACAATGAGACTGTTGTATTGATCAGCAGTCTAGTAATTAACACGCCTTCGGTAGGACGGTGACTATGTCACCACATGTTCTTGAATTACATCATTTTAGGTAACCAAGCATTTATAAATTACGAGGATTAATATTTAGCAATATACTTGAAATAAAGGGTGTAAATTTTATGAAGATTTACACAAATGTCTATGTTTGATTCCAACTTGAAACTGTACTTAAAAAACAGTTTTATTCACAAGGTGCAGGCACAATGAGTTAAATTTATTGCCATGATTGTTATCACTCAAAATCATCTAAAGTGTGTAATTCATGTGAGTTTAGAGCTTGCAAAGTTTTAGAGATTTTCGGAGTGAAGGAAATTTGAAATCTGTTTAAAGATATTTGTTTTTTTCTAAATAATCCTGAAAAGTTACCCATAATTCTGCTGTGGTTATGGAGTTGATTATTTAGGGCATCACTGTAGGTGTTTACCATTTTTTTTCGAATTATGTTAAAAAACATGGATGCCAATGGCCATATTGGATTTTAGTCTTTATTTGACTAAATCCTTTATAACACAGCCACTGTTGTATTGTCCATAAAATCAATGGCTTTCATCTGGGTGGTAATGTTGTCTCTCATCCAATTGTCACCAAACTTCATATGGATGTTTGGGGTGCTACAATTTCTGCAGTGACCTTTTTCTTAACTGCTGTTTTGCATACTACGTCACCCCATTTATACTTGCTGAAATCCTAAACTGCATACATGTACATGTATATTACTTCATGCTGACATTTAGTATTGCATAGACATATATACTTTTCACATTCTTCATCAATCCATTAACTGTTACATTGAAATTAACAAGTTGAGCTTCAGTGTCATTGACCCTTTCATTTTCAAACAAATCCAACTCCCAAAAGGAAGTCACCTATTGTGTTTGAAAAAAATCCTCAGCAGTTAGAACCATATTCAAATCCAATGGGGTAGTGCTAATAGAATTTCACAGACTTGGGGAACCTTCGTTCAAGAGGGCGCATTTGAAAATAAAGTGGATACCTCCCCAACAGACAGGAGACCATTTATTTCAAAATGTGTTGGCAAAACAATTATCTACAGTCCTTTGATTTTAACCCCATTGTGCAGTTTACTGTGCATCTGATTTGGGATCCAGGAACACAATTTTGCTTTGGTACACCTAACGGGAAAATATAAGATGTAGCCGATGCATGTGCATTTAACATGTTTATAGTAGTTTAATACACTAAAATAACATTTCAATAATTAAATTAATCAAATAGATCTTCAAACAAAATATTCATTAAAAGTTCTTTTCTGGGATTGTTTTGTACACCGCTGACTCGAGTAAATATATTGCCTGGCAAATTACTGACCATTTACTGGTTAAAAACACTTCAGTGTTTAACCCTTTGAGTGCCAGGGGCCGATCTCATCGGCCCTACACCTACAACATAAGTCTGTGAAAGAATATAAGAATAAATTAACAATTGTTAGGCCAATGTATGGTCGACTCGCATATATAAGAGAATGCATTGGCACTGGGTTGATACAAAAAATCGACCTGGCACTCAAAGGGTTAACCTTTGATGCAATGACTTCTACGACTATTGCTGTTCGGAATTTTATTGAATCATTGAGTAAACCGAACCAAGATCGTGGTGCGCGCAAATTATAGCGCGATGCAATACTTTTCAATTGCATTGTGTGGTTCAAAATCGAAGGACTGTATTGATGGACATTATCTTATGTAGAATATTTTAATACTCCCCGGTTAAAATATTCCCCATGTACTGTTAAGATGAGCACCAGCTATTTACAGTGAGAGATAATCTACATTATGTGCAAGGTAAACACTGGAAAACATGGCAGCTGGGGTTTTAAAAAGGTTTAATCGCTTACGTGGGATCTTGCCAGCCAGTATTCAACATCATTATTGAATTTCCGACTTTGGAAGAATGGAGCCTTTTTTAAGTTCTCCACTGCTGTCTGGTACTCCTCTTCACTGTTTGATCCAGCAATTTCTATCAACCTGGAATATTATTGTTAGTTTAGTATCCCAACATGTTTGTGGATAGAGTAATGCTCTAAGTAATCAACTAAAGCCATATTTCTGATTAAATCCTGAAAAGTTACCCATAAATCTGGTGTGGTTAATGAGTTGATTCCTTAGGGAATTACTGTATTCCAACAAAAGAAATTGATGCTTGTTGAGATTCATTGGGACTCTACCTCATTTAAAGCCTTAAACAAACCACCAATTCAAAACAAAAAAAATACACATGAATATGCTCATTCCCGATAGTCTGGGCGACTTTACAAAAAGTGACTGGCACATAAGTACGATGTTTCTAGGATTTGGACACCCTATACCCTATCTGAAGAGTTCAATGTCCAACTGAATAATAATGTTCTAACATGAACATTGATGAGACAATTCTGGCATGGACATGTCCATGCCATATTTTTTAACAGATAAATATGGGTGTCCAAATTACAGGCACCCAAAAAGAACATTTAAATTATGATTTCAGGTCACAATTCATATCTTAATAAGATACAAATACATTATATATTGACATAAGACATTTATGCTTACAAACATATTTAAGTTTAACAGGTTCTTTCTTCTTTGAAAAGAATACTTTTTTTTTCAATACTTGTGTGTACTTGATTCTTTGATAGCTCTGAAGAGAGGGTTTGGGGTTTCTCCTTTCGTATGAGTGAATGCAGTCTGTTAGAAAAGCTGCTGAAAATCCTATATTGGATTTACATCTCTAAAACTCCATTAAAATTATTTTTCAGAGGGATTCCCTCCATTTCATTGGAGAGTGGCGCAGACTATGCGCAATTTCATTGGTCAATGTCATAACTGATCACTTCACAGATCATAGGTCAATGACATGTTTATAATTTTCCCCATGCATTGTCAAACTCAACTATTATAATGTGCGAAAAATGAACACAGGCTATATAACCATAATTCATTTTACTCATCGCCATATAGGGGACTTCATGTTCAAGGTTTTTATCAGTCAACGATATTCATGACTGATTATTCCAGCACACCTTGTTGTATGTATAACTATTTCTAAATACTACAATCCTCACAAACATTTACCATTCCAGGAATGCACTCCATATTTGGAAACGGTTTATTGCATCATGTTGGGAATGCCACGTTGTTGTAGAAATGAAATATAATGGACACTTCTAGAGATAAACATCCATCAGGATATTTGTTGGCTTTTCAAAGAGACTGAAGTGAAAGTATCTTTTTTAGATAAATCAACATGTATTACATTTCGATCCAATGTTTCATGTCTTAACTCATTACCACTCTGACCGCAGCTGACAAGAACCCCCAGGTTACTTTGACGTTGTGACGTTAAAATCTCAGCGCACCTTGCCACAGCGTCGTAATTTACGTCCCATTTCCTCAGAGATTTTGATGTTTTAGTCGGCTTTAGCATGTTTTTACCTTAGTTATGTGATCGCTGTCATTCTAATTTCTAAATTCTAGAAATGGCCTTTCGTGGTTTCGCTGTTTAGTATTTGTACAGAATGTGTTGTTTCAATCTACCAATTGAATAGACTGTGCCACCTTTCCATAATGTCACAATTCCAATATTTAAATGTTAAAATGTTGCAACAGTTATCAAAAGCAATCGTCGTTTTTATAATTTTTTTAACAAATGTACTTTCGAGCAAGGTAAGGCGTGAATGGAATAAAATGTTCTGATTGGATAGAATATACTTCAACCGCATACTTTATGTAAAATCAAAACAATCATGACGATTAATGGAGAAAGCCACGAAAATTTGGTTTTTACTTTTATTAAATAAAAAGGTGTCAAAAGGTGCTTCTGAGGAAATGACGTAAGGTGACAAAAGGTGCCTCTGAGGAAATGACATAAGGTGACAAAATGTGCTTCTGAGGAAATGTCGTAAGGTGTCAAAAGGTGCTTCTGAGTGATAATGAGTTAAACCAAGGATAACTAGAGATCAGATTCCATGGAATCAGATATACTTCCATGGTATGCCATCCCATCCCATGTGAGTGTTATGCTTATATATGTGTTCCTCTTCTTGCGAACTCATATTGGTGCTTTGTGATCCGATGGTAGACTTGCATTGACATTTCTAAATAAGAAATAAATTCCAATGGTTTATGTCATGATTATTAATGACTGTCTATTACATCATGGTCCTGACCAACTGAGTCACAATTCACCTAGCCAATCAGTTCATTTGTATTCGGTAGGGACATATTGTAGGGCTAATTATAAAAAAACTTCATCAAAATCTCGTCGAAAGCCGCGATTTGGCATTGAATTGACGATTTTGAATGTCAAGGTCATGTCGGGTTCACGATTTGACCTGTACAAAACACACCCTGGACAAAAGTTCCCCTAGATATCAAATTTCGTCGAAATCAGTTCGGAATATTTCCCGGCCATAGCGAACAGACAAACAGACAGACAGACATAATTCCCAAAATATATAATAGACTAGCTGGGTACCCGCCCTGACGGGGATAATCGTATAGTTTTTTTTACAACACCCCAAAATGGTGGAAATCGGCCCAGCGGATACCGAGATAAGGTTTAAGGTTATTTGAAAGGTCAAGGTCACGCTGGGTGGGACGAAATTTATTGGCATCCCCATCTACAGCAACACCCCAAAAATGGTGGAAATCGGCCTAGCGGATCCAGAGATACGGGTTGAAGGTCATTTGAAAGGTCAGGGTTATGTTGAAAATGTTTGGCTACCCGAACTTTCCCTATCTACGAAATTTCATGCCGATTGTCCCATCGGATTGCGATATACAGAGGTCATTTGAAGGTCAAGGTCATGCGGCACTTGCATCTGGGTGGAACGAAATTTATTGGCATCCCCATATACACCAACACCCAAAAATGGTGGAAATCAGCCCAGCGGATACCGAGATACGGGTTCAAGGTCATTTGAAAGGTCACGCCACACGGGCATCCGAGTGTGACGAAATTGGTCGGCGCCTCAAATTGCCCCCACATTCCAAATTTGGAGCCGAGATAGAGGCAAAGGTCACCGGTTTGAAGGTTAAGGTCACGCCGCACGGGTAAAGGGATGGGCCTATGTTAGTCCTTGGGTGATACTATGTAACTGTAGCAAGTTTCGTCGAAATCGGTTCCGCCGTTTTCGAGTCCTTCGCGGCCACACACACAGACACACACACTTTCCTTAAATATATATTAGACTAGCTGGCGGGTTCGAATTCGTCCGGGATGTTTCCTCTGCTTTCCGGCGAAATGCGCGATTTAACCTTGAATTGACCATTTTGAAGGTCAAGGTCAGGTCGGGATCATGATTTGAACCGTCCAAACACTCCCCGTCCAAAATTACCTCTAGGTATAAAATTTCATCGAAGTCCGTCCCGTTTTACCCGATTTGACCTTGAATTAACATTTTGAAGGTCATTGCCAGGTCGGGGTAACGATTTGACCCGTTCAAAACACTCTGGATAAAATTACCCCTAGTTATCAAATTTTGTCAAAATCCGTCAGGCAGTTTTCCCGGCCATAGGTAACACACACAGACATACAGAAGTCCGAAAATATATAGTAGACCAGCTGTTGGACCCGACTTCGTCCTGGCTGTTTCCCCTTTACTTTTTTGGCGAATTGCGCGATTTGACCTTGAATTGTCCAGTTTGAAGGTCAAGGTCACGTCGGGGTCACGACGTGACCCGTCGAAAACACTCCGTTGACAAAAGTAACCCTAGGTATCAAATTTCGTCGAAATCCCGTCGAATTTCGCCATTTTACCTTGAATTGACCATTTTGAAGGCCAATGTCTGCTCGGGGTCACGATTTGACTCGTCAAAAATGCCCCCAAACGAAAGTAACTGTAGGTATCAAATTTCTTCGAAATCCGTCCGTTTTACCCGATTTGACCTTGAATTGACCTTTTTGAAGGTCAAGGTCAGGTCGGGGTAACGATTTGACCCGTCCAAAAGACTCTCCGGAGAAAAGTAGCTCTAGTTACGAAATGTCGTCGAAATCAGTCCCGTTTTACCCGACAGTAATTTGGTGTCTTTAATTCACAAAATAAGATTCCTTCTATCATGGAGAAGATCTGAGAAGAATGTGCTTTAATTGGGTGGAATTCGGCGCTAAAATTATTTTGATCAACGCTGGTGCCGCTCTCCCCTCCCGGGCATTCCTGACACGAACGGAGGGAAATTTGACATAATTATTTAAACCACAACAATGACACCATTAGATTCTTCATATTATGGGGATGATTATATCTAAGGATTAACTGTCATGTGGACTGTTTATATGGAGATGTAACCGAGGTAAAGTAGTGGTCATAACTTGTGTAAAATTCGAAGCCTTACCTCACGGTTAGATTTCCATTAAACAGCCCAGATGACAGTTAATCCTTATATTTATATACATTTAGCAAAAAAGCCACTTTTGTAAATTTATTTAAATCAAAAAGTGTATCGTGACAAAACCAGCCAAAAATATCACATAGAACCCTTGGCAAAAGGTAACAGGAAAAATTTCTCTTTATATTGAAACCCGATGATTTATTAAGTCAATCCTGCGCGAGACCAAACGCGCCCAAAACATTACTCGTTCGTCTTTCCAAAACCAATGACGTGTCGATGTTATTATGAGGCTGCAGTTATGAGTTATGAGCTGTTGCGCATTCACCGAGATATAATTGCAACTAGCCACGTGGGAGCCGACGAATCGGATTTAGTGATGATCACACTTAGTATGTAAATATATAAGTTTGGTGGTAATCAGGATGGTGGGGTCGGAAAATATTCCAGGCACATGTGATGGGGTGGGTGGGTGTATCTTGGTAAAAACAAATCAGTTTTTTCTTATTTTGTTGTGATTTGAACAAAAAAAGGTCATATCTATATATATAGTTAATAGTAAAAAAGTGTATTTGCAAACTGAGTAAATATTTATTTAGTGCGTCTATTCGCATTTAATTTGAAATAAACGTCGCACTATTGTCGACTCGAATTCAAATACCACCAAATTACATCATGCTCGTTGGTGTTTCAGTTTCAATTGGAATTCCTTTATTAGCATATCATTATGCAGCTCGTTTGCATTTCTCCGATTTAAATTCGAGTCGACGGTGATGCGACTAGTCCAAGTCTTCCTGTACTAAACCAGCTAAAATATTGGTATGGCGAGATGCTGGTGTTTAGTCCAAGCCCGCCTGCATAGCATTCCTATGACACGACTTACGTCCAGGATCTGTTGCGGGAATTTGTGGTGTATTTTACTCGATTTACCTAACAAATAAATACATGATGCTATATACATCGGAAAGAGTGACATCTTATGGTCATAATGGTGTATAATAATCTAACTTTCATGTTAAGTTACGCATAGAATATTCCGGTTAATTGTCACAGACATCGCTGTTTTTATATTTTGTTTACGTTTTAACTTAAACCTGAAGAGTTACGAAGAACCCCGGCATTGTCCGGAGTTTGTTTTGGGCGAGATGAATTTATATACAAACAAAATGGCAGCCCCCGTATTATTCTAATGCTTGTTGTGTTTACACTGTTTTAGACTGTCAGATGGTTGTAATTCCCGTAATTTATTTAATGTATTACATTTATATCTTCTCTATTTACTTAATCTATGTATTTATTTATTTATTGACACGTATAATTACGATTACAATGGAGAATTCATCGTGCGTGGCTGATCGAAAATCTACTGAATATTTTCACCGGAAAATGCCGAACGCTGTTCGTGAGGTCAACTGAGTTCGCATACTTTTAAATTTTTTTAAACATTGCGGCAAATATCTCTTTTCACATTAAATTACCGCTTTCAATTCACAACTGTTGTGTGTTTCAGATAAAATAGCATGTCTTCTGAGGAAAATATTCGCTTATTGTCGGAATTGTGATATTTAATTTCATATAATTGTGTGATCTGAGCAGGTCACTAACGTTTAAGTCGTGTTATAAGAAGCCTATGCAGGCGGGCTTGGACTAAACACCAGCATCTCGCCATACCAAAATCTTAGTTGGTTTTAGTACAAGAAGACTAGGACTATGATGCGACGTTTGTTTCAAACAGGAATCTCATACGCATCAGCGATTAAATTCGTGTTGACCATACGCATGCGTCTACTGTCATTATTTTGCAACAAATGTCGCACTAGCGACGAATCTAATTCAAATTCATGTAGCGATGCTATCGAAATGTGAATGTAAATAGTATGTATATGCAATTATCGTGCAAGAATTAATCATACACAGCAGGTAAGGAATGGCAATAGTCAGTAGCACCGCTACATGTTTGTTCGAAGGGTAAGTCAGAGGTCACCTGTCACTATTTCCCGTTCTTTAATGAACGTTTAATATCACAATTTATAGAATGCTTTATTGTATGGAATATGGGTAGGATTATGTAAAAAAAATGTATATGAAAGGAATTAGGCTACTTAGCATGGTTATTGCAATGCAGATGTTAATATCGAAGATTGTAACATTGTAACTACCCGACAGAGAAATACATACCACATGTGATTGAATACTGAAAAGAATATGAACAAATTTGGAGTATCTCCTATTTTGATAGACTATGTAGAACCCACGTGGAGTAAGGGAAAAAGTAATGGAAATTAGTTCAGATCAGAATTCATTTATCTATAAAGATGGTAGCATAATGTTATTCACGTCATCAACCTCATCATCTTCGTCGGTTCGATCGCTCTCTGAAAGATAAATGTGTGAATTTGTGAATGTACAAGTAGCGGCTTGTTTTTTAATGTTTTTTTTATAACTGTTAGTGACGGATAATTATCAAGTACTTATAATATTCCAAGGAATACAATTTAATCATTATACATTTGATTACACAAAGTAAATTTATATATTTGAAATTGAGTGAATTATATGCATAAAATAGAAGCATCATAGATGACAGAGCAAACTGTATGTGCCTGAATAAACCATGGAAGCATGACAGTTTAAATATTCATATAATCTATGATAAAAACATATTATGGACTTTATTCCGCGTGATCACTAGATCGGAGACAGCAAAATTATCCAAGAATTTGACATGAATTTTTTTATTTGAGATTTATATACACATCACCATGGAGCAGGTTGTAAATGTCAAATCACCAGGAGTTGGCAGCATTGGGTATAAAGTGTTATAAGAGATCAAAACCTGTTTGACTTGTCGGCGATGTTGGACCTTTTCATGGTGTAACCGGTGTTGGGGAGGATGTTGGTGACACTGGTGTCACACTTGGTCCACATTCCTTCTGCTGGTTCTTGGTGGTGGCAACCACTTTTTCGATTTCATCACACAGGGCCTCTACACACTAATCATCGAGGGGCGCCTGTGGCGCATGAGATACTTATACATATTATATATGTGGGCAGTATCCTCTATAGGGGCGCCTGCGGCGCATAAGATACTATGGGTGGGGGGATGGGGTGGTGGGTTGGTACATACCTCTACACACTAATCATCGAGGGGGCACCTGTGGCGCATGAGATACTTATACATATTATAAGTGTGAAACAGTTTTAATCGTAGATATTTGAAACTTCAGAGGACATTTCCAAATTTGTTTTAATTTCTTTAACAAAGTGGCATCGACTTGCCACGTTGTCGGGGAACACTGTGGTCAGCCGACCTTTTATTAATATAAAAAATGGAAGTGTGTGTTGTCAATTTGGATGATTGTTCAAAGAAATAACAACTTTGACCAATATTATTCCCCATTTCTAATTGATCACCCAACCTGAGTGTTTCACATAAATTTAACTGTAACAAATGACACTCCTTCTCCAAATTGAGCTTCATTGGCCTATGACACTTTAATTATATCCCTTATGAAATTTTTCAGGTCACTGGTCGCAATTAATTTTGGGGGCAAACTGACAAAGAGTTATGGATCTTTTTCTAGATTGGATTTTTAGTTTTCTTTCTGAATAATAATAATATCAGTTATTGTTGATGTTGTTAGTTTATAGCACAGTGCTCTTTCCATTGCATAGTCACGGAATAAAAACCCTGACAATTATACTATTTTGATCAAGATAATTAGTGTTCTTACCTTCACTCTTGTACAGGACAAGACCATCCTGGTCTGTTGGGATGTGCTGCGACAATTGGTCCCTTGCCGTCTTTAGAATGTCCACCACACTTGTTAGATTCAGGCTGCTCATAACTAGGAACGAATCGTCCACTATCTCTTCACAAAGTGCCCGACACTCCTTCAGTTTTTTTGGTGTTTTGGTGTTTGGGGATGCTGCTGAATCAGCCGGTCTTTTCGGTTATCTCTTGTGTGATGTGATCACCATCTTTTCTGCAGCATCTAGATCAAATTGGTGTTCATCGCTACATAAATGAAAAGAAGATAAGTCATTATATGTAATGGAATTGTTTATAGGGTCTTCATCAACATTAATTCCAATATTAATTTTACAACAAAATGTCCATTTTCACCGATTAGTATCTGTTATTTTTTCAAACTCTCTTATAATTAACCTTGAAGAAGTGTTTAGGAGACAGTAGAAATGAAGTCAGTCAGATCCGTCTGACTAAAACATTTATTGTCTGAATATAATAGCTCCAATACTGTCCAATATTCTAATAGCTCCAATACTGTCCAATATTCTCTAAAAGTATTATGTAACATGACTGGCTTATAATATTTTTATGAAAAATTTGTTATCCACTGTCAGATGAAGTACAGTCCTTAATTATTCGATTCATATATCATTATCAGACTTCCTTAACAGTATTTATTTAAGATAGGCTGTTACAATTAATGCATTTTTCAATCCGACCACTTGTCTACACAACTTTACATTTCTAATGAAAATTCTTGTCCTAGTTTTGATTCAACTGACATACTTCAACTAACAATTGATCAATTAATTAAATGAGACGATGGGTAAGATATTTAAATGAGACGATGGGTAAGATATTAAATGAGACGATGGGTAAGATATTTAAATGAGACGATGGGTAAGATATTTAAATGAGACGATGGGTAAGATATTTAAATGAGACGATGGGTAAGATATTTAAATGAGACGATGGGTAAGATATTTAAATGAGACGATGGGTAAGATATTTAAATGAGACGATGGGTAAGATATTAAATGAGACGATGGGTAAGATATTTAAATGAGACGATGGGTAAGATATTTAAATGAGACGATGGATAAGATATTTAAATGAGACGATGGGTAAGATATTAAATGAGACGATGGGTAAGATATTAAATGAGACGATGGGTGAGATATTTACATAATTACATATTCACAGAACATGGTGAAAGCATTAGTTATCATACATCATTAGTTATCATACATCATTAGTTATCATACATCATTAGTTATCATACATCATTTGATTCTACATAGTGATAGGAGTTAAGGGGGAGTTGCACATTTTTCATAAATCCAGCCAAAAATGCCAAGAGATTTCAACAAAGAATATGATTGTACATGTAGTTACAAGTAGTAATAGCAATGTTAAGCTGAACATCCCATTGCTGGAGCAGTAATCATGGTCCATATAGCATGCCTGCAGTTTCTTTTGGGTTGGCAATTACTGCATAATTTCATATATATTATCCAATGCTGTATATGGTTAATCATAATCATGTTATAGTTTACAAAAACCTTGTCAGATATTGCAAGTTCTTGACTTTATGCGATCATTTCAAAATTGTTTATTTAAATAAAAAAATCATTGATTTAAATCAGCCAACCCTGATACATGTGGCTCAATTATTTTGGCAATGAAGCATGGTAACAAAGATAAGTTCAAACTTCAAAACCAATTCGTCAAGACATGCAGAAAAAACACAGATATACAGTTGAAATAACATTAACCCTTTACCCAACAAACCGGCCAAAACCGGCCAAATAAAGCTTCAACGGCCTAAAATATCTTCTGTCTGTCTCAATAGAACCATACAAATATGGATATCATTGGAACCAGCTCCTTGACCACATTGTGATAGTTAAAGTTATGCCCTGTGCCAATGCATTCTCTTATATATGCGAGTCGACCATAGGTCGCCTCGCATATATAAGAGAATGCATTGGCCTAAAAAAAAATCTTTTTTACCATTTTTTCTTACATTCTTTAACAATTTTATAATTTTTAATGTGTTAAGCCAATGCATTCTCTTATATATGCGAGGCGACCTATGGTCGACTCGCATATATAAGAGAATGTATTGGCTCAGGGCCCTTCTGTTGGGTAAAGGGTTAACAGTATAAATACTATGAAATTAGCAGCTACAAACCTGCTGACATGCAGCCAGTCAGTGTCAACGATGAACACTGGGTTCTGTATGACATGCAGCCAGTCAGTGTCAACGATGAACACTGGGTTCTGTATATAATCACCACTGAGTTCGTCCCAGCTGACATGCAGCCAGTCAGTGTCAACGATGAACACTGGGTTCTGTATATAATCACCACTGAGTTCGTCCCAGCTGACATGCAGCCAGTCAGTGTCAACGATGAACACTGGGTTCTGTATATAATCACCACTGAGTTCGTCCCAGCTGACATGCAGCCAGTCAGTGTCAACGATGAACACTTGGTTCTGTATATAATCACCACTGAGTTCGTCCCAGCTGACATGCAACCAGTCAGTGTCAACGATGAACACTTGGTTCTGTATATAATCACCACTGAGTTCGTCCCAGCTGACATGCAGCCAGTCAGTGTCAACGATGAACACTGGGTTCTGTATGACATGCAGCCAGTCAGTGTCAACGATGAACACTGGGTTCTGTATGACATGCAGCCAGTCAGTGTCAACGATGAACACTGGGTTCTGTATATAATCACCACTGAGTTCGTCCCAGCTGACATGCAGCCAGTCAGTGTCAACGATGAACACTGGGTTCTGTATATAATCACCACTGAGTTCGTCCCAGCTGACATGCAGCCAGTCAGTGTCAACGATGAACACTGGGTTCTGTATATAATCACCACTGAGTTCGTCCCAGCTGACATGCAGCCAGTCAGTGTCAACGATGAACACTTGGTTCTGTATATAATCACCACTGAGTTCGTCCCAGCTGACATGCAGCCAGTCAGTGTCAACGATGAACACTTGGTTCTGTATATAATCACCACTGAGTTCGTCCCAGCTGACATGTAGCCAGTCAGTGTCAACGATGAACACTTGGTTCTGTATGACATGCAGCCAGTCAGTGTCAACGATGAACACTTGGTTCTGTATATAATCACCACTGAGTTCGTCCCAGTCCACATTCCCTGCTACAAGTAGCATCACCATATGCTTGCATGGAAGGTGTGTGCTACAAACGTCCTCAGTTACATCCCACATCACCATATGCTTGCATGGAAGGTGTGTGCCACAGAAGTCCACGCAGTTACACCCCACATCTGCATTGGTCATCCTTACCAAGTACACTCTCTCCGAGGTTTCACTTTTTATGGTATAAACCCCATCAGCCCCAGAGAGAATGTGGTTCTCCCGAAATTGATATGTGGGGCCACATTCTTTTGAGGCCATGTGAGAGGAATGTTCTAGGTCGCTGGACCAGAAATGGGGGTATTTCCTTGTTATAGAGCCTGCACCTCTCCATCATCGTTATTATTGCAGACAAATTCACGATTTCTTCTACTGTTTAGCTCAACTTTATGATGTCAAGTTTGAGTTACAGCCCTTTAATTGTAATTGTTTGGTTTTAGCACCCATGAAAAATTGTCCAGGGGTTATTATGAGGAATGATATCAAACAATTATTAACTGATTTCAATTACTTTTTAGTATATTATGAAAATGCCCATCCCAAACTTTCCGTCGGCAAGTGCTTGTTTATTATATGTTTGCAAACATTGACGTTTGGTTTCGAACAGAGGTAGGTATGAATATATAGCCATACAATTGTGTTCACAGTTCGAACAGAGGTAAATGGGTATGTATATATAGCAGGGACATATCCAGGCCGTTTTTCATACCGTTTACCGGTTTGGGCGCCCAAACTCCAGGCGCCCAAAAAATAAATTATCAAAAATAAATAAAAAATATTTTAAATGTTTTTACTTTTTTTTTTCAATTCAGGTCCCAATTAATATCATAACAAGATATATATTTATATATATTGGTATAAGACATGTAAGTTTACAAAAAGATTTAACTTAAGTTTAATAGTTGGAATAATACTTTAAAGTATGTTTGGCTTTATCTAGCTTTCATCTGTGAAAACTTCAAATAGTTTGAGTTAACCCTTCAGACTTCAGTATTTCAAACAAATTCAAGTGAAATTACACAATACAGCTGAATATGGTGACAATTTGATCAAGTATTTATAAATCTGGCTATCATGTGGGATCTCATAATACCAAATGAATAATTAACATAGAGATTAGTACTACTAGTAATTACTACATGTAACATTTCTGTACTACTAGTATATTATAAATGTGTCTCTCACTTGAATTTTAGAAAATAGCCTTCTATAAGAGTAGATATCTCTTCGAATTGATTATCTCATGTTGCTTGGATTGCTGGTGGTGGCAGGTTTTTAGCAGTCGGTGTCTTCTTTTTCTTGAAAGGGTTGGAGACCTTTGGAGGTGGTGGTTGTTTTGGTTATTTCGGTATCTGAGTTAAATAAGCATACCTGTATAGTCCAATCACGCAGTGAGGTGTCTTGGACAGTACCAATGGTGACTGCATCCAGTCCCTTGATGGCATATTGCAGCAAGTCATGGCTAAAAATTGGTTTCAGCACACCACCTTGTAGTATTATGCAGGCTACCATCTGTCCGTGTACATTGTAGTTACCCTCGGCACACTGTAGATGGACAGATGGTAGCCTGCATAATACTACAAGGCAGTGTGCTGTAGATGGTCTCACCCTCGGCACACCGCCTTGTAGTATTATGCAGGCTACCATCTGTCCATGTACATTGTAGTTACCCTCAACACACCGCCTTGTAGTATTATGCAGGCTACCATCTGTCCGTGTACATTGTAGTTACCCTCAACACACTGCCTTGTAGTATTATGCAGGCTACCATCTGTCCGTGTACATTGTAGTTACCCTCGGCACACTGTAGATGGTCTCACCCTCAGCACACCGCCTTGTAGTATTATGCAGGCTACCATCTGTCCGAGTACATTGTAGTTACCCTCAGCACACCGCCTTGTAGTATTATGCAGGCTACCATCTGTCCGTGTACATTGTAGTTACCCTCAGCACACCGCCTTGTAGTATTATGCAGGCTACCATCTGTCCGTGTACATTGTAGTTACCCTCGGCACACTGTAGATGGTCTCACCCTCAGCACACCGCCTTGTAGTATTATGCAGGCTACCATCTGTCCGAGTACATTGTAGTTACCCTCAGCACACCGCCTTGTAGTATTATGCAGGCTACCATCTGTCCGTGTACATTGTAGTTACCCTCAGCACACCGCCTTGTAGTATTATGCAGGCTACCATCTGTCCGAGTACATTGTAGTTACCCTCAGCACACCGCCTTGTAGTATTATGCAGGCTACCATCTGTCCGTGTACATTGTAATTATCCTCAGCACACTGTAGATGGTCTCACCCTCAGCACACTGCCTTGTAGTATTATGCAGGCTACCATCTGTCCGTGTACATTGTAGTTACCCTCAGCACACTGCCTTGTAGTATTATGCAGGCTACCATCTGTCTGAGTACATTGTAGTTACCCTCGGCACACTGTAGATGGTCTCACCCTCAGCACACCGCCTTGTAGTATTATGCAGGCTACCATCTGTCCGTGTACATTGTAGTTACCCTCAGCACACTGTAGATGGTCTCACCCTCAGCACACCGCCTTGTAGTATTATGCAGGCTACCATCTGTCCGTGTACATTGTAGTTACCCTCAGCACACTGTAGATGGTCTCACCCTCGACACACCGCCTTGTAGTATTATGCAGGCTACCATCTGTCCGTGTACATTGTAGTTAACCTTGGCATACTGTAGATGGTCTCACCCTCAGCACACTGCCTTGTAGTATTATGCAGGCTACCATCTGTCCGTGTACATTGTAGTTACCCTCAGCACACTGTAGATGGTCTCACCCTCAGCACACCGCCTTGTAGTATTATGCAGGCTACCATCTGTCTGAGTACATTGTAGTTACCCTCAGCACACTGTAGATGGTCTCACCCTCAGCACACCGCCTTGTAGTATTATGCAGGCTACCATCTGTCCGTGTACATTGTAGTTACCCTCGGCACACTGTAGATGGTCTCACCCTCAGCACACCACCTTGTAGTATTATGCAGGCTACCATCTGTCCGTGTACATTGTAGTTACCCTCGGCACACTGCCTTGTAGTATTATGCAGGCTACCATCTGTCCGAGTACATTGTAGTTACCCTCAGCACACTGTAGATGGTCTCACCCTCAGCACACCGCCTTGTAGTATTATGCAGGCTACCATCTGTCCGTGTACATTGTAGTTACCCTCAGCACACTGTAGATGGTCTCACCCTCAGCACACCGCCTTGTAGTATTATGC
This sequence comes from Siphonodentalium dalli, assembly GCA_032622095.1. NCBI lineage: Eukaryota > Metazoa > Mollusca > Scaphopoda > Gadilida > Siphonodentaliidae > Siphonodentalium > Siphonodentalium dalli. The sequence continues at coordinate 48,044,676 of CP136063.1, read as the reverse complement.
AGGCTACCATCTGTCCGTGTACATTGTAGTTACCCTCAGCACACCGCCTTGTAGTATTATGCAGGCTACCATCTGTCTGAGTACATTGTAGTTACCCTCAGCACACTGTAGATGGTCTCACCCTCAGCACACCGCCTTGTAGTATTATGCAGGCTACCATCTGTCCGTGTACATTGTAGTTACCCTCAGCACACTGTAGATGGTCTCACCCTCAGCACACCACCTTGTAGTATTATGCAGGCTACCATCTGTCCGTGTACATTGTAGTTACCCTCGGCACACTGCCTTGTAGTATTATGCAGGCTACCATCTGTCCGAGTACATTGTAGTTACCCTCGGCACACTGTAGATGGTCTCACCCTCAGCACACCGCCTTGTAGTATTATGCAGGCTTCCATCTGTCCGTGTACTTTGTAGTTACCCTCGGCACACTGTAGATGGTCTCGCCCTCAGCACACCGCCTTGTAGTATTATGCAGGCTACCATCTGTCTGAGTACATTGTAGTTACCCTCAGCACACTGTAGATGGTCTCACCCTCAGCACACCACCTTGTAGTATTATGCAGGCTACCATCTGTCCGTGTACATTGTAGTTACCCTCGGCACACTGCCTTGTATTATTATGCAGGCTACCATCTGTCCGAGTACATTGTAGTTACCCTCAGCACTCCGCCTTGTAGTATTATGCAGGCTACCATCTGTCCGAGTACATTGTAGTTACCCTCGGCACACTGTAGATGGTCTCACCCTCAGCACACTGCCTTGTAGTATTATGCAGGCTACCATCTGTCCGTGTACATTGTAGTTACCCTCAGCACACCGCCTTGTAGTATTATGCAGGCTACCATCTGTCCGAGTACATTGTAGTTACCCTCAGCACACTGTAGATGGTCTCACCCTCAGCACACCGCCTTGTAGTATTATGCAGGCTACCATCTGTCCGTGTACATTGTAGTCACCCTCAGCACACTGCCTTGTAGTATTATGCAGGCTACCATCTGTCCGTGTACATTGTAGTCACCCTCAGCACAACGCCTTGTAGTATTATGCAGGCTACCATCTGTCCGAGTACATTGTAGTTACCCTCAGCACACCGCCTTGTAGTATTATGCAGGCTACCATCTGTCCGAGTACATTGTAGTCACCCTCAGCACACCGCCTTGTAGTATTATGCAGGCTACCATCTGTCCGTGTACATTGTAGTTACCCTCGGCACACTGTAGATGGTCTCGCCCTCAGCACACCGCCTTGTAGTATTATGCAGGCTACCATCTGTCTGAGTACATTGTAGTTACCCTCAGCACACTGTAGATGGTCTCCCCCTCAGCACACCACCTTGTAGTATTATGCAGGCTACCATCTGTCCGTGTACATTGTAGTCACCCTCAGCACACTGCCTTGTAGTATTATGCAGGCTACCATCTGTCCGTGTACATTGTAGTCACCCTCAGCACAACGTCTTGTAGTATTATGCAGGCTACCATCTGTCCGAGTACATTGTAGTTACCCTCAGCACACCGCCTTGTAGTATTATGCAGGCTACCATCTGTCCGAGTACATTGTAGTCACCCTCAGCACACCGCCTTGTAGTATTATGCAGGCTACCATCTGTCCGTGTACATTGTAGTTACCCTCGGCACACTGTAGATGGTCTCGCCTTCAGCACACCGCCTTGTAGTATTATGCAGGCTACCATCTGTCTGAGTACATTGTAGTTACCCTCAGCACACTGTAGATGGTCTCACCCTCAGCACACCACCTTGTAGTATTATGCAGGCTACCATCTGTCCGTGTACATTGTAGTTACCCTCAGCACACCGCCTTGTAGTATTATGCAGGCTACCATCTGTCCGTGTACATTGTAGTCACCCTCAGCACACCGCCTTGTAGTATTATGCAGGCTACCATCTGTCCGAGTACGTTGTAGTTACCCTCAGCACACTGTAGATGGTCTCACCCTCAGCACACCGCCTTGTAGTATTATGCAGGCTACCATCTGTCCGTGTACATTGTAGTCACCCTCAGCACACCGCCTTGTAGTATTATGCAGGCTACCATCTGTCCGAGTACGTTGTAGTTACCCTCAGCACACCGCCTTGTAGTATTATGCAGGCTACCATCTGTCCGAGTACATTGTAGTCACCCTCAGCACACCGCCTTGTAGTATTATGCAGGCTACCATCTGTCCGAGTACGTTGTAGTTACCCTCAGCACACCGCCTTGTAGTATTATGCAGGCTACCATCTGTCCGAGTACATTGTAGTCACCCTCAGCACACCGCCTTGTAGTATTATGCAGGCTACCATCTGTCCGAGTACATTGTAGTCACCCTCAGCACACCGCCTTGTAGTATTATGCAGGCTACCATCTGTCCGAGTACATTGTAGTTACCCTCAGCACACCGCCTTGTAGTATTATGCAGGCTACCATCTGTCCGAGTACATTGTAGTCACCCTCAGCACACCGCCTTGTAGTATTATGCAGGCTACCATCTGTCCGAGTACATTGTAGTTACCCTCGGCACACTGTAGATGGTCTCAATCTCAGCACACTGTAGATGGTCTCACCCTCAGCACACTGCCTTGTAGTATTATGCAGGCTACCATCTGTCCGTGTACATTGTAGTTACCCTCAGCACACTGTAGATGGTCTCACCCTCAGCACTCCGCCTTGTAGTATTATGCAGGCTACCATCTGTCCGTGTACATTGTAGTTACCCTCGGCACACTGTAGATGGTCTCACCCTCAGCACACCGCCTTGTAGTATTATGCAGGCTACCATCTGTCCGTGTACATTGTAGTTACCCTCGGCACACTGTAGATGGACAGATGGTAGCCTGCATAATACTACAAGGCAGTGTGCTGTAGATGTTCTCACCCTCGGCACACCGCCTTGTAGTATTATGCAGGCTACCATCTGTCCGTGTACATTGTAGTTACCCTCAACACACTGCCTTGTAGTATTATGCAGGCTACCATCTGTCCGTGTACATTGTAGTTACCCTCAGCACACTGTAGATGGTCTCACCCTCAGCACACTGCCTTGTAGTATTATGCAGGCTACCATCTGTCTGAGTACATTGTAGTTACCCTCAGCACACTGTAGATGGTCTCACCCTCAGCACACCGCCTTGTAGTATTATGTAGAGCTGAAACGGACAGCCGGATAACCGGTTAGCATCCGGATAACAACATAACCGGTTAGAAAAAAATGAACCGGACGAAACCGCATCCCGCTCTGTCAGTTGAATGTGAACGTGAATAATGCCCTGGTGCCCTCAAAATATTAAGATAAATGATGCAAAAGTAATTCTAACCCCTGTGCCACCGATAGTAGAGTGCAATGCAAGCATTAGTTGGTGCACACGGAAGTTTCAGACACTGAGTAGTGTGTCGGCGACCTTCAATCAATTCCGGCCTTGGAAGTTTTCTCTGATCTTCCGACGAGAGCACGTGGGCAGTCACTGTATCCAGGCGGGATAGTTCAAAGCAATGACGTCACTGAATCAGTGAATCTGTCATCTGATTGATACCCTGATGTTGAAATTTGAAAAGTGAACACGGCTATCGATAGTTAGTGTCCGCGATCATGATACCGACGAATAGTTCGAATACTGAATAGGACTGTGAGTCTGTGACCTAACTGACCTTCCTTTTAGTTCTATAGTTATTACTTTCTAATCTTTATTTATAATTCATTGGAGGATATACCAATGATGATAATGATATATTACAGATCTTTAATATATAGTTTTGTTACTCGTTTTACCAATACCCATACTATTGTTACTCGTTTTACAAATGCCCAAACATATGCTGATCACGGCAAATAAGCGATACCCTGCCATTCACAAATTTCACTTGCTCTTTCCCCATCACGATAGCAAAAGAACAGTGAATGCATGTTTTTGAATATCGTTAAATGCTGTGAATAAGGTCTTTATTTCAGCTACTATTTCTCACCTAGGTTTGTCCCTGGAGCATGGCATAATGTCGACATAATTAGTCTGAGAGAAGTCCGCTAGAAATTAGCGGTTAACCGGTTAAAATCCGGCTAACCCCAATGGTTAACCGGTTAGAAGAATGGGTCAACCGTTTCAGCTCTAGTATTATGCAGGCTACCATCTGTCCGAGTACATTGTAGTTACCCTCAGCACACTGTAGATGGTCTCACCCTCAGCACACCGCCTTGTAGTATTATGCAGGCTACCATCTGTCCGAGTACATTGTAGTTACCCTCAGCACACCGCCTTGTAGTATTATGCAGGCTACCATCTGTCCGAGTACATTGTAGTTACCCTCAGCACACCGCCTTGTAGTATTATGCAGGCTACCATCTGTCCGTGTACATTGTAGTTCCCCTCAGCACACTGTAGATGGTCTCTCCCTCAGCACACCACCTTGTAGTATTATGCAGGCTACCATCTGTCCGTGTACATTGTAGTTATCCTTGGCACACTGTAGATGGTCTCGCCCTCAGCACACCGCCTTGTAGTATTATGCAGGCTACCATCTGTCCGTGTACATTGTAGTTACCCTCGGCACACTGTAGATGGTCTCACCCTCAGCACACCGCCTTGTAGTATTATGCAGGCTACCATCTGTCTGAGTACATTGTAGTTACCCTCAGCACACTGTAGATGGTCTCACCCTCAGCACACTGTAGATGGTCTCACCCTCAGCACACCGCCTTGTAGTATTATGCAGGCTACCATCTGTCTGAGTACATTGTAGTTACCCTCAGCACACTGTAAATGGTCTCACCCTCAGCACACTGTAGATGGTCTCACCCTCAGCACACCGCCTTGTAGTATTATGCAGGCTACCATCTGTCCGTGTACATTGTAGTTACCCTCAGCACACTGTAGATGGTCTCACCCTCAGCACACCGCCTTGTAGTATTATGCAGGCTACCATCTGTCTGAGTACATTGTAGTTACCCTCGGCACACTGTAGATGGTCTCACCCTCAGCACACTGCCTTGTAGTATTATGCAGGCTACCATCTGTCCGTGTACATTGTAGTTACCCTCAGCACACTGTAGATGGTCTCACCCTCAGCACACCGCCTTGTAGTATTATGCAGGCTACCATCTATCCGTGTACATTGTAGTTACCCTCAGCACACTGTAGATGGTACCATCTGTCTGAGTACATTGTAGTTACCCTCAGCACACTGTAGATGGTCTCACCCTCAGCACACTGCCTTGTAGTATTATGCAGGCTACCATCTGTCCGAGTACATTGTAGTTACCCTCGGCACACTGTAGATGGTCTCGCCCTCAGCACACCGCCTTGAAGTATTATGCAGGCTACCATCTGTCCGAGTACATTGTAGTTACCCTCAGCACACTGTAGATGGTCTCACCCTCAGCACACCGCCTTGTAGTATTATGCAGGCTACCATCTGTCCGTGTACATTGTAGTTACCCTCGGCACACTGTAGATGGTCTCACCCTCAGCACACTGCCTTGTAGTATTATGCAGGCTACCATCTGTCCGTGTACATTGTAGTTACCCTCGGCACACTGCCTTGTAGTATTATGCAGGCTACCATCTGTCTGAGTACATTGTAGTTACCCTCGACACACTGTAGATGGTCTCACCCTCGACACACCGCCTTGTAGTATTATGCAGGCTACCATCTGTCTGAGTACATTGTAGTTACCCTTGACACACTGTAGATGGTCTCACCCTCAGCACACCGCCTTGTAGTATTATGCAGGCTACCATCTATCCGTGTACATTGTAGTTACCCTCGACACACCGCCTTGTAGTATTATGCAGGCTACCATCTGTCTGAGTACATTGTAGTTATCCTTGGCACACTGTAGGTGGTCTCACCCTCAGCACACTGCCTTGTAGTATTATGCAGGCTACCATCTGTCCGAGTACATTGTAGTTACCCTCGGCACACTGTAGATGGTCTCACCCTCGACACACCGCCTTGTAGTATTATGCAGGCTACCATCTGTCTGAGTACATTGTAGTTACCCTCAGCACACTGTAGATGGTCTCACCCTCAGCACACTGCCTTGTAGTATTATGCAGGCTACCATCTGTCCGTGTACATTGTAGTTACCCTCGGCACACTGCCTTGTAGTATTATGCAGGCTACCATCTGTCTGAGTACATTGTAGTTACCCTCAGCACACTGTAGATGGTCTCACCCTCAGCACACCACCTTGTAGTATTATGCAGGCTACCATCTGTCTGAGTACATTGTAGTTACCCTCAGCACACTGTAGATGGTACCATCTGTCTGAGTACATTGTAGTTACCCTCAGCACACTGTAGATGGTCTCACCCTCAGCACACTGCCTTGTAGTATTATGCAGGCTACCATCTGTCCGAGTACATTGTAGTTACCCTCGGCACACTGTAGATGGTCTCACCCTCAGCACACTGCCTTGTAGTATTATGCAGGCTACCATCTGTCCGAGTACATTGTAGTTACCCTCAGCACTCCACCTCGTAGTATTATGCAGTCTACCATCTGTCCGAGTACATTGTAGTTACCCTCAGCACACTGTAGATGGTCTCACCCTCGACACACCGCCTTGTAGTATTATGCAGGCTACCATCTGTCCGAGTACATTGTAGTTACCCTCAGCACACTGTAGATGGTCTCACCCTCAGCACACCGCCTTGTAGTATTATGCAGGCTACCATCTGTCTGAGTACATTGTAGTTACCCTCGGCACACTGTAGATGGTCTCACCCTCAGCACACTGCCTTGTAGTATTATGCAGGCTACCATCTGTCCGAGTACATTGTAGTTACCCTCGGCACACTGTAGATGGTCTCACCCTCAGCACACCGCCTTGTAGTATTATGCAGGCTACCATCTGTCTGAGTACATTGTAGTTACCCTCAGCACACTGTAAATGGTCTCACCCTCAGCACACTGTAGATGGTCTCACCCTCAGCACACCGCCTTGTAGTATTATGCAGGCTACCATCTGTCCGTGTACATTGTAGTTACCCTCAGCACACTGTAGATGGTCTCACCCTCAGCACACCGCCTTGTAGTATTATGCAGGCTACCATCTGTCCGTGTACATTGTAGTTACCCTCGGCACACTGTAGATGGTCTCACCCTCAGCACACTGCCTTGTAGTATTATGCAGGCTACCATCTGTCCGTGTACATTGTAGTTACCCTCGGCACACTGCCTTGTAGTATTATGCAGGCTACCATCTGTCTGAGTACATTGTAGTTACCCTCGACACACTGTAGATGGTCTCACCCTCGACACACCGCCTTGTAGTATTATGCAGGCTACCATCTGTCTGAGTACATTGTAGTTACCCTTGACACACTGTAGATGGTCTCACCCTCAGCACACCGCCTTGTAGTATTATGCAGGCTACCATCTATCCGTGTACATTGTAGTTACCCTCGACACACCGCCTTGTAGTATTATGCAGGCTACCATCTGTCTGAGTACATTGTAGTTATCCTTGGCACACTGTAGGTGGTCTCACCCTCAGCACACTGCCTTGTAGTATTATGCAGGCTACCATCTGTCCGAGTACATTGTAGTTACCCTCGGCACACTGTAGATGGTCTCACCCTCGACACACCGCCTTGTAGTATTATGCAGGCTACCATCTGTCTGAGTACATTGTAGTTACCCTCAGCACACTGTAGATGGTCTCACCCTCAGCACACTGCCTTGTAGTATTATGCAGGCTACCATCTGTCCGTGTACATTGTAGTTACCCTCGGCACACTGCCTTGTAGTATTATGCAGGCTACCATCTGTCTGAGTACATTGTAGTTACCCTCAGCACACTGTAGATGGTCTCACCCTCAGCACACCACCTTGTAGTATTATGCAGGCTACCATCTGTCTGAGTACATTGTAGTTACCCTCAGCACACTGTAGATGGTACCATCTGTCTGAGTACATTGTAGTTACCCTCAGCACACTGTAGATGGTCTCACCCTCAGCACACTGCCTTGTAGTATTATGCAGGCTACCATCTGTCCGAGTACATTGTAGTTACCCTCGGCACACTGTAGATGGTCTCACCCTCAGCACACTGCCTTGTAGTATTATGCAGGCTACCATCTGTCCGAGTACATTGTAGTTACCCTCAGCACTCCACCTCGTAGTATTATGCAGTCTACCATCTGTCCGAGTACATTGTAGTTACCCTCAGCACACTGTAGATGGTCTCACCCTCGACACACCGCCTTGTAGTATTATGCAGGCTACCATCTGTCCGAGTACATTGTAGTTACCCTCAGCACACTGTAGATGGTCTCACCCTCAGCACACCGCCTTGTAGTATTATGCAGGCTACCATCTGTCTGAGTACATTGTAGTTACCCTCGGCACACTGTAGATGGTCTCACCCTCAGCACACTGCCTTGTAGTATTATGCAGGCTACCATCTGTCCGAGTACATTGTAGTTACCCTCGGCACACTGTAGATGGTCTCACCCTCAGCACACCGCCTTGTAGTATTATGCAGGCTACCATCTGTCTGAGTACATTGTAGTTACCCTCAGCACACTGTAAATGGTCTCACCCTCAGCACACTGTAGATGGTCTCACCCTCAGCACACCGCCTTGTAGTATTATGCAGGCTACCATCTGTCCGTGTACATTGTAGTTACCCTCAGCACACTGTAGATGGTCTCACCCTCAGCACACCGCCTTGTAGTATTATGCAGGCTACCATCTGTCTGAGTACATTGTAGTTACCCTCGGCACACTGTAGATGGTCTCACCCTCAGCACACTGCCTTGTAGTATTATGCAGGCTACCATCTGTCCGTGTACATTGTAGTTACCCTCAGCACACTGTAGTTGGTCTCACCCTCAGCACACCGCCTTGTAGTATTATGCAGGCTACCATCTATCCGTGTACATTGTAGTTACCCTCAGCACACTGTAGATGGTACCATCTGTCTGAGTACATTGTAGTTACCCTCAGCACACTGTAGATGGTCTCACCCTCAGCACACTGCCTTGTAGTATTATGCAGGCTACCATCTATCCGTGTACATTGTAGTTACCCTCAGCACACTGTAGATGGTACCATCTGTCCGAGTACATTGTAGTTACCCTCGGCACACTGTAGATGGTCTCACCCTCAGCACACCGCCTTGAAGTATTATGCAGGCTACCATCTGTCCGAGTACATTGTAGTTACCCTCGGCACACTGTAGATGGTCTCACCCTCAGCACACCGCCTTGTAGTATTATGCAGGCTACCATCTGTCCGTGTACATTGTAGTTACCCTCGGCACACTGTAGATGGTCTCACCCTCAGCACACTGCCTTGTAGTATTATGCAGGCTACCATCTGTCCGTGTACATTGTAGTTACCCTCGGCACACTGCCTTGTAGTATTATGCAGGCTACCATCTGTCTGAGTACATTGTAGTTACCCTCAGCACACTGTAGATGGTCTCACCCTCAGCACACCACCTTGTAGTATTATGCAGGCTACCATCTGTCTGAGTACATTGTAGTTACCCTCAGCACACTGTAGATGGTCTCACCCTCAGCACACCACCTTGTAGTATTATGCAGGCTACCATCTGTCTGAGTACATTGTAGTTACCCTCAGCACACTGTAGATGGTACCATCTGTCTGAGTACATTGTAGTTACCCTCAGCACACTGTAGATGGTCTCACCCTCAACACACCGCCTTGTAGTATTATGCAGGCTACCATCTGTCCGTGTACATTGTAGTTACCCTCAGCACACTGCCTTGTAGTATTATGCAGGCTACCATCTGTCCGAGTACATTGTAGTTACCCTCGGCACACTGTAGATGGTCTCACCCTCAGCACACCGCCTTGTAGTATTATGCAGGCTACCATCTGTCCGAGTACATTGTAGTTACCCTCGACACACTGTAGATGGTCTCACCCTCAGCACACTGCCTTGTAGTATTATGCAGGCTACCATCTGTCCGAGTACATTGTAGTTACCCTCAGCACTCCACCTCGTAGTATTATGCAGTCTACCATCTGTCCGAGTACATTGTAGTTACCCTCAGCACACTGTAGATGGTCTCACCCTCGACACACCGCCTTGTAGTATTATGCAGGCTACCATCTGTCCGAGTACATTGTAGTTACCCTCAGCACACTGTAGATGGTCTCACCCTCAGCACACCGCCTTGTAGTATTATGCAGGCTACCATCTGTCTGAGTACATTGTAGTTACCCTCGGCACACTGTAGATGGTCTCACCCTCAGCACACTGCCTTGTAGTATTATGCAGGCTACCATCTGTCCGAGTACATTGTAGTTACCCTCGGCACACTGTAGATGGTCTCACCCTCAGCACACCGCCTTGTAGTATTATGCAGGCTACCATCTGTCTGAGTACATTGTAGTTACCCTCAGCACACTGTAAATGGTCTCACCCTCAGCACACTGTAGATGGTCTCACCCTCAGCACACCGCCTTGTAGTATTATGCAGGCTACCATCTGTCCGTGTACATTGTAGTTACCCTCAGCACACTGTAGATGGTCTCACCCTCAGCACACCGCCTTGTAGTATTATGCAGGCTACCATCTGTCTGAGTACATTGTAGTTACCCTCGGCACACTGTAGATGGTCTCACCCTCAGCACACTGCCTTGTAGTATTATGCAGGCTACCATCTGTCCGTGTACATTGTAGTTACCCTCAGCACACTGTAGATGGTCTCACCCTCAGCACACCGCCTTGTAGTATTATGCAGGCTACCATCTATCCGTGTACATTGTAGTTACCCTCAGCACACTGTAGATGGTACCATCTGTCTGAGTACATTGTAGTTACCCTCAGCACACTGTAGATGGTCTCACCCTCAGCACACTGCCTTGTAGTATTATGCAGGCTACCATCTGTCCGAGTACATTGTAGTTACCCTCGGCACACTGTAGATGGTCTCGCCCTCAGCACACCGCCTTGAAGTATTATGCAGGCTACCATCTGTCCGAGTACATTGTAGTTACCCTCAGCACACTGTAGATGGTCTCACCCTCAGCACACCGCCTTGTAGTATTATGCAGGCTACCATCTGTCCGTGTACATTGTAGTTACCCTCGGCACACTGTAGATGGTCTCACCCTCAGCACACTGCCTTGTAGTATTATGCAGGCTACCATCTGTCCGTGTACATTGTAGTTACCCTCGGCACACTGCCTTGTAGTATTATGCAGGCTACCATCTGTCTGAGTACATTGTAGTTACCCTCGACACACTGTAGATGGTCTCACCCTCGACACACCGCCTTGTAGTATTATGCAGGCTACCATCTGTCTGAGTACATTGTAGTTACCCTTGACACACTGTAGATGGTCTCACCCTCAGCACACCGCCTTGTAGTATTATGCAGGCTACCATCTATCCGTGTACATTGTAGTTACCCTCGACACACCGCCTTGTAGTATTATGCAGGCTACCATCTGTCTGAGTACATTGTAGTTATCCTTGGCACACTGTAGGTGGTCTCACCCTCAGCACACTGCCTTGTAGTATTATGCAGGCTACCATCTGTCCGAGTACATTGTAGTTACCCTCGGCACACTGTAGATGGTCTCACCCTCGACACACCGCCTTGTAGTATTATGCAGGCTACCATCTGTCTGAGTACATTGTAGTTACCCTCAGCACACTGTAGATGGTCTCACCCTCAGCACACTGCCTTGTAGTATTATGCAGGCTACCATCTGTCCGTGTACATTGTAGTTACCCTCGGCACACTGCCTTGTAGTATTATGCAGGCTACCATCTGTCTGAGTACATTGTAGTTACCCTCAGCACACTGTAGATGGTCTCACCCTCAGCACACCACCTTGTAGTATTATGCAGGCTACCATCTGTCTGAGTACATTGTAGTTACCCTCAGCACACTGTAGATGGTACCATCTGTCTGAGTACATTGTAGTTACCCTCAGCACACTGTAGATGGTCTCACCCTCAGCACACTGCCTTGTAGTATTATGCAGGCTACCATCTGTCCGAGTACATTGTAGTTACCCTCGGCACACTGTAGATGGTCTCACCCTCAGCACACCGCCTTGTAGTATTATGCAGGCTACCATCTGTCCGAGTACATTGTAGTTACCCTCGACACACTGTAGATGGTCTCACCCTCAGCACACTGCCTTGTAGTATTATGCAGGCTACCATCTGTCCGAGTACATTGTAGTTACCCTCAGCACTCCACCTCGTAGTATTATGCAGTCTACCATCTGTCCGAGTACATTGTAGTTACCCTCAGCACACTGTAGATGGTCTCACCCTCGACACACCGCCTTGTAGTATTATGCAGGCTACCATCTGTCCGAGTACATTGTAGTTACCCTCAGCACACTGTAGATGGTCTCACCCTCAGCACACCGCCTTGTAGTATTATGCAGGCTACCATCTGTCTGAGTACATTGTAGTTACCCTCGGCACACTGTAGATGGTCTCACCCTCAGCACACTGCCTTGTAGTATTATGCAGGCTACCATCTGTCCGAGTACATTGTAGTTTCCCTCGGCACACTGTAGATGGTCTCACCCTCAGCACACCGCCTTGTAGTATTATGCAGGCTACCATCTGTCTGAGTACATTGTAGTTACCCTCAGCACACTGTAAATGGTCTCACCCTCAGCACACTGTAGATGGTCTCACCCTCAGCACACCGCCTTGTAGTATTATGCAGGCTACCATCTGTCCGTGTACATTGTAGTTACCCTCAGCACACTGTAGATGGTCTCACCCTCAGCACACCGCCTTGTAGTATTATGCAGGCTACCATCTGTCTGAGTACATTGTAGTTACCCTCGGCACACTGTAGATGGTCTCACCCTCAGCACACTGCCTTGTAGTATTATGCAGGCTACCATCTGTCCGTGTACATTGTAGTTACCCTCAGCACACTGTAGTTGGTCTCACCCTCAGCACACCGCCTTGTAGTATTATGCAGGCTACCATCTATCCGTGTACATTGTAGTTACCCTCAGCACACTGTAGATGGTACCATCTGTCTGAGTACATTGTAGTTACCCTCAGCACACTGTAGATGGTCTCACCCTCAGCACACTGCCTTGTAGTATTATGCAGGCTACCATCTGTCCGAGTACATTGTAGTTACCCTCGGCACACTGTAGATGGTCTCACCCTCAGCACACCGCCTTGAAGTATTATGCAGGCTACCATCTGTCCGAGTACATTGTAGTTACCCTCGGCACACTGTAGATGGTCTCACCCTCAGCACACCGCCTTGTAGTATTATGCAGGCTACCATCTGTCCGTGTACATTGTAGTTACCCTCGGCACACTGTAGATGGTCTCACCCTCAGCACACTGCCTTGTAGTATTATGCAGGCTACCATCTGTCCGTGTACATTGTAGTTACCCTCGGCACACTGCCTTGTAGTATTATGCAGGCTACCATCTGTCTGAGTACATTGTAGTTACCCTCAGCACACTGTAGATGGTCTCACCCTCAGCACACCACCTTGTAGTATTATGCAGGCTACCATCTGTCTGAGTACATTGTAGTTACCCTCAGCACACTGTAGATGGTCTCACCCTCAGCACACCACCTTGTAGTATTATGCAGGCTACCATCTGTCTGAGTACATTGTAGTTACCCTCAGCACACTGTAGATGGTACCATCTGTCTGAGTACATTGTAGTTACCCTCAGCACACTGTAGATGGTCTCACCCTCAACACACCGCCTTGTAGTATTATGCAGGCTACCATCTGTCCGTGTACATTGTAGTTACCCTCAGCACACTGCCTTGTAGTATTATGCAGGCTACCATCTGTCCGAGTACATTGTAGTTACCCTCGGCACACTGTAGATGGTCTCACCCTCAGCACACCGCCTTGTAGTATTATGCAGGCTACCATCTGTCCGAGTACATTGTAGTTACCCTCGACACACTGTAGATGGTCTCACCCTCAGCACACTGCCTTGTAGTATTATGCAGGCTACCATCTGTCCGAGTACATTGTAGTTACCCTCAGCACTCCACCTCGTAGTATTATGCAGTCTACCATCTGTCCGAGTACATTGTAGTTACCCTCAGCACACTGTAGATGGTCTCACCCTCGACACACCGCCTTGTAGTATTATGCAGGCTACCATCTGTCCGAGTACATTGTAGTTACCCTCAGCACACTGTAGATGGTCTCACCCTCAGCACACCGCCTTGTAGTATTATGCAGGCTACCATCTGTCTGAGTACATTGTAGTTACCCTCGGCACACTGTAGATGGTCTCACCCTCAGCACACTGCCTTGTAGTATTATGCAGGCTACCATCTGTCCGAGTACATTGTAGTTACCCTCGGCACACTGTAGATGGTCTCACCCTCAGCACACCGCCTTGTAGTATTATGCAGGCTACCATCTGTCCGAGTACATTGTAGTTACCCTCGGCACACTGTAGATGGTCTCACCCTCAGCACACTGCCTTGTAGTATTATGCAGGCTACCATCTGTCCGAGTACATTGTAGTTACCCTCAGCACACTGTAGATGGTCTCACCCTCGGCACACCGCCTTGTAGTATTATGCAGGCTACCATCTGTCCGAGTACATTGTAGTTACCCTCAGCACACTGTAGATGGTCTCACCCTCAGCACACCGCCTTGTAGTATTATGCAGGCTACCATCTGTCTGAGTACATTGTAGTTACCCTCGGCACACTGTAGATGGTCTCACCCTCAGCACACTGCCTTGTAGTATTATGCAGGCTACCATCTGTCCGAGTACATTGTAGTTACCCTCAGCACACTGTAGATGGTCTCACCCTCAGCACACTGTAGATGGTCTCACCCTCAGCACACTGCCTTGTAGTATTATGCAGGCTACCATCTGTCCGAGTACATTGTAGTTACCCTCGGCACACTGTAGATGGTCTCACCCTCAGCACACTGCCTTGTAGTATTATGCAGGCTACCATCTGTCCGAGTACATTGTAGTTACCCTCAGCACACTGTAGATGGTCTCACCCTCAGCACACTGTAGATGGTCTCACCCTCAGCACACTGCCTTGTAGTATTATGCAGGCTACCATCTGTCCGAGTACATTGTAGTTACCCTCAGCACACTGTAGATGGTCTCACCCTCAGCACACTGCCTTGTAGTATTATGCAGGCTACCATCTGTCCGAGTACATTGTAGTTACCCTCAGCACACTGTAGATGGTCTCTCCCTCAGCACACCACCTCGTAGTATTATGCAGGCTACCATCTGTCCGAGTACATTGTAGTTACCCTCAGCACACTGTAGATGGTCTCACCCTCGACACACCGCCTTGTAGTATTATGCAGGCTACCATCTGTCTGAGTACATTGTAGTTACCCTCGGCACACTGTAGATGGTCTCACCCTCAGCACACCGCCTTGTAGTATTATGCAGGCTACCATCTGTCCGAGTACATTGTAGTTACCCTCGGCACACTGCCTTGTAGTATTATGCAGGCTACCATCTGTCCGAGTACATTGTAGTTACCCTCAGCACACTGTAGATGGTCTCACCCTCGGCACACCGCCTTGTAGTATTATGCAGGCTACCATCTGTCCGAGTACATTGTAGTTACCCTCAGCACACTGTAGATGGTCTCACCCTCGGCACACCGCCTTGTAGTATTATGCAGGCTACCATCTGTCTGAGTACATTGTAGTTACCCTCGGCACACTGTAGATGGTCTCACCCTCAGCACACCGCCTTGTAGTATTATGCAGGCTACCATCTGTCTGAGTACATTGTAGTTACCCTCGGCACACTGTAGATGGTCTCACCCTCAGCACACTGCCTTGTAGTATTATGCAGGCTACCATCTGTCTGAGTACATTGTAGTTACCCTCAGCACACCGCCTTGTAGTTTTATGCAGGCTACCATCTGTCCGAGTACATTGTAGTTACCCTCAGCACACTGTAGATGGTCTCACCCTCAGCACACCGCCTTGTAGTATTATGCAGGCTACCATCTGTCTGAGTACATTGTAGTTACCCTCAGCACACCGCCTTGTAGTATTATGCAGGCTACCATCTGTCTGAGTACATTGTAGTTACCCTCGGCACACTGTAGATGGTCTCACCCTCAGCACACCGCCTTGTAGTATTATGCAGGCTACCATCTATCCGAGAACATTGTAGTTACCCTCAGCACACCGCCTTGTAGTATTATGCAGGCTACCATCTGTCCGTGTACATTGTAGTTACCCTCAGCACACTGCCTTGTAGTATTATGCAGGCTACCATCTGTCCGTGTACATTGTAGTTACTCTCAGCACACTGTAGATGGTCTCACCCTCTGCACACCGCCTTGTAGTATTATGCAGGCTACCATCTGTCCGAGTACATTGTAGTTACCCTCGGCACACTGTAGATGGTCTCACCCTCAGCACACCGCCTTGTAGTATTATGCAGGCTACCATCTGTCCGAGTACATTGTAGTTACCCTCGGCACACTGTAGATGGTCTCACCCTCAGCACACTGCCTTGTAGTATTATGCAGGCTACCATCTGTCCGAGTACATTGTAGTTACCCTCAGCACACTGTAGATGGTCTCACCCTCAGCACACCGCCTTGTAGTATTATGCAGGCTAACATCTGTCCGTGTACATTGTAGTTACCCTCAGCACACTGTAGATGGTCTCACCCTCGACACACCGCCTTGTAGTATTATGCAGGCTACCATCTGTCCGAGTACATTGTAGTTACCCTCAGCACACCACCTCGTAGTATTATGCAGGCTACCATCTGTCCGTGTACATTGTAGTTACCCTCAGCACACTGTAGATGGTCTCACCCTCGACACACCGCCTTGTAGTATTATGCAGGCTACCATCTGTCCGAGTACATTGTAGTTACCCTCAGCACACCGCCTTGTAGTATTATGCAGGCTACCATCTGTCCGAGTACATTGTAGTTACCCTCGACACACTGTAGATGGTCTCACCCTCAGCACACCGCCTTGTAGTATTATGCAGGCTACCATCTGTCCGAGTACATTGTAGTTACCCTCAGCACACCGCCTTGTAGTATTATGCAGGCTACCATCTGTCCGAGTACATTGTAGTTACCCTCGGCACACTGTAGATGGTCTCACCCTCAGCACACTGACTTGTAGTATTATGCAGGCTACCATCTATCCGAGTACATTGTAGTTACCCTCGGCACACCGCCTTGTAGTATTATGCAGGCTACCATCTGTCCGAGTACATTGTAGTTACCCTCGGCACACTGTAGATGGTCTCACCCTCAGCACACCGCCTTGTAGTATTATGCAGGCTACCATCTGTCCGTGTACATTGTAGTTACCCTCAGCACACTGTAGATGGTACCATCTGTCCGAGAACATTGTAGTTACCCTCGACACACTGTAGATGGTCTCTACTCAAAATGAATCCCACATCAGTTACTGAAATCCAAATAATTTTCAAATACACACAAATTTGCCCAATTAAAGACATATTATGGACTTGTTCGGGTGCATGAAATTGATCAGTTAGTACTCAAATGCTGTGCCAACTGGGAGAATGTAGAGTTTTACTAACATTGCTGAAAAAAAATCTGAACAAAATCGACCACACCACTCCATAGAAAACATCGCCTGGACAATGCGCAATTGTAAATATTTACATCTCGATTCAGAACAATCGGCGATAAACCAGTGCAAATGATTTCGCCATCGCCATTTTAATTCTGGTTTAAGTTAAATGTTTTTTCTTTTAGTGAATTTTTTAAATATCCCTGGTAAAATTGGCCACTGTATGATCTGCTGTTCAGAATAACACTTCTAGTTATCTGGCCAATGTGAAAACTACTAAAAACAATGTTAATTTGATACCATAGATACTTCCCAGTAGATGAGGCCTAATCAGAATGAGGTCCCCAGAGGGTGAATTTAGTGATACTAGCCCGCTATGCGGGATAGCGTCACTAAATTCACCCTCTGGGGACCGACCTCATTCTGCAAATGACAGACACCCTATTTCAAGGCTTGCCGGAGGAGTGCCTGAAACTGGACCAGAGTGTTGTTTATATTATACGCAGGGATGATTTTATTCATTTTACCAAGAAACATATCTGGACCGACATTTTTAGCCTTTGTCAATTCCTCCGAAAACAGGTCCACCATGCATTTAACAAGTGGTGACTGGGGAGGCCAAATAAGACTATTCTTTGGGATATCCGAAGAGTGGTCCAAAAATTTGTCTACACTACTACTGGCCTTACTAGGTTCAGATGGTATAGGCCGAGGGCAGACATCTTCTGGAAGAATTTCATAAAGAAGCTGAATTACCTCTTTCCTTGCAATGTATAAAATCTTTATTGTGTAGTAAAAAAATAATATAATTTTTGAAAACGTGAATTTGCAATTAAAAATTTGACAAATGAGGCCGTCTGGGTGCTTGAGTAGTTTTATCTATTAGGGCTTACCATCATTGACTTCCTCCTCCTCCTCCTCCTTGCCTTCTGTGTCACTGCCCTCTTCCAATTTTGTCTCTTCCTCCTCATGTTGTCCTTCTTCCTCCTTTACTCCAGTTGTAGTCGGGGAAGCATTTTGTTAAAATAAAATAAAATCTATCCAACACAGAGTTTCGGGGAAATATACATGGCTTCCAGATTAAATAAAGTTAAGTATAAGTTACTTTGAGAAAGTATTTTTAAAATTTTTTATATGTATATTAAAATATTACTTCTTGTCTTGTTTTATTGCCAAAAATTCCCATAAATGACAGTTTGTAAGCATCATGGGTCATCGGATTTCTGCCATTTCAGACAGCTGGGTAAATCCACTATCTATAGTCTATATCTATAGTTTATATCAATGTTCAGATGTATGTGATCCCCACAACAATATAATTAAAACACAACTTTGCCGTCGTCATCGAAGCCAAAGATAATAATTATAAAATGTCTGAAAATTGTACAGGGAAATATTATGCAACATAGAAGAGAGTCCGATTAGGATAACAATGAACCCAGTGCTCTATTCATGGCCCGTTGTCTACAAAGAGTTACAATAAAATAGTGACGGCCCCAGTGAGTCTAGTTAATAAACGAAATTACGATGTAAATACGTATACAAAAAAAAACACGTGTTTGAATGTTTAGAGTTAGCCTATCGCTTCCAAACCGTTGACACAGATTAATGTTTATACTATTGTCTATATCGTAAAACGTGAAAATTTTAAATAATGATTATTTACCGGGTACCAATACGACATCGGTATCTCTTTTTTTGAAGGCATCTTGTGCTGTTGGGGTGTTGTGGATGACAAGTCCCCCTTCTGCCCCATTATTATACCCA
Source organism: Siphonodentalium dalli (assembly GCA_032622095.1). Lineage (NCBI taxonomy): Eukaryota > Metazoa > Mollusca > Scaphopoda > Gadilida > Siphonodentaliidae > Siphonodentalium > Siphonodentalium dalli. Next base: position 48,025,388 of record CP136063.1, on the reverse strand, counting down.
CCGTGTGTTTACATAACCAGGGAATGAGTTCTTTTTGTGTTTGGCCACATGTAGGAACATACCGACATACAACGAATATGTTTTTACAGTACTGCTGTTGACATGTGCGCGATGGACGCACGTGACTTTTTGAAGTGACTGATGTTTACCGCGTTCTCAGATATACGCCGTTAGCGAGTGCGTTCTTTTGTATTTGATGTCTGTTGACTATTGGTTTCCCCCAGGAAGTATAATTGAATAAACAAATGAGAATTTAAGATTCACTTTATTTTATTTTATTTATTATCACTAATACCTACGAAGTATATATAACTTTCCATTTTTCGTGGCATTCTCGCCGTCACCGATCGTTTGTGAATATACTTCCCGTTATATTGGAATTATTTATTTGGGAAGTACCATTAGCAAATACTTACTTACCACATCTGAAATTTAAAACAATTTGGGGTGGGCTTAAACACGAATATACCCCTGTGCATGGAATTTGGCCAAAATATATGGGTGGGCTTAAACACGGGCATGGGCTTTGAACCGGGTCAGTACGGTATGCGTACCAGTATCGTAGAATCACGCACTATTATAAATGAAATAGTTATACGTGGAGTATTAAAATTTTCATTTCATGATTGTCCCATACCGGTAGTTTCAGTAAAAGATGGGAGTGTGGTACATAGTTAGGTGTTACAAATTTAGAAATTAGAAACGTAAGCATAGGCCGCGAGTTTTTGAAAGGGTTAATTTTGAAATTTAGAGTTATGTACATGAGCAGTTGTAGAATGTAAGTGTAGTTGTAAGCCGATCTGCAGTAAAATATTAAATATCACTGGAATCGTCGTCAGTTATGTACCTGGTGATGGAGTGTTTAAACAACAGACCACCGCTTTTTGACACTTTTTAACACAATAAGCTTACTTCCAGGCAGTGTCACTTAGCGGGCGGCTAAGCCGATCCAGCTAAATAACCGCTATGCACCACGAACTCATAAAATGGGGGGAAAAATAATGGAGTACAGATTGTAATTTAGATGAGTATATTTTATCTTGAGTGAATAATTGTAAATTATTACAATTGCAAACAAAAGTTGATATAAGTGTGAGAATGTTATTACAGAATTAATGATTACAGATTATTGTAAAATACAAGGTGAAGTTCACATGGGGACATAGAAATTTGCGGTTGAGATTGCCAGTAAAAGTATAATGACGTCATCAAAAGTTGTGCAGCCAAGTATTTCAAACAGGGTGATTTTAGAAGAGGAATATTAGACAAATTACCATCTAATAAATTGAAATTAATGTGCCTAGATGTGCTATAAGTATAAATGCATATGAACAACCAGTAAATACAAAGTGCACTCACGTGAGAATTATATAAATCAGGAGAGAAATCATCGAGATTTTGTGAAGGTTAAATTGGAAGCGTCTGCTAAGTGGATGACCCGAGTTCGCGCATGCGCCGATAAAAACGCGAGGCCAACTGCGTGGTTTTTAAAAAACTCTTTAGTCGAGAAAAGAAATATAAGAATAAAAATATTGTTTTTACATTTCCATTTCAACAATAGGGGTGTATTTAAAGTTAATGCATGTGACCTAAGCAGCCATATGGTTTACGTTAAAGGTGCATAATCATGTTTTAGGGGGAAAATAGATAGCTAAGATGGGTGATCTGCCAAAAATGTTTTAGTCCATGGGAGTGGAAAAATCTATGTCAGTGAACAGGTAGTAATGGTACAATTTGTATAAAATGCGTTTTTTACATTCTGGGTACATGTTTACATGGAATCGTTTACAGATACGATCATAAGGGCATGTGATTTTTATGACAATGTTGCTGGTGACTTTGTAGATAAAAATAGGAAACTGGCTGATGAGTCGAAAGTCTATGGTACTAAATCTGATACCAGTATACATATGAATAAATGAGCTGTAGTTAGGTATTCTATTAAGTTTAAAAACATTGTTATATGGGTCGAAAACCTCTATAACTTTTAGAAGAGAGAATATCCTGCAGATTCAGGTTCCACAGTCCTTCAGTAGATAAATACTCTGCTGTAGTTTTGCAAATGTTAGTCAAGTAGGCTTTCCCAATCCATGTTATCTTGTAAATGCCGGGAGTCCGTGATCTGTATTAGCTATGCCGAGAGTCTGCGATCTTGTAAATGCCGGGAGTCCGTGATCTGTATTAGCTATGCCGAGAGTCTGCGAACTTGTAAATGCCGGGACATTTTTAGCCTTTGTCAATTCCTCCGAAAACAGGTCCACCATGCATTTAACAAGTGGTGACTGGGGAGGCCAAATAAGACTATTCTTTGGGATATCCGAAGAGTGGTCCAAAAATTTGTCTACACTACTACTGGCCTTACTAGGTTCAGATGGTATAGGCCGAAGGCAGACATCTTCCGGAAGAATTTCTTAAAGAAGCTGAATTACCTCTCTAAACTGCCTATCGGGGGGGGGGGGGGGGGGGGGGGGGGGGGTGCCAAGGAATCCCCATCAAACTCTGTCATACCATAGGGATTGTAAGTAAGATAATTAGAATCGTAATGAACGTCTTCCTCCCCACCATCCTTGTGTACACTCTCATATTCATAACCATCTTGAGGCTGATTCTGAGACTGATGCTGAACCAAATTGACTCGTCAGGTCGCGGGTTTTACTTGCTAGTTGTGGCGTGAGAAGGGTGAATTAGCATATAGTATCAGTAGGAAGTGTCTTAATAAGGAAAATAAAATATGGTAAAATTTTTTATTTTCTCTTCTTCTCATTAATGTCATCATCGCGGCATCGTTTCACATAATCCACCAAGTGCTTGGAATGCTTTATCATAACGTGCTTATCACTATATGTGACCCGCCATATCAAATCCAGTCGGGATTTTTTACCCTGTGCCAATGCATTCTCTTATATATATGCGAGTCGACCATAGGTCGCCTCGCATATATAAGAGAATGCATTGGCCTAACAATTTTTTACAATTTTAATAATTTGTTCTTGTATTCTTGAACAATTTTATAATTTCACCCGTACAGAGCCCCAGACAAACATGAGCAGACGACACTCTTCTATATGCTTATATATATGTGTGGGGCTCCCTGCAGGGTAATGGATGTTTTTTATTTTATATCCTAAAAATTGTAAGAAACATTTATTTAAAAAAATTGTTAGGCCAATGCATTCTCTTATATATGCGAGGCGACCTATGGTCGACTCGCATATATAAGAGAATGCATTGGCACAGGGTAAAAAAATCCCGACTTACGACTGGATTTGATATGGCGGGTCACTATATAAAAAAACGGCTCAAACAGTTTGGTCAAACTAGAGAGGATCTCCGAGTCCTCATCATCAGTGAATCTACTCTTCAAATTAATTGAAATTATCCACAAGAATTAGACGTAAATTTCCTGCAGGCTGACATTGCATCTTGCCTAAGTTTAGGACCATCTTTAATGTCATGTCCATGAAGTATGAAGTTGGATTCGTAGTCCGATCCCGGATCACTCTTCGGTTTGTTGGGATCCTCAGCAAGAAACTTTTTGAGCGAAGGCCCCGGTGTTTTAGGCTGAGCATGTTTCTCAACTTTTAATATAGTCAACTGAATTAGCGGTTTCACATCTGTGTAGTCTATGACAGTTTCCTGGAAGAATTTAGAGAGAATCGCGCACTCTTTAAGAACGTCACACATGAAATGAATGACATAAAGGAATTTGTATGAAACAATTCCTTTGTATATTCCTTTTGCCATGGTATCAGAGTGGTATCCACACTTCCGAATTAGATAAACAAAGCCTGAATGCGTTGGTCTATTCAAATTAATTACCCCTAAAGCCTATACTGATTCATAACAGTCGCGAGTATCGTCCCATTCAACACTATCCAAAGAATTCAGTCGTAAGTCGGAATTTTTTTTACCCTGTGCCAATGCATTCTCTTATATATGCGAGTCGACCATAGGTCGCCTCGCATATATAAGAGAATGCATTGGCCTAACAATTTTTTACAATTTTAATAATTTTTTCTTGTATTCTTTAACAATTTTATAATTTCACCCATACAGAGCCCCAGACAAACATGAGCAGACGACACTATTCTATATGCTTCTATATATGTGTGGGACTCCCTACAGGGTAATGGATGTTTTTTATTTTATGTCCTAAAAATTGTAAGAAACATTTATTTAAAAAAAATGATAAAAAATTGTTAGGCCAATGCATTCTCTTATATATGTACTTCAAGAGGAACATTTGCATTTCTCGAGAATGTACAAGATGTCATGTCGTTACTTATGGTTAAGTGTACTGATCTTTTTCACGAAGGTATAACTGCCCTTTCCTACGCCTGCTTTCATTTTTGGTGCCATTGATTGACAGACGTCTTGGGAGTTGTCTTCATATTGGGAGAAATATTTTCTTAATTCCTCTTCTTCTTTAGGCGTACACTTTTGGCGTTTACTGGTAACATTTCGTCTTTTGCGGCTGGGTCCATCTTCGTCTTCACTATCACTATCTTCTGGATTGCATTCAGTTAGATTATTAGATTAGATTTATTCGATAGTACATGATACACATACTATGGGTATGTTTACAAATCGAATAAATATGATACATAACAGTATATATAATTATAATAATTTATATTAAATATACATATGTTATATGTAGGGTTCTGATGAGACAGATAAAGTTAAGACTGCAAATAATTGATATATAAGAGAATATATTAATTTTCTCAAGAATTAATTCATTTTATAGAGGTTGCCGTCAGAATATAGGGTAAATTATGTGGCAGAAATCTGTATAAAAATAGAAATACTCATGTGACTTGAGCCCATCAGGGATAACGCAAAAAGTTCTCTGAATGAGAACTTAATTCCATTGCAGTCCCTGGTGGCTTTCGGCACATGGGCAGTGAGTGAAGTTCAAAACTTCGGAGCACCATGTGTAAAAGTATTGAAAATATGAATTAAATTAAATAAAAGCCATTTCAGAACGAGACTTATACGGAGAGGTTAAGCTGATAAAATAAGTCAATACACAAGTAATGACATTGTTCTGAAAGAAGAATCAATTATTTGTAGAAACATTCACATCGGAAATAATTTAGGTAGTAAATATGTAACAGTGCATTGTCAAATAAGGTTAAACAGGAAAATCTTACTTGACAATAGATTTGTATGGTGATTTGCTCTTATGCAGTATACTGTCGAATAGCAAAATGCGTGGGGTTTTGCTATTTGAGGGTGAGTCGCCTTTTGTGTTCACTGTATTTTGAAACCACGTCAACGGTGATGCTGAAATCTCCTGTCATGTATTTTCGGGAATGGAGATTATTATGAAAAACATCGTTGATGGCTGATTTAATCAAACCTGCATCGCCGCCCCCAAACTGAGACAATTCTTGTAAACTTGTAAACACAATAGTACTTTGGTTCCCCCTCGTTTACCCCTCGCGCATAAACAAGTTCAAGTTCAGAGCCAATTTTATTTGGCTGGCTACCATAGGACAGAATAAACAATGAATGTACATTATAATTTTAGCGACCTTTCCATTGGTTGCATCACACCTCATCCAGACCTTGATGCCGCGCTTTATGGGGTTCATTGGCATATACTGCTTATATGACAGCTGACTTCCATTTAATCATCCCCTCGTCAATGGAAACCTCCCTATGAGGATTGTAGCAAGACGAAATCTCGTCTTTAGCAGATTCCATGATGGACCTCACTTTGAAAAGTGGATCATACTGGGGGGTATCTCGGGCCGGCTCGGATGACCGGTCACTGACATGGAAATACTCATTGAGCTTCTCATACCTTGCAGGTCATGAGTACCTTAATACCTTGGTTTGACAAGAAAGGGTCATTTGACCATAGCATTTATAAGTTGGTTTGCAATCTATGCCCATAATCAAATTCATGCCAACAAAAGCCTCCATTTGCCGAGAGTAATCCGTCTGATATCACGTTTGTTCTGCCCTGTCCTTCCCGAGAATCCGTCTGATATCATGTTTGTTCTGCCCTGTCCTTCCCGAGAATCCGTCTGATATCATGTTTGTTCTGCCCTGTCCTTCCCGAGAATCCGTCTGATATCACGTTTGTTCTGCAATGGGTCTGTGGGTTTCTGTACACCGGGGGTGTGTAATCATAGGTTGGATGTGACTAGTCTAGAGATTATGGTATGCAATAGGTCCTTTGGTTTCTGTACACCGGGGGTGTGGGGCGGGGGGGGGGGGGGGGTGGTGTTGGTGATGATGGTAAGCCTTCCGATGCTTTTCTTACATCATTTTGAAAGGTTTTGAACCTTGTTGATGTTTTCCTAGTATAAGGCTCTTCCATAACAAACCTTTTGATAAGCCCCAGAATCATGGATAATTGTTGGGGATAAGCCCAAGAATCATGGATAATTGTTGGGGATAAGCCCCAGAATCATGGATAATTGTTGGGGATAAGCCCCAGAATCATGGATAATTGTTAGTGATAAGCCAGATTAAAAACATAATATGTGGCAGTACTGACACCATTGCTGACCACACAGTATCCCCAACCAGATACATCCCTTGGTCTTTTTCGTTGCATGTGAAGATGACGATTCTTGGAGCCTCCAACGCCTCTGCGGCGGACTCCTTCTCGGTGGAACACTCAGGTACATTCTGAAATGCATCATAATGAATTCTAATGCACTTAGGCCAATATACCCCCGGAAACACCAAATATTTGCGGGGGGTTATTCATTCAATAACCTGTCGCAATGTATAGTCCGGTTCACCGCTTCAATGTTAGATATTCCTACGCGCCAATATTGCCGTTAGCTGAATTCCTAATCTCGGACATGCATGCCCAATCCAGCACCGATCACTGTTCCGTTTCACTCCGTGACGTCACCCTTACGCAATACACGACGGCGACGTTACGGAGTAGATTATAGAGTTGGCGCCCTTGCTACTGACTTCCGTTACTAGCTCGTTGCTATATAAACAAACCAGCGATGCCTCTTTTGTCGAAAATTGACAGTCAGTACATTCGCGCTGTATACATGTACTTTCAGAAAATACAAAACACCACACCGTTATATTCCACCAATGTCAGTGTCTCGATATCATTTTGACAAAATTTCTTGACATGAAACCGCGAGATACGGCGTTAAATACAACGTATTGAGTAAACAATTTCCCATTGTTTTTCAATTCAACTTCAAGTTCGCGGTAAAATCAAAACTTCAATTTGAAAGTGGTAAACATCTGAAAAAGACATCAGGTACATGCAGAAACTAATTGTTGTGCATATTTATTTCTATTTGAAGTGGCAATTTTTCATGTTTATCAGCATTTTTAACGATAAGAGCGATGGTAATTGAGGGACTATATTTTATCTAGCGAATTAAATTTAAAATAAAAAGTTGTGAATTGGCTGAGTGTTTTCTATGGCCGCACATTTCGTTGATAATTACGAGGCATTTGTTTGTCTAAATAACGTTTTAAAGTTCGAAGAGCATTAGAATGGGGATAACAGTGTGGTGTTTTGTGATTTCGGAAAGGTACATGGCGAATATACTGTGGCAAATACCCGTTAACGAGCTCCGGCTCCGCCGTCGCCCATTAACTAAATTTGCCACAGTATATTCGCCATGTACCTTTCCGAAATCACAAAACACCACACTGTTATCCCCTAATTATAATTATGGTTGCTAAAGTTATGTACGTGTATTCAAGTAAATTACACTAAACTGACATTCCAAGTGTTTTAAGACTTCTGACATTTGAGACCTATCCAAATATTTCTTATAGGCATCACTCTTCCAGTCACCATTAATTTGAATAAGATCAAAAGGCACTCCACATCTAAAGACTACTGTGCAACCACCCATTCTGAATGAATGGGATGAAGAATTTATAGAATTTCTACCAGTCATGTGTATAAATGACTTCAATTTCTTTTTAAAATCAGAATAAGCGACTACCTTTACATTATGTGGTTTTCTTGTCTTCATGGTTAATCCTATCAGTGCCAGGGGTATGCTTAAGCATGCTATAGCGAATTTAAAAACAAACTGGATAAAACCTTAGGGGCATGTTATAACTCAAAACTATCACCAAGTATTCATAGTAATATTTCCTGGCACTAAACCTACAAAATACTGAAAGAGTTAAAGGATATAAGGAAAAATTATTAATATTGTAAAAAATAATAACATATGCAGCTGACAAATGAGGACAAATTGTTACGCCAATGCATTCTCTTATATATGCGAGGTTACCTATGGTCGACTCGCATATATAAGAGAATGCATTGGCACAGGGTATATGGGTTGATACAAAAATCGGACTTGGCACTGAAATGGTTAAAAAGGCTTGTGCATCTAGTGAGGCTGGTATCAACTTATACATATTATTAAAAGTAAAAATGGGACACAATGGTGCTGGAACTAATGTTATCTGTAAAATTCTATCCCAACTGGTAGGTTTTTGGCTATTTGAAGAAATAATAATCATTAAGTTACCTCTAGTTAATTGTTTGGGTGAATCAAAAGACATAACATAATCTGGAACTTACACTTTCTTGAAAATGTGAAGAATGTTATAACAAATAGTCACCAAAAGGTAGCATCAAATGCCTTGTTGACAATTATTATATCGTAAAATTCCAATAAAATCTCAGGAGTTACTGGATACTCGATTTTATTTGAATGTTGATTCAATCTGGCTATACCTTTAAACGTTGGCTTCAATTGATATGTATCAGACGGAAATTCGTGATCTGTTAATAAATGTAATGTTTCCACTCTTGCAACATAATTTTTCATGGCTTCTTTTGATTCAAATGATCTACTAAGAAATTGTGCCTACAACTGAACCACTAGACAGTCTGCTGGTAAGTATACCAGATTAAAATAACTACAAAACATTGAATATGACTCAAATTGACTCACAGTTGAGTACATAATATTATCCTTCTTTATCGAACATGAAAATAGAAGTTTTGCTATATCCATGGAATTTGCTGAACCTTCATGATTTTGTTGGCAATCTTCTTTATGTTCTTGACTGCATTTGGGTCCTGTCTTGTATCCATGACCGTAATTTGATAGGACATCATAATCAAATGAATACATATATACATGACGCTTTCTTCAGACTGGTGTCGCTGTATGTATTGATGCAACATTTTAGAAATATTTTGGAACTATTTACGATGATGTGAGCGTGGAACGTTTAGTCAAGTTAAAAATTACGAACTTTGGTATGAACATTTACACAAATGTTTTCTCACAACTGCTCTAACATTCTATGAATTGAATTTTGACTTTTTATTTAATGTTTTTGAAATCAAAGCACCAAAACTACAACATAATGTTTGGTGTGCATTGAAATATCAACGTTATATACAGCATAATAAATGTCGCGGTAACGTCAAAGAATGCCGGAATGCTGAGTAATGATATTTTTGTGCAACATAATTTCCGTGGTTGTAACAACCCACGCTCGGAGATCCCGTGCTCTCGTACAATTACATAATTTGCTCAAAGAATGCCGAGTTAGGCAGAGTTAGGCAGAGTAGGGATCAACATACACCAACAGGCAGTTCTCCTACCAAAGGAGGTATCTACCAGCTTATTAAAGGTGAAAGGCGGGACATTTTTATGCACGTGGTTTCTGTGAATGAAACTACTCATGCTCCAAGATCCTGTGCTATTGTAATACGGAACCTGTCCCAAATCAGTCTTTATAGCGGGAATTCAAAGTGACAACACCATTCATTTGAGCCATATTACATGCATGGAAGTCAAAGTATGGTCAATAATAGTTTCCACCAAACACAAACAATGACACGCATGTTCACATTTCCCGCCAAAACTCAATATTATTTTATAACACGTTGCTAAAACTCTGTTATATAGCAGCGGTTGTCAGTTGTTGGATTAATACAGACTATTGAAGAAGCTACGTTCTGAGTTTGAAAGATTTTGCTACCATTCGTATTTTGCCGCCATAAATATCTCCTGCAGACAAACCCTGCAGTATGACATCACAGCGCACAAATAGTTTTACAATTGACAGAATACATGGAATGTATCTTTTCAGTTTCATTTTCCCCGAAGCTACTTGAAATTCTAGGAAATCCTTTATTCAATTCTCCTCGCTATGTATTATTGGTCAATGCATAGATGCTTTTTAGTGTTTAGTTTCATTATACCTGTTGGAATCTTGTTATATAAATTTGTTAACACTAACTCATAGCTTGTTCATTTATATCAGACGGCAGTCTTACGTACATAATTACATGATTAATTATCTGGATACCATCAACAGAATTAATGCACCCACGGAAATGATCGACTAGATTTGCATTGCTTTGTGGGATACACAGGTGCAAGGAAATGGCTACTTTTCAGTATCAAATAACAAAATTTTCACCCAATGGGACGAACCATGGTCATCCCGTCGCATTATGTATTTCCCCAATACGACCTCATTAATTTCCCCTTGGCGGAAACCCTGATATATTACAACATTAACAAAAAAATTATCAATGTTCATCACAGCTTACTTCTCACATTCTGAATAATGCTCTTTCACATAAGATTTCAGGGTTGATTCTGAAAGTTTTAGTACATCCTGCGATGGATGGTAATTAAAGCAATCACCATTGTTGTTTATCTTACAGGCAAGCAGAGCACACAATGTGTCGTTATTTAACTCTGATATAAAGCTTGTCTGTATCTTTTTACAAATTGAGAAATCATGTTTGCTGTCCGCATTATACTGTTTGGAATAGATAACAGTTTTTACAAGTAGTTCTAGGTGTGGAAATCTCAACAAGATACATTCATCCAACACTCGTCGCATCGATCATCCTCATGAACTTTGGAAGATTTCCTGCAGTTTTGTAATCGATTAAGTTGTCTGCGAGATTATCAAATTGTTCATCTTTCTTCATAAGACCAAAGTGTTTTGACAAACTAATCAACGATAAATCCGTAACATTGTCCTTGGCTTCTTCCTTTGGATTCAGAATTTTCAAGTCGTCAAATATGTGTTCAATAAATGGGAATTTCTGAATCATTTTATCTACAATTTCCTGATAAAACGTACGTTTTCATTTCGCTGGGGCGTATTTGACCTTGGACCTCCTCGATATATGTTCGCACAGTCATGCCAACTGTGAGACTGGTATCTGGATATTGATTCTCTTTTAACTCATATTGTACCGACGTGATAGTCAGGGACCAGCCGAAAGGGCGACGTGGGCGACTTCTTCGCCCTAGCGCCGTCCGCTTCGCCTTATTTTTGCAGTCGGGCGAAGTTCAAGTCGCCCTGAAAATTCCAAAGTTGACTGACGAAAATCGGCAAAATTCCCCAAATAATTTATGATAATTTACAACTGTCAACAGTGATTGCACACAATACTCCATTATCAGGGTGTTGTAAAACAATTAACACCTGTATTGCTCCAATCTGGAAGCATGTTGACAACGGAGTCTGATTACTGGCAGCTGTGAAAACATCGTCGGGCCTCAAGTGTTAATCTGGTTGATGTGATTTTTAGATTACCGTGATTACCACACCTTACAATGAAGATTACAACTCACAGCTCTCACAATGTGTCAGTTCATCACTCCCTCTATGGAGTTTGGTTAAAGAAATTTTAAAACAAATTCATTTGTGAAGCATATTAAATTTTCAAACGGGATTACTAATAGAGCGCAGTGAAAGTGTTCATGATTTCGTTTCGTTTCGGTTTGATAAATATTGTTGGCATTTTTAAAAACCCGAAAAATATGAAATAAAATCTTGTCATTCTCCCACAATTACGATATAAAATGCTGCTATCCTCTCACAATTATGTTTGGGTATTATTAATAGTTATTAGGGTCAGGAAGTGAACATAAAGACTCCATATTTCAACCATTGTTTGATAAGTTTAATTGACATATTACATCTCTCCTATTTTCGTTCTATAGCGACTCCTGTCGTAGTACTGTTCAATTTAAGTTTTGTAGACTCACTTCGCCCTATAGAACGGCCACTTCACCTTATTTTTATAGTAGGGCGAAGTCATTTCGCCCTGAAAATATGGTCTAGGCTGGTCCCTGGTGATAGTGTCACTAAGTTATAAGTTATAACAATGGTTTTTACAAACTTTCCTAGGAATTTTCTAAATAACATTTTCATTTCACTCTTCATAAATCCCTGCATAGTTTCATTTGATTGAAATAACGTATTAAATTCATTCTTTGGGTGAAGAATGTAGTTTAGGAAGAGAAATGTCGGCTTCATTGGGTGGTTGTGTAAATGTTTGTTGATTCTTTGTACTTTTCCAGCGCTCCCAACATCAGTGTGACTCTCAAAATAACTAATGAGGGCTGGCCATTGTTGGACGATACACCTTTCTAAAATGAGCCACCGTTATAAATATGTCCTCTGTAATGTATTGAATATATGTTTAATATTTGTTTTGTATGGGACATATACAATTGTGCTTCTGATATATAGTTCTATCGTTCACGTGATACCATTCCCAGATCTACAGTTTGTATGGAAAGCTACATGTATGTGTATATATAAAGCTGCTACATCTCCCTTTCATAGTCATTGTCCATATGTCGGTGGATTTTTCACTAGTTGTCCCGACTGAGTTCGGTATCCGGTACCACCAGTGTCCTCTGTTACTTGGGGTGCGTTCTGTGCCAGGGCGTCAACAGGTGCTCGAGGATTGATTGGTGGGTGATCACTCCATGATACATCACATTGTGGTTTTATGGTTGGTGGAACATATACCTCGCGAACGTGTATCCTATTACGTCTCAACTCAGTTCCATTTGGTGTTATGATGATGTATGACCTCGGCTCTTTGCATCGTGATTTCACTAATGCTGGGCTCCATGTGTGTGAGTCTGGGGTGAGTCGTACCATCACAGATTGTCCGGGTATTAACTGAAACAAGTCGTGGGCATTCTTGTCGTGATATGTTTTCTGATTAGACTGTCTAACAGCTAACTCCTCTTTGACCTCGTATGAATTTCGAGCAGCTGATATCTTAGTAAGAATGTCAGATCGGTATTTCCTCCCTGTCAAGAGTTCAGCCGGACGGATAAATTTTGCTGATCGGTGTAGTGCGAACAGATAGTAGCGCTAGCTTTGCATCGACTGTACCCGCACCCTTGGACTTCAGTAACACAGATTTCATTGTGCGAATTTGTCTCTCTATGAAACCATTTGATTTAGGGTATCTCGGTGAAGATGTCACGTGGTCAAAACACCATTCGTTCGCGAACTCACGAAAACTTGTGGAAGAGTACTGAGGACCATTGTCGCTGATCACCCTTGAAGGGATTCCGTGCTTGCCAAAGATTTGCTTCAATGCAGCGATGACTATCTGACTGGTGTATTGTGTTGGCAGGTTTCGGACTATCACGAACTTACTATAGTAGTCGGAAACAATTAGATATTCACTTTTATCGAACTGGAATAGATCGGTGCCAACAATGTCCCAGGGTTTTTGCATATTTCAGGATTTTTGCTGGATTGATATCAGCGAAATTCAACAAACTTTTGGTATTTCTCTTTCCGCTTTGAACTTTTATTGAAATGGGAATAGATGTCAGTTTTGAAAAACTGCTCATGCAATGGTGTCACATATATTGGGAGACATCTTGTCTCTTTAACCAGAGGATTCATGAACAAACAAATTAGGTTTTGGCTTTGACGGCCCAAAATCACAGGGAATGTAACATGTAGTTTCTTCTTTTCTCTCTGTCGATCTAATTAATGGAACAAAATATTGGCCAAAAGGACGCATTAGATGATTTAAATACTGGCGCTCCATCTGCACTTATTGTTAATGTAATGTTGTCCCTATTGTCCAAAAAGGCTCTAATTCCCAGAGTTTTGTATAACAATCCATCATGCATGGATCTTATAGAGTCTGATTCATTTCTGTTTTTATGTACGAGATGTTCTTTGCAAGTTCATGTTTTTCAAATAAATCTTTTAAGTGATGTTTCAGAGGTAGCGTAAAAAAATAATGGCCTACTTTGTGAGCTGCATTATGATCAAAGTAACTGGAACATGATGAGCGGGTGGAATCATAGATTCCTTCAGCTTTTTTCTCCACAATTTTCACAATAATAATGAAATGTCAAATTATCAGTTTGGTCAAAGAAGAATTTCTCAAAATGATGTCTGCTTGGTGGGATGCTCTATGGTATGACAGTATTTATTAGGTCAATCAAGTCTCGCATATATAGCCACTGCAGTCAATTTGTGTCTTACAATGAAAGCTTCCATCAATGACATGAGTTGTACTCGGGTCACGTCGCTCTTACTGAATGCTGGAACCTCAAACTGTTCATCATCTTGGAGCATATCATTTGACTTCGCTCGGATTTTTGAATTTCCAATTTTCGATTCACAATCGCTGTCATGAGGATTGAGATCAGGTAATTGATCAGGTTCGTCTTGGAGCATATCATTTGACTTCGCTCAGATTTTTGAATTTCCAATTTCGAATCACAATCGCTGCCACGAAGAGTGAGGTCAGGTAGTTGATCAGGTTTGTCTTGGAGCATTTCATTTGACTGGCCTTACTGTAAATATACACACGAACGATTTTGACGCATTGTTTTTCAACAGTTCTTTCAGAGTTGAGTCATTTTCTAAATCCTTCCTGCGAAATCTTTCATAGTAAATTCCAAGGCGTCGTCAACCCCGTCAGGAAAAAACAATTTGAACTGTTGGTGGTTAGTTTTGTTCCTTTCTTGGGTGGAGGTATGCCGATGTTGTCTTGTTTTTTCGCTTTCATGAAACGCCAGAAGGTTTTTGTGGTCTTCTTTTCTTTTCCTTTTTCAATGATTTTGTTGATATAATCACTCTCCGCTCGTCTGAGTTCTCTTCTACATAATCTTTGTTGGTGTCTGTATTTATCCCATGTCTCTGTTTTCTTTGATATCTTGTATAATTTCTCCTTTTTCCTGATTTGTTGTAACAGTTTTTCATTCATCCATGTATATATCCTGCGGCCCTCGGGATATGCCTGCGGCATATCGTGTTAGGACCCCCCCCCAATATAATGATTAGGCCCCCCCCTATTTGGGGATCCTAGCTACGCGCCTGTTATAGAGTCTGATTCATTTCTGCTTTTACGTACGTGATGTTCTTGGCAAGTTCATGTTTTTCAAATAAATCTTTTAACTGATGTTTCAGAGGTAGCGTAAAAAATATAATGACCTGCTTTGTGAGCTGCATTATGATCAAAGTAACTGGGACATGATGAGTAGGTGGAATCATAGGTTCCTTCAGCTTTTTTCTCCATCAGGTTCTCACAATTTTCACAATAATAATGAAATGTCAAATTGTCAGTTTGGTCAAAGAAGAATTTCTCAAAATGATGTCTGCTTGGTGGGATGCTCTATGGTATGACAGTATTTATTAGGTCAATCAAGTCTCGCATATATACAGTAATGCCCTAAGTAATCGACCTCTTAACCAAAGCAGAATTATGGGTAACTTTTCAGGATTTAGTCGAGAGCTTTCCGATGAATGGCAACAAGCCATATTTCCGACTAAATCCTGAAAAGTTACCCATAATTCTGCTTTGGTTAAGGGGTTGATTACTTAGGGCATTACTGTAGCCACTGCAGTCAATTTGTGTCTCACAATGAAAGCTGCGATTAATGACATGAGTTGTCCTCGGGTCACGTCACTCTCACTGAATGCTGGACGTTCAAACTGTTCATCATCTCCTCTTTATAATTCATGCAGCTCAACAGGATCCTGAAATACAAGATAACTGGTTTGAGAAACAATGTGCTTGTACATGTAACTGCATCTGTTTTCAAATCAATGGCTATCAGTTATAAAATATGTGTGATTGTACAAAAGATACTGGTAGTATTAAAGCATCATCTCTATCTACTCTAATGATATTCAATGTTGACCTTTGCAAAACCAGTATTGTCTTACCGGAACCTTAACCCTTTGAACACGTAACACCGAAATTTAGGTGCAAACGAACCGTGACTATATCCCGTAACATCGATATTTCGGTGCAGCGATGACATGAGTCGGTAGCAAATTTATATATAGTATAACGCTAGTACCGGGTAGAAATATATGCGCATAGCATATAATCTACAAAAACATACAATATTTTAAGCGAACTGTGACGCTATATTTACGGCATATAATGTTGTGTTCCCCATGTGTGTAGACACACAATTTCAGTTTATATTACCCTCGCGTATATTATTCAGTGTTCTGCTACATATGGGGAAGGGTCGATCGCATATCAAGTTGATTTAATCGCGCATGCGCAGACCATCGCAATGACAAATAAATGGTTTATAACGTACTTATACACGACATACCCACTAATATATATATTTAAATGGGCCTATTGAAGACAGCGCTGGCAAAGGTGTGTATATGGATTGGCTGCCCGCTAGAAACAGGTAGGAAAATATGCGCAGGCTATAATTCATTTTAAAAATGCGTTTTAAGTGAAATGTGGCGCTATATATGACATGGTTGCATGTTTCACATGTCAGTAAAGTAGACACAATCTAGAAAACTTACTTGAACAATGGGGCCACTATATGTTACGGGAAATTAGGTTGTTTCTGGTCTCTGTAATATGTCTCTGTTATGCCACATGCGGCAAAATGTCTATCGCATATCAAGTTGACTTACTCGCGCATGGTCAGGTATATCTTAAATTTTACATTAGGATATTGGTTGCATCGAAATGCAATTCGCTGATGTATAATAACAACGTCGTAAGCTAGAATTCGTTTATCGTGCAAATTTCAGGTAGTTGCCTAGTAACCATTTCTAAGGAGAGATCGGTTGGCAAAGTCTCCCGATCTTACAATAATCAGTGATCCATGCATAGCATAGGTCTCCCTTTTGAACATAACCAGCACCATGCGACTAGACACGTACTGTCTAAATTAAGGCAAACATACCACTGAATGGTTAGTGCAATGATGTCATTCGATCATTTGTGGTATTTGCTTAGCAACCGTTGCTACCCTTAAATCGGATATTTGGTTCACTATTCAGGTCGGGTATATGTTATACCGCTGGATCTAAGATTTCGTAGAGTCCAACAACAAAGTAATTGGGTCGATAAAGTGTATTTTAAAAAGTATAAACTTCAACATAATTATCACAGCACAGCGAATATAATAAACCACATATAAAAGATAATCCTTAAAAATGAAATTCGCATTTCATTTAACCATAGAATCTCAAACGGGTAAATCAATATTGTGCGTCTGTCTATTTCAAAAGCTAATTACTGAATGCCCCCCGGACTGCGCTAATTTTCCCGCCAGTAACAGGTGAGTGCTAATCAGTGTGCAGGTGACACAATCATTCATGCTCGCTCTCACGCGCATACACACTGACACACATTTCAGTTAACCCATAACATGCTGAAATAACAATGCAGGACGCGCGCAACTATCATGATCCATAAAAGAAGCAGTTTACTAAAACAGATAAAAACGGCACCTATAACATTCACCCCCTCCAGGTGAAGAATGGCTCCTCAGACATTCACTGAAAATGGTAAATAAATAACCTTCTGCAAAAAGTGAAATCTACAGTTGAATAGGCATTGTCACTGACAATATCACCATTACCATCTGAAATAAAGCCACGACAGCACGATAAAATGCTGACGAGCTGATAAAAGCTACATGTCCAAATCTGCAACAGGGTAGCTGCAACAGTAGCAACAGGTATACAGGTTGTTGCTGAAATTGTAAAATGGCAAATCAATGAAAGCACATCACTGAGTATAACTGCATTGTCTGGTATGAGATATGGAATGTATCTGAAATGAATGATTACATGTAAATGAATATGTAGTACAGGTTAGAGTTTAGCAATGAGAGGCTGAAATAATACCTACAGGTAATGACTGCAATAGGTTCAGTCTCTGCAAAGATCTGCTACAACTAAATTGATTCACCGCTAAATCAAATACATATTAAATGAATGAATATTGTAGAATATTGGAATGGTATATACAACACTATCTCCAAAGTTGAACCTGGAAATGATCATTCCTTACAGAGCTGGAACATCAGTCGGTTTTGGACACGTCACTGGGTCTTCAGCTGAAATAATCATGATAGGCCTTTGACCAGAATGAGACAGTATGTATAACCAGAACCTACATAATAAGAAATACACAATGTGATTAAAATATGAGAAAGTAGCACAATACTATCCCATGAGATACCTGAATTAACAAAGGACATTTCTCATGAACTGGTACCTCAGTAGGTTTTGACCACTACTGGATCTTCAGCTGAAATTCCAACCAGGCCCTCCTTCATACAGATAAGCATGTGGTTACAATCTACACATATATTGAAATAATAATAGCAATGAACACATGAATACGGTAAATTATGTGGATGACAAGTTGGTATTAGACATATACCATTTTGTCTGCAACATGACAACAAACCCAAGATCCCAGTCTATCTGGTGCCCTCCTCTGCCTCTGAGGCCGGGACTGAATTTCTGGTACAGGAGTGTTGTATGAGAAATTTGGAGATGAATCTATTCCAGGATTAATTGGAGTACTGGAATGAGGGAAGGTAGAAGATACAGGGGTAGAAGTGAAACTATTTCTAGTGTGATCTAAGCTCCCAGAATTTAATTCTGAAGGAGAAGTATTATATGAGTTATCCCGGTAACTAACCTCCGTAGACTCATTAAGTGAATCTGGACCATTAAAGTGAACATTCCTGTTCGCTCGCTTCACACGAGAGTGCATATAGTCCACACCAGAATCATCCTCAGAATCAGAATCTGAACCATCATCTAATCTATTCTCTGAATTATCATCAACTATCTTCTTAGAACTGGACCTTTTTGTCTCATCAACCATCTCATCAGATATGAAGTTGAATGGAAGTAACATATTACGATGAAGCATTCTTGAAACACCGTTCTTTGATTCTGGCTCCACCTGATTGACAGGAATATCTTTCATTGGAATCTGAACAATCTGGTATGGCTCATTTCCCATCTATCGGCTAGCTTGTGCTTTCCCTTTATACCAACTCTCCGAACTAGAACACGATCACCCACTTCCATCTTTGCATCCTGGACTCTGATCTTCCTATCATATCTTTCCTTCACCTTCTCATTCCTTGCATGCGACTACTAGTCTCTTCGAATAACAAAGGAATCTAACGTAACATAGCTCAATATTTACACAACAACAGTATGTCTCTACATCTCTCCTGATTCGATTGCAATACCACCTGTATTGAATCGAGATATGTAATGTTTGCGTACCGCCTTCGCTGCCATGTACGCCACGTCCATTGTCAGAGGACAGTTCTGAGCCTCTCGTTTAAGACTCGGTGCATCCAACAATGTGCATCTAGCCTCGATGCTTTTGTATATGCCTACGATTACTGCCGCTATTTTATTCATTACAGACAGGTCGAGTCTTTTAGTTTCTGCTCCATAGAGGCTTGCATTGACCCCGTGAGCCCAACGGTTCTCTTGGAGTTCATTGAAAACAGCCTGAAGGGCAATTTCTTCAGCTTCGCAGCTCTCGACCAACTTACCATAGATGACGCTTGCATCTCTCCAACCAGCAGCCATTGCATAAACTGCGGCAGTTCCCGCTGCTGCGGCGTTAACACGGATAACCATCGCTGGATCGACCATGGAATTGCTTGCGAGCGTTTGCCAGAAGCTGTCGAGAACCAATGGGTAGATAGCGTGCATCCCCGTTGTTACGAGCGCATCAAATGGACATTGAAACAATGTAGGGTCTTTACTGACTTTTTCCCATAATTTTGCGTACCCATCCTTGTAGTCGGGAAGGTAGTGGTGACCCTTGACGCGGAATGTGTATGCAAGTACACATGTTAGCTCTCCGAACCTAACCAAGATTTTCCTACATTTCTCAACATTGGTATCTAGCCAAACAGTAACTGCAAGGAGAGTTGCAGCGTAGGTCCCGAGAGCTCGGAGATCATGAGTTGTAGAGCCTGCCGTTGCAGGGTCCGAGACATCCAGCTCACTGTACCTCACGTGAAGTGATGCCAGATCCTTGTGTGCGACTACTAGTCTCTTCGAATAACAAAGGAATCTAACGTAACATAGCTCATAGAGACTGATGTCGTCGAGATCTGCCAATGGGATTCCTACTCTAGTTCTTAAGTACTCCGCTTGGTCCGCGAAGAAATCGATCATTTCCCGAGCTGTAAATGCTATCGGCTGCAGAACGGGAATAATGTCACCTGGATTGTTTGGTCCAATGAATGGTACTGGTACACAAAACTGTGACGGAGCATTAGCCGCTCCTATTCCGGGTGTCGTAGTTGCTAACACATAGATATGTGCCTCGACACGTCTCTGTCCTTCGCCACCCGAATTAGGAGCGAATATTGCCCCATTGATTTCACCTAAAAGTACTCCCCAGTTGGTCAGCACTCCTGCTTGTCCCATATCGGGCGCCAAGTTTGTTATACCGCTGGATCTAAGATTTCGTAGAGTCCAACAACAAAGTAATTGGGTCGATAAAGTGTATTTTAAAAAGTATAAACTTCAACATAATTATCACAGCACAGCGAATATAATAAACCACATATAAAAGATAATCCTTAAAAATGAAATTCGCATTTCATTTAACCATAGAATCTCAAACGGGTAAATCAATATTGTGCGTCTGTCTATTTCAAAAGCTAATTACTGAATGCCCCCCGGACTGCGCTAATTTTCCCGCCAGTAACAGGTGAGTGCTAATCAGTTTGCAGGTGACACAATCATTCATGCTCGCTCTCACGCGCATACACACTGACACACATTTCAGTTAACCCATAACATGCTGAAATAACAATGCAGGACGCGCGCAACTATCATGATCCATAAAAGAAGCAGTTTACTAAAACAGATAAAAACGGCACCTATAACATATATCTCAAATTTCACGTTAGGGTATTACCTGCATCAAAAAACGCAATCACTGGCGTTGAGTTACGACGCTATAAGCTATGTTGTTTACTTCTGCATGGGAAATTCCCAGACGATCGATTGCGCCCCTATGTAGTCACGTGATTAGCACGTGCGTATATGACCCCCAATTTAACCAACTGCTGTATCAATCTATTTTATTATCAGAATATATTTTCTGGCAGCATATAACAATTTAAGATGATATGATGCGAGATTAACATAAACCCCACGAAGAACAACAAGTAATAAAAACCACTTGTTTCTACGCAACAATTGTTGCGCTACGGGTACGCGTCATTTAAGAATTACGCAATTGTTGCGTTACAGGTTCATAGGGAATAACGAATAAAAATAGTTTTATTGGTCAATCAAGACACCCTTTCTGCCAGAACAATTACTCTTAAAATGTAACATAAATTACGGAAATAAAGTGATAATTATGATTATGTTGTTTGGTGTGAAATCATAGTGTGAAAATTAGTCCTCGCCTTGTAGAAACACCCCAACATTTCCCGTCATGAGTGACCCTGGTCATGATGAGGCCGGCCTCGTCTTTGCAGGTCGGCAGCCAACATTATCTAAGTCTACTTCATTTCATGTCCAGGAATCAACTGATTTTCCCACTGTGTACAGATCTCAGCTGGCCACTCAGGACATGCATGCTTTGAGGGTGAATACCCAATCACCCACACCTCATGGGTCAGTATTAATCTCTCAAGATTGGAGCACTGGGCTCTATCAGTAATCACTGACTGACCCAAATTGACCATGCATAACCAAATCTAACAGGCCAATATGTTCACAATCTGTACCCAGAACATTCTTAAGGTGGGACTTACCTAGCTGTATAAGGGAGTCAAATACATGTGGATGTCTAACCCAAATTATACCACATTTACTTTCATATTGTTTGTATATTTGGCTATTCATAACACTGAAATTAATCGCGACGTTCATTCTAATGAACTCACAAATATAACCATAACATCGCCGAGAACTGTGCTGGTATTCAATACATTGTGCTCATTAGTTAATAATAATAATTAACAGTGGTATATGATGCACTTTATTAACGTAAAAATTACATCAGCAGATGCCTAAAACAACCAGCGACAGTGCAGTTAACCAGCACCCAGCCAATAGGCCATATTACGGAATTATATAAATTCCGCTGATGTTATTAATATTAGGTACGATTAATCGATTATAGTTGATTATTGACGATCGATTATCAAAATCAATAATCGTGGCACCTCTAGGGCATTCTAATAAAAAGTGTATTTCTGACTCAACATCGGTATTGCAAAGCTTACATTTTCTTTTGTCTTCATCTAGATCTATATACCTACCTCTTTCAATTTCTAGATTATGGGTACTTATTCGAAAAAATTTCATAAGTACAGTTGCCCTATGTGGGGATTTGTATAGATATGGTTCTAGTTTAATGTCATTTTTAAATAATCTGTATGTTCTCAGTTCGTTACCATATTTTTTATTTTGTCTGTCATCTTGTAGTTCTTTTCTCCATTGTGAATTTTTTTACGTTTTTTATTTCATTCACTAGTTTGCTGGATGTTTAAAAATGACTATAAATGGATGAATTCTGATCTATGCTAGTTCATACCTTCAACTGTTTCTTTGGTTTAAAAGATGACCGCTTAACCCTTTGAGTGCCAGGGGCCGATATTATCGGCCCTAAACCTACACAATAAGTCTGTAAAAGAATATAATAAAATATATTAAAATTGTAAAAAATTGAGAAAAAAAAATAAAAAATTCTTAGGCCAATGCATTCTCTTATATATGCGAGCCGACCTATGGTCGACTCGCATATATAAGAGAATGCATTGGCACAGGGTATATGGGTTGATACAAAAATCAGACCTGGCACTCAAAGGGTTAAACATTCTTAGACTGTTCTCCAATACATCTTCAGGCATCCTTGTTGAAATGATATTTTGGAGTCCATCTTCCATGTGGGTGTGTCTGTGTTGCTCCAACACCATCTTCACTGTCTGCAATTCAGGATTTCTAAAGAAAAATAATTATATGTGATTAATCTCTCTGCATCACATGTGCCTGCAGCATTTGTCCCATAAACATAAAGATCCTATACCCGTCATAAATAATTGATAGAACCTGATAGAACTGTAATTTTTTGGTTATTTTTGGTTATTTTGATACCTAATTTAACGGCCTCATCTATATATGTAAGCAGGCCATGGGATCTTTCATGCGCATATCCATAGTTTTACATGTGGAAAATGACACAGCTTAGTAGAGGTCTATCTGACTCCAAACATAATATAGATTGACTCCAAACAGGATAAAGATATAGGTTTGAAGTCCACGAATAAATCAGATTAGTAGTAGTCTAGTAGACATGTGTCTACTTCTACATGTCTACCTCTAGCTGTCTGACTACAAAGAAAATATTTACTAAATTGTGATTACATTTATGTTTTAGTTAGATACAGTAATAGATTTGTTACACTAATGCCATTGTTCCTGATCACTTATTGGAGAATATACTTTAGTGTATTTAATATTTTCATACCTTGCCACTACTAGTCTGGGCCTGGGTAAATTGGCCACAGAGTCATCGGAATCTGTTTCCATTAACGCAATTCCTCCTTCATCACCTAGATCTGGAATAAGCTGCTCATATTGCCTAATAATGGGGGGGGGGGAAACAAGTTCTATTAATTCCAGCAGAAAAACACACCAACATAAATCTAAATTATTGCTCTCCATTAACATTTATGATACATATTGCATCATGAGCATATAAGTTACAGACCTGTATAATGAAGGGTGTAATCACAGGGGCCTGTCCTTTTAAATATAAAATAAAAACAATGTATCGCTTTCATTTTGCATCAGTACCGAAGCTCATTATTTTAAAATAATGAGCCTCAGTACTGATGCGAACTCAATGTTTTTAGCTCACCTGAGATGAAGTCTCCAGTGGAGATATAGTCATCACTCCGTCATCCGTCAATAATTCTTTGAACATCTTCTCCAGATCAATAAGACCGTTTGGGTTCATATTTGGTGTGGATGTTCCCTAGGTGACTTATATTCAGATTTGTTAAAATGAGGTCACCAAGTCACATAGTTGTGAAGCCAAGGCCATAACTATTTCCCTCCATAGTAATTCTTAAAACAACTTCTTCTCAAGAACCATTGGCCTATATAGCTTATATTTGGTATGGAGGGACCTTGGGTTACTTGGGTTCAGATTTGTTAAAATGGGGTCACTGGGGCAAACATGGGCAGAGCCATGGTCAATATCTTTAAAAAAAATTACATTTAATTTTTTAGATTTAACTCGTTGCTCAAATAAAGCTAAACAATGACATTTTTAAATGGAAAATAAAAGTTTAGTCCTTTCTCAATTCTTTTCTTTTTTCTGTCCCATGACGTTCTGAAAGAAAAGGGGGACTATAGAAACGGGATCCGTCCATCTGTTCGTCCGTGCTTACATCTGACGTTTATGTGGCCAGTTTAAAGAAAAATGGATAGTTGGGTGGCGAAATCATTTGCGTTAGTTTATGGCCAATTGTTGCGTCCCGAATCGAGACGTAAATATTTACAATTATGCATAGTTCAGACGATGATATCTATGGGGTGGTATGGTGGATTTCTTTGAGATTTTCACAATGTTAGTAGAATGGTACATTCCCATAGTTGGCATAGCGCCTGAGTACTAACTTAACAGTTTCACGCATCCGAACAAGTCCATAATATGTCTTTAACTCAAGCATCGGTTGTCAGATTTTTTGTTTTTTCGGATGGCAATAGAATATCATGTAGGAAAGAATATCCATATGTTATAACTCAAGCTAAATTAATTTAATGGTCTAGCTACACTTACAAATATTAATTAAACTGATGAGCATTATACCCTCTGGCATAATGCGATGTTTTGCGATGCATTTTTTTGTTCAAGTTTATAGAGATTGCAATTTCAGATTATTTCCCCAGTGTAGATTCAGCTGGCCCATCAGTGTCCCACTGCACATCCACTATTGTTGATAATCTGATGCCCCATGAATCGAGGGTTCCAGTCTGTCTGGCCCATCAGTGTTCCACTGCACATCCACTATTGTTTATAATCTGATGCCCCATGAATCAAGGGTTCCAGTCTGTCTGGCCCATCAGTGTGCCACTGCACATCCACTATTGTTGATAATCTGATGCCCCATGAATCAAGGGTTCCAGTCTGTCTGGCCCATCAGTGTGCCACTGCACATCCACTATTGTTGATAATCTGATGCCCCATGAATCAAGGGTTCCAGTCTGTCTGGCCCATCAGTGTGCCACTGCACATCCACTATTGTTGATAATCTGATGCCCCATGAATCAAGGGTTCCAGTCTGTTTGGCCCATCAGTGTCCCACTGCACATCCACTATTGTAGTTACCCTCGACACACTGTAGATGGTCCCATCTGTCCGAGTACATTGTAGTTACCCTCGACACACTGTAGATGGTCCCATCTGTCCGTGTACATTGTAGTTACCCTCGACACACTGTAGATGGTCCCATCTGTCCGTGTACATTGTAGTTACCCTCGACACACTGTAGATGGTCCCATCTGTCCGTGTACATTGTAGTTACCCTCGACACACTGTAGATGGTCCCATCTGTCTGTGTACATTGTAGTTACCCTCGACACACTGTAGATGGTCTCTACTCAAAATGAATCCCACATCAGTTACTGAAATCCAAATAATTTTCAAATACACAAATTTGCCCAACACTCGACGATCTCCAATTATTCGCGTCCTGTTATATACATGGAATGCATGTACAAGTATTCAAGTTGTTGCATGTCCTGATAAAAGCACACAGGGACCACATACGATGGAAAGAGCATAATTATAAAAATCAACTGTTTCATGGGAAAACCCACCAATGTACCTAAAAATAAACAGCGACCTTGAATGATTGAATGTCAGTGGCGGGGTCGACGCTTGACAGTGTCATGTATATTGGGTGATGATGCAATGCATACGTGTGCTTGCAGAGCAAAGCATGTGGCGGTATTTTTGGAATGTGTGGGGGTTCCCGGTGACTTATCACGCAGACCAAAATGTTGACATACCCGTAAGCACAGACGTGGCGAGTATGAACTTATGTGAACAATGTGACCATGCAGCATCATATTCAATTATAAATTAATGTAATCAGCCGAAAAACTTAAAATTCTGCAAAATCCCCATTGGGAGCCTCGTGTTTTGTTGATAAGGTCAAAAAGCTAGGCACCAGCGAGACATCACATGTACATGTACATCACCGATGTGGTGGTCAGCACTCGATAATATAAGTGACGTATTATCGTAGCGATAATATACAGACAATTAACTTTAGTTGAAGGTTTCAAACAAAGTTCAAGGGATAATCTGTTATCTGATATAATTCCAGACAAGATCAGACTGATGTAATCAGTGCATGGTCATCGAGTATAGACACTACCCCGCTGACGGATTTCGTTCAAACGATGCGATACTGGAATATAGCTGGCCCAGATATTAGAGCAATCTGTTAATCCCGTTGAGGGAATAGCTTGGCCTACCCATATGGAGGTCCGATGGGTTCAAGTAGTTCGATTTTTGAGTCGGAAAATCGTATAAACTGAATAAAAGCAGTAGCCTATACTTACATACCTACGGTATAGGCCTACATAATCTGTACGCCCGTTCATGCAACCTGTATATGGGGTGTTATTTGTATCATACAGCAGTTTATGTGCATATACAGCTTGATCGCTGGGATCACATACAGCCTCCATTGAAGCATCGTTTGTTGTATGAAGTTTGTAAGAAATTAAATCGTTTATAGAAGTTTGGTGAACGACGCGCTGAGCGTCTGAACACAACGCGTTCCACAGTATAAGTGACTCCTTGAATACACGGCCAAATGCACGAGCACCTCTGGGTATTCATGAAGTTTTAACTCACACGGTCAGCTCATGCACTGACTGACCTCTCGGTAGTGGAACACAACGACCAATATTACACAGTAATATGCTATAGTTAATGTTTTCAATCCCGAAGCCAAGTTCCAATGATGCTGTGGTATTTCCACAGTACTTGGTTCTTGGCTTCGACCCAAATGTGAAACGACCTTCTATCTTTGTTATCGATAAAATGCTACAAAGCATTGCTGGTCAATTGAAATCTGTCAAACCAATCAGGACTGGGCCCATAAGTGACTCTCTCTTGATTGAATGCTCAAAGAAAGTTCAATCTGATGCTCTGCTAGAGTTAACAACTATTGCATCAATTTCTCAAGTCACATACTCGGCTGCCGTTTCTAAGAGAAAGTATGTTAATGCCAGCACTCAGACATAGAATCAAACAAAATCCGTCAGTATATCATTAGCAACACAAGTTCAAGAGAATGATATTTCTTCTGTTCCTGAACCTGTCTCACAGGCAATGGATACAGCTCCTGCAGTTTCTATGTCTGCTCCGAAATCAACAAAGGATGTTGATCCAGTTGTTCCAAAACAGAAATCTCCAAGGTCTGTCAAGTTTTTTGACTCTCAGAGGCAGAGGTTTGTCTTTGAGTTTTCAAAGTTTGACACGATGCTTCACGAGAAGAGGACGTCTTTGGATGAGTACACCATAGTATTTTGGCTAGATCCTTTGTTATGGGCGAAGAATTACATACGAACGATCCAGCCTTTCGATTGTCAACTTGACGAACTAATAAAGACTCATGCCAGATTAATCAGATATCATAAATATCTGATGAGTCTTCCCAGGAGCGAGTATAACAACTTATTCGACTACTGGAAATATTTTAATATACGAAAGTATTAATACAGTATTTATATTTGATGAAAACATTTCATGTATGTTTTACTTTTGCTGTTTTCTAAACAGTATCACTATGTGTTTTGATATTCTGTTTTATATGTGTTTATACAATGGTCAATTTCTAAATGGTTCTGGCCCCAATCGAGCGCCCCCGCTCTGATTTGGGTGTTTTTATTTGTATATATTCTGTTTCATTTTAGTCTAATTCACTGTCATTTCTATTCACAGTTGCTTTACTGAATTTTGATAATCTGTTTCTTCTCGTCGTGATATGGCTTTATTGCTAAAACGACATTAAACCCCATCAATCAATCAATCCCGAAGCATTTCTTTACGAAATAATGAAGTAGAATTAATTAAGGAGGAGACAATGACAGTTTATGGCATCAGCTATTCACCAGAATTCACAAATTTTTTCCACTGTTGGACGATCCTCTGTTAACACTAAGAATATTCCAACTATCTCCATTTTCCCATTTGAGTCCTCTACTCCTATCAGATATGCTGGCATACGGAACTCATTCAATTTATAAGTTGTGTCTATCAGATATGTTGACACCTCAATAGAAAATTCCATTCAAGGTGTCATCATCAAACTAATATACGTAGATGTCCAGAATAAGATCCTTAATTATCATCCCCTCTTACAGCATGGTAATCCTGCGAAACTCCTCTTTGAAATATTCACAAGACTTTAAACAAACATGTGGGTAATGGCATTGGGAAATATACTGGCAAAAACATCCCTTTCTGTAATATTCTAATCTGTAATGATAATTCTCATCTGCTCCAATGGACTGTTGTGTTTTTTGAAGAATTCTCCAATTTTGTCCACTGTTGGATGATCTTCAGTCAGCAGTAGGAATATTCTATCTATCTATCTATAGGTTTCTCCTAACCTTCATTATGCTGAAGTTTTAAAGGAGGCGCATGAGGTGTAACTATACAATTTTTGTGCAATATTTTTGGTGAATTTTGGATTATATTTAAAAACATGATAAACCTCAGATTTGGTACAGGTTGGTTATCGGAGTTTAAAGTGGTCGCTATAGAGAGTAGATTTGAATTTGTCCAGGTCTGTGAGGGTAGCAATAGAAGGGTTGAGAGAATTCCATGCAAGGATAGTGCGAGGGTAGAATGAGGTGCGGATGTATTTGGGTCAAGTATAAAAGAACACGGATTTATGACCTCTCGATGTTGTGAGGGGAGCGGTGTCTCGTATGTTGACAATGTTGTTTTTTATTTCATAGAACATGACAAGTACAAACGCCGCTGTTCTAGAGTAGGCCATTGCAGCTGTCTTAGTATATCGGAGGCACTGCTTGGGTAGTTGTAGATGTTCATTGTGTACCGGGCTGCTCTGTGTTGGACCATTTCTATTTGGTCTCTTAGGTATGCTTGCCATGGATGCCATATGGTTGAGCAATATTCCAGTTTAGGGCGGACATATGTTTTATAGGCTAGTTCTTTTGTTTTCCATTTGAGGCCTCAACTCCTTGTCAGATAGATTGGCATGCATGGATTCAGTTTGTATGTTGCGTCTATAAAACAATTTCAGGCTAGTTTTTGAACATATCTCTCATGATGCTATCTTGATAGAACATGCCATTCAGGGTGCCATTCCGTGTGTCATTCAGGGTGCCATTCAGGATTCCATTATCATCAGGGTGCCATTCAGGGTGTCATTCAGGGTGCCATTCAGGGTCCCATTCAGGGTGTCATTTTAATCATTGAGGACTTCAATTACAGAACCTGAATAAGATGTTTGTTAATTATACAGCTTTTGATCATCACAATTAGTTCAATTAAAAATAGACTATTGTAAAATCTGGTTGACTATCAAATATAGTCCAATATTTCTGTTACTCATACTATATCAGGCATTCACTTCAACCGTTTATGTAGTGACATCAGAAAGCAACTGTATAACCATTATTTAAATGACTGATCTTAAGGAGGAGAGAGAATGACAGAGGTTCCTCTCAACCACAGGTCCCAGGAACAAAAATTTGACCCCAACCCAATAATACGTAATCATACCGAAATGAGAAACACAAACACAGCATTGAGACTGGAGTTATCTCCCATTGGTTGAGGTTTCATGTGATGTACAAACTAAAGGTTAAATCAAATCAGATGCATGATTAAGACTCTGTGTATAGAGTGTCTGCTAGTAACAACCAGGCTGGGTTATCTCCCTTAATCTGCCTGTGGACGACACATACATAGGGCCTTATTCAAAAATCAGGCTGGGTTATCTCCCTTAATCTGCCTGTGGACGACACATACATTGGGCCTTATATAAAAAACCAGGCTGGGTTATCTCCCTTTGTTCTGCCTGTGGACGTCACATACATTGGGCCTTATATAAAAAACCAGGCTGGGTTATCTCCCTTAATCTGCCTGTGGACGACACATGTATAGAGCCTTAATTAAAAACCAGACTGGGTTATATCCCTTAATCTGCCTGTGGACGACACATGCATAGAGTCTTATTTAAAAACCAGGCTGGGTTATATCCCTTAATCTGCCTGTGGACGACACATACATCAAAGCCTTAATTAGCGCTGAGTTATCTCCCTTGGACGACACATTCATCAGTGCCTAATATTTAGCGACCATGCTGGGTTATCTCCCCTATTCTGCCTATTGACAACACATACACAGTCATATTTAAAAACCAGCCTGGGTTATCTCCCTTAATAGGCATGGTGCGAGGCAATGAAGCACAACATGAGTTGTAAAATTCACGCAATGAAGGTGTGGATGATTAACACCATTTGATCCAATTTTATAATGATCTCGGGTCCTCTGCAGTTGTCGCCCGAGTAAGTGCAAGTATCTCGAGCGATGTCTAGTTTTTTTACTGATAAAAGTCTCCATGGGCTGCACTTAGCTTTTGTATTCAAAATCATGACGAGAGTATTAAAAGGGCATACAATCAGACTCTTAATTAATGAGGCCAACCACCCCTACCCCCCCTGGAATACAGAATACCAGTTAACAGGGCTATTTATTTAGACTGTTCAGAACATGTGCTCGACCTGATTAAACACATATAAAATCATTCTTTAGGCATGTTGATTATAAGAATAATGAATGATTTGTAAAATATGTTCAGGTTGGGCACAGGTTCCAAAGCATCTACATAGCTCGAACGGTCTACAATAGACCGATCAGGCTTCAAAATGTGTAAACAAACTTACCCGATCGGGCTCCCGAGACCAATCGAGCTCCCAAGTCCGCACAAATTGAATTCAAACTTTTGGTTTAAATCCTTTTTTTAAAGACTAAAATCATCACGCCCGTGTTCTGTGAAGGTGCGTTCGATCGAAAGACTCCGATTAAATTGAAAAGCACCCTTTGATTGGTTAAAATTGCAGATTCATTTTTATTGTGTATCTGGAACGCAATCTAACGGTACGGAACAGCTAAATGTTCAAATCTATGGAAAGCAGATTCGCAATATAAGAAATTCAGATATTTTTTAATCGGTGTAGTCACATCTAAATACAGTAACACATGCTAAATGACCTCAACTCACAAGGTTACCAAGTTAGCCAACGTTGGTGGTTTTGAATGTATGGCGTTCAGAATAGTACATTATGCAAATTATGTGCTTTAATCGCAACCCGTGTTGGTGATCAACCGCCGAATATATTTGTGATCTGTATCGATACTATGTAAATTGTCTACATGGTGCGTGATCGCTAGATGTGGAACTCAACTGATTGCCTTTTGTTTACAACTTCATATATCCCATTCAGATTATATGAATAAAATTCAATGTCAGCCACCATTATGAGCGACAAAAATAGATTGGAATGAACAGAAACGCATAATCCTGTGGCTGAACTAGCTGAAGTACTTGAAGTGTTGAATTTTGAGATATTGATTTAAACTTTTTAGTTTTTTGATTGGACGCAGCTGTCCATTTTGCTTTTTGACAAGAAATAGAGTACTGTAGAACCCTGTTGACACATCTCAAGATGGGACTGGTTCGATGGCATTTTCTGAACTAAGGCCTGAATTTCTTGTGCCACCAATAGTTGGTGAGCGACAGGAACCCGGGTTGCTATGACCCCTGAAACTGAGGGAGGAGTGACAAACTCCAGTTTGTAACCCCATTTGAGAGTATTCAGGACCCATTGGTCTGATGTTACTGGATACCAATTTGCTATAAAAGTTGTCAATCTGCCCCCCCCCACAGGCTCGGCGATAAGAGAAGGATCTATAATACTTACATCTTGATAGTCAGAAATAGTGTGGTTTCCCACGTCTTCCTCTACCCGAGTAGGAGGCTGTTGACGGGGAAACTTTGTTTCTTGTTCTTGTAGAAACTGTCACCTTTACTTTGAGCGGTGTTGGTGTTGGAAACTTTGAGAATTCAAAAAGTTTGTAAATTGGACCTCTGCCCACTAGAAGAACTAGCTATAGACGCAGATGGAATGCTAGTTCTGGATTTCCCAGCAAACTGTTTCTTGGACTCTGAACGTGGAGGTGAGAATTTCCGCTTGTTGCTCGACACTTCTGGCAGCAAGTTCTCGATTTGTTGTCGAGATTCTTTTCTAGCTTTCAGAAAGGGAGTCAAAACATCACCTAACACATCCGCTGCTGTTAGCGGAAGGTTGGATAGTTGTTGTCGTTTGTCAACGTCTGAGAGACGGTGTCCGTCAATGTTGCCGACCGTCAAACCATGGTTGTTGAACATACAATTGCATGCATGATACTGCCCATCCGAGCGGCATGTTGTCCTTTATATGCTAACTGCTTGACAGCACGATAGCCAAACGTATGAAGTCGTGTATGTGCATGAGTAAAAGCAGCGCCCTTGCCATAACGCTATACGAGAACCCCATCAACTAAACGATCCAGTGTGGGAACGGCCAAAAAAATTTCAGTGTCTTGTGAAAATGGGAACAGATCTACAGATTCTTCACTGAAAGATGACACCAAAATAGGGTGTTGTGTACGAAAGTTCTTTTCAAGAACGTCTTTTTGGATCGCATCAATCTGCAGGCCAGATGTTGATTCCACGGTTTTTAGCATCTCACTGTTCTGTGGACCAGTGTCTGAAACTGGCCTACGTTTTTGAATAACCGAGTCTGAGTCTGATTCATCATCATCGTCCGAAATCTGAGAATGAGCATAACTGCTCACAACCTCGTCCGCCTCATTTCCCAGGTCATCTCCGGGTGAGGAAGGAAGGGGTTTTGTTTTAGATTTTAGAGAGTCCAAAACTCCAGAGGAACATGTCCATGAAGGCATGTTAATCGTTTTGTTAACGGAATTGGCCGAATGTCACCATAAGTGTGCGTTTGGTGAAATTCAATATTGTATAGATTTTACGTTAATTTGTTTACTGTAATGACTTTTGGTAGTCACAGTTTGGGTTGTAACCGGTTGTGGCGAGACGGGACCGTCGAATCGGTTGATGCATCTTTAAAATATGATATAACCACACTTAGCTATCCGAGCGACGTTTATTGCCAAACATTGCATCATAATTATCCCTATCAACTTGTGGCATGTAGTTAACCCTGCTTTTCAGATCGGCTATTTTCTCTCGTGGTAAACGCGCTTTCATATTGATGACAGGAGCGACGCGTTCAGGCACTACGCTCTTGCGGCTGATGTTATATATTAGCGATACCTGATTTAAGTCAGCATTTGCGAAACTGGACCGATATGCACATATTTCCATCTTATCCTGTTCGTATACGACATGTTTAACAGACGCGAATGGCACCCGATTAAACTTGAACCCCAACGATGCTTTTTGCTAATTTTGAAAGTTCACTTCGCGCATTTGGATGACCTTCGTATGATCTGGTCTTACAGTTGTTAAGAGTCGCATCAGGCCGACCCGACTGGGCTGAATACCTCGGTCAATGCCAAGCTTCGTTCATTATGTGAATGGGCATTATCCACTTCCTGGACACAGGAGTGTCCAGGAGTTGAAAATTTCTACTCAATTGTTTTAATTATCTCAACTTTACTTTGTAAAGTTTGAGCTATTGCCATGGCTTGGTATCCGTCATCCGTGTGTGCGTGTGTTTGTGACTCGTCAACAATTTCCTTTAGCACGGGCTACAGGTCATACCTTTGGTCGGATCATTATGAAATTTGTCATGGCTTTTGACATTGACATGTAGATGAGAACGAGTAATATTGGTGTCATTCGGCAAAAAACATGGCCACCAGCGGCCATCTTGGATTTAAAAACTCAATCCATTATCACGGGCTACAGGCTGTACTGTTCATCTGATCATCATGAAATTTGTCGTGGATGTTAATATTGACATGTAGATGGGACCGAGTCATTTTGGGTCGTTCGGCCAAAAAACATGGCTGCCAGCAGCGTTCTTGGATTTTACTCTTTGCATCACTAAATTCTTTGGCACGGCTACAGGTCGTAGCTTTGGTCGGATCTTCATGAAATTTGTCATGGATGTTAAAATGACATGTAGATGGGAACGAGTCATTTTGGGGTTGTTCGGCCAAAAAACATGGCTGCCAGCAGCGTTCTTGGATTTTACTCTTTGCATGACTAAATTCTTTAGCACGGGCTACATGTCGTACCTTTGGTCAGATCTTCATGAAATTTGTCATGGATGTTCGCAATGACATGTAGATGGGAAGGAGTCATTTTGGAGTCATTCGGGTAAAAAACATGGCCGCCAGTGGCCATATTGTATTTCAATATTCAATCCATTAGCACAGGCTACAGGTCGTATTGTTTGTCTGATCATCATGAAATTTGTCATGGATGTTAATATTGACATGTAGATGAGAAAGAATCATTTTGGGGTCATTCGGACATGGCCACCAGCAGCCATCTTGGATTTACTCTTACATGACTAAATCCTTTGACACAGGTCTTTGGCTACAGGTCGTATCTTTTGTCGGATCATCATGAAATTTGTGATGACATTGTAAATGGGAATGAGTCGCTTTGGGGTCGTTCAGCAAAAAACATGGCTGTCGGCTGCCATATTGGTTTTACTCTTTGCATAACGAGGCCTTTCAACTTTCCACATTCCTAATCACTCCATTGACTGTAACACATGACATTATTCCCTTTCCAAGTTGAGCTACAGTGTCATTGACACTTTCATTTGAGTATGCGAGTTCATAAACAGTTTGAGTGCTATGGTCATATGGAAATTGCGATTTTGTGGGACGCATGAATCGCTCCATAAAATGAACTTTGTTGTTTCTGGGCAAATTATATCGAGAATAGTTACAAGAGCACTTGCAATTGAATTTCCATCTCTGCCTCCAATGTGTTCTGACCATAATGCGTTATAGTTAGTTTTGTTTTCGGAGCAATTGCCAGTTAAGTTGAATATGGTTAGCTATCGTTTATAATTGCATTTTGCATTTGACACATTTGGTTTTGGAAGTGTTATAACGTTCTCCGTGTCAAAACACACAACAACATTTTTGCTTTCACGTTTTCGTTGGGCACAAGAATTTTCTTTGTCATTTTGATGGGCCAGGTATTTTGCAAGAGCTTCATCGGGGACCAGATTTCCATTTTGGCACTGAAGTACTTTGTATTCCTCGCAAACGTTGCATCTGTCCTATTTCGGAACATGAAATCCTACATTATATTGGGTATTGAAGATCATAGTTCTGCAAATATTCAATTTAACAGGTGCATTAGTGATGCGGACCAGACCGCTTTGGACTGGTCCGATCCGCGGTCCGGTCCGGACCGGGCATCACCGGACAGCTTTTTGCCGCCAGTCCGGTACTCTCCGGTCCGGTCCACTATTTTACTTCAGTTATAATAAATAAAACTATCGCGAATATTATTGCTTATTTGCCGTCATATCAATTAGCAACGATGTATTGACGCATTCAAGTGGTTAATATCTATTAAACGTTTGATGCCACGAAAACAATGTATAGATGTACTTTGTATACATACATGTCACTTCTTTATAATGAAAGTGCCAGTGTGTGCGGCCGCCTGCTTTGATGTCGCCGATTTCCAACACTATGTAGCACCCTACCAATGCGACAAACATGCAACTGAATGAGTATGAAACTATTGTCATAAACAGTGTAACATGGCATCAACTAATCAATTTGGATGGATATCGAATCGAGTATTCTATTGTTTTTCACAGTTATAATTATCGAAGAAACATGCAAACCACATTACATAGTACATACACAAGACAGTCACATTAATCAAATAGTATTATAGTAGTTGTACTTAGGTATATAACTGTAATTGTCAGGAATATACAATCAGCCATCACAATCTCCAAGACTCCAATATTAATGTATTAGTCATATTAGTACACATTTGTATAATTGTCATCAGTATACCGGTAGCTATTTCGTTTAAATTTCAATTTAATGAAAATAAGTATGATGCGAATCATGCATACGATCAGTTGAGTGCCATGTTAGATTGGTTGTAACACATTCTGGCCCTAGCTAGCTATATATCTGTCCAATACATTTAATTAGTGCACGTTCGCAGTCCTAGAAATACTATTATCGTGCATCGTTCCCAGTATATCCCACCAGAGACAGACAATGATGCATACAATCGGCAAACAATGTAAGTTTTAACATATATGGACTCATTGCAATGCACTGAACACAATAACCTTATAATTTGTAGTATACAGAGTAAAAACTTTTAGAAAACAGAGAATTCATAACATGTAGCCTATTATAGGTGGACCGGACCGGTCCAGGCATGTGTACCGAACCAGAATGGACCGTACCGGACTGGACCGCCTTGGCAGTGGAACGAACCACTAAGGTGCATACTCCTTTTCCGCACACCATCTTGTATACATGTACATAGCGTACATTTTAGGTAGAGTTAGTCCAGGTTCTAGATATACTCTATGGGACGAAGATGTACAATAGTGCGATGGAATGTGCGGGAATGATTCGATGTGTTGTTTCGCGTGATCTATTTTATCCGTTGACGTTGTCATCTTAACGCGTTTGCCTCGTTTATCGACATAGGCTGGTGACTGTTGTTCATGGAACTAGCTCAAACGCCTTTAGCTGACATCTAAATGTCGAAAGATAAAACCCTTTACAAACTCTAAATTTTGTGTCATATATGGTGAAGTAGTATGCAATAGAGAATTTTTTTCATTGATTCATGTTATCGGCAGCCCGTGATCGTTCTTTAATTGAGCGATCCGTTGTGCTACCATAGAAGGCATATTTCTCATCGCTCAACCGCCAGAATGATGAGTGGATTTTGTGTCTCGTGTCATCTGATATTAACAGCAAACATTTGAATCGACATCTACCATGACAATCCTTCCTAGTCTTAACGGAACGAGCAAGCTGCTGACATTCGATTTCGTGTAGCTCTCACCTGATTGCTGCAAGCGTTTTTGTGTGTTCAGATGGCATGAATCGGGGTCGCGCATGTGTTTTCTAGATTGCGGTTTGTCGGGTGGTTTATCACCACAGAGCTCATCGAACATTTGTAGGGTCTGATTTACATGTATAGATCTCGGGTATCAACTTTGAAACAGCACTTCGATTCTAAATGCCGAATGTAACGTTCAAACTCGCTGCGTTCAGATGTGTCGGTCACTGTTCAAACTCGCTGCGTACAGATGTATTGGTCACTGTTCAAACTCGCTGCGTACAGATGTATTGGTCACTATTATCTGCAGATAGGTGAGTGATTTTTGTATGTTTGACACAAGTTCAGTAGCTTCGTTGATGTCAAATGAAATCCCAGAAATTTAATGTCCAGTAACTCGAGATTACTCAGCTGACAGGTAGCCACTCGAGATTACTCAGCAGACAGGTAGCCACTCGAGATTACTCAGTTGACAGGTAGCCAATATTGCAGTTCCAGGAGAAATTCTGGTATGAGACATATATAAATATTTCAGACTATGACAACTTCTGACTGCTGGCATATCATTATGGTTCAAATTTTGACATTCTGAGACGTCCATGAATTGTAGGTTCATCACACCAGGTAGAAAACATAAGAGTTGATATTGGACACCGTGATAAATTCAAAGATTTTAGATTACGACTCCTCACAAAGCCGGCTGTTAGTTCAAAGGGGGGAGGACAGGATCAGACAAATTTACGTGTTATTGTATTGTATATATGATTGGGTTAATGTTTTAATGTCTAAAACTGTCTCGGCACAAGTATAAACTGGTATTTGATTTTTTTTTTATGGCGCTAAATCTACACATTTGATCGGCCAGTGTTACATGCTCACATTGTTTTATGTACTGTATATAATGTAAATGTATGTTTATATACAGAGATGTAGTGCTATGTTTGTGGTGGTGGTAAAATGCATATTATTATTGGTATATTATTTTATAATCCAAATCAAAACCTATATTGTACCCCAGGCACAGTACGATATACATAGGTTT
The DNA here is from genome assembly GCA_032622095.1 of Siphonodentalium dalli. Lineage (NCBI taxonomy): Eukaryota > Metazoa > Mollusca > Scaphopoda > Gadilida > Siphonodentaliidae > Siphonodentalium > Siphonodentalium dalli. Next base: position 47,987,168 of record CP136063.1, on the reverse strand, counting down.
GTGATCACAGGGAACACCATACTATCAGATGTTATGTTTAGAGATCAGAACAATTCGCCATTTGGTGTTGATTTCAAGCCTGCACATGTACATTTGAAATGTGTCCATTGCAGCTTACAATCAACATTATCACATCCAACATATTTTTGCCTTGTCACCATGAGCCGTCTGACAGTAACTGAACAGATCAACTGAGTTGGCAGCTTCATTGATTGGAATATTGGTCAAAGGTAACGCAGTTTGTGTATAAAATTCCAACAATTTCTGGCAGTACAGCTGTTCTGAAGAACCACAATGCTTTTTCACAGATTATATACCAAAGTTCAATATTGGGTTTGATGCATTGAATGTGAATGCTGTCTTTGTCCATAGAGCGTAATCACCGAAAAAACTTTGCAGGTGAATAATTGGCTGGCAATAATAACTATGATCAGTTTTGAGTGCTGGCGTGTTGACATTGTCATGCAGACAAAAATGTTTTTTCGCCCATCATGTCCTGGAAATGTTTACTTCATTTCCAAAACGCCTTTGCCACAACACTCATATTCAATGAATGCATCTGGTGAAGCACCTATGTAGGGATATTCGGTTCTTATAACTAAACCATATTTTGTTTTCCTTTAAAGGTACTCAACCCGATAAAACTCCTCTCAATTACTATTTCAATGGCTTCGGGGGTCAAAAATATTTGATTCGAGTCGAGGAAGTCACCCATCAAAGCTCAGATTTGTTAGATATCGATTTCAGGGAGAAGAGGTCTCCGAAGTCACCCTCTAGGCTGGTCCCTGGTGTCACTTATGAACTGGTTGGAATCGGGATAACAGACAGATTTAATTAGTGATCGAGCAGGATTCTTAACATTTGTCTGACACTCAGATTTGACTCTTGATGCTGTGACTCTAGCTACCTGCTCTAAACTTATTCCACCTTTTCATACCAGACTGAGCTTTCGCCATTCTCTCTACTGTCGCACAAATATTTTCCAGCAGTGTTTTGATTTGTTCTACAAGTTCCTCAAAGTCATTGTGGTGGAATTGTCATCGAACAGGAGTTGTAATTGTTGAGGCAATTCTTTTGATGCAGTCACTGGTTTGTAATTTTGTGAATATCCAAGTATGATTGAAAGATTGGCTGGTTTCTATGGAATCCTATTAGGGCCACTTGCTAATGGCGCTTTCGGCGCGCACTTTTTGTCGCTTCCGGCGCGCGCCATTAGGGAGTGGACCTAATAGTATGCCTAATGGCGCTTTTGGCGCGCGCCGAAAGCGACAAAAAGTGCGCCATTAGTAACGCGCCGAAAGCGACAAAATGTGCGCCGTTACGGCGCACATTTTGTCGCTTTCGGCATGCCGAAACATGCGCTAATATCGCACATTTTGTCGCTTTCGGCGCGTTACTAATGGCGCACTTTTTTTCGCTTTCGGCGTGTGCCGAAAGCGCCATTAGGAAGTGGCCCTAATAGGATTCCATAGGTTTCCCTTTCTGGTTTAGCTTGTCAAACAAATCCGCAAATTCACTCTCTGTAGGTTTGGAAACATTTTGTAGTTTACAAGGTGTAGACTTAACAGGTTTGGATATCCGGTGATAACAATGAGTCAATGGCTGTATTTCAACTGTAGTCAATGTCTCTCTTACCTTCTTATATTGTACCTTGTATTGTACCTTATATTGTACCTTATATTGTACCTTATATTGTACCTTGTATTGTACCTTATATTGTACCTTGTCTTTTTAAGATGAAGGTTGTAGCCAGCACTTTTTACCTGGGTAACTGTCTTTTTGCCCCTATGTTTCAATGTAGCCTCCAATGTAAACAAAATAGCACCAACAAGTCAATTGTTTCCTTTCTCTTTCTGTAATCATCCTGCTGCAACCTAGGGCTTCACGATATGATCAAAAATATTATTGATATTGTATGCTTTCATGAAAAGCCGCGAACGAGCGTTGGCAGTTTGCGTATTTTCGTTGTATACATAACATTTCCATGTTACTTCCAGTTGTAATTGAAAGTAAGATCTAAACGATAAGTTTACGTAATATAGTAATGTTTATTGAATTAACACCGCATTTTAATGAAAGAACATACAGGTAAAACAATAATAACAAAAGTGGCTAACAATATGAAGGTGACTTGCACAGAGACATATTTACATGCGATAGAAGGTTTTGACATATTTCCGCCTTTCGTTGTCACGTTCTTTTACTGAACCATTGTCGTCTTGTTTAAATCCGAAGAATGACCACACAGGAGAAGTAACAACATTGCTTTTACTAATGAGATCCATCGTAAACATGAGAGGTGTACGAATTCTCATTTGTTTGTTGCTTATATACAGAAAATAGTTTACAGTCATTAGGCTAATTTAATGACAACAATGACTCTGCTTTAGGGACAAGCCAACTTCGAACTTATAACATAAATGGCTTCACACCAGATTATCCACATACAATACAACCTGTGAAAACACTGCTTATATCACCACAACAGTCTTTAATCAACGAACTCAATTACTGAATGAGTAGCCTTCTTTTCACGTTAATCATTTGTAACGCCTTTAGCAATACAGCGGACTCTTTGTCTAGCCAGCCACCAATGCGGGTGACAGTCACAGCTATTTGCACGTTATCACACTGTCGGATAGAATGCGCCTACATGAAACTTTTTGTTTTATATAATTCAAATTTATTAAACTTTGGAAATCTATCGTTGATGACGATAATTTAGTTTTGGGTTGATACGATACGATAATTTAAAAATATATCAACATTCGATAATATATCGATATACCATGAAGCCCTACTGCAACCCAAGACTGGCCTTCAGATTCAAAAGACCAATTTGTTTCAAATAGTTTCGTCAACTGTGGAGAATCACTTTCTCTGTAAAGAGTCTTAACTGTTGACGCAACTGTTTTGAAGTCTTTGGCAGATATGTAATTGCCCAAAGGCTGAGGAAAAATTTCTGTTTGTTTTTAGCAACCTAGCAACACTGCTCATATTGGTTCTTGTTTTTATGTGTAACAAATACAGGTAAGTGGGTATCTGACCAGGTAACACGAGTTCTAGGGTAAGCAACACCAAACCTAGCACACCAGAATGACAGAAACCAAGTCAGAGTGAACCACTGGCAGGTTGACCAATAAGGCCTTTTTTGTTAATCAACAGAAGTTTTAGTAAGAAAGAAAAATGGCTTAAACATATTCGTCATTTTACCCACATAATATTGGCGGAGCAAAAATGTAATGGATGTCAAGAACAAGAGGAGAGCGTCTGCAAAGTATATGAAAGAAAGGGGATATATTAGGGTCAGGGTCCCAATCACATGCAGATACTGTGTTCCTCGTGTTCTTGGCAAACATTTTGAGTTGGAGCGCAAGGTCCCGGAGCGGCTGAAATATTTTTGAAAAGTAATTAAGAACGTACAGGTCGAAAGAGGATAATTAAAATCAAAGACACCTAAGAATTTGTAATTTAAGGAAAAAGGTAAAACTTTCAAAGACCAAAGAGGTAAAGTTTTTAAAAGTCAAAAGATAAATACAAACAATAGGATCTTCCTCAGTTGCAAGTCGCTAACCTGTGCCATATTAAGCATATGAACACAAACTTTTCGGCCTTTACTTGCAAAGGCTGAGGAACAATTTTCTGTTTGTTTTTTTAGCAACACTCCTCATCTTGGTTCTTTATATTATCTTCATCCTTCTGTCTCTGTTCCCCAGCGGTGCCCAGCTGCTCAAGATGATATGCATGGAGGATGAACTGTTCACATGGAGGATGAACTGTTCAGAGAGTTTGGATTGTATCTTCCTTCAACGCTGGGTTTTTATTTGTTTCCTTCATCATGCCTATTACTTTTGCCAAAAGTTCTATTTCACTATCTTCCCGAACAATTAATGGATTCAACATTACGCGCCCATTTCGCACATAGTTCTTTTGAGAATCTATGGCAACTGTCCTCTACATATGTAGATATAATTTCATTTCGCTGTCATTTAATCCATGGATCCATGGACGAATAGCTGTTTTGTTCACACTTTGAGAATGCATAACACATTTTGTTACTATAACTTTACTTGCGAAGACTTTTGCATGAATATTCGAGACCATATTCTAATGCTCAATTTGATAGCTCATAGCAAGTTTACGATGTTTCGGCCATGTGACACATCATCCATGTTCAACGGGAATTACGACGAGAAAAAGAATATTACACCGAAATTACTAACAATCGTAGTTATGTTGAACTGAATTTTTTCAAAAATATTTTTTTTAACTTATGATATTCTCCGCATTATACATCACATAAATTTACAACAAAACAAGATAATATAACTAAACTCAAATTGATTCTACTATTCTATTTAAACAAAAAATCCTTTTCTGAATCCACCAAAGTTATTTCAATTCTTTTCTCCTGAAAAAGAAAGAAGAAATACAATTTTAGTTGCAGCAGATTTTTTTATATTCATATTGGTTCAAAGAGTTTTGTTATCTATACGCGAAACGAGTGCTCTGCGAATTTATGCACCCAATCTAATGTTTACAAACACCTTTTAGGCATAACTAGGTCAAATTAATATTTGTGTTGTATTTCCTATTGAAAGTCAAAATATGTTGCTAATTGCTCTTTCAAATAGCCAGAAGTTTGTTTGCCTAGCTTCTATAGTAGGCAACCATATGATTGGAATACGACCACAAAATGTGGTCGGATTGTCACGAGCATGTGGTTGCCCCAGTAAACATTGACAGTTGGAAGGAGGTGAAGCTACCCACAATTCAATAGCGCCACCGGCAAACCAGGCCATGTTGACACCCAAGTCAAGTTGGAGACTGTTGGAAAGAATATTCAAATCAAATTGTGTTTATAGACTTAAAAACTTACGTGTGACACTGTGTGACACTCAAATTTTAATTAAATCCATGATTGAGTAGTCTATCGAATATCATGAACACTGCGCGCACATATTTTATTGGGATACATGCCATCTTTGTTTTGTTTTGTTTTTTGGCGGCCATCTCGGATAATTGAGATGTGTTTGTATCACGCTAATGAGATCACTGAATTTCAGATTATCAGCCAAACCGCATTATTTCATAACACCACAAACAATAGAAAATTAACACAGCTCTTCGTGCGGGATAATCTTTAAAGCCAGTAACACCTCAGTCATACTGACAGACTGTACAAGCATACCGATAATGGGGATTATTAAAGCTAACATGCTTGTTGTGGCTTCTAAGTAAACAAATTACCAGTTTTTTATGGAGGCATGATGTTAAAGGACTCTTATTTGCAATTAAGACCCTCGCAATAAATGCTTCAACAAACGCTCTTTAATGGCTACCCTATAAATCAAGGGTGTGCGTCTTTACCGAGGGCAACTGAGAACAAGCTTATAAAATACCATATATGCATTAAATAACGTGTTATAATACTTGAAATCTGTACAGTATATAGACATCGATAGTTTCATTAAAATATTTACCGTTATGCATTTTAACTGAATTATACTTAACTAATCGCAAAAACAAATACAGATGTTTGTTCTCGGGTCGAATGTCTTCTCCGTTTGACATGAGTGTGAACACGTTTATTAAATTAAATTTATAATTTGCTATAGCAGATTTCATATATAAAAAAACTCCCATCAGCTTTTATCCAGGCTTTGGGCCGGCAGACATTGGTCTGGCAGCTTTAAAGTTTTTTTGATCTAGTGCCTAGATGTTGCATGTGCGCACACATATTTGGTAATAACAAAACGTTTTAATGTTTAAAGTGCTTGTGCTATGTTGCACTTATTTTAGCACTCGAGCTCGATCAGTTGAGGCTCGGCACAATTTAGCCCACATTGAAGGGGAGTATCTGACTTTGCCCTTTGAGACTTTTTATTTATGGGTCCTATTCAGGTTACCCTGTCTTAAAGTCATTTGTTTTTGGCGTTTTATGAATTGAGTTGCCCTCGCCATTTTCCGGGCTTGGGATCGGCTCATCTTACGACAAGGCTGATTGCAACAAATATGGCCATTGCTTTCCATATGGCTGGTGCCTGCAGTAATGCAGGAAGAACGTCTGAGTAAACATTGATCCGGACATAATATGGAACATAATGGATAATTTATATGTATTTACATAACATCTTTATTGGTTTATAATCCAATAATTTACAACTGCTAGACTCAGTACGCGATGCAGCCAAATTTAACTCACGATGAGATTCTCACAGAAATAAAGCAGAAATGATTAACACATATGATAGCAGTTAAAATACGCACGAGCACGAAGATATGGATATGGTATGAACAGGGGCGCCGGAAGCATCCAAGGGCAGGGGGGGCAGAGCCTACAAAAAGGGCACTTTTCCGCAAAAAAGGGCATTTTCTCCGCAAACTCGGGAAAATAACCATAAATTCATTGTGACAAAAATCCCTATTTTAATGGCATTTTTCGGTTTTTATGGCCGTTTTGTGATAAAATTGACAAAAAATTAATATTCCTTGTGAAATTGGTGGTATTTGGACCAAAAAAGTCACATTTTGCTATAAAAACCTGAGATTAAACACACAAAAGCATTTTCTGTCTCCAGAAAAAGGGCAAGTCCTGCCCCCGCTCGCCCCCTTGGTCAAGGGCAGGGGGGTCAGCTGCCCCCTCTTCCGGCACCCCTGGGTATGAAACAATGAGATTCGTGGATATATCCCTCAGGCTCATTGCCATAGAGGCAACCCCCATAATCATTGTGGAACTGACACAGGGGCAAGTTATAGAAGCACTGTTTTCGATATATAAACTATGTCAAACAAAAAATGGACATACAGAGCTGACGTTTCTCTGACTCATCACCATGGAGGTGACCCCATGAGCGTTGGGGGGAAAATGGAGACGCAGAGGGCAAGCTATAAAAGTAACGAACTGGGAATTTAAACACTGACAATAACAAACGAACAAACGAAACATGACTATTCAGAAATGACCCCCCCTCCGCCTCCGCCTCATCGCGATGGAGGCGACCCCATAATCATTGGGGAAAATGGAGATGCAGGGGCAAGTTATAGAAGCTTTCTAGACATATATATGTCAAATAAAGTATGGCTATTCAGAACTGATCCCTCTCCGCCATGGTGGCAACCCCATAATCATTGGGGAAAATGGAGACACAGATGAATGTTCTTAAGCACTATAACTACGATTGAACTGATGGTGTGTTATGCTCGTAAACCACATTACTTTGGACAGGGATAGGATTTCCATTTTCTGGAGTATTTGTCTGAATTCTGACACGATTTGTAATACCATTTATCACAATGGGAACACTGAACCATGTTATCAAATATATCGGGTATAGCACATCCCAGCTGGGCACAGTGTTTGGTGATGATGACACTAGTACACTTCAGTTTTGTTTTACAACATGGGTTGTTTTTTGGGAAAGGAGTGAAATTTTTCAACGAAAGACAATTAAGTGAGATCGCATCAAGTGTTGTTGAAATCTGGTAGTCTCAGTCGTACCGTGGTTTGGATTGAAACAAAATTCTACTAAGTTTGCCAGTGAAAAGATTCGACAGTCATCAGAGTTTTATTGTTTCTGTGTGTGTGGTATTTTTATGGTTACTCCTCCAATATTTATCCCGGATATATATGCAAGGCGCTATATGGGAGACCATTATTTGTGATTAACCCTTTACCCAACAGAATGCATTGGCTTAACACATATTAAAAATGATAAAATTGTCAAAGAATGTAGAAAAATATTATTAAAATTGTTAAAAAATGTAAGAGAAAATTATAAAATTGTTAAAGAATGTAAGAAAAAAAAGGTAAAAAGTGTTAAAAACAGATTTTTTTTAGGCCAATGCATTCTCTTATATATGCGAGGCGACCTATGGTCGACTCGCATATATAAGAGAATGCATTGGCACAGGGCATAACTGTAACCATCACATTGTGGTCAATGAACCGGTTCCAAAGCTGTATTTGCATTGAGGTAGTAAGAGGGTCAATTTCAGAAAACAATTAATAGAAAACATACACTGCATATGTGGATGCTACCCAATGGCTGTATCCAGTGTGATGTATTTGGCCAATTAGTCTGTCATGTCCAAAAGAGGCAAAACAGTTACTACCTAAGGGTAAATACAACCCAGTTGACATATCTCTAGTTGGAGCAAACAAAGTGTCTTGAAAACCCATTATGTGATTGAACTGATCATTGACTGAAGCTGATGAAATTTGAGCCTGATCAATATCACTTTCTTCTTCCACCTCTTCTGCTTCTCCGTATTTTACAAATTGTACAATGTCATTGCAGCCATTGGAAATTAACACTCCGTCTCACTCATCCTATAACCTAAAAAAGCTTTTCTGAGTTGGTAATTTCCCACACCTAATCTGCCCCGTAGATATTCGGAGTGATAAAATTTTGCGTTAAATGACTCTGAAGTGTTATTGGTAATGCCGGAAAGACTTATAAAGGCTTCAAAATCCATGCTTCGGCATACATCATTATATCTGTTTTCATGCTCTTATCAAAATATAACTTAGCAGCAGAACTCCACTTATTTGAAACGTTTTGATATGAATTAATTCGAAATCTTCAATAGACCGCGATTTTAGCATATCTGAAAGGTCTGTAATATACATGGGAATCTCGGGGTTTTGTACCCCAAGTTTATATTCTAAGTGATGGCTAAAATCTTGTTTTTAGTGGTTCCAACAATATATTATCTTCATTTGAGGGAATATTTCTTTCACAGCTTTGGTGAATGCTGCCTCACGATCCATTACAATGGGGATCTCTTTGTTTGACATATTAGTAATTTTATTAGTGACATTTTCGAAAAAACGCAAGTGAAATTTGTCAAATTTTCTTTCATGTAGTAAGAAAGCGATTGGAAATACAAGAGATCCTTCATTAATAGAAACCCTAATGGTCAAGGTAGAGACGTAGAAATCACCTATGTTGTAGGTGGTGTCGTATCCTAAGACTAAAGGGTGAGTTCCCGTGTCAACTTCCAACAGTTCGTTAACGACTGAAGACCATTCAGGACAACACAGAACAAGTCTTGATCTATGATGCCCAATTCCGGAATGCCCTTTAGTTGCTGACCCAACTGTAAAACGTTTGCGATTGTATCCCTTGATATTCTCCGAGAGTCTAACTCTTTTTGTCTCACGTATCTTACTTGGCGAATATCTCTTGGATTCAAAATACCCTGATATGCAGAAGGTACATGGCTAGCAACAACATTTTTATATACCTTAGCTGGATTCTGATTCGTTACAGATGATTTGACTTCCCTCATTACCGATGGTGCTGTTCTTTTGAACGGACGATGATTTGTTTTAGCATTGCCATGAGGAGTTTCTTTAAATTGGCTTGAGTCGCCAATATTTTCTACCAAAATAAGATTGGGATTTTCCTTCAGTATATATGCATTCCTTTGAAAAGCACCAGATGATTTGTCTTCACCATCAAGATGCATGTGAAAATAGTGGATTACCACGAGGAAGGCGAGCATTACCCTTACTTTGCCACCTGTAACCGTCACATCTCCAGTCATCTTTATGAATATCATTCTCGTAAGCGATCAAATATACTTGAAGTCGGCGGGTATATAGTCGACGTCTCCATCCATACGTCTGTCCGTCCATACGAACATTTTGCATTATTGTTCAGCAACCGCTGAGCAGATTTAGCTGATATTTGGTATGTTGATAGAGCAGCATGGGGGAACAGCTACATGCATAGCGCGGGTTTCGTCCACCCATTTTCACCAGAGTTATTGCCCTTTTTTTACTTAGAAAATTCAATTTTTCTCTTGTTTTTTTTTGTTTCTAGATGATAGCGTGAGTTTTGGTGGTACGATCATTTTAGGGTCCTGCGAATATTCTATTCGATTCGAGATTCGATTCGAAAGTCAAATTCGATTCGAGTTCGATTCGAAATTGCCAACTCGAAATTTCGAATATACACTTATAAAAAAAGTAGGTGGTTTACAGGCAGGTACACATGTCGATCGTAGCTGTTTTGTGCCATTTAAGTACAGAAAATGATGTATATATGCACCTTATAATTATCATTGTACATCGCGATTATATATATTAAATATAAGTATTGACAGCAATTAGCCACTATAGGACAACTAAATACGTCTGATTTCTATCTTTGAACATGGTAGCCAAAAGCTTGGAGATCGCAGATGGACCGACGCGCCTGAATTATAACTTTTCATCAAACAGCTAATAGACCATGGTAAAAAAATAAGTCAGTCAAAAGTGATGTTCTGTAAATTTTTGCATTGAGGCTGGTTAGCTATCGTTTATAATTGCATTTTGCATTTGACACATTTGTTTTTGGAAGTGTTATAACGTTCTCCATGTCAAAACACACAACAACATTTTTGCTTTCACGTTTTCGTTGGGCACAAGAATTTTCTTTGTCATTTTGATGGGCCAGGTATTTTGCAAGAGCTTCATCGGGGACCAGATTTCCATTTTGGCACTGAAGTACTTTGTATTCCTCGCAAACGTTGCATCTGTCCTATTTCGGAACATGAAATCCTACATTATATTGGGTATTGAAGATCATAGTTCTGCAAATATTCAATTTAACAGGTGCATTAGTGATGCGGACCAGACCGCTTTGGACTGGTCCGATCCGCGGTCCGGTCCGGACCGGGCATCAGCGGACCGCTTTTTGCCGCCGGTCCGGTACTCTCCGATCCGGTCCACTATTTTACTTCAGTTATAATAAATAAAACTATCGCGAATATTATTGCTTATTTGCCGTCATATCAATTAGCAACGATGTATTGACGCATTCAAGTGGTTAATATCTATTAAACGTTTGATGCCACGAAAACAATGTATAGATGTACTTTGTATACATACATGTCACTTCCTTATAATGAAAGTGCCAGTGTGTGCGGCCGCCTGCTTTGATGTCACGATTTCCAACACTATGTAGCACCCTACCAATGCGACAAACATGCAACTGAATGAGTATGAAACTATTTGTCATAAACAGTGTAACATGGCATCAACTAATCAATTTGGATGGATATCGAATCGAGTATTCTATTGTTTTTCACAGTTATAATTATCGAAGAAACATGCAAACCACATTACATAGTACATACACAAGACAGTCACATTAATCGAATAGTATTATAGTAGTTGTACTTAGGTATATAACTGTAATTGTCATGACTATACAATCAGCCATCACAATCTCCAAGACTCCAATATTAATGTATTAGTCATATTAGTACACATTTGTATAATTGTCATCAGTATACCGGTAGCTATTTCGTTTAAATTTCAATTTAATGAAAATAAGTATGATACGAATCATGCATACGATCAGTTGAGTGCCATGTTAGATTGGTTGTAACACATTCTGGCCCTAGCTAGCTATATATCTGACTTTTATCTGTCCAATACATTTAATTAGTGCACGTTCGCAGTCCTAGAAATACTATTATCGTGCATCGTTCCCAGTATATCCCACCAGAGACAGACAATGATGCATACAATCGGCAAACAATGTAAGTTTTAACATATATGGACTCATTGCAATGCACTGAACACAATAACCTTATAATTTGTAGTATACAGAGTAAAAACTTTTAGAAAACAGAGAATTCATTAACATATAGCCTATTATAGGTGGACCGGACCGCTTTGGACCGGTCCAGGCATGTGTACCGAACCGGAATGGACCGTACCGGACTGGACCGCCTTGGCAGTGGAACGAACCACTAAGGTGCATACTCCTTTTCCGCACACCACCTTGTATACATGTACATAGCATACATTTTAGGTAGAGTTAGTCCAGGTTCTAGATATACTCTATGGGACGAAGATGTACAATAGTGCGATGGAATGTGCGGGAATTATTCAATGTGTTGTTTCGCGTGATCTATTTTATCCGTTGACGTTGTCATCTTAACGCGTTTGCCTCGGTTATCGACATAGGCTGGTGACTGTTGTTCATGGAACTAGCTCAAACGTCTTTAGCTGACATCTAAATGTCGAAAGATAAAACTCAAAATTTTGTGTCATATATGGTGAAGTAGTATGCAATAGAGAATTTTGTTCATTGATTCATGTTATCGGCAGCCCGTGATCGTTCTTTAATTGAGCGATCCGTTGTGCTACCATAGAAGGCATATTTCTCATCGCTCAACCGCCAGAATGATGAGTGGATTTTGTCTCTCGTGTCATCTGATATTAACAGCAAACATTTGAATCGACATCTACCATGACAATCCTTCCTAGTCTTAACGGAACGAGCAAGCTGCTGACATTCGATTTCGTGTAGCTCTCACCTGATTGCTGCAAGCGTTTCTGTGTGTTCAGATGGCATGAATCGGGGTCGCGCATGTGTTTTCTAGATTGCGGTTTGTCGGGTGGTTTATCACCACAGAGCTCATCGAACATTTGTAGGGTCTGATTTACATGTATAGATCTCGGGTATCAACTTTGAAACAGCACTTCGATTCTAAATGCCGAATGTAACGTTCAAACTCGCTGCGTTCAGATGTGTCGGTCACTGTTCAAACTCGCTGCGTACAGATGTATTGGTCACTGTTCAAACTCGCTGCGTACAGATGTATTGGTCACTATTATCTGCAGATAGGTGAGTGATTTTTGTATGTTTGACACAAATTCAGTAGCTTCGTTGATGTCAAATGAAATCCCAGAAAATTAATGTCCAGTAACTCGAGATTACTCAGAGCTCTCTGACAGGTAGCCACTCGAGATTACTCAGCTGACAGGTAGCCACTCGAGATTACTCAGTTGACAGGTAGCCAATATTGCAGTTCCAGGAGAAATTCTTGTATGAGACATATATAAATATTACAGACTATGACAACTTCTGACTGGCATATCATTATGGTTCAAATTTTGACATTCTGAGACGTCCATGAATTGTAGGTTCATCAAACCAGGTAGGAAACATAAGAGTTGATATTGGACACCGTGATAAATTCAAAGATTTTAGATTACGACTCCTCACAAAGCCGGCTGTTAGTTCAAAGGGGGGAGGACAGGATCAGACAAATTTACGTGTTATTGTATTGTATATATGATTGGGTTAATCATTGCACCCCAGTTTCCTGTAATTCATGGAGCACGAACAAAGCATGAATATTCATGGTTATTCATGAATATTCATTCTTTATTCATGATTCATATTCATGGTTATGCTTGTTCATGGTTAATCATGGTTTTAAAGTCTGAATTAGCATGAATATATATGAACTTTTGGAAATAGTAAATTTTGCAGGTTTATAAGGTAGGAAAAAGTGTGGATAAGCATGAATTATTGCAAACATTAAATTCTAATAGCCATGGAAGTATGAATAAACATGAATAAACATGAATGTATTAATGGATTTATATATAATAGTTTTTGTATATATTTTGAGTAAGAAATGTTGGCAAGTCTAATGCAGTGTGTTTAACATTTAAATACAAATAGGATAGCAATTTTATATCATGAATAACCATGAATATTTTAAGTCTAATATTTAATAAAAAAAATTCTGGAATTCATCCTTCCATGAACAACCATGAACAATAAGCAATTATAACAATAAAATCAGACCAGACTGTGTTTACTAATTAAAGATGGATTATCCCTTCGTAAACAGTCGTAAACACGTTTTATATATTTTGCGGTATTAAGTAATAATGTCGAAGACACCTGTCTGGAAATGCTTCTATCAATTAATATTCATTTTATATAAATATTTTCTTATATGATGATAAGGAAGTTGACATATATAATTCCCTTATCGAAATGGTTGTTTGCTGCCAGTTAGCGGCATGTTTGCAGCAAATGGTTTGTTCGCAGAAAGTCAATTGCACATATTCACAGATCTTTGCCGCAAACTTTTTGTTTGCAGTAAATTTTGTTAATGTTTGCTGCAACTTTGCAGAAAATTTAGATTCGAGGCAAACCATTCGCGATAAGTTCACAGTAAATTTTATATTAGTTTCAAGTTCGCAGTTAGTGCATTGGAATCTTTGTTCGCCACATGTGCGTTTTAAACTTGGAATATTTAAATTTTGTTTTCACCATATATTTGTTTAAAGTTTGTGTTTGATAATTTGCATCATTAATTTCAACATAATCCACAGCAAAATAAATCAATTCTGTGTGAAACGCCGTGGTAACATGTGATTTACCGTGGGGACATTTTTCCTAATTTCGGGGGCTGATTTTTTTTTTTAAATTCCGATCTAACAAGCGATGGATTATGCAATTTATGGACAACAAAATTCAAAATAATGTTTTTAAAAGGTTCAATACCCCATGTGGCTTTATCAGTTCTTTTATCGAATAGCTTTATTGTCGCGATCCTGGGTTTATAATCATGAAAACAAATCAAATATATCGTGGGGGGATGTGCCTTTGAAATCGAAAGTAATAAATTGAAAAGTGAAAAACGGGAACTGGAATATGGAATTGAGTCATACAAAATGTGCGACGTTTTAGATATATCATTTATTAATATAATGCCAATGTAAATCATTGTTTGTATATATTTTGTGTAGAAATAATCCTGATGAAGCAAAATACCCATAAAACAACCTCAACGATCCGTTTCTTTCTGCAAGCCGCTTTTTCAAACAGGCGAAATTTTGCGCGGTCAAAATTACTCTAATTTTCAAAATTGAAAACCGTCGCACACAATCAGTGGATCTGTTGAACTTGAGGGAACTTTGAGGAATATAATTATATGGAATATGATTATTATGACAGTGTGTGCACATCGTAAAACTATAAAATTGGAATACCGTAATCATTCTTCGTCATTATTATGTGAAGGCAATACTAGTAGTAGTGCTGTTTACAATACATCCAAATTTCAATTCGAAGTGAGATGGTGTCTTGACACGGAAACCGGCGAGCTCGCCGATTTTGAATGGGATGAACAGTGGAGACTGGATAGGAAAATGCAATGACCATGAAATTTGGATTCAGTTGATCAACCATGAAATTCCAGTGATTTCAGCTGGTGATGTTCCATATGCATTCAAGTATATTAGGATCTAGGCCAGCCCATGCCGACCTGTGTCGTTTTCGTACTGAAGTTCTGATGGCGATGCCACTGCAGTGCAGGTGACAGTACTGACGTACAAACTTAAATTGTGTAAAACTGCTAGTTCTATATGATATGCATCTGTATAGAAGTTGTTGTTATCGACCAAAACAGAACAATTATATTTATATGTGGAAACCAGCAGACGTTTTGTATCTTTCATACCTAAAAACATTTGACATGGTTGGGGAATATTCATCAACCATGAATATCCATGGTTATTAACCATGAATATCTATGGTTATTCATGGATATCTATGGTTATTCATGGATATCTACATGTATGGTTATTAACCATGAATATCTATGGTTATTCATGGATATCTATGGTTATTCATGGATATCTACATGTATGGTTATTAACCATGAATATCTATGGTTATTCATGGATATTCATTGTTCATGGATATTCATTGACCATGGATATTCATGGACCATGGATATGGGCCATTTAACAACCACGAATATCCATGAATATCCATGGTTAAAAAGTATGAATAACCATGAATATTCATGGTTAAATAACCATGGTTATTCATGAATTATCCTTGAATAACCATGAATAATTCATGGTCAGGAAACTGGGGTGTTTTAATGTCTAAAACTGTCTCGGCACAAGTATAAACTGGTATTTGATTTTTTATGGCGCTAAATCTACACATTTGATCGGCCAGTGTTACATGCTCACATTGTTTTATGTACTGTATATAATGTAAATGTATGTTTATATACAGAGATGTAGTGCTATGTTTGTGGTGGTGGTAAAATGCATATTATTATTGGTATATTATTTTATAATCCAAATCAAAACCTATATTGTACCCCAGGCACAGTACGATATACATAGGTTTGTGATCACAGGGAACACCATACTATCAGATGTTATGTTTAGAGACCAGAACAATTCGCCATTTGGTGTTGATTTCAAGCCTGCACATGTACATTTGAAATGTGTCCATTGCAGCTTACAATCAACATTATCACATCCAACATATTTTTGCCTTGTCACCATGAGCCGTCTGACAGTAACTGAACAGATCAACTGAGTTGGCAGCTTCATTGATTGGAATATTGGTCAAAGGTAACGCAGTTTGTGTATAAAATTCCAACAATTTCTGGCAGTACAGCTGTTCTGAAGAACCACAATGCTTTTTCACAGATTATATACCAAAGTTCAATATTGGGTTTGATGCATTGAATGTGAATGCTGTCTTTGTCCATAGACATTATCACCGAAAAAACTTTGCAGGTGAATAATTGGCTGGCAATAATAACTATGATCAGTTTTGAGTGCTGGCGTGTTGACATTGTCATGCATACAAAAATGTTTTTTCGCCCATCATGTCCTGGAAATGTTTACTTCATTTCCAAAACGCCTTTGCCACAACACTCACATTCAATGAATGCATCTGGTGAAGCACCTATGTAGGGATATTCGGTGCTTATAACAAAACCATATTTTGTTTCCTTTAAATTTGGGTGTTGCTTTTCCATATGTTTCATGAAAAGAGCAACAGCAACATGTTCATGGTCAAAGCCCCACTCTGTCGCGTCACTCAGGGCCCCACTCTGTCGCGTCACTCAGGGCCCCACTCTGTCGCGTCACTCAGGGCCCCACTCTGTCGCGTCACTCAGGGCCCCACTCTGTCGCGTCACTCAGGGCCCCACTCTGTCGCGTCACTCAGGGGCCAGTCTAGAGGTCTGTCGCGTCACTCAGGGCCCCACTCTGTCGCGTCACTCAGGGGCCAGTCTAGAGGTCTGTCGCGTCACTCAGGGCCCCACTCTGTCGCGTCACTCAGGGGCCAGTCAGAGCCCCACTCTGTCGCGTCACTCAGGGGCCAGTCAAAGCCCCACTCTGTCGCGTCACTCAGGGGCCAGTCAAAGCCCCACTCTGTCGCGTCACTCAGTGGCCAGTCAAAGCCCCACTCTGTCGCGTCACTCAGGGGCCAGTCAAAGCCCCACTCTGTCGCGTCACTCAGGGGCCAGTCAAAGCCCCACTCTGTCGCGTCACTCAGGGGCCAGTCAAAGCCCCACTCTGTCGCGTCACTCAGGGGCCAGTCAAAGCCCCACTCTGTCGCGTCACTCAGGGGCCAGTCAAAGCCCCACTCTGTCGCGTCACTCAGGGGCCAGTCAAAGCCCCACTCTGTCGCGTCACTCAGGGGCCAGTCAAAGCCCCACTCTGTCGCGTCACTCAGGGGCCAGTCAAAGCCCCACTCTGTCGCGTCACTCAGGGGCCAGTCAAAGCCCCACTCTGTCGCGTCACTCAGGGGCCAGTCAAAGCCCCACTCTGTCGCGTCACTCAGGGGCCAGTCAAAGCCCCACTCTGTCGCGTCACTCAGGGGCCAGTCAAAGCCCCACTCTGTCGCGTCACTCAGGGCCCCACTCTGTCGCGTCACTCAGGGCCCCACTCTGTCGCGTCACTCAGGGGCCAGTCTAGAGGTCTGTCGCGTCACTCAGGGGCCAGTCTAGAGGTTTTAAATTGGGAGTAGTCATTTCTCCCTGTTTGGTTATTAGGGAGAAGTGGAATGTTATCAGGGAGAAGTAACAATGGCTGAAGTTCAATTTACACCCTGACATCACCCTTCTATGATCCAATAAGTATTATACAGCACAAAAGCCCATTTATAAAACCATTATATAGTGAGTAAGCACACCAGGATAAACGGTAAGTTATAATTTAAATATGATTTTAGGACATAATGCTATATTAGAGAGAAATCACTTCTCCCTGGGACAAAAATAGAGAGAAGCGGCACATTTCAGGGAGAAGAGGTCTCCGAAGTCACCCTCTAGGCTGGTCCCTGGTGTCACTTATGAACTGGTTGGAATCGGGATAACAGACAGATTTAATTAGTGATCGAGCAGGATTCTTAACATTTGTCTGACACTCAGATTTGACTCTTGATGCTGTGACTCTAGCTACCTGCTCTAAACTTATTCCACCTTTTCATACCAGACTGAGCTTTCGCCATTCTCTCTACTGTCGCACAAATATTTTCCAGCAGTGTTTTGATTTGTTCTACAAGTTCCTCAAAGTCATTGTGGTGGAATTGTCATCGAACAGGAGTTGTAATTGTTGAGGCAATTCTTTTGAAGCAGTCACTGATTTGTAATTTTGTGAATATCCAAGTATGATTGAAAGATTGGCTGGTTTCCCTTTCTGGTTTAGCTTGTCAAACAGATCCGCAAATTCACTCTCTGTAGGTTTTGAAACATTTTGTAGTTTACAAGGTGTAGACTTAACAGGTTTGGAAACATCCGGTGATAACAATGAGTCAATGGCTGTATTTCAACTGTAGTCCATGTCTCTTACCTTCTTATATTGTACCTTGTATTGTACCTTGTATTGTACCTTGTATTGTACCTTGTATTGTACCTTGTATTGTACCTTGTATTGTACCTTGTATTGTACCTTGTATTGTACCTTGTTATGCCCCCGATCTCCGATGGAGATTTGGGGGTATATAGTGGAGCCCTCCGTCCGTCCGTCCTTCCGTCCGTCCTTCCGTCCGTCCTTCCGTCCGTCCTTCCGTCCTTCCGTCCGTACGAACGTTTCAACTCATAACTTTGGTTTCGCTAACTCAATTCAGTTGATCTTTGGTATGCTAATAGACCAGCCGGGGGGACAAGATTTCCCTATAACTGCGGTTTCGTCCGCCCATTTTTTCCAGAGTTACGCCCCTTTTTGGACTTAGAAAATTCAGTTTTCTGTGGCATACGAACGTTTCAACTCATAACTTTGGTTTCGCTAATTCAATTCAGTTGATCTTTGGTATGCCAATAGACCAGCCGGGGGACAAGATTTCCCCATAGCCGTGGTTTCGTCCGCCCAATTTTTCCAGAGTTACGCCCCTTTTTGGACTTAGAAAATTCAGTTTTCTGCTACTTTTTTTTGTTTCCAGATGATAACTTGATTTTGGATTGTTTATTTGCAAAACCCGTTTTTTCGTGTATTACCAATATCGCAATACAGGTCAAGGTAAAATTTTGGTTCAATCGGATAATTGTTGTGAGAGTTATGACCATTTTTCGACTTAAAAAATTCATTTTTATTTTTAGAAAATTCAGTTTTCCTTCTATTTTTGTGGCACCAGACCAAATTTGAAGCTAATATAGAACAACATGTGGCATTTTTATAGCGCTTAACCAGAAAGTTTCTCTGATTGTACAGTCGGGGGCGTTACCTCCGCCTAGCGGTGCACTTGTATTGTACCTTGTATTGTACCTTGTATTGTACCTTGTATTGTACCTTGTATTGTACCTTGTATTGTACCTTGTATTGTACCTTGTATTGTACCTTGTATTGTACCTTGTATTATACCTTGTATTGTACCTTATATTGTACCTTGTATTGTACCTTGTATTGTACCTTGTATTGTACCTTGTATTGTACCTTATATTGTACCTTGTCTTTTTAAGATGAAGGTTGTAGCCAGCACTTTTTACCTGGGTAACTGTCTTTTTGCCCCTATGTTTCAATGTAGCCTCCAATGTAAACAAAATATCACCAACAAGTCATTTGCCTCCTTTTTCTTTCTGTAATCATCCTGCTGCAACCCAAGACTGGCCTTCAGATTCAAAAGACCAATTTGTTTCAAATAGTTTCGCCAACTGTGGAGAATCACTTTCTCTGTAAAGAGTCTTAACTATTGACGCAACTGTCATTGGCAGATATGTAATTGCCCAAAGGCTGAGGAACAAATTTCTGTTTGTTTTTAGCAACTTAGCAACACTCCTCATCTTGGTTCTTGTTTTTATGTGTAACCAATACAGGTAAGTGGGTGTCTGACCAGGTAACACGAGTTCTAGGGTAAGGAACACCAAACCTAGCACACCAGAATGACAGAAACCAAGTCAGAGTGAAGCACCGGCAGGTTGACCAAAAAGGCCTTTTTTGTTAGTCAACAGAGGTTTTAGTAAGAAAGAAAAACGGCTTACACATATTCGTCATTTTACCCACATAATATTGGCCGAGCAAAAATGTAATGGATGTCAAGAACAAGAGGAGAGCGTCTGCAAAGTATATGAAAGAAAGGGGATATATTAGGGTCAGGGTCCCAATCATATGCAGATACTGTGTTCCTCGTGTTCTTGGCAAACATTTTGAGTCGGAGAGCAAGGTCCCGGAGCGGCTGAAATATTTTTGAAAAGTAATTAAGAACGTACAGGTCGAAAGAGGATAATTAAAATCAAAGACACCTAAGAATTTGTAATTTAAGGAAAAAGGTAAAACTTTAAAATTTCAAAGACCAAAGAGGTAAAGTTTTGAAAAGTCAAAAGATAAATACAAACAATAGGATCTTCCTCAGTTGCAAGTCGCTAACCTGTGCCATATTAAGCATATGAACACAAACTTTTCGGCCTTTACTTGCAAAGGCTGAGGAACAAATTTCTGTTTGTTTTTTTAGCAACCTAGCAACACTCCTCATCTTGGTTCTTTATATTATCCTTCCGTCTCTGTTCCCCAGCGGTGCTCAGCTGCTCAAGATGATATGCATGGAGGATGAACTGTTCACATGGAGGATGAACTGTTCACATGGAGGATGAACTGTTCAGAGAGTTTGGATTGTATCTTCCTTCAACGCTGGGTTTTTATTTGTTTCCTTCATCTTGCCTATTACTGTTGCCAAAAGTTCTATTTCACTATCTTCCCGAACAATTAATGGATTCAACATTACGCGCCCATTTCGCACATAGTTCTTTTGAGAATCTACGGCAACTGTCCTGTACATATGTAGATATAATTTCATTTCGCTGTCATTTAATCCATGGATCCATGGACGAATAGCTGTTTTGTTCACACTTTGAGAAAGCATAACACATTTTGTAACTATAACTTTACTTGCGAAGACTTTTGCATGAATATTCGAGACCATATTCTAATGCTCAATTTGAGAGCTCATAGCAAGTTTACGATGTTTCAGCCATGTGACACCATCCTCCAGGTTCAACGGGAATTACACCGAAATTACTAACAATCATAGTTATGTTGAACTGAATTTTTTCAAAAATATTTTGTTTTAACTGATGATATTCTCCGCATTATACATCACATAAATTTACAACAAAACAAGATAATATAACTAAACTAAATTGATTCTACTATTCTATTTAAACAAAAATCCTTTTCTGAATCCACCGAAGTTATTTCAATTCTTTTCTCCTGAAAAAGAAAGAAGAAATATAATTTTAGTTGCAGCAGATTTTTTTATATTCATATTGGTTCAAAGAGTTTTGTTATCTATACGCGAAACTAGTGCTCTGCAAATTTATGCACCCATTCTAATGTTTACAAACACCTTTTAGGCATAACTAGGTCAAATTAATATTTGTGTTTCCTATTGAAAGTCAAAATAAGTTGCTAATTGCTCTTTCAAATAGCCAGAAGTGTGTTTGCCTAGCTTCTATAGTAGGCAACCATATGATTGGAGTACGACCACAAAATGTGATCGGATTGTCACGAGCATGTGGTTGCCCCAGTAAACATTGACAGTAGTGCTGAAACGGATATCCGGTTATCCGGTTGACAACCGGCTACCGTCGGCAACCGGTTGAACAACGATCAACTGATTAACCGCTATATAATACATACATGCAATGCCACTGATAAAAACTAACGTATTCACGTCCTTAATCGGCACGAGACTGATAACAGTAGCTTTTAAACACGGGTACTTTATCAATTTTGCTACAAATGTTATCACTCAGAGGGGTATACATTCGAAATTACGCGTATTAAATGTCAAAATCTGGATAGGATAGGATAATTTATTTACAATACACATGAATTATACAATGGCAGAAATACATAATAAGGTAAAGCAGTATATTGTCGGGGGTAGCCTAGCCCTATCGGGCTGTCTTCCTGCTACCCCCTAAAACAGGTATCAGTATAAATAATAGAATAGATGCTTGTAGCCATATCCACGCACACGTACAGACTGTAATCATATATAAAACTTTGTAGAATCCAGTACTTAGGGTATATCAAAAATAAGTATTGGTGTGGTTGTGAGCCAATCCAGACGAGTTATAAGATCGAAAATGTATTATCTCTCCATATGAATGTTTTGAACTGTTCAGATTTTCTAAACATAATTATGACAGTTTCGGTTCCAGTTCCAGTTCCATGGGTTTATTAGGAACTAAACAGTTAGTTTTTTATTGCTACAACGGATTCAGATGAGAGATACCACCATCTTTAGTTCGGTAAACACAATGAGGATCTATAAAGATCGCCGGAAAGTCTCTTTGTTGAGTGAGGTTTTGGGATAATTCAGATTAACAATATTACATATATGTAATGTTATATGTATGTCTAGCGGTATAGGGTCATAGCCACGTTAGAGTCATCATAATACTATACGGTAGCATCTATGATGTATGGTAGTGTATGGGCATGCTAGGAACGAGAATGCGATGTGTGTCCACTTGCAGGTGTGAAGAACATTATTCGAGTAGAGTTAGGATTATGCATCGCGTATGACAATTAATGTTCGTATTATTATAGAGCACAATCGGGACATCCTTTGTTTTTACAGCGTACATTTTCTGGGTAATTTCTCAGCATGGCTATCTGTAAGCGCTTCTTCAATGTGTGCCTGCTTTGGCAAGAAGTATAGACTTTTTCCATATTGTTCCATGTTGTGGGGAAGGCGTGGTGGGGTAGGTTTCCTGACCAGTTAGTTCTAGGAAGTTCCAACAGTACGGGATTCGGGTGTCTTGGGGTTGATTTTGCTCGTTTGTTGTACATCATTCCAAAAGACGCAGGCAGACGGTTATAACACCAGTCATGCATGAAAATTGAGGAATTGAGAGTGTGTAAGTCATATATTTTAAAGATATTCTCTCTTTTAAAGAGTGGATCTGTGTGACTCCTGTACTTCTTATTGCATATTATACGCAATGCTCGTTTTTGTAGTAGGAATATTTTCTTTACTTCCGGAACATGACCCCATATTTGGATACCATAAACTAAGTGGCTTTGAATCAGTGCATAGTACAATGTTTTCAATGCTTTACTTGGGAAAAAGTTTTTCACCTTATTGATGCAGTAGATTGCATGTGATATTTTGGAGCAGATTACGGATATGTGATTTTTGAAGTTCTCATCAATGTTAGTCCAAGTCTTCTCGTACTAAAGCCGGCTAAGATATCGGGATGGAGGTGCCGGTCTTTAGTCCGAGTTCCAGGCCCATGCATTCCTTTGACAGGACTTAAGCGTTAGTGATCCGCTCAAATAAAACCACAATTATATGAAATAAAATATCACAATTGCTACAATAAACGGATAGTTTCCGCAGAAGACATGCTATTTTATCTGAAACCCACATCGGTTGTGAATTGAAAGCGGTAATTTAATGTGAAAAGAAACATTTGCCGCAGTGTTTACATATTTTTTAAAGTATGCGAACTCAGTTGACCTTGCGAACTGCGTTCGGCATTTTCCGTTGAAAATATTCCGTAGATTTTGGACAACAACGCAAATTACGATGAATTCTCCATTGTAATCGTAATTATGTGTGTCAATAAATAAAATAATAAATAGATTAATTAAACATTGGAGATATAAATGTAATACACTAAATAAATGAACCTTAAGTTTGAAAAGTCCCACTAAAACGGAAGAACTATATTTCGAAACTGTGTGATTCGGTTCTCCGATTATTTTATCAACACAGATGTCAAATGCACATCACGCATGGCAAGTCAGACACAAGAGTTCTAATTTGCTCCAATTTTGACAAGTTGCTTGCGAAAATTGTCAACAAAACTACCGTTCTGATCCTCCA
Source organism: Siphonodentalium dalli (assembly GCA_032622095.1). Classification (NCBI taxonomy): domain Eukaryota; kingdom Metazoa; phylum Mollusca; class Scaphopoda; order Gadilida; family Siphonodentaliidae; genus Siphonodentalium; species Siphonodentalium dalli. The sequence goes on along the minus strand of CP136063.1, from coordinate 47,963,271 downwards.
TTATGTCATTAAGTTTTTAGTGCGGGAATTGTTCTGAAAGCACATAGAAAACTGGACTTTCGGGCGATCGGTTTTCGCTATTTTTGTTCGGAAAACCCGCGCTATATATAGAAACGGAAAGTAGAATTAGTAGAACAAACAGCGGATTATGCCGAACTTATTCGGACCACTTCGGCTTTCGGTTAAAATGTAAACAAACAGAGAAACAAATCGATGTGTGTGGCAATCAACCGGAATATTCTATGTGTAATTTAACATTAAAGTTAGATTATTATACACCATTATGACCATAAGATGTAAGCCTTTCCGATGCATATAGCATCATGTATTGATTTGCTAGGTAAATCCAGTAAAATACACCACAAATTCCCGCCACAGATCGTGGGCGTAAGTCGTGTCAAAGGATTGGTATACAAGCGGTCTTGGACTAAAGACCAGCATCGCCATCCCAATATCTTAGCTGGTTTTAGTACAAGAAGACTTGGACTAATCAATGTGGATACCTAAGAATTTTGTCGAGGATTCACGCCCAAGATTTCCTATTCGGTTCAATTCAGTGTTATTTAGCTTTAATTTCAAAGTATTCCATTTTTTGTCATTGTTTTGTGGGTGTAAAAGCATATAATTTTAGCAACCTAGCAACACTCCTCATCTTGGTTCTTGTTTTTATGTGTAACAAATACAGGTAAGTGGGTATCTGACCAGGTGGCACGAGTTCCAGGGTAAGGAACACCAAACCTAGCACACCAGAATGACAGAAACCAAGTCAGAGTGAACCACTGGCAGGTTGACCAAAAAGGCCTTTTTTGTTAGTCAACAGGTTTAGTAAGAAAGAAAAACGGCTTACACATATTCGTCATTTTACCCACATAATATTGGCGGAGCAAAAATGTAATGGATGTCAAGAACAAGAGGAGAGTGTCTGCAAAGTATATGAATGAAAGGGGATATATTAGGGTCAGGGTCCCAATCACATGCAGATACTGTGTTCCTCGTGTTCTTGGCAAAAATGTTGAGTCGGAGAGCAAGGTCCCGGAGCAGCTGAAATATTTTTGAAAAGTAATTAAGAACGTACAGGTCGAAAGAGGATAATTAAAATCAAAGACACCTAAGAATTTGTAATTTAAGGAAAAGGGTAAAACTTAAAAATTTCAAAGACCAAAGAGGTAAAGTTTTGAAAAGTCAAAAGATAAATACAAACAATAGGATCTTCCTCAGTTGCAAGTCGCTAACCTGTGCCATATTAAGCTTATGAACACAAACTTTTCGGCCTTTACTCGCAAAGGCTGAGGAACAATTTTCTGTTTGTTTTTTAGCAACACTCCCCATCTTGGTTCTTACATTATCTTCATCCTTCCGTCTGTTCCCCAGCGGTGCCCAGCTGCTCAAGAAGATATGCATGGAGGATGAACTGTTCACATGGAGGATGAACTGTTCACATGGAGGATGAACTGTTCAGAGAGTTTGGATTGTATCTTCCTTCAACGCTGGGTTTTTATTTGTTTCCTTCATCTTGCCTATTACTTTTGCCAAAAGTTCTATTTCACTATCTTCCCGAACAATGAATGGATTCAACATTACGCGCCCATTTCGCACATAGTTCTTTTGAGAATCTACGGCAACTGTCCTGTACATATGTAGATATAATTTCATTTCGTTGTCATTTAATCCATGGATCCATGGACGAATAGCTGTTTTGTTCACACTTTGAGAATGCATAACACATTTTGTTACTATAACTTTACTTGCGAAGACTTTTGCATGAATATTCGAGACCATATTCTAATGCTCAATTTGAGAGCTCATAGCAAGTTTACGATGTTTCGGCCATGTGACACATCCTCCAGGTTCAACGGGAATTACGACCAGAAAAAAAATATTACACCGAAATTACTAACAATCATAGTTCTGTTGAACTGAATTTTAAAAAAAATAAATTTATTTAACTGATGATATTCTCCGCATTATACATCACATAAATTTACAACAAAACAAGATAATATAACTAAACTCAAATTGATTCTACTATTCTATTTAAACAAAAATCCTTTTCTGAATCCACCGAAGTTATTTCAATTCTTTTCTCCTGAAAAAGAAAGAAATATAATTTTAGTTGCAGCAGATTTTTTTATATTCATATTGGTTCAAAGAGTTTTGTTATCTATACGCGAAACAAGTGCTCTGCAAATTTATGCACCCTATCTAATGTTTACAAACACCTTTTAGGCATAACTAGGTCAAATTAATATTTGTGTTGTATTTCCTATTGAAAGTCAAATTATGTTGCTAATTGCTCTTTCAAATAGCCAGAAGTTTGTTTGCCTAGCTTCTATAGTAGGCAACCATATGATTGGAATACGACCACAAAATGTGGTCGGATTGTCACGAGCATGTGGTTGCCCCAGTAAACATTGACAGTTGGAAGGAGGTGAAGCTACCCACAATTCAATAGCGCCACCGGCAAACCAGGCCATGTTGACACCCAAGTCAAGTTGGAGACTGTTGGAAAGAATATTCAAATCAAATTGTGTTTATAGACTTAAAAACTTACGTGTGACACTGTGTGACACTCAAATTTTAATTAAATCCATGATTGAGTAGTCTATCGAATATCATGAACACTGCGCGCACATATTTTATTGGGATACATGCCATCTTTGTTTTGTTTTGTTTTTTGGCGGCCATCTCGGATAATTGAGATGTGTTTGTATCACGCCAATGAGATCACTGAATTTCAGATTATCAGCCAAACCGCATTATTTCATAACACCACAAACAATACAAAATTAACACAGCTCTTCGTGCGGGATAATCTTTAAAGCCAGTAACACCTCAGTCATACTGACAGACTGTACAAGCATACCGATAATGGGGATTATTAAAGCTAACATGCTTGTTGTGGCTTCTAAGTAAACAAATTACCAGTTTTTTATGGAGGCATGATGTTAAAGGACTCTTATTTGCAATTAAGACCCTCGCAATAAATGCTTCAACAAACGCTCTTTAATGGCTGCCCTATAAATCAAGGGTGTGCGTCTTTACCGAGGGCAACTGAGAACAAGCTTATAAAATACCATATATGCATTAAATAACGTGTTATAATACTTGAAATCTGTACAGTATATAGACATCGATAGTTTCATTAAAATATTTACCGTTATGCATTTTAACTGAATTATACTTAACTAATCGCAAAAACAAATACAGATGTTTGTTCTCGGGTCGAATGTCTTCTCCGTTTGACATGAGTGTGAACACGTTTATTAAATTAAATTTATAATTTGCTATAGCAGATTTCATATATAAAAAAAACTCCCATCAGCTTTTATCCAGGCTTTGGGCCGGCAGACATTGGTCTGGCAGCTTTAAAGTTTTTTTTGATCTAGTGCCTAGATGTTGCATGTGCGCACACATATTTGGTAATAACAAAACGTTTTAATGTTTAAAGTGCTTGTGCTATGTTGCACTTATTTTAGCACTCGAGCTCGATCAGTTGAGGCTCGGCACAATTTAGCCCACATTGAAGGGGAGTGTCTGACTTTGCCCTTTGAGACTTTTTATTTATGGGTCCTATTCAGGTTACCCTGTCTTCAAGTCATGTGTTTTTGGCGTTTTATGAATTGAGTTGCCCTCGCCATTTTCCGGGCTTGGGATCGGCTCATCTTACGACAAGGCTGATTGCAACAAATATGGCCATTGCTTTCCATATGGCTGGTGCCTGCAGTAATGCAGGAAGAACGTCTGAGTAAACATTGATCCGGACATAATATGGAACATAATGGATAATTTATATGTATTTACATAACATCTTTATTGGTTTATAATCCAATAATTTACAACTGCTAGACTCAGTACGAGCACGAGCACGAAGATATGGATATGGTATGAACAGGGGCGGCGGAAGCATCCAAGGGCAGGGGGGCAGAGCCTACAAAAAGGGCACTTTTCCGCAAAAAAGGGCATTTTCTCCGCAAACTCGGGAAAATAACCATAAATTCATTGTGGCAAAAATCCCTATTTTAATGGCATTTGTCGGTTTTTATGGCCGTTTTGTGATAAAATTGACAAAAAATTAATATTCCTTGTGAAATTGGTGGTATTTGGACCAAAAAAGTCACATTTTGCTATAAAAACACGAGATTAAACACACAAAAAGCATTTTCTGTCTCCAGAAAAAGGGCAAGTCCTGCCCCCGCTCGCCCCCTTGGTCAAGGGCAGGGGGGTCAGCTGCCCCCTCTTTCGGCACCCCTGGGTATGAAACAATGAGATTCGTGGATATATCCCTCAGGCTCATTGCCATAGAGGCGACCCCCATAATCATTGTGGAACTGACACAGGGGCAAGTTATAGAAGCACTGTTTTCGATATATAAACTATGTCAAACAAAAAATGGACATACAGAGCTGACGTTTCTCTGACTCATCACCATGGAGGTGACCCCATGAGCGTTGGGGGGAAAATGGAGACGCAGAGGGCAAGCTATAAAAGTAACGAACTGGGAATTTAAACACTGACAATAACAAACGAACAAACGAAACATGACTATTCAGAAATGACCCCCCCTCCGCCTCCGCCTCATCGCGATGGAGGCGACCCCATAATCATTGGGGAAAATGGAGATGCAGGGGCAAGTTATAGAAGCTTTCTAGACATATATATGTCACATAAAGTATGGCTATTCAGAACTGATCCCTCTCCGCCATGGTGGCAACCCCATAATCATTGGGGAAAATGGAGACACAGATGAATGTTCTTAAGCACTATAACTACGATTGAACTGATGGTGTGTTATGCTCGTAAACCACATTACTTTGGACAGGGATAGGATTTCCATTTTCTGGAGTATTTGTCTGAATTCTGACACGATTTGTAATACCATTTATCACAATGGGAACACTGAACCATGTTATCAAATATATCGGGTATAGCACATCCCAGCTGGGCACAGTGTTTGGTGATGATGACACTAGTACACTTCAGTTTTGTTTTACAACATGGGTTGTTTTTTGGGAAAGGAGTGAAATTTTTCAACGAAAGACAATTAAGTGAGATCGCATCAAGTGTTGTTGAAATCTGGTAGTCTCAGTCGTACCGTGGTTTGGATTGAAACAAAATTCTACTAAGTTTGCCAGTGAAAAGATTCGACAGTCATCAGAGTTTTATTGTTTCTGTGTGTGTGGTATTTTTATGGTTACTCCTCCAATATTTATCCCGGATATATATGCAAGGCGCTATATGGGAGACCATTATTTGTGATTAACCCTTTACCCAACAGAATGCATTGGCTTAACACATATTAAAAATGATAAAATTGTCAAAGAATGTAGAAAAATATTATTAAAATTGTTAAAAAATGTAAGAGAAAATTATAAAATTGTTAAAGAATGTAAGAAAAAATGGTAAAAAGTGTTAAAAAAAGATTTTTTTTAGGCCAATGCATTCTCTTATATATGCGAGGTGACCTATGGTCGACTCGCATATATAAGAGAATGCATTGGCACAGGGCATAACTGTAACCATCACAATGTGGTCAATGAACCGGTTCCAAAGCTGTATTTGCATTGAGGTAGTAAGAGGGTCAATTTCAGAAAACAATTAATAGAAAACATACACTGCATGATCATTTTTGTTCGAAGCACAATGGCTGTATCCAGTGTGATGTATTTGGCCAATGATTCTGTCATGTCCAAAAGAGGCAAAACAGTTACTACCTAAAGGGTAAATACAACCCAGTTGACATATCTCTAGTTGGAGCAAACAAAGTGTCTTGAAAACCCATTATGTGATTGAACTGATCATTGACTGAAGCTGATGAAATTTGAGCCTGATCAATATCACTTTCTTCTTCCATCTCTTCTGCTTCTCCGTATTTTACAAATTGTACAATGTCATTGCAGCCAAAACACCTTCTGGAAATTAACACTTCGTCTCACTCATCCTATAACCTATAAAAGCTTTTCTGAGTTGGTAATTTCCCACACCTAATCTGCCCCGTAGATATTCGGGGTGATAAAATTTTGCAAGGTAATTGAGAGAGAGAATGGCGGAGTCCATCAGAGTCATGCATGTGCTTGATGACAGCGTTAAATGACTCTGAAGTGTTATTGGTAATGTCGGAAAGACTTATAAAGGCTTCAAAATCCATGCTTCGGCATACATCATTATATCTGTTTTCATGTTCTTATCAAAATATAACTTAGCAGCAGAACTCCACTTATTTGAAATGTTTTGATATGTTAATTCGAAATCTTCAATAGACCGCGATTTTAGCATATCTGAAAGGTCTGTAATATACATGGGAATCTCGGGGTTTTGTACCCCAAGTTTATATTCTAAGTGATGGCTAAAATCTTGTTTTCAGTGGTTCCAACAATATATTATCTTCATTTGAGGGAATATTTCTTTCACACCTTTGGTGAATGCTGCCTCACGATCCATTACAATGGGGATCTCTTTGTTTGACATATTAGGAATTTTATTAGTGACATTTTCGAAAAAACGCAAGTGAAATTTGTCAAATTTTCTTTCATGTAGTAAGAAAGCGATTGGAAATACAAGAGATCCTTCAAAAATAGAAATCCTAATGGTCAAGGTAGAGATGTAGAAATCACCTATGTTGTAGGTGGTGTCGTATCCTAAGACTAAAGGGTGAGTTCCCGTGTCAACTTCCAACAGTTCGTTAACGACTGAAGACCATTCAGGACTACACAGAACAAGTCTTGATCTATGATGCCCAATTCCGGAATGCCCTTTAGTTGCTGACCCAACTGTAAAACGTTTGCGATTGTATCCCTTGATATTCTCCGAGAGTCTAACTCTTTTTGTCTCACGTATCTTACTTGGCGAATATCTCTTGGATTCAAAATACCCTGATATGCAGAAGGTACATGGCTAGCAACAACATTTTTATATACCTTAGCTGGATTCTGATTCGTTACAGATGATTTGACTTCCCTCATTACCGAGGGTGCTGTTCTTTTGAACGGACGATGATTTGTTTTAGCATTGCCATGAGGAGTTTCTTTAAATTGGCTTGAGTCGCCAATATTTTCTACCAAAATAAGATTGGGATTTTCCTTCAGTATATATGCATTCCTTTGAAAAGCACTAGATGATTTGTCTTCTCACTCAAGATGCATGTGAAAATAGTGGATTACCACGAGGAAGGCGTGCATTACCCTTACTTTGCCACCTGTAACCGTCACATCTCAAGTCATCTTTATGAATATCATTCTCGTAAGCGATCAAATATACTTGAAGTCGGCGGGTATATAGTCGACGTCTCCGTCCGTACGTCCGTCCGTCTGTACAAACATTTTGCATTATTCAGCAACCGCTGGGCAGATTTAGCTGATATTTGGCATGGTGATAGAGCAGCATGGGGGAAGAGCTACATGCATAGCGCGGGTTTCGTCCACCCATTTTCACCAGAGTCCAGTGTTATGGCCCTTTTTTTTACTTTCTCTTGTTTTTTTGGGTTTCCAGATGATAGTGTAAGCTTTGGTGGTACGATTGCAAATCCCGTATTTTTGTGGATCAGTTATATGAAAATACATGTGAAGTGCGAATTTGGGTATTATCTGATGATTTTTATGAAGAGTTATGGCCCTTTTTTCAACTTAGAAAATTAGAATTTTCGCTTGTTTTTGGGTTTCCACATCGCTTGTTTTTGGGTTTCCGGAATTTCTAGTACGAACTTCTTTTGGAATGGTCATATAGACCTCGGATATCCGCAGTTTCGTCCATGCTTAATCCGAATTGCTACAGTCGGGGACAAATGCTCTTGTTGGTTTGACGGGCTATATCAGTTACATTTGATGTGTCTGGGTTTTGCAGAATGTCTTGTACATTTACCAGTAATACAGGTGCGGTTCGTGTGGCATAGACAACACACCTTAGGTGGCCGTCGCTAGCCATTCTCCTGCCACGATTATTTCCTGAAACAGCACAATTTAGTAATGTATAGTGTTTACATCAATGTTTATATCAAAATATTTGTACCTTTTAGCATTTCACAATCTCAATAATCAATACAGTTGTGCATCAGTTGACTTTCTTTATTTCAACGCCATTTGGTTTAACCCGTTCAGTGCCAAGTCCGATTTTTGTATCAACCCATATACCCTGTGCCAATGCATTCTCTTATATATGCGAGTCGACCATAGGTCGCCTCGCATAAGAGAATGCATTGGCCTAACAACGTTTCATCATTTGTTATTATTTTTTACAATTTTAATAATTTTTTCTTATATTCTTGAACTCTTTCAGTGCCAGACTTATTTTGTAGGTTTAGTGCCAGGGAATAATTATTACTATGAATACTTGGTGAATTTTTTGAGTTATAACATGCCCCTAAGGTTTTATGCAGTTAGTTTTTAAATTCGCTATAGCATGCTTAATCATACCCAAAAAAAATTCAACCCAATGTTTTTTAATTTTTTTAGGGCCGATTTTATCAGCTCATGGAACTCTACAGACTGTAAATTAGGGCCTATGAGATCTGCCCCTGGCACTAAAAGGGTTAAGACAATGCTTTCTAGCTGAGCTGCATGATCGGATGCGAGGCGGCAATTTGAGTTCGAAATCGAGCACATTAATCGTTTATTTCAAAATTGACTGATATGAGCATATAACTTAAAGGTGGATTATCTCTTTGTAAACATGTATTATATAGTTACCGGGGTATAAAGGTGGATTATCTCTTTGTAAACATGTATTATATAGTTACCGGGGTATAAAGGTGGATTATCTCTTTGTAAACATGTATTATATAGTTACCGGGGTATAAAATAATAGATATGAATCGAAAGAGTCCTAGCCGGAAATGCTTCTATCGATTAAAGGTGGATTATCTCTTTGTAAACATGTGTTTTATAGTTACTGGGGTATAAAATATTAGATTTGAATCCAAGAATTATGTCCGGAAATGCTTCTATCGATTAATATTAATTTTATTTCGGATATTTTCTGGTCTAAGAAGGTGTGTTTGTTCAGCTAACGAACAATAGTGGTTACTGTTAACAGAGACCAGAAATTTTATTGTACAATTTTGTCACAAATAAACTTTAATTAGACTCATTATCGCTTATATCTGTGGAACACAACAATACAAACAATCAATCTGGGACATTTGACTTTCGTTGCGTAGCCGTAGGAACTGCCCAGTGCTCTATATCGCAATATGGTATCATCCGAATGGTCTGTTCTAAAAATAGTAACATAAACGGTCCCGATTTAATAATCGAAATAAAATCAATATTAATTGATAGAAGCTTTTCTGGACAGGGGTCTTCAGTTCATATCTATTATTTTATACCCACGCAACTATTTAAAATTTGTTATTTAAAGAGATAATCGATCTTTAAAACATCCATACATTCGTATGGCATTTATACATTCGCAATCTGACTAATTCTACATTCCATTACGGTATAGATCAGAAACTAATATAAACTACATTGATGAGATCTACCCTTGATTGAAAAAAAAACCACATGACGCATTTACCTGTAGCTCCGTGCTGGCCTGTCACACAATTGTGTCCCTGCTAGACCATTGTTGAGGGTCTGTCACATTGGAACGAATGAATTTGGAGTTTGGGGTGATGCCCGGGAAGATTTGAAAGGGCTGTTGGCCCTCACCTACAACCCACTGTTGATTGCCTTAATTCCGCTGAAGAGCGTTTGTAGAGTTTGTGAGATTGATATATGCTCATGCACAGTGGGTGTTTCCGAACCAGGACCCGCGGAGAAGACTTACCTTGATTTGATCGTTTGAGATGTGCGTTGAATGTACATGTATTGTTTAGTGTTGTGAAAAGTTGATACATAATGTCCTATTTTAGTGCTTGCATAGACTTCAGTTGCCTTAGTCTGTTGTATTTCGTGCTTGTACTACGGGCTCAACGCTAGGAAAAGGGTGCAATGTAGAGCTTCACGGTATCCACCTTCACAATACAGACTACGGTATTAATTTCCATACCGCGGTATGACTAAATACCGTCAAGAATAATGTCCAAACATTTCGCTAGTTAAGATCCTTTGGGACATGCAGTACGAAATGCAATATTCACGTGTGAATGCAGTGTCACGTGGACACGCGAAAAGAGGACAACGCAATGCATGTCGATTGTGATCTTAACAATGTGTGGGGTACTACTGACGTCGCTTATGCAAAAAACAACAAACAAGTATATACATGTACAATGAGGGGATTTAAGTCCAGATTATACTAAGAATTTCCCCAAGCAATAATTTATCCGTGGTGTCTCGATGGTGGACAAACATTAGCACGGAAACAATGGTAAGAGTATAGTTTACATTTCGTAATTGTATGGATGGCGACCATGGTCAAATTATTGCTTTGTGTACAGTACTTTGAGCTGCATGTGAGGCGACAATAAACACACATCCATCAGCGTACAACATGTTGTCACTGCCTTTGTGATAATTGATTTTCGCACTTTGCTGCGTTAAGCGACTGGTTGGTTATCGTCTCGCTGGTTCTCGTTTCATCTCGCTGGTTCTCGTTTCCTCTCGCTGATTCTCGTTCTCGTTCGTTACTTACAGGCACGCTTTAGTGCCTCAGAGTATGTATTTTATTGACATTTGCTATCGTAAAACTGACTAAAAAAGAAAATATAGCGTGCAGCGGTATACCGACTATTCAAGAAATCCAATACCGACTACACGGTATTAAAAACTAAACCGCGGTATGACTAAATACCGAAAAACCGTGAAGCCCTAGTGCAATGCCAGCCGGTTGACTTAAGGTCGGTTGGAGCTCCTCAACTCTCGATGGTGCAATGCCCGCCTTCCACTTCTGTGCGAGTGTCAGAACCCGTTGACCTGGTTGTGTGTGATGCGCAGATTAGGAAGTAGGTGAGGCCTGACTGTGCTGGTTGGTATGTCTGAAGGTTATGGTGCCAAGTAGTGTTGCTGATTTTTATGTATTCCTATATGCACGGGTGAAGATGAAAGCATATATTTGAAATTTGTATATGGTTGTTAGCTGTTTGTCTAACTTTGTCACATTGGAGCAAACACTACCCCTTTATATAACATGGTCGATGTCACGTGAACAAGAATGTTTTGTCGCGGCTTTTTCAAAAAGCAATCAAGGCACAAGCTTTGAAACAATGCTTCAATGTTTAGATAACGGCTATCTGCTGGATGACAAAGCCAATTGCCGCCAATGCGTCAGCGGCAAGAGTCCTCTAAAAACAACATGCCATCGGGGTGAGATGGCATTAGCTACTATTTGTTTACACATGCACACGCTGTTGCAATGCACCCCTTGCACAGTAGGTAACACCTATATTGTACATGGATCGATATGTCTGTTTGCTGTCAGTGCGGGCTTTCATGGCATTAATAGCTGTCTGGTCGCCATCATGGAAATGTTGTGTACTGCTTACGTCAATTAATGTCTGGAATTTTCAATGATAGCAAATTTCATATTGTAATCAAAAGTATAAATGAGCTGACGTTGGCATTTTATGGGTAATTGAATATACAAAACAACATTGAATGTAAAAATAAAACAATAAAAACCTGTGAGAACTGAAGGAACGGATATCTCGCAGGACAACACATTAATGGTTTTCATGGACGTATCTTCGCAGATGTCTTTTTGTTGCAGTATGTAACTTTTTGTGACTGCGTTAATTGCTTTCAATGTTTAGTGTATGAACAATGGCATGGCCACTCTTGAAGACTTTGAATTCTTCAACTCTGTTTTCTTCGTATCATCGAAATTTACATTGACATTAAGAATCTCTTCTTGCAATCCTTCAGTGGGGACATTCATAACCATCAAATCTTCTACAGTACTGAGATCAATAGACCGGCAATCTCCTTTCTTCTGATGGGGTTTTTGGTATTCTATGTTGTACCAGTATTTTGTAGCTGTGTTGGCCTTTCCAGCTCGTCCAATAATAACTGCTTCGCGGGTACCTTCATTTGGAACACTGAAACTAAATACTTGATCCTTCTTTAATCTTATATCAGGTGCTGCTGTTCGACTGCCACTGGGAGGAACTACCATACCTTGCTGTGCGTTTGCAGCAGCCTCTTCGTCCAAATTCACATCATCGGGTAGCTGATCATCCGCTGAGTTATACTCTTCATCTTGTGAATCTTGATGAATGGAGTGTTCAGAGTGTTCATCATTTATATGATCTCTTGGCGTGATGTCATTGTCTTCGTCTTCATCGCTACTATCTGCTTCACTATCAGCTCTAGTTTCTGTATCTTGTGTAACTGGATCTGAAATTTCAGAAATTAACTCACCTGATAATGCGGAATCCTGGTTACTTTGTACACTTCCATGGTTACCTGTAGGCATTTGAAGATCCCTTAAAAGCCTACTCTCATGCGCACGTACATAAGTCCCACCATAACGTACGAAAACCACAACATTATCCTGCCCAATTACACAACCAGGACCCTTCCATTTATTGTCCCTCAAAAAATATACCTTATCTCCAGTTTTAAATTTCTCACCAGATGGGCGAACCTGTTTGCGCTAGAGGTGCCACGATTATTGATTTTGATAATCGATAATCGGTCGTCAATAATCGACTATAATCGATTAATCGTACCTAATATTAATAACATCAGTGGAAGTATACCGTAATATGGCCTATTGCCTGGGTGCTCGTTAACTCAATAACTGCACTGTCGCTGGTCATTTGAGACATTGGCTGATGTAATTTTTACGTTAATAAAGTGCATCATAAACCACTGTTAATGACTAATGAGCATAATGTATTGAATACCAGCACAGTTCTCAGCGATGTTATGGTTATAATATTTGTGAGTTCATTAGAACGAACGTAGCGATTAATTTAAGTTTCAGGAATAGCCAAATACATAAACAAACAATACAAAAGTAGGAATGAACAATGGACCGCCGGTTGTTCCTACGGTAAATAAAGGAATCAAATGTTATGGAAACTATAAATTTCATCAAACTTCCAGAGCGTGGTTAACAATCACAAACGTGTGCCCCCCTGCAAATTGCATGACTCAGAACAATTTTAAGTATTTGATAACAGTCTGTTTCATTCAGCATTCACCACACGATATGCAATAGCCTTTACTAATAACTTCTAAGTATACATTTCTACTTATAATATCCAAACAAAGTACACTTGCAATGCAATTGGGGAGAACATCACTGATTAAAATGCCATATGTACATGTACATGTATATTGTTCCTGGTTTTAGAGAGAATGTCAATCAACTTCCCATTGGTCCAATCAGATTCAAGGGCGAGTGCATTCAGTTCATTGAACACTGTGACAGTCGGCACATTTCAAAGACATATTGCCACCTTTCAAGTATATTAAAATATACAACGATGTCGCAATGTGTTCAAATCTGCAGTGCGGCCAATTTGTAGAATATACAACGATCCGACGAGAAACCATGTCGCATCATCAAATGAACTGCCAACTGTTTGCAACATATATCAGTAGTACTCATGTTATTGGAATCTCTTTGCTATGCGATCAAAGGATGTTAACACCTCGGTTGTAGATAGAACTGTGTAAAATAAACACGGTATTCACTAATACCCGGCATCTTCTGACATCCGATATAAATAACACAGATTAATCGACGATGGAAATGGTAATCGATTATCGGCTTTATCAACGGTTCATCGATTATACGATTAATCGTGGCACCCCTAGTTTGCGCAATGCTCGTCTTACCTTTTCAGAGGATAAGTATTTATTACTAGAACCCACCAAGTGGTTACAACTGAAAGTATACACAACAAACATTACATATATAATAACATTCGTACACACACAATAAACACATAGTTAACACGCCTTACTTCAAAGTACCGACCACTCGACACGTCATGTCAAGAGTTACAGTGATGCGAAACACTCCGGTAGGGTTATCAAATATAAATGGAGAATATCTTGCTCAAAGTAGTTATTTTTTTACAATTATCATATCCAAATTGAGAACATTCTTATATATTAATTAAATGCAGTGACTCTTATTTTGGACCCATCTAAATTTCTAAATGTACATTAATTTAATTGACTTAACATGGTAAAGGTGATACATCCACATTTATGAATGGATTGATCGCCAAAATATGCAGTTACATAAAGTTTCAAACAAAAATCTGAGGTCCACTGGTTTCTGTGAATATATATAAACAAAAACTATTTTTTTCTCTCTCAAGGGTTGGGAATCTTGGCTAAACCTGGAATGGTTCACCATTAAAATTTGGTGATTTTTGCAAGACAACACGGGTTGATATGTGTGAAATATTTATTCAAACGAAATATATGGTAATAATGAACAAAAACAATATACACTCATGCACGTCTATATGTTTATCATCTCAAAGATGCACAGTCCGATATGACACTAAGTTAATAAAATATTCTGCGTTAATTTCCAGCTGACCATGCAGAAGAAAAACTTTCTACTTCAAATCATCACGTAAGGCACTCTGTTACGGAAATAAATAAAAACATTATGTTTATGTTGAAGCATGTAGGATAATTTCACAAATGGCAACATAAGTTTGAACGCTCTTTATAAGGGAGGGCAGACAGAAAATGAAAACATTTTCAAAATCCCTTTCTTTCAGATGCCTGTTCAGTACGCCTCATATTAATGGTCTCCGTTATAATTATTTCTTATGCATGCATATAAAATGTACGGTATTGGTGGTGGTTTTACGGGTCAAATAGGACAGGGCATCTTTAACATATTACATGTGGATAACATCAACTGAGGTAATATCTATGGTCGACACAGTGATTAATTTACAGCAACCACAACTTTAGACTTCCATGTCGCTACTGGTGCCAACTCCGGAAATCTGAAAAGTACGTACTTCTCGAAGCTCACTTTCTACGATTTGTCGACTTCTGTTTTGTTCAGTCTCGCCCCACCGTTGTAACTATACTTCAGTCGACGTTTCTCCGATGTGTATAGTCCAACAAACACACACTCAAATATGTTCTTCGAAAAGTTCCCACTGGACACTGACTTCCTTGCAATTCGAGAATATTCATCGAGGTCGATATGGTGGCTGGTTGGTATATCAGAGAGTAGTTTGCCGTTTTCTGTGAAGTCGATGGCGTCATTTGTCTGAGGCAAGAACTCACTGGTGCACATAGATGTCATAGATAGCATGTCGGCAGAAGTAGTGTGCATGCTGATGCATTTGGCGCCAACGACTTCACTTGGTCAAAAACTGCCCTGACGAGAATGGTAAGGTCTGTGATTTTGGTGTTTATTGTGCGATGGAACTTTTCTTCTCTCTTCTTTGCTTCTTCTTGTTGATGACGCAGGATGGAGAGTTTGTTCATGACATTGGCCATAGTTGGATGATTCGACGAAGCAGATGCCGGTATATGTAGGTCAGGAGCTGGTTGAGGGTCACGTTGAGTGGATGTGTCATCAACAAACGCGGAGGTTACCATTGCAGTGGGCGTTGAACGTCAAATGTATCATTAGGCAGGTCGAAGGCTAGTGTTGAGTGTGGTGGTGGCTGGAGATCCGGCGATGGATATGTACGTGTACATGTAGGTTGGAGTTGCATCGGGGTTGAAGTGAACGAGGTAGGTAAATCCCATGGTCGGACAAGATTCGGTGGTGGAGAGTTGAGTTGAGGAGGTCGCTCCGCGACTGGTTGAATAATTGACGGCTCGGCATCGACACCGCCTATCACTGGCTCTCCATTGGCCATAAACAGAATGGAGTGGAGAATATTCACTGCCCTTGAAGGCGAAGATATGAAACTGTCGTGGTTTGCTGATGCAACTAATGTAGTTGCAGGTACATGTAGACCAGGCGAGGTGGTCTGAACATTTTCTGGCAGAGGGCTGGAGTCAGGTGCAATTGCGGCTGGTCTATCTATTAGTCGTTGGACAGTAGAGCGTTTATCCTGAAATTATATTTGGAACATGTATTTTCCCAGATAGCACACACACGTTGGGCCAATATCATTTCTATCATTGGGCCAACTATGGCTGTTGCCGCTGGCTCGGTGTCGGATCCCGTAGTCAACTCGACAGTGGCTCGTGGTCGACCCGACGTTAGCGCGCCGTCGGGCACCCGACGTTGAAACGACGTCGTACCAATGGTATATTATACTATTAATACGACGTTGGCCCAACGTATTAATGGTAGAATATACCGTTGGTTCGACGTCGTTTCAACGTCGGGTGCCCGACTGCGCACTAAACGGCTCAGCGTCGAACCACCGTCGAGTCGACGACGGGATCCGACGCCGAGCCAGCGGCAACAGCCATAGTTGGATTACAACGATAGATATGATGTTGGCCCAACGATAGAACGGATCGATGCTCCATTCGTAGGAACGATTCCCCTCACATCAGGGCGACTTTATAAAATTAACATCCGCTGAGATACAACATACCAAATTACCAATTGATACATACAAAGTTCCACATAATGTTTGCAACTTCAAAGTATTATAATTGGAAATATTATTTAAATTCACAAATATAAAACTCGTAGAAAATGAAACATATAGAAAATAATGTCTGCTGATTTAAATAAAGACAAAATGACATGCCATTAGTTGTTGATTTTAAGAATCTTGACCATCCACTCACTCTAAAGAAAATAAAGTTATCGAAAGCGCTACATATTTTTTGTTAGCTCATATATTCCTTTACCAGCTCATATTCCTTTACCATACAGAAATGTTTATTTCAGCTCAAAATTCTGCTCATTTTGCGCTCTCGATAATGTTGGGAAAAAAATATTCAAACATTATACTAGTATGTGGCTTTAAATTTTGTCAGGTTATATCTTCTTCGAACATCATTATTCTGGAGGATGATCTGATGTTGATGTGCAACATTTGAAATGGCCCAAAGTGCATATGATTAAATTAAACCTAGTAATTGCTCGTTTACTACGAGTAATGTTATATATTTAGAGGGAACTCCATGCATGGTGATAGAACATATCACGTCAGAAAGAATATCGTGTTTTTGCATGCCGTTTTCAAAATAGTCCATGATACTGTTCTGAGTATGTGCATTCAATATGCCAATTAATTTTATCTGTAAATATATTATGAAATGAGCAATTACACAGCGTATTTGTATCTATGCACATACGTATGACGCTTCTTGCATATGTTGGGTTGATTTATCTGGGAGAAATTAACTCGTGGATCCATAAAAATTTATTTATGTATAGAAACCCAACATATTATATAAAATATAATATTTTCTTGATGTGTCATGAACTGGATTCATTGTTCTCATGGCTCATATATGTATGCAGGACTTTGGCTTGTATGAAGCAACTGTTTCGTATATTTAGATTGACAATCCTCACCCCCGTGTATATGGTATCGCCAAAACCGAGGGTATCGCCAAAACCGAGAATATGGGAAAGTCATTTTTACGTATATGATATGGGGATATGTTTGTTTCTCATCGTAATACAGACATCGAGAGATGAAGATGCGACCAAACGCCGAGCTTCTGTGCAGTAAATATGCGTATCACCTAAGGAGTTCTGATGAGTTTTCGAGTGTTTTATGTGTATCTGAGACTGATCAATTGGACTGCGAATGTCAACTGAAATATGAATCCATAACATATTCGAAATAATGTGTGCATATTATATTATGAATGTATTTCAATTGAAATTAATTGAACAACAAGAGAAACAAACATATCCCCATATCATATACGTGAAAATGACTTTCCCATATTCTCGGTTTTGGCGATACCCTCGGTTTTGGCGATACCACGTACACGGGGGGTGATCCTTCTGAAGAAATAATTTCCCGAGAGAAAACATTTTTTTTTCACCTCCTTGAATATCTTTCAATCAATACCATAAACACTGACCAGAACCATCCATATGGATAGCATTTGAGAAATGTTTAACCACCGAATATTATCTGTGGAGAACGTATATTCCAGGTTTGATCAGTCTAAAAAAAATGGACGATATCTTCCTCTAAACTCACACCAACACCGTTTACTATAATTGAAATCTGTCAAAACGATATAGAAAACATCTAGCGCTCAGGGATTTCTTGTCTGCTAAAAATTTATTTTCTCATAGAAATCAACACATCTTTAGTAAACAATTTCTATGGAGGAGAAATCTGTCGATAATTCAGACTTGATCTGACCTTTCCGCGACTACCATAGTAGAAACAGCCAATCACCGCCGACTATTAGAATCGAGCTTCTCATTTTATTATTCATGAAAGCAACTTATGACATAGTTGGGACTTAAGAAGGCATAAGTTCAAACTTCAGTTATAAGTGCGTTTCACGAACAAGGTCTTAAAATAAGATGGTCTTAACTTTGGTCTTAACATAGTTAAACGTTGTGATTCAAACCTGTGCAAACTTTGTCGGATCAAACGCTCTTTATTAGTTATTTAATAAACTATTTAACTCTCAGAAATGTTCCATTAATTCCGCAAGTCTCTTGAGTCTTGCAGATTTTCAGTTCAAATTTCCATATTTATAGAAATCCGGGTATCAATATTTTATGAATCATATAAACAGACAACGTTGTTGTTGTCGTTGGCAGTCAGGGCATGGGGGCACCGAAAATTCTCACATTGCCGTAAAGAGAAAATAGCATTGTGCGTATTTAGTAAATTTCAACTAATTATAACAAATTATTTTCTCGCCGTCAAAGTCCAACAATGTCGTACAATTTCTAAATATTGTAGTTGAGAATAATTAGTGATAATTAATTAAATAAGGATGTAAACAGCAGTTTTAGCATGTACACTAATATCGTACACGGCTTTAACCACTATCGGGCATTCTGGAAGCCATTTCAGCTAAATGGATTCTTGGTAGTCCAAGTCTTCTTGTACTAAAACCAGCTAAGATATTGGGATGGCGATGCTGGCGTTTAGTCCAAGACCGCCCTATATGCTCGCTTATGACACGGCTTAAGCGTTAGTGACCCGCTCAAATAAAACCACAATTATATGAAATAAAATATCACAATTGCGACAATAAACGGATATTTTCCGCAGAAGACATGCTATTTTATCTGAAACCCACATCAGTTGTGAATTTAAAACGGTAATTTAATGCGAAAAGAGACATTTACCTCAATGTTTACATTTTTTAAAAGTATGCGAACTCGGTTGACCTCGCGAACTGTGTTCGGCATTTTCCGTTGAAAATATTCCGTAGATTTTGGACAACGCAAATTACGAAGAATTCTCCATTGTAATCGTAATTATGTGTGTCAATAAATAAAATAATAAATAGATTAATTAAACATTGAAGATATAAATGTAATACATTAAATAAATTACGGGGAATTACAACCCTCTCAAAGTTTAAAACAGTGTAAACACAACGAGTATTAGAATAAATAATATGGTGCTACATTTCCCACATTTGGTGGACTTCGGCGAAATTAAGATATATACTAAGCGAACAGAGCAATATACTGCTCTTGTTAAGCACACAAAAAATCAAACAAAATTTGTATAAATTTTTAACCTTAAGTTTGAAAAGTCCCACTAAAACGGAAGAACTATATTTCGAAACTGTGTGATTCGGTTCTCCGATTATTTTATCAACACAAAAGTCAAAATGCACATGGATGAAAATCACACGGATGGAAAGTCAGACACAAGAGTTCTAATTTGCTCCAATTTTGACAAGTTGCTTGCGAAAATTGTCAACAAAACTACCGTTCTGATCCTCCATTATGTCATTAAGTTTTTAGTGCGGGAATTGTTCTGAAAGCACATAGAAAACTGGACTTTCGGGCGATCGGTTTTCGCCATTTTTCTTCGGAAAACCCGCGCTATATATAGAAACGGAAAGTAGAATTCCCAGAACAAACAGCGGATTATGCCGAACTTATTCGGACCACTTCGGCTTTCGGTTAAAACGTAAACAAACAGAGAAACAAATCGATGTTTATGGCAATCAACCGGAATATTCTATGTGTAATTTAACATTAAAGTTAGATTATTATACACCATTGTGACCATAAGATGTAAGCCTTTCCGATGTATATAGCATCATGTATTGATTTGCTAGGTAAATCGAGTAAAATACACCACAGATTCCCGCCACAGATCGTGGGCGTAAGTCGTGTGGTAGGATTGGTATCCAAGCGGGCTTGGACTAAACGCCAGCATCGCCATCCCAATATCTTAGCTGGTTTTAGTACAAGAAGACTTGGACTAGATTCTTGGATGAGATTTCAGACCATAAAGATGATGATAATTTAGCGGGGTAACTGTACACGACTTGACACTAAGCGAGGTGTGAAAAATAATAGCATATACAAAAATAAATCTATTCACAATAGACCTAAGAATATCAGCTGTAACAAAATTTATATATCAAAAATTGTAAATGATATATTTTGCGACCGATACACGATTCTTAATAGCCTGCAAATTGACAATATCTATTGTAAATGCTATAATTTTGGGATAGATAGACGATTCGTAATAGCCTGCAAACTGTTACGTTCGTCGACGTATGAATATAGAGTTATCCTCCCGGCATCGGGCAACAATCAGGCCGGATCCGGATATACGAGTTTTTAAGGTCAAGCCGCACGAACAAATGGATAGGCCTATGCTAGTTCCCGGGTGATATTACGTGCCCGTACCAAGTTTCGTCGAAATTGGTTGAGTCGTTTTCGAGTTCATCGGGGCCACACACACACCCTCCCACACATATACACCACCCTCACACACACACCCTCATACACAAACTTTCCTCAAATATATATTAGATTTGAGCGATTCGGCAAATCTTGGCATTTGATTTGAAATATAAGATCGATTATGAGGGCGATAATATGAATATACCCAGTACTTACTACATGTAAGTAGGAATCCTCTCCCCCGACCACCAGGTAATATTTATAGTGTTATTGCCTTCCGGCTCACTTGAGATGACAATAAGCTGCCTATTAGCAGTCTGTAGGTCAACCTGGAATGTTTTTTTTGCCGTAGATATGCAGAAGAAAAAAATACTGTAACCGAGTATTTATAACATGCGAGTATATGCTATACTGTACGAGGGGTGCGAGTTTGTACAATTAGTATCCATCTCGTAACACCATTCCTAAATGGGTGAAAGCCCTTGCATGATAATCCGGCGAAAAAGTCACATTGGACTCATGAAAGCTCATGATGTCGTGGAGTCCCGATAAAAAAAAATTGAATGTTTTTAGCGAGTCTAACACTGAGTCTTATGGAACTTTTTATCGAAACTGCGGTACGTCACGAGGCAAGTCAATTGCTATATAAATCAATGAAAATGTGATGCTTGCGCAATATAGATGGATTTAGGCAGACGTCTCAATTCCTCATTTAGTTTGTTATTCACTTTTCCATAGCTTGTACTATAGTGATCAAATACATACTTTTGTATAGAAAACTGTGCCAAACAAAAAAACAATGGCCACAAAAGTTTTATTCCAAATTTGAAAAAGATGCAGATTAATAATAGAAATGGCATACAATGTGTTTTCTTGTCCTCTAGGTTGTGGTGAAGAGTCATTGCACTGGACGCTACGCGTGTCGTCCAATATGATTGTCACCAAAACATTGACAAGTACAAGAAAACACATTGTGTACAACATTTATAACTAGAGACGTGACTATCCCAATGTAACCGAGGACATTCCCGTGTGTTTGACATGTCAGTAGACATTTCAAATAAAATAACAGTTGTTGTATTGCAGGTGCACAGTCCTTGAATCTTGAACCTATTAACTGGAAAGTAGTAGGATTAAACAGCTCAGAATAAATTAAGTGAAAATGTTCCAAGTCGAAAAAGGGGAATAATTCCACACAAAGAACAGACATAATAGCAGGTGCACAGGTTCTCGTGTTACTAAATATTAGAGCCAAGATTAAAATACATTGACCGAAAGATGTAGAAATAAAAGTGCAAGTTGCAAACTAATTTCTAAGTTTAAAAAATGGGGATAAAGTGCGGTTTATTAGCATCCTGTGCTCTGATTAAGATTTTGCCTGTCAAAGTATTCTATGTCATATCGGATAAGTATTTGTTTGGTTAACGTTTGTCTATTTACACATAGCTTGCGACTCATGTGTGGGCTGAAATTTGTTTACATCTTTCCCTGCAGTAATTGTTCCCGCAACATATTTATAATTATATGCGAAATCTTATTCGGTTTCGATATGGTGATTCCAAGTCACCTGACCTCCTGGTATCTTAACACTGTCACCGTTTGATGGACGGGTTTACCCGAGTGAAACTAACTACTCAAGATTAGCCTTCTATAGTTATAGTGTACTGTTTATATATGTCACCAGATAATTAGCCTTCTATAGTTATAGTGTACTGTTTATATATGTCACCAGATAATTAGCCTTCTATAGTTATAGTGTACTGTTTATATATGTCACCAGATAATTAGCCTTCTATAGTTATAGTGTACTGTTTATATATGTCACCAGATAATTAGCCTTCTATAGTTATAGTGTACTGTTTATATATGTCACCAGATAATTAGCCTTCTGTAGTTATAGTGTACTGTTTATATATGTCACCAGATAATTTCTGTTATATAATTAAATCATATTGTCTCCATATTTGGAGGAATAAACATCTCTCTGTTGCCCTTCTCTGGAGACATTGATATTGTCACCCGCCGAGAACTGAATGTTACCATCTGAGCTGCGCTCCTCGGGAGACATTCCATTCCCGAGATGGGGCGACAACTGTACAAGATTATTCATGAAACAAGAATGCCAATATATATGAAGTATTTTCCATAACCTATATTAGCAACTTTCTATTATAATTGTAGTTTACTTTAAATTTCAATAAATATAATTTGTTACGTATATGCATATGCATTAATATGTTGAATCTGTTATGTAAATATTTGTTTTGTGTGTTATGTGTATATTTGTATATACACATGTATATATTGAGGCTCTACTGCAACTATAGTTATTAAACAAAGTATATAAGAAGTAACCTATGTTGATAGCGAGTATATCAAGTACTTCTGTCAAGTGCCGATTTAAAAATATCAAATTTGAAACGATGAAATATTTACATCAATAACACGGTATACACACGTATAAAAGAACATACCGGCCCCCATACACAGAAATATATCGAGTAGCTATATAAGCTTACCAACCTACTTACATACATCCTGTATTAAGATTCATGTATCGATTACTTACATAAATATAGCACCCATAATAAATAGGTATACGTTTAATTCAACGGACACCCGGATCGACAAAAACACGACCCTTGTTTTATTATATCCATTTCCATTGTTGTACTAATGTATACATTTCTTTTCACACAGCTTTGTTATATTTGTATTTATGTTTTTTCAATTGCCATATTGACACATGCTTGATGAATTAGCGCTGGAAACCCATTTATTTCTGGAGTGGGGGACCAGCGCAATATTTTATAAATCTCAAAATGGCATTGTATTTGGAATGAGAAATTAAATAATTAATATAAACGTATGTTGATAAAACATTTCATGAAAAATGTGTTCATGATATTCTTTAAAATGTTCAGTAGAGTTACTCACCGATGAAACAAAACCTTCAATCGACAGCTTAACCGGCCATTCCGTTGTCGAATGGAGGGCAGCTATAGTCAATATAGGAGGTGTATGAAACCAGTTATTATACTGTTTAGTGCCGGGGTGTTAAATAACGGATCCGGTGCGATGGTTGTTATCTGCAATAGAACAGTTTTGGGGTGATGAATAAATGGATGGATTGCATTTTTTTTTCATTGACATATTTTCAACTGTTTTTAAACATATTTGTTTATATGTTGTGGCTTGTTGCAAAATGAGAAGCACTAATACATTCAATATTGTTATAATTACCCCCATAAGTTGATATAAAATGGAAAAATAGTGAATATTGTGGGGGTGGGTCCCAAAATTTTCATTGATTTGTTTTGCGCGCAAATTTTGTTATTGTGTCTGTTTCAGCTTGCTTGGCAGTTTTTATATTGAAAATTGTCTAGTTCGCGGTGTAGTTCAATAAAAAAATACTTCAGATAGCTCTAGGGTAGGGTGAACTTAATGCTGTCTGACAATATCAGCCAACAACTCATGACAGAATATTACAATAATTCTTATACTTCATGACAGTCTCTTTACTCGTACAGTTAGTTGATGCATGAGTGTAATGTATGAAATAAGTATTTGTATCAGTGTTTGTATACTAAAATTGATTATTCTCATAATGTATCAGAATAATGTATAGTTAATAATATATATTGAGGCTCTACTGCAACTATAGTTATTAAACAAAGTATATAAGAAGTAACCTATGTTGATAGCCAGTATATCAACTACTTCTGTCAAGTGCCGATTTAAAAATATCAAATTGGAAACGATGAAATATTTACATCAATAACACGGTATACACACGTATAAAAGAACATACCGGCCCCCCATACACAGAAATATATCGAGTAGCTATATAAGCTTACCAACCAACTTACATACATCCTGTATTAAGATTCATGTATAGATTACTTATATAAATATAGCACCCATAATAAATAGGTATACGTTTAATTCAACGGACACCCGGATCGACAAAAACACGACCCTTGTTTCATTATATCCATTTCCATTGTTGTACTAATGTATAAATTTCTTTTCACACAGCTTTGTATATTTGTATTTATGTTTTTTCAATTGCCATATTGACGCATGCTTGATGAATTAGCACTGGAAACCCATTTATTTCTGGAGTGGGGGACCAGCGCAATATTTTATAAATCTCAAAATGGCATTGTATTTGGAATGAGAAATTAAATAATTAATATAAACGTATGTTGATAAAACATTTCATGAAAAATGTGTTCATGATATTCTTTAAAATGTTCAGTAGAGTTACTCACCGATGAAACAAAACCTTCAATCGACAGCTTGACCGGCCATTCCGTTGTCGAATGGAGGGCAGCTATAGTCAATATAGGAGGTGTATTGAAACCAGTTATTATACTGTTTAGTGCCGGGGTGTTAAATAACGGATCCGGTGCGATGGTTGTTATCTGCAATAGAACAGTTTTGGGGTGATGAATAAATGGATGGATTGCATTTTTTTTTCATTGACATATTTTCAACTGTTTTAAACATATTTGTTTATATGTTGTGGCTTGTTGCAAAATGAGAAGCACTAATACATTCAATATTGTTATAATTACCCCCATAAGTTGATATAAAATGGAAAAATAGTGAATATTGTGGGGGTGGGTCCCAAAATTTTCATTGATTTTTTTTGCGTGCAAATGTTTTTATTGTGTCTGTTTCAGCTTGCTTGGCAGTTTTTATGTTGAAAATTGTCTAGTTCGCGGTGTAGTTCAATAAAAAAATACTTCAGATAGCTCTAGGGTAGGGTGAACTTAATGCTGTCTGACAATATCAGCCAACAACTCATGACAGAATATTACAATAATTATTATACTTCAGGACGGTCTCTTTACTCGTACAGTTAGTTGATGCATGAGTGTAATGTATGAAATAAGTATTTGTATCAGTGTTTGTATACTAAAATTGATTATTCTCATAATGTATCAGAATAATGTATAGTTAATAATATAGATTGAGGCTCTATTGCAACTATAGTTATTAAACAAAGTATATAAGAAGTAACCTATGTTGATAGCGAGTATATCAAGTACTTCTGTCAAGTGCCGATTTAAAAATATCAAATTTGAAACGATGAAATATTTACATCAATAACACGGTATACACACATATAAAAGAACATACCGGCCCCCATACACAGAAATATATCGAGTAGCTATATAAGCTTACCAACCTACTTACATACATCCTGTATTAAGATTCATGTATCGATTACTTATATAAATATAGCACCCATAATAAATAGGTATACGTTTAATTCAACGGACACCCGGATCGACAAAAACACGACCCTTGTTTTATTATATCCATTTCCATTGTTGTACTAATGTATACATTTCTTTTCACACAGCTTTGTTATATTTGTATTTATGTTTTTTCAATTGCCATATTGACGCATGCTTGATGAATTGGCACTGGAAACCCATTTATTTCTGGAGTGGGGGACCAGCGCAATATTTTATAAATCTCAAAATGGCATTGTATTTGGAATGAGAAATTAAATAATTAATATAAACGTATGTTGATAAAACATTTCATGAAAAATGTGTTCATGATATTCTTTAAAATGTTCAGTAGAGTTACTCACCGATGAAACAAAACCTTCAATCGACAGCTTGACCGGCCATTCCGTTGTCGAATGGAGGGCAGCTATAGTCAATATAGGAGGTGTATTGAAACCAGTTATTATACTGTTTAGTGCCAGGGTGTTAAATAACGGATCCGGTGCGATGGTTGTTATCTGCAATAGAACAGTTTTGGGGTGATGAATAAATGGATGGATTGCATTTTTTTTTCATTGACATATTTTCAACTGTTTTAAACATATTTGTTTATATGTTGTGGCTTGTTGCAAAATGAGAAGCACTAATACATTC
Organism: Siphonodentalium dalli; assembly: GCA_032622095.1. Taxonomy (NCBI): domain Eukaryota; kingdom Metazoa; phylum Mollusca; class Scaphopoda; order Gadilida; family Siphonodentaliidae; genus Siphonodentalium; species Siphonodentalium dalli. The sequence continues at coordinate 47,936,725 of CP136063.1, read as the reverse complement.
AATATTGTTATAATTACCCCCATAAGTTGATATAAAATGGAAAAATAGTGAATATTGTGGGGGTGGGTCCCAAAATTTTCATTGATTTTTTTTGCGTGCAAATGTTTTTATTGTGTCTGTTTCAGCTTGCTTGGCAGTTTTTATGTTGAAAATTGTCTAGTTCGCGGTGTAGTTCAATAAAAAAATACTTCAGATAGCTCTAGGGTAGGGTGAACTTAATGCTGTCTGACAATATCAGCCAACAACTCATGACAGAATATTACAATAATTCTTATACTTCAGGACGGTCTCTTTACTCGTACAGTTAGTTGATGCATGATATTAATGTATGAAATAAGTATTTGTATCAGTGTTTGTATACTAAAATTGATTATTCTCATAATGTATCAGAATAATGTATAGTTAATAATATATATTGAGGCTCTACTGCAACTATAGTTATTAAACAAAGTATCTAAGAAGTAACCTATGTTGATAGCCAGTATATCAAGTACTTCTGTCAAGTGCCGATTTGAAAATATCAAATTTGAAACGATGAAATATTTACATCAATAACACGGTATACACACGTATAAAAGAACATACCGGCCCCCCATACACAGAAATATATCGAGTAGCTATATAAGCTTACCAACCAACTTACATACATCCTGTATTAAGATTCATGTATAGATTACTTATATAAATATAGCACCCATAATAAATAGGTATACGTTTAATTCAACGGACACCCGGATCGACAAAAACACGACCCTTGTTTCATTATATCCATTTCCATTGTTGTACTAATGTATAAATTTCTTTTCACACAGCTTTGTATATTTGTATTTATGTTTTTTCAATTGCCATATTGACGCATGCTTGATGAATTAGCACTGGAAACCCATTTATTTCTGGAGTGGGGGACCAGCGCAATATTTTATAAATCTCAAAATGGCATTGTATTTGGAATGAGAAATTAAATAATTAATATAAACGTATGTTGATAAAACATTTCATGAAAAATGTGTTCTTGATATTCTTTAAAATGTTCAGTAGAGTTACTCACCGATGAAACAAAACCTTCAATCGACAGCTTGACCGGCCATTCCGTTGTCGAATGGAGGGCAGCTATAGTCAATATAGGAGGTGTATTGAAACCAGTTATTATACTGTTTAGTGCCGGGGTGTTAAATAACGGATCCGGTGCGATGGTTGTTATCTGCAATAGAACAGTTTTGGGGTGATGAATAAATGGATGGATTGCATTTTTTTTTCATTGACATATTTTCAACTGTTTTAAACATATTTGTTTATATGTTGTGGCTTGTTGCAAAATGAGAAGCACTAATACATTCAATATTGTTATAATTACCCCCATAAGTTGATATAAAATGGAAAAATAGTGAATATTGTGGGGGTGGGTCCCAAAATTTTCATTGATTTTTTTTGCGTGCAAATGTTTTTATTGTGTCTGTTTCAGCTTGCTTGGCAGTTTTTATGTTGAAAATTGTCTAGTTCGCGGTGTAGTTCAATAAAAAAATACTTCAGATAGCTCTAGGGTAGGGTGAACTTAATGCTGTCTGACAATATCAGCCAACAACTCATGACAGAATATTACAATAATTATTATACTTCAGGACGGTCTCTTTACTCGTACAGTTAGTTGATGCATGATATTAATGTATGAAATAAGTATTTGTATCAGTGTTTGTATACTAAAATTGATTATTCTCATAATGTATCAGAATAATGTATAGTTAATAATATATATTGAGGCTCTACTGCAACTATAGTTATTAAACAAAGTATATAAGAAGTAACCTATGTTGATAGCCAGTATATCAAGTACTTCTGTCAAGTGCCGATTTAAAAATATCAAATTTGAAACGATGAAATATTTACATCAATAACACGGTATACACACGTATAAAAGAACATACCGGCCCCCCATACACAGAAATATATCGAGTAGCTATATAAGCTTACCAACCAACTTACATACATCCTGTATTAAGATTCATGTATAGATTACTTATATAAATATAGCACCCATAATAAATAGGTATACGTTTAATTCAACGGACACCCGGATCGACAAAAACACGACCCTTGTTTCATTATATCCATTTCCATTGTTGTACTAATGTATAAATTTCTTTTCACACAGCTTTGTATATTTGTATTTATGTTTTTTCAATTGCCATATTGACGCATGCTTGATGAATTGGCACTGGAAACCCATTTATTTCTGGAGTGGGGGACCAGCGCAATATTTTATAAATCTCAAAATGGCATTGTATTTGGAATGAGAAATTAAATAATTAATATAAACGTATGTTGATAAAACATTTCATGAAAAATGTGTTCTTGATATTCTTTAAAATGTTCAGTAGAGTTACTCACCGATGAAACAAAACCTTCAATCGACAGCTTGACCGGCCATTCCGTTGTCGAATGGAGGGCAGCTATAGTCAATATAGGAGGTGTATTGAAACCAGTTATTATACTGTTTAGTGCCGGGGTGTTAAATAACGGATCCGGTGCGATGGTTGTTATCTGCAATAGAACAGTTTTGGGGTGATGAATAAATGGATGGATTGCATTTTTTTTTCATTGACATATTTTCAACTGTTTTAAACATATTTGTTTATATGTTGTGGCTTGTTGCAAAATGAGAAGCACTAATACATTCAATATTGTTATAATTACCCCCATAAGTTGATATAAAATGGAAAAATAGTGAATATTGTGGGGGTGGGTCCCAAAATTTTCATTGATTTTTTTTGCGTGCAAATGTTTTTATTGTGTCTGTTTCAGCTTGCTTGGCAGTTTTTATGTTGAAAATTGTCTAGTTCGCGGTGTAGTTCAATAAAAAAATACTTCAGATAGCTCTAGGGTAGGGTGAACTTAATGCTGTCTGACAATATCAGCCAACAACTCATGACAGAATATTACAATAATTATTATACTTCAGGACGGTCTCTTTACTCGTACAGTTAGTTGATGCATGATATTAATGTATGAAATAAGTATTTGTATCAGTGTTTGTATACTAAAATTGATTATTCTCATAATGTATCAGAATAATGTATAGTTAATAATATATATTGAGGCTCTACTGCAACTATAGTTATTAAACAAAGTATATAAGAAGTAACCTATGTTGATAGCCAGTATATCAAGTACTTCTGTCAAGTGCCGATTTAAAAATATCAAATTTGAAACGATGAAATATTTACATCAATAACACGGTATACACACGTATAAAAGAACATACCGGCCCCCCATACACAGAAATATATCGAGTAGCTATATAAGCTTACCAACCAACTTACATACATCCTGTATTAAGATTCATGTATAGATTACTTATATAAATATAGCACCCATAATAAATAGGTATACGTTTAATTCAACGGACACCCGGATCGACAAAAACACGACCCTTGTTTCATTATATCCATTTCCATTGTTGAACTAATGTATAAATTTCTTTTCACACAGCTTTGTATATTTGTATTTATGTTTTTTCAATTGCCATATTGACGCATGCTTGATGAATTGGCACTGGAAACCCATTTATTTCTGGAGTGGGGGACCAGCGCAATATTTTATAAATCTCAAAATGGCATTGTATTTGGAATGAGAAATTAAATAATTAATATAAACGTATGTTGATAAAACATTTCATGAAAAATGTGTTCTTGATATTCTTTAAAATGTTCAGTAGAGTTACTCACCGATGAAACAAAACCTTCAATCGACAGCTTGACCGGCCATTCCGTTGTCGAATGGAGGGCAGCTATAGTCAATATAGGAGGTGTATTGAAACCAGTTATTATACTGTTTAGTGCCGGGGTGTTAAATAACGGATCCGGTGCGATGGTTGTTATCTGCAATAGAACAGTTTTGGGGTGATGAATAAATGGATGGATTGCATTTTTTTTTCATTGACATATTTTCAACTGTTTTAAACATATTTGTTTATATGTTGTGGCTTGTTGCAAAATGAGAAGCACTAATACATTCAATATTGTTATAATTACCCCCATAAGTTGATATAAAATGGAAAAATAGTGAATATTGTGGGGGTGGGTCCCAAAATTTTCATTGATTTTTTTTGCGTGCAAATGTTTTTATTGTGTCTGTTTCAGCTTGCTTGGCAGTTTTTATGTTGAAAATTGTCTAGTTCGCGGTGTAGTTCAATAAAAAAATACTTCAGATAGCTCTAGGGTAGGGTGAACTTAATGCTGTCTGACAATATCAGCCAACAACTCATGACAGAATATTACAATAATTATTATACTTCAGGACGGTCTCTTTACTCGTACAGTTAGTTGATGCATGATATTAATGTATGAAATAAGTATTTGTATCAGTGTTTGTATACTAAAATTGATTATTCTCATAATGTATCAGAATAATGTATAGTTAATAATATATATTGAGGCTCTACTGCAACTATAGTTATTAAACAAAGTATATAAGAAGTAACCTATGTTGATAGCCAGTATATCAAGTACTTCTGTCAAGTGCCGATTTAAAAATATCAAATTTGAAACGATGAAATATTTACATCAATAACACGGTATACACACGTATAAAAGAACATACCGGCCCCCCATACACAGAAATATATCGAGTAGCTATATAAGCTTACCAACCAACTTACATACATCCTGTATTAAGATTCATGTATAGATTACTTATATAAATATAGCACCCATAATAAATAGGTATACGTTTAATTCAACGGACACCCGGATCGACAAAAACACGACCCTTGTTTCATTATATCCATTTCCATTGTTGTACTAATGTATAAATTTCTTTTCACACAGCTTTGTATATATGTATTTATGTTTTTTCAATTGCCATATTGACGCATGCTTGATGAATTGGCACTGGAAACCCATTTATTTCTGGAGTGGGGGACCAGCGCAATATTTTATAAATCTCAAAATGGCATTGTATTTGGAATGAGAAATTAAATAATTAATATAAACGTATGTTGATAAAACATTTCATGAAAAATGTGTTCTTGATATTCTTTAAAATGTTCAGTAGAGTTACTCACCGATGAAACAAAACCTTCAATCGACAGCTTGACCGGCCATTCCGTTGTCGAATGGAGGGCAGCTATAGTCAATATAGGAGGTGTATTGAAACCAGTTATTATACTGTTTAGTGCCGGGGTGTTAAATAACGGATCCGGTGCGATGGTTGTTATCTGCAATAGAACAGTTTTGGGGTGATGAATAAATGGATGGATTGCATTTTTTTTTCATTGACATATTTTCAACTGTTTTAAACATATTTGTTTATATGTTGTGGCTTGTTGCAAAATGAGAAGTACTAATACATTCAATATTGTTATAATTACCCCCATAAGTTGATATAAAATGGAAAAATAGTGAATATTGTGGGGGTGGGTCCCAAAATTTTCATTGATTTTTTTTGCGTGCAAATGTTTTTATTGTGTCTGTTTCAGCTTGCTTGGCAGTTTTTATGTTGAAAATTGTCTAGTTCGCGGTGTAGTTCAATAAAAAAATACTTCAGATAGCTCTAGGGTAGGGTGAACTTAATGCTGTCTGACAATATCAGCCAACAACTCATGACAGAATATTACAATAATTATTATACTTCAGGACGGTCTCTTTACTCGTACAGTTAGTTGATGCATGATATTAATGTATGAAATAAGTATTTGTATCAGTGTTTGTATACTAAAATTGATTATTCTCATAATGTATCAGAATAATGTATAGTTAATAATATATATTGAGGCTCTACTGCAACTATAGTTATTAAACAAAGTATCTAAGAAGTAACCTATGTTGATAGCCAGTATATCAAGTACTTCTGTCAAGTGCCGATTTAAAAATATCAAATTTGAAACGATGAAATATTTACATCAATAACACGGTATACACACGTATAAAAGAACATACCGGCCCCCCATACACAGAAATATATCGAGTAGCTATATAAGCTTACCAACCAACTTACATACATCCTGTATTAAGATTCATGTATAGATTACTTTTATAAATATAGCACCCATAATAAATAGGTATACGTTTAATTCAACGGACACCCGGATCGACAAAAACACGACCCTTGTTTCATTATATCCATTTCCATTGTTGTACTAATGTATACATTTCTTTTCACACAGCTTTGTTATATTTGTATTTATGTTTTTTCAATTGCCATATTGACGCATGCTTGATGAATTAGCGCTGGAAACCCATTTATTTCTGGAGTGGGGGACCAGCGCAATATTTTATAAATCTCAAAATGGCATTGTATTTGGAATGAGAAATTAAATAATTAATATAAACGTATGTTGATAAAACATTTCATGAAAAATGTGTTCATGATATTCTTTAAAATGTTCAGTAGAGTTACTCACCGATGAAACAAAACCTTCAATCGACAGCTTGACCGGCCATTCCGTTGTCGAATGGAGGGCAGCTATAGTCAATATAGGAGGTGTATTGAAACCAGTTATTATACTGTTTAGTGCCGGGGTATTAAACAACGGATCCGCTGCGATGGTTGTTATCTGCAATAGAACAGTTATGGGGTGATGAATAAATGGATGGATTGCATTTTTTTTTCATTGACATATTTTCAACTGTTTTAAACATATTTGTTTATATGTTGTGGCTTGTTGCAAAATGAGAAGCACTAATACATTCAATATTGTTATAATTACCCCCATAAGTTGATATAAAATGGAAAAATAGTGAATATTGTGGGTGTGGGTCCCAAAATTTTCATTGATTTTTTTTGCGTGCAAATTTTTTTATTGTGTCTGTTTCAGCTTGCTTGGCAGTTTTTATATTGAAAATTGTCTAGTTCACGGTGTAGTTCAATAAAAAAAAATACCTCAGATAGCTCTAGGGTAGGGTGAACTTAATGCTGTCTGACAATATCAGCCAACAACTCATGACAGAATATTACAATAATTCTTATACTTCAGGACGGTCTCTTTACTCGTACAGTTAGTTGATGCATGAGTGTAATGTATGAAATAAGTATTTGTATCAGTGTTTGTATTACTAAAATTGATTATTCTCATAATGTATCAGAATAATGTATAGTTAATAATATATAGTAGACACAGGTAGACATAAAATAGTAAATCAAGAGTACAGCCGGTATACTGTAAATAGAAGACCTTCTGAACTCAGCATTGGATTTTGGATCTTTCATTACGTTCACGTTGAGCAAATCATTCATTTTCTGTATCAGTTCTTGAGAAACACCAAGGGCCAAGGAATGATCTGGACAATTCAAAACTGATGAAGCATATTCGAGATGAGTTGTCACGTTCATGCTTCGCTCAGCGAGTTCGTCTCCACGGTCACATGTCACCAAAGTGCACATCCGTGTACATGTATATGGATTTGGCACTAAATTGACCATCCACGTTCAAACTCAAAGGGTTAAACATTATTTTAGGCCTAGTCCTAAGTCGTAATGTGAGGTCGGGTCGGTGGTCATGCAGGCATACATAAAAGCTAATTCGTACACTGGTTCATATGCACATTTTCCTTTTTAGCTCAACTTTACTTTGTAAAGTTTGAGCTATTGCCATGGCTTTGTCGTCCGTCGTCCGTGTGTGCGTGTGTACGTGTGTACGTAAGGCGTCAACAATGCAGGCTACAGGTCGTACCTTTGGTCGGATCATTATGAAATTTGTCATAGCTGTTGACATCAACATTTAGACCAGAATGATTAATTTTGGGGTCATACAGAAAAAAAAACATGGCCGCCAGCAGCCATCTTTGATTTCAAAATTCAATCCATTAGCACGGGCTACAGGCCGTACTGTTTGTCTGATCATCATGAAATTTGTCATGGATGTTAATATTGTTAATATTGTTAATAACGAGTAATTTTGGGGTCATTCGGTCCAAAAACATGGCCACCAGCAGCCATCTTACTCTTTGTATGACTAAATTCTTTAGCACGGGCTACAGGTCGTATTTTTATTCTGATCATCATAAAATTTGTCAAGAATGTTAATAATGACATGTAGATGGGAACGAGTCATTTTGGGGTCATTCGGCCAAAAAACATGGCCGCCAGCAGCCATCTTGAATTTTACTCTTTGTATGACTAAATCCTTTAGCACGGGCTACAGGTCGTACCTTTAGTCTGATCATCATAAAATTTGTCATGGCTGTTGAAATTGGAATGTAGATGGGAACGAATCATTTTGGGGGCACTCGGACAAAAAACATGGCCGCCAGCGGCCATCTTGGATTTCAAAATTTAATCCATTAGCACGGGCCACAGGTCGTACTATTCGTCTGATCATCATGAAATTTGTCATGGATGATAATATTGACATGTAGATGGGAACGAGTAATTTTGGGGTCATTCGGCCAAAAATCATGGCCGCCAGCAGCCATCTTGGATTTTACTCTTTGTATAACTAAATTCTTTAGCACGGGCTGCAGGTCGTACCTTTAGTCTGATCATCACAAAATTAGTCATGGATATTAACAATGACATGCAGATGGGAACGAGTAATTTTGGGGTCATTCGGTCCAAAAACATGGCCGCCAGCAGCCATCTTGGATTTTACTCTTTGTATGACTAAATTCTTTAGCACGGGCTACAGGTCGTATTTTTATTCTGATCATCATAAAATTTGTCAAGAATGTTAATAATGACATGTAGATGGGAACGAGTCATTTTGGGGTCATTCGGCCAAAAAACATGGCCGCCAGCAGCCATCTTGAATTTTACTCTTTGTATGACTAAATCCTTTAGCACGGGCTACAGGTCGTACCTTTAGTCTGATCATCATAAAATTTGTCATGGCTGTTGAAATTGGAATGTAGATGGGAACGAGTCATTTTGGGGTCACTCGGACAAAAAACATGGCCGCCAGTGGCCATCTTGGATTTCAAAATTTAATCCATTAGCACGGGCCACAGGTCGTACTGTTCGTCTGATCATCATGAAATTTCTCATGGATGATAATATTGACATGTAGATGGGAACGAGTAATTATGGGGTTATTCGGCCAAAAAACATGGCCTCCAGCAGCCATCTTGGATTTTACTCTTTGTATGACTAAATCCTTTAGCACGGGCTACAGGTTGTACCTTTAGTCTGATCATCATAAAATTTGTCATGAATGTTAATAATGACATGTAGATCGGAACGAGTCGTTTTGGGGTCATTCGGCCAAAAAATATGGCCGCCAGCAGCCATCTTTGATTTTACTCTTTGTATGACTAAATCCTTTAGCACGGGCTACATGTCGTACCTTTAGTCTGATCATCATAAAATTTGTCATGGCTGTTGAAATTGGAATATAGATGGGAACGAGTCAATTTGGGGTCATTTGAATAAAAAACATGGCCGCCAGCGGCCATCTTGGATTTCAAAATTTAATCCATTATCACAGGCCACATGTCGTACTGTTCGTCTGATCATCATGAAATTTGTCATGGATATTAATATTGACATATAGATGGGAACGAGTAATTTTGGGGTCATTCGGCCAAAAAACATGGCCGCCAGCAGCCATCTTGGATTTTACTCTTTGTATGACTAAATTCTTTAGCACGGGCTGCAGTAGTGCTGGGCGGTTTCCCGATTAATCGTCAATACCCGGTTAATATTTCAATATCGTCAGTAATATCGTCTAAACTAAAATAATCGTAATATCGTCGGCAATTAGAGGGTGCCAGACCATCATAAGCGTATACAAACAAATAGTTTAACTCAAGCCTAAATCGAGTTATTTAAGTTTAAATTCCAACTAAATCCCTGTGTCCTGACTTTTTCAATATTCAATAATCATAGTAAACAACGTTTAGGACGACTAACGAAATTAGGGGGATATGAAAACCCAGAATACGTCCCCCTTTCGCTCACAATATTACACAAATCCTCCGACTTCCCTGCGTACTTTTTATTACAAGAGAATTCACCAAATGAATTGACGACTGATCAGGTGATAGATCAATATGAATGTCAGTTTTGCCACGCCTCTTCCTTCAGTACAATGATGCACATGCACCGTCAATCAAAATAGTAAATGAGCGAAGATACCGCCCCCTTCTCGTCTAGAAGAAACCACTCACGGCGATTGGTTAAAACCAAAATTATAGAATTAGGGCTTCAAACCCGCCCAAAAATACATGGTGTCCTTGCTTGGCAGAATTCCAACAGTTATGTACTACGTGTGTGTGGACTTCGCTAAAATTTGTCTTGACGGTAAACCACATTCCCATTTGTCAAGCGACGCAAGTGTCATCGGGAACAACATGTATTTACCCAACATGGTTGAATATACCGAGTTAGAAAAGGATACTATAGTATAGAACACTTTTAGTTTTGGCATAGACTAGATAATGGTTTTATTAATTATCGGTATATACCAGAATTTGTCAAGTCACCGGAACGAAATTGTCCGAATAGCGGAATTTAACCGGTGAATTTACTTTTCATTCCGAATATCGATCGAGCATGAGGTTGTCACTGGTTGGGTGGTTGTGTATGTTTATTATTGACGTCAACTTGTCAAAATTAATGACAATGATGTGATTCTAGCGAACAGTGAGAAACTGTTTTAAGTTACTAGTACATGTATCTGATGTTTTAAAAAACCGCGGTTATATCGTTAACCGCGGTTTTAATTATAAAAAATCGCGGTTTTTATTTTCGTTAATATCGTCCAGCCCTAGGCTGCAGGTCGTACCTTTAGTCTGATCATCACAAAATTTGTCATGGATATTAACGATGACATGTAGATGGGAACGACTCAATTTGGGGTCATTCGGCCTAAAACATGGCCGCCAGCAGCCATCTTGGATTTTACTTTTCTCTTCATGTCTATAAACTAGTATTAGACATTCAACTTTCCACATTCCTAATCGCTCCATTGACTGTAATACATTAAATTATTCCCTTTCCAAGTTGAGCTACAGTGTCATTGACACTTTCATTGTCATGAAATTTGTCATGGATGTTAATATTGACATGTAGATGGGAACGAGTATTTTTTGGGTCATTTGGCCAAAAAACATGGCCGCCGGCAGCCATCTTAGATTTTACTCTTTGCATGACTAAATCCTTTGACACGGGCTACAGGTCGTACCTTTGGTCAGATCATCATAAAATTTGTCATGGATGTTAACAATGACATGTAGATGGGAACGAGTCTTTTTTGGGTCATTCGGGCAAAAAACATGGCCGCCAGCAGCCATCTTGGATTTTACTCTTTGTATGACTAAATCCTTTAGCACGGGCTACAGGTCGTACCTTTAGTCTGATCATCATGAAATTTGTAATGGTTGTTGAAATTAGAATGTAGATGGGAACGAGTCGTTTTGGGGTCATTCGGACAAAAAACATGGCTACCAGCATCCATCTCTGATTTCAAAATTTAATCCATTAGCACAGGCCACACGTCGTACTGTTCGTCTGATCATCATGAAATTTGTCATGGATGTTAATATTGACATGTTGATGGGAACGAGTAATTTTGGGGTCATTCGGACAAAAAACATGGCCACCAGCAGCCATCTTGGATTTTACTCTTTGTATGACTAAATCCTTTAGCACGGGCTACAGGTCGTACCTTTAGTCTGATCATCATAAAATTTGTCCTGGATGTTAACAATGACATGTAGATGGGAAAGAGTCATTTTGGGGTCATTCGTCCAAAAAACATGGCCGCCAGTGGCCATCTTTGATTTCAAAATTCAATCCATTAGCACAGGCTACAGGTTGTACCTTTAGTCTGATCATCATAAAATTTGTCATGGATGTTAGCAATGACATGTAGATTGGAACGAGTCATTTTGAGGTCATTCGGCCAAAAAACATGGCCGCCAGCAGCCATCTTGGATTTTACTCTTTGTATGACTAAATCATTTAGCACGGGCTACAGGTCGTACTTTTAGTCTGATCATCATAAAATTTGTCCTGGATGTTAACAATGACATGTAGATGGGAACGAGTCATTTTGGGGTCATTTGTCCAAAAAACATGGCCGCCAGCAGCCATCTTGGATTTTACTCTTTGTATGACTAAATTCAATCCATTAGCATGGGCTACAGGTCGTACCTTTAGTCTGATCGTCATAAAATTTTTCATGGATGTTAACGATGACATGTGGATGGGATATAATCATTTTGGTGTCATTCGGCCGAAGACATGGCTGTCAGCAGCCATCTTGGATTTTACTTTTCTCTTCAATGTCTATAAACTAGTATTAGACATTCAACTTACCACATTCCTAATCGCTCCATTGACTGTAATACATTAAATTATTCCCTTTCCAAGTTGAGCTACAGTGTCATTGACACTTTCATTGGTATTACTATAGGCTCTAGATAGGCCTACTAGTTGATGCTGGTTGATGTCTGAAAAAAAGATAAATTTAATTTTGTGTTGTCATTCCAGGGGATTCAACATATTTTTCATCTACTCACACAGATGACTAGGCTGGGTTATAAATTTACCAATATAATCACATCATATTCTACCTTTGTTGATTGCTTAGAGTTCAATTTAGTTGAGATTATCGCTGATTATCGCATAATTATCAGCCAAGAAAATATTTGTCTTGCACATGTTTGTAAACAGGAAGTAACATTTAATTTGGTCTTTCAAAGAAGGGACCAATATAGAGCGCGGTTGGTCGTTTTTAGTACTTTTTACAGAGGGGACCAACATAAAGCTTTCGGGTTTTGGGGTGGGTGTCTAAAATTTTATGATGAAAAAAAATGTAAGAAAGGGTGGGTGGGTGTAAAAAAAACACCCCCACATCTCGCAACTTTTTTACGCCCCCCCCCCCTCTGACTGACACGACATTAATTTGTGTTTAATATTGAGAATTCCAGAATGTTGAACAGTTGAGAAAAATGGGGGAGGGGTGGTATTACTGTGGTAACACTTCAAAGTTCAAACCCCTGTCGCCACATCCATTTTATTTACAAAATTATTTATTCCAACCCACATGGTCACAGACCTGAAATCCTTACTGTCAGGGGCGTGCGGACAGGGGGGGGGGTGACAACAGCATGTTGATAGTAGTCCGCCCTTCTGTCAAACTGCCTATAAGTGTACTGGTTAGAAGTTAGAACAACAAACTACTTTAGTTGGTAGCTTGATGAGCCCCAATCCGTTGAATCCAAGTAAATAATTGATAGGAATACCTCAGACAATGTATGGGATGGGTAATGTATATGTATATTGATTAAAAATGCCAAAAGTGGTGCATGTCGCCAAAAGTTAAAATTACCCCACCCAATACAGGAAATATATTTCATCTGATTTTGCGAGAATCCATACATACTTTTTCACGAGAACCCAGGGTAATTTGCGAGAATATTTACTGGTACGAGAATCTAGGTTTGGATTCTCGCCGAAATATAGGCCCTGCAATAATGCTGAAATGGTCATTGTCACCCTTTTTCGTCCAGTCGGCTACCTGGGCTACCCAGCTTTTTTTTCAGTTGGGTACCCAGCTTTTTTTAAAATTTTCAGTTGGGTATACTTCATGAAATCTCTAACAGTCGAGCGTGATATAATCAGTGAACGACGTCAGTGAAATGAACCTGTTCAATTTGTGATCACTTGAATACCGGGGTATATGATATAGGCTATATTTGTCACGATGTTTAAAAATAATAGTGGAGAAGAAATGTAGGCCAAGTGATATGGGTAGGTCTACTGCAGTCTTGATTTAACAAAGCTGGGTACCCAAATATAAATTTTACAAAAGCTGGGAACCCAACTGATAGTTTTAAAAAGCTGGGTAATATCAACTGAACGAAAGGGGGTGACAAATAATCATGTCTAATAATGGGGCGTGTTCAATTTTATGTTTTAGGAACAAGTGGCGTTTAAAATGGGGCAATGTCCCTGTAGTCATTTGTCGCTTATGGGGGAGGCATCAATTCAAAATTTTACCTCAACGAAATACATAAATCATAATACAACGTTCTTGTTTGCTATTCGACTACATTCCAGCTGAAATAATTATTGTGACAACGTCATAACTTCCTTCCAACAGTTCCAGTCATTTGAACATTGACACAACGTATCAATATGACGTGATTCTTTGGCGTAAACAATGCAAAATGATAGGCACGTAATGTAAAGTTTGTAAAATGAAATTATTTTTTGCAAAGTTCTATAGATGCATGCCCATTGCTGGGCAGCGAAGCGCATAACAAACCTCATGTGATGTGACTCCAGAGATTTTCGGTGGATGTATAAGAGGAGGAACTTGACGACAGGGATGGCGATTGGTTCTCACCTGCCAAATTTGGTAAAAAAACCAGAAATTTGCAGTTGTCATGCCTGACACATCATTACTTGTAACTTTATGTACGTATAGGTTGAATATGTTTTCATTGTGTGATTTTCCAACAATCAGTAGGAAATGTTTTGTTTACACCTCCAGTAACATATATTATTTCAACTTTTAGACTTTAGTAAAAATTGTCTGAAATTAACACCATTTGGAAATGTTCCAGTCAAACCCTGGGTGCTGAGTGGTAAATTTCAAAAGGATTCAGTTTGGAAATTGAATGTTGACCCCCGCTCGACAAAAAATATACATATTTTGGAAACTAAACTTCCGCGGGAGGCTCGAAAGAGCAAATACTAGTACACCCTTTCCTTCACCCCTCAATATACCACCCCTGCCATTAAGTATGTGCTAGTACTAGTAATCATACAAGAATGGCCTGGTTGACAAATGCACGAAACATTGAATGCATTGGCGTCATATGGTTTGGTAAATACTTTACATGGCCATTTTCCAGCTGTTTAATTTTTTTGCACATAAATGAAACGAACGCTCTTTATTCATGACATTTCTGGAACGCTCCGTGTAAATAGATGATTTTTGGTTGGGACCTAAATATCGTGGTCAATGTTGTATAACTTGTATTTGTTGTATTTGTTATGACCTCAATGCATCTTTTTGTGACATGTATTTATCGACCTATTTTGATGCGGGGAAACATTTCCCAAGTGAACAGAAGTGAATATTATTTAGTGTATTTTGGAGAGCAAACCACGAAGTGGATTTAAAGTACTGGTTTGAAAGTATCGAATTAAGGGCGGGTTGTTAAAATATATATAGTTACATATAGCCTAAATGCACTTAGCATTTTGCAAACTCCATGTAGTGTTCAATTCCATACGCATGCAGGCCGCCAGAACTCTGTTTTGCAGCTCAGCATTTTCTTTAATGAAAGGGGTGGCTCATGGTGAAATTGTAAATTCCTATTTGGCAGTACACAACCCCCCCCCCCCCCCCCCCCACCCCGACAGTTATATAGGCATGATAGGTTATACAGCATATAACTTTAGGTGGAATTGTGTCCACTGGTGTAGCCTAAACTTAATTAGGCCTATTCATGGAAATCCACAAGCAGGGACGTGACTAGATGGTTTCCGCATTGGGGTGGGGGTTTCCACCTTGGAATTTACAACTGCACCCCTTTGGGGTTTAATTTCCCAAATTACTGCTCCGTCACGGTCTGGATGGTAGCATTATTCTAAATAGATCATTGGTATTCAATTGTTGCCACGGCCAGGAGTGGAACATAATACACTGAGAACATTATCAGATCCTAACCTGAATATTGCCGACTCCTAACACCTAGACTGGCCTTAAAGAATTCCAACCTGAGACCCCCCCCCCCCCCCAATCATGAGGTCAGAAAATTTCCAACTGATTCCATATCAATCTAGTTTTACCAAAAAGTAAAATGCAAATGTTCTAAATACAATTAAAAATTCTTGAAAAATCAAACTACGAGAACAATCTCAACCTATAAATTATAATAGTGTTGGTGTAACCGTGTGGGAGTTCCAACTAATGTATGAAATATCCAACTGTTGACAATATTCCCAAAGTTTGGCCATGGTGGGAATGTGAGACACCCATGCAACACCCCTGCCGCCTAGGTCAACATGACCGCTTTCGCATATTGCTGCTCCCAGCCCACTACGTTCATTACTGAATTATACCTGCCGCCATGTCCCTAAATCCATGCATTACCATACATGGATCGTGACATTTAGGTAGTAATTAGAATTCCATCACACGAAACTGACACAATTTTGTTTTCGTTTCTAAGAATTGAAGGGTTAAACTTCAAATTCAAAGTTGCTTGTGTAGGAAATCAATCCGACGACGCATTGCTTATCGTTGAAATTCCAAGTTATTCAACACGATATTCTCAACTAAAGTATTTACCGGTGCTTCTTCGGGTCCATAGCTGGTGATGGTATTAGGTTGTGCATTATCCAAATAATAATCTATTAAATGAGTTTATGAGAACCCAAAATCAAATGCAAGTTCAGTCAATAAACCAGAACGTTATTTGAACAAGAAACACGCAACCTGTTAAGAATGACGTTACAATTTACACTGCGACGTAATCGACCGATTTCTCCGCAATGTGGCCAATGTTGGGCCAACATTGGTCCAACGTCGACATCGAACGCACTTGCTAACCTCACATATCGCCTTGTGCGTTACGTTTTCAACGCGTGCCAACGTTAAACCAGTGGTAAAACAAAATGTTGACCCAACGTGGTTGCCCAACGTCGGACCAACGTAGCCGTGCTATCTGGGTTAGTTACAATTTGTCACATCTACAAACATAAAGATATTTTAAATTGACCTTTCGAAGCAATAATTTCTGACACTCAAAATAAAGAGAAGCAGATAAAGGTCTGTCACCAAAGAATCCGCGAAACGGTTATTTTTATTTCTAAGATGTACATGCAAATTAAACGATATAGATTCAATTGCGTGTCATTTTTGACTTATTTGTGTAAAGCGCACGTTGTCAACACTTGTGTATAATTATAAAACAACTAATTTCCTAAATTGGCGATTATTGTACCCAAAACATCAGGATATATTACTCGGTATAATATATTAATCACCCAATACATAGTTTCAAGCCACCATAGATAATCTACCATTGTGTTCTCGCCAATTGGACCAAATAATGGGAAGCCCATTTGTTGTGATACCGATTGCTTCACTATATTAGATGGGAGTGTAATAATCAAAACTAACTAGTAAAGCTAGTTATTAGTCATAATCCGGATTAGCCATTCGACCGATAATACAACTTAATTGACAGATTGACCTTATGATTGACAGATTTACCAAAGTTATATGTGATCAAAAAATATAAACGACATTGGAAACCTGCAGGAATCTGTCACAAGGCAATATCGCGAGGATCAGCAGGAGAGAGTTAATTTCTTCTTGAAAACACAAACTTCAATTCGATAGTCGTTTGCATTGGGATTAGAACTGTTACACAACTTGTGGAATGCCAAACATATCAGTATATCAGCATATTCAGTATTAGTTACCATCTGCGTATATAAAATGCCAGGCGTGGATTGTCAGGGAACATTTGCATATAGTGGATTATGAATGCAGAGTAGAATTGCGCATTGAGATAAACAAAGTCAGAGTGACACCCGATCAGCTAATTATAAATTCCTACTAATAAACAGACAGTTTAATGTCAAGCTTATAAGTATATACCAACTGCCCATAACAGGCGCACGGGAGTGGACTGCCCATAACAGGCGCACGGGAGTGGACCATAACAGGCGCACGGGAGTGGACCATAACAGGCGCACGGGAGTGGACCATAACAGGCGCACGGGAGTGGACTGCCCATAACAGGCGCACGGGAGTGGACCATAACAGGCGCACGGGAGTGGACCATAACAGGCGCACAGGAGTGGACTGCCCATAACAGGCGCACGGGAGTGGACTGCCCATAACAGGCGCACGGGAGTGGACCATAACAGGCGCACGGGAGTGGACCATAACAGGCGCACGGGAGTGGACTGCCCATAACAGGCGCACGGGAGTGGACTGCCC
The DNA here is from genome assembly GCA_032622095.1 of Siphonodentalium dalli. NCBI lineage: Eukaryota > Metazoa > Mollusca > Scaphopoda > Gadilida > Siphonodentaliidae > Siphonodentalium > Siphonodentalium dalli. The sequence continues at coordinate 47,918,823 of CP136063.1, read as the reverse complement.
ATAACAGGCGCACGGGAGTGGACTGCCCATAACAGGCGCACGGGACTGGACTGCCCATAACAGGCGCACGGGAGTGGACTGCCCATAACAGGCGCAGGGGAGTGGACTGCCCATAACAGGCGCACGGGAGTGGACTGCCCATAACAGGCGCACGGGAGTGGACTGCCCATAACAGGCGCACGGGAGTGGACCATAACAGGCGCACGGGAGTGGACCATAACAGGCGCACGGGAGTGGACCATAACAGGCGCACGGGAGTGGACCATAACAGGCGCACGGGAGTGGACCATAACAGGCGCACGGGAGTGGACTGCCATGTTCATTAGCATTTAGTGGATTATGCGTGCATGTAGAATTTCACATGAACATATATTCCGCCTCAACGACAATTATCTAAATATGAAACAAGAGATAATATATTTGGTACACATGGCATGCCATCGAGATAGTTGACTTGTCACCCGAATATCCATGTCAAATTGACAATAAGCAATTCTGTATAATCACCTTTAACCCTTTACCCAACAAACCGGCCAAAACCGGCCAAATAAAGCTTCAACAGCCTAAAATATCTTCGGTCTGTCTCAATAAAACCATACAAATATGGATATCATTGGAACCGGCTCCTTGACCACATTGTGATAGTTACAGTTATACCCTGTGCCTATGCATTCTCTTATATATGCGAGTCGACCATAGGTCGCCTCGCATATATAAGAGAATGCATTGGCCTAAAAAAAAACTTGTTTTAACACTTTTTACCATTTTTTCTTACATTCTTTAACAATTTCATAATTTTTAATGTGTTAAGCCAATGCATTCTCTTATATATGCGAGGCGACCTATGGTCGACTCGCATATATAAGAGAATGCATTGGCACAGGGCTCTTCTGTTGGGTAAAGGGTTAATTGACAATAAGCAATTCTGTATAATCACCTTTTGAACAATTTGTTTAAAAGAAGAACAAAATTGGTCAGAGGGGAACTCGCATTTTGAGCTGAGAAGGAAACTTGCATCTTGAGAGAGGAGACTTGCATTTTGAGAGAGGGAACTTGCGGATTGGAGAGGAGATATCTGCGAATAATAATATTTGATATGTAACAACAATATGTTTGTATTTTTGCTGGCCCAGGCATGACAATGTTAGTCTGCCTGGGCTAAGCGTTTGTTGACATCTCATGTGTTTCTAAGAGAGAATAAAGATGTGCATTGCTATGACAATTTGTGTCCCAGCTATATTCCCCGCTGTGACAAATCTACCGTGATTTAGTTGCGAAAGGTATAAATGTGCTATAAATAGCATTCGTAATGTAGTTCGTCCGTCAGTGGCAGACTGGACAAATCGAATCTATAAGAACCATTTGTGAAACGCCAGCAAAATTCAAGAAAATAAGGACTCCACACATTTTGCTTATTAAGCAAATTCTGAGTGACTCACCATTTCAGTCAGTAAGCTGATGTACACCATTGTATTCAAGAAACCTTCGGTGAAACCGTGGCTAGGAATACAGTGAGTAAGGCAATTACATTCGCTGGCTGGACTGCATTGCATCTCAACCCTGATATTGCAGTTTAATACAACAAGTCAACCAAACAAAATGAACAGATCAGAATAAATTTTAAACATAATAAAGCTGCAGGCAGTGCATAGACTCACACTTGTGATGAATGCAAAAAATCGGCCCGGGAAATGAATATAATACCAGCCCATCTGCCCCCCCCCCCCCTTGAATCGGAATCTGTTCGGGGTGTCCACCTTGGGAAATTCCAACTGCACCACCCCCCCCCCCCCCTTGAATCAGAATTAGACCAAATACATGTTTTTTGCATTAATTTCATTTGCATCTCAGTGCTCTGGCCTAATATCCTATATATTCCCGGTATGAGCTACCATTCAGATATTTTTACCTGAAAAATTGCATAAATTCTAACATCTAGCGGTCTAACTCCAGACAAATGCACACGGCTACGGACAAGAGACCAGGACACACCGGGCTGTCCATGGTTGTTCGGCCCGGGGGTGAGAACATTTTGAAAACTATACAAGAAAATCGCTAATCCTAGCATCTAGACTGGCCTCAACTGAAGCGTTCCTATTGTCATGGAAATTTCAATTGAGGGAGGGTGCGTAAGAATTTTTTTGGGACTTACAGCTGGGAGTTACCATTAAAATCTCGAGATTAACAGGGTCTTTACGTGGTGTTATGTGATGCTGACAAGTTAATTTAATGACAAAATTACGATTAGGCTGGTATAACAACACATGTGGCGGCCCACGTCCGGCCTCCGGCCCATCGGGAATTTTCCCGGTCTCCTGATAGGCCAGTCCGCATCTGTGTATAAATTGCAAGCATCTGGGACAATGACCCATCTATGGAATCATCTGTTCAAGAAGCATCAACAACTACATGAGGCTACCCTGCAACTGTTGTTGCGTCTTCGAGTTTATCACAATGGGTGTTTCTGAATGCCGATTTGCAATTTTGCATGTAAACTGTAGAAATTTCGTGTGATATTAATCATTGTGATGGAAGTTTTAATCTGCTTTGGTTTCTCGACAATTATAAATTGAAGTTAATAGTATCTCAAACGACGGTTTATCACCACATAAGTTGTGATGGAACTTCATGCATGTAGTTCATAGAACGTTTCCCAAATCATCTAATCGTTGACAAAACATACCTATTTGAGAATGCAACACACAGATAATGATTTGATTCGATATTCGATTCGATTTTGTGAATTCGATTTGATATTCGATTCGATCAAAATATCCAATTTGCAGGACCCTAGTGTAGAAGTGTATTGTATTGACTTCATGTGTCTGATATCCGATGTATAGTAATGCCCTAAATAATCGACTCCTTAACCACAGCAGTATTATGCATGGGTAACTTTTCAGGATTTGATCGAAAATATGGCTTGCTGCCATTCTTCGGAAAACTCTCAGTATGAATGGCAACAAGCCATATTTCAGACTAAATCCTGAAAAGTTGCCCATAATTCTGCTGCGGTTAAGGAGTCGATCATGCATGTCACCCATGCTGACGAGGTTTGACATTTGGAAGCTTGAGCTGCTATTTCTCAAGATACTGCTCCGACCCAACAAACACCCTGACATAATAATTCATTAACCCTTTCATGATGGGACTTGCAGCATGAAAGACCCTGTGCAATTTATTCTCTCATATATGAGAGTATCCCATATGGAGCCTCGCATATTAAGAGAATACAGTGGCATTACAAGTTCAAGGTACATACAATATATTATTTGGCCAATGAATTTTCTTATATACATGTATGTGAGGCACCATATGGGTTACACGCATATATAAGAGAATGCATTGGCACTGTGTTTTCGCTAAATTTTAGGAAGTCATAAAAGGATTATTGTGTATATGTGACCCGCCATATCAAATCCAGTCGTAAGTCGGGATTTTTTTTTACCCTGTGCCAATGCATTCTCTTATATATGCGAGTCGACCATAGGTCGCCTCGCATATATAAGAGAATGCATTGGCCTAACAATTTTTTACAATTTTAATAATTTGTTCTTGTATTCTTTAACAATTTTATAATTTCACCCATACAGAGCCCCAGACAAACATGAGCAGACAACACTCTTCTATATGCTTCTATATATGTGTGGGGCTCCCTGCTGGGTAATGGATGTTTATTTTATTTTATGTCCTAAAAATTGTAAGAAACATTTATTTAAAAAACATGATAAAAAATTGTTAAGCCAATGCATTCTCTTATATATGCAAGGCGACCTATGGTCGACTCGCATATATAAGAGAATGCATTGGCACAGGGTAAAAAAATTCCGATATGTTCATGATCATGTGTGCTAGCGAGGGCAACTTGAATGCAATTTCCAACATTACATGCTTCATTAACTATAGGTATATATAGACTGCGATATATCTATGCTTACTCATAGACCAGGACCAGGAGATTCTAAACATTATACTATGTGCCATGAACTGCAAGTAGACTGTACACACTTAAGTGTACCAGGACCATACTTTATTACACGATTAGTACTATAAGTACAGCGTTATTGCTATTCCATATTTACAAATCCGTATGGAACATACGTTCCCCTGTATGAGCATAAATAAACCTTCTAATCCTGTATTTTTGCTAGAGATGGGCCGATACTGGTGTTATCGGTAACGCCGATACCGATAAATTACGTTTTGTTATCGGCAGATACCGATACCGATATATTATACAGACCTGTATATATCCCAATAATATGAATACAATTTAAGTAAACTGAAACATCCGTGTATACTGTGTAAGGATATATATCGGCGGATGTCGACATAGAAATCGGGGACGACACGTAGCCTACAAGTATATATACATTGTGAACATGGTAAGTATACTGGACATTACTAGTAAGTGAATTCCCGACGGTAAGTATATACTTGGGGAACGATGGCATGACATCAGGATTGCCCACGGAAATAATTATGTTTAAAGTTTGGGCTGCACGCGGCATCAATGTCAGAATATTGTGCACGCATAAATTAAAAATCTTTCGAGTTAATGGCAGTCTTTATTGACGATCAAAGAACTTCCGCATACACATTGGAATCTGGACAAACATTTTGTCATATATACATTGAAAATAAATTCCAATTCAGTCGTCAGAAATAAATGCTACAAATAAAAACACGGAGTCTTGCGTGGCTAAATTGTCCGTGAATGATATCAATCAGTGTTGAGTGAAAGCTCGCTTTGTTCTAAGCCGCCAGCACGTAACGTTGTATACATCAAGTATTTTTCATGTCGCAAAGATTAAGTGTGGCATCACAGAGGTGTTTAACTTTGTCTTTGTTCATTCTTGGCGCCCTGTACTACTGCTGGTGACGTGTTCTTATTCAATGGAGGGGATTCAGGCGATCACGTATAGTCTATGTACGGTATGTGTAGGCCCCGTGGGGAATGAATACAATGTCCAGCTAATGCTATTAAAACTTCAGCCCTTTTTGTGTCTTCCATTTCCCGTAATAGACTAGTTTTAGGTCGCATGGGACATGGCACAAATTATTATGCGCATCAAAACGAATCACCGGGATAATTTACGAATTTGAATTTTAACCGAGGTCCAGCTGCGCAGTAACGTTACCTGTTTTTATGAAGCCAAACACGTGTATTCGTAACGTCTCAAAGTACATCTATGAGAGTCATTTCTATGACGTCAATATGACGTTTTATTCGATATTCGGTGACATTTACTTCAACTATCACCTACGTTTTACGTTAAGTTTGGCCCAATACCTTGCCGATTAATTGACAACAAATTCGTTCCCTTCGTTGAAAATCAAACAAAGTTTCAAAAAATTCAAAAACGAGCAAAATTTGGGAGCATTTTTGTGTGAAAGAGGGAAAAGAAGCTAAAGCTATATGCAATATATGCAATGCTTCTGTTTCTCGTGGTGGCACCAATGCAAAGAATTTTACGAATACGAATCTTAAAAGCCATCTACATCATAATCATGGGCTGGTATTTCGTAAATTCGAGGAAGATCAAAAAGTGGCGGACAAATTGAAAGCCGATGAAAAATTTAAATGTGAAATAGAGCAGCAATCAACAACAAGTCAGGCAAAATTAATCCATAGGCAGCTCTCCATAAGTGAAATGGTAGATAAAGTAACAAAATGGAATGTAACTGCACGCCCGCGTTGTGAGCCTCAACCAGAAAGTGGCAGAAATGATTGTCTTGGACATCCAGCCATTTTCCATCATGGAAGATGTGGGGTTTCAGCGTTTTTGTGAAGCCATGGAACCCCGATACCCATTGCCATCCCGTACCCACATCAGCAACACATTAGTTCCAAACATGTACGAGAAAGTAAAAGTAGGACTAATCGATGAACTGAAATCAATGGACACAATATCGTTCACAACAGACATTTGGACGTCAAATGTCGGTTCCATACAACATTCCATACTGCAAGACGTCAAAACACGTTGGAATTCAACATTCTACATGGTAGAGCGAATGGTTGAACAAAAACCCGCATTGGTTGAATTCGCCAGTATATATGAGCTACCCGTTCTTACTGCCAACCAGTGGAACTTGGCCGAAATATTGGTTAAAACACTAAAGCGTTTTGAAGTCTTAACGCGTAAAGCGTCTGGTGCCTCAGCGTCTCTTTCAGATGTCATTCCTAATGTAAAGTTGCTCGATTTGGCAATTTCAAAACACGGTGATGATGCAGGTATTCAAACCTTAACCAATGAAATGCTGATGTCACTTAGACAGCGGTTTAGTGAAATAGAACTGAATAAACTATGTTATTTCATCATTTTTGGATCCTCGATATAAATCTGTTTTTTATCGATCTGACAAAACCGAGGCGGTCGCTGTTAAATGGTTGGAAGAAGAGCACAACGACTATTTAAGAAAAAACAGTAGGCCAACAACTGGAAACACGAGCGCAACAAGAGTAGAACCGGAAAGTAAGACTGAAACTTCGAGCGCACCATCTACTGCAAAGAAATCGAAAACCGGAAAAGTCGAATTTGAAAACGATTTATAAGAGGAAATATTGGCCACAAAAGGCGTGACAGCGACAACATCCTCTCCAAATATAAGTGCCGAGATACAAACATACCTTGGGGAACCAGTTCAGCCACGGGACAGTGATCAGCTGCAGTGGTGGAAAACCAATAGCATTAGATTACCGATGCTGTCCGTTATTGCTCGAAAGTACCTCGGCATTCCTCCATCCAGTGTTCCGAGTGAATGACTTTTTAGTGATGCAGGAAATGTGTATGACGAAAGGCGTAGCCGGTTGAAGCCTGAGAAGGCCGAAATGATCTTGATGACAAGGAACAACTTGCCACTCTTAAATTTCAAATACTAAATAGGCCTAACTGTAAATCATATACAGTAATATGTTTGGAGATCAAGCTCCTCTTATTTCCAGTTTCAATTGTTTTCAAATTCAATTCTTCCAATGGAATGTTTATTGAAATGAATCCATGTTATTATTAATATTGAAATTAAAATATTATATTTCAGCAAGTTCTATTCCTCCATAGATAGTTTTTTGATACATATAATATTATATATATATAGTATTTAATACTATTAACTTTGAGTTATTAAGATAATAATATTAAAAATATTATTATTAGTAAGCTGCACTTTAAATTGGCAGTCAGTTACGCTGATCTGGTCGTTGTATTGATGTATGTACAAAATTACCCTGGTAAAAACGGAAAATTTGTCAACGAAATACGTTGGTCACCAGTCTTAGTAAACCTCGACCATGTTTCATCATAATCAACTGGATCTCGAGATACTCATGTTAAATTATATTTCAAACGGGAGCAATCCAGCCAATGCGGCGCTTAAAAACTCTTCCAACCAATCAATAACTTCATGCAACACAGAAGATTCTAAAAAAAATCCGCCCAATTTGCGGAAGGCTGGTGTCGCACGTCAATCAAACTGTAAACATGGCTATATTAGCCTGGTCCCCGCCCACAAATTATATCGATAGATAAGGAGTCACGGGACGCTATGCTATATTGGAAACATGAATATTAATTACCTTTCGCAGATCGGGGAATTCCCACCGATACGGAAATAAAATTTACCATGACTCTAGTGTCTAGGCAGGATATTTGTTCAATATATTATGTACACATTATTATTAATCGAGGAATAAATATTGTTTATACTAAACTTGGTCGAGGTTTACTAAGACTGCACGGTCACGTGACGATTTTTCCCGACCCTGTGTACAGAGGGATTATTTGTTCGTCATCTTATTCACATCCATTCAAATTCACTAAATGTCGGGACACCACATAAATTGGTTTCTATAGAGTATAGACAAAACACAATTAATACCGGTTATTTCCGGGCTATATTTGTACATTCATGTACATCATGACGACAGAGTCTAAGACCGGATCAGCAGGGGTTACTGAGTACGACTCGGTACGTGCTCAACTTGGCAGACCATCTCACACCTCGTGCGCGCGCAATTGAGCTCTTTTGGAAGCCAATGATCGGTGTGCATGATCAAAGCACAATGCAGTCACCGGATGTGTGACTTCATGGCATGGACTGCACGTGTCTGTTTGATGTTGCCGCTAAACATTTGAGTGATGAAAGCATGGAATTGACATGTTTGTGAACATGATGACTCGATGAGCATTTGTACTTGAGTGTTGCATTATACGCAAAATATATGCGACGTGTGATGCTTGTAGGCCTAATTAGAAAGTTTTTACACACCGTCATTGAAGTTGCTCAGCCTGAATTTCAAAGGCCGTTCATCCCGACACTATTCAACACATGTTTATTTGAGCTTTCACTCTGTCAATCAGGGTACCCTATTGCTCATAATGCTCACTGCTCAGTGCTAATAGATGTTTGCGATCCCGATTTGTTTTTGTGTCACTGACAGTACACTGTAGCCCATTGCAAATATCCATAAAACGATATACTATGTCTGCATTAATTACATGTAATTATGCTTAGCACTACCACTGAGCGATTTTTATCCAAAATGATGTACTTTATACACAAATATGACACCTTTAAGTTAAGTGTTACTGTAGCAATATGTCGTAAAAAATCCAGCTGCAACGGGAGTTCGGGGGTTAAACAGAATACTGGTGAAAAAGCGGGTCAAATAGCGACATATAGATACAGCATAATACATGTCGCGGTGACATCAAAGAATACCGGGCAGTTGCAATGAGTGCGGATATTTTTGTGCACGGGATTCCATGGATCAAACTACTCACGCTCGAAGACCCTGTGCTATCGTATACGATTACATAATTGGATCATAGAACACACAATTGCTGAGTCGGGACATTTTTATGCACGGGATTTTCGTGGATGAAACTACTCAATGATGATCATTTATCTTATTGCTGTATTATCATTTGTTTTGAGTTCGATGTAAGTGAAGTTCCTGAAAAATACATGTGATTCTCTACGCGTGTTGATTATTATGCGTATATAGCCATGCTATACTAAACAAAATCCCAAAGTGATTTATTTCACAATAATACGAAACCTGTCCCAAATCAGTCTTTATAGCGGGAATTCATAGTGACAACACCATTCATTTGAGCCATATTACATGCATGGAGGATACACACGAACACATACCCCCCTTCCCCAATATGGAGATAAAGTCAAAGTACGTCCAATAATAGTTTCGTTGTCCCGCCTGGGTCCCCAAGCACAATGAACGACGCACATGATCACATTTCCCGCCAAAACTCAATTATATTGTATAACACGTTGGCTAAAACTGTTCTATAGCTGCGGTCGTCGGTTGTTTAATATGGACTATTGAACAAGCTACGCGTTCCGAGTGACAGATTTCGCTACCATTCGTATTTCGCCGCTATAAATATCTCCTGTAGACAAACCCTGCAGTATGACGTCACAGCGCACAAATAGTTTTATATATATAATCCTGTCAGTTGCATATTCACTGACGCTACTTGAAATTCTAAGAAATACTGTATTAAATTCTCCTTGCTATGTATTATTGGTCAATGCGCAGATGCATTTTAGTGTTTAGATTCATTATACCTGTTGGAATCTAATTGTAAGTTATAAATTTGTAAACACTGTAGCTCGTTCATTTATATAGTCTTCAATCAACAGGTAGTTTCCCGTGTTTTTATTGCCATCAGTGACAAAACTGACAATCACCTTGCAGTAAAAACAACTCACAGATGTATGGGAGGCCAATTTCACATTTAATAATGAATTGCGCTTAAGGCCTTAAGCGCAATTGATTGCGCTTAAGCGCAATTGATCGCACTTAAGCGCAAATACCACATATTGTGCTTGAGCGCAAATAGGGCATTTACGCTTAAGCGTAACTAATTACGCTTAAGCGCAATTAATTGCGCTTAAGCGCAATCAATTGCGCTTAAGCGCAATCAATTGCGCTTAAGCGTAATTGTGACTACTATCTAACCTACCCATAAACTATTAGCATGACCTGGTGTATCATCTAGCAACACAAGATGAGCATTGGGTTAATTTTGACCTGTACTCAACAGTCAACTGTGAGTATGTGTTCAACAAGGAGAATCCCTAATTACATATTATCATCATCCTTCTATCCAAAGAATTGATGTCGCCTTCCCGGAACTCTAGTAATTTTTTGTATGATGTTTTTAATGTATTTTTGCACAGATTTTAGCCTTTACTATGGTAATATCCTATACATGCATGCGGTGTCACTGCATGTCGGGCTTTCTTACCTCATACAGTAATGCTCTAATTAATCGACTTCTTAACCACAGCAGAATTATGGGTAACTTTTCAAGATTTAGTCGGAAATATGGCTTGTTGCCATTCATCGAAAAGCTCTCGAGAGCTTTCCGATGAATGGCAACAATCCATATTTCCGACTAAATCCTGAAAAGTTATCCATAATTCTGCTGTGGTTAAGGAGTCAATTAATTAGAGCATTACTGTATGGTTTACTTATTGACTTACATCAGGGGGAAACAAACCCTATATTATCAGCATCCCTGTCCACAAAATGGTGTGTAATTACTGGAGCTTTGGTGTCTCAGTCCTGGAGCTCTAGTTTTTCTTATTAAATCAGCATCTCTTGCACAAATCTATAGTATTTCCATGCAAGCCTTGAAATAGGGTGTCTGTCATTTGCAGAATGAGGTCCCCAGAGGGTGAATTTAGTGATGCTACCCCGCATAGCGGGCTAGCATCACCAAATTCACACTCTGGGAACCTCATTCTGCTGAGGTGTAAGCAGAATGAGGTCCCCAGAGGGTGAATTTGGTGATGCTAGCCGGCTATGCGGGGTAGCATCACTAAATTCACCCTCTGGGGACCTCATTCTGCAAATGACAGACACCCTATTTCAAGGCTTGTTTCCATGATCATATAGTGTGAATGTGGTGTCACCGAGGGCTTGCTTCCCTCATATGGTGTGCCTGTATACTCGAAAATTGAAGAAAATCAATGTCGCCCCGACTAATACAGAAAGTAATGCTATTGCAAGTAGCCCCAACTAATATATACCGAAGATAATATAATGCTATCACGAGTCGCTCCAACTAAAACAGAAGGTGATACTATTGCGAGTCAGCCATTTTGATAAAGAAGTTGGGCTAGCTCCCTACCCATCCAAACCAATGAAACCAAGAGGTGACATGTCAATAGGAGTTAATGCTAAGTTATGGAGAAACCTATTTATTCACAGGGGTGTTTTGTTACATATAACCATGAATTGCGCTTAAGCGCAAATAATTGCGCTTAAGCACAATGATTGCGCTTAAGTGCAATTGATTGTGCTTAAGCGCAATTGATTATTAAATGTGAAATTGGCCTCCCATACAGATGTGCAAATAACATGGAGACAGAGTAAGCCGTAGTTAATTAACACCTTTGCAGTATGGCTAATCTTATGTTCGTTTGTGTTCGTTGTTTAGTAGTTTTGTAGTCAAATAATGCTAATAACTCAACAAATAAGTGATCAAAGTTGGAAATAATACCACAATCACATAGAGTGGACCCACACGCACACACAAACCAAATTTCACCCTTCTATTCCGCTGTTTGGACATGTGTTCGTTTGTGTTCGTTGTTTAGTAGGACCCTATTTCTGCACAGGGAAAATATCAATCATGAGAGCTAAAACGCCTCATATTAACATATTTGAACACGCTATCATTGAACAAGTACTCCTTCCTTCTTCTTATTTGGTGCCAACCGCTATTTTTGCGTAATGTCGCACCGTGATGCTTGGAGCCAAAAGTCTCCGGCATGAAGACGATAAAATGATTTAAAACTATATACATATCCATCCAAAAAGCTTATTTCTTTGTTGTGGTTAAATCACTGTGGAGGATCTATTCCTAGGAATGTGGTGCTCTCCCGAGCAATATTTACGTGCTTAGCGAGCAAATATTCCGGTGTTCTGTCACATTTTGCTCATTGTACGACAGAGATGACATACGTGGGTAATAAACACGCGTTTTATGTTTCAAACGCAAATATTGGACGAATGAATACGAGATGGACGTGCCAAAGAAGGTGAGTAATATATGTTGTAATATTATGCCACTATATTGGCATACAGCCCAGTAATATAAATAAATTACTCGATATTTTGCGTTTTTTGGAAATTCGTCACTTCAACGGCGTATTACCGACTTAATACTGAATACTGTATATTGTAACTTTGAATGCCTGTTCCTCAATACATTCCTGAAGTCAATGCAACATGAAAATATCATTAATAACATACCAAATCGAAGAAAACGACCATAAAATAGGTCTACATGTGTATTCCAGGGGTTTACTTAGTCATTCCGGTGCTTTGTGAGTTGAATAATCGTTATTCCGGTGCTGTACTGAAAACTCAGCTGGCTGAAATCCTACTAAAACAACCTCGTATAAAGCCACATTGGTGATTATTTATTAAATTATAATACAAGCCATGCCGGGATACAAATGAAGTAGCTCACCCGTTCTGTAGTTAATATAACGTCAATTATTTTGACAATACGCTTATGCTCACAAAATAGTCAACTTAATAAACTATATATAATATATTACATACTATATTATATACAAATATATATATATATATATATATATATATATATATATATATATCGGCACTTTGGGAGACAAAACAATGACATATGAATACTCGTTATTCAGTAAATAATTAGATGTTAGTTATATATGCCTACATATAAATATACGCGTGTATTATGGATGCTATAAGAACACCATATAATGTATTTTCCTGCTGACATTGCGGGGACAGTTTGTCAAAGAATAATGCAAGTTATAAATGGGGATGAAATAAATGTCAAATACCAATTGGATACACAGAAATATCAATGTACATTGACCACAAGCACGAGTGTGAACCAAAGACAACATAAAACTACATAAAATATACAATGCTATGGGAGGCCAAATTCACATTTAATAATTAATTGTGCTTAATCGCAATCAGTTGCACTTAAGCGCAAATACTTACGCTTAAGTGCAATCAATTGCGCTTAAGCGCAATTCATGGTTATATGTAACAAAACACCCCTGGTGAATAAATACATGTAGGTTTCTCCATAACTTAGCATTAACTCCTATTGACATATCACCTCTTGGTTTCATTGGTTTGGATGGGTAGGGAGCTAGCCCAACTTCTTTATCAAAATGGTTGACTTGCAATAGTATCACCTTCTGTTTTAGTTGGAGCGACTCGTGATAGCATTATATTATCTTCGGTATATATTAGTTGGGGCTACTTGCATTAGCATTACTTTCTGTATTAGTTGGGGTGACATTGATTTTCTTCAATTTTCGAGTATACCCTGCTGGACAAAACAAGTGTCCAATTAACTGCGGTGCGGTTAGCATTGCCACCGCAGCCGAAATGAAACTACACCGCGTCTCCACCGGCTAACTACAGTTGGGCCGCGGTATAATTGCCATTCAGCATGGTGTAGTTGCCACGGTGTACTTTCATAAAACTGAAAAAAAGACAATACAAACCAGAAATCTAACCACGGTGTACATGCCATTCGACTGCGAGGGTAGTTGCCTTTCGGCCGCAGTGAACTTGCTGTTTGGCCGCAGTGTCTGAGTGTACTTGCCGTTCGACCGCGGTGCTCAACTGCAGTTACAAACTCTGACACCGCGGCCAAACGGCAAATACACCGCGGTGCCAATGGACACTTGTTTTGTCCAGCGGGGTACAGGCACACCATATGAGGGAAGAAAGAAGCCCTCGGTGACACCACATTGACACTATATGATCATGGAAATACTAGAGATTTGTGCAAGAGATGCTGATTTAATAAGAAAAACTAGAGCTCCAGGACTGAGACACCAAAGCTTCAGTAATTACACACCATTTTTTGGACAGGAATGTTGATAATATGAAAATAGGGTTTTTCCCCCATATTTAAGTCAATAAGTAAACCATACAGTAATGCTCTAATTAATCAACTCCGCAGAATTATGGATAACTTTTCAGGATTTAGACGGAAATATGGCTCGAGAGCTTTTCGATGAATGGCAACAAGCCATATTTCCGACTAAATCCTGAAAAGTTACCCATAATTATGCTGTGGTTAAGAAGTCGATTAATTGGAGCATCACTGTATGAGGTAAGAAAGCCCTCATGCAGTGACACCGCATGCATGTATAGGATAATACCATAGTAAAGGCTAAAATCTGTGCAAAAATACATTAAAAACATCATACAAAATAATACTAGAGTTCCGGGAAGGAGACATCAATTCTTTGGATAGAGGGATGCTGATAATATGTAATTAGGGATTCTCATTGTTGAACACAAACTCACAGTTGACTGTTGAGTACAGGTTAAAGGTGGATTATCTCTTTGTAAACTTGTATTATATAGTTACCGGGGTATAAAATATTAGATTTGAATCGAAGACTCCTGTCCGGAAATGCTTCTATCGATTAATATTAATTTTATTTCGAATATTTTCTGGTCTAAAAAGGTGTGTTTGTTCAGCTAACGAACAATAGTGGTTACTGTTAACATAGACCAGAAATTATATTGTGCAATTTTGTCACAAAAATTAACTTTAATTAGACTCATTATCGCTTATATCTGTGGAACAAAACAATACAACCAATCTGTGTCATTTGACATTCGTTACGTAGCCGTAGGAACAGCCCAGTGCTCTATATCGCAATACGGTCTCATCCGAATGGTCGGTTCTAAAAATAGTAACATAAATGAGCCCGATTTAATATTCGAAATAAAATCAATATTAATTGATAGAAGCTTTTCCGGACAGGTCTTCAGTTCATATCTATTATTTTATACCCACGCAACTATTTAAAATTTGTTATTTAAAGAGATAATCCATCTTTAAAATTAGCTCAATGCTCATCTTGTGTTGCTAGGTGATACACCAGGTCATGCTAATAGTTTATGGGTAGGTTAGATAGTAGTCACAATTACGCTTAAGCGCAATTGATTTCGCTTAAGTGCAATTGATTGCGCTTAAGCGCAATTAATTGCGCTTAAGCGTAAATGCCCTATTTGCGCTTAAGCACAATTCATTATTAAATGTGAATTTGGCCTCCCATACAATGCATATGACTCACACCCAAGTGGATTATCCATATGAATGTGAGCCACACAAGAACACACATAGCGAAGACAAATAGTATAAATATAAAATAATTGCAAAATGGCTTTAAGAATAGACATGTAATCCATACAACTGACCCCAAGCATGTGGTGTAAACCACTAAGGTCCATGACAATAAATATATGAATACATGAATATATAAATACGAATAATGAAAATCCAACATTGGTGCATACACACATGATGGCGTCACAAATCAGAAACAGAGCACTGACCACCAAAACGACGCAAATGTCGAAATAAAACAATTATACATACAAACGACAATCAAATACACACATAAACATATATATATACACTTACACATTTGCGGGTTTGTAATTTGGCGGGTTTGTAATTTGGCGTTCGAGTTCGCAATGAAAATCTGGTCACGATTATCGGGGAACATCACTGAACGATGAGAATATAAGCACCCCCACTGGTCCATCAACGTTCTATCACCCCGTGATACACATGTAAAGTGTAGTTTAGCTCTTTTAGCCACAGCAGGAACAGTAGCGTGGGATTACTCTATTAAAACACTCTTACTACCTGATTGTGTTGTAAGTTTTGCTCGAATGGACCTAATTGCATGAACCTGTATATAGTCATACCTGATATCGTGTTTAGTTTTTCGCGGTTATTCCACCAAACTACGTAAGAATGTTTAAGGTTTTCCGGTTTCGACTGCTCGGTTGTTTCAAAATCTCAATAACAAGGATAATGACCTATTAATTGCCATAAACCAACCAACTATGTCACATTCCAAGATTGGCCACAATTACAGTTACACAATAAAAATACGTTCGACAATCATTTCCTGAACAAGAATTGAGCGTTTGTTATCAGTTATATCCAATAGAACACATGGAAATAATTATAGATTACATAGTTCATTCATATACTCCCCATTGCGTTTGCTACCCCTGAAATACGTGATTAAACGAACAAAGTATGCCTTTATGGACGTATATGCGACGCAAAATAACATATTAAGTTTATTACCCCCTAACCAACGCATAACATTTAGTATTTATTCGCTTTTTTGCTTGTTATAGCACAATACATGATCTTGGGGAGAGCACTTGACTATTGGGAGAGCACTGAGCACTCTGTAAAGTTTCGGAATATAATTATAAAATGTCGATTTACGGGCATTCCTATGGGATTTCTTACATTTTCTCACATATCAATGTGAACATCAATATAAATAATCCATTGGTTAAAAGAAACCTGCGATGTACTTACATAATCTGTAATTTTTCTTCACTTTTGTGCGGCGAAAATAAATCCCCAGTAAAGCACCGGAATGTCACGATAAAAATTGCTAAAAAAAATTGGTTGAGCACCACATTCCTAGGAATATATCCTCCACAGTGGGTTAAATAAGGGATCATCGCTTTGAATGTTTCTAAGTCGATGTTCCTGTATATGTTTGGTATCTTATTCCACACTTTTATGTTTCTTGGGAAGAATGAATATTTGTAAGAATCTATCCTGGCAGATGGTAAGCTCCAGGACCCGATCTTCTTTCCCTGTCGCACGTAGACTGGACCAGTTGTAGGTATCCGTCGGCTGGGATGTCCACATATCTGTTGGCCATGCAATGAAACATTACTAAATCTGCCTTATGGCGATCATCTAGTGATTCCCATCGCAGTGACGTCAACATTTCCGATAGTCCGAGAGCCCATAAGGTTTTATTGTCGTCACTCTGACCAAAAGACCCACTCTGCTCATTTTGTGGCAAATTATATGTAGTTTACGGAAACCAATTTCTTGCGAGTGGGAAACGCGGCGTTTGGGAGATATTTAACATAGAATGATGCCCGGTGAGAGCGAAAAATGTTATTTAAGTGTTGGGGGAGGGTTAGAAATTTTGAATGTATGCAACATATGTAATGTCAGCTAACACGTTATATATACCATTTTGTCGGCAATAAGTCATTCTATATAGTGAATAAACAGAGAATTAGAATTTCAGCCACTGACCTCGAGTACGAGAGGTCAAAAGTCAAATATATTTTGAAACACCATTTTTTTTTAAATGTCAAATTGGAAAGTTAGCTTAAGAAATTTTATAATCATCTGTTGGAATCCGTTCTAGTATAATTTTGAACTTTACTGTATACCAGATTCGGATATGTGGAAAGAAAATTAACACAGCCGCAATTGCAACCATTCAAGATGTCAGCCAAAATGTGTGCCGAAATAGCCAAAAACAGTAAAAATTAATAAGGTCTCTCTGATCGCCGTTGTAGTAAAGATGATGTCACATGCGGTCATGTTGTCCGTTCGATACGTTATGGTAATATACAACCCTTACAAAACAAAACTCCAATATGGCGACCAAGATGGCCGCCGAAATGTGAAAAATTGCTATTTTTCGGACATTTCACCACCTTTAGTTTGTCTCTGTTGGAAAATATTGGCTCCATGTCGCGATTTTATACATTTATCGTATAGAAGAATTATTGGCGAACACATGGGGATAATAATATACATTCCTTGCTGGAAAGTTTTGTCCGATATCACGTTTTCCCAAATGCCGGTATAATCCGGTCAAAGCCAAAACGACGCTAATAACGCAATGGCTGTTTCGAATCATCAATGAATGTTATTGCTATCACAACAAAACCCACGCATATATATGTGCAGGAGATACTCGAACTAGGCTTCCTCTTATACCTGAGTTGAGAAATATTCACCTAAATCCAAGATGGCGGCTAAAATGGCCACCAGAAATAGAAATATTGCCGAATATCGCTGATTTTAACATCAGTGACAGTTATTGTCACGACAACTCCACACCTGCTTACTATTTTGAGTTGGGTACACTGATTCGAAGAACTGTGCTTATATTTCATCCAAATAAAAGTTGCCCAAATTCAAAATGGCGCCCACAATGATGGACATATTTGGCAAACGGCATTGCTGTTGTACAGTTGCCCTAGCTGGATTGTCGTTGACTCTGACAATTTATTCTTGAAGGCGCTATCATATAGTCGTACATGGCCGTCGCTTTCTTTTGTCGATAATACCCAGTGGCTGGTTCCGGTATGGTGTATCTGGGCACTGCACTCATCAGTTGGTTGAAATCTCAAGCTGTAATTCCATTTTTTCGTATCATCATAAACAGGTGCTAATCCAGTATGTTGCAGGCCGTTGATATCTTCGAACTGTTCTTTTATGATCTGCATTGAGTAGTTTATTATGTCGCTGCATAACTCCTCGTTGTTTGTTATTTTGTCGTGGTGTGATTGTCTTAGTCGATGTTGGCCGTTTTCTATCCAGATTGAGTCTACATCTTCTTCCACGTAATCATCTGCTGGTCTTGATGTCTGGTCGATGGTTTCTTCTTCGATGCTTGGCAGATCAATGTCAGGAATATGTGGCAACTCATACTTCAGACGTTTCTTGGATTTGGACGGTGTTTTTCTTGATGGGCGTTGCCTTAGTGATGGTCAATGGCGTTGGAGTTGCCGCGACTGAATCCGGAGCTGGTACAATCGATGTGATTCCAGCAAAACACAAGTCGGCAGTTTGGAGCGTATCGTTTGATGGCGTTTGAGAATGCAGTTTCTCTGTCTGTGAGGATCACCGGGTTGCCTATGGACATGTTTGGTACGGCTGCTGTTATCTCTCTCCAAAATGTGTCGTGGCACTTCTGATTTTTCCTGTCGTGTAACAGAAAGGCTGCAGGGAAACACACTTTACCTGTGAAGAATGGATGTTTAATTGTCAGCGCCGATAGGAAGAAGTCTCCAAGGTTGAAGGTTGTGTCGTAGGAGAGGATTGGCGGCGTGTCAGATGCTAGCAGTCTGTTTAGTTCCTGTAGAATTTCACTGTTAACAATCACCACACGAAGCTCTGGGTATATACTGAAATCTAGGACGAAGTCAGATAGGTTGTATACCAACTCCAGTGTGTTATATGCTGCGTCATGGCTAATCTTCCTCGATTTGTTGATTCGGTACCTGACGTTCTCAACTTGCTTCATGTTCTTGGCATTCATGATGCCTTGGGTGGTCGTTGATATGCATGGTTTGGTCACACTGTCCCTGTATACCGGTGCCCGTTCTTTGTCTACACATTCTTTCCTCAAAGTGGCCATGGTCGACGGCAGCGTTCGTTGATACTTCTGTTCCTTTGTCTTTGCATTGCCATGCGGCCTACTTACGTAAACACTTTCGTCCCCAATATAATGGACGATAACTAACTCTGAAACAAGAGAAGAATACATTACCCGTTTGAAACGTTCGTCGCCAGCCTTGTCACCAATTTCCCGCTGGATCATGTAGTCACGCCGCAAATACTTTGGTTCTTTCCTTGGTATTTTGTTGGCACCTTTATTAACCCAGAAATACTGGTCACACGTAGTGTCTTTTGAGCCTGTTAGAAGGTAAACGGAACCTCCAATTGGCAGTTTTGGTGGCACTGTCGATACTTTGTCTACGTCGGGTTTCTCGAATATCGAGAGCACTTCTCGATAACCAAGAACAGATTCTTTGTTCATGTATATTGTAGCTGACATTGTGTACGATGAAGAAGCTAGGATATACTGACCACTACTATGGGGGGTTTGGGATTTGAAAGGGGCGGCACCCCTTTCCTACAACCCACTTTTGAATTTAATAAAATACATGTAATGGTATTACATTAACATGAGATGGTGAACGTGAATGAAAATGATCTAGGCATATTATTTCTTTTTCTGTGTTTTTTTTTTTTTTCTGTGTTGGAGTTCTGTTTGTTGTTGGAGTTCTGTTTGTTGTTGTTGTTGATTTGTTGACGTGCAGCTTCTATTCCTGCATTTCGAGCTTCTTTTATTTCTTCCATTTCTTTACGTGCCAAAGCGATTTGAGCGATGACATCTTCAACAGTAGCTGAGCTGGTGTTGCTGCTGGTGTTGGTGGAGCTGGGGGAAACCGGGATGTGATGGTATTCCGGTGTCCGATGTGTTAAGCTATCCAGTTCCACACCGAAGCTGGTGGCAGGAACAGCATGGGTGGTGTCCTGCTCCCTTTCTCCGCTAGCCTCGACGACGACAGTAGGGACCTCCGACAGATCCACGGAGTCCCTGCTAGCTGGTACGATGTCGTCAGTCTCCATGCAGGTCGGGTCGTCTGGGCGTCTCTCAGACAACTCCGGCCTGCCGGCTGTGACTCTGGACGGCTGAACCACAAGGGGAGGGGCGACTGGCCGATCAACAGTCACCCCCATCTTCCATTTCGCCCGTCTGGCAGCGTCTCTTCTTTTCTGTGATGGTGTCTTCCTCTTGGGAGGCCCCTTCTTCATGTTACGGCGGGTCTTGGCGTTCCTGTCCGTGGCAGAAGACCTCTGGATGCCAGCATCTTCTGTCCGGAATTCTACGCAGAGAACCAGAGAGCCCCTATTAGCTTGGAGTGTCCAACTAACAGCATCCACAATCCGGCTTCTCTGCAAAGCAGCTAACGCGGCGTCAGGGATTAGCTCCATCATCCGTCCTGAGCCTAATCCAAAACAGTCTCACTCCAGCATTAACACGAGGGCAGCTGCAACCGAAGTCGCGACCGCACAACTCACTCGTGTTAACGCTCTAACAGAGAGGAACTAATAAAGCCAAATACAATCTGACTTGTTCGCTCCACCCTCTGCCACCCATCGTACCAGCTAGCAGGGACTCCACCCTTCGCTCCACATACTGACCACATTACTACGTGCAGATTATATATGTTCACGAGAGCTGAAACTCGCACAAAAATGTCGCTCATGTGTGTTTGCATAACACGCATACACGTGTAAACAACTCTGGTAAGTATTCAGTTATAAGTATTCATCTTTTAAAAAACACATTCCTGTGCGTGATATGATCTCACTTGTAACAACAAGTAACTGTATAAACAGTACTTTGATTATTTTTCACTATAAGTTGCAAACACTCTTGTCTTAACTCATAAATCCATTGATTTGAGCCGCCAACATATTCCTAACAATAGCAATTAACAGCTAATTAGCGACTCGGCGGCCGGCTCGGCTGATTCCAACTACAACTTTTAGTGTGCTGGAGAACGAAAAAAGTCGATAAAAGTTGAAATATAAGACTTACAAACTATCTTTCTAGTTTTTTTTATTTGTAATTGGCATAACTTACCACAAACCAAAATTCATCACTATTGGAATTATATTAACGACAATAAACGAAATTGAAAATCCCAACTACACATTTTACTGGACTTGGGCTCGGACTACAACTATTAGTGTGTCCCATTTTTGTGATGTTGTTGACATGTGTGTTCCATTCCAGGCTTTTATCAATAGTGATGTCGAGGTACTTGCCAGATTCCACAACCTCTGGTGTGTGTTGGTGATTGGTATGGAGAACACTGACGGACACGCCGTATACGACGGAAGTAAAAATTTACGTTTCGCGCATGCGTTATAATCACTTTTGCGTACTTGTAAAAAATGACGCGAACAAAGTTTTTATCTAGCTGAATTCAAACTTAATTGGTTAGAACACGCATTTGAATACGATTATCGGAGTTTAGGGAAATTGAATGTGGTGTTGAGTGGGAACGTTATCCTTCCGTATGAATTCAACGACTATTGCCTGGAAAAACTGGTTAAAAACTCGATTTGAATCGAAGTTCGGGTGACACTGACGCCAGTGACGGTGAATTGTGAGTGGTGAAGGTGATGTTGACATTCACATTGTTGTCATTGTTTTGTCAGCGGCAACACTCGGTTCTCAACGAGAGGATTTTGGAACATCGGCGATTAAACATACACACATACTGATTATACGCCAGGAACATTCTCACAAGAAGAAAACCACTACACAAGTGATCTAATAGTAATATTGTCAACTGCAAGTGACTACGGGGACACAACAACAACAGTGTGGATAGCAACAGCATGAAATGTAGTATTGTACCAACCACAGTGGAATTGCACAGTACAATTAGGATTTTGGACTGAACTGGACAGTCTGGACTGAAGTCTAGCTGGAGTACAGATTGAATTTCAATGGAATTATGAATTTATGGATGCACAAGCGCCACAACACTCAACAGTTACTACCACTAGTGGCACTAGTAAATTTAAAATGACTAATTTGAATTTTTTCAAGTATTATGTGGCATGAAATAAATAGCCCTAATGTGGAAGGTGTATTCAAGTAATTTATTAATACATGTATACCTGTAGATCAAGGCTGTTACTAATATTAGCAGCTTAGCCAAACATTCGACAATAAATCTAGTTCAGTCATGAAGGCCGGTAGTGCCTACCCTTCTACAACAATCTGTGAAAGCTGTCATATTGACCTACAATAAATCCTGCCAGAAGCTGAGGTTTGGCACACAGCAATATATAAATTGGCCATTAGATTGCTAATTATAATATATAATTTTCATTCCATTTAAAAATTAAAAATTCCTATTGAGATTTGAGAATATACCTGTGCGATTGACTTCAGATTCAAATTGTCAGTTCTCATTCCCATGATTTCCATCATAATAGTCTCAATCCAGGATCCAGGCAGGGGCGCCGGAAGCATCCATGGGCAGGGGGGGGGGGGGCAGAGCCTACAAAAATGGCACTTTTCCGCAAAAAAGGGCATTTTCTCCAAAAACTTGGGAAAATAGCCATAAATTCATTGTGGCAAAAATCCCTATTTTAATGGTATTTGTTGGTTTTATGGCCGTTTTGTGATAAAATTGACAAAAAATTAATATTCCTTGTGAAATTGGTGGTATTTGGACCAAAAAAGTCACATTTTGCTATAAAAACACGAAATTAAACACAAAAAAAAGCATTTTCTGTCTCCAGAAAAAGGGCAAGTCCTGCCCCCGCTCGCCCCCCCCCCCCCCATTGGTCAAGGGCAGGGGGGTCAGCTGCCCCCTCTGCCCCCCCCCCCCTCTTCCGGCGCCGCTGGATCCAGGATTCAATTTCAAGTCTGCCACAGCTAGTAAGAGTCAATTGTGGTGATCAGTTATAGATATATTTTGTATTCATATTTCATTTAATTACATACTACTTGAAAAATTATTCAAAAGTATGTACTAACCAACTGACTATAGTACTTATGATTCATTTAGTAAAAATTCATAGTAAGTATCACAATAAATCAATTTGAAAATCAGTCTTCTTGAATCAATCTCTCCACGAGGTCATCGGTGGTGCTATCCCTACCCCTTCCTAACCTGACCCCAGGCTCCAATTCAATTCATTTATTTCTCATTTCCTTAACAAAAGCATTGAGATAAGTATATATAATTGATGCTGAATACTAGTACTAATTATAACTACATGTGTAGTACTAATTATAAATATCTGGAGGTGATTTCTGTGTACCGGTACCAGATATTCTGGAACTGTAAGATATATCTAATTGAGAATGATGTCTGGAAGTAGTGAGGGTGTTACCCCCCCCCCCCCCCCCCCACATTCTGGTATGCACAACTTGTATAGAATTAAATTGTTAAAACAAATTATGATCTACTAGTCAAAATAAGATATTTTGATGTAATTCAGTTGAATACATTTTGATGCGTTTGAAGTTTATGAACAGTGCTGCAACAATTCTGCGAAAATTATTGTGGCCGTGCTATTTTATATACCAAATCAGTATATGCCTTTATTACATGCTACACATGTATACTAACTAAGTTATTAAACCTAACTCACTAATATACATTTTATAGCCGCATTGTAATCATTTCATTGCGCGTACTTGGTTCATTCCATTTCGCGCTATTCCGTTCTGCACATTCCCCGTTTCCTAGTCTCATTGCTGATCTGTATTTTGCTATTTACTATCTCTATCTACGCCCAATCTCTTACCCGCTTAAGTCTTCCTCTGTCTAGTTCAGCGCCCAGTATTAGATCTAACTAAGGTGTTATAGCCAATCGCAGGTAAGCTTATTTACCGCGCTTTCTCAGTCCGTATTTCGTCACCAAGGTGTACGCATCGCAATATCGTATAACACTCTCAGTGTTATCCTAATTTCTTCATGCTCGAAGAATGTTAATAAGTTTAAGAAGTAATACTACGTTATGACATCTGACCTATGCTTTCCAAAGGATGGTATGTAATATTTGTTATGTTTTCACCCGTTATTATAGCTTGTATTTTAATAATATTGTCTTCGGTTTTGAAACTTTAGTGTTGTCACATTTGCATAAATATGTTTGCCCCATAATGTATGGAAGTTGGAAATCGCACGCTGCGTTCATAATATCCCTTTTATACTAGCAATATAGGTTTTATTTCTAACTGTTCGTCACAGTTAGGATTGTGTCAAAATAGTTGTTTATATCGACAATAGGGAAGTTGGTTTTTGACACAATCACATTTCACATATTTATTAATATCCATACTGGATATTTATTCGGCAGCAACTACAACCTATGTATTTGTTCACCAGGGTCCTTTTTCTCGTTGGACATCTCTCGACTGATGTTGGATGTTCGATGTTGTGATGTTGCTGTCAAGCTGTCTGTGTAGATGTTATGTGATGTCATCCATATGTGTATTGTGATGTTGGATTGTGTTCCGTTTGGTATTGCATGATGATGAGTATCGAATAAATACATGATAAAGACTTTTAAAGGTAGGCTCAGTTTACTATAGACCCTGCCAGATGATCAAGACTCAGAGCCCCATAAATGTTTGTGATATAGCGACATGGTTCACTAAAGACCCACCCCCCTGTGCTCTACCTCAATGGCGCCCACGTGTATAGCTTTAATCTCTGAGTATAGTGTGGAACTTTGAAATTGGCGAGAAAATTGGAACTTGGTGAAATTTCGTGTTTTCGGTCTGAAAAATGACAATCAGGATTTCTGGAGATATTCAGCGTTGGATTGGAAGAGACAATAAGATTTGAACAGTTTTATGCTAAAAAATGCATAAAAAACATAAATTCTGTTGAAAATTGATGAATTTTGTTGAAAATTTAAAATTTTCATGTTATTCAGTGAAATTTGTAAACACATTGTTTTGGTGTGGCTGTATTCCTTTAATATCATAATTTTGTCTAAATTTTTGTATTGTTAGCTCTGTTTAGTCGTTTTTAGCGTTTGGGCAACGTCCAGGCATTAAATTCGATTTGTTACTCTGCCAATATATCGTGGTCCGGATTTTGGTAAATTGAAACCCGGTAAAGTTGTGTTTTCCTGAATTTGGTAGTCCGTGGTTTCGTTTTTGTTTCGTCACCGGATTACATTTTCTATTGGTCAGAACAGAAAGTAAACAAATAACCACATGGTAGTTTGTTGTTGGATAGTCTGACCAACTTTAGTAGCCTTTAAAGCTAATTATTAGCTTTTGTTTAGGTGTAGTTAGGTATATAATATATCCGTCCAGCCACACATTATGTATTGTATGCTGTCAAAGTTTTTCTTTGACTAAACTATTGACAAAAAAGTGACATTTGTTGTATTAAATGGCTCAGTACTGAATGCATAGGCCAAATGTCAGCTTGTGAATTGCAAGGTGAATTTCATTGCAAATAATGGAGATTTTCTGAAACCGAAGTTGGTCGAGAATTTTTCTAAATTTCTTGACATTCGGTCATCACTTTTTTGTGACGGTGTGATAAATACTTTTTGTCTCCAACATTATGCAATGCAATTCTGACTTTGCATTAATAAGTTAGTAGTTTTCAGACCCGGTGTTGGACAAATTGTCCCAACTAGTTCTGGTAGTACAAGCAGGTGTTGTCATCTTGGTTTGTTGATAGTCGTGACATGGTAAGTTGGTGTCGGAGTCTGCAGTTGTCGGAGTCTCAGGTTAACGGTGAGTCAACCCTGACCCCTCCCCTGCCACACCCTCTTTCCCACTAATTTTTTTTTTGTGAGCCAAGTACGCATCGCGCTTGCTTTCATCTCATTTCATCAGATAGGTGCATGAGTTAATTCTTCGCGACACTAATTAGGTGGAAGTTTAACTTAACCAAACTAATTAGTAGCAGTTGTTGGCAAGAAAACTTATAAATTTTCAGCCAGTCCACACTTAGCATGCAAGCGGAAGTGAAATTTGTATTCAAATTTTTTCAGACGGTAAATTTATAGTGCGACAATAGGTGATTGTAAAAATCTTTATTGATTTTCAGTGACGGTGAATTGTGTTTTGAGAATTTTGTAGTTGACGGTGGAGTATATAGCTCGAAAATAGGTGATTTTTCAGAGCAAGTTCGGAAAATAATTTTTCGAATCAACTTTCAGTTGACGGTGAATGTTATTATTCATTTGTGTTGTTGTGTCAACATGTGATTGATTATATTTCAGTTTTGTCGCCGGACGGCACAATTAACTTGAAATTAGGTGACTTATTGGTGACGTCGTGGAAAATTAATTTATTTTTCCATTGTTGAGTTGTAGTTTGTGATAGATCAGGTTAGATCTGACTTTGAAATTTTTTCAGTTGACGTCAGATAGCGAGCGGAAATAGGTGATTTGAATATTAAATCGCAGAATAATTTTGAATTTTTATGCGACTTGTAGGTATTCGTTTGGTAGTCAAATTGTAGGTGACTTACAGTGTTCTGAGTTACGGTGAAGTTGAGAAATTTTTATTTTTCAGAATTTTTCTTACGTAGTAGGACTTGAGAATTTTTCTTGAATAAAATTTTTTCCGCAGAATTATTTTTTTTTCCCCGCAGGTTTATTTACAAAATGAATTTTGTTTTTCAGTGATTTCTGAGTTGGTAGGCAGAAAATACTTAGGTTTTTCTGTATAAATTTCAGTGCGTCGGTTTTTCAGATATTGAGTTTAGCTTATTTTCATTTGACGTTTTCAGCGTTCAGCAAGGTTTTTTACTTTGACCTTTACACTTAGTGATTTTTTTCCCAGAATTCTTTTGTAGGTTTCGACTTGAATTTTTT
Source organism: Siphonodentalium dalli (assembly GCA_032622095.1). Lineage (NCBI taxonomy): Eukaryota > Metazoa > Mollusca > Scaphopoda > Gadilida > Siphonodentaliidae > Siphonodentalium > Siphonodentalium dalli. The sequence continues at coordinate 47,891,782 of CP136063.1, read as the reverse complement.
TTTTAATTCCAGTTACATGTAGTTAAAGCGACACTTGTTTTTTTCCTCCGAGATATTTCTTAGAATTTGTAGGTCGATCGTGGTTGAAATATTTTCAAACTTTTTCTAGCTATTTCCGAGTTAGCGAAAGATGGCGTCACAGATTTCAGAAGAAGTTATGTTGGAAAAGCTGAGAGCTGAGATTATGGAATTGACAGTTCAGATAGAGGAGTTGAAGAGAAATAGTGCAAATAATTATGATAATAATTACAGCAATAATAATTATTACAGCAATGATAATTATAACAGTGGTTATAACTCTTACTCCAGACAGCGTTCGCAGAGATATCGGAATAGGAATCGCAGCAGGCAGTATACTGAGAGAAGCGATAATGCTCATTATTTTCAGAAGGAGTCACATAATGTTTCAGATGAGAGAAATGATTATAGTAATCCCACAAATGATAGATTACAAGGAGAGTATGTATCTGGTAGATACACCGGATGTTGGAAATGTGGTGATTTGACGCATAAAGCGTTTGGTTGTAGGAAAGGTGGATACTATCGTTACTATGATAGAGATAAAAAAATTCGTCCACAGGATAGATCCGGAGATATATTAACAAATCACAATTTGTTAATGATTCCAGTAAGGAACATTGTATAAATGGAAATGCTACGGAGTTAGATATTATTGTTTCAGGTTACAATACTAAGGCTCTTGTTGATACAGGTTCGACTTGCTCCACAATTTGCGAGCAATTTTACAGCACTTTCTTGAAACATATTCCTTTGCAGCCCTTGTCTGTTATACTTAATATAGAGTGTGCTGATGGCAACAAACTCCCTTATCTTGGATATATTCAGTGTCCTATTACAGTTCCTTCCTTAGGACAAGATTCCGGCAAAGAGTTCATTTTTCTTGTAGTGCCAAACAGTTCTTATAATATGTCAGTGCCAGTTTTGTTAGGAACTAATATCCTTTCAGAATTCATGCAGTTGTGCAAAGATGCACATGGTAACAGATTTTTACAGAATGCAAACTTGTCATCATCTTGGTTCATGGCATTCAGATGCATGATTTCTAGGGAGAAAGAACTTGCTAAACACAACTTTGTTCTAGGTCATGTAAAGTCTGCTGAGAATACTCATGTTATTCTCCATCCTAATACTAAGAAAGTTGTTACTGGTTTTATTGATCACAAGATTCCTTACCAACCCACATGTGCTATTTTGCAGCCTCTCCCAGATGATGAGCGGTTCAAATTTTTAGAGATAGGTCCATATATTGTGAAATATGATTTCAAGAGCACTGATACTGTTGATGTTCACCTGTCAAATATTTCTTCTAGGACTATCAGTATAGCACCTAACTCTGTTATTTGTCAGGTACAGCCAGTCTCTGTTGAGCAAGATATTGAAACCTCCCCAGGTTCAGAGACTACCTCTTCATTTCTTGATAAAATTACTATTGATGTTTCTTCTCTTGATGATGTAAAGGATATATCTGTTGCATTGAATCTCATCAAAGAGTTTTCAGATGTTTTTTCACAGCATGATCTTGACTTAGGTTTTTACAGTGCAGTTAAGCATAGGATCGACATGTATGATTCTACACCTTTCAAGGATCGTCCGAGACGTTTACCTCCAAGCATGATTGATGAAGTGAGAAATCATCTTCACCAGTTGTTAGCTGCCGGCATTATACGCCGATCTCACAGTCCATATTCATCTAATGTTGTTTTAGTTAGGAAGAAGGGTTCAAATGACCTTCGTATGTGTACAGATTTTAGAATTTTAAATAAACGCACTATTCCAGATAATTATGCACTCCCTAGGCCTGAAGACCTTTTTGATTACTTAGCAGGTGCCAAGTACTACTCAGTTCTCGACCTGAAATCTGGTTTTCATCAATTGGAGATTGCAGAGGAGCACAAGGAGAGAACAGCTTTTACTGTTGGAGGTCTAGGATTCTATGAATATAATAGATTAGCATTTGGTTTGAACAATAGTCCTTCTAGCTTTCAGAGGATGATGGAAGACTGCCTCGATGGTCTTAACAGGAATATATGTAATATTTATGTTGATGACGTCATTGTATGGTCAAAATCTGTTCCGGAGATGTTAGAGCGACTTAGACTTGTTTTGACAGGCTCGGAGAATGCGGTTTGAAACTGGCTCCAGCAAAGTGTAAATTTTTCATGCGCCGTGTCTCATATGTAGGCCATGTAGTTTCAGAGAAAGGTATCGAGACGGATCCTGCGAAAGTTGACAAAATTGTCAACTGGCCAGTTCCCAAGAACTCTGATCAATTGCGATAATTTCTTGGCTTTGCAGGTTATTATAGAAAGTATTGTCCTAATTTTTCCAGCCCTTGACAGATTTACTTCCCCCTACAAATACAAAGAAGCCAAAGAACAAGGTTAAATCCTCTTTTACAGGGAAATGGAAATGGGAGCATGAGCAGCAGTCTGCTTTTGATACTTTGAAAGATCGTCTTTCTAATCTCCCCATTTTAGGTTACCCCGATTACAGCAGGCCCTTTGAAGTCCATACTGATGCGTCCCTTCATGGTTTAGGTTGTGTCCTTTACCAAGAGATCGATGGCGTGAAGAGAGTTATTGCGTATGGCAGCCGAGGAACCACAGCAGTAGAAAAGAATTACCCGGCACATAAGTTAGAATCTTTAGCTTTAAAGTGGGCAGTTACAGAAAAGTTTTATGACTATTTATATGGTAATTATTTTGTAGTGTATACTGATAACAACCCTTTAACATATGTTTTAACTTCAGCCAAATTAGATGCCACTGGACAGAGATGGTTATCAGCCTTAGGTTCTTTTAAATTTGATATTGTTTACAGACCCGGTAAATCTAATACCGATGCAGATGCCTTATCCAGGTTGGATACACCTCCAGATATTATTACAAATGATTCAGTACAAGTTATTTGTAATTCACTACAGGTGCAGCAACCTTTTGTTGAAAGTTTATGTTGCAGCACTGATGTTTTAAATTCTGTTCAAGATGATGTAGGTCATGATCTTGATTAAATGAATTATAAGGATTGGAGAAGATTGCAGGAAAGAGATGATGTATTGTCCGTATGGTTATCAGCCGTGAGAAGAAATAGTTGCCCAAAGAGAAAGTCCCTTCCCCCTTCTAAGCTTCATTCAGCATTTTTAAGACATTTTTCTAAGCTTAGGTTGCAGCGAGGAGTTCTTTATAGAGAGTCCACTTTTAATGGTAAAACCACCACTCAGCTTGTTTTACCACATTCACAGATTACTTTTGTTCTTAAATCATTACATAATGATATTGGACATCCAGGTCGTGACAGAACAGTTTCACTTGTGAAAGAAAGATTTTATTTTCCAGGTATCGACAGTGCTGTCGATGATTGGATAAAACATTGTCATAGATGTCTTCGAGTGAAAACTAATCCGAATTTCAGAGCCCCTTTGGTATCCATCACTACTTCTCAACCTCTTGAACTTGTTTGTATTGATTTTCTTACTCTTGATTGTTCTAAAGGTGGTTACCAATATGTTCTTGTTATGACAGATCATTTTACTAAATATGCACAGGCTTATCCTACAAGGAACATGACTGCAAAGACTACTGCTGATGTATTGTTTAACAATTTCTTTATTCATTATGGTTATCCTCAACGTATTCATAGTGATCAATGTGCTAATTTTGAATCTCAACTTATTTCTGAACTTTGTCAGCTTTGCAGCATCAAGAAGTCCCGAACTACTCCTTATCATCCGATGGGGAATGGTGTGATTTGACCCCCCCCCCCCCCAATGTTCAAGTATTCCAAGAACTAGATAAAATGAAGGGCTAATCATTGTTTTAGTAATTTTCTGACAAGATTGTGCAAAAACATGAAGGGCTAATTTGTTGTTTTGGTAATTTTCTGACCAGATTGTGCAAAAACATGAAGACAAAATGTGTGTTCCATGGTATGGACTTGGCCCAATTTGCCAGTGAAATAGAACTTGTGTGATGAAATTTTGAGATCATGTAAATCAATAAATGATATCCACATGCCCTGCTTTTCTTGTGACATTTTAAGTATACTAGATTAAACAAAGTGAGGGAATTTCCAAACACATTGTGATGATATTTTTTCAAACTAAAGTGTTGTAAGAGGAAAATTCAAATAATTTTGCACATTAAACACCTGTTGTTTTTTTCTATTTCATGTGCACCAAAACATTTAAAATATACAAAAATGCCCAAATTTTCTTCAACAATTTTTTGCCATTATTTTACAATTTGTTCAATCTAGTATACAGTTAATACAGTTAGTATGAGAAAATTAGAGCATACATATATCATTTTATTTCATATTTCTATAGCTTTTAAAATACTTGACCAGAAAATAGGGAATTTAGCACATTCCCTTAGTTTCTCACTTTAAGTTGACAATAAACGCTCTTTATTGGTAATTATTAGTGCCCCTTTAATTCATCTGAGGTCAATGACAGCTATCTCATGGCACTCCCTCAACTTACCTCTGTGTGCAAATTTTCCCATATATCTTCTGAGCTGATAACAAGCGCTCTTCGTTTATTGTTATCCCGCATAACAGCCCAGCATAACTAAATTCACCCTCTGTGGACCTAATTCTGATTAGGCCTCATCTTCTGTGGAAAGTTTCTTTATTATCAAATTTGTATACACGCCTACATTCCTTTACTTTCTTAGGATGGGCGTTATTGTTTCGCGATTTCTACCCACCATTACATGTTAATATGTATGAATTATTCATTAGGGTTTGGCAAGTGATACTCAGTCAATATGGCGGCCAAACTGGCGGGCAGAAATTGAAAAGAAGCCGATATTATCACATACTAATTTCAACTTTTTGTCATAATATTGATTTGTATAAACGAAACGGTACATAATATAAGCCATCTATTAGTTCCAATGTAAGTCGTAGCCTTTTGGAAGGATGAAAACCCACAATCGCGATGTGGCATTTCAAAATCCATTCTACACTAAGGGCTCATACTGGCCATAACCGTATATGGGTGCGGCGAATAGTGATATTATGACATCCAAGATTCAAAACAACAGTACCTGAGCTTATTCTGAATTGCCACATTCAGCATTATCTAGACTCGTTTCCGTCTCTTCGTCAGATTAATCTATCTCACTCACAACAACAGTTCACTACTCTTCTTTGTAGAAGGGTGCCACTAATCGGAATGTTTCAAACAATACATATGCCGATGTCCAGTTCACGTGTTTGTTTCGAAAGCTTGGAATTCTTAGCGAGCTTCATTCGTGGTATAGCTTATGGTATAATTCAGATGCTAAATTGGACCATGGCTGCACCGCCCCTTATTTTGTTATGTTTTAGATTCAGACAGGATCTCATGTGTGGCTTTGCTTTCCTTGTATGCTAACATGGTTTGTTCCCATCCGTTTGGAAGCCGTTCTTAAACAACTGGACCAGGAGTATGCCATTGGCTACTGCTGTAGAAGCCCCACCAAGACTGGGGTGTAGTCTTAACGGCGATACCTTTGATAGTTGGTTGATATACTCACGCTGGGTGGTATGGTTCAATAAAGTACAAATGCCATCAACAAAAGGGTGAAATGTTCAACGCGAAGAACATCCAGAGGAATGTTACGTTGATGAGCTCTTGCATTCAGTTCAACAAACGTTGGTACACCAAGTGATTTATTGGTAACATCACCATTGCGACCATTTTCCTACATGAGACATTAACTACTATATTCTATAAAGTTATATATATAAAGCTATATGGTCATAAAGGTCGCGTTCCCCAACGTCCACAGCCATTGCCATCGAGACTGTAAATTGTTCTTTAAATACATAGTGAAATAAATGCACCACAGTTCCTGACATTTTCTTGAATAATACCGCCCACATACTGACACTAACCCCGAGAGAGGATAACAAAACACGCATACATTCATGCTATAAAGACATTATCCTTTAGTCCATCCGACTGTTTTGAGGGAGGCTAGCATAGTATTATCCAGACAAAAGTGTACGTAGTTGAATCAGAAAGGCTTCGAAACGGATGTGGAAATACAATCTTACCACACCAAATAAAACCGACACGCATGACATTCGATATCTTAAACATGCACCAGGTGTAGGTGTATACAGTGGCCCATTTCATTCCCACTATCATGGCGCATGTCCACAAACTAGCACCGCGAGCATTGTTCTTCACTGCTGGGAGATATTCGACGAGACAACTGCGGGGCGTCACACAGTTTGCTTCGGATAATGGTTAAGAAGTGTGGGTAGTCTGTACACTAGGGTCTTCTTCTTAGCAGATAGACATCTGTCCAAGGGAATGAGACAGCTAGCAACCTTCGAAACACTGTCGAAGTTGTCCACATATGCCAATGCGTTCGCTGAGTTTGTGAGTTGACGAACCATCTATTGAGAAGTGACTAGCTAACTGGTTCGCCAGGTGTACATGTCGTTATCCCATGGGGTATGAGACACATACATAGAGATGACCTTCTGTAAGCTTGTATACTCATCGGCCATATGTCTTCCTATTTCAAGATGACGCACAAATATCATAGTTAGCAAATATTTAAAATCGTAAGCTAGACACCGGAAAATGAATTGTTTGAAACATTATGATTAGAGGGACCCTACTCCCAGGAAGTGGTGAATACTTTGTCGGTGTGAGCGACCTAGATTTATCAGACAAAGAAATGGAAGCTGGTCCAGATAATTATGGACGTGATGTGGCAAATCAGAATCTGTTATCAGGTAATTGTTCTGATATAACTATTCGGCGCACCTACGCTTACGGCCATTATTGGCGCTAAGTGGAGACTGGATTTCGAAATGCCACATCGCGATATTAATTGTGGTTTTTCATCTTTCCAGAAGGATACGAGCTATGTTATGCGTTTTGATACCTTAAAGTTGAACTAGTAGATGGTTTATGTACAGTTTTGTCCATACATACCGATATTATGACAAACAGTTGAAATTAATATGTGAAAATATCGATTTCTTATCAATTTCTAGCCGCCAATTTAGCAGCGATCTTGGCTGTGAGTATCAATTGCCAAATCCTAATGAATACTTCATGTCACTATTCCATATCAACATGTAATGGTGGATAGAAATCGCGAAACAATAACGCCCATCGTAAGAAAGTAAAGGAATGTAGACTTGTTTTCAAATTTCGGTCGCCATTTTGGCCGCCATCTTCGATTTGGAAAACAATTTCTTGCATGAGATGTAATGTAATTACTTCACCTCAGTATTTCCAACTCAATTGTAAGTATGGGTGGAGTTGTCTCGACAATAATGCCCAATGATGTGAATATGAGGGAATTTCGGTGATTTTTCAAAATCTGTCCGCCATTGTGGGCGCCATTTTGGATTTGGGGGACTTTTATTTGGATACGGTACAAGGAAAGTTCTTCGCCTAAGTGTTCCCAACTCACAATAGTAAGCAGGTGTGGAGTTGTCATGACAATAATGTTCACTGATGTTAAAATCGGCGATTTTTTATTTCTGGTGGCCATTTTGGCCGCCATCTTGGATTTGGGTAAATATTCCTCAACTTAGGTATAAGAGGAATCCTAGCTTGAGTATCTCCTGCACATATATATGCATGGGTATTGTTATAATAGCAATAACATTCATTGATTCGAAACATTACATCGCTTTATTAACGTAGATTCGGCTTTGACCTATTATACCGGCATTTGGGAAAACGTGATATCGGACAAAAATATCCCGCAATGAATGTATATTATGGTCCCCATGTGGTCGCCACTGACTCCTCTATATGATAAATGTATAACATGACGCAAAGATGCCAACATTTTCCCACATAGACAAACGAAAGGTGGTAACATGTCAGAAAAATAGCATATTTTCACATTTTGGCGGCCATCTTGGATTCTGGTGTCGGATTTTTGGCTAATTTGTAAGGGTTGTATATTAGCATAACGAATCGAGCGGAAAACAAGACGGCATGTGACATCATCTTTACTATAACGGCGATCAAAGAGACCTGGTGCATTAACAAAAAATGGCCGCCATGATGGACGCCATCTTGTCTGGAGTCTCTGCGGCCACTTTTTTTTCTTGTTAACAAGTGAAAAAAATTAGAGGAGACCTTAAGGAAGAAGATTAGTGGGTTGAAGTTATGTCCTGGGTGGGGGGTGCAAGGTTGACCAATATCTCCTGGACTATATGGGAGGTCAAATTCACATTTAATAATGAATTGCGCCTAAGCGCAATTGATTGTGCTTAAATTAAGCCCAAATAATTGCGCTTAAGCGCAAATACCACATATTGTGCTTAAGCACAAATAGGGCATTTACACTTAAGCCTAATGAATTGCGCTAAAGCACAAATAATTGCACTTAAGCGCAATCAATTGCACTTAAGCGTAATTGTGACTAAGTACTATCTAACCTACCCATAAACTATTGGCATGACCTACAGTAGCAACACCAGAGGAGAATTGGGCTAATTTTAACCTATTTTAAGTACTCAACAGTCAACTGAGTATGTGTTCAACAATGATAATCCCTAATTACATATTATCAGCATCCCCCCTATATCCAAATAATTGATGTCTCCTTCCCGGAACTCTAGTAATTTTTGGTATGATGTTTTTTAATGTATTTTTGCACAGATTTTGACCCTTACTATGGTCATATACTAAAGCATACATGTGGTGTCACTGAATGAGGGTTTGCTTACCTCATATGGTTTACTTATTGACTTAAATCAGGGGAAAAAACCCTATTTTCATATTATCAGCATCCCTGTCCAAAAACATTGGTGTCTCATTCCTGGAGCTTTGGTGTCTCAGTCCTCGAGCTCTAGTTTTTTTTTATTAAATCAGCATCTCTTGCACAAATCTATAGTATTTTCATGGTCATATAGTGTGAATGTGGTATCACCAAGGGCTTGATTCCCTCATATGGTGTATGGGAGGCCAATTTCACATTTAATAATGAATTGCTCTTAAGCACAATCAATTGCGCTTAAGCGCAAATACCACATTTTGTGCTTAAGCACAAATAGGGCATTTACGCTTAAGTATAATTAATTGAAATTTTTACTACTATCTACATGTAACTGACCCATAAACTATTGGCATGACCTGGTGTATCACCTAGCAGCACAAGAGGAGCATATTGGGCTAATTTTAACCTGTCAACTGAGAGTATGTGTTCAAAAATGATAATCCCTTAATTACATATTATCAGCATTCCAAAGAATTGATGTCTCCTTCCCGGCACTCTAGTAATTTTTTATGTGATGTTTTTTAATGTATTTTTCCACAGATTTGGGCCATTACTATGGTCATATACTATATCATGCATGTGATGTCAGTATCATGTCACTGCATGAGGGCTTGCTTACCTCGTATGGTTTACTTATTGACTTATATCCAGTTATATCAGGGAAAAACATATTTTCATATTATCAGCATTGCTGTCCCAAAAAATTGGTGTCTTATTCCTGGAGCTTTGTTGTCTCAGTCCTCGAGCTCTAGTTTTTTTATTAAATCAGCATCTCTTAAGCGCAATTGAACACAATTAATTATTAAATGTGAATTTGGCCTCCCATAATGGCGTGCCTGTATACTCGAAAATTGAAGAAAATCAAAGTCGCCCCGACTAATACAGAAAGAAATGCTATTGCAAGTAGCCCCAACTTATATATACCGAAGATAATATAATGCGATCAGGAGTCGCTCCAACTAAAACAGAAGGTGATACTTTTGCGAGTCAGCCAATTTGATAAAGAAGTTGGACTAGCTCCCTACCCATCCAAATCAATGAAACCAAGAGGCGATATGTCAATAGGAGTTAAGGTTAAGTTATGGATAAACCTATTTATTCACCAGGGGTGTTTTATAGTTACATATATTGAATTGCACTTAAGCGCAATTATTTGCAATTAAGCGCAATTAAGTATTAAATGTGAATTTGGCCTCCCATATATCGGGGTGGGGCGATGATAATCTAAGTATTTATTTTGCATGGCCTAACTACAGGGAAAGTAAAAAAAGATGTCAGGTGTAAAATGAAGATATTCTAATAGTAGTATTACTATTCATCACAAAAGTGAACACAAACATTTGTATGGATCAATCTATCCTCTGATCAGATAGTTCATGCAGTGATGTGCCAGTCACCCTACACCGTGGCTGTGGACTTGTGGTATAGATGAGTATATCTGCTTTCCACTACATGTAGAACTTTGACAATCACCCACTATATGCATGTACAGTATGGTAATAGGTACCTATATATCCACACACATCAACTATGATTCAAAGTTGTAGGAGAACATCCAGAATGATTTAAAGTAGAGTCGGTCAAATTATTAGTTGTTCTGATGTGAATGTCAATCGTCTGAAGAGTGAAGTCAACTTGATTAGTTTTTGCTCCGAATCTGTGTTAAATAAAGGATCTGATGCTGTCATAATCCACCACAAAGTTGGTACACATTTGTGAAATTCAACCGAATAGTCAAATATGTGGCATATGTTGTTGTGTTGGTTAAAATCATCAAAATACACACAACTTGAAGTTGCTGCAAGTTCATGTCATCTGTATGACCTTGTCAATCTACTCCAGTCTCCACACACACTTTGTCTTTTGAGTCCAGTTTAATGAATACAATCCACCAATCAGAACACAATTATGTCCGAATCGCCAAAGCTGTGTGCTTACTGTTTGTGTCTGGGCTGAATTGACTGATTACAATCACTTTCTGATCACGTTCATTTTCAGTGGGGTTTTTTCTGAAGTTGATTTAACTTTTTTGAGATTGAGTTATGAGTATTAAACTATTACATTTACAAATTACAATTTACATTTGACTGAGAGTGAGAGTTTTAGTCAATTTCGGATTTTTTATTGGATTAAATGAGCAGAGTTTTCTAAAAACATGGATATTTAACAGTTATTTGCACGAAAAACTAAATCGGCTGTTCATTCATTCGTGGAATGCACAAACATCGTCTATACATTCGAAAGAAACTGCATAAAACACTTATTTAAACTCCGGAAACAATTTACTTTCGACATCGCTAAACGCACTTGACTAGGGACACACTATAAAGTGTATGCCGAGGCCGAGGCCGGCTCCAAATAAAAGGTGTAAACGGGGTGTTATATGGCGTTTGGTCCGTTGTTTCTCAATGGATATTAATGAAATTTGGTGTATATGTCCGGGCTGGGGCCAGGGATGGGGTAATTGTAATTTGTAATTGTAATTGATTGTAATTAATTACATTTTTTCAAGTAATTGCATGTAATTGAGTTTATTCTCAATTACATGTAATTGCAATTGTAATTGGTTAGGATGTAATCGTAATTGTAATTAGGGTTTAATTTCAATTACTTCAAAATCACAGGTACTTGTTTCTTCTCAAAGTTCTCTTTCATGATTCACCCAATGGTTTCTTCAAATGGTTTTTTTCCAAAATTTCAAAGTGTAAGACTGGTGACTGGCTATCACTATGTTGTCACAACACTGAGTTTTTATCCGCCGTGTCTCAATGGTGAATTCTGTTGACACCTCCTGTTTGTTTGCTTAAGCATTGGTTAACCTTTTAGTAGGCTTGTTTTGATAAATACAATGAGAAACCAACTTCAAATAATAGACAATGTATCACTATAATATATCACTCTTATGATAATGTTTCATTATCTCCATCTGATATGGTATATATGCTATGGTAGAAATTCATACCAACCATTGCTAATGCTATGAGCATGTTTACAAAAAATCTGGCAGCATTTTAATTTGCAGAAAGACACATCGTGTCCTATGAAAGAGAAGTGCAAACTTTGCCCAACTACAATATCCAGTTCCAAAAAAGTTACCTCCAATTTTGTGACACATCTGAAGGTAAGTTTCCATTTCTATGTATTAGCTTTGTTTAATTCCATTGACATATAACTTCCGTCATATGGTGGTATTGGTAATTTAATTTATTTTTGTAATTCTTTTTCACCATTTGTACCACGATTGTGGTTTATGTGAATAAACAATTTGATTTGATTTGAGTTGGTATATGCATTGTTTCTTGTGCCTTCTAATTTGCAACTGAATGACAAAGAGGGGAAACATATCTGCTTCAGTAATCCCCCAATTAGCACTGTCTATTGGAGGCATTGTGTTACCAATAAGCTGGTGGCTACAAAGGCTAATTAAGATTATGACTCTAATTAACAATCAGAGTGTTGATTATCTCATTGTCCTTTACAATTGGCCTGACTGTGTGTCTGGCTTACTGAGATAGTCTTATTCCCTTAATAATTAAATGATGGATACATGTGTGTTACTAAAATACTCTATTATTTTCATTTTATAGCGAAAGCATCAAGGTGTCTATGAATCAACAGTCACACAGGCACCATCAGCAAGTGATCAACAACCTACTAGGATCTATCAGTATGCAAAAACATCGGTCAAGAATGCGAAAGCATTGAAGATAGTTAGCAAAGTTCATAAATGTCTTATATCATTCCAATTTTTAGAAGATCAACCCCGACTACAAGCTGCCAATGCAACACGCTGGAATTGCCAGCTATAAATCATGATTCGCTCAGTTCTACGAACACCAAGTGTGCTTCACCATGTATTTCATCTTGCTTGTATTAAATTTATGTTTTGTTATCAAATAAAGTTTATATAAATAAAAAGTGTTCCTACATCAATTATGTGCTGAAATGTAATTGTAATTGTAATTGAATTACATTTCAAAGTAATTGTAATTGTAATTAATTACATTGTGAAATAGATGTAATGGGAATTGTAATTGAAAAATGTTGAAGTAATTGTAATTAATTACATTCACAAGTAATTGCCCCAAGCCTGGCTGGGGCATGGAATACAATAACGTTTGAACTGTTTTTAAATTCACAAATTTGTTGATTTTATTCAACTTTTTCGTTCCGAAACACACTATAAAGTGTAAACGCCCGGCTCCAATTAAAAGGTGTAAGCGGACTTGATGTCGCATTATCTTCTTTGTTTATAAATGGATATGACTGAAATTTAGTACATATGCCCGGGTTATGGCATGGAATACATCAAAGTTTGAATCGTTTTTAAAATCACAAATTTGTTGATTTTATTCAACTTTTCGTTCTTTCGTTCTATAAAGTGTAAGCGGCCGGCTCTAATTAAAAGATGTAGGCCTAAGCGGCTTATGTGCTTTAGCGTTATAGGTAATCGGATTAACTAGTTGGCGACTCTAGACTTTTGTGTTTTGGGGTATTTGAGGTTTTGGCGAAATAATAATTTTAATACTTTTATTTTAAATGATTACTTCATTTAATCACAATGCATATATAATAAACACATAAAATATAATAACATACATGAGACATACATGATTATGATAACAAAAGATATCAAACTCAATACATGACAAAGATATCACACAATGCTTTTCTTGTATGTGTGTGGATTTGAGTGAGCAAACCCTTGTAATTTGGTTCAGCGTGCTAGATATGGGACGAAAGAATAAGTAAGTGAAGAGTAAAATACCCCAGAAACAAGTCCTATAATTTAAGTGTAGCAAATGTACGCTAAGTTTACTAAGAGTGGTGCCAATAACGTTGACAAAGCAATGGCAACATTATGGAGACGATACCGAGACAACTACATGTATCTGAATATTTATGTCACAACTATGACATAGGCCTAATAGCCTACATAAAATGATAAAGAATATCAAATTCAACGATATTCCCTATACAGGTTATAAGCCACAATCAACGGAATTGGTTTGCTGTTGCACTTGGGGGACATGAATTGTCGTATCGATATTATTTTATGCGTTGTGATTAAATTTATTTTATCATGTAGGCCTATTTCACTTTATAAATTATTATTTCCCCAAAAACCTCAAATGATACAAAACACCCAATACTAATAGTCTAGAGTCGTCAGTTAGTTAATCCGATTACCTATACCGCTGATCGAGCACATAAGCCGCTTACACCTTTTAATTGGAGCCGGCCGTTTACACTTTATAGTGTGTTTCGGAACGAAAAAGTTGAATAAAATCAACAAATTTGTGAATTTAAAAACAATTCAAACGTTATTGTATTCCATGTCCCAGCCCGGACATATACACCAAATTTCATTAATATCCATCCAGAAACAACGGACCAAACGCCATATAACACCCCGTTTACACCTTTTATTTGGAGCCGGCCTCGGCCTCGGCATACACTTTATAGTGTGTCCCCTTGACTATAAGAACGAACTAGCGCATGCGCAAAACTTAAAACAATTACTTCCGTCGTATACGGCGTGTCCGTCAGTCTTCTCCGATTGGTATATGAGGCCAGTTGGTCCAAGGATGATGGTATTTTCCTGTAGATTAAGCAGTCGTCAGCGAAGAGTTTAGTTATTGATTTAACTGTGTCGGGGAGGTGGTTGATGAAACGCGTGCGCGTTAGACTGTTCAAACTCGTCATCGATAATCAAACAAGGTATAGCGAACGCAGTCAACGAGAAAGTTTGTCAAAATTAACACGCATTATAAATGAATTTGATAGATTTTTAACGTTTACAAGTAGCCTATACTGTGAAGAGGACAAAATTGGTAAAATTCCGGCATAATATCCGGTGTCGTATATATATACAGTGAATATGTTGACTATTTGTAATATCCATTGCAATGCTCCATATTGCCGGTGGTATCATATTGCAAGATAACATTGGTTTTTGGATGTTATACCGATACAAACTTGAATTTGAATATTACTTTCTAACGTTTTATAAATGGTTCTACTAAACGAAACCACATTATGAGACGCATGTTATAAAAGCAAAATCGTCCTTTGTTCGACCTGAAAATCGATCAATTGAAGCGGAATCCTTCTTTGTTACCTTGTGTTAATTGAATTCGATTCCATATAGATCTAGACGGTCGCTTTGTTAAATATACATTGATATATCGAGGACAGTCCAAAGGATGGAAGGTGATGAACGTGGGCCCTCCCGAGCAGGGAATAAACGACATCGTTGTGACGTATGCGGTAAACTGCCCACTCAATCAGGCAGCTTGGTGACTCATAAGAACATCCACACCGGAGATAAACCTTTATACCATTGTGATATATGCGGGAAATCATTTAACCATTCGGGCCACTTGGTGACACAACCAATTCCACACTGATAAGCCTTACCGTTGTGATATATGCGGGAAATAATTTAATCAATGGAGCAACTTGGTGAAACATAAGACAATGCACACCGGAGATAAACCTTACCATTGTGAAATATGCGGGAAATCATTTAACCATTCAAGCCACTTGGTGACACATACGAGAATCCACACCGGAGATAAACCTTACCATTGTGATATATGCGGGAAATCATTTAACCATTCAAGCCACTTGGTGACACATACGAGAATCCACACCGGAGAAAAATCTTACCATTGTGATATATGCTTGAAAGCATTTAATCAATCGGGAAGCTTGGTGATACATAAGAGAATCCACGCCGGAGATATCCCGTATCAATGTGATATATGCGGGAAATCGTTTAGTCGTTCGGGCGACTTGGCGAAACATAAGAGAATTCACACTGGAGATAAACCTTACCACTGTGATATATGCGGGAAACAATTTAGCCAATCGAGTCACTTGGCGCCACATATGAGAATCCACACCGGAGATAAGCCTTACTGTTGTGATATATGCGGGGAATCGTTTATTTGTTCCAGCAACTTGGTGTCGCATAAGAGAATCCACACCGGAGATAAACCATACCGTTGCGATGTATGCAATGAATCATTTAGTCAATCGAGCAACTTGGTGATACATAAGACAATCCATACCGGAGATAAGCCTTACCGTTGTGATATATGCGGAACATCATTTAATCATTCCAGCCACATGGTGACACATAAGAGAATCCACACCGGAGATAAACCTTACCATTGTGATCAATGTGGGAAATCATTTAGTCAATCAAGTCAATTGGTGACGCATAAGAGAATCCACACCGGAGATAAGCCTTACCTTTGTGACACGTGTGGGAAATCATTTAATTGTTCCAGCAACTTGGTGATACATAAGAGAATGCACACCGGAAATCAGTCGGGGAGCTTGATGACACATAAGATAATTCACACTGGAGATAAATCTTACTGTTGTGTCATATGCGGGAAATCCTTTAATAAATCAAGGTACTTGGTGAAACATAAGAGAATCCACACTGGAGATAAGCCTTACTGTTGTGTCATATGCGGGAAATCATTTACTCAATCTAGCAGCTTGGTGACGCATACAAGGATACACACCGGAGATCTCCCGTATAAATGTGATTTATGCAGCAAATCATTCAACGTTAGGGGTAACCTGACGACACATAAGAGAATCCACACCAGAGATAAATCTTACCGTTGTGTTATATGCGGGAAATCATTTACTCAATCTAGCAGCTTGGTGACGCATTCAAGGATACACACCGGAGATCTCCCATATCAATGTGATTTATGCGGCAAATCATTCAATGTTAGGGGTAACCTGACGATACATAAGAGAATACATACCAGGGACCCCACGGTGTCATGACGAGACATACGCTACTTTATTCCTTGGTGGTTCAAGTGTATACCATTCTCCACCATGAAGTCAGCGGCAGGGGCGTTCGGTGTGGTATCGCCCCCACACGAAGACGGCCCCGCGCGAAGTCGGCCCCATATATAACAGAAACATTACTCTTTAAAGGTGGATTATCTCTTTGTAAACATGTATTATATAGTTACCGGGGTATAAAATATTAGATTTGAATCGAAGACTCCTGTCCGGAAATGCTTCTATCGATTAATATTAATTTTATTTCGAATATTTTCTGGTCTAAAATGTTGTGTTTGTTCAGCTAACGAACAATAGTGGTTACTGTTAACATAGACCAGAAATTATAATTGTGCAATTTTGTCACAAATAAACGTTAATTATACTCATTATCGCTTATATCTGTGGAACAAAACAATACAAACAATCAATCTGTGACATTTGACATTCGTTGCGTAGCCGTAGGAACAGCCCAGTGCTCTATATCGCAATACGGTCTCATCCGAATGGTCGGTTCTAAAAATAGTAACATAAATGGGCCCGATTTAATATTCGAAATAAAATCAATATTAATTGATAGAAGCTTTTCCGGACATAGGTCTTCAGTTCATATCTATTATTTTATACCCACGCAACTATTTAAAATTTGTTATTTAAAGAGATAATCCATCTTTAATTTATATGATGATATGAAATATGAAACTAATAATAATAATGAAAAAATAACCAGATTATATTAATACAATTAAAGATGGATTATCTCTTTAAATAACAAATTTTAAATAGTTGCGTGGGTATAAAATAATAGATATGAACTGAAGACCTATGTCCGGAAAAGCTTCTATCAATTAATATTGATTTTATTTCGAATATTAAATCGGCCCCATTTATGTTACTATTTTTAGAACCGACCATTCGGATGAGACCGTATTGCGATATAGAGCACTGGGTTGTTCATACGGCTACGCAACGAATGTCAAATGTCGCAGATAGGTTGTTTGTATTGTTTTGTTCCACAGATATAAGCGATAATGAGTATAATTAACGTTTATTTGTGACAAAATTGCACAATATAATTTCTGGTCTATGTTAACAGTAACCACTATTGTTCGTTAGCTGAACAAACACACCTTTTTAGACCAGAAAATATTCGAAATAAAAAATTAATATTAATCGATTGAAGCATTTCCGGACAGGAGTCTTCGATTCAAATCTAATATTTTATACGCCGGTAACTATATAATACATGTTTACAAAGAGATAATCCACCTTTAAAGGTGGAGAAGATCGGTGGATTATCTCTTTGTAAACAGATTAGAATAGAATTTATTAGCAAGAACATCCATATACCGGGTATAAGGACAGGTTGCTGAGAATACACAATGAATAAACAATCAAATAGCAAATATGGCGAAAAGAAGTACTATAAAGCGTTCAAATAATAATACAAATGAAACTGATCAATCACATCGAGGCAATCTACAACGTAATGATTGCTTAAAGATGGATTATCTCTTTAAATAACGAATTTTAAATAGTTGCGTGGGTATAAAATAATAGATATGAAGTGAAGACCTATGTCTGGAAAAGCATCTATCAATTAATATTGATTTTATTTCGAATATTAAATCGGGCCCGTTTATGTTACTATTTTTAGAACCGACCATTCGGATGAGAACGTATTGCGATATAGAGCACTGGGCTGTTCCTACGGCTACGCAACGAATGTCAAATGTCACAGATTGGTTGTTTGTATTGTTTTGTTACACAGATATAAGCGATAATGAGTATAATTAACGTTTATTTGTGACAAAATTGCACAATATAATTTCTGGTCTCTGTTAACAGTAACCACTATTGTTCGTTAGCTGAACAAACACACCTTTTTAGACCAGAAAATATTCAAAATAAAATTAATATTAATCGATAGAAGCATTTCCGGACAGGAGTCTTCGATTCAAATGTAATATTTTATACCCCGGTAACTATATAATACATGTTTACAAAGAGATAATCCACCTTTAATTGCTTACAGTTGTGCTGCTACTGTAAATACAATATCACAGTTACTGCCGGAGGCCATTTGTATCCAATAACCCTAAGCCAATTAGATGTCATTGCAAAAATCAGATTGGACATATACCTAATTCAGCGCGCACAGCGTTATTCGACGCATTTCGCCCTGCATGCAGAATTTGTTTACAGAATTTTACCTGAAGCTTTTCACATGGCATACGTTCGTGGTTCAACGGTGTTATCTCAATGCCCCATAGTTCACTGCCATACAGAATAATTGGTTTAATGAGTTTATCGTAAAGTTTTTTATATGTGCGCAATGGGAGTGTTGCTTTATCGTTGCATGCACTTCTTAATGCAAATAAGCCCATATAAAAAGGTACCCGGGTAAATCCACCCAGGTGTTTTGGGCCGAAACCCGGGAATAAATCTATCTACCAAGACATCCACCAACCATCAAGACCCCCTGAAACCTGGGTTTTACCACGATTTACCCACCTGAAACTGGATAAAAACCTTGGTATGGATAAACCTGGGTGTAATTACCCAGGTAACCACACCAGGTGTACCCTGGTGTTTCCTACCTGGGTGTTTCCCACCCAGGTGTACCCTGGTGTTTCCTACCTGTGTGTTTCCCCACCCAGGTGTACCATGGTGTTATTCACCCAGGTGTACCCTGATGTTTCATACTTGGGTGTTTCCCACCAGGTGTACCCTGGTGTTTCCTACCAGGGTGCATATGTTTCCCCACCCAGGCGTACCATGGTGTTATTCACCCAGGTGTACCCTGTTTCCTACCTGGGTGTTTCCCACCCAGGTTACCTTAGTGTTGTGAACCCTGGTGTTTCCCACCAGGTGTACCTTGGTGTTATTTACCCAGGTGTACCCTGATGTTTCCTACCTGGGTGTTTCCCACCCAGGTGTACCTTGGTGTTATTCACCCAGGTGTACCTTGATGTTTCCAACCCAGGTGTACCTTGGTGTTTTCTTACCCAGGTGGATTTCCCAGTGTTTCCACCCAGGTATACCTTGGTGTTTTCTCCGGGTTTCTACCAGGGTATACCTCGGGTATGTTAAGCAGGTACCACTCGCTTATATTTTACCCTGGTGTACCCCATCATTTTCACCCAGATGTATCCTAGGTATACCACCCTGTTATATCCTGGTGTTGGAACACCAGGATTTATCAGGGTGGTTGCACTTGGGTTAAACCTGGGTAAAAATACTAGGGTACACCAGGGGAAATCATTGAGTTGAGCCTGCTTAAGAACACCTGGGTTATACCCTGGTAGAAACACCTGGGGAAGCACATGGGTTTTGAAAACCCCCAGGTAAGGAAACACCAAGGTACACCTGGTCAGGAAAACACCAAGGTACACCTGGGTAAGAAAACACCAAGGTACACCTGGGTAAGAAATCATCAAGGTACAACTGGGTGGGAAACACCAATGCACACCTGGGTGAATAACACCAATGTACACCTGGTGGGGATACCAAAGTGAAATGATGAGGATGGCAATGAAGTATATTTGGATGGGATGCAGGGGTATTGTTATCAATGGAGTTGTTATAGTATAATAAAACATTCAGGAAACTGATTGTGGAGCAATACAAGTTTATTCAAGGACGGCAAACTAACTAAAGATAAAATACATGTATAGAAACACATGTAATACATAAATATATAAACTCATTAAACTGCATGGGTTAAAACTGACAACAAGAGCTGGGTTAAAATTTTGATTAAAAAACACTTGCAAATTCCCTCTTCATACATGTATATGGTATGTTAGGCAAGTTACATGTACATGTAGTTGCAATGTATACCGGTACATGACATACCGATGGACACAAAAAATCATTATTTTAGTTCCAATGTCATTTACCAGTATAGAGCGTTCTTAATCACGTGATTGGATACGGGACGCGCCGCCATGTTGGAGGTACAGAATTCCATAAGCAAGCACTGAGTTAATAGGATTAATTAAGAAAGGTACTTTAAAAACCTCTCGTTATGGCTTCGACGGAATTAGTTGCAATATTTGCCAACGCTATTAATAATCATGAACAACAGTTCTAAAAGAATACATCGAAATGTTAGATAAACTTACTATAGGGGTGCGATATTTATTAAGAGGAATGGAGTGCAGACTCGGAACTGTCGCCAAACGTTACAGATCCATACATATACCATTACATTCGTGTTAATCACAGTTATGTTTTGAAATAAAATTATTATAGGCTTACCTAATTAGTTTTCAATGAATGATAATGTAGTCCATGTATTATCGAAACAAATGAGCTCCCCGGTGTTGCATTTAGGCATATGTGCGTTTTAAAACGCTGTATATATATGCATGTAACACGACAATATAGCTTCTTTCCGATGTTTTCAAGCAAGATGTGTGTGTAGAAGCATCTTGTAAAAGTGACAGTCGTTTGATAACAAAAACGAAATAGAGCAACAAAACAAGAGCGATTATTGGCCATTTCCGATAACCAACAAAGATTGATGCTTACGTGTGAATCAAATTTAGTGCGTAACAAATGCCATTATATAACTTCAATATAGATTAGACTATCTAATATTGGAACAGTGCTGATTTATAGCTCCCATCTTGATGAAATAACTTGAAGCCGACCGGAGGTCTACATGTCGTAATTAATCTATAATCTCTCATTTGTCAAACAGTACACCCTCAGGCATCAAATTTAAAGTTGGCAAAAATAAATATAACGATATACATAACCGTTCCCCGTAACTTGGCTGAGTCACAATAAAGGTGTCGACAACTTTGCGACCGGATGTAAAGGATTATCAAATAGTGTTTTTTTTTAATTCCACATCTTATTCGGCCATCATTAAGTACATGAAAGAAAAAACGCCAATGATGGAGTCAGTTACTTGTCATGTGGCAACACTAGCACAAAGTGAACTCGTTCGACGAAGATTGCATGTACACAGCGCGAATCACGTGCAATGTGTTAAATTTCTTGTCATTCTCTTGGAAAACTTGTTGATTCCCATTTAAATGTGTGTATTGTCGCAGCCATGTGGAGGAAGCTTTAGATTCTCAAACGGATTAACTTCGATTAAGTTAAACGTTCGCAGAAGATCATACACTATACAGGTTAGCATGGCATCTATCCTTTCTATGCGACATGTATAGATGTAGGCCTTACTTATACGGAACTACTTTATAATTCTCTAAATATGCATGTTTAAAGTTTGAATAGCAGAAATTTGAAGTCAATATCACCATGGTGTTATAGCAGATTCATGTAGGCCTACATATATAACGAATTAACGAACACTTCACATAAAAAGTACTCGCGGCGCAATTAATATTCATAACACATCATCGATCGGGACTAAACTATTTCAAATTTTTAGTTTGTAATTTTATATGTGCGCACAACAATTAACAAAACAATTGAGAGGTATGATACACGAAAGACAGACACTTGATTATAATGAACTCCGCGCACACGTGTGTTTGTTTATATTCGTTGTTACCTCCAACATGGCGCCCGCGGTGCATGTTGGGATTAGTGACGTCACACGGAACCGCTCTATACATGTTGTACCTTGCAACTACATCTACAGTGAGGTAGTTTTGTCTCATTTAAACTTTCTAAATGGGTTTCTCCCTTTGAATGACATAAACTAATGTGAGTACATGTATACACATGAGCTGTGATGTGAAATACACACCAAAAAATTATTTCTTAGTCTAAGGACATGTTTCCTGTCATTATCTTACTGCTTACAAATATAGATTTGTAATAATGTGCTGTAATGCTCCAGAAATAGTCATATTTTGTCCTGGTTCATAAGAACACATTATTTCTTAGTATTAGAAGGACATGTTACGGTTACCTGTTATTATTTGACTCATAAACCCCCAAATGTACATGTAAACAGAACATTTGGGAAAGAGACACACCATCTTTATCCTTTTTGCATATATCAGCAGCAATTGATCAGATAGCAAAATATGCTATAAATACTAGTAGATTTCAGATGGTAGAGATAAAACAATCCCATTAATTGCACCAACTCGAAACAGTAGAATACAGACTATGATCAAGGAGGGTGTCGCACACACCCCACTTTGGTATGCGATATTCAGGCCATTTTCAGGTGGTATGCTATATACATACCCAATGTTATCTGGTACTAGGATTTCACACAGCAATATAACCGGCATTCACGATTCAGCAAAAAGGCTTGTATGCAGATATAATAGCAGAAAATTATACAAATTTTGAGTATTTTCCAGCCTAAACAGACCCAAGTGATATATTTTTATCTAATTATACCCCCCCGCAACGAAGTTAGGGGGGTACATGTATACTGGAGTCAGCTTGTCCGTCCGTCCGTGGACACAAATTTGTCCGGAGTTTTTCTCAGTTGTTTTTTTTTTATCAATTTTCGTGAAACTTGGCACAGACATCAACCACCATGGGAACCTGTGCACCTGCGATTATGACGTCTGTCGGACTTTTTTTGGTGGAGTTATCCCCCCTTTTTCGACTTAGAACATTTTCGCAACATGTATACTTTTGTCCGAGCTTTTATTCCTACATTTTTCGGTCAATTTTTTTTAAAACGTGGTACAGATATTTAGTACCATGGGAACTTGTGCACCTGCGATTATGACGTCTGTCGGACATTTTTTGGTGGAGTTATCCCCCTTTTTCGACTTACAAACTTTTTTTGCAACATGCATAATTTTGTCCGAGCTTTTATTCCTACATTTTTCGGTCAATTTTTTTTAAAACGTGGCACAGATATTTAGTACCATGGGAACCTGTGCACCTGCGATTATGACGTCTGTCCGACATTTTTTGTGTGGAGTTATTCGCAACATTTTTTGGTCAATAGGTTTAAGATTAGGGTTATGGTTGTAGACCTGCAATGGGAACTGCAATGGGAACTTTATTATTTTAACTAAATGTTTACTGACATGTGAAACATCTTAGTATTTTAAAAACAGGGGGGTATCCGTAGTCCCATTGGGACAGTCACACCTCTAGTTCAGTCTAATACCTCTTGATATGTTGATGTTTTGGCTACTATTTCAGCAAATGTGAGAAAACTGTGAACTGGTATTCAGTATTCATGGGTGGTAGGGGGGTAATACCCTCATAAAGGCCAGTCACAATTGAATACACCAGTATGGAAGGTGTCACCACCCCCACCCCTTGGCCCCAATACCAGTTAATGTAAAAGGTTGAATTATGCGTACAAGTTACAACTAAGAAAATATTGAATGAAAACTAATATTACACTAATAATATAGTTTTCATATACATGTACTAGTATTTGCTGAGGTTGTATCCATAACTTCTACAAACCTATAGATAATATATTGAATAAAGGCCATCCGGCCACAGTGTCCCCCGAAAAAGTGGCTTCATTGGGGCATCAGCTTGTCTGAAAAAAATATCAAGACACTAAATCCGATAATACATTTCAGAACAATCCAACCAGTGTCACATGAAATGGTGGATAATAAACTATCATACCAAATTTGATTCAGATATGATCACACAAACTAAAATTATGATCCGGAAACCAGAAATTAACACGATTCTAAGTCGAAAAAGGGCCATAACTCTCGCAAAAATTGGCGGAGCAAACCCATATTCGAACTTGACCTGTATATAGGGCTGATAAACTCACATACCACATTTGGTTCATATATGATCACACAAACTGATGTTATCATCCGGAAACCAGAAAATTACAAGATCCTAAGTTGAAAAAGGGCCATAACTCTCGCAAAAATGGGCGGAGCACACCCATATTCGAACTTGACCTGTATTTTGGTCTGATAAACTTACATACCACATTTGGGTCAGATGTGATCACACAAACTGAAGTTATCATCCGGAAACCAGAAAATTACAAAATTCTAAGTAAAAAAAGGGCCATAACTCTCGCAAAAATGGGCGGAGCAAACCCATATTCGAACATGATCTTTATTTTGGTCTGATAAACTCACACACCAAATTTGCTTTTGATCTAATCACCGAAACTAAAGTTATCATCTGGAAATCATTTCCGGACGGACACCGGCTATTTTAATAGTCCCCGGAAAAAAAAATTCGGTGGACAATTACCTGTACATCATAAATGTCATTTGGGCTGGAAAATAGTAAAACAAAATTAATTTTGTGCTAGAAAAGCTGCGAACCGGCCTTTTTGTTGAATCCGGAATACCGGTTAAACTGCGCAAATGAATCCCGACTACATGTATTTATGAATACATCTACTCACAAGCCCCTGGAGAAAAATACAATAATACTAATATGGACTATAGGCTATATTGGTATTTCCGTTTTTTCCCCAGGGGCCTGTGTATGTAGATGTAATGATAGATGCTGCGGGGAAGATATTTTGTGTATAATTGGGTGTCTACTATGTTACCTACATGTAACTGTCACTATAAACTGGGCATGAAGATTACAGCTTGGGAGACTATTATACATTAGGGGTATCAATCATGCGTGCCACCTGAAACTTGTGCATCAATGTTTTCAATTTTCTTCATTTACAAGTACATGTACCTGTACAAGTACATGTAGCTGATTCACCTAACAATTTTTTTATCTTTAAATATGTGAGATCCAAGCGGAAATCATGAGTACTGTGCATTAATCCGAGAGTCTGATAACCTGGGTGTTTGGTTATTATAGAGTGTACATTGTCTCAAAATTTTTAATCTTCATGCCCAGTTTATAGTGAGGCTGTCAGATCAGGTATAATTATAGCCACCCATTTACACACAAAATATCTCCCCCAAAGCATCAGTACATGTATGCGTAAACTATCAATTGCATTAATTTGTGTATATTGTCATGGGTAATACATGTTATGTCTCAGGTAATTTATTTTGTATGAGGGTAATACTATTACCATACATGTATATAACTGACTAAATTAATGTGTTGTAAAACACAATCGATTCTTTCAAACCCAGGTACCATCAATTTAACCTTGGACCATTTGAACCCTTAAACTATTGAACTTCCTGACAATCGAACCCATCGAACTACTGGTAATGAACACTCTGACTAATGCACTGTACATGATTGAGTTAATGGTTATGTGACCTCAGGAATTGGTCCAAGTAATTTTTCTGCTTTACTAGTAAATGTCATTCAAATTGTTCCAATTGTATCGACACTGATTTTTTGTTTTCATCCAAATTGCAACAAAGGACTATACACATGTACCACCAGTACATGTAAATGTACGAAGACCGTCCAAGAGGCCCCTATTTGCAATGAGGCCGCAATAATAAAAGTCTCCCAAGCTGTAATCTTCATGCCCAGTTTATAGTGACAGTTACATGTAGGTAACATAGTAGACACCCAATTATACACAAAATATCTTCCCCGCAGCATCTATCATTACATCTACATACACAGGCCCCTGGGAAAAAACTGAAATACCAATATAGGACTATAGTCCATATTGGTATTATTGTATTTTTCTCCAGGGGCTTGTGAGTAGATGTATTCCTAAAATATCAATTGGATAAAACATTCATTGTGTACTTGTATATCGAGAATACATGTTATGTCTCAAGTAAGTAACTTTGTACAACAGTAATTGATATTCTCAACCGGGGTACCATTGAACCTTTGGACTATTGAACACTCAAATTATTGAACTTCTTGACAATCGATCCCATCAGACTACTAGTAACGACCACTCGGTCTAACGCACTGTCATTGAATCATAAATATGATTGAGGTACATGTAATAATGTACATAATTGCGGTAATGGTTCTGTGACCCTATGAATTGCTCCAAGCTATATCTCTGCTTTAAATATCAATCAAATTGTCCCCATTGTATGGACTGATCGAGTTTTGGTTTTCATCCAAAAAGCCAAATTGCACTGAGAAACTATAAACATGTAAATGTATTAAGATACCTCCATTTGCAATGAATTAGGCAGTGATGCAGTGTGCAACTGCACCAATTCTATAAACTAAACCCACAAAGCGACATATCATGGTCTATCCCCAAATAGAACATATGGTACATGGTAAGTACTGTAAAGAATGATCTGGCTGAAAGGCGGTCATGAGAAAAATTAATGCGGTGTACTGCGGTTGAAACACTGCGGTAATTCACTTGGTTACAACAAAAATATTACTGCAGTAAGACTTAATACCAGCAGATACTGCATTAGTGTTGAAATGGCTTGGGTTTTTCATAGTTGAGTAATCGACAGTAAAAAATCAAGTCGAAGTAGACTAATGGACAACACCCATTTCCATGGAAAACTTCCAATTTACTACGGTATGTGGTTATTGAGTTAAAATCACTGAGAGATAACTGCAGTTCCCATTTTTTGTGGGAAATCAAGTAATTTTTTAAGATGGGTATGTGTAAATTTAGAGCAAAACCTGCAATTTCCAATGTCTATTAGACGACACCAATTTTTAAGTCTGGTTTACGAACATGTGGGCTGATGTGGGGAGAAAAAAGTAGATGTAGGAGGGGAAAACATTGTCGATGACCATCCAAAATAAACTTTTTTTCTACTATACAACACACCCGAATAGACAAATGGTTACGGATTATTCTTTGATAAACATTACGAATTATATATCACCTGCAAGATTATAATTTTAAAAGGATAAAACACTTGTAAAACGGATTTGAAAGCGAATTTTTGCACAAAAATATGCAAAATTCTCGATTCAATTGTGCTATAATCTAACAAAGTATGACATTATATAACTCTGGTTAGTTTCATGTGCACTGTTTAACATATCCTGAACATATCCGACCAAGATTCCATTATGGTACGACTGTCTGAACATCTAAAATCAAGCAATTTAGTCGGTTGTATACCGTCGAATTTCTTTCTTTGCGACGAAACCGGAAACGTCTAAACATGAGTCAGCCGTACTGATACCAGACAGTGGATGCAGCCGGGGTCCGGGAACTTTTTAACTTTTATATAGATTATAGTACGTGGGCTAGAAACACACCCCGTGCACCCCCCCCCCCCCATATCCTCCGAAAGTGGTATCATTTTGTTCGTTAGACCTTTCTGAATAAGATTAGGCATGTTACCAAGAAATCTGTAGGGATGGAAACCGGTTTCCCGCCATTTTTAAAAATGGCCGCCGCGAAAATTTACCTTTTCTTATATCTCAGGTTCTGATGCACCTAGAAGCATAATGTTGGTGTCTATACCCATGTTTCCGCGGTCAAAGAATCCACTGAAGCTAATGGAAATTGAATTTTACCAATCGGAAACTGGTTTTCCGCCATTTTTCAAGATGGCCGCCAAAAATCCCCAATATTTACCCATATTTTCATCAAAAAATCTCGAAGAAACAACATTTTTTATCCCCAAACCCATGTTTTCTAGGCCAAAGAAAACTACTAGAATGACGATGATATTTTATTAATTGCTTTTGGTAGATATCTTCAATTTCAAAATGGCTGCCAAGCAAAAATTAATGACGCAAGTGGTGTCTTTCTAGCCCATGCACTCTATTATGTTTTTCCTGGATAATACAGCTTTTGTTTCTATATTACATGTTGCATGATGTAGTATTGATGTTGTATTTATGAAGGTTTTAATACACTAATAATTACTAACTGGTGGTGGTATACTAACAGAACTTTTGAAAATGAGCTTACCAAGCAAGAAACGAAAATTAACCCCCACTCCTAAATCTGATGTAGCATCAACACTCCACTACACTTTCAGTATGGTCATCACCGCGAGTGCTACCAAAAGTTCACTGCTAACTTAAATCGTCTAAAAGGAGAAGAGGAGGATGAAGCAATTCCAGGACCATCTTCCCAGACAACAAGGAGGTCATCAAAAGAGTTTGAGAAATTCATATTTAAAGCGGACTGTATTTTCTGTCGAAAGGAAGGGCGCAAAAAAGTTAAAAGTGGGGGTAAATGGACAACTGAACCCCTCAGTAAATTCGAATATGGAGGCGGCGATACTGTTTTGCAAGTTGCTAAATGACTATGACCTCCTAACAAGAATAAGAGGGTATGATTTGTTCGCGTGCGAAGCACAGTTCCACTGCACCTGTCGCAATCAGTATGTAAATATATCCGTTCACTGGAGAAGTGATTCGCTTGAGGCAAAGACTCTACAAAGTGCGATGGAACTTGCTCATCGGTGTGCATTCGATCAAGTTTGTCTTATTGTAAAACATGGTGTGGTGAAACTGACTGATCTGGTCCAGGACTATGTGTCTCATCTGCAGGAAACACCTTTCCCAAACCCGATGTACAGATCAGAAAATCTTAAATCTCAGATGTAAACTAATGAAATACTACCCAGAGTCACTATCATTTGTTCAATTGGAAAAGAGGGAAATTCCGGCAACAATTAGTATACAGTTCTGCAATTTCGGCTGGAAATGCAATGTCTTTGGCATATGAGTTGAGTTGTGTCGATAAAACTAGTGATGTTGCCCTTGAACTCCGTCAAGCTATAAAGACTGCATTCCAGACAAGTGATAGCCTTGTGACTGCCGATGACTTTGAGACTTCGAGGAGTATGCTTCCAGAAGAACTAAACAAGTTTTTGCATGTGCTGCTGGTGGGTAGAAGCAATATCACTGTATCTGGTGCAAAGGGTCGCGTCGTACAACCCATTGGGCAAGACTTGTGTCGTGCAACTACGAATGGTGAATGGAAGATGAGGCTACTCACCCTAGGTAAAACACAAAAGTCTGTTCGGCTGAAGACTAGCCAGAACAAATAGTGATCGACTATAAACATCAAGGTAGTTTGGCATTCCAGCTGCTGGTGAAATCACAGGAGTGTAACATTATAAGACTAGAGGAAGTCATGAAGTACTGTCTTACGCCTGTCCCTTACAGTCTAGGAACAGCAGATGGTTACTTGTCCGTCACACCAAAGGCCAAAGGATTCCACCATGTCACCAAGGAGGTTAATGATGCGACAATTCCACCCCCAGACTCAACTCTCTTGATTGTGGATGGCAATGCTTTGTTCCACTGCTTGCGGGAAGTGCCTGGAAATTTCAAAGATATCAGTCACAAGATATTTGACATGAAGTCTAAGTCATCTGACATTGTATTCAGCACCGACATGTACAAACAGAACTCAATAAAAGCTTTAGAGCGACAAAGAAGAGGGTGTAGTGAGAAGCTCATCATAAGAGGAGAGATGACTAGGGGACCACTTGAATGGAGAGTATTCTTGAACAATGATGAGAACAAAGAGCAACTTGTACGTGTGATTTTAAATGTGTGGAGCAATGACGAGTTTGCTAAGAGTCTAGAAATGAGAAAGGTCATTGTCATATGTGAGGGGCAAGTATTCTTGTTGGAGACTAGTGGTGGCAATTATCTGGCGAAGACTGAAATTCCTTCCCTGATGTCGACACAAGAAGAGATGGATACCAGAGTGGTCTTATATTGTAAATATGCTCAAGATCAGGGATTTGATTATGCACGAGTTCGTACTCCTGATAGTGATATTTTTTTCATCCTGCTCCACTTTGTGTTAGGATTCACTATCCTATTTAACACTGGAACGGGTAATAACAAAAGACTGATCACAGATGGTTTCACACAAGAGTACTGCACAGCCCTCTTATCGTTACATGCATATACACATTGTGATACCACCAGTTGTTTCAATGGGATTGGGAAAGTGAAGCCCATAAAGGTGACGCAGAAGCAGCCGAAGTTCCAACCTATCCTTGCTAAGCTTGGACTAGAATGGGAGGTGAGCGAGGATTTGTTCACTGGTTTGGAAGAGTACACATGTGCTTTATACGGTCGACCAAAATATAAAACTGTAGATAGTCTTCGTCACACACTCCCTTGTCGTGGAGCCTTGCAGATATTCCCGACAAAGATGTACCACTACCAACTGATGGACATGGATGGACACTCAGATCTGGTCATCTAGAACCACTATGGGTTGATGGTCCGATTCTTCCGGAGGCTCTAGTCGATGAAGTTGATGAAATCGCTCTAAGCGATTCAGAAGCTGATGATGATTCAGATGACCAGGACTCACCACCAGTTTCATCAGATGAAGACTGTGACGAATCTGATCACGAGTAAAGTCCCACAAATATATCCTAGTTAGTTGCTATTAATTTTTGCTTGGCAGCCATTTTGAAATTGAAGATATCTGCCAAATCGCTACATGAATTCCACATTGTCGTAAGCGACATCCTGGAAGGATGTCGCTTACGACAACATGGAACTCAGGTAGCGAAAAGCAAATAATCAAATATCATCATCATTCTAGTTGATTTCTTTGGCCTAGAAAACATGGGTTTGGGGTTAAAAATGATGTTTCTTCGAGATTTTTTGATGAAAATATGGTAAATATTGGGATTTTTGGCGGAAAACCAGTTTCCGGTTGGTCAAATTCAATTCCCATTAGCTTCAGTGGATACTTTGACCCCGGAAACATGGGTATAGCCACCAAAATTATGCTTCTAGGTGCATCAGAACCTGAGATATAAGAAAAGATAATTTTTCGCGGTTGTCATTTGGAAAAATGGCGGGAAACCGGTTTCCATCCTTACAGATTTCTTGGTGACATGCCTAATCTTATTCAGAAAGGTCTAACGAACAAAATGATACCACTTTCGGAGGATCTGGGGGGGGGGGGGGGGGTTGCACAGGGGTGTTTCTAGCCCACGTACTATTATATATTACAATTTCATTCTGGAAACAGACATGCCAGACATATTATGTCTATTTATATAAATGAATAATCAATAAATAGTTATTTGAGTTACATGATCGATCCATTTGTATATTTAATTAGGTCACAGTAGGGGGTTTCATCTAATAATACAGACCTGTGTGGTCTTATTATATGAATTAACCTAGCCATGACTGTATATGGTATCTCTGTCCACTATGGTATTAAAGGTGGATTATCTCTTTGTAAACATGCATTATATAGTTACCGGGGTATAAAATATTAGATTTGAATAGAAGACTCCTGTCCGGAAATGCTTCAATCGATTAATATTAATTTTATTTTGAATATTTTCTGGTCTAAAAATGTGTGTTTGTTCAGCTAACGAACAATAGTGGTTACTGTTAACAGAGACCAGAAATTATATTGTGCAATTTTGTCACAAATAAACGTTAATTATACTCATCGCTTATATCTGTGGAACAA
Source organism: Siphonodentalium dalli (assembly GCA_032622095.1). Taxonomy (NCBI): domain Eukaryota; kingdom Metazoa; phylum Mollusca; class Scaphopoda; order Gadilida; family Siphonodentaliidae; genus Siphonodentalium; species Siphonodentalium dalli. The sequence continues at coordinate 47,859,991 of CP136063.1, read as the reverse complement.
TACAAACAACCAATCTGTGACATTTGACATTCGTTGCGTAGCCGTAGGAACAGCCCAGTACTCTATATCGCAATACGGTCTCATCCGAATGGTCGGTTCTAAAAATAGTAACATGAACGGGCCCGATTTAATATTCGAAATAAAATCAATATTAATTGATAGAAGTTTATCCGGACATAGGTCTTCAGTTCATATCTATTATTTTATACCCACGCAACTATTTATAAATTTGTTATTTAAGGAGATAATCCATGATCTTTAAGAAATCAGAGTAAATAAAGCTCAATGCAGAATTCACAAGAGATCACAATACCGTTTGTTAGTATTTCAATATGCACTAAAACATCGAATTGCGGGCACCGTCTATACTAACTTTGTAACATTATGCATTTAAAGTGATATTAATTGAAATAAAGTACTTTTGCCGATGGGGTCATTGTCACAAGGCTGCGGTCACATTCGTAGCCAGCTTTTTAAATGGATCACAAATGTAGCCAGCTTTTTTCACTGGCGATCACATCGTAGCCAGCTTTTCTAATTCCATGCTTTATATGGCGCGAAATGTAACGTCATCACATTCGTGACTAAAATGTCAACGTCATGCTCCAAAACTGACTTCGTTTATCAACTTATTATGCCCCCGATCTCCGATGGAGATTTGGGGGTATATTAGTGGAGCCCTTCCGTCCGTACGAACGTTTCAACTCATAACTTTGGTTTCGCTAACTCAATTCAGTTGATCTTTGGTATGCTAATAGACCAGCCGGGGGTGACAAGATTTCCCCATAACTGCGGTTTCGTCCGCCCATTTTTTCCAGAGTTACGCCCCTTTTTGGTCAAATGGACTTAGAAAATTCCGTCCGTACGAACGTTTCAACTCATAACTTTGGTTTCGCTAATTCAATTCAGTTTATCTTTGGTATGCCAATAGACCAGCCGGGGGGGACAAGATTTCCCCATAGCAATGGTTTCGTCCGCCCATTTTTTTTCCAGAGTTACGCCCCTTTTTGGACTTAGAAAATTCAGGTTTTCATCATTAATATAGCGTGCGTGTGAGGTCTCTGTAAGTGTTTGTCATATTTTAACAAGTCATCCTCTATCGTACTAAATACTCATGGATAACATAACTTTACAAAGTGCCATTTAATAAGTATTTGCACAAAAATAAGAAAAATCCTCTCTGATTGTACAGTCGGGGGCGTTACCCCCGCCCAGCGGTGCACTTGTATTGGAATATAATTCGAGTAGGCCTGATCGTGTTCATTGAGTCTCGCCTGAATATGAAAAGCTGGCTACAAATGTGATTGATTTAAAAAGCTGGCTACGAATGTGATCGATGCCTTGTGAAATGACCCCATCAGCAGTACTTTTATTACGAATATCTCTCCACAACGGGAACGGGACTACCCGCCCCCGAGACAACCCGCCCCTATGCTATTTTGGGGGCGGGTTGTCCCGATAAATGAGGGCGGGTTGTCCCGAAATTGTTAATAGTGATTATGTTCTTTTATGTTCTTTGATGATATATTATTAAAGATTTTGATCAACAAAACATGTGTTTATTCATTAATTATGTCAAAGCGTGGACTGACACGATGTTTTGACAACTGAACGGCACTTAAAGTAAGTGAAGACTAATTAAAAGGGGTGCTTTCAAAACAAACATTTGATGCAAAAGGTTCATTATCACAGTGTGTTATCACAACACATGTCGCATCCACCGAGGTTAACAACAGCCAGCTTTCTGAAGAAGTGCTCAAACGTCTACGGAACGAAGAAGAGACCGGCACAGTGCAGACAGACAACAACAACAGCAGCAGCAGCAGCGATCGACAGCCTCAAATTAATCATTGTTCGTTAAACTTATTAAATTGTGTTTTTAATCTTCGTTCATATTCATTCGTTCCGTTTTTAAATTTCGTTCTTTAAACTTCGTAATAAATAAACATATTATCGTTGATGCATTTTTGTGTTCATAAGTTATATTATATTACATGTGTATTTATTGTGGTCTATGTTGTTAAATCAAATAAAAATCTATAATAAAAAAAACCCAGTTTCGTTAAACAAACATCTTATAATCCCCTCACACCTCCTAATTAGCCACTGATTACCGCTAATTGATTTTTGGGGGCGGGTTGTCCGGGGCGGGTTGTCTCAGAGTGAACGGGGCGGGTTGTCTCGGGGGCGGGTAGTCACGGACCCTCGACAACCTACATGTACGCGAACTCAATGTAAATATAACGTAAAATTATCTCCCCCTACTTTTCTGAACTACCTTAACGCTTGAGGGCCAACGCAATGGCGACGTCCAATTTGATAACCATGAGTGCGACGTCTATCCTATGTTTAGTCTATGGTCGTCGATAATCTGAAGATAGATATCTCAATAACTTTTAGCAAGCTATGTATTGTGACATTGTTCTATTCCGTCCACCGCTGCTTGAGACCACCTTTTTAAACGCCACTTTCGGAATAGAAACCTTTTTATTTTCTGTGGCGCATTCACCCGAGAGTTTCTTAACATCTTTTTGATAATTTAATTCTGGCATGAAATATTTTCTGTTATCTGTAATCAGTTAGCTAGGATTGACTTCTGGGGAAGACTAAACTATGTAACTACTATAACTATGTATCTGTTTGTAAATTGTAATGATTTTGGAGCCGTTTAGCCAATTTACAACAAACTTAAAGGAGTTGAACAGTTTGCAAAATAGCGTTCAATGGTACTTGTTCATACCAGCGCGATATAAACTGGATTTCGCTGGAAATCGTGCAGCACATCTTCACAATTGCTGATAATTCAATGGGAGACCGCCCGTATATATGTGACATTTGCTCGGCTGGGTAACCTGATTACACATAGAATGATTCACACGGAAGAACGCCCGTATAAATGTGATCTGTGCCAGAAATCATTTGCTCAGTTGGGTAACATGACTACACATAAGATGATTCATTTTGGCGACTGCCTGTATCAATGTGATGTGTGCGATAAATCATTTACTCAGTTGGGGGAACTTGACTACACATAAGATGATCCACACTGGAGACCGCCCGTATACATGTGACCTGTGCCATAAATCATTTACTCAGTTGGAGAACTTGACTGCACATAAGATGATCCACACTGGAGACAGCCCATATCAATGTGATATGTGCAATAAATCGTATACGGAGTTGAAAAACCTGGCGAGACATAAGATGATCCACACGGTGGATCGCCCTTATCAATGTGATGTGTGCGAGAAATCATTTACTCGGTCGAGTCACCTGACGAGACATAAGAGGATCCACACGGGGGATCGCCCTTATCAATGTGATGTATGCGAGAAATCATTTACTCGGTCGAGTCACCTGGCGAGACATAAGAGGATCCACACGGGAGATCGCCCGTATCAATGTGATCTGTGCCAGAAGTCATTTGCTCAGTTGGGCAACATGACTACACATAAGATGATTCATTTTGGCGACTGCCCGTATCAATGTGATGTGTGCGATAAATCATTTACTCAGTTGGGGAACTTGACTACACATAAGATGATACACACTCAAAATCGCCCGTATAAATGTGACCTGTGCCATAAATCATTTACCCAGTTGGGGAACTTGACTACGCATAAGATGATCCACACTGGAGACCGCCCATATCAATGTGATATGTGCAATAAATCGTATACTGAGTTGAAAAACCTGGCGAGACATAAGATGATCCACACGGGGGATCGCCCTTATCAATGTGATGTGTGCGAGAAATCATTTACCCTATCGAGTCACCTGACGAGACATAAGAGGATCCACACGGGGGGTCGCTCAATGTGATGTATGCGAGAAATCATTTACTGATTCGAGTCACGTGGCGAGACATAAAATGATCCACACGGGCGATCGTATCAATGTGATGTGTGCGAGAAATCCTTCAGCCAGTCGAGTAACCTGACGAAACATGAGAGAAGCCACAAAGGGGATCGTCTGTACCAATGCCATGTGTGCAAGAAATCATTTACTGCGTCGAGTCATCTGGCGAGACATAAGAGGATCCACACGGGAGATCGCCCGTTTCAATGTGATGTGTGCGAGAAATCATTTACTCAGTCGACTCACCTGACTATGCATACTAGGATACACACAGGTCACAGCTAATTCACCCATATACATGTGATGTGTGAGCAATAATTATATCATCAGTCGATTGGCGAGGTATTGATTGATATTTTTATTATTATCGTTTATTTACTTGCTTATTTTTCATAACCATATTTTGATGGTAAATGGTATTGATTGAAGGGCACACAGGGTTTGTGATCACCACTAACATCAACTGTGTTTCTGAAAGTCTGGCACCAATTAGCAGTTTGTTTTCAGTTTATTTTAATGTTCACTGGAACGTAAACAATTATTCTCTAACAGAAAACATGACAGATACGAAAACTGAACGTCATTTAGAACGAAATTTCAAACGCTGTGTACCCTTCAGCACTTTTTTGGTGAGAGTGACCCCTTCAGCCTTGATTGGCCCCAGAAATAATATCAGTAAATAAAAGTTGCAAACATTGTGTAGAGAGAGACATTTATGAGATCATGTACCCGACTCAACAATGAATATTCAGGAGTTGTCGGCGGACACTCGTTTTTTTCCAGAATGCATCGAATATCATCAGACCAGAGCAAAGGAACATCTAAATAATTATAGAAGAAAATTCATACCAAATGGTTATGTACATGTATAAAAATCTAGTAATGATTTCCATTCGTATATTTCATAATAAGAAGATATTTTACGAAGTAAATTTAATCGACCTTCTTTCTCTTTGCCTGGTGCTAGCTGGATAATAATTTCCAGTTCGCCTGCCACAAATTGGTTAAATGTGAGGTCCTGAAATTTTCTTTCTTTGTTGACTGGAGAACAGATTGGGGACACAATTGTGGTCTAATAACAGTGGTTGAAGACTTTGTCTCCAGACCAGAAAGAATCACAGCCTTTTTTTTTTGGGACTGGTTTGGTTTTGTACCCATCATCACCGCTGAATGATTGTTCATCTGATGAATATGATTCATCATCAATAGAATCGAAAAGTCGAAACATAATGGATCCCGCTTGGGCGGGAGTCAATGTCGATATGAGAGCGGCTGACGAAATTCAAAAGTGAGGTACAGTGAAAGGTCAAAGGTTAGATGAACTCGGAGGTTAAATGAACTTGAAATGTAATCAGCCATGTATGGTGAAAGGTCGCAGGTTAAATAAACGCAAGAGGTTAAATGAACTCAAAAGGTCATCAGTCGTGTAATTAAATATTTTGATGCCAAAATAGTACAATTAATTTCCTTCTTGGCACCATAAATACGCTGCTACCCTCGTCAGGTGAATAACCATAAACCACATGGTTTCCACCACCAACAAATGATCTGGCCTCATTGTTATATCGCCTTAGTTGTGGAAAGTGACATAAAAACCCCAAAAATACATTCAATGCTGCTACTGCCTTTCATTTATTTATTTTATATTTGGTGTTTTACGTGACTTCCTACAATTAAGCGATATCACAGCAAAGACAGATTAATTGTTGGTATAGGAAACAATGTTTGCTACACTTAGTCGTGTACAATTCAGTACTTTTTGTTAAATTTAAGTAATTCATGCACTGTCTGCTCGCATGGAAACCACCGACAATCGTGAAGGTAGCCATGTTTCCTCTGTTAATATTCCCATGTTATTATACTAGTAATTAGATGAAGGTAGCCAGTGTTTCCTGTCCTTCCCATGTTATTATAATTAGATGTACTAGGTAGACCGGTAGACCATGTTTCCTCTGTTCTTCCCGTGTTATTATCATATTATGCCTACGGGGGTCGGGGCATATACAGGTAGCCGAGGGTTCTGTCTGTCCGAGCATTGTAACTCGTGTGTTAACCCAGAAGATATCCAAAGTGAACCGCTCTTTTACAACAAGAATATTGGAATAAACCGAAAAATTGTCTTTTACAAGACTTGGGTAGAAAAGGGCATTTACTTTTTAAATGATTTAATCGATGATGAAACCTCTGGCATAATGAGGAATTTTGTAGAAAGTATAATTTACAAACTCCCTTCACCACCTTACCAACGGCATGGAAAGACTATATCGACATCAATCCACCTTAACAGTGTGACATCTGACTATATAATTAAATTAAAAAACTGTGAAAAAGCTTGCAGAGAGTTTTTAACACATTTTCTTGAATGAAATTATCCTGTCATCCCAAATATCTCAGAAAAAAATGGCAAGACCGCCTTGGGAAAATACTTTCAGCTGAACAGTGGAAATTAATATACAATAACACAACCAGAATAACACATGACACTGGGCTTTTATCTCTCCAATTCAAAATGAATCATGATATCTTTTACACAAATTCAAAGCTTTTTAAATGCAAATTATCAGAAACTGAGTTGTGCTGCTTCTGTCAAGAACAAAAGGAAACACTGCTTCACATTTTCTATGAATACCCAGTTTCTAAATCAGTACTATTGTCATTACGTGAAAAAATACCCGAAAATGTAATATAAACTTTGACATTTCAACCAGAATGGGTAACATTGGGTTGCAATACAACTGAGACTGTAAATTCAGGAATAGTGAGGGGCTAAATAGAAACAATACAGCATTATAAAAACATAGATGAGGTACCATTGAAACGCTTCTCCACTAGGAAGGAAAAAACTTTCTTTGAAAGATGGACACTTTTAAATTATCTATTCACAACAAGTCACACTGCTAGGGTTGTTAGCCGTAGTAGAGACTCTATACCTGCTTTGATGCTTCCCTTAGACTAAATCAAATTTATATGAAGTTCTCATTTCTATTTTTTCTATCATTGAAATGTGGAAAGAAAAAGAATAATTGAAACTGAATATCTAATTGTAATCCTCTTCAATTTCTGCAATTTTTGTATGACAAGTCTGATTGAATATGTATTTTTGATCTCGATAAAAATTATTTTAAAAAACTCAGGTGTTAATTATCAGAGATTGTTATCTTTTGGCATGGGGAAAGCACAGGTTGGTACCCACATTAGTTAGGCTAATTATTCAAGGTATGTAACTTTGTTCCACAATTATGTTGTACGAGAAACGTCGATTTCATGACAATTAGGTGTTGGAAATTGATTTTTTTATCTATAATTGTAGATGTATATTGCAAACATTTAGCACCTGTGGACCTGGTTGAATTTTCGGTGGTACGATGGATAACATCCATCCTCAAGCTACTTAGATCAAAGAAAATTAAATGTCTGGTTTGGGTTACAAAAAAATAGGGTCGGTAGGTAGGCTTGAAATTTTATTTTGTTCATTAATTTTTTTATTTTGACATATTCTTATTACCTTTCGTGTACGTATTTTGCTCTGCAAGATTGACATAAAACAGTAAAACAACTTTTTAATAATCAAATTAAAATTATAAAAGTAATTAGTGTGTTCCAAATTTCTTGATGATTTGAAAATTGTTTCAATAACTAGATAGTCACTTGGGTATTTCTATGGATGTTGTAATAAGTTCAACAAACAGCTTTAGGCTATAAATTCATATAGAAGTCTTGGTGAGATTTGTCTGTCTCATCTGCTCACACTACTTGAACATCCCAACTTTGAAGACTATACTGTTCCAGTGAATGCTTTTATAATTCATCCACTTGTATTGAAAACCATATTATTTGCTTATAACACTTCTTCAAACTGAAAGTTTATGGCTTAGCCATTACACCCATTTGATGAGTGCATCAGTAAATGCGCGGATCACATTCAAAGTGGGCATTGCTGTTAAAATAATCGCCCCAGTTAAAACCGCCATAAACAGAAAGAAAAACATATAGACAGACATTATTCTTTTACCAATCATAAATGTCGTGTAAATATTATGTTCTTGTACTCTTTGTATGTAAACTAAAGAGCTGTGGTCCTTGTTTATGTACAGTAATACCAGTCTCATAAACGGCTAGATTTAGTGTACAGCCCTATCATATGTCATCTATTTTTAGGCATGCGACCAATCCTAGAACTGGATAATTGTTGGGGTTCTTACCCCACAGGCGAGTTTCAGTACCTGTCTAATTTCACCATGAAGGTTATCTATACAGTCACTCAACCAAATCCTTCATCCCAGTGTGCCAATGCTGGTTATGTTGTTGAGACAACTAGGCAAGATGGATCCAAAGGATATGTTTATTATTTCCGATGTTGAACATTCTTTGAATTTCCATGCCATGACATTTTTAACTATTTCGACTAGTTTGTAACATTGTCCATGTTTGTATGCAATCCTTCCCATAGAAGCATTCGGATTGTCTTAACTGGCATGAAGGTAGGACCCCTAGAACCATCGGCTCTAATAATATAAATTTTTTATAGAGTTATTGAATTAAGCTACTTCTGAGAATTAAGCTGCTTATGCGGGGAATGTCGGTCTATTTGTTTATATTGTTTCAAGAGGTCTTACTATATATATATTGAGTTATATTGTTATTTACTTTATTTCCAGGACTGCTCATTTCCGAGCTGTGGATGTCAAAAATTGCTTCAGTCTATCAAATACTATGAACGACTCTTACAAAGAAGCCCTTGATATACGTAACTCAAACATACCCTCGATGAGGCTCGAATTAATCTACACTAATTTGTGACTAAATTAACGAATAGAGCTATACTATAGCTCATACTATGGCTGAAGGGGTCACTCTCACCAAAAAAAGTGCTGAAGGGTACACAGGGTTTGAAAATGTGCTGAAGGGTACACAGGGTTTGTGATCGGCACGAACACCATTACATAAACTGTGTTTATGAAAGTCTGGCGCCCATTAGCAGTTTGTTTTCAGAACAATTTAATATTCATTGGAACGTAAACATTTATTCTCTTTGGCAGATACGAAGACTGAATGTCCTTTATGACATTTCAAATCCCGTGTACCCTTCAGCACATTTTGAAAATCCTGTGTACCCTTCAGCACTTTTTTTGGTGAGAGTGACCCCTTCAGCCATAGTATGAGCTATAGTATAGCTCTATTCGTTAATTTAGTCACAAATTAGTGTAGATTAATTCGAGCCCGTCGAGGGTATGTTTGAGTTACGTATATCTAGGGCTTCTTTGATGAAATTACATATTTGCTTTGTTGCAGAGAAGGTTTTTGGATTCAGCAGCATCTTGGGGTTGTTAATATTTTCTCCCAGTTGAAATATGTCATATTTTCTTCTCAAGTCTTTATACATAGGACAATAGTATAAAAACTATTATAAAATTGCACATTGTCTCAATATTGATACAGGTAGATATGCCACACAAAAAAGAAAGACGTTTCTGACCGATTGTGCAACTTTTGTACCAAACAAACGGAGAACTAAATCCACTTTTTATACTATTATGACTGTCACTATGTCTATATTATGCATATAGGCCTGGACTTGTCTTGAGAAGAAAATATGACAAACTTAAACTTGGAGAAAATATTAACAACCCCAGGCTCTACTGAATTTAAAAACGTCTGCAACAAATAAAATATGCAATTTCATCAGAAACGCAACCCAAACATACCCTCGAATTAACCTATACCAATTTACTAAATAAATGATTGAATGAATACAGAATAGATCTCTATAATGACTATATATTACTATAGCTCACATTACGAACAAATAAATATATGATGTTTGGTTTTTGGAGGAGTTAACCAACACATTAAAACCTATACATACTACTATGGGCAGTGCCTAATTGTAGGCATATTTACGTCAATGGATATCTTCATTAAAGGGGCAATGTACACTAAATCGGATCATTTATGGGATCATTTCTTATTATACTCAACAGAATATCTGCAACAAATGAATGAATTTGAGACATGGATGAGTGAAAAATACACGATGTGCTCTATGAACGATGCAAACACCATAGTAATTACAATGAAAATGAATTATTGACTCCAGCCATCGATTCATTATAATTGCCATGTTGTTTACATAGCATCATGTGTATTTTTCACTAATCCATGCTGTTTAGTATAATAGGATATGGTTCCATACATGGCCGGATTTGGTGTACAGTACCCCTTTAATGCTTATATACAAAATGTTAATGATTTATGCATTTATTATTGGATTCCGATAAAATATGGTTATATCCAATAAAGAATTTGAATACTCAAATAATTGAATTTGACTACGGGTAAATATAAATTACTAGTGCTCTTGACTTAGTCCCATGTTTTGTACAACGGCCTGCTTATTGAACAGGTATATATACTTGTGCCCCCCCAAAGAAGTTTCTGATTGTGCAACTTTTGTAGCACATATTGCAGTTTTAAATTGAATTTGAACCCTGCGTCTAATTTTAATATTACTATTTTATTTCCTTTTAAAATATAAAAATTAAATGATATCACGTAATTATTATCAATGGGAAATAAAATAGTGCACAATTGTGATTCTGTCCAGATCATGCCATGAATCTCTACCCTGGCTATAAACGCCTGCAGAGATCACATTCCACAAGTGCAAAAAGTTGTGCTAAGCTACGAGTAGATTCATGGCATGATTTAGGTCCTGTCAGTAACAAAGTGGGTAGGGACCACAATTTACTATTTATCACCTTAGCCTTCGGTCAAAATTCCAGTTGGACATATTTCACACAACATACAATTCGTTGGAAATATCACACCACATGCAGCTCGAATTTAGTCATAATGGTAGAGTTCAAATTTTGTTCTACTTTTAGTCCAAATTTGGCATTAATAGGAATTTTCCAACATTAGGTCAAGGGATGTGTCAAAGTGCCTAAAATTGACCATGATTACTATTATTTGGCAGAGAAAAATAGATTGCAATCACTTATTTGTTCCAGTCAAACCATCCATTATTAAGCCATCACTGTTATTAATTTTGTCATGGCTGACATATGGGATGCCAAATTGACATTTAATAAATAATTGAGCTTAAGCGCAATAAGGGAAAATCTAATTGCGCTTAAGCGCAATTACATCCTTATTGAGCTTAAGCACAATTAATATCTCCCTCGTGAGATCACCCCTCTGCAAATAGTAGATTTATCCTATATTTGCCTGTTAACAGGGATAGATATTGATTGGTTAGCTGCTAATGAGCTGACATTTGAACTCGAGAGCTGCATATTGATTTTTGTTTCAAAATGGCTTCTGATCCTGAAGTTTTGATGGCGTCAGTTCTGGCCCAAATTGAAAGTGTCAGACAGGAGGTCGCCACAAACTCTGCAACAGAATTTCAGTCGACAATAATCCGTAAACCTGACGTTTATTATCTGAGTTCTGTTTGAATGGTTGGGTCCACCAACTAAGTCGACAAGTGAGTCGGCTCTCGAGTTAGAAGACTCTTCAGAAGACTCGTTAGAAGACAGCAAAGTACAGTGGCGGATAGGCCCACTGGTATTGGTAGTGGAACGAGGCCTATGTTGTGGAAAACAATAATCTGATAATAATAAAAATAAAACAAACTGATTTAAAATTAAATGCCACATTACGATTGTGACGCGAAGACTCTATTTTAGTACTGACCACAATGTCCACATGTATGGCACTATGGGTTGATAAATGGTAGATAAATGTCGCAAAATGCAACTTTATATCATTTTAATATTTTGCACAAAACTCATTTTCGATCTCATAAGCGACATGAATCGGAGATTCCAATGACGTCATTCATCGTGGAAATAGAGGGGATATCCCAAATACTGAAATAGAATATGCCGAAAAAGTTAAAATTAATCAATGAATAATATGATTTTATTCGTTCTAAATTATGTACAGCCTGTCCAAGTTCCGATAAAACAGAATGGCATTCCCGATCTCGCTCTTTTATCTCCATCATCATAATGTAAAAATCGTTCTGCATTTCTGATCAACATCAGCTTGATCCATTTCAATTCTCAGCCATTCACACGTGGACAGTCACCATGTGACCAATAAACTCCACCCATTGCACCACGGACTACACCATTTTAATTATAGGGAGTTTATGTAATATTCCTTATTGTGTTTAAGCGCAATTAAGAGATTCTTATTGCGCTTAATAAGGAATCTCTTATTGCAATTAAGCACAATTAGATTCCTTATTGCGCTTAAGCTCAATTATTTATTAAATGTCAATTTGGCATCCCATACTGACACAACATTGGTTGGAAATTTGACACTGCATTTATGTTGAATTTAATTGTCTGATTTTCAAACCAAAAAATTGTTGCGATTATTAGGCACCTTACAGAGGGCGGGTTAGGGGGTGTCAAGCCGATATTATTCATCATTTAACTCTTCCACGATGGGAGCTTAAATGTTGTGAAAATCCTGTGCCAATGCATTACCCCATAAGGAGAAATTCCGGAGAATACATTGGCATAACAATATTTAACTTGACCTTATAAGCCAGTCTCATAGTAAGCCTTTATCGAGACTATCAGACAATGTGTAAATATACATGTACTTGTACGCCTTTATAAGGGTGCAGTAGCGCCGACCAGTTATTTTATATGAGTTATAAGTTTAATAGATTAATGGTAAATCAAGCGTGTTCGATTCGATCTCTCCTAATCTATCCCCAAAATTGGTCCCTCGAACCGACCGTAGAGTTATAATGGCAGAGAAACAGATGAGAATCAGACGAGCCTATCGCGGGCAAAGCTCGAAACTATTGAAACAATTGGAAGAGGCATTAATAACTGAAAACATCAGTCATGCCACTGCAGTTCTGGTGAAGCTGAAAAAGAAAATGGCGACTTTGGAAGCATTGGATTATACACTTGTCGACCTCATCAACGATGATACCCTTGAAGACACTGTGGTGGAAGCTGACGAATACCTGTGTGGTTTAAACGCCCGTATTGTTGATGCTGAAATTGCAATGAACTCTCTCGGTTTTAAAAAAGAGAATCCAGATGAACACAAAGACTCCGTTCCACCAAAATCGCAACCCAAAATCAATCTACTTAAACAGATCTACATGTACCTAAGTTTTCCGGAAATATGCTGCAATGGCAGACTTTCTGGGAGGTTTTTGATTCAGCGATTAATTCCTGTACTGAAATGCGAGACATTGACAAATTTACCTATCTCAAAAACTTGCTCGTGGGAGGGAGATGCCAAAGCCTGCATTGAAGGCCATCCGTTAACTGGGACAAATTACAATAAAGCCATCGACATACTCAAATCACGATTTGGCCGAACACATCGTATAATCGATGCCTATATGAAATGTTTGATTGAACTTCCTCGACCAACTAGCGACTTCCATTCATTACGTTCCTTTTCCGATCAATTGGAAGCTTCTGTGAGAACATTGCAATCGCTCGGAAAACCAGAAAGTTCCTATGAATCGATGCTGCTACCCATGTTGTGGAACAAACTTCCGTTAGATTTAAAAGGCAACCTTTACACGACACACGGAAACAAAGAGTGGAAACTGCAGGAGTTCCGCCACAATTTACAAGCAGAGGTTGCAGTTTTAGAGGCATGCGCACCAACATTTCGCCACCAGGAATCACCTCCAGAAGAACCACGAGGGACAGTTACCTCACTAGTTACACCTTCCTCTAATACCAGCACAAGATCTTGCGTATTTTGTGACGGGACTCATTTCCCATCACAGATGAAAACTGTGAACTCTCGTGTGGAGTATATAAAAAAGTACAACTTGTGTTTTATTTGCTTGGGTGAGCACAAAGTTAGCCTGTGCAGATCGACAAAACGTTGCCTGACATGTAAGTCAAAACACCACACCAGTATACACAGAAACAAAGACGTTGAAACAGTATCCGAAGATGATCGAAACAACATAGAGGCCCTTGTTGCTACTGCATCGACACGTGCAACAACTCAAGTGTTTCTGAAAACAGCTGTGACAACAGTTTATGACGAGAGCCATTCCACACATCTCAGTGCAAACTTATTATTCGATGACGGATCACAACGTTCCTTCATCACTGCCAAATGTGCAGAAGAATTAGGACTCCGTTCTCACAAAACAGAAACCTCGCACATATCTACCTTTGGATCAGACAAATATCGAGAACTCAACGAAGTTACAATCAGTGTTGCATGCGACAATTCATTCATAAAGGTCAACGCACTGATTGTTCCCACCATTACTCATCCAATTCCGATAACACAGAGAAACCGATGCCACATAGCCAAAGTTGTCGGCTTGAACCTTGCACATCCATTCAACGATAGTTGCGAATGTTCAACGTTTCGCTGATCATAGGAAGCGATCATTATTATTCCTTTGTTGACAATCATTACATAGAGACTGATGAAGATCCAATAGCTGTCGCATCGAAACTTGGGTACGTAATTTGTGAACCATACAATGGCGAAAGCAGTTTTAAGGGCTTTGTGGACCCAATTTTTCCAAAATTTCCCTAAATTTTATCGAGTCAGAATAAAGGATTCTGTTCATGTATATTAGTAATAATAGAAACCATGCCCATTGATGCAGCATTTTGAGAGTATACTTCATGGTGGATTATGTTAGAAATACAAAATGTGAACTTTATTGAGATTTAAAAAAAAATTATTTACAGGCAATGGTCCAAGAAAAACAAAGTCCAAATTTAAGAATCAAATATGGGAATATGTACCGAACACTGTGATGAATGATGTATTGCAAAAAGAATATTATATTTCTTGAGTGTTCTTTGATAAAATGACTTTGAACCGGTTGTTGACAAATGATATACTAACTTCAGAATATGGTTGACTGAGAGGCAGCAGTAAATGGGTCAACCTTTCATGGCTGATTTCCAGTCCGATATGAATGGCTTTTTACCAGTGTCAACAGGTGTCAAACTTCCACATGCGTGTTCGCCCTGAGTGAGTGGTGACCTACTTACTAGAATTACTGTGGAAATCTGGTAGGGGTATGATTGAGGATTAGCATTCTATTGTCAACAGAATCCAGAGAAGTTACAATGGCCAGCTGTTAAACCGTGCCTGCTACCACCCACATAGCCAACATTCAAGCAAGTATATATCATTTGTCAACAACCGGTTCAAAGTAATTTTATCAAAGAACACTCAAGAAATATAATATTCTTTTTGTAATACATCATTCATCACAGTGTTCAGTACATATTCCCATATTTGATTCTTAAATTTGGACTTTGTTTTTCTTGGACCATTGCCTGTAAATTATTTTTTTTTAAATCTCAATAAAGTTCACATTTTGTATTTCTAACATAATCCACCATGAAGTATACTCTCAAAATGCTGCATCAATGGGCATGGTTTCTATTATTACTAATATACATGAACAGAATCCTTTATTCTGACTCGATAAAATTTAGGGAAATTTTGGAAAAATTGGGTCCACAAAGCCCTTAAAATGTCAAGGTAAATATTGTTAGATCAATGCATTCCTTTGTATATAGCCTCTTGTAAAAAAGGGTTAAATTATCACACACAGCTATGCAAATTTCCCACGAGGAACCTACATTGACAACTAGTATAAATTGGAATAACTTTATTGAAAGAGACCAACATGGAAATTAAGGAATTAATTTCAAACAATAATTAACATAAATACATGTAATTTATTAACAGACTTGTAAACACTTAAAGGGGTACAGTACATGTACACTAAATACGGCCATTTATGGGATCATCTCCAATTATACTTAACACAATATATGCAACAAATAAATTTGAGACATGGATTATTTATTTAATGTGTATATCAACGAGATTAGCGAAAGACTGAATACATGTGACGTTGGGTGCATTGTTGGCAGTGCAAAAATCAATCATTTATGTTATGCTGATGATATGTGTATTATTGCACCATCTTTGGAGGGACTACGTCGTTTGTTGAGAATATGTGAACACGAGGCTAAGAAGATTTATTTAACTTATAATATTATAAAAACTGTGGGGATGACTTTTATCCCTAAATCTCTTCATATTCGGTCATTTCCAAAACTATACTTAATGGGCAATGAACTCAAGTTCGTGTCCTCCTATAAGTATCTCGGATATATACTCAACAACGAATTTTCCGATGATAATGATATTATGCGCCAATATCGGTCTATATGCTCACGCTCAAATATGCTTATTAGAAAGTTTTACAAATGTTCGCCTAATGTGGAAATGTATTTATTTAAAATGTTCGTATCTCCATTATATTGTGCTCATCTTTGGATTAACTATACCAAACGTTGTTATAGAAAACTTACAGTTTGTTATAATAATGCATATAGAAAATTTATGGGTTATGAGAGATCATGTAATGCGAGTGGGATGTTTGTAGGTGACAGAATGTGTTCTCTGACAGTGCTGATTCGAAAGGGTGTGTATGGATTTCGTGTGAGAATTTATAAATCTTTAAACAGTATTTTGAATGCTATTTGTAACTCAGATCTGATCTATCGGTCAAATCTATTCAATCATTGGAATCAACTTCTTTATATTTAGTTTGTAATTATATGTTGTATGTATGACTATATATGGGCATATCTTGCCTGAAATAAATACAATACAATACAATTAGTTTAAAGGTACTCAATCCGATTAAGCACCCCTATATTCACACTGACCAATCGTTTCTGCGCTGTGGCGGGTGTATGTCCGCTCTATTGGAGTGTACGGGTGCTGTGGCGGTCAAATCTTGATTTTTTTCGCGCGACCAAGACGCAAACAGTCACTAATATCTACAAGGACAGGTAATTATCATATTTATTACAATAAATGGTCAACAGCCCTATAGGGTGATATTAGTGCCAACATATGCACGCTTCTTCACCCCATCCCTTAGTTTTTATGTCTGAGAAAAACGCTACACAAAATGCCTGGGTATGGTTTCTGAACATTGTCTCCCACTGAAAACAGTCTGATTTTAACAAGATGATAACACGTTAACACCCTACTGGTGAGCCTCATGTGAGCTACACTAATTCATGAACGGATCCATATTGGCCAACTGTCATAAAAGCCAATAATAGTCGAGAAAACAGCGATCTAAGGGGACAATCTAAGGGGTCTCATCTAATTGTATAACTGGGTTTTCCACATACAGCATTGTTGTCATCTACTTTACAGCGGCGTTTGCACTCTTATGCATTTTTGGGTCCCCTTAGATCGCTGTTTTCTCAACTGTTAGTGGCTCTTATGACAGTTGGCCAATATGGATAAGTTCAGGAATTATTGTAGCTCACATGAGTCTCATTAGTTGGGTATTATCGTGTTATCATTGTGTTAAAATCAGACTGGTTTAAGTGGGAGACAATCTTCAGAAACCATACCCAGGCATTTTGTGTAGCGTTTTTCTCAGACATAGAACCTAAGGGAGGGGCGAAGCGTGCATCTGTTGGGACTAATATCACTCTCCAGGGCTGTGGACCGTTTATTTTAATACATATGATAACTATCTGTCCATGTGACTGTTTGCGTCTGTCGCTCAACAAAATCGTGATTTGACCGCCACAGCACCGGCACTTGTGCCATCACTGAAGGATAGAACTCTAGAATACTCGCGTCCCATCCTTCCACCAAACACTCATGCCGTATCAACAAACCATTAACAATCGTTTTGTGTGTATGTGCTAGAGCTCATAATATATAAAACTTTCAATGACAAACAAGAGGTGTGCACTCGAGTGCTAGCATACCCCCACCATGGCAAATTCAACCCGCATTATCCGTAAACCCAACAAAAAAGATTTTTAACTCTAAAGAAAAATTCGGGCTAATAATATCGATATGGTGTCACAAGAAGCTTGTACAGAAAAAATGATTCAAATTGGTTCTTATTTGTTAAAGTTATTAAGTCAGACAGAATTTTCTAAGTCAAAATAAGTCGAAAATGAAGCGTAATAATACGAAAAACAGTCTGAACAAATCCCTAGCCGCACCATGTAGAGAGGGTATTGTGAGAAGCATGTATACCAAAAATTATTGAAATCGGTTCATATTTGTTAAAGTTATTAAGTTGGACAGAATTTTCTAAGTCGAAAATGAGGTGTAAAAAAAAAGTCAGACCGAACCGCAATTAGCATCATGCGGAGAGACCGTCCTGAGGAGATTGCATACAAAAAATTATTGAAATCGGTTCATAGTTGTTAGAGTTATGAGGTCGGACAGACGGACACGCGGAGGGAGAAAACGTGGGGGTATAATAAGAGGTTAGAATATGTTACTAAAGGGACAGTTGTAAGTATCAAAATATTGATGAAAGGTGCGTCTACATGAAGTTGGGGTCAGCGCAGGATGCAATTATGAGCAACCAATGTCCTGCATTCATGTTCCACAATACGAATTCATGAGAGTGTAAATATTAGAGAGTGAATAAAATTACAAGATTGTAATGAAATTGATTTTCACATGCAGGTAACCTCAGACACAAAATGGAACAGAAACAAGATGTCAATAGATCTCAATGCAGCCATCACCAATCAACAGCCACTGACCGTCGAAGAGATGATCCATATACAAACACCACAATTTGAGGAACACAACCATTCTCTCAACACATCTGTAAGCTACAGTTAACTTATGTATTTTATAAGGGTGTATACACCCTCCAGTAAGCCTGGGAGACTCATGCAGTTTTTGTTCAAAAAGTGGGTACTGGCCTTGCTCACAAGGCTTCCAAAAAATTCAGTTCGGCTCCATGGCTGCCGGTAATTATTGAATCCCCATTTGAACTGTTTGTTTTTTTTGTTATGAATAATTGTCAATGTGATGTTCAGTTCTTTTGTCCAAGTAAAAATATTGTTTAATTTACCCCAAAAAATCTGTTGGCCTTCAGGTGCCAACCTGCCATCATGTTTTATACCAATATCATATTTTTGTATTGAATAAAGATAATTTGTTTTATTTATATTATTAAGATAGTCGCATGATAATAACCAGAAATAGTGAGATGGATAAGAGGACAACCCCCATGTATTTATGGTAAAAACCAGACAGGGTGGCATTAAATATAGTGATATGTCCATTTGGATATTGAGAGTACATGTATAATGTAACTCATTTCAAACCATAATAGATTATATTTTTTCCCAACAGATTAATCTCCTCTCTCAGCCAATCGACGATGAATTGTCATCCAAGATACGGGAGTATGTTAAGAATGGTTACTGGAAAACTTCAGTGGTTCAGGTAAGATAACTATAAACCCAGACCAATATAAATAAAATGCTAGGTTTATATCCACGGATGGACAGACGGCTAAGCTGATACCAGTATACCCCCCACAACTTGGGGGGGGGGGGGTATAAATTATAATGAATACATGTATAAATGAAATTGTAAAAAAAAAAAATTAATTGAGCAAGGAGTTCAATAAAAAAAATTTCCACATAAAACTGCCATAACTTGTGTGTGAATTCTAAGTCGAAAAAGTGCCGTAACGCTGTAAAAAAAAATTGGATCAAACCCATATATAAACTATTATCTGTATTTTTGGGCTGAGAAACCCAAATACAAAATTTGGTTCTGATCGGATAGAAAATGTTAAAGAGTTCTCGCATTATGCGTAAAGTGGTAAATCCAGATCTCGACACTACTGGTATGTGTACCATACCATGGTATGGGTACACAACGATAAACTGATAATCAGTAATTGAAATGTATTTGATGGTATTAAGGCATGAGATTTTTTTTTTTACATAAAAGCCATCCAATGCATGCTTACTAGTAATCCATATACCAATATATAAAGAGGACTTTACATTAAGGCTTTGACATAAATGCCAATATACTTTGATATGAATCGTTAATACTAACAGACTTCTGTGTACCTGTAACCATTACAATAATTTAAATTTCAGGACATGCTGAAACAATATGTGACGGAACATTTTGAGGAGAGCCCATCTGAAATTAACAGACGGTTCAATCCAAAGAAGGAGACAATAAAAAATCACATCAAGAAGGAAATGAAACGTTTGAGGAAGTCAGTGATAGATCAAGAAAATCTGAGCTTGAAAGTTAATGAATGGGAGGCGGCCAACACAGAGGACAATATTTATTTCAGGTCTCATAAAGTATCTTATCACATATTTTATACTTCAGCCAACTCTTATTTATTAATGCATTTTAAAGGTACTCAATGCGATTCGGTGGTCTCCATATCAGATTTCATCATCATGTTTTGACTTCACATTAAAAGAACTTTTTCCAGATTGAATGTGATGATAAAAGTTACAAATCTAAATATATAAAAGGTCAGCAGACCACAGTGTCCCCCGTGGCAAGTAGATGCCGCTTTGTTAAAGAAATTAAAACAAATGTCGAAAGTCGAAAAGGGTCAATAACTTTGTCAAAAAATAATTTTTCCGTCATCTATATACATGTTTCCCATCTCCAATATGTGGGTAACAATGCTCTGAAGTTTCAAATCTCTAGGATGAAAACTTAGGAGGAGTTGATTACACCATGAAGGTACTCAAAAGTGTGACAGGCGGACGGACGAACCCCATTTCTATAGTCCCCCGAAATTAATTTAAATATGGATGACTGACATTACATTAATTTCTATGAAATATATGAACCAGGTTGAAATTGGCCTGAAATATTTTCAGTCCATTTTAATTTTCTTTTAAATGAACAAAGTAGGATATTGAGCCTTTTAATATTACGGAGGTTTAAATGCTCACAGTACATACATGTATGACAGTAGTGTTCTAAATTATTATTCTTGAGTGAAAAATATTTTTATTTCAAGCCAAGTTATTATATTTTTTTCAATCTTCAGACCAATGGGGACCATTTCACCTTTGTCAACCAATCGGAATGGCAGAAGAAAATGCTCAAGAAATATGGTGGGAATGTGTGCCTATTGGACGCAACGTATAAAACAACAAAATATGCATTGCCATTATTTTTTGTTGCAGTGAAAATGAATGTTATGTATGTGGTAGTGGCTGCCTTCATGTTATGTATGTGGTAGTGGCTGCCTTCATTCTGGAAGATGAAACTTGCCTCTCCATCTCAAATGCATTAAAATTGCTCAAAGAATGGAACGAGGGTTGGGAACCCAAACATTTCATAACAGACTTTTGTGAGCAAGAGATTGCAGCATGTGAGAGTGTGTTTACCGGTAAGATATACAGAATACGACCTGCATCATAATAGATATTTTATCAATTGAGTTGTAAACAGCGAATGGTAATATATCATGTAAGCACATCTTGATTGAAATGTGACGTGAGTGATTTAACCCTTTACCCAACCCATATACCCTGTGCCAATGCATTCTCTTATATATGCGAGTCGACCATAGGTCGCCTCGCATATATAAGAGAATGCATTGGCTTAACACATTAAAAATTATAAAATTGTTAAAGAATGTAAGAAAAAATGGTAAAAAGTGTTAAAACAAGTTTTTTTTTAGGCCAATGCATTCTCTTATATATGCGAGGCGACCTATGGTCGACTCGCATATATAAGAGATTGCATTGGCACAGGGCATAACTGTAACCATCACAATGTGGTCAATGAGCCGGTTCCAATGATATCCATATTTGTATGGTTTTATTGAGACAGACCCAAGATAATTTAGGCTGTTGCAGCTTTATTTGGCCGGTTTTGGCCGGTTTGTTGGGTAAAGGGTTAAAAAAAAAATTTGCACCTGCTTGGAGGCGCTCGAAGCTGTACTTGTGATATTTTGACTACCGTGTGGTCATATACATGTATGTATTCAATTTGTATATCTCCTGACTGCAACCCATTACCTCGACTCTTCACACAAATGGGATCAAATCAATAATCCAACTTTTGGACAGAGAAACCTATATACAAAAATTGGTACAAACCGGATAGAAAATGTTTCAGTTATCGCATTAAGCATAAAGTGTCCATGGACATACGAACAATGCAGGGCATATATTTCATCTGATTTTGCGAGAATCCAAACATAGTTTTTCGCGAGAATCCAGGGTAATTTGCGAGAATATTTACGATAATCTAGATTTGGATTCTCGGCGAAATATAAGCCCTGCAATGAGTGGTAAATCCGGATATATGGGTACACATAACAAGACAGTCAATGACCGAGTCTCTCACCAGGAGTTGATTACACCATGAAGGTACCCACATACAGGAAAATTATAAAAATGTTGAAATTTTCTAAGTCGAAAAAGGTCAATAACTCCTGTGATCTATATACATATTTTTTCAGGGACAAAAGTTCTCCTCTGTGATTTTCACAGAGAGCAAGCTTGGGGCAGATGGCTCACCAAAGGAAAAAACAATATGAGTGACAAGAAAGAGATCGTTCTAAAGCTTCTGATGGGTATTGCCTGGGCGTCAACACCGGAAGCACTAACGGAAGCCCAGAAGCAATTGGAGGATTCGGAAGAATGGCGAGAAAATGAAAATTTTCGATCATGGTTCTCGTCAAAATGGATGAGTTGCAAAGAGGTTTGACCTACCGTAAGGCCAAAACAAATTGAATGCGTGTTTCCTCTAACCAGACCGACCCGTCTTCAAAACCCCCTATTCTATCTGATTCACCTCGCGAGATAAATGATATCTTCGATATATTTATATAAACCCGCATTCTGGTTTATTAATGCAATTTTAGTTAACTGTGTACCGTTATCCTTTTTATATGTTTCCCCTCAATATATCAGTTTTATCACCAATTTGTTGGTTGCTCTGGTTCATTGTATGGTGTTTGATGGTGGTTAGGCATGTCCCACATGGGACCATAATAAATGAATGAAAAGCCTACCACCCGCCCCTATTTTTTTGGGCTCATTACAGGAAATTACCTTTGTTTACGCTAACAGGCTTGAACAAAATTAGGGTCTGAAGGCAGGTTAAAACATTTTATTTTATTAAAACAAGAGTCAATGACTGGATATGTTCACCGGACTATCAAGACTGGGACTTGTCACTCTGGTAGATGCCATATTGAGTGTATTTTAAATAAACAACCGGCAATAGAACGACTTCTGGTGTAACAGTTCCTATACATTTGACCCTACATGTATATACTCCTACTGGTATGTGGCAATATATGCATCCAATTCCATATAAAATATGAACATTTCTATAGATATCCCAAGCTGCTGTTGACAGAGTAAACTTTGTCCAAGACATCTGCATAAAATTTCAATATTCACCCAACCTTCATGCGAGTTGTGTGGTTTATTACTTTGTTAAAAAAACAAGGCCATGGTCAATTGAGTTGTTTATAGTCATTCAGGATTCTGAGAATTGAAGCGAAATGTGGTGATTCAATTTTGTTCTTGTTCGACTAAAATTATTGAAATTAAGTGTTACTATTTGAAATTACACAAGGGACAAGAGGGCTTAATATACATTCAATTTTGCAAGAATCAAATGCTGAATCAAGTTGGTCATAAAACACTGAAAATTGAAAAGTGATTCTTGTCGAATCTTAAGGCCTGGACAATGTACCAATAATTAATCAAATTAGTTACTATTTTCTGCCAAAAAAGACAATGAGGATATTTACATAAAATTATTTAACCAAGGCCCAAATATCACATTTTTCCAACGCAGAGATGGATTTGGGTGTATCGCAAGGAATGCTTGGAAATGATTGGGACAAATAATGGTGTGGAAAGATTAAATGGAAAGCTGAAGTATGACTACCTAGAAAAGAGGACTGGTTACTGCGTTAGCTTCATGGTGGACATCCTATTGAAGGAATACTTCCATGAGATGAAGATTCAGTAAGTAACTAGAGTTGGGTTTGTCCCAGATGGGACTAAGTAATACCCCCCAAATTCAAAATGTTATTCGAATGAAGTAGCCATTGGCATATATTTGATACTGAAATTACGTCATTCAACAGGTAACCGTAACCCCTAACTCTAATCCTAAATTTATTGATTGAATAAAAGCTGGGCGATAATCAATAAGGTTAGTGAACATTTTCTTATAGGAATTCTCCTATCTGTCGGCATTGAGCCAAATATTTTTCTATTTCGATTTTTCGCATCATGACCATAACATTGCTAATTAGCCTCATTAAGGCAGTTGTTGATTAATTTGATCAAGTTCCAAGCTCCTGTGACCTTTCAACAATCATAATGCGTATGATCGACCCGTCCATATGCGATGCAGTGTGAAAATGTAAATAAATGAAACGAAAACAAAAAAGTAGTGCAAATTTAGCCATGCATTTTGAAACGAAATTTCGCAAATACGACCAAATTTATACTATGCAAACAGCTTGGGAATGTTTATTTAATTGGGGCATTGTCTGTATTTCAACGGCAATTTACTATGGGGAATGCAGTGGGTGTATTTATATGGTGTGAACTACCAATCAACTAGTAAATGGTAAATTTGTCTGTTTAAAGGTACATAGATGAGAACACAAAATATTCCAGCCAGAGAAGTTTTTATGTCAACTCCATTCCCGAGTGGCTGACCGATAGGCCTCGAGTGTTTGTCGAGCACTGTGACAAGAAAATGTTGAAGGCAAAGAAGTTTACCAGGTAAGATTTACAACTAAGATTTCCATTGCAAAAAAAGGGGGGAGAACTCTATTATTTTTCACAGTTATAACTGGTAAAGTGGGGCAAGGTTTAATTCATTTGTTTGAAACTTGGTTCAGTTCACTCGATTCAATCTAAAGTTATTATCTGGAAACCGCATATCAGGTAACGAAACCCATATTCAAACTTGATCTGTATTTTGGTGTGGTAAACTAACATACCAAATTTGGTTCAGTTCACTCTATTCAATCTAAAGTTATCTGGAAACCACATATCAGGTAAAATCTGAGTCGAAAAAATTTGGTTCAGTTCACTCTATTCAATCTAAAGTTATCATCCGGAAACCAAATACGGACGGACGGACGGACGAACAACCCATTTCCATAATATGACCTTTTTTTCAAAAGGGCGTATAATGTTAGTGGCTGATTATCAAATGCATTTTTAATACATTTTATTTACAGAGAAAGCATAGAACTTGTTGAAGAAAACCAATATAAAGTAAGAAGCGAGACAAATGAATGTATATGGTACAATGTGACGTTCAACAAGCTATCCTGTTCTTGCCTATTCTGGGAGAAAAAAAGACTACCATGCAAGCACATGTTTGCAGTGATGATGTACTTCAACCAAGTGCTACCCAACAGTTACTTGGACTTCCCACTGTTCAACCTTGATCCCGATATAGTAACCGTTGGGAGATTGGACAGTGTAAGTCAAGGTTGGTGGGTCATCATTAGTTAAATATTGTTTTGATTGAATCGCTGCTTTCCCTTCCTTTGCAGAACTCCACCTTATCTTACCGTATATATTCAAGTCTCTTATTGAGAGCCTCACACCAATAAGAGAATAAACTGGCTTGAAGGTCAGGTATATATTGTTAGCCAAATGTATTCTGTTATATGTGCAAGACTTCTCACAGGAGACTCCCTTATATATGAGAATGCATTGGTACGAGGTTTTCAAAAAATTTCGGGAAGTTCTATTCATGGAGTTAAAACAAAATTCTGGACTAGCAGTACATACTGCATTGCATGTGCAGATTTTGTATTTGATTAAAACAAAATTCAGTTTAATATGACAAAAATTGGAAATATAAAATAAAGATTATTTTTGTTTAACAATAAATTTATTTTGTAGTTCAAGAGCCGGTAGAACCTGTGTCAACTCAAGAGCCCATAGAACCGGTGTTACCGGATGATCCAGATGAAACAGAAACAAATGAAGCAGAAATATTACTGAAGTGCAAACGTACACATTGCTTGGAAATGAGCAAGTAAGGCCATACTCAGAAATTGATCTGCACTTTGTACAATTTAGTAAATGTAAGCCCTACTCTCAGGTGCCTGATAATGAGTGTCAGGACAAATGTTAATTTTGATTACAATTCTGAAACGATCACTATTATATGACATCGAGACAATCGGACAGATTGAAAGTGCAATCACTATTATTAATTTTAGCCTAAATTCCCACCCATTACTATTGGGCATTAAACAAATACTTGTGTTTCCAAGACCTGAAGATGAATTACATGGTCTTTGCAACACTTAATCCTACCATGACTGGAGCTTACTGACATTTCGCGAAAAATTCAGTATCAATGCATTCTCTTACATATGACTCGAGTCTCTCCCATACAAGAGAATACTCATATTTTTAACAATAGCAACCTGCTCTACAAATAATGCTGGTAGATGATATAAAATTTTAAAAGTCACCCTTCTAAGCTTACTTGGTTGATATCTTTTTTTTAGAGAGATAACAAGCAAGCTATACTTAGTGGACGATCACAGCACTGTGAATAGGTTACAGGAACCACTACAAGCAGTATTGGAAGATTTGGGAAATTCGATCCCAAAACATCATGGAATTCCATTAGAGCGCACCAAAACTCAGCCTGTTGTGAATAAAACCCTACTCTCCGATAAGGGTATGCACCCTACTCTCTGATAAGGGTATGCCTGAATAAAACCCTACTCTCTGATAAGGGTATGCCTGAATAAAACCCTACTCTCTGATAAGGGTATGCCTGAATAAAACCCTACTCTCTGATAAGGGTATGCCTGAATAAAACCCTACTCTCCGATAAGGGTCTGCCTGAATAAAACCCTACTCTCTGATAAGGGTCTGATAAGGGTATGCCTGAATAAAACCCTACTCTCTGATAAGGGTATGCCTGAATAAAACCCTACTATCTGATAAGGGTATGCCTGAATAAAACCCTACTCTCTGATAAGGGTATGCCTGAATAAAACCCTACTCTCCGATAAGGGTGTGCCTGAATAAAAAACCCTACTCTCTGATAAGGGTATGCCTGAATAAAACCCTACTCTCTGATAAGGGTATGCACCCTACTCTCTGATAAGGGTATGCACCCTACTTTCTGATAAGGGTATGCACCCTACTCTCTGATAAGGGTATGCACCCTACTCTCTAATAAGGGTATGCACCCTACTCTCTGATAAGGGTATGCACCCTACTCTCTGATAAGGGTATGCACCCTACTCTGATAAGGGTATGCCATCCAGGAAAAGAAAGCACTGTCCATTTACAGGCCGTGTTGGCATCAAAGCTGAATTAGCCAGAAAACAGCATCACCTGAAGCAGATAGAGAATGGAAATAGTAAGTGTTTAGAAAGCATTACATCGTCGTCAAGGGAACACATGTATGTCTGCACAATAACAAGAGCATTTCAGCTATAGTATTTACTTTCCCATAATTTCACACATTAACCCTTTACCCAACATAACGGCCCTGTGCCAATGCATTCTCTTATATATGCGAGTCGACCATAGGTCGCCTCGCATATATAAGAGAATGCATTGGCTTAACACATTAAAAATTATAAAATTGTTAAAGAATGTAAGAAAAAATGGTAAAAAGTGTTAAAAAAAGATTTTTTTTAGGCCAATGCATTCTCTTATATATGCGAGGCGACCTATGGTCGACTCGCATATATAAGAGAATGCATTGGCACAGGGCATAACTGTAACTATCACAATGTGGTCAAGGAGCCGGTTCCAATGATATCCATATTTGTATGGTTCTATTGAGAAATACCGAAGATAATTTAGGCTGTTGAAGCTTTATTTGGCCGGTTTTGGCCGGTTTGTTGGGTAAAGGGTTAACATGCATGGTCCAAGATCTAACTACAAAGTCTGATGATTTTTTTTTAAATATATCAAGAAAATAAATTTATTATTTAAATCAGATTTAAAAAAAAATTGTAACTGTTATAGAAATATTTAATTGTGCAATTTCTGCCAAATTCAATTAGATTTTGCCAAATGTTATCCCTGATAGTATCATTTATTGTAACCTTGATTGAGCTTATGTTGACACTGGCGGTTTAAACAATGTTTGACATTGATAAGATATTGAAAATTACGAGTGCGAGAGCAATCGCTCCCATCTAATAGGAAGGACTGTGAAGTAATCCATATACCATCAACAACGACAAGAAAAAAAAATTCCGGAATTTAATGATTCCGCAATTTGACATTACCATCTGTTGGAGACGCATGCGCACTCTGTACAATTTAATTCTTAACAATTTTGATGCAGTAAAACACAATCAAATAACTTATTAAATTTCCTATTGTTGATGAGGCGGGCTATAAAAAGTCTGTATTGGAAAATTCTAGGCAGGCTGTAGAAGGGCATATAAAACTAAGGTTACCTTTCAGTCACCATGACCAAATGCAAAACATTCTCTTTCTAGCAGCAAACAATTTGGTGCTCAACGAGATTCCATCACCACTGACTATGGTTGACGAGCCAACACATTCCGAACCAACGATGATCGATGAGACTGGAAGCTCTGGTGAGTAGAAAACATTAAAACTATCATTATTCACCTTAGTATGTGAAGTACACCTACTTACAATACCGGTAAAGTACAATAAGAAGTGGAAAAATAGTCCTGTGGTGTGTCCAAAATGATATTTCTTCTAGTTTTAAAACCATTAACTTCAGACATACTAAACTTATTATTTATCTGAAAAAGAAAATTTAGTGTAAATTCCAACAAAAAATAAATGAAGAAAATTGTCTGATATTTTTTATCGATGACATGATTTATGAAAAAATAAATAAATAACAAAGACACTACTCTTGTGTGCCAAATAATAGTACAGGGCGGAAAAAGCGGACAAAATTAATAATAGTACAGGGCGGAATAATAGTACAGGGCGGAAAATGGGGACAAAATTAATAATAGTACAGGGCGGAATAATAGTATTCAGGGTGATAACGCCGGCTTTTCCCCGGAGTATTTTCACACTCGTACTGAGATTTCTAGTGCCCTATTATCTCTATTATTTCATTCAAATCAATTTTTGGTATTACTAATATGAATTTGGATATTTCATGTCATAGTCGTTTCAATGTCCAAGTATGATCCTACAGTGAATGAATTGAACTATCATACACTAATTTCAGCATCAATCTGACATTATAATTTACACCTTGTGTCTGGAATTTCTGCCAAAAATAAATATATCCAAATAACACCCCAACCAAGAAATAGTATGAATATATATGTATACTACTATGTAGTACATTACTAGTTATATTGAACCATATTTTTGGATCTATTTACATGTACTAGTATTTGTTTGTTCTAGCAACTACAATAAATCACAACGTTATGCCAGCAATACGAAAACAAAAGCATTCTAGCTTGCATCATCCCATTGGCAATGTGTTCCATGTACTTTTGCAAACTTCTGAGCAAGAGATTTTAGTATCAGAAGTCCGTTTATAGGCAACATGCAAGTACGTATAGTGCGTACATGCCTTTTATGCTTGCAAACGATCACACAGTCACGTAAATATATCGGACAAGGAATGTGGTAAAGTTCCCTGTTTTTAAAGAGATCCCCATATATTAAAAATGGGCCATGCATTGTGTACAGAATGCTGTTCCTTGTATTTATTGCAAAGTCTCTGCAAACGATATAATATATAGCTTAATCACGGACAGTCATTTTTCCGCCAAAACGTACGTGTTTTCACTGCTTGATTTTATCGTGTCCATAGTTGTCTCTCGTGCATGGTACATTGTAAATATATATACAATTTTACTCGCAAGTCCCCGAATACACAATCGATCGTGTCATTTTCAGAAATAAACTGCGTAGACGGGCGGTGTTAATAGTATATTTCAATGCGATGTCGTACGTTCTATATTTAGCCCGATTCCAGGAATTCGCGTCATCCAGGTTTACGCGAAGGATTTAAGTTTGAGGCGCTATAATACATTCTATTATTTTACAAACACAGCCCATTTCCGAAGTGACTCGCCAGTTTATAGTTCGAAATACGCGACGCAATTCGATGTGTAGCATGGCCGACCGCGGGTTGTCTTATTTATATCTAGAATACTAGAATGCGCGACCGCTGTTTTGTCGGAACATGATGCACGCGTTTTTCCACGTGTCCAAATATTTACAACCGGCCGACTGTCCCGCGAATATACACATTTGATGAAAAAAAAACCGATAAACTGATTAGTTTGCCGAGTTCTTCGTGGACAGATCCATTGATTTTTAATAATCGTACAGGTGCGAAACAGGATCGTACAGGGCGGATTTTTTATTGAAAATTAATAATCGTACATGCACGATT
This sequence comes from Siphonodentalium dalli, assembly GCA_032622095.1. NCBI lineage: Eukaryota > Metazoa > Mollusca > Scaphopoda > Gadilida > Siphonodentaliidae > Siphonodentalium > Siphonodentalium dalli. The sequence goes on along the minus strand of CP136063.1, from coordinate 47,829,898 downwards.
ATTTGGCACACGAGAGTACTGTGATTTTAAGTTTCAAAGAAATTAGTCTAATTTGATAGTCAACACCCGAATACTTGGAATAGCAATGCATTGTGAAAATTACCTTTAAATCACTATGACCAAATGTTTGATCAAATAAAAACCATTCTCTGTCTAGCAGTGAACAAGATGGTATCAGTTCTCGACAAGCAGAGGTCACCACAACAGATCATGGTTGACAAACCGACATCAAACGAACCAATGATGGTAGATGAGACTGGATGCCGTGGTGAGAAAAAGAAAAAGAAATACTATAAAAACATCTATCAAAAATACAGTACAAATAAGAGTAACAGCTAAGTCTCAATGGGACTAAGGATACCCCCCCTTGGACAAAATAATGAATGTTGTGATAAAGGGGAATAACTCCACCAAAAAAGTCTTGTGAGACGCCATAATCACACTACATGTACGCAGGTTCTATTGGTGGTTTGTCTGTGCCCAGTTTCAAATCTCTGGAAAAATTTGGGTCCATGGACAACTTACACGAGCAGATTCCAGTATACAACCAGCCGCCAACTTCGGGTGGGGGGAGGGGGGGGGATACCGGTATAAATCAATAAGAAATTTTGAATGTGCTCTTTGGTCACTGCTTTAGTGTAACATTGGGGTAATACTAGTAAAGACATTATAGTAAAATTATGACCAGTTGGAAATACGTTTACTTAAATGACCGGATACTCCAGTAAAACAAAAACTCATGTTTGAACTTTAACTGTAGTTCAAACAGCCCTTAACATTGTTCTTCCATGGCATTTCTTAGAACTACATGCAATTTATTGTTTGTTTTATGAATATTTTCGAGAAAAAATTCAATAGATTTTCTTGAAAACCATGAAAAATAAAAGGCCGTCCAGCCACAGTGTCCCCCGAAAATGATCAGCTTTTCTGAAAAAAATATCAAGAACCCTAAATCCGATACTATATTTCAGAACAATGAAATGGTGGATAATAAACTATCATACTAAATTTGATTCAGATATGATCACACAAACTAAAGTTATCATCCAGAAATCGACCTTGACCTGTATATAGGGCTGATAAAGTCACATACCAAATTTGTTATTATCCGGAAACCAGAAAATTACAAGATTCTAAGTCGAAAAAGGGCCATAACTCTCGCCAAAATGGGCAGAGCAAACCCATATTCGAACTTTATCTTTTTTTTGGTCTGATAAACTCACATACCAAATTTGCATTTGATCTAAATAACCGAAACTAAAGTTATCATCCAGAAACCATTTCCGCACGCACGCATGGACGGACACCGGCTATTTTAATAGGGTTAATTTAGGGTTCACTGTCTGGGAAACCCAAACCATATCTTTTTTTTCTTGGGCCTTCAACTCTACAACACTGACTTTTAGAAATCAAATATAATTTCTGCACGGGGGGGGGGGGGGGGGGGGGGGGGGGGGGGGAACTTATGCTGGCGCTCTCTAAACCAGCTTCACAAGGTAAACAAATCACTGAACATTGTGAATTTGTCTGATCCAGTGCTACCAAAGGCTAATTGATACATCTCATATTTAACCCTTTACCCAACAAAACGCCCAAATAAAGCTTCAACAGCCTAAAATATCTTCGGTCTGTCTCAATAACACCATACAAATATGTACATGTATATCATTGGAACCGGTTCATTGACCACATTGTGATGGTTACAGTTATGCCCTGTGCCAATGCATTCTCATAGGTCGCCTCGCATATATAAGAGAATGCATTGGCCTTTTTAACACTTTTTACCATTTTTTCTTACATTCTTTAACAATTTTATAATTTTTTTCGACATTCTTTGACACTTTGACATTTTTAATATGTGTTAAGCCAATGCATTCTCTTAGATATGTGAGGCGACCTATGATCGACTCGCATATATAAGAGAATGCATTGACACAGGGCCGTTCTGTTGGGTAAAGGGTTAAAGTGATAACTGACTCAACCTGTTTGTCTAATAGGATGGAGCATCTTCAGGCCTTAACATTTAATTGTTAGCCAAGAAAAAATCCAATGATTGTCTCTAATAAAGAGCGTCCATGTTTTCGTCACCGTATAAATAATAAAGAGCGTGCTCTATTTCGATATGTCATGGGTGATTTTGTATGTGGTATTGTGACATTTATTTATAAAGAGCGCCCATGCTTCCGTCTCCTAAAAGCGGTAGACAATAAAGAGCGTTCCAAATTGCGCGCTGTGTTGTCTGTTTGGAGGTACTTAATAATGGATCGCTAGACCGAATAAATCCTTTAATAGCAGACATTATGATTAGAACATATAGTATTACATGTACTTTTATTGACAAACATGTACATGGTTAAATGTATGCTTATCATTTCAGATAAATTGCCATTGAAGAGGATGAGAAAGAAGACAGAATTTGGGCCCGATTTTGTTCAAATCTAACAATGACAGAATAAACAATTCCTACTAGTACTGTCTATTTAGAAAAAAGTTATTCCTCTACAGAGTGGTTCATATTCTTTATTTTCCATGCAAATATCTACAGCAACAGTTACAATGGATACCAGTATATAAATTAACTGTTTGAGAGCTAGAGCAGCCATATTATTAAACAGACATGGCATTTACATGCACATGTACAGTAATTCTCAAAGTAATTGACCACTTAACCACAGCAGAATTATGGGTAATTTTTTCAGGATTTAGTCGGAAATACCCATAATTCTGCTGTGGTTAAGTGGTCAATTACTTTGGGAATTACAGTAGCAGGTCTTGGTAAATGCAAAATTTTGGTATAAATTATTTTTTTACATCATTTTTTCTGGAATTACAACACTTGACCTATTTTGGTCAGGAAAAATAAATACATTAAAAATTAATAAAAATACATCCATATTCCAACTACTAATAGAACAAATTGGAAGTCGAGCAGCCAGATTTTTGAATGGGGATTTCCATGCAAATCTTCACACTAAAGTAGCCATTTCATTAAACGGACATAACATCTACATGTACTGGCGGCTGCGCTCGATAACTTTTGCTATCCATTTTCTGAGAATTTTTTTCTGGAAATTCACACTTGACCTAGTTTTAAAAAATTAAAAAGTATCACAATTATTTTTATCAATTAATTTTTTAGATTTTTTTCTGGAATTACATTTGACAGTTTAAAAAATCAAAATGAAGAAAAAAAAAAACTTTCTAATAGAATATACTCCAAGCTGACCTGCCAGATAAATATGTGTTTTTTTCAATACCGCAGTCATGTCCGGAAATATTTGCAATTGTTATATCGAGATTTGCATGAAATGGCCCATTCAAAATTGGTCACTTGACCTTAATGACTTTGCTAAACCCATTTTCTCCAAATTTGATGGAGTCAAAATAAATGATTCCGAAGACTTAATAGAGATCACAGCAAGGCAAGTTGAACAACCAAACCCATGCTACTACTCTAATGTCCCAAATAATTTTTCATGAAAATTGTCGCCCTGTACAGGGGGGGGGGGGGGGGGGGGGGGTCGGAAAAAATCACAGGATACAAGGACCGGCTGGGTGTCCCTGGGCCCGGAATGCAGATTTTTTTCTGTTGTGCAATTGTTTTCTAAAATCATAAGACAAATTACAGCTTGAAACAATCATATTCATATAGTAGTGCAAGCTATAGCCTTATACAAGTGAGGGGGGGGGCTCTATATTTAAAACATTTGTCCACTATTTCAACTTTTAACAGTTGAAACCATGGGGTGGGTCTGGTTTTGGTAGAGAAAAAAATTGCAATAAAAAAAATTCTTTCTCATTTTTATTCATACTTTTCAAACTTATTATACATAGACTAGAAGATACATGTGTGTTTTGAGTGAATACAATGAATTAATTTATACTCTTAAAATGTTGCATTAATGGGTTTACTAATAAAAGTGAACACAATCCTTTATTTTGGACTCCCATCAAATTAAAATCGAGCTGGTCATTCATGATGATGCAATGGGTAATCCAGAATTCGATCTAACAGTTATATTTAAAACTTTAGATTTCAAAGTTTTTTGAACGAAATCGTTGCGAAGAAAACCCCCTCGATTAAAACGATCCATTTGTTGCGTTTAATATGATGCATATATAAACTAAATGGATTTCCAAGATCTCCAATCTGCACAACTAGATCGAAGATTCGAACATGTGATACAGATTCCAAATTTTGTCGAATGAAATAACGTCTTTTTGTTAAGAATAACATATCAATCAGACTAATATATACTCACCAAGATTCTTCATCGTGGCTTCTTTTAAATTATTCAGTTTAACTGAAAACAATTTAAATGGAGAAGTCGATGTCAACAGATTATATTTGATATAACCATGCCGCCTCGGTCTTCATAAAATCGCAATGGAGGATGAAAAGACTGGCGCAGCGCGCGTTGCATCGTGGGATTGGGTCGATAATTTTTCGACCACAGACAGTTTCGACCCACCTACTCTCCAGGTGTTGACTGGCCCGGCGACCCACAATGACATCAGTTTGTTTGATCTAAATTATTTTCCACCCCAGCCCCAAAACAATAGTCATTTGACAAATTATGTCATTCCTTTTCAATGTGCCTATCAGCTACTGAAGCATCTACTGAAGGTGGATCCTACCACAGGCCAGAAATTGTGTCTAATTAAGTCATTGGGCCCCATCCATGTAACTCGCTGACAGACTAGCATACATAAACGTCTATAAATAAATATGATGTGGCTATGTGAAATATGCAATAAATCCCCGTTGTCCACGTTTATTCAGTATTATGTGTAAATTCGTCCAATATGACATTTTTCCATTAAAATTGCAAAAATTAAATTAATTTTGCCTTGAAAATTGGTTGCTGGGCCAGATTCAACCTTCACCGGATGATAGCATTTTGAACAAATAAAGTAACATGTGTTATGTATATGGCTTAGTCTAATATCTCCAGACTGGCGCCATGGATATTGGTCTGGATATTAGAAAAATGTTGGTGGCTATGTCTCACTCTGACCCATGTCTAACTATGGCCCATATTCCCCTATATCTAGTGCTGCAACATATGCTCTTGCAAGTAGGTTTATATTGTACCTAAATATATATTCACATAGGTTCCTATTTTTTATTCATTTAAATTTGTTTAAATCAAAATTTAGAAAAACTAACAACATTATATACTCTATACCAGGGCACCCTGAGTCACCACACCAAATTTCGTTGAAATCCTGGCACCAAAATTAACAAATTTAAGACGTATTGGACTCAAATTTACTCCAGTCATATGTATACTAAGCTGGTGGACCCGACTTCGTCCGGGCTGTTTCCCCTCTGCTTTTCGGCGAATTGCGCGATTTGACCTTGAATTGTCCATTTTGAAGGTCAGGTGGGATCATGATTTGACCCGTCCAAAACACCCAGTGGACAAAAGTAACCCTATGTATCAAATTTCGTTGAAATCCCATAAAAATTCGCGATTTGACCTTGAATTGACCCACAAAAGTACATGTACCCGTCGAAATCCATCATTTTGAAAATCAAGGTCAGGTGGACCCGACTTCGTCCGGGCTGTTTCCCCTCTGCTTTTCGGCGATTTGACCTTGAATTGTCCATTTTGAAGGTCAAGGTCAGGTGGGGTCACGATTTGACCCGTCCAAAACACTACCCCGACAAAAGTACTCAAGGTCACGTCGCACGGGCAAATTAATAGGCCCATGCCACTCCCCGGCCGAAAGTACCCCCCACATACCAAGTTTCATCGAAATCGGCTCAGCCGTTTTCGAGTCCATCGCGAACAGACAGACAGGCACACACAGATTTCCCAAAATATATAATAGATTTCGTCCCGATCGGTCGAGAATTGTAGATTTGTATAAATGACAGACAATATATAATAGATATATAAACAGTCCCATGAACATGTATACATTTAAAACAAACTTCAGCCCAAAATTAACTCGACGGGGAAGTCGTGTGAGATTGCCAACACGGCATTCATAATAACATACATACGTTGGGGAAAATTACGTTCCGTCTTTGTCGTCGATAATCTGAAGTTTGCCAACTCAATAACTTTTAGCAAGCTATGTATTGTGACAGTGTTCTATTCCGTCTACAGCTGCTTGAGACGACTTTTTAAACACCTCTTTCTGTTGCGCCTATCAGTATTATCCGAGAGTTTCTTAACATAATTATGTATCGAGCGACTTTTCAATAATTTAATTAATTCTTGCATGAAATATTTTCTGTTAGCTGTAGTCAGTTACGCCCAACATTGACTTCTCGAAGACAAAGCTCTGTAACTACTATGTATCTGTAAATTGTAAAACATTTGGAGCCTCATATATCCAGCAACAAAGGCGTTGAACAGTTTGCAAAATAATACAACTCTTAAAGTGTGCTTCGACTTCATATCAGTGCGATATGAACTGATTCCTCTGGAAATCGCGCATCACATCTGCACAATTGCTGACAACTGATAAGTCAATGGGAGACCGCCCGTATCCATGTGACATGTGCCAGAAATCATTTACTCTGTTGGGTAATCTGATTACACATCGGATGATTCACACGGAAGAACGCCCGTATAAATGTGACCTGTGCCAGCAATCATTTTCTCAGTTTGGTAACCTGACTACACATAAGATGATTCATTTTGGGGATCGCCCGCATAAATGTGACGTGTGCGATAAATCATTTACTCAGTTGGGTAACATGACTACACATAAGATGATACATTCTAAAAATCGCCCGTATAAATGTGACCTGTGCCATAAATCATTTACCCAGTTGGGGAACTTGACTACACATAAGATGATCCACGATGGGAACCGCCCGTATAAATGTGATATGTGCCACAAATCATTTACTCAATTGGGGAACCTGACTAAACATAAGATGATCCACATGGAGGATCGTCCATATCAATGCGACGTGTGCGATAACTCATTTACCCAGTTAAGTGACCTGATGAGTCATAAGGAGGTCCACACGGGGGATCGCCCATATCAATGTGATGCGTGCAAGAAATCCTTTAGCAAGTTATGTAACCTGGCGAGACATAAGAGGATCCACACAGAGAGTCGCCCTTATCAATGTGATGTGTGCGAGAAATCATTTACTCAGTCGAGTCACCTGGCGATACATAAGAGGATCCACACAGTGGATCGCCCTTATCAATGTGATGTGTGCGAGAAATCATTTATTCGGTCGAGTCACCTGGCGAGACATAAGATGATCCACACGGGCGATCGCCCTTATCAATGTGATGTGTGCGAGAAATCATTTACTCGGTCGAGTCACCTGGCGAGACATAATAGGATCCACACAGGTCACACATAGTTCGCCCATATACATGTGATGTGTGAGCAATAATTATATCAGTCGATTGGCGAGGTATTGATTAATGTTTTTATTTTATGGTTTATTTGACTGATTATTTTTCACAACCTGATTTTGATGGGAAATGGTACTGATTAATGTTTTAATATGAACATGGTTAATTTTTTGATAGATTTTACTTGATTATTTTGTACATTGTTTGGCCATTGTTATGAATTCACATACATGTGCACGATTTATTCTGAAATTATTCCCTGCACACACATCATAATTTGTACAAGTGCATTCAGGGGCATGCATATCCATGATTGGCCCAAGAAATAATATCAGTAAATAAAAAGTTGCAAACATTGTGTAGAGAGAGACATGTAGAATTTATGAGATCATATACCCGACTCAATAATGAATATTCAGGAGTTGTCGGTGGACACTCGGTTTTTCCTGAGTACGTCGAATGTCGATCATCGGGGCCAAATGATAAAGGCGGAACAGAGCAAAGGAACATCTAAACAATTATAGAAGAAAATTCATACCAGATGGCTATCTAGGTCTGAAGGTGGTGGTGCCAGATGGGACGTGGTATGAGCTAGAGGAGTATTTAGATGAGGGAGCTGGTTTTGAGAGTGATGAGGGAGGCGTGTACGGAGGTAGCGAGTGAATTGGCAGGCGAACGGAGCTGGGAGTGGCAGAGACACAGACGAAGTTGAATCTTGAGAGAGAAAGAGAGAGGCGCAGACGGATTTTAAGATGGGAGAGACAGGTACACAGACGGCAGCGAAGAGTGATGGGACGGACGAAGAACAGCCCTTAGATCTTTCGACGAAGAGAATGAAGAACTTTGCAAATATTACATATTACCAATACTTGCGTGTCGTATAATTACTACATATATTTTAATAGTTTTAATTTGTGTTTGGGTGGAATTTGTTTCTCCATGGTGGGGGTGGTGTAGCGTTTCTACGGCGTTGAGTTAAATGTTTTGTAATTTATATCTCCCTAACCTATTTCCATTACTAAAGGTTATTAATAATATTAATAAAATTCTAACTATAATTAACTTGGCCTGACTCAATCTAAAAATTCAGTTTGAAGCCTACTTTTTATTTTGTGAATATTTTGAATTTACCCCACTTCCGACAACCAGAAAATAATTCAATTATTTGTTCAGTTTTTGAGCAGATCGCTTAAAGGTGGATTATCTCTTTGTAAACATGTATTATATAGTTACCGGGGTATAAAATATCAGATTTGAATCGAAGACTCCTGTCCGGAAATGCTTCTATCGATTAATACTAATTTTATTTCGAATATTTTCTGATCTAAAAAGGTGTGTTTGTAAAGCTAACGAACAATAGTGGTTACTGTTAACAGAGACCAGAAATTTTATTGTACAATTTTGTCACAAATAAACGTTAATTATACTCATTATCGCTTATATCTGTGGAACAAAACAATACAAGCAATCAATCTGGGACATTTACTTTCGGTACGTAGCCATCGGAACAGCCCAGTGCTGTATATCGCAATATGGTATCATTCGAATGGTCTGTTCTAAAAATAGACACATAAACGGTCCCGATTTAATATTCGAAATAAAATCAATATTAATTGAAGGAAGCTCTTCCGGACATGGGTCTTCAGTTCATATCTATTATTTTATACCGACGCAACTATTTAAAATTTGTTATTTTAAGAGATGAAATCCATCTTTAAGTTTAGTTTATAAAAAAAATGTGTTTCTGGTGTTAAAACCTTGCACCTTCTCATTTAACGTGATACATACCAGCTCAAACTTGTCTTTAAAGGATTCTAAATCCTCACGCTGTGAGTAGATCACATCGCATAATTTCCAGAAATTATGTTAGAGATTTCGAACATGATGAAATTGAATGAACCAGAAGATGCAACTTATTGGTGTTTATTTGTTTAGCATTTTAAACAGAATTAAGGACTTTGACGGATACTGAATTATCACAGAATATTGAGACTTTTTGCCACTATATCTCATTCCCCATAATTTAAGTCGCACTAATACTGTCAATAATTCTAGGCAATTGACATGTAAAAGTTTTCTCCTTATAAAATTTGGACAGTCTGCATGAACATATTGATCGTGTCTTATACCACCACATGCTGTGAGCAGCGTCACAAGCTAACTCGATATCTGGGTCAGACCATTCAAATATCATTAAAGGTGGATTATCTCTTTGTAAACATGTAGTAGCGAGTTTGCGATTTCAAACCGGTACGGGTACGCGTAGCTACCCGTGTACACGTTTTGAAATCGCAAACAGTTTTACCGGTAGAATTCATCACATCGACTGGTAATGTATGTTGAGCCAACTGCAACAAAACAGATAGTATGATATAGATTGTTATTCGCGTTATTGGCCGATGTTATACTTAGCGTTATGGGTTGTTGGAAATTTATATTTAGATTAGATGAGCCCCAGGATAATCAGTTGCTTTCATCAAGGACGAGCTAGGTGGCAGTTGGAAGAGGATGTTGCTTTTCTTTCACTCATATTGGTAACATTTTCAACAATTGGATTATACAAGTCATAGACCGATCGAGTATTGACAATAAATCGGTTGGAATTTTTAAACTTAGAAAATAGATTATGATAGCACAAATATACAATTACGTTATATATAGTTAAAATGTCCAACCAATATTCGGTGTTAGACCAAGGTTCTAATATTGTCCTATATGTACTTTCAGTTCGATATGATACCGCATTTGTCAGCATTTGTCCCTTATTTTAGTTGGGGAATATTTAGTCATACTAAGATGCATAATCCGAATTAACGCTCCCAAGTTACTATTTTTTTGGCTTCGGGGGTAAAACAAAATATTTGAGTCGAATCGAGGAACCCACCATCAAAGCGCAGAGTGATCATATATTGATTTTTGAAGTTTGTTATTTCTTGAATTGTGTAATTATTTGTGGCCCAGAAAAGAGTCATCAAACCGACGGTCTCGGACAAAATTGCGGATGAAGATGCTTAACTCTAACATCAAGTGGTAATGCGGCCAAAATTTTATACTATATTTGACAGCAGTTAGCATTATTTTGTTGTAATTAATCGATTCTAATAACAAAGGCGTATTTTGAAGATATGTTCTTGTAACTTTATGACATGGGGACCGTCTGATCGGTTTGAGTAGCTTTAAGTAAACATTTCTTTGGAATCTTTCAACAGATCGAAGGGTACGACCGTTGGGGCAAGAGAATATTTATCACAAGAATTGGGAATGTTGTCGGGATCTAAACCCGGAGGTAGGTTGAAATGTTTAAAGGTACTCAATCCGAACAAAGGGTCCCCATCTCAACAGATTCCAACAACAACAATCCGATCAGAGGGTCCTATATTACTATTTCTTTGGCTTTGGGGGTTAAAAAATATTTGATTCGAATCGAGGAAGTTGAGGAACCCATCAAACAAAGCTCAGAGTTATTAGATATTGATTTTTGAAATTTGTTATTTGCTCGAGATGCGTACTAATAATTGCCGTCAATTTCGTAACCTGCTCGAGATGTGTACACCAAAACACTATTCAAACAGACAAGGATGATAACTCTAAAATCAAGTGGTAATAATAACGCAATTTTGACTGTCTTCTGGGCCAGAAAGTATTCCCGATAATGAAAAATAATAGATTTCTAAAATCGATATCTAACAAATCTGAGCTTTGATGGGTGACTTCCTCGACTCGAATCAAATATTTTTGACCCCCGAAGCCATTGAAATAGTAATTGAGAGGAGTTTTATCGGATTGAGTACCTTTAACTTGGTAACAAAAAAAGTGTCAAAATGTAGTCTGTTTATTATACGGATTGAATAAAGAGCGTTTGCTTTGCTGAGATCAACGAAATTGTCGACAGAAGGATAAACTAACTTGTAGTCGGTTCCCATATATACATTTCTGGGAAACTGTGAATTTACAGACTTATATTGTGGAAAGCATAAGTCTAAGTCTAAAATAACTCTTCGCTCCTCTGAATTCTTCTTTGGGACACTGTTTAATAGAGACACAAAGGCCTCGTCAAATGGAATTTTAATGGAAGGTCTAATAATAGCTTGATATTGCATTTCTTTAGTTAAATATATTTCCATTTCAATTGAATAAGTAGGACCTCTATACTATGATTCCTTGTAGTCCTGTTACAAGGACTTCAATTCCAATGGGATTTCATACAGCAAAATATCAGAGTTGGCTGCCTTCATAATCAGCCAAAATTTGTCTAAAGAAAGGCATGTTAAGCATTGAATACACTGGAATCTTGCAACCTTCGTAATTAGGTACCTGATTGTCTAACTTTAATATTATCTTCAGTTATATTCTCAGATAAATTTTCTGTTATCAGTTCGTGTCTAAATTCTTGTTTGGAAAGGTGCTAGCACCTGACATTATGACAGATTCAACTTTAGATAAAGACATGAATTGCTAAACTGGTCAATACCAGACTCAGCCTTATCATTATCTTTATAACTGATGAGTCATCCTCTTGATAAGGGCAGGCTGGGCTTGACTCTGGGTGATTTAACGTATTCCTGTCTTTCTCCAAACACGTGCAATGGAACATATATGTTGCATGAGCCTCATTTGGCCCTGAATTAATTTCATGTGGCGCTTTATTAGTATATTTCAATCGTTGAAATTCTGAACAAAACGAGTACAGTCGTTCTGTGAGTTGACAGAGCCATTGCTCAAACTCAATTTATTGCTAACTGTATTTCCACCGTCAATTGATGAACATATACCACGAGTTCCACTGGTGAATATTTATATCAAGCATGGAAATAGAACTTTTTTTGCGGAAGTAAGAAAAGCAAAAATACAAAACTGGGAACAGAATACAACACAGAATAAATGAAACGGAGTGACATGGCGCAGTGCCTCCTTATTACTTTCTCCCTTCTTAAAATAAAATAGTTACATGTAAGCTGTTTTGTTGTCGTGCCTGTGATCAAAAATTAAATTCATATTCATGGCGCACTGAAATTCCTTGCAGAATTTCTGTTTCACTACTAAATTTAAATCGAGTATAACCAACCAGCATGGGTGTTTCAAAAAGGGATGTGTCATCCCCTCATTTACCTTGGTCATACTCGATCTTCCTTATATGACCGCTGCATAAAAATCTAGTAATGATTTCCATTCGTAGATTTCGTAATAATAAGGGGTTTTACGAAGTAAATTTAATCGACCTTCTCTCTCTTTGCTTGGTGCTAATAATCTCCAGTTCGCCTGCCACAAATTGTTTAAATGTGAGGTCATGAGAACAGATTGGGGGCATAATTGGCGTCTAATAAAGACTTTGTCTCCAGACCAGAAAGAATCGCAGCCTTTTTGTTTTTATGGGACTGGCTTGGTTTTGTACCCATCATCACCATTGAATGATTGTTCGTCTGATGAATATTATTCATCACCAACAAAATCGAAAAGTCGAAACGTAATGGATCCCGCTTGGGCGGGAGCCGATGTCGATATGAGAGCGGCTGACAAACTTTCAAAGCGAGGTACAGTGAAAGGACACAGGTCAGATGAACTCGGAGGTTAAATGATACATACATTGAGAGGTCACAGGTTAAATATACACAAGAGGTTAAATGAACTCAAAAGGTCATCAGCCGTGTAATTAAATATTTTGATGTCGAAATAGTACAATTAAATTCCATTCTTAGTACCATAAATACGCCGCTACCCTCGTTAGTGTACATAATATCGTATCGAGGTTTATTTCATTTCACGTCACAAACTTCATTTAATCGGTCATAATTATCTTAACTTCAACCTAAAGTCATATTCTCACATACTTATTGTCACTTGTAACTCACATTATTTCGGTCATTAAAGATGGATTATCTCTTTAAATAACAAATTTTAAATAGTTGCGTGGGTATAAAATAATAGATAATGAACTGAAGAACCCTGTCCGGAAAAGCTTCTATCAATTAATATTGATTTTATTTCGAATATTACATCGGGACCGTTTATATTACTATTTTTAGAACAGACCATTCGGATGATACCATATTGCGATATAGAGCACTGGGCAGTTCCTATTGCAACGCACCGAAAGTCAAATGTTCCAGATTGATTGTGTGTATTGTCTTGCTCCAAATATATAAGCGATAATGAGTCTGATTAATGTTTATTTGTGACAAAATTGTACAAAAAACTTTCTGGTCTCTGTTAACAGTAACCACTACTGTTCGTTAGCTGAACAAACACACATTTTAGACCAGAAAATATTCGAAATAAAATTAATATTAATCGATATAAGCATTTCCGGACAGGAGTCTTCGATTCAAATCTAATATTTTATACCCCGGTAACTATATAATACATGTTTACAAAGAGATATTCCACCTTTAATGAACAATATTCACGCTGGTACTTTCATTAATTTCGTCCAATGTTTATCTAGGCACCGGGTTGGTTTTCGGGTTGGTTTTGCGTTCATCATATGAAAGGATTGATTGCTTTGGACATGCAACTCAGATGTGATTACCCAAATGCGTTATAAATATTGGAAATTTATAATTGACAAATACGGTATTCCAATGTACATATTCCTGGACAATCTGTCGCTTCAACAGTTGATGGCGGTTATCCTCGGTGGTTCCGCTGTGAATACTTCAGAGGAGTTGTCACCAGAAATTGACAATGTAATAATTGATACAGCATATTTTCTGCTATTCTCTAGCAGAATCGTAAAGCCAGTGAATAACACCTGATTAACTAATCGTATGAGCATTGATTCAATACATAGTATGTATATAACGCATGTAAATATAAATTGCACCTGTATATCTTAAAGATGGATTGTCTCCTTAAATAACAAATTTTAAATAGTTGCATGGGTATAAAATAATAGATATGAACTGAAGACCCCTGTCCGGAAAAGCTTCTATCAATTAGTATTGATTTTATTTCGAATATTAAATCGGGACCGTTTATGTTACTATTTTTAGAACCGACCATTCGGATGATACCATATTGCGATATAGAGCACTGGACTGTTCCTATGGCTACTCACCGAAAGTCGAATGTCCCAGATTGGTTGTTTGTATTGTTTTGTTCCACAGATATAAGCGATAATGAGTATAATTGACGTTTATTTGTGACAGAATTGTACAATAAAATTTATGGTCTTGGTTAACAGTAACCACTATTATTCGTTAGCTGAACAAACACGCCTTTTCAGACCAGAAAATATTCGAAATAAAATTAATATTAATCGATAGAAGCATTTCCGGACAGGAGTCTTCGATTCAAATCTAATATTTTATACCACAGTAACTATATAATACACGTTTACAAAGAGATAATCCACCTTTAAGCACAATGTCATGAACTACACTCCCTCCCAAGATGAGGTAATAAAGATATCTATTATATATTTTGGAAGATCTGTGTGTGTCTGTCTGTAATCGATGGACTCGAAAACGGCCGATTTCGATGAAACTTGGTATGTGGGGATATTTTCGGCCGGGGAGTGACATGGGCCTATTAATTTGCCCGTGCGACGTGACATTGAAATCGGGTAATTTCAAGGTCAAACACCCGAATATCACGGGATTTCGATGAAACTTGGTATGTGGGGGTGCCTTCGGCCGGGGAGTGGCATAAACCTATTAATTTGCTCGTGCGACGTGACCTTGAAATCGGGTCATTTCGAGGTCAAACGCCCGAATATCACGGGATTTCGATGAAACTTGGTATGTGGGGATACTTTCGTATGGGGAGTCTCATAAGCATATTCATTTGCCCGTGCGACGTGACCTTGAAATCGGGTCAATTCAAGGTCAAATCGCCAATTTTGATGGGATTTCGACGAAATTTTATACATAGGGTTACTTTTGTCCACTGAGTGTTTTGGACGGGTAAATCGTGACCCCGACTTGACCTTCAAAATGATCAATTCTAGGTCAAATCGGGTAAAACCGGATGGATTTCGACGGGCACGTTTGTCGGGTACTTTTGTCCGGGCAGTGTTTCGGACTGGTCAAATCGTGACCCCACTTGACCTTGACCTTAAAAATGGACAATTCAAGGTCAAAGCCCGGACGAAGTCGGGTCACCTTCTAGTATATATATATATCTGGAGAAGACGGCCCCGCGCGAAGACGGCCCCGTACGAAGACGGCCCCAGAGAAGTCGACCCCGTTAATATAGATGGGAGTTGATTGAAGCCTTAAATCGGAGAATGTTTATGTAGGCTAATTTCTATCAATATCATAACACAATGAACTTCAATTAGGAGCAGACAGTGAAGCTGAAATGGTCAGTGTCAGCCCCTTTCGTTCATTTGGGTATCCAGCTTTTTAAAATTTTCAGTTACGTATACCCTGCTTTTGTAAAAGTTATAAAGTTATTTTAAAAAACAAAACAATGATAGTAACTGACAATGAAAGAAAGAAGCTGCTGAGTACTGTTCATTGCTGCTTAGCGAATGGAGCCATCAGCTTAGATCTTTAACCAATGGAAGCTGTATATATAGAGAGAGAGATTTGACACGCCCGCGACTCCATTGGATCGCCAAGATTTCAGCACCCATAACCACTGTCGGATACCCGTTTAGGTTCGGACATTCCAAGATGGCGGCGCCAACTAAATCAGATAAACGGTAAGTGTATATATTGTCTCCAAGCAGCAATCAACGACATCTTTCGGTGATACACCTTGAAACAGTTATGTAGGAATTTGTATGCCCAACACATACGTAACACGCCTTTTGCATAACAGGCATGTGAATTGTTGTATTTGGCGTGTCAAGTCGTCATAATTTTTCGAAATTTTATCGAGGCGGCGAAATGTTCGCTTTTTCTGGCCCTGGGCTCATGCATCCGCAAATTTATGTATTGTTGTGGGTAGATTAGGTCACCACACATCCTCGGAATGCAAAACAGGCGATATTTTTATTGTCAAACTCCGAAAAACGACCTTTGAAAATTTCAAAATGTTCAGGTTCGGATTCGCAACATTCGCGATGATTTTGTTCAGGTTCAGACACAATTTTCGTTCAGGTTCGGACAAATTTGGTTCAGGTTCGGACGCATCAAAAACTTCGCATAAAAATGACACACCTAGGTACAGTCGCGTTCTTATTGCGTTTTTGTGCATTTGATTTTCTTCCATTCGTGAAAGAAACGATAAATGGGGAACACGAGGCATGGTTTTAGCCCACTCGTGAATAATTTGGGCGGACTTTCTTATTTTATGCGCGTGAGATCTATGCGATCACGTGATTCCCCTCCACATCCACATACGATGCCACGAAGGTCGCCGCACGTCGATGAGCAGATAGCTGTCCATAACATAAGTTACACGGCATTTTGAGCGGGTTACTGTGTGGTATGCCCCGGTAGAGGCTCGTATCCCCCAAGGCGATCCCCCATCAACAAGCCGTGTAATGATGTGTTTACCCCCAGTCTCTATTGACAATATATTCCCAGACATAAAGCGCAGAAACGAGCCACGAACAGTAATTCTATTTTGTTAGACTGCTTATACGATGAATGTGATTATATAGCTGTTCCCACAATTTGCCCATAAATACTTGCTGATAGATAGACAATATATATTTTGTATCAATAATTGGATGTTATATTTGGGTATTCACACGAAACATATTCTTTTCAATATAAGCCTTATGTGTTTTGCCTCATTTCTAAATGTTGAATCCAGTTACAAGTTAACCATTTGTCACACGACTATTATGCCGGACTATTAATTAAAGCCCGAACATGTTGCGTTCTATTCAGCACTATGCGAACATAGAGAATACCTATATATGGTTTGCCGAATAATACCTGCAATATGCGAATCTTCACGAGCGGCGATATTTCAGGAATATATTATTCGAGAAACCATATGTGTTCTCTTTATGTTATGCTTATGGTAAGCAATTCTGCAAAACTACAAGTATTTATTTATCGAAACAAGAATTTAGACGGCGAAGTAGCGAAACTTATGCAAACAACATCAGCTGTTCCGTTGGCAAATTAAGCATCTCTAAATTTTGGTGGAAAATTTCCTTCATGTGCTTAAGAGAATAGTGCCTACCCAATGGTTAAATATTACACACAGAAACCCAATTAACAAATATGAATACGTAATAAAACGGGATCATTTGTTTTTCTTTAGAACTTATCGCAGTAATAAACTATTTTCAGTCTTCCGCGGAATTTCGCGTAGTTCCATTGATAATACACGCGTCAATAATTGTGTACCCTTTTTTAAACAGAAGTATCTACAGTGAGATAACGTTTGAAAATTATTATCCATGCCAAGGTCCTGACGAAAGAGAGCGCATCGTATGTCATTTAAAATTACAGCTATTTCATAAGGAAACATTTTACAAACAGCGCTTGTCCCCACACCCGGTTGTAACTAACAATCTGACTGACAACAACGTCACGTTTAAGTCATGCACCATGTCCCGTAACTCTTGACAGTGGGCGTATAAAAGTACGTGAAACATCGTGGTCATGAATTACCCTTGAACTAGCAGTTTCACCAATCGTGACATTGTTCTAGCGCGCTGAGCTTAATTGACGTCACCTAAAACAGGATCGATAGGTCTGCTACTGAATTATTCATATTGGTGCTGATTGGTGTGAATTTATCTGATAACCTATAAAAAGCACACCACATGGTAGCTATTGATGTGGGACAAAATCGTTAGCTCCGCCAACATCGTGGGATACTAGGAGATTTAATACCCGGATGTCTCTTTTTGAAACCTCTTGGCTCCGCCTCGGTGTTCAAAATCGAGAACCAGGTATTAAATATTCATGTATCCCCGATATAATACCACTGTTGCTCATATGTAAAATGTAATAATTCCCACTAGCTGGTTTATAGTAGACATTGCTCGAGAATATTCAACTGTGGCTTTTATCCCATTAATTCGGAGAATTTACCACCTATATTTGGAAATTTCAGCTGCCATATTTAGATATAACAAATTAACAGTGCATGTTCGTTAATAACACGCACAATAAGATCGAGACTGCACCTCGGCATGTCATTTATAGGTCAGGTTTTGATGCGTCCGAACCTGAACTAAAATTGTCCGAACCTGAACCATATTTGTCCAAACCTGAACGAAAATTGTGTCTGAACCTGAACAAAATCATCGCGAATGTTGCGAATCCGAACCTGAACATTTTGAAATTTTCAAAGGTCGTTTTTCGGAGTTAGACAATAAAAATATCGCCGGTTTTGCATTCCGAAGATGTGTGGTGACCTAATCTATCCACAACAATACATAAATTTGCGGATGCATGAGCCCAGGGCCAGAAAAATACGAAAAAGCGAACATTTCGCCGCCTCGATAAAATTTCGAAAAATTATGACGACTTGACACGCCAAATACAACAATTCACATGCCTGTTATGCAAAAGGCGTATTACGTATGTGTTGGGCATACACATTCCTACATAACTGTTTCAAGGTGTATCACCGAAAGATGTCGTTGATTGCTGCTTGGAGACAATATATACACTTACCGTTTATCTGATTTAGTTGGCGCCGCCATCTTGGAATGTCCGAACCTAAACGGGTATCCGACAGTGATAACTGACGACAGCGAAGACGCCGCCGTTTGAATTTATTGTTAAAGATGGATTATCTCTTTAAATAACAAATTTTAAATAGTTGCGTGGGTATAAAATAATAGATATGAACTGAAGACCTATGCCCGGAAAAGCTTCTATCAATTAAAATTGATTTTATTTCGAATATTAAATCGGGCCCGTTTATGTTACTATTTTTAGAACCGACCATTCGGATGAGACCGTATTGCGATATAGAGCACTGGGCTGTTCCTACGGCTACGCAACGAATGTCAAATGTCACAGATTGGTTGTTTGTATTGTTTTGTTCCACAGATATAAGCGATAATGACCATAATTAACGTTTATTTGTGACAAAATTGCACAATATAATTTCTGGTCTCTGTTAACAGTAACCACTATTGTTCGTTAGCTGAACAAACACACCTTTTTATACCAGAAAATATTCGAAATAAAATTAATATTAATCGCTAGAAGCATTTCCGGACAGGAGTCTTCGATTCAAATCTAATATTTTATACCCCGGTAACTATATAATACATGTTTACAAAGAGATAATTCCACCTTTAATTGTATTAATATAATCTGTTATTTTTTCATTATTATTAGTTTCGTATTTCATATCATATAAAATAAAGAATGTTTCTGTTATATATGGGGCCCGACTTCGCGCGGGGCAGTCTTCGTATGGGGGCGATGCCACCGGACGTCCCTGCCGCTGACTTCGTGGTGGAGAATGTAACGCGCTCTGCTATCCGCCCCCTTTTTGCGCTGCCCATCCCCTTTTTGCGCTGCCCATATACGCCGCTTCTATATACGCGCCTGCTTCACGTTAATGGTAGGATAATATACACAAGGGGAACTGTAGAAATTCACCTTTTTACCATCCCTCGGGATTCGCACAAATTTAGCCCATTCACCCCAGTAATGCTAACGATATAGGCACGGTTGAATCGGCGAAGAATTCATCTTTCAATCAATACCACATCAGAACCATTTATATGCATAGCATTTGATAAAGTTTTAACCACCGAATATTGTCTCCAGAGAGTCTAAATTCCCAGTTTGATCCGGCTCAGTAGCAATGGCCGACATGTGTCTCTAAATTCACCACCCATACAGCTTACTATCATTAAAAATCGGTCAAACGATCAACTAAATATCTGGAACTTAGTGATTTCTTGTCGGCTAATAATTTATTTACTCATACAAATCAACACATCGTCAGTAAACAATTTATATAGAGGAGAAATCTGTCGATAATTCCAATTTTTTAAATTTTTTGGATAAGTCACACAGTTCCTAATTTTAATATTCATTGTGACCTGACCTTTCCATGACTGCCATAGTAGAAACAGCCAATCACCGCTCAGTATTAGAATCGAGGTCAGGTCATAATGAATATTAAAATGGGGAGCTCGATTCTAATACTGAGCGGTGATTGGCTGTTTCTACTATGGCAGTCATGGAAAGGTCAGGTCATAATGAATATTAAAATTAGGAACTGTGTGACTTGTCAATTTTTTTTTTTTAAAGTTGGAATTATCGATGGGTTCTGATGGGTGTTTGTGGTATTGATTGAAAAATGAATTATTCGCCGATTCAACCGTGCCTATATCGTTAGCATTACTGGGGTGAATGGGCTAAATTTGTGCGAATCCCGAGGGATTGTAAAAAGGTGAATTTCTACAGTTCCCATTGTGTATATTATCCTACCATTAACATGAAGCAGGCGCGTATATAGAAGCGGCGTATATGGACAACACAAAAGGGGCGGAGCGCGTTATGTACTGGCCCCTGTGGCTTCCACCAAGGAATAATGTAGCGTATGTCTCGTCAGGACACCGTGAGGTCCCTAGTATGTATTATCTTATGTGTCGTCAGGTTACCCCTAACGTTGAATGATTTGCCGCATAAATCACATTGATACGGGAGATCTCCGGTGTGTATCCTTGTATGCGTCACCAAGCTGCTAGATTGAGTAAATGATTTCCCGCATATAACACAGCCGTAAGGCTTATCTCCAGTGTGGATTCTCTTATGTTTCACCAAGTACCTTGATTTATTAAAGGATTTCCCGCATATGACACAACAGTAAGATTTATCTCCAGTGTGGATTCTCTTATGTGTCATCAAGCTGCCCGACTGATTTCCGGTGTGCATTCTCTTATGTATCACGAAGTTGCTGGAACAATTAAATGATTTCCCACACGTGTCACAAAGGTAAGGCTTATCTCCGGTGTGGATTCTCTTATGCGTCACCAATTGACTCGATTGACTAAATGATTTCCCGCATTGATCACAATGGTAAGGTCTATCTCCTGTGTGGATTCTCTTATGTGTCACCAAGTGGCTGGAATGGTTAAATGATTTTCCGCATATATCACAACGGTAAGGCTTATCTCCGCTGTGGATTCTCTTATGATTCACCAAGTTGCTCGATTGACTAAATGATTTCCAGCATATGTCACAATGGTATAAAGGTTTATCTCCGGTGTGGATTTTCTTATGCGTCACCAATGGACTCGATTGACTAAATGATTCCCCGCATATATCACAACAGTAAGGCTTATCTCCGGTGTGGGTTCTCATATGTGGCGCCAAGTGACTTGATTGGCTAAATTGTTTCCCGCATATATCACAGTGGTAAGGTTTATCTCCTGTGTGGATTCTCTTATGTTTCACCAAGTCGCCCGAACGACTAAACGATTTCCCGCATATATCACATTGATACGGAATATCTCCGGCGTGGATTCTCTTATGTATCACCAAGCTTCCCGCTTGATTAAATCCTTTCAAGCATATATCACAATGGTAAGATTTATCTCCGGTGTGGATTCTCTTATGCGTCACCAAGTGACTCGATTGACTAAATGATTTCCCGCATTGATCACAATGGTAAGGTCTATCTCCTGTGTGGATTCTCTTATGTGTCACCAAGTGGCTCGAATGGTTAAATGATTTCCCGCATATACCACAATGGTAAGGTTTATCTCCGGTGTGCATTGTCTTATGTTTCACCAAGTTGCTCGATTGACTAAATGATTTCCCGCATATATCACAATGGTATAAAGGTTTATCTCCGGTGTGGATTTTCTTATGAGTCGCCAAGCTGCCTGATTGAGTGAACAGTTTACCGCATACGTCACAACGATGTCGTTTATTCCCTGTTAGGGAGGGCCCACGTTCATCCCGGTCATCACCTTCCATCCTGTGGTAAGTGTGGACTGTCCTCGATATATCTATGTATATTTAATAAAGCGACTGTCTAGATATATATCTGATCTATATCGAATCGAATTCAATTAACACAATGTAACAAAGAAGATTTCCGCGTCAATTGATCGATTTTCACGTCGAACAAAGGACGATTTTTTCTTTTATAACATGCGTCTCATAATGTGGTTTCGTTTAGTAGAACCATTTATAAAACGATAGAAAGTAATATTCAAATTCAAGTTTGTATCGCTATAACATCAAAAACCAATGTTATCTTGCAATATGATACCACCGGCAATATGGAGCATTGCAATGGATATTACAAATAGTCAACATATTCACTGTATATATACGATACCGGATATTATGCCGGAATTTTACCAATTTTGTCCTCTTCACAGTAGGCCTACTATAAACGTCAGGTGCTAGTGTACGGCGAATTACAAATTACAATATATTTACTGTCGTGCAAATTGGCGCTATTAGTCCAGGAGATCGGTGGTAGTGTTGCTCATATTGACGTACAAGCTGCGACCATGTTATTTTTAATGTTTTAGGTATGGTAAAGAAGAAAAATCATGATAGCAAGAACAAATTTGTAGCCTTCTTTGTTTTTTTTCTTTCGATTTTTTTGGGCATTTTTCTACATTTTAAGCCCAAAATTTTCATTTTTTTTTCAATGTGTAAAGATTTCAGTTTAGTATGATTTTGGTGATTAAGTTGAATAGTAATTGTGTTAATAATGTTAAATAACTAATTGTGCTAAAAAAATTGAAGAATTTCAATGTTTTTTTTTTCAATTTTTGTTACTTTTTTACGCAAAATCGTCCAAATTGCAACCATTTGGTCTTAGTATGATTTTAAGGTTAAATTCACCATACTTATTTTAACATTGTTAAATAATTTACAACTTGTCTTCTACAATGTTTTTAAATGGATTTAAGAAGGTTTCTATTTGTTTTCTAAGTTGAGGGGTGGTCTAATTCAAATCCAATTAAACATTGTACTGTTCAAAATTAGATAAATTCCATAATGCGTATGGTAGATATACGTAACTAGTTTTCAAAACGTATACATATGCCTCTCTATCCTGTGCGTTATGCACGCGAGTCGGATTTTACAAATTAAATTATGATGAAAACCCCTGAATTTTGGGTGTGGTCACATTTGTGGTAATAATATTCCGATTAGAGAGTGGATGGACATGGGGCATGCGACACTGTGCAGTATATATGTATATAACAAGCATGACATAAGACATTAGTATCTTTCTACTAAACAGTGCTTCCAGAGTTATCAGGAATCGAGTATCGGTCTTATTTCTTACCCCCCAAAAATGGTCAATTTTAAAATGGGGTATGTGTGTCAAACGACCACTGGGAGATAATAGGATGTCCAATTACTCCTATATTTCTATCGTATCACAGTAAAGCTTTTTTTTGTAAAATTGGCGCGGTTTACACGATCAAAGTTCGATTTTCTTTACAATTATACGTTACAAGCAACTAATTATATGGAGTTACGCTTCTTGAAATTCGAGTCAGCATAACAAAAAAATCAGGCTGCTGATTGGTTGATTATCATTGAGGGAAATATCCCTAATCGGGAACAGAAAATCATAGCCTACGTAAATATGGCGATCGTGTATGTTTAGATGTCCAGGAAGAGTCAGGTGGTGTCCAGAAGTTACGGAAGGGGTCTGGATATGTTTATGCTGCTGATTTTTGTGCAGTAAATGGGGTAGTTGTGGAAATGCAAGATTATCGTTTGAAAAAAATACCGAAAGGGCACGTTTGTTGTAACACACACTTGTGCAGCGGATGACGTTCTAATGGAAAATTGACCGCTTGAAGTTCAAATAGGCTTAACTCATTGCCGGTGGGACTTTTAGTTAACACTGTCGCCTATGGAAAATAATTAGGTGTTTGTAACCTATAGATACGAAGCTTCGGTACATTAATTATTATTCATATTCATATAGATTATCTCTTTAAATAACAAATTTTAAATAGCTGCGTGGGTATAAAATAATAGATATGAACTGAAGACCTATGTCCGGAAAAGCTTTTATCAATTAATATTGATTTTATTTCGAATATTAAATCGGGCCCGTTTATGTTACTATTTTTAGAACCGACCATTCGGATGAGACCGTATTGCGATATAGAGCACTGGGCTGTTCCTACGGCTACGCAACGAATGTCAAATGTCACAGATTGGTTGTTTGTATTGTTTTGTTCCACAGATATAAGCGATAATGGGTATAATTAACGTTTATTTGTGACAAAATTGCACAATATAATTTCTGGTCTCTGTTAACAGTAACCACTATTGTTCGTTAGCTGAACAAACACACCTTTTTAGACCAGAAAATATTCGAAATAAAATTTATATTAACCGATAGAAGCATTTACGGACAGGAGTCTTCGATTCAAATCTAATATTTTATACCCCGGTAACTGTATAATATATGTTTAAAAAGAGATAATCCACCTTTAAAATTTGTTATTTAAAGAGATAATCCATCTTTAAAGAGAATCCATCTTTAAAGCACCCGTGCGATGTGTCTGTTATGAGTTGCATGTAAATAACAATGAGATAATCACTGAACTATTACTTCGCCAACCTTGGGGAATTGTGATTTACCAAAAATCAGGCAACTATTGTAGCAATTAGATTGTGCTCTAATACATAGTAAAGAGATAATGGCTTTAAACCCATTCGTCATATAATGTCTCCACGCGATGGGCGTACAAATCGATGATACGAGAAATCGGTAGAATCTTATATATCATCACGAAGAAAATTAGCCAGAAATTGAAAAACGCAATTACCGTGAGTGTCATCACGAAGGAAATTGGCCATTAATTGAAAAACGCAATTACCGTGAGTACACATGAATTAAAACAATCCACCTACGAACAAGTGCACCACCCAGCGTATTCACCGCAGAAGTGGCTTTCTGCTTTCCATTCCGACAAGATGTGCTAACTTCGTCTTTGATGCTGCCCAGTTTCCATTTCCACTACTCATCGTAGACTATGTTAGATAACAATGTTCTATTACGATGTCCGCCACGCTGCCCAGTTTCCTTTCCCATTACCAGGGATTATAGCCTACTCCCTGCCATTACTGATCATAGACTATGTTAGGTAACAATGTTCTATTACGATGTCCGCCATTCTGCCCAGTTTCCTTTCCCATTACTGATCATAGACTATGAACATTAGGTAACAATGTTCTATTACGATGTCCGTGTTACGCCAGCTTTTGAAGTAAATTACCACTTTTGAAGTAGGTCTCCACTTTTGAAGTAAAAAACGCCAGCTTTTGAAGTAACTCACCACTTTTGTAATAAAATCGCCAGCTTTTGTAGTAAAGTGAGGTCTCCGCTTTTGAAGTAAAAAACGCCAGCTTTTGTAGTAAAAAAAACTAGGTCTCCACTTTTGTAATCACAAAATTACAGCTTTTGAAGTAAACTGACTCAATACATATTGACGGGCGCTGAACGGTTTTCATGACAAAGTCAACCCGATAATCCATAGTGGCTATCGCCCATACGAGTGTGACTTGTGACTGAATATATTTAGTGAGTCCAGTTACGTGACAAAAGAATCCGCACCGTTAATCGACCATACGAGTGTGACGTGGTTTGAATAGCTTTCAGTCATACCAACACAAGAGAAATCACAGTCAATCGTACATACGCGTGTGACGTGTACCAAAAGGCACTTAGTGAGTCCGGTTCCGTGTCAAAAGAATCCACACCGGTAATCGACCATATGCATGTGACGTGGTTTGAATAGCCTTCAGTCATATCAACACAAGATAAATCACAGTCAATCGCCCATACGCGTGTGACGTGTCCAAAAGGCACTTAGTGAGTCCGGTTCCGTGACAAAAGAATCCACACTGGTAATCGACCATATGCATGTGACGAGGTTCGAATAGCCTTCAGTCATACCAACACAAGAGAATCAGTCAATCGCCCATACGCGTGTGACGTGTACCAAAAGGCACTTAGTGAGTCCGGTTCCGTGACAAAAAAATCCACACCGATAATCGACCATATGCATGTGACGAGGTTTGAATAGCCATCAGTCTTACCAACACAAGAGAAATCACAAAGTCAATCGCCCATACGAGTGTGACGTGTACCAGAAGGCACTTAGTGAGTCCGGTTACGTGACAAAAGAATCCACACCGGTAATCGACCATTTGTATGTGACGTGGTTCGAATAGCCTTCAGTCATAACAGCAGAAGATAATTTATAGTGTCAATAGCCCATATAAGTGTGACGTGTACCGAACGGCATTTAGTGAGTCCGTTTTCCTGCCTAAGCATATGAACACACATAGGTGATCAATCATACGAGTATATTGTTCCTAGTCAGTCTGACAATCCACACTATTGAATGCCCTTACAAGTGCGACCGTTGTCAGAAGAAGTTCGATGTTACATTGAGTCAGACAAGACTGAAGACGCTTTGTCAGTCCAGTAACATGACGACATATATAGTTTCTCGAAATTAGGTGATGTATTAGTTCCAACGGAAAATAGTTGGTATATTTATTATTGGCCTCACTTTTAATTTCATATTCGTACCCTCGAAATTAGGTGACCCGACGCGTTAGGGACAGCAGAACATGTTTGGTTTATTAGATTCGTCTCTGGAAGGCGACATTAACAACAATGTTCAATCATTAGAATTATGTCACATAACCGAAGTCAAACGTGGCCAGCTTTAAAACACGGGACCCAGTAATGTGTTGTGTGGAAACCGTTGGGTTCACATACACTCGGTTAGAAGGAACCAAATAAGTAGAATTACGTCCCTTTCGTTTTTACAGGGTATCTCGAATACGAGTTTTAAAAATTCTGGCGCGCGATTGGCGTATAATATGTCTAATAATTTTACAAATTCAAGAAATATAATACCCATAGCATGTAAAAACGTTGGCGTTTCCTAGTCTGAAATGCGTTCGGGTCCAAACAATGGCGGGATATTGAGGCTGTGTATTGGCTTTCGTCAAACTGTCAAATTCTGTGCAAAAAGTGGGGTAGTGTAGAAAACATATGCTGGTTTTTTAAAAAGGCGTGGCTCGAAAGGTACTCCTATGTGCGAACAGATGCCGAAAGGGTTTGTCTTTACGAACGCATGCTTCGTGCACTTCGGAACTCGAAAATTTAGCGTGGGCGTGGTCAAACGTTAACACTGTGGCCTATGGAAAACATTTAGTTCCTTCTAATCTAAAGCAGAAAAATAGAATTTTTCGTATTTCGGCTTATGATGGACAAAGGTGGTGAAAAATCACATAATTGTGATCTGATTTGCGAAGCATACACAGTTAGACATTACATTACGCCAGAATTTTGATTTTATTGCCATTTTTCAGGAAGTGGGGAATATTTGCACCTAATAACCTTAGTGAGATTTTCATTTATTTATCGTTATTCTGTATCTGGTGTGCCACTTTAAGAGAGAAATAACCTCACATCGATATCTTTATCTATTTGTGGACATCTGACCATGAGCATAAACTTTATGTCTCGAGTATTTTTAACCATGCAGCTGCCAACTTGTCGACCATGTGGAAATTCCTATCTTCCTGGAGCTAGGGGGGGGGGTGTAAAAATCTAACTATTTATTCAGAAACCCGGACAATTTTGGTCAACTAAGCATATCATCTGAAACATGATTTGCACGTATTGTCAATGCCGCTATATACATGCGCTTCATGCCCATTAAAGGCATCTTCTGTTAGTTTAATTACCAAATTTTACCAACATTTCCACATATTTTAAGAATTTCCCCAAATATGGCAAATCTCGGCATGAGATGACCCCGAGACACTCATAATTTTTTATGTTGAACTGCAGACAGTACTGATCAATTCCCAACTATTAGTTCTTTTATTTAGGAAGGGACGTTCCCAT
Organism: Siphonodentalium dalli; assembly: GCA_032622095.1. Lineage (NCBI taxonomy): Eukaryota > Metazoa > Mollusca > Scaphopoda > Gadilida > Siphonodentaliidae > Siphonodentalium > Siphonodentalium dalli. The sequence continues at coordinate 47,801,807 of CP136063.1, read as the reverse complement.
CATTGGCAACGACATGGACAAATTTCCACCAAAATTTCCCCAGTAGATCAACCATCTTCAGATACAGTGGGGTTAAAATAACCATGATTGCTGGGGAACGAGAACAAAGAAATGTGTAAAATCAGTTTTATTTAGCATAGATTTGACACAGCTTCAGGCAGAGGTAGTAGGGATTACATAGGGTCATGTTTGCACATCTCTTAAGGTTAGAAGGAACTAAATAAGTAGAATTACGTCCCTTTCGTTTTTACAGGGTATCTCGAATACGAGTTAAAAAAAAATCTGGCGCGCGATTGGCGTATAGTATGTCTAATAATTTTACAAATTCAAGAAATATAATACCCATAGCATGTAAAAACGTGGGCGTTTCCTAGTCTGAAATGCGTTAGGGTCCAAACAATGGCGGGATATTGAGGCTGTGTATTGGCTTTCGTCAGACTGTCAAATTATGTGCAAAAAGTGGGGTAGTGTGGAAAAAATATGCTGGATTTTTAAAAAGGCGTGGCTCGAAAGGTACTCCTATGTGCGAACAGATGCCGAAAGGGTTGGTCTTTACGAACGCACGATTCGTGCACTTCGGAACTCGAAAATTTAGCGTGGGCGTGGTCAAACGTTAACACTGTGGCCTATGGAAAACATTTAGTTCCTTCTAACCACTCTGATGACTGAGTATATAAAATAACGGATTCGATGGCATTATGTCGCTATACAGGGAAAGTTCAAATTTCAATGTTCTTGATGCCAAAAGGTTGAGTCTCCTTTCAAAATTTATTCAACACAATATACGAATACAATTAATTATTTTATTGTCAATTGTCAGGCACAGCAATACAAAATGAAACGCATAACAAAATTAAGAATGAATGGAACGATGTTGTTGATGTAGTTAAATAATCATTAGAATTATTTCCATCGACAGCAACCTCAAATTTGATATCACAGGATAGTGATCACATCAAACAATTAATTATACGCCAATGTGAGCACAGCAATTTTGAGGCAAACTAATGTGTGCGTAGATAGGGATAAAGTGTGTATTAATATTATCAATGTAACCGTATCACTGTCGTCCGTGTGGTATTAAATAGCTATTATGTATAAACCAGTCTGAACAGAACGAGTACACTCGTACAGTTTCGATTGTTAAATTACCGTTATCTCGATTGTTAAATTCAAGAAATCATATGTGTGTGGTTATGTTCTATGAAATATAAATGCAAGTTGATCAGACATTTCATATATCAGTCAAACTTTGCAAACATACATCTTAGTGCGCACTGGTCGATTATGATTGATATCTAGATCTACAATATAGCTCATAATTACTACTCCCCTCATTTTCAACTACGTTAGTTATAAACGCCCAGACCGGGCGCTGCTCGCAGTGTTGTAACCCCTTTCCAAAACAAAAACTAAATACCAAATGCAGAACAAAATTGCAACAATGAATTTATTGATAAACTGCAAACCATCGGTGCAAGGGATTGATGAGCAATTATGTATAACATAAAATAGAATATATGCCAGTCCCTTCCCAATAGTATTGCCCTCGACTTACCAGCAACTTACCGTAACATACCTGTCCTATTCAGGGCAACATCAGTTACTGGCGATTGTGGCCAATGTTGACACCCCCACCTCGCAGAGGACTCACAATCGCAGGCATAGCTACCACATGGTATAATACACGCTCGGAACACGGGCTCCACTGGTCGCCATGGAGAATCACCACAACATAACGCCTGAACATTAAATGTTATGATAAAACATTACAACTGTAGCGCCCAAGAGGCCGGATCTACACAGTGATATGGTATGCGATTTTCTTGTTATCCTGTTCCCTCTTTTGGTGGTTCTAGAGCTGTCACGAAGTCTCGAACGATATAACACAACCCCGTGACAGACGTGAGTATGTTCAATAATTTAGTTTGTAATTCCAGGAACCATTATCTCTCGTTATTAAAGTGTCCAAAGGAGATTGTATTTCAGTTGTAAATTGAATGAACATCTTTGACTTATTATTCTGTAGCACGTGCATGATAATATTATTCTAACTGGGACAATGACTCGTGAAATAATGCAGAATCGGTGTCTTGTTGTATAACATTCTTAATCACCTGACATCTGGACTTTCGTCCTTTGTTTAATAGTTGGCCAATCAGAATGAACCACATTAAGAAAATGGACTTATTTATCATTATTGATTATAAAATTACAAAAAGGAGACTGTACCTTTTGGCACCAAGAACATTGCGAATTGGAAGTTTGACATAGGACTGTTCTTCCAAAGAAGAGGACAAATAGACCAACTATTCTCCGTTGTAACTGATACATTTGTCACGTCCCCCAATTTTGAGGAAATATACATGTTGCAATGTTACTGGACTGACAGAACGTCTTCAGACACACATCTTGTCACCAGCGTGGATTCTCTTATATATTGTAAGACTCACGGTCACGGCGAACTTCTTCTAACAAACGTCGCACCTATAAGGTCGGTCACCAGTGTGGATCGCCAAGTTGACGGACAGACTGGGAACAACATTGCATACTCGTATGATTGGAACCACCTATGTGTGTTCTCATATGCTTAGGCATGGAACCGGACTAACTAAATGCCTTTCTGGTACACGTCACACGTGTATGGGCGATTGACTGTGATTTCTCTGGTGTTTGTATGATTGGGGGCTATTCAAACCACATCACACTCGTATGGTCGATCACCTGTGTGGCACCTTTAGTCACGGAACCGGACTCACTAAGTGCCTTTTGGTACAAGTCACACGTGTATGGGCGATTGACTGTGATTTCTCTTGTGCTGGTATGATTGGAGGTTATTCTAACCACGTCACACTCGTATGGTCGATTACCTGTGTGGATTCTTTTTGTCACGGAACCGGACTCACTAAGTGCCTTTTGGTACACGTCACACGTGTATGGACGATTGACTGTGATTTCTCTTGGTGTTGGTATGATTGGAGGCTATTCAAACCACGTCACACTCGTATGGTCGATTACCGGTGTAGATCCTTTTGTCACGGAATCTGACTCGCTAAACACCCTTTTATACACGTCACACGTGTATGGGCGATTGACTGTGTGATTTCTCTTGTGTTGGCATGACTGAAAGCTATTCAAACCACGTCACACTCGTATGGGCGATGGCCACTATAATGGATTATCGGGTTGACTTTGTCATGAACATCGTTCAGCGCTCATCAAAATGTATTGAGTCAGTTTATTTCAAAAGCTGTAATTTTGTTATTACAAAAGTGGAGACCTAGTTTTTTTTACTACAAAAGCTGGCGTTTTTTACTTCAAAAGCGGAGACCTCACTTTACTACAAAAGCTGGCGATTTTATTACAAAAGTGGTGAGTTACTTCAAAAGCTGGCGTTTTTTACTTCAAAAGTGGAGACCTACTTCAAAAGTGGTAATTACTTCAAAAAGCTGGCGTAACATGTCCGCCATGCTGCCCAGTTTCCTTTCCCATCACCAGGGATTTACTCCCTGCCATTACTGATCATAGACTATGTTAGGTAACAATGTTCTATTACCATGTCCGCTAATTAACACCACTTTTTAAAACGCTCATTTTAAAGCATGCATTTTTGTTTGGCGTGCATATTCTCAGAGTTTTGTGGACACTTAACGACATAGTCAATTCGATACGTTTAACTCTCGTGTGAGATTGTTATCTATTACATATAATTCGGTAATAGTGTGAACAGTATCCATGGAGTTGGGCCACCAAAAATCGTTACAATGAAGACACACGGCCAGAAACATGCACGATTAGAACACAGGCTGAGTCGTGTAGACTTACACGCCAACACACAGCAATCGGGATCGGTCCCATTGTTCGATACATTTAGTAAATTCTCTTGAAACTATGCATGACGACGAGCAACCATTAACATCATCGGGGAATGCGGCTCAAACACTCGTTGAATCGTCGGGGAATGCGGCTCAAACACTCGATCGTTGAATCGTCGGGGAATGCGGCTCAAACACTCGTTATATCGTCGGGGAATGCGGCTCAAACACTCGTTGAATCGTTTCGCCGGTTGGATAATGATGTTCCTTCCGATATATGCTTGAAATATCGCAGCACAGCTACTAACTTGCTGTTACATAAGAAAATCCACTCAGCGGATCGTTCAGCTCGCACGTATCCATGTGATGTGTGCGGAAAATCATTTGCTCGGATGCGCGGCCTATCGGACCATAAGATGATCCACACTGGGGATCGACCTTATCAATGTGATATGTGCGAGAAAACTTTTATTCGGTCGAGCGACCTGACGAAACATAAGAGGATTCACACCGGGGATCGCCCATTCCAATGTGATGTGTGCGATAAATCATTTACTCAGTCGGGTGCCATGACGAAGCATAAGAGGATTCACACCGGGGATCGCCCGTTTGCATGTGATTTGTGCGAGAAAACATTTACTGTTATGTGTGCCTTGACGGTGCATTACAGAATCCACACTGGAGCTCGTCCATATCAATGCGATGTGTGCGATAAAGTTTTCACTCAGTCGAGTGACATGATGAAACATAAGAGGATTCACACTGGGGATCGCCCATTTCAATGTGATGTGTGCGAAAAATCTTTTACTCAGTCGGGTGTCCTGACGAAACATAAGAGGATCCACACCGGGGATCGCGTCTATCAATGTGATGTATGCGATAAATCGTTTACTCAGTCGGATGCCCTGACGAAACATAAGAGGATTCACACCGGTGATCGCCCGTTTTCATGTGATTTGTGCGGGAAAACATTTACCGTTTTAAGTGCCTTGTCGGCGCATAATAGAATTCACTCGGGTGATCGCCCATATCAATGTGATATGTGCGAGAAAACGTTTATTCAGTCGAGTGACCTGACGAAACATAAAAGGATTCACACCGGGGATCGCCCATTTCAATGTGATGTGTGCGATAAATCATTTATTCAGTCGAGTGGCCTGACGAAACATAAGAGGATTCACACTGGGGATCGCCCGTATCAATGTGATGTGTGCGATAAATCATTTATTCAGTCGGGTGGCGTGACGAAACATAAGAGGATTCACACTCGTGATCGCCCATATTAACGTGATGTGTGCGAGTAATCATTTATTCGGCCGGGTGAGCTGACCACGATGAACCACACCGGTGCTCGCCCGTTTTCATGTGATTTGTGCTGGAAAACATTTACTGTTTTGTGTGCTTTGACGGCGCATAACAAAATCTACACGAGAGATCCTACATATTGACGTGACGTGTGCGAGAAATGCGAGACACAACAAGAGAGGCCATACAGCTGATCGGCCATACATGTGCGGTAACATTTAATCGGTTGGATGCCTTGGCACATTTTCCATGAAATATCAGTGAATCAGCCGAAGATAGTTTGATAAGAACATCCAACCAATAACAGTGTACTCCTGGTAAATTGTCGTGATGCCGGTAACTTGACGATAACATGGCGAATAATGACAATGTCTCATATCCACACATTTCAATGAACAATGATGAACACAGATGAATTGGTCGGGGTCGTTGTAAAGTTGGAATTGTAGATACATGTGATCATCCATCACTACACGGCATCAGTTTCGTTGTTTTTTTGTGTTTTGTTGACGTTGGAGCTCTGTGAATTACACTGGTGCGCACGCCGCATATCCTCTCTTGTAATTGTACATGCATGTCAATGTGCTCTGAAAGAATCAGATTCTGAACAAGTACTGTCAACTGCATTTTCACCATTCTAATATTAATAGCTGCTCGTTGAGTCGTTGTTATTATTGTCACTATTGCTTGACATCAAAGCTTCAGCCTTGTCACAAGGCTTGTGTTCATCTGAATGAAGTCAGACCATTGATTCGATTGAATGGATCATGTCATGATTCATCGATTAATTGGCATGCATCACTGCTCTCGATGAATTTAGTGGAAATTGTCAATGATTAATAATCCTTTTTTTTCGCAGAATTTAAACTTGTGCGGTTATCAAAGGAACCGAAATCAGACCGTCTTTAACAACTGTCCGCAATCGAACAGGTAACAGTCTCGATCACCAAACCAAGCCGGAATGAACTTCAACTTGGGGTAGTCGTCCACAATGCCACAGCGAAAAACGTTCAGCACACTGTTACTGTATGTATTACGGTACATGTAACCTTGAAGGAGTCATCAGGCAAATATTTCAGGCGCCGTTCTTTCACATGTATAATAAAGATTCAAGCTATTATTGACAAATTGTCCACTTGTTGAAAGCAGCTGAATAATATTAATATAATAAATTAGTTCAACAATACACGATGAACGGTTTCGCAGATTATTTTCCTAACTTCTCTTTTATCCTGGTTTTATCCGCTCTCCAAATACGCCACGGTTGTAATTTATGTAATATGTCGTCTCTTTTAGTTCTTTCGACGCCAATATCACGTCTAAATCACTCTGATTTTAGTGATTTTTCCGAATTAAAAATGTCAGCCAAAAAATGGCGTGACAATAATTTGCGTTAAATTTACGTACTCGTCCATAGACGTACCGACCCGATTAACACAGAATGAATGCGATATTATATACATATTAAATGTCAGCAGAGTAAGATTCAGTCATACTGTATGGAGTCATTGCCGTATATAATATGTCGCCGATAAGTATACTATCGAGTTTTGACGGCATGACTGAATCAAGAAAATATTAACCTTAGTAACTAAGGTGTGACTAAGGTCACACTTAGTTACTTTTGGCTACGTTAGTCAAAAATAACTAAGTTACGGGGTTTTTTTTCAGTGTATAATTATAGTAATTTACAACAAGTTATGTAGTTATTTCTTTGAATATATAATTAGTTATTTAGTATTTCGTATACAATATAATATATATATAAGTGCCTCTTAATACTTAAAATGAAAACTACCTTATATACATTTATATACATGTATAGGATGCAATCATGCAGTTTGGTTGATTATTACTCTACATATAGTTGCTACTGCTGGGATCTTCGATCAAAACATTTTCTAATCAAGTTGCATATTTTAGAACAAGAATCTGGTTTTTTCATTTTTGAGAATCAAATTGAATTGCCGAGTTTCTGACATAGCGCTAAATCCATTATATTGCACTTTCATTACTTCATATAGTTAATTTCTCAAATCAGCAAATAACGGACATTTCATTATAAAATGAAATTCATCTTCAACTAGTTTCTGTTTGATCGGACAATGTAAACATATTCGATCTTCAATGGGTGGATATATGCATGTAGAAATACCAAGACGTAATGCAACTGTAATCTTCACCACCCTGCCCACTCCGATAATATGATAGGATAGGATATGATATACAATACACACATGCGTTATAAAATGGCAGTATCACATAGCATGGTATTGCTGTATATTGTTGGCGGTAACATGAACCTGCCGGGTGGTCTTCTCCCTGCATGCTAATTACTGTCCATCATTATAATACTAATACGGGTGATGTGTGTATGTAAAAAGCGAGTGGCTACATGGTAATTTTTGTGTGTATGTATATATGGAGCGAGTGGCTACATGGTAATTTGTGTGTTTATGTATCTATGGAGCGAGTGGCTACATGGTAATCTGCGTGTTTATATTCATAGAGCGAGTGGCTATACATGGTAATTTGCGTGTTTACATACATAGAGCGAGTGGCTACATGGTAATTTGTGTGTATGTATATATGGAGCGAGAGTATCACCATGGATGGGTTGTACAAGTGTTCATTTGGGTGGATATCGCTTCCCACAATAACTCAGAGATATTTTAATCCATAGAGAGGACTCATAGAATTATACATCTTGATGGTGTTCACATATACAATGGGGGACCGTTTTCCTGACATCAGTCAGCCCATTCCGATGACAATGAGACAGAATGTTGATGATATTGAGTCAATGTTGCCATTAATGAGCCAGAGTAACCACATGACATGGCCCCATTCATATCAGCTGCAACATACTGTCCATTGCCGTACAAAAACATGGTCAGAATCCCGAAATTAGTTTTTGGAAAATGTCCATACTACTAATACTGCATCATTTAAAGCTGGATTATCTCTTTATTTGTTTAGATATCGAACAATATTGGTTACCGTTAACAAAGACCAGAAATTGTATTGTGTAATTTTGTTGCAAATTAACGTTAAAGATCGATTATCTCGGTAAAGGTGGATTATCTCTTTAAATAACAAATTTGAAATAGTTGCGTGGGTATAAAATAATAAATATGAACTGAAGACCCCTGTCCGGAAAGGCTTTCTATCAATTAATATTGATTTTATTTCGAATATTTTATTGGGCCCGTTTATTTGGCTATTTTTAGAACAGACCATTCGGGTGATACCATATAGGGATATAGATTATTAGGCCATTCCAGTCCAGCGGAAGTAGGGGTTAACCCAAAATTCTCTGTTATAGTTTGTTTCTTTGCTGATTATTCATGGGGAGGGTCTCTGTAATAATTTCTAGGGTGATGTGGACGTCTCACCCTTGAGCATTTTGAAAAATCCAAGATGGCGTCCAAGATAGCTACCGGATTTCGGTATCTTATTTAATCGGTTAATAACTTTCTCGAATTGAGGTTTAATATGTCAATTTATGATAGGAATCTTATACAATATGTGGGTCGAACTATATTGCAAATTTCCGATGCTTGATTATAAAGATGGCCGTAAAAATGTCCGCCAAATACATGAAAATTGTGCAATATTGCAATATATAGATTATTACAATAATTTGTTTTATCAAAAATACAAATACAATCCAAAGAAATGAGTACAAGGCCAAAAGAAACCAATACGTCGTCAGTCCCGCGAATTTTAACAACAAGCGTGTTATTAAATGATACGAATTGACCATACTGCATCCTCTATCTGAAGCATATGTTTCTAATCAATGTTATTCTCGTTAACATCACAGTGTTTTGTAAACTCGTTAAAACAGTTAAGCGCACCTTGACACGAACAAAATGACGTGCACGTCAAACCAGCACGAAAGCACCCACATATCTTTGACGAGCAAGGCGAATTGCTGGTGCACGAACACCGTATCAGCTTCAGTATGCTATCCGGGGCCTTTGGTATGTTGTCGGCAACCGTGGTAGGAACGAGTTCGTCGCCATCTTTAGACCAACCAAAATTTGTTGCCTCCATATCCGGCGGAGATTCGTCTGATGCATATCGCCAAGTAGCAAATTGAAGGTGAGCACGCTTTATATTTTCAATGAAAGCTTCGGTGGTTGGGGGGTAACGAGTTCAATTTTGGAGCACACGCCATTGACCGTCCAACTTTTAACGACCACATTTTTATTCTTGCTTCTGTTGTGCTCTTACACTTTGGGAGACCATAACACGTCAAAATGAAAGGCAAGACTTCGTCCACTACATCATTTATATTTATATGACTATTCCCGAGCATACTCAAAGGGTGCATTCCACTGCGCAGAATTTTTAGGGCCGAACACTTCCCAATACCAAAGTATGATGCAACGGTGTCGCACCCTGTCAATCCGTGCATCGCTAGCAGATCAGGAATAATTTTGCTATGCGTCTGGTAAGTTTTGTTTATGTCGATCGTAGTCCGCCCTTTAGCTGGGGAAGCCATCAGCACACGTCCAGAAATCTCACCCATGAGCACGAAATGCAGAAGCATTATAAATATGTCGGTGTCATCAGCTAGGATGAGTGAACATGATGTTGAAATATTTGCTACCTGGTTAATGATGACCGTATCGGCTTCTTCGTGTGTTGACTTGAGGTCAATTCGCCGAACTATCAAACCTTTGTGTATTTCCAGAGGCACTGGATCTTCTCCTGTAATGACCAATTTGTGTTGAGTTTCTTTCCAATCGTCAGCGTGTTTCTGAAGGTCTTGGCAGATAAGATTAACAAGCTGTGCTTTGTTATGTGTAACAGTAAGAATTACCATTTGGAATGGCAGTCGGGTAGTTGTCTTCAGTGTGTGCATCCGACTTGCACCTTGGTCTCGTCCGATTCGCGTAGAACCCTTCGTGCTATCTGTAATGTATCGATCAAATACAAGGTAGACATCTGTGGTCTTCATGTGGTTACGAATGTACAATCTAAACCGATTTAAATAATCCTGAACAGCGCCAGGGGATGGCACAGAGAATAGCGCAACCATCCAGAAATGTTGCTTCAATCGGCATGCGCTCTGCAAAATGATCAGGTGTATAATCAACTCTAAGAGCATTCTTCAAGTTGGCTTTTGACTTAGATTCCCTTAGATGACCATCTGGCTCGAACATAGAAGCTGGATATGGAGCGAGTTCGTGAGACAATATGTCATTAATATCTACACTACGGGAGCTGTCATGCAGGCCCATTGCTCTGGCATATATGATTTCGGGGTCAAATATTTTCCCATCGTCTATCTTTATATGCTTGCGGGACAGTGCCATTGTATGCACGTCACGGGATATTTTATTGTGGAATCCGTCTGGCCAACTCTTCTCAAACTCTTGCATTTGCTTCAAACCCAATGCTCTAGAATTGTCAACATTCACAGTTTTGTCGCTAACTATCTTGCCCGAATCGATATTGATAAGACCATCGGGGTGCTGACTTGGTTCAAGGGGATCAATACAAATCTCCAATTTAGCTCGCAAAGCTTCCCTGTCGACAGCATCAAGTTTAATTCTGGACGTCGACTCTTCCTTGTGGTGTGTGTTAGATTGATTCGCATCACAATTTTGCATTGATTCTAAATCTGTTATCAGACCATTGCATGTGTGTAAGCTGTATGCCCAGGTTTTGATGCTCTCTGGCTTTAGTGTTATACCAATTATTCCAGAACGTCCGTGCCCATATCTCATAAATGTAGTTTCGATGGCCATGTCTGTCCAAATTCCATTAAAAATTCCAGTGTTGTGGTGCATTGTGTGCTCGCCCTTCACGAAGTGTTGGCCGACATTTTCGGGCAATGATTCCATTGAACGTAAATAATACAAGGCATATCTGGCATAGTGGATATGACCGGCTGCAAAAAAACAATGGAATCATATCACTGACCGAGTCTAGATGTAGTGGCCAATCCGATTCACGCTCAGCACGTATGTATTTCAACATAAGAAACACTGGTCTCAACAGACAGTCAATCCACAGCTTAGATGTTCTACTTTGAAGTGCCAGTCTGTCCAATGTGGTATCTAGGTCATGCATGCATTCCATTTCGAATTTGCAAAATACAGGACGCAACACTTCTTCAGCCAACATTCTGAGAGCACGAACATTTTGCGGAAATTTCTTTCATGTGAGCATTTTCAATACTCCACCAAACTGCACACTGAGGATTTCCACCAAACCACTTTCCACCACCAACGAGCCTATCGAACCACAGTAACTCATCAGAAGGTGCATGCCCCCGATTCGCAGATACACGTCATTGAACTTGGTAGGATTGTCCCAAGTAGCGTGCAAGGCAACACGATATAACTGTTGGTCTGCAGTGAATATGACAAAAGCTTGTCCAGCTGATCGAGATAAAGTTTGAGCTTTTGTCATTGCAGTTATCATTGTCTGTGAATCTGCTGGTGGTCTGTCTATCAGCGGGAGATAGGCAATATTTGTCTTTAGTCTAGCAGACTGTCCCTGTTCCCGACACAAATTGGTATTGTATCCATTATATTCGGGGCAGTTGTCCTTGTAAATCACATTCTCAAAGAAAGACAAATCGTTTTCACCTGCCCGCCGCCGCGAAACATCTTGGTGGTGGCTGAATTTACCTGAAACGGTGGATTTGGGAACACTGTTCATTACAGGGTCCTTAGTAATTTTGAATTGAGATCCGTCAATTGCTTGTTCATCTATCGTCGTATTTGGAAGGTCATCTTTCTTCAAACGAGGAATTGTCCGATCACCAATACTAACATCACAAGCTGCCTGTGTCATTATCATTGCAAGTGAGTGCGTCGACGATTTCCCATTTGGAGAGCTGATATCACAGTTAAAATTATCGGCTATAATTTGGATCATACCATTGGATGCGTCATTTATTCCTTGTTTCGCTGTATCCAATGATGCTGCCATAGCAGCTGATTTTTTGAATCGACGTAGTTCGTCGTAACTGCATGTAACACGATACTCATACATATGATTAAAAATCAGCTTGGAATCACGTAAAAGCACGCCAAGTGCTACCTGGAGGTCTGTGGCTTGATTGAGGACGATACTTGTGATAATTCTGCCAATAAGGAGTGCAGGCAGCGATCTGTCTAACTTTGTTGATATCGCAGCGAGGAAAGTCATCAATGTGCTGGAAACAGATTCTGCAATGGATATCCTATCAACATGAATATTGTATTCCGATCTGTTGCTGGTAATGTTTTTGCATTCCTCAACCACATGCTTAGCAACTGTTGTAATATGCGGTTCTAAATCGTCTCCACTTTCTTCCTTTACCAATCTCAAAACATTTGCTGTATTTTGATGGAAAGCTAAGACAATTGCATAACCGACAGCAGACAGTGTAAGGATTTCGTCACAAAAGTGACGTTTCAGTTCAGTGATCAACTGTGGCCGTGCCAAAACACACCCGTTGTGGGCTTTATATTCGTTGTGCAGTTCAACAGAATTCCAAATACGTTTCTTGTTGCTCGCGACTACATTGATGACATGTTGTAAAGCTGTATCCACATGAGCAGTCACTGTGTGGTCAGATTCAGTTGGCGTTAGGCATCTGTTCTGGACCAATTTTGTCATACACTCCTTATGATAACGCGCATCAACTGCATGAAGGTCACTCAGCGCACTTCCAATCCTACAACGAGCCTCCTGTCCCCAAACATCCCCTCGAGCATCACATTTTTCTAGTAGCTCTATCCTATATGGCTTTCCCTCTTCTGTGTGAGTCGAGCGACACATATATGCAGGGCGCCATCTTCCTGGGTTTTTATTATCCTTATTAACTATGCACTCTTGTCCACAATACAAACAATGCAATTGGAACTGGAATCCAGAATCCGATCGGCGAGATCTCTTAGGAGGTACAGCAGGTGATGCGTCCCTTCTAACAACATCCAAGTTGGTTTTTGACGTATATCGAGCAATGCAGTTCCTATGAAAATGAACTTTTAAGTTTTCATCTTCCAAACGTCTGTCCTCAAAACAATTGCATGTAGGTGATCGTCATAAACTTTACTTGCATTAATAATAGTCAGAATCCTACTTGTATTAGCATTAACCGAACATAGGTCTGTCGAAATACACCTGTCGCCATACCGAAATTTTAAAATGCACTCTTCCGTCATAGTTCATCTGACATGAGTCTGAAACTGAAAGGAAAGACATTAATTTATATACAAACTCCGAAATATAATATATATCAATCAATTAGTAATTCAGTCATCAACCAAGAGTATAATATGTGATACGAATGTGATTGCCGAGAAAAATCTCACCTGAAACAACTTAATCGCATTCAAAACAATTGTGACATATACAATAAAATAATGATGTGTTAATGACATAACACTCCATAGTTTAATATACATGGGCAACCACATGCAAACTAACCAATTGAGCCACATCATTGCAGCTCCAAACTCAGTTATTTTAGCATATCGTTATATATTTTTTATATTTTCACATATTTGGCGGCCATTTTGGAAGCGATTCTTTATTCATGACACCGACATTCCATATTGGCACTCAGGTAATATATTAGGTTATGTTTAGGGACCAAATAGCAACCGACCGTATTGTTATTTGGAAAGAAAATATCAGCTTCAAACTAAAACTAGCATATTTTGGCAGCCATCTTGGACGCCATCTTGAATTTCTCAAATTGCTCAATGGTGAGGGGTCCACATCACCCCAGAAAACGTTACAGAGACCATCCCCATGAATAATCAGCAAAGAAACAAACTATAACAGCGAATTTTGGGTCAGGCCAAAATTCGACACTTGGCCGCTGGACTGGCTACGTACCGAATGTCAGATGTTCCTGATTGATTGGTTGTATTGTTTTATTCTATAGATATAAGCGACAATGAGTATAAATAACGTTTATTTGTGACACAATCTGACAAGGAACATGACAATCTGCGGGATGGGATGGGATATGGGACAAAACGACAATCTGCGGGACAGAATTTCAAATTGCGTGGGACGGCCGATATCTCGAGGAATAAAGCACGTAGAGGGCTCCTTTTGGTGTCTAACGAAAGGCCCACATTCTCACTATACACACCACACATATTAACCCCGCTACTAATCGGACACCAGAAGTTGCATTATTTGATCGACAACTGACCTAACATGGGATGGAATATGGGATAGAACGACAATCTGCGAGACAGAATTTCAAATTGCGTGGGACGGCCGATATCTCGAGGAATACAGCACGTAAAGGGCTTCTTTTTGAAAAGCCGATATTCGCCCTATCCACACATATTAACCCCGCCACTGACCGGACAGCGGAAGTTGCATTATTCGATCGACAACTGACCTAACATAAAATTTTCAAGATCAAGACCGTGGAGCCGCTGTAGAAATGCATTTTTTACAGCGATAAGGCTATGCCCACAAACTTGGTACTAAAATGAAGTTTATCATCTATTGCACAACAGAAATCTATTAATTTGAGCGAAGCTGCGATTTATGCACACATAGAGACCGATTAACCCGCCCATGCGAAGGTGCCACGAAAAACTGCGTTCGACATTAATGTTCAGAATTTAGATTTCTCGATGAATACGCTAGCAAACAACAATTTTTAGATATTAAATAACGCAGTGGAATAGTGCGCACTCGTTTTAGTTACAATATGGCTGTTTTAGTGCGTATACTGTAATGGCGAACACGCAAACACGCGCCGATAAAAAAAACAGCTAAATATAGACTCGATGTTTACAATTACAGGATCGATTTCAGCTGATATATTCCACATACTAGGGCGTATAGTATATCAAAATGTAGGATTAGACACAGGGAATGTATTTTTTCCCAAATGGGTCCACTACGCAGTGAAATTGTTGCAGAAATTCGCTCCAAGAAAGGGCGATACTTTTTCTCGTAAAAAATAGAATGGCCGACTGAAGCCGTTTTATCGTTCCAACTACGCCGTTCTTAGCAGGACTTCATCCACAAAATACGAATATACACCATCTATCAGAAGACGTTTCAAATGTGGTATTTTAAGGGATTTGTACTCTTCATTTGTTATAATTCGCACTTATTTGTATTTTAGTTGTGACTAAAAGCCCTGATGCCGGAGCCCGGCGTCTAAAAGCCAAGTTACAAAATAGATTACTGGTTTGAACGCATGAATATGTCAATGGTCAGACTGTTGGAAAGAATATCAAATTAAATTGTGTTTATAGACTTAAACACTTACGCGTGACACTCGAATTTTAATTAAATCCATGATTGTGTAGTCTCTCGAATATCACGAACACTGCGCGCACACATTTTATTGGGATACATGCCATCTTTGTCTTGTGTTGTTTTGTTTAGTTTTTTTGGCGGCCAAAGATGAGACGTGGTCTAAAAAGGTGTGGTTGTTTAGATGACGAACAATAGTGGTTACCGTTAACATAGACCAGACATTTTATTGTGTAATTTTTGCACAAATAAGCCCAATGAAATATTCGAAAGAAAATCAATATTAATTTATGGGGTCTTCAGTTCATATTTTTTATTTTGTACCAACGCAACTATTTCAAATTTGTCATTTAAAAAGATAATCCATATTTCAGGATTTACAATAACACTGACAGTTTAATACGATATAGTGATGTTCACTTTCCGGCGATAGATCATTGAATGACAAAACGCGAGCATTTCTTTACCTGTGATTAATTAGTCTCTGAGCTTTGGTCTCAGATAGGGCGCTACATGATGAAGTTCTACATGTGCATATTAGTGAGTTAGGTTTCATAATTTAGTCAGTATACATATTTAGTATATATGACACAACATGAAAGGCAAATACTATTTTCTATAAAATAACAATCACCAGCTCTGACAGCAATATATAATTTTTTCTAGCAATTTTAATTAGGAAACTATTACGTTTTAGCACAGGAATTTATAGGGGAAATTCCAAAACGCACTTAAATCTGCTTAAAGATGGATTATCTCTTTAAATAACAAATTTTAAATAGTTGCGTGGGTATAAAATAATAGATATGAACTGAAGACCTATGTCCGGAAAAGCTTCTATCAATTAATATTGATTTTATTTCGAATATTAAATCGGGCCCATTTATGTTACTATTTTTAGAACCGACCATTCGGATGAGACCGTATTGCGATATAGAGCACTGGGCTGTTCCTACGGCTACGCAACGAATGTCAAATGTCACAGATTGGTTGTTTCTACTGTTTTGTTCCACAGATATAAGCGATAATGAGTATAATTAACGTTTATTTGTGACAAAATTGCACAATATAATTTCTGGTCTCTGTTAACAGTAACCAATATTGTTCGTTAGCTGAACAAACACACCTTTTTAGACCAGAAAATATTCGAAATAAAATTAATATTAATCGATAGAAGCATTTCCGGACAAGAGTCTTCGATTCAGATCTAATATTTTATACCCCGGTAACTATATAATACATGTTTACAAAGAGATAATCCACCTTTAAATGCCAACTTTTTCGAAAATATTATAAATTTGGGACAATTGTGGGTAGCAATGTCGAATGATATATTTATTGCTAAACTTTAAAAGAAAATAATGACAATAAACATAAAGTGTCTCCTGTTAGTTTGTTTTCAGTTTATGACCAATGTGGACCTCCACAATAGGCAACATACGGAGATTATCTTGGTGACCAGTTGAACTAACTCCGAAAATAGAGCCCGTTTCAGTCTTGGCGTTTGGACTATGAAGCGAAATGTAATTCAGGATAATTTCAGGCAACTGGAACCCAAACTAGTCCACAAAGTCCAAGATGGCCGTAAAATGACGTCATGTTGTCAAAGTAAAACAAATTATAGATTGTCATATCTCAAACAACCGTCGTCACCATCACTGGCTATCTCCGATGTGACGTCACCAACGCGAGCTATAACCGGTATGACGTCACAGAAACAAGCTATCGCCGATGTGACGTCAACAACACGAGCTGTCTCCGATGTGACGTCACCGACACGATCGATCTCCTAGTATGTTACACCACCAACACTGGCGATATGCGATGTGACGTCATCAACTCGGGCGATCTCCGATGTGACGCGACCAACACGCGCGCTGTGGATTTTCATATGTGTGATCAAGTGGCTTGACCGATTAAATGATTTCTGACATATATCACAATGGTAAGGCTTATCTCCACTGTGGATTCGCTTATGTATGATCAAGTAGGTTGACTGATTAAATGATTTCTCGCATATGTCACATTGGAAGGGCTTATCACCGGCGTGGAGTCTCTTATGTGTGGTCAAGTGGTTTGACTGATTAAATGAATTCTCGCATATATCACATTGGTAAGGCTTAGCTCCGCTGTGAATTCTCTTATGTGTGATCAAGTAGTTTGAACGATTAAATGATTTCTCACATATATCACATTGGTAAGGCTTATCCCCGCTGTGAATTCTTTGATGTGTTATCAAGTTCCCACTGCGAGAGAATGATTTCTCACACACGTCGCATTGATACGGGCGCTCTCCGGTGTGGATTCTTTTATGTCTCGTCAGGCTGCCGGACTGAGCGAATGATTTCTCGCACACATCACACTGATGCGGGCGATCTCCGGTGTGGATTATCTTGTGTTTCATCAGGTCGCCCGACTGAGCGAATGATTTATGACATACATCACACTCGTACGGGCGATATGCGGCGTGATTTATCTTGTGTCTGGTCAAGTTACCCTTATCGGTAAATGATTTTACGCACATATCGCACTGATGTGGGAGATTCATTGTTTGTGCGTTCCCATGAAGAATCGGGTTAGCGTCTGTCATTGTGTGTAAGTTTTTCACAAAGCAACGATCAATATCAATCTTATATCATTCGAAAAGAATCCCATCAACACATTTTGACTTGATCACGAAGCAATCGATATAATTCCACGCCGAACAAAGGACGGTCACGTAAGTGTTATATTCTTGGATTAACCAATGTGTGGTTTCACACAGCAGATCATGCCACAGAACGATAATCAACAACGTAGCCTATATAATATCGGACAGTTATATTAGAAACAGGGTTGTAATGTCATCATCATCATTATTATTTTGTGATCACGAATCTAAAGACTTTCCGAACAATTTAAAAAAGCATCACATAGCGAAAATATATTACCTGCATCCATTTGTCAATGTTATAAAACACGGTAAACGAGCAAAAACGTTGATCTTGTGTATAGTTCTCATATCGATAGCAAAAATAGATCATGGGATCACCCTCCCGTCCTGATAGATATAGCTGAGTCGGTCTTCTTAACACTAATTGTAATTAATTTCCTCGATGGCAGGACCGGAATTTGGATGCAGGGGCGGGATACCATGGAATTGTTGTAAAAAGTATCTCTCCCTCCATTCAGATTTCTCAAGTGGACATTTCGGGAGGCGCTGTCGTATTATTGGTCATCAAATACATTTTCGAAATTTGCTTTGACATCACGGCACCTTGTATTCTACAATCGTAACAACAACATATATAAATACTGTATATACCGATTTAAATAATCGACGTCCCATATTTTACCGAAATAGCGCCAGGTATACAATGTTTCAAATGGCTATCACCAGAGTGTTTACAAGGGTATGAGCAATAACCATATTTCGCAATAGAACATTATGTAGCTGAGGTGTTTCGGTCTCTATTTGTGACAAGAAAATAATGTTTTGTTAGTTAATAAGTGAAAAACTATTGTTCCCGGTGTGATACTCAAAATTTTAAATAATGGAGCAATAATATTGTTATGAAGATGTAAGCTAAGTCAAAAAAGGATTTAACGCCTTATATAATCACATGCGTGATTCATAGAACATCCAAGCTGTTGTCTCGAATGCTTAGGCTCCAAAACGCGTATCGCAATTTTACGGTGGTAAATTAGCTTGATATAATTACTCTATTCGAACCACCACATACATACTTACATCACGATACAATATCTTGGTGAGACGGGGGGGGGGTCGGAAAATATTTCCAGGCACGTATTATGGGGTGGGTGGGTATCTATCGGGTCCAAAAAGCAGTTTTGTCCATGTGCCAATTTCCATTTCTGATATTGAGTCTTATTTTGATGTGTTTTGAACATAAACAGGTCATATATAGTTAATATCAATGCTACACTATATATAGAGGTTATCAGAAGTTGGACCAGTTGCACAATGGCCAACAATAACCCAAATTCAACTTGATTGAACAAGAAACTGCGCTATCAGTGCTATTGGAAAAAAATTAAATTTAATCAGGATTCCATCTACTGATACAACAAAATAAGAATAACTATGCAGAACTCAGCTGAAAATAAGCAATAAAATGAAAGCACACTTGACCATATGTATA
Organism: Siphonodentalium dalli; assembly: GCA_032622095.1. NCBI lineage: Eukaryota > Metazoa > Mollusca > Scaphopoda > Gadilida > Siphonodentaliidae > Siphonodentalium > Siphonodentalium dalli. The sequence goes on along the minus strand of CP136063.1, from coordinate 47,782,297 downwards.
ATGGAATAAAATAGACTTTTGACAATGTAAAACATAAAATCTTAACATTTAAATTGAAGGCCAGCCGGGCCAGCATGAACAATTTCACATTGTTTTCCATGTTAATGTGGATCAGCTTGTAATGTTAACAAAGTTTTTATCGTCACTGATATCGTGAGCAAAAAAGAAGAGAGATTGGGCTATCCATCCATATGTTATTTCCAATTTAATATTACGAAGCCTATTACTTCAGGCAGTGGCTACTGTCGGATACCCGTTTAGGATACCCGTTTAAGATGGCGGTAAGATAAACGGTAAGTGTATATATTGTCTCCAAGCAGCAATCAACGACATCTTTCGGTGATACACCTTGAACCAGTTATATAGGAATTTGTATGCCCAACACATACGTAACACGCCTTTCTCATGACAGGCATGTGAATTGTTGTATTTGGCGTGTCAAGTCGTCATAATTTTTCGAAATTTTATCGAGGCGGCGAAATGTCCGCTTTTTCATATTTATTTGGCCCTGGGCTCATGCATCCGCAAATTTATGTATTGTTGTGGGTAGATTAGGTCACCACACATCTTCGGAATGCAAAACCGGCGATATTTTTATTGTCTAACTCCGAAAAACGACCTTTGAAAATTTCAAAATGTTCAGGTTCGGATTCGCAACATTCGCGATGATTTTGTTCAGGTTCAGACATAATTTTCGTTCAGGTTCGGACAGGCTGTGAGCCATCAGTTTCAGAAAAACCTAATTTACTGGACTCGTCTTGTAACTTCTGCTATCAACTGGGGACTATTTGCAGATCCTATACATGTATTTAATTTGAAATAAGACAACACGCGCCCTGTTAAGAATGACGCTAAAATTACACTGCGACGTATTAGATCGATGTTGAGTGACGTACGATTGGCCCATGTTGCCATGCTATCTGGGATATTAAACCAGATATTTTAAGTTTATATACATCTTCCCTCATTAAATGTGTTATTCTACGTCGGGCCCATGTTGCAAGCTATCTGGGATATTAAACCAGCTATTCTAAGTATATACACGCCCTCACTACAGCTGAATGGGTCACTCTCACCAAAAAAGTGTTGGAGGGTACACATGATTTCCAAAATGTGCTGAAGGGTACACAGGTTTTGAAATGTCGTTCTAAAGGACATTCAGTTTTCGTATTTGCCATGATTTCTGTTAGAGAATAATTGTTTACGTTCCAATGAATATTAAAATGTACTGAACACAATTTAAGTAATTGTGTTCGTGCCGATCACAAACCCTGTGTACCCTTCAGCACATTTTCAAACCCTGTGTACCCTTCACCACTTTATTTGGTCAGAGTGATTCCAATAATTCCAAGATGGCGGACGCATTGGACACGTCGGAGAAACGGTGACAAAATTTCGGTAATTTCTCATGAGGTAGCGCCTTGAACTTCTCCAAAGATGGCAAGGATGGACGATGAGTATGGCCCGAATTTACCCTTCATTTTGCCTTCTCGCTACATATCGATTATTTAGTTAGAGAGACTTTTCGTTGAATTTATATTCAACTTTGGATACAGTTCCCATTGGTATCCATGTATGGCCCAAACGCTTTGTTTACATTCTGAGAGGTCCATGTTTGAGAGGTCCGCCACGTCGTCCAAAAGCGAAAGTCAGCCCAATGGCATTTGAAACCTGCCCAGCTGTGTGTCATGTCGCCACGCTCAGGACACACGGAATGAACTGTCGCAGTGTCTAATCCAGGTCAGCAATCAAGCTTGTCAACATACCTGTGTTGAGTGTATTGTGACTGGCTAACATATTACGTCATGTTGAAGTGCCCATATGTGTTCGTGTGCTTTGTCTTATTCAATTGCTCCCATTGCAAATAAACATGATGGAGAGTGAATCGCCAAACATCTACACAGATCTGGACACACATGAACTTGTATCAGACCCTTCTGTGGTTTCCACTTCTCAGCCCATACAAACCATAGCAGAACAAACTGTTAATAACTGTACCATAACTGAATTTTCGTCCACACAACCAGTTGTAAATCGTTGTATGCTTCATCCAACTGACTTACCGACCTCATTACAGATTTTGATCGCCGAGATGAGTGCTAATAATGATGCCACAATGTCACTGTGTATTCTAGATGTTCTAAAATTTGTTAACTCAACATCAAAAGAGGATTTCATCCAAATTATTATATCATCTGGGAATCTGGAAACTCTTGAAATCCTGAGACAAAGTGCATTTAGTGAAGCTAGAAACTCTCGAGTGTTTTCGCTTTCATTTGACCACAATTCATCTCTAAAAAGACGAGTTAAACCAAAATCTTCATCTGGTCCCAGCATCGCTGAAAAGTTGAGTAATGATATATACTGTATACTTATGTATTTAGCCGATGAAGATCCGGAAAGTATTTCTGAAATGATTAGTGCGAGTAAATCGTCGCGTGCCATTTCTACTCATCAATCTCAACCTTCAGCATCCGAATCGCATTTGCCGACTGTGTCTTCTTCACTGTTGGAATTGAGAAAAGACATCCTCCTTCTTCAAACTAAGAATGAACACATCTCAACTGAATTCGAAAAATTGACGCCAGAACTAAATGGGTCAATAGCTCGCCTGGAAAGTCGAATAAATGCCATAGAAAATAAACTCCATGTGTGGGAAACAGAACGCTCGATTGAACAAACAAGAGTCACTCATGTTGAAAGTAGCCAAAATGACGTGAACACTCGTATAGCGAATATGGAGAATCAGATGTCTAAAATTCAAGATGAACGAATGAATGGAATGGCCCATCTACGTGATGAAATTTCTAAAATTGGTGCAGATATCCATCGGATATGTTCGAACCTTGAAGGATTCAATCATAATATACACACAAATGCTATGAATATAAGTGCTCTAAGAAATTCTTTCGCTGACATTTCTACTAAATTGAAGCATTAAGATAAAACAGAATCGATTCGTGCTGATACGGGTGCCAAATATTTTGACATTTTGCAAAAAGCTTTTACTAATTTATCTGACAATATGGGTGACAAATTGCAGACAATAGGACACCAAATATCCGATACGTTGAAATCTTCATCTGGTTTTAATTCTCAGAAATACCAAAATAATCCATCCAGAGATCCTCCAGAAAAAAGTCCGAGAAACGTGTCACTCCACACAGACGTGTACCGCATGTATCGCATCAGCGTGGCATCGGCTGATGTGTCAGGTGACATTCAACAAGCCTCTTCTAATCACATAAATGATACTCGAGATCACCATAAACGTTTTTCTCAAAATCCAAGACACAACAGATATCAACAGTCTTCAAACCATCAAAACAATTCTAGTGGTAATACTAATTATGACATTCACTATCATAGAAACTCAAAGCCAATTGTACCCAGGCGACTTTTTGTAGACAATCTAGAGTACGAAACTCGTGTAGCGGACATTGTAGATCACTTGATAAAAAATAGAATAAAATTCTCCGTCGTCAAAGTGATGTATAACTCCCGTAAAAACAAAGCAACTTGTCGAATAAATGCAGACGAGGACTCAGCAGAATATGTGATGAACGATGAATTCTGGTGGGATGGTGTTATTTGCAAAGATTGGACCCCGTTTGGCATTTCTAACGAATTCTCCGCCGACAAAGTTTATGACTTCGACTATGACAGAAACAACAACAACAACGTCAGGGGGGACATGTGGAATAATCACCACTGGGACAGAGACCACAGCAGTCGAAGTCCATCTCGTACCAGACAGTCGAACCTGGACTAGGTCATTCATGTGTACACACAAAGCATTATCAGATAACTATGTCACACACCAATCAATTCACCGCTAAGCCGTCAACGGTTGTTTCTATTGTTGTCATGCTTTCATTACTCGCTTGGAATGCCACAGGCATTATGTCGAGCGCAAGTTATTTACAAGACACACTGGATAAAATGAGAATAGATCTATGCGGTATAAGTGAACATTGGCTTAAACAAGTAAATGTAAACTTTCTTGACTATATACATCGCGATTACGGATCATTTGCGGTGTGTGATTTTACAAAACGTTTACCATTTCAGAGGGGTAGGCCCAAAGGGGACGTGGCATTTCTTTACAATAAAAAGACACTGGGGAACAAGATATCACTTTTAGATATCCATGATGATAGAATCTTAGGAATCCAATTGCAAATTACCGATTGCCAATATATTTATATCTTTCAGATACATATGCCATCAACTAACTACACCGATGAATACTTCAAGGAATATTTCACCAAATTGTCTAGCATATGCGACAGCTACAAAGGGTTGGGCAAAATCATCGTAATGGGAGATTTTAATGCCACACTGTACAAAAATGATCTCAGATCTATCACAATGAAAACATTTTATAAAACATTTGAACTTGTGGCATTGACCGATCCCATAATTTGTCAAAATCTTCGTATCTGCTTCAGGTGGGCATGGATCCGTCATAGATCATATTCTCATTGCGGAAGTTAATCTTCCTGATATCCAGTTTGTCACAGTTTTAGGTGATCATGCCTTGAATGTTTCAAATCACCGTCCCATCTATGCTCAGGTTAACCTACATTAAAATCGCGGATAGCTCAGTTGGTTTGTGGGCCGACCTCTGAGCTACACCTTCGACACGGTCGAGGGTTCAAATCCGACAAAATATCGGTCGGACTTTGTGTCGCCATCTGCATTCCCAGTACCATGGGCATCACAAATCAATCATCGATGCCACGATCAGTGATCTGAGAAAGATTGCAGAACCCATTTGAAGAGTCTCAGACAAAATTTGAAAAAAAAACGTACTGGACTAACTTCGTACCTCTGCTCCTCTCGTAATGTCATTACCAGGGATGACTCTACGCTTGGCACACCGTCGGATCGGGAGCCGACGCTAATGGCTGTCCCGTGTGCAACAATGTGCGCACGTTAATGATCCCTACCGTGGCGAAGAAGTCACGGGTTCGGCAAAAACTTCCTGGAAAAATTATGGATCTACTCGATCCCGTCCTGTAAAAACCAGCCTTGGTCACTAGGACGTAACAACTACAGATACAGATAATCTTTTTGAGAGACCAAAATTCAATTGGAAGCGATTTACTTCAGATCCAAATCAGGTCTCAGCTTATCAACACGATTTAGCACATTCCCTTCCAAGATACACTACCCTCAATCGGGAAAATCTAGATTCGTTTTATGACAATATAGTTGAATCCATTGATAAATCTGCAAAAAACAATATCCCAAAGGTAAAAAATAAACCTTTCTTGAAACATTTTTGGAATCCCCGTCTCAGTGGTTTACACAATATTATGTCATTTCACATAAATCAATGGATCAATGTAGGTCGACCTGCAGATCCAGAGAATGAGCAATATAAAGCGTACAAAGAAGCCAAATGTAATTTTAGACGTGAGTATAGAAAATGCTCATCACAATTTTTATCAACCTTTAACGATGAAATTGATCAAAATGTTAAATCTGATCAAGAAACCTTTTACAAACTATTTAACGCTAAACGGAAATTAAATGGATCAACATCTTGTTCAACCTTCATTTTAGAAGGGTGGGCAACATACTATAAATCAATATTTTCTACTCCTTTGTCGGATGCAGCATTTGATGATATTCATTACCAATCAACTAATGCCTTCATTGAATCAGAATTGGCAAATAGTGAATTGAGCTATATTGACAAGCTAACCACATATCCTGTCACTACTTCTGAAATTGTCTCAATTATTTCCACACTCCCTCACAATAAAGCTAGCGGTTGGGATAATGTCAGCTATGAACATATTATACACGGTGGAGATTCACTTGTAGAATGCATTGCATATCTTTTCACAAATATGATTGATCTCGAATATATGCCCTTTAACGCAAAACGTGGTATCATTTTCTCGCTGTACAAAGGAAATGGTAAGCCCAGAAATTCATTTGACAGCTACAGGCCAATAACACTATTGCCAAACTTGTACAAACTCTTTGAAAAGGTTATACTTCGGAGACTTCAAGCTAATTCCCCAAAGGCGCTAAGCGTTCACCCTATGCAAAATGGATTTCAAAGAAATGTTAGTTGCATAATGTCCTCTTACGCTGTGACTGAATGCATTTCCTACACATCCGAGAGGCAAAGCAAGTTATTCACGTGCTTCTTGGATGTTTGGAAAGCATTCGACACAGTATGGATAAATGGCCTCTTGCGAAAACTCTATGATCGCCATATAAGGGGGAGAACTCTAAGAATTTTCAACATGCTGTTAACAGGCATCAAATGCTCTGTTTCTTTTCAGGATACATTTTCTGAATGGTTCGAAGTCTGCCATGGGGCCAGACAAGGAGGCACAGTTTCGCCATTTTTATACAATATTTTCATTGACGATTTGATATATCAACTAGAAACATCAAATTATGGTCTTCGTGTGTATAATAATATTAATTGTGCTTGTCTGGCTCACGCTGATGACATGGCATTATTCTCACTAACTCGAGTGGGACTCCAAGCTTTGTGTGATGTCTGCATTCGATATAGTAATAAGAGGCGGTACCGCTTTAACTAAAAAAAAACATTCGTCGTAGTTTTTAATGAAACTCCACGTGACGCACGTACCTCTAATAGATTATGGAGACTTGGTGACGATACAATTTCTGAAGTAACTGAGGTAACACATCTTGGTATTCCTCTGAATTCTCAAAATCTCCAAAACAAACTCGTTGAAAATATGACCAATAAAATAAGATCTTCGTACTTCATGCTATCTAATGCAGGTTTATATGCAGGAGGAATTACTCCAGTTAGTTCCAAAAACATTTATGACCATATTGTCTTGCCTCGAGGTCTGTATGGGGCAGAATTGTTACACAATCTTTCATCTAGCAACGCAGAGCGTTTAGAACGAATGCACAGAATGTGTCTGAAAAACATGCAGGGCCTTCACACGAGGACTAGGACTGACATGGTACTCTCCTTAGAAGGTGTTCCACCCATCGAATATTACATCAGAAAGAAGAAATTATCACTGGTATGCGGTCTATGTGCACTGTCACCTGGAAAAAACAGTTAAAGATTTATTCATTATGCGCATACTGGACACTTTAATCGATAGGGTGGACACTAAATCTTTCTCACATGATTTATGTCAAATGTTTCGAGATCAACACCTTTTTGATTACCTGGAATCGTACATATATACTTCAATTTTTCCAAGTAAATTAGTGTGGAAAAAACTCTGTAAGGAATCACTAAGTGTTCAATATACTTCTGAATGGACAACTCGGGTAACATTTAACTCTGAGTTTTCCAGATTCATTTCGGTGCATAATAAGTTCACTATGTCCGAATGAATTCGCATTCATTCTAGTTGCACAACTCCTTTGCCTGATACCAGGCTCTTCTGGTCTTTGCACCCTTTGTAACACTTTATATGTTGATTTGTTATTGCATGTTATATTAGATTGCCAGGAAATATGTGGCGCCATAAATTCCGTTTGGTACAGATTTATTGATCAATTTGGCATTGACTGTTTTGTTCACGTAGATAACTTAACACAAAATCAAAGACTTGAATTATTTCTTGGCAAATTTCCTACTTTTATTCATACAGACGTGGATGCTCGCGATTGGATAAGATTCTTCGTCAAATCAACTAGGTATTTGTGGGACTTATGGACAAGTCGATCGCCCCAACCTGCTATTGGTGAAAACCATACATAGACGTTCATAGACACGACATATATATTCACTATTCAAAAACAACATTGATGACTCGACAACAATAACAATGTTAATTAATATGTGGCTAGTACATATTACATTATAACATACATACGAATTACAGTATATAGATACGACTATAGACAGTAGCTAAGCTCCAGTTCCAGGAGCTTACTGATGTGCGCCACAATACACAGGCATTACTTTAATCCGGCGCCATTTATTTTCATCTCGCAAATCGATGATGACCTTGCGCATGTAAATATGTTGCTTTAGATTTGTATCTTGCCTCACCATGTATTGTTTCTCCTTTTTTTTTCTTTTCTTTTTTTTCACTAATTAAACATATTTTTTGTATTTTTTTTCCCTTTACTTGATGTAGATTTTGGTTTTTGTTTTCATGTCAATTTTGTTTTATACCTTTATACCACATTTTTTTAATTACTTCATTGGTTTTTTTTCTTCTTTCGATTTAATATTTTCTTTTTTCTTGCACTTTCATGTTTGATTAGAGATTATTTTGTATATCTTTATGTAATTGTGTTAGTTTCCTGTGTTTGTCTGAAACTCTCCATGTATGGAGGAAATAAATAGATATATATGTACAATTACCAGTGCTTCTTATAGCACTAAATTATCTCTTCCAATTTCGATAATATGTGAGGCTGTCCCGTTCCCATTCACATTATAGACTATGTTATATAACATTGTTCTATTACGGCGTCCGCTATTTAACACCACTTTTTAAAACGCTCATATTAGGGGCCTTCATATTTTGTTTGGAATGCATGTGATCAGAGTTTTGCGGACACTTACGGTGTCGCCTTTTCGATATCTTTAACTCTCGAGTGACATATTGTATTGAATATAATTTGGTAATAACCGAATTAGGTAGGCCATACCAACAATGTGGACAGGGGATGAGAAACACGCGACGAGGAAAACATGTACGACTCAAACACTTGTTGAATCCCGTAACGTGTTGGATACGCAGTCGTGTAACATGCTGGACGCTGAGTCGTGTAACATGTTGGATACTGAGTCGTGTAACATGTTGTACGCGGAGTCGTGTAACATGTTGGACACCAAGCAGGCACATAACAATGATCGGTCCCATTGTTCTATAATGATGGTAAATACTCTTGAAACTATGCACGGCGCGGTGGAACCATTGACAACAGGGACTGGACGGGAGAAACGCACACCGGAGAATGTATCTCAGATATTCGTGGATTCGTTCAGGCCGATGGACAGCGATGCGAGGGACAAAGACGTTCCTTCCCATCAGTGCGATAGAGGATCGAAAGCTTGCACCGCACCCTCAAATGTGCTGCTACATGCAGATAGCAGTATCCGCTCAGCGGATCATTCAGATCGCCCGTATTCATGTGATGTGTGCGGGAAATTATTTGCTCGTGTGCGCGGCCTATCGGACCATAAGATTATTCATACCGGGGATAGGCCGTATCCATGTGATTTGTGCGATAAATCATTATCTCAGTCTGTTGCCCTGACGAAACATAAGAGGATTCACACCGGGGACCGCCCGTATCAATGTGATTTGTGTAATAAATCATTTATTCGGTCGACTGACCTGATTAGACATAAGATGATCCACACCAGTAATCGCCCGTACCAATGTGATGTATGCGATAAAACATTTATTCAGTCAAGTGACCTGACAAAACATAAGAGGATCCACACCGGGGATCGTCCGTATCAATGCGATGTGTGTGATAAATCATTTACTGAGTCGGGTGCTCTGACGAAACATAAGAAGATTCACACCACGATTCGTCCGTATCAATGTGATGTGTGCGAGAAATCATTTATCCAGTCGCGTGAACTGACGACACATATGATGAGACACACTGGGGATCGCCCGTATCAATGTGATATGTGCGAGAAATCATTTACTCAGTTGGGTGCCCTGACGAAACATAAGAGGATTCACACCGGGGATCGCCCGTTTTCATGTGATTTATGCGGAAAAACATTTACTGTTCTATGTGCCTTGACGGTGCATAACAGAATCCACACGGGAGATCGTCCATATCAATGCGATATGTGCGATAAATTTTTTACTCAGTCGGGTAACCTGATGACACATAAGATGATCCACACAGGAGATCGCCCGTACAAGTGCGATGTGTGTGGTAAAACATTTAATCGGGTGGACGCCTTGATGAAACATGTTAAGATCCACACCCGGTGATCGCCCGTGTGATTCATTCATGCAATTTGTGTGGGAAAGAATGTAAAATGCTGGGTGCCTTGACGGCGCATAATATAATGCAGGCGGGTGATCGCCCATATCAATGTGATGTGTGTGAGAAATGATTTATTCAGTCGGGTGGCCTGGCGAGACTTAAGATGATCCACACGGGGCATCGGCCATATCAATGTGATGTGTGCAATAAATCATTTATTCAGGCGAGTGAACTGACGACACATGTGATGATCCACACCGGCATCGCCCATATCAATGTGATGTGTGTGAGAAATCATTTACTCAGTAGAGTAACCTGACGAAACATGAGAGAATTCACACCGGTCATCGCCCATATCAATGTGATGTGTGTGAGAAATCATTTACTCAGAGTAACCTGACGAAACATGAGAGGATTCACACCGGTCATCGCCCATATCAATGTGATGTGTGCAAGAAATCATTTACTCAGTCGAGTAACCTGACGAAACATAAGAGGATTCACACCGGGGATCGACCGCATCAACGTGATGTGTGCGAGTAATAATTTATTCAGTCGGGTGAACTGACGACACATAAGGTGGCCCACACCTGTGATCGTCCGTTTTCATGTGGCTTGTGCCGGAAAACATTTTTTTTTTTTATTCGGGTGGCCTGACGAAACATAAGAGGATTCACACCACGATTCGTCCGTATCAATGTGATGTGTGCGAGAAATCATTTATCCAGTCGCGTGAACTGACGACACATAAGGTGGCCCACACTGGTGATCGTCCGTTTTCATGTGATTTGTGCCGGAAAACATTTACTTTTTTTTGTGTGCTTTGACGGCGCATAACAAAATACACACGGGAGATCTTCCATATTGATGTGATGTGTGCGAGAAATGTTTTTACTCAGCTGTCTAACAGGTCTGATGTAATTGTCTTTTTTTGCTAACATTAAATTAAATAAAATAAATAAAGTAAAATACAGTGAAATTATTTTTTTAATTATTTTTTATTACATTTTTGCGCACGTTGGCATCTCTCTGAGTGCATTCTAGTTGTCATTTGCAAATAGTTTTCCGACGTCTTGAACGTTTATGTTTATATTTTGCTAAAATTTGAATCCCGTTGTATGCTCCATGCTGTCGACTGTCTATATTGCATGCGTGGCGCTTATGTAGTGCCTGTGGTTGTGGTCATTTTTCTCCCTTCCTTTTGGACCATCGAAATGCCCATGTGCCGCGTATTATGGAGCTGCATGGTTATTGTGGCATTGTCTGTTGCGTTCTTCTGTGGACGGAACTGGAATAGATATAGCTTGTGTGGAGTTGACTAACGAAATTATGTAATGACAGTTGCAGTGACAGACTATATTGCAATGTCTTAATATTAGCGTTGGTGGTATACGGAAAGAGTGACGATGTTGGTGATGAAGATCAAGTTGAGTTATGTGTATGTTTGCCGATTGTTTATGTTGTATTTACAATGCTTTAGACCGATGTGCATGGTATGGTGGACCAACCTGGGATATACCTGGGGCAGGGTGGCTTTGGTGTGGCATATGCACAGCCGTCTTCCCCATATGGCAATCATGTGTTTAAAGTGGCTAGGCTGGGTGGTGGTTGGTTGCCGATGTTGTTGTTTGTGTTAACACCACGGAATTTATTGAATCCACTGTAAATGAGTGGCTGAGAGTGCCCAGCACACATGATAACGTTCTAATTAGTCTGATTCACATATCCACCACTGTGGCGCCCAAAGTGATCAGATGTATTTCCAAAAACTTGGTGGATAAAATACACCAGAAAGTTGTTGATAGAGTATGTGCGTGTACGTGTAGTTCTAGTGACTCATACGGGTGATTCAATTGACATGCGCCTAGAGGATAGATTAAACCAAGACAACAGCATTAAAGGTGGATTATCTCTTTGTAAACATGTATTATATAGTTACCGGGGTATCAAATATTAGATCTGAAACGAAGGTTCCTGTCCGGAAATGCTTCTATCGATTAATATTAATTTTATTTCGAATATTTTCTGGTCTAAAAAGGTGTGTTTGTTCAGCTAACGAACAATATTGGTTACTGTTAACAGAGACCAGAAATTATATTGTGCAATTTTGTCACAAATAAACGTTAATTATACTCATTATCGCTTATATCTGTGGAACAAAACAATACAAACAACCAATCTGTGAAAATTTGACATTCGTTGCGTAGCCGTAGGAACAGCCCAGTGCTCTATATCGCAATACGGTCTCATCCGAATGGTCGGTTCTAAAAATAGTAACATAAATGGGCCCGATTTAATATTCGAAGTAAAATCAATATTAATTGATAGAAGCTTTTCCGGACATAGGTCTTCAGATCATATCTATTATTTTATACCCACGCAACTATTTAAAATTTGTTATTTAAAGAGATAATCCATCTTTAAGTCTCGCGAATACATGTGTTTTGAGTGTCCTTCGCTATAAAATAAAAAAAATTATAAGGGTGTCGAAACGTAACAAATCCATATTAACGGGGTTACTGTGGGTGGAATGCCCGTACAAATAACCACTTGTGGTTCTTTATTTGTAAATGAAACTCGAGGTATGCCATAGAAGCGGAAATGACAATAAACAAAATATCAAACCAATGCAAACATTCAGAACGCTAGCCTATACATGCACAGTAATACCTGACTAAAATATTAGGCATTCTCGGGACTGCATGTAGGTCAACCGCTGCACGTCGAAAGACTGATATTATTGATATGCATGTATGTCAAAAATAATTAACCAATTGTGTCACTGTATGAATAATATGATCGCACGTTACACGTAGTGGAGCAACCACACAAATACATCAAACTGTCACAACAATTTCAATCTATACACGTAGTTTCCAACTGTTGCTGTGTCACGGCATGGGATTTCAAAATGTTGAATATTTTCACCAAAGTTGGAGGGGCGGATTCCGCGGAACACTACAGTACAACCACCCTGCCACCACATCTCTCGTTAAAGCAAATCACACACCTCCATGCCAAACTAAACCTAGCAATTTCCCACGTTTAGCTATGACAAATATAAATGACTACATGAGCGCATTATCCCAAAATATCACTGGGAAAATCTTTCGCACGAACAGTTTCATGGGCTCTTGTCAATAGAAAACATCCCTCGTTTGAATCCAGTCTGTATTTTTTCTAGAAAATGGTCTTTAGAGACGTCTCTTATTGCATTTAAGTGTATACATTGTGGAAGGCAGCTGAATTAGCTCATGCAGGTAAAAAATTCAAACTGATAGTCAAAAGGACATTTGAAAACATGATGAAGAATACAATCTTTCACTAGGTCAAAAGAAGAACAAAAAAAAAAGGAACAATGAAAATCAAACAAACAAACAACACGTTTGTAGGGAGGGATCCAGGATCCCATATTTATTATGTGCATATTGTATATAAACAGTTGTATATGTGTTATGCGTGTTACTCATTAATTTGTGTCGTTGTAATAAAGCTTTGATTTGCGTACTGGTGACTTCAAATATACATTATATACGCTGTTTCCTAACTTCTAACAAAAGAGATTATACGCTGATAGAGCCTCTATTTATGTCCCGTGTTAGTACGGTCAATAAAGCGTGTATGTATATATATATATATATATTATATAAGGCCGTGGCTTAAGAGCAGTATATCGCTCTTTAGCTATATGGGCCTGACACGCTATACCGTTCTTTAGTACCAAACGCTAAAGAGTGGAAAACCACTCTTCATCTTTATGGGTCTGATACGCTTAAGAACGGTGGGCTGTACCGCTCTTTAGCGGTTGGTACCAAGGAACGGTATGGGCCTACCGCTCTTCAGCGCTGTCACTAAAGAACGGTATCCTGCTATTCAGTGACAAACGTCAAAGAACGGGGCACAGGAGTGGTGTACATCGGTATATACCAATATTTAGCTATACATGGTCCTGGCGCGATAAAGAACGGTCTTACATTATCATCCGCACTGCTCGATCTCCAGTGTCCGACTATAAAGAGCCGTATACCGCTCCTTAGCCCTCATCGCTAAAGAGCGGCATACCGTTCTTGAGCCCTCAGTGCTAAAACCACATCCTATATATAGTTGCGTCTATAGTCTAGTGATGTGAAATCAGTGTTTCCGGTAGAGACCAAATGTGTCTGGATTCTGGCCCACAAAGCCAAATGACGTAAATGACGTCATGGACCATGTCATGACGTCTTCGCTGGTTTTCGTTCAGCTAACCAACGAAATTGGTCAAAATGAAACTAAGCTATAGGCCTAAATCACATAGGGATTGTTCAGAAAAACTGAAGTTGGTAATTTCATAACCATCCCGTTGGTCCACTTCCGATTCTGTGATTTCACCATTTCTTTTGAGATATTATTGTTCCCAGGATGCTATGCGAAAGCGGAGCGGAAGTCACGTGATTTTTAACCCATTTTTGTGCGCCGTTTTTCATCGCGTCGAAATTCTGTTTCATGGTATTGTAAAAATTAATGACGTCATTCACGCCTAAACTTGAAAAGCAACAACGCGCCTGCGGCGCGTTGTGGTTGCTAATATAGATTAGTATCCTACAACAGTACCAGTCGTTGTCATTGTGTATTTTAATGTTAACATTGGGCTACATGCCAAATCACATTTATGACTGTATGTACAAATTATATGATTGTTCTTCATGATTGGAGGAAATAAGGCATATATATATATATATATATAAGTGGTATACTGAGCTCGCTATTTTCGCGTCCAATATCCCAATACAATATATTGCAAGTGGAAACGCTTACAAGTGCGTCGCTTGCAATATAATTGCATTATTTCGGGTTAATATCGCAATATTTCGCGCTTAACATTTGCGATATCCCACATTTAATAATGCGCTCAAAATTCTGACATTTATCGAAAATTATTGCATCTTCTAAAATGGTTGCGCATTACACACATGTATCATGGTGATTGCGAACAGTTTACGTTTTTATTTTTCCTCGTAAGTTGTTCACATACTTGGAAAGGGCACCTCGAATAACATCTTGGTAAAATTGAAAAAAACAAACAAATTGTGAATAGTCCTCGGCCTAACATTCGTTTCATGGATGCTATGACATTTTGAGAAAAATATACTTTAGTGTAATTATACATAACAAATTATTATGTTTCAAATTCTCAAAATCAGTTGATTTCACAGGAAAGGTATCGTGTTTATTACTGTTTTAATAGAGACAATAAATTATGTCAGTAATTATAAAAAAACAAAGAATTTTTGTTTTCAATTACACCGAGATTATGGGAAAACAATTCACGAAATCCGACACATATGCAAGTCAATATAAAGGCTATAGTACCCTACTAGAATCCACCGTGTAACGTTGAAACCGATTACAATTAATAACTCTGTATTATCTTTCGCTTTTGAGCGACTGGAACATGAACACTCTTTATAAGAGAAGATCATTGAAATTATTGCTAGGCTAACAAGTTTTGAATTGTTTTCAGCCTAGCAAAATTTCCAATGAACATGAATAAAGAGCGAGTTTACTGACCGATGTTCAAGATTGAAGCGTAAAAACCATACATATTTATTTATTAAAATGTATAATTTCAAACTAGAAAGATTACATTTAACTACTGTGGTTGTAGTTTGCTATTGAAAATTACGTTTTGTTACTTAATTGCAATGGCAGCGGTCTGATCGCATGCATACAATCGTGTATTTATATAGGAATCTAATGTGTAGCCTACCTGTTGACTTCCAAGTTGCCATTGAGAAGGGGCGAAATGCCTTTTTTATAGTAAGGCTTAAAACGTACGGACATCTGCAATACAATGAGCTGTGACGATTCCGTCTGTTGCTACATATATCATGTCGGTCAGATGACTGGCTACATGGCAGGGCATCGTTAAACACACAATAATATGAAGAACGTCGATCAAACTCAGTTTTGAAGTTCGTCTAATTATGTACCGCAATTTACGGAAACAACGTCGGAATTCTCGAAAAAGAAAAGCAATGGCCATCCGACCCTTCTGGATATATCAATACACACCCACACACGACCGCTCATACCTTCCATACTTGCATTTACACTTAACACGTGCCAATTCAACAACTCACTATATACATCCCACCATTACAACAAGAACACTCGCTATATACCCGCAGACTTGCCAATGGCCACCCAGCTTACTCCAGGTATGCATATGCACTTCAATAATGACCGTACAGGCATTCCATGTTCACCTATACACATTACCCATAACCATAAAATCACTCCCTATTTATACACACACCCCATCCGTGATCATACAGACAACACATATATACATATACACCCACCACCAATCCATGTATGCCGATTCACCTCACAAATGACCATACAGGCACCTTTGTAAATCTATACATCTCACCATGGACACTCCACTCATAACTTTGAACCGAGGCGACAGCGGAATCGCTACACGGATTATATGCAGTCATGGAATGATGATCATAACAACAGTTCACCATGAATGAAATACGAATAAGTTCATTGAAAACTTCAATGAAATCCGTCAACGAGTTATGTCAGAGTTGCGACATCGTTCTTCTACAGGAACATTGGTTGATTAATGTTTACTGATATATGCATGTGCAACATACTCATATATGGACCAACAGAGTCTGAAATAAAGATATATATATATATATATATATATATAGTTACCATATAGTCACTCATTGTATACCTACTCACATCATTCATTACCATACAATAACTCCCTGTAATCCTATTCACCTCACCTATGATCATAAAGTAACTCCGTGGCTGCCATCTTGGCATCCACCCTGTATCCAATTGATCAATTTTTATCCTAATGGGTCAAAATAGCCACAGATTATGGCTCATCTCAGTTCCGTCTCAAAGTTCTGCCCATTTCCTTTCAATAATATGGCCAGAATCACAAAAGAGGTTCTCGGCAAAATTCCATACTGCAACTTTAAATTGAATTTGTCATGCCCCATACGGAACCGGGATAACCAGAATAGAATATGTAGTTTTTTCAGTTAATGAACTAGCATGTATGATACCAAGTGAGTCATAATTTTAATAATACTGTTCGGGATATATCAAACAAATCTACTTTTTACCAATTTGGTTGCCATTTTGGATGCCATCTTGAACAATTTGATCTATAAACACCGTAGTTTGATACATTTAAGATATACCGAAATAATATAACATTTCATACGAAAGATAGTTACATTTTACATGAAAAAATGGTCCAAACCTGAAAAGTTAATTTTTGCCTTAATTTATGTCAAGTTTGTGAGAGAAAAATCCAATATTTCAGCTATTGTGAGTGATAACAATAGTAATGGTACATCAGACATGTTAGTATTCAATGTATAGAATGCAGAATAACCAATTTTATACATCAACTACAACCTGTAAGCGATGTCATTTTGAGGCAAAGTAACAATTTTGGTTCTAATGAGCTAGAATATCCATATTTAATGACATGCCTTACTTACACCATTAGACTAAACGATGATAATACTTTTTTCAGGAACGAATGTGAGGCAGCTGGTCGTGAAGTTAAAACAAGAACACATCTCGCAGTTGGGTGGAAAAAACAAATTACGCACTTACAGGTTATTCAAGGAAGAATATATTCTTGAACCATATCTCATGTGTACGAAATCACAAGAAGCTCCAGCATATTTTACTAGACTTCGCGCGAGTAATCATGTTCTAGAAATAGAAAAAGGGATACACAGATGACCTAATACACAATTAGAAAAGCGAATATGCCCTGTATGCAAACAGAATAGAATTGAAATGGATATACATTTTGTCATGGAATGCTATGCCTATAAGGATCTCAGACATAATTTGTTCGAAACGATTGAAAGAAACGAACCGAATTTTGACAAGATGAACGAAGCGAACATATTTTTAAATATCATGAAAAACAAGCATGGGAAAATAACTGCTTATGTGTGCAACATGATCCGGTTATTCTTCATTAGGAGAAAATACCTCATTAGTAGTTGAAGATTGCAAATGTGTCATCAATATTAGAAATTAGCTATATTATGTTTGTTATTATGTTGTTTATATGATCTATTATTCGTTATTTTCAATTGTGCAACTGCCATAAATTGGTGTATTACAAGAAATATATCTATCTACATTACAAAGTTCTGTTCATTTCTTGTTGAAATATGACTAGAATCCCAATTGTGTTTTTGTTTTGGTGAAATTTTATACCGCGTTCTGTAAAATCGAATTTTTGAGGTATCGGAAGGGCTAGAACCCCAATAGTTGCGCCGATGGGGTCATTGTCAGAAGGCTTCGGTCACATTCGTAGCCAGCTTTTTAAATCGATCACAAATGTAGCCAGCTTTTCGCCGGCGATCACATTCGTAGCCAGCTTTTCTAATTCCATGCTTTATATGGCGCGAAATATGACGTCATCGTGTTCGTGACTAAAATATCGACGTCATGCTCCAAAACTTACTTCGTTTATCAACTTATATTGGAATATAATTTGAGCATCTAACGACATTGATCGGAAACCTCAGGTTATTAGATGAACTAATATCAAGTTAAAACTTATGTTGTTTTTCATTCATCAACTCAGAAAAATGAGACTAACCTAATCGTGTTCATTGAGGCTCGCATGAATATGAAAATCTGGCTACGTACAAATGTGATCGCCGTAGAAAAGCTGGCTACATTTGTGATCGATTTAAAAAGATGGCTACGAATGTGACCGGAGCCTTGTGACAATGACCCCATCAGCAATAGTTGCACATTTCATTGCTACAATGATCAGTTAATATAGAAAAATACAAAATAAAGTCACATATCTCAACCAGTTCCAAACAGCATAAACTGATTTAGAAGATATTAGTGAAAAAACGTCATATTTTCAACTTCCGGCTGCAATTTTGGCGGCCATCTTGGATGGGGAGTTTCAGTTTTGCCATATAAAAGTGCCATTATGTCTTAGCGTCACGAAATTATATACATTTGTATACATCTAGATTTTCCTGATATAATTTGCATCAAATTTACTTAGGACCTGCAAGTCTGAAAAACGGCGGACATGATGGACGCCATCTTGTCTGAAGTCAACACGGCTACATTTATTTCGTGTTAACATTGTTTAAAGTTGAAGGACATAATAAGAAACGAAATGAGTGGGGTGAAGTTAAGTTCAAGGGGGTTCAAGGGTACCCGAATTAAATGGATTGCTCGGTTTATTTCAATTCGACTAGATTATACATGTATATCGTCATGGAGGGGAGTACAATTTCTGGGAGGAAGTGATGTGGATTGTTTGTAAAATGGCAATCATGTCCAGTGCAGCAACTCTTTGATAGATATTCAGGTCTATAGCATGATTTTTCTATTTGTGTGATTTAGATAAACGTGTTGTATGCATGGAGTGATTTGGGACGTTTTCGGTGTGTTTTCTGATGGAATATATCCGTTTTACTGGCTCCACACAGTGCCGGTAAAAGTGCATTTTCCATCTTAAAACCTCACCGATAAACGTCCTATATCACACCAGGCAAGTTGAGACAACATGTTTGTCCTCTACATATTGTACTACCATATCATGAATAAACTAACGAGAACGCTCATATTTTATTCTTTGTTCTGAGAAAAATATTCTGCACCCAACATATCTATGACTTGACTAACATCCATACGTCGATTTTCAGGCTATTAGTGTGGACCCCTATTGAGATAATGGCCACAGGAACATCATTAATTATCTCCTGTCTGACTTTGCTCAACTATAGTTTTCGTGTTCAATCCTGAAAACTAATGAGAACATTTTAATGAGAATTTACGCAGCATGATACCGACCTTTGTGACTTTTCGATGCTGACAATTTGTGAAATATCCTTGGGGTGTTTAGAGCGTATATGCTCCCGTTGCCCGATGCCGATGCACATTAAACGACCATGGCTCGTTCATACATCCATATATTTGGAAGAAGGTAAAGATGGTCGCTAATTACATGAATTGCTGATCGAAAAAAAAGTATACCCTGAAAAATCTTTCCAAAGTAATATCAATTTGCCAGTTAACATATAACATAAAGGCTCTTTATTTTACCAACTCAGTAATAGATCAATAATCACCCAGCCTCAAAACTATTATATTGTTATGACATTTATTGCTATTAATGTGGGACCATGCTCTTTATTCTTCCATGCTGCTCTGAAGACAAATCTGCTCAAACTAACCGGTGACTTGAGTAAGTCTTTCTGTGAGTCCATTAGTCCAAGTTTTCCTCGACGTAAACGAGCTAGTGGAAACGGTTGGGATAATGCTGGTTTTACGTCGAAGTCTCGTGTATATATCTTCCTATATCAGACTTTGCGCCCAGATCCATTGTGGGATTTTTTGTCACTTAAATAGATTTTTAATATTGGTGGTTAAATACACAAAATGCCAACAATCTTAGTATATTCTAAAATTTCTTGCAAAAGGTAGTTGCAATTTTCCAGCTGTTTTCAATCGTTGATACATAACATACACACTCTTCATTTTTGTCTATATCATTAATATATATACATTTGGCTATGGCTTTCTGAAACATATGAAGTCCGTATAAAATTAAATGACCAAGAACCGGTGAAGATATACGTCAATTTCCATGTTATTAGTGCGGACCCATATTGAGATAATGATTCCAGAAGCACCGTTAAAGACGTCCTACCTGACCTGACTACACTACTGTTTTTTTTTTTCGTTTTCGACGCTGAATACTAATGATCACATTTTAATGAGGTATTTACGACGCCTTATGCGTCTATCCATTATCCTTTACTCAAAATGTGATAAGATATCGGTTTCGGTCATATTTTAGATCCATATTGTTCCATGTGGCAAGAAGACTCATATACGCGGAATAATTCAGATATTGCCATTTTGAAATAGAACAAGATGGAACTAAGAAATTATATCCACTTGAGTTATATACCACTATTGTTCCAGTCCCCAATTTGCATGAAAGCAAATGGAACAAGTCAGTTCTCAGCACAACTCGCTTTCGCTGTTTTACGGCGTTATTGTCGCTTGCGACAATGAATTTCGTGACAGGGAATAAAATTAATATTTATCGCGGATCGGGTCTCAAAAGTCACGTAAACAATGTAATCTCGAGCTGGGAACTTCACGTACCGATGAATAAATCATTAAGCAACAGGTATGAACAAAGAAATATAATCCCCGCGTTATTTTTTCGACTTTATAATGTTCCCTGTCAAAACTTAAAAAAAGTTTCCGGGTTTTGTATTGGTGGAATATGAATATGAATATGAAGTCGGGATTTTTTTTACCCTGTGCCAATGCATTCTCTTATATATGCGAGTCGACCATAGGTCGCCTCGCATATATAAGAGAATGCATTGGCCTAACAATTTTTTATCATGTTTTTTAAATAAATGTTTCTTACAATTTTTAGGACATAAAATAAAACACATCCATTACCCTGCAGGGAGCCCCACACATATATAGAAGCATATAGAAGAGTGTCGTCTGCTCATGTTTGTCTGGGGCTGTGTAAAATTGGTGAAATTATAAAATTAACTAGTTAGCGATATAAACAAATATGGCGAGATCATCGGCGGGGTTAAACTACTAAAGTCGAAATTACGGCTCCTGTATTATCTCTCAAGTTTACATGTATTCAGCTTGAGTAGAGATTCATGGCATGATCTACGTCCACCCTTGAAATCGTATGTCTGTCATTTGCAAAATTAGGTCCACAGAGAGTGAATTTAATGACGATACCACACACAGCGGACTAACATCACTAAATTCACCATATGGGAACCTCATTCTGCTTAGGCATCATCTTCTGGGTCTCAAATTACCATTGTTTTTGTTATTTTTCCCTTCTGGAAAGTTTCTATATCCTCTAACTTTCAGAAAGTACAATGCATAATTGAGGAGACTAATGGGTGAACATCACCAACATCAAGTGGCGAACTTCAATCTGATCCTAGGTCTCCCATAACAGTTGCGACCTAAGCAGAATGGGGTCCCATAGAGTGAATTTGGTTGCTCTGTGCGGGATAGCGCCACTCAATTCAGTCAATTCACCCTCTGGGGACCTCATTCTGCAAATGACAGACACACTATTCCAAGCCTTTTATACGTCAACTACACAGGAGTCACGTCCGGTGAGCCACATAAGGCGTCAACCAGTAAATAATGCTTCTATCTCTGTGAGGCACCCTGTGGGGTATGCAGTCTGTGGGCTACATGTATGCCGACATCATATAGGTGCTTGTAACGCAAATAGGTTGGTAACGTACATAATGTCGCATTCATATTCATATACACTATGAAAGAATGTCAACGCCTGCATTAACTTGTGGAAATTCCATAATGTACATGGGAATACCTTGTTCCGGCTTGAAATTGGGGGAATTTTAAGGACCTATCACACGCATGTTTTGAGAAGAATTTGTGGGTATTTAAACGAGTGGCGTACTCACATGGATAGGGTGCTCAAATAGAAGTTGAGAATAATCTTGTTCAAAGTAGACTCTTTTTTACGAATATTAATCGAAATTGACAACACACATCGTGATTCTTATAATTATCCCCTGCCAAATGAAATTTGCGGGGGATATACATGTAGGATATGAGTTCCGTCTGTCCGTCCGTTCGTCCCGAATTTATAAGAGTCATAACTTGAACAAATGTCAACGGGTTTCAAAGATTTTTGGTATATAAGTTCACCTGACCATTACATAGAATGAGTTCGCAAGCCAGGTCCGGTCGGATATTTTTACCGGAGTTATTGGACTTTGTTTATTATTTTTGTCGAATTTAGCAAATAGCAAATAGACGACGTCACAGGGCTCATTTCCATAAATCTCAACGGATTTCAAAGATATTTGGTATAGGAGTTCACTTGACCAGTACCTAGAACGAGTTCGCAAACCAGGTCCGGCCAGATATTTTAAGCGTACTTATTGGACTTTGTTTATTGTTTTGTGTGCAAATGGACGTCACATGGCTCATTTCAACAAATGTCAACGGATTTCAAAGATTTTTGGTATATGAGTTCACATGACCAGTACCTAAAATGAGTTCGCAAGCCAGGCTTTTTGACAAAATCCCACCTCTTGTTTAGCACATATTGAGAACGCAAACATTATTGAGAATGCACTTCCCCAACGGCACAATACCGCCGTCTGCGACTGCTTGTTAATTACATGCAATGACTCGATGGCGAAATAATTTATGTTAGTTTATCGACGATAGATGCGTCCCGAATCGAGATGTAAATATTTACAATTGAGTGTAATTCGGACGATGTTTTCTATGGAGTGGTATGGTCGATTTCCTTCAAATTTTTGGCAATATTAGAAAAACGTTACACTTCTCCAGTTGGCATAGCGCCCGAATACTAACTTATAAGTTTCACGCACCCGAACAAGTACGTAATATGTCTTTAAATGGGAGATTTTATTGTTCTATTTTTAAAACAAACCATTTAGGCGATACCATATTGCGATATATGTCATTATGGTGTTCCCATAGCTATGCTCCGAGCGTCAAATGTCCCATATTGATTGTTTGTATTGTTGTATTACATAGTTATAAGCGATGATGAGTCTAATTAACGTTTATTTGTGACAAAATTACACAATAAATTTCTGGTCTATGCTAACAGTAACCACTAATGTTCGTTAGCTAAACAACCACACGTTTTTAGACCAGAAAATAGTCGAAATATAATCAATATGTATCAATAGAAGCGTTTCAAGACAGGGGTCATCAATTCATATCTAATATTGTATACCCCGGTATGGGGTAAACTATATAATACATGTTTACAAAGAGATAGACCATCTTTAAAATGAACGGTTAGATTATACTTAGATTATTATCACCTAAGATGTCGCTCTTGCTGGTGTATATTGCATACTGTATTTATTTATTGGGTAAAATCTATTAAAAGTGACAAAACATCCCACCATTGGATCTTGACGTAAAGACTGCTACATAAAGTTGTATACACGGGACTTCGGTGTAGAACCAGCATCATCCCAACCGATTTCACTAGCTGGTTTCCATCGTCGAAGAAAACTTGGACTAGCGACTTGGGTTGAATATCCGTAGCATTTACTGTTTGGCCATGATGACGCATACGTGTGTCTTATGGAGAATACCCATAACATTGACCGTGAGCCTATACCGTTTGATTTAAGTTGCCAAAAATTGGCTGAGAGTTCGACAAATACATGTAGCACGTCCAGATTAAGTTTGTGTGATAGACAATGAATATATGAGTAGTAAATTCCGATGTGTCCTCAATACGTGTGAGTATATCACGTGGAAGATGCGTAAGCTGAAGCAATAAGATGTTTCTGTTGTCTGACATTTATTTGCATCAATTATTAATGCAAGAAACACAGTGCACAATCATGGGAACCCCAAGATAACATCTCGAGATCTCAAGATATTATCTCGAGATCTCGAAATATAACTTGAGATATCCACTTATCAATCTCGATATCTCGAGATCTTATCGTGAGATCTCTTGATGTTAACTCGAGATGTCGAGATAATATACTTATAAAAACGCCTGCTTTGCGTGGCATTTCGATCAATTACACAGCGCTGTAGCAATGCATAGCAAGTATA
This sequence comes from Siphonodentalium dalli, assembly GCA_032622095.1. Classification (NCBI taxonomy): domain Eukaryota; kingdom Metazoa; phylum Mollusca; class Scaphopoda; order Gadilida; family Siphonodentaliidae; genus Siphonodentalium; species Siphonodentalium dalli. The sequence goes on along the minus strand of CP136063.1, from coordinate 47,757,688 downwards.
CACGCATGTCATAAATGAACAACGCAATCAAGATGGCCACTGGGACGTGAAAGTCACCATTGACAAATTATATACAGCCAATGAAAAGCACACCCAGTGTCCAATTGGTACAAATCATGGCGCATTTTGCCAACATAAAGTCGTCCGACGAGTTAAATTCCGGCAAAGCACACAATTGTTAAAGATGGATTATCTCTTTAAATAACAAATGTTAAATAGTTGCGTGGGTATAAAATAATCAATATGAACTGAAGACTATGGAATCCTATTAGGGCCACTTGCTAATGGCGCTTTCGGCGCGCGCCGAAAGCGACAAAAAGTGCGCCATTAGTCACGCGCCCAAAGCGCCGAAAGCGACAAAATGTGCGATATTAGCGCATGTTTCGGCGTGTTACTAATGGCGCACTTTTTGTCGCTTTCGGCGCGCGCCGAAAGCGCCATTAGGCATACTATTAGGTCCACTCCCTAATGGCGCGCGCCGGAAGCGACAAAAAGGGCGCCATTAGGGTATGTTTCGGCGCGCGCTGAAAGCGCCGAAAGCGACAAAAAGTGCGCCGTAACGGCGCACTTTTTGTCGCTTTCGGCGCACTTTTTGTCGCCTTCGGCGCGTTACTAATGGCGCACTTTTTGTCGCTTTCGGCGCGCGCCGAAAACGCCATTAGGAAGTGGCCCTAATAGTATTCCATAGAAGAACCCTGTCCGGAAATGCTTGATTTAGAATTAAATTCGCGTTCGTAACGCCACAACGAACTGTTGCCCGCCCTGAATGAACTGTTGCCCGGTTTGCAATCACGGTCAGCTTTCGTGACGTCACGAGTGAAATGTTGCCCGACCGAGCGAACTATTGACTGGCGCTGAGCGAACTGTTGACTGGCCAATGTATTGGGTAACAAAGCAATTATTTCATGTGTCTTTTGGGAACAGGCAAAATTGTTGTCCCTCGGTATCAGGAATGACTATCGAACTGTTGCCCTCGGCCTTCGGCAACAGTTCGATAGTCATTCCTGATACATCGGGACAACAATTTTGACTGTTCCCAAAAGACACATGAAATAATTGCTTACTGTTGTTCGTTGGCTAAACAACCACACCTTTTCAGACAAGAAAATATTCGAAATAAAATCAATATTAATCGATAGAAGCATTTCCGGACAAGAGTCTTCGATTCATATCTAATATTTTATACCCCGGTAACTATATAATACATGTTTACAAAGAGATAATCCACCTTTAAAAATGGATTATCTCTTTAAATAAAAAATTTGAAGTAGTAATAAACATGAGATGAAGACCCCTGTCCGGATAGGCCTCTATCAATTTTTTTTTTTTTCTTTTCGAATATTTTATTATGAAATGGGATGATTAAATGGGATGGGTAAAAAATAATAAATATGAATTGAAGACCCCTGTCCGGAAAGGTCTCTATCAATTGATATTGATTTTATTTCGATTATTCGATTGGGTCCATTTATTTGTCTATTTTTAGAACAGACCATTCGGGTGATACCATATTGCGATAGAGAGCATTATGCTGTTCATATGGCTACGTACCGAACGTCAAATATCCCAGATTGATTGTTTGTATTGTTTTATTCCATAGTTATAAGCGATAATGAGTATAATTAAAGATGGATTTTCTCTTTAAATAACAATTTCAAATAGTTGCGTAGGTATAAAATAATAAATATGAACTGAAGACCCCTGTCCGGCAAGGTTTCTATCAATTAATATTGATTTTTATATCAAATATTTTATTGGGACCCTTTATTTGTCTATTTTTATAACAGACCATTCAGGTGATACCATATTGCGATAGAGAGCATTAGGCTGTTCATATGGCTACGTACCGAACGTCAAATATCCCAGATTGATTGTTTGTATTGTTTTATTCCATAGTTATAAGCGATAATGAGTATACTTAACGTTTATTTGTGACAAAATTCTTGTCTCTGTTAACCGGAACCAATATTGTTCGTTAAGTAAACAACCACACTTTTTCAGAAGAAAAAATATTCAAAATACAATCAATATTAATCGATAGAAGCATTTCCGGACAGGATTCTTCGATTCAGATAAAATATTTTATACCGGGCAACTATATACTACTTGTTTACAAAGAGATAATCCACCTTTAACGTTTATTTGTGACAAAATTACATACTAAAACTTCAGGTTTCTGTTAACAGTAACCACTATTGTTCGTTAGCTAAATAATACACCTTTTTTAGACCAGAAAATATTCGGAATAAAATTAATATTAATCGATAGAAGCATTTCCGGACATGAGTCCTCGATTCAGACCTAATATTTTATACCCCGGTAACTATATAATACATGTTTACAAAGAGATAACCCACCTTTAAATAATTGCATACGTATAAAATAATCAATATGAACTGAACACCCCTGTCCGGAAAAGGCTTCTATCAATTAATATTGATTTCATATAAAATATTTTATTGCTTGTGACAAAAGTACATAATAAAATTTCTGGTCTCTGTTAACAGTAACTACTGTTGTTCGTTAGGTAAACAACCACAAGAATATATTCGAAATAAAATCAATATTAATCGATAGAAGCATTTCCGGACAGGAGTCTTCGATTCAGATATAATATTGTATACCCCGGTAACTATATAATACATGTTTACAAAGAGATAATCCACCTTTAATATTAATCGATAGAAGCATTTCCGGACAGGAGTCTTCGATTTAGATCTAATATTTTATACCCCGGTAACTATATAATACACTGTAAAAAGGACTGTGTGGCAGCTTCCACACAATGACTGTGTGGAGGCATTATCTGAACATAAATGTGTACACAATACACACATATGTGTGTATCACCCAATATCCACACATATATGTGTACATCACCACACATATTTGTATGTGACGTCGGTTTTTTTTAAATTTCACGTGGTGGTCACGCGCTCGTCGTTGTTTCGTACAGGCTCACAGGCTGCCGTAAAGTGTACACATGGAGTCTTGTTGATTGTGGTGGATCTCGAAATTCGATATATTGGTCGGTCTCTTCGATTATTTCTATAGTTAAGGTAAGATTATATTTAAATTGGCAAGATATTCACCTTTGTGAGAATTTCCGTATCTTTTTTGTATAAAACATGATTGAACGAAATAATAAACTTGATTTGGATTTTCTGATTCATCAATTCCCTGTCGCATAGTCATATATTTACATTTTAGAGTTGTGCGTTTATCTGGGTTTATCTGTTGTTTCTGTAGTCTATATGAAACACATCTTTCCGACAAATTCAACTGTGTGGTGAAGACATTTACTGAACAAATGTGTGTTCATCACATACACACTATATATTATACAGCGTGCTTTAAACCAGAACCACAATTTTATTATTTTGCACGGTAAGGTTCTCATGTTGATAAAGTAACGACGTTTTTTGTGTTTATATGGAATGCAGATGAGAGGAAATATATACTGAGACCAGTGACGTGGCGACAGGGCGGATATTGGGAAGGGTGTGTCTATAACCCTATCCCAAACCTCGGTAAAATTTACTAAAAATTCCAACAGTTGGAAATTTCATGCCTGACGCAAAGTTACAAGTTTTACACCACATGCATTATAATAGGTTGAAATTGTTCTCTTTGTTTGATTTTTCAACCAGTAATTAGTGGGAAATTTTTAGTTTTTTTTAGACAAACTAGCATATTTTTCTACTTTTGGTAAAACAAAAATGGCCTCAAATAACCATCGGGTGGAAGACTTCTATTTGGTTGGAAATTCTAATAGTTGGAAAGCTTGAGGTACCAATTGGAAAATTCAGAACGAGAGGGGGGTGTGCAAATATAATTCTACAAATATGGTTCAAGGGGGATGGTGGGGTGTACTTCGACATTTGAATGTGGACACCCCACGCCCCCCCCCCCATCAACGGCGACCACTGAGCCGCGTCCATGAATGAGACTTGTGGCTGTCACTGAAATGCCATAGTCGCATACTACGAAGTTCTATATGACATGTGGCACCCGGAATCACACAAAATGTGTGAAATTGGTGTTTCAAATTAATTTAATTTGAATATGATGAGCATCACTGTTGCAATAAACCTTGAAATACCACAATGGACGATCAATGTACCAAGGGAAACAAATTGTTGGGTGGGTGGGTGGGGTATTTATTTGTCAATTATATTGGTGGTTTACCAAGAGGATGTGAAAAATTAACATGCATAATTTGGCTCCTCTGCTATGTATAACTTGCGTAAATTTGATTACCGAGGGAGGGGCCGGGGGGGGGGGGGGGTGATGTCGTATATCTAATACATATGTAGCCACCGTTTGTGTCCAAAACTTTAAATTGTGAAGAATATTATGTCATTCAATAAATGTCATAGCAAATAATGAACTTAGAAATAATCTAAAATTATAAATACTGCAGAATAGTGAGATGTGTCATTAAAGTATTATTAGCATTTGGACTAAGTGACGTACATGGTGAAGAGTTATCGTTTATACTATAAAAAAGGGGTGGGGGGGGGCTATGAATGTATTGTGTTATATATAGCTACAATTCCTTATGTAAAATTGCAAATTTCCCGTGTCAAGATTGCGCTTAATGAGGCATCGATCTGGCCATATAGATAAAGTAAAATATATTTATAAATTGTCCGAACATTCATTATGTGAAGCTATAATGAGTAGTACATGTATATATTTAGTATCATTCAAAAACTATATTCCTTTCTGAAAATGCGCTCTTTAATGTATGAATTATAATACTGTTATAGATGTACATACACTGTATACTGTAAATAATATTCCCAATGGCATGTTATAAACAAAATAACTTCTCTGCTTACAGGTTCAATGGTGAAATCATGGCGGTCACGCGGTGTAACGTCGATGTAAATAACAAGATATGGACAAGGCTGCCTTGGCAACGACGCAGATAAACTATAATCAACCAACCAAGAACCACGGTGGAATGTATGAGTTAGACACAAATTCCACAATCAATGATTTTGGTATACATATGATGTCATGTGCTGTAATTTGGTTTCTGTGCAAGAGGCGATTACATTCAAAAAGACTATCCTCTTTGGAGCCCTTAATTTTCTTGTATAGTTCAAGGGATCTCAGAAAGCTTCAGTTAGTTTTAGAGCTTGTTCTTCTACACACGTGAGGGTGAGTCTGATGTAAGACAGCCAAGCAGTAGCAATATATATGTATATATAGCAGAGACTGACTTTCGAATTGTTCCAATACATTCAAGTTGAATGAAAATTCTAGTTATTGATGTGAAACCCATTAATGGAACTGAAACATGCACGCTTATAGTTTAAAGGATGACCAAAATATTACGTGAATGTGTTAAACGGCTGTTTGTTTTGTGTCTTTGTATTATTGAAATTAAAGACTATAGCTATACTATATCATTCGACAATCACGATTTCTGCTGTGTACACAAAAGAAGGCCGCGGACCCCCGGGATATGCATGTTTGCTGTTTGATAAGTTAATATTCGAAAACGTCCAGCGCAGCACGTCAAGCATCAGTAGACTATAACATTTCATATGTATGGCGGGAAAAAAAGGTCCAACGATAGCCGAACTATATGTTTGGCCAATAAATATCGGTAAACACTCTTCGTTGAATATGATTTTTTTTTTGCAGGATTAGCAGCCTATTGTTTGGATCGACCACACTCTTTTGTACAGATGTAATGAACACATATGTGTTGTCTTGCCCAACAGCATTGTGTACAAGAACAATACAAAATAGTGTAATGGCGGTGAACACTATTGTTTGGATCAACCACACAAATGTGTACGCATGTGATTAACACATATGTGTAGTCTCGCCCAACAACATTGTGTACAATAACAATACAAACGTGTGTGGTAGCGGTGAACATATTGTTTCCTTAGTGCAAACATATTTGTGTCCATTCAACGAACAAATAAATGTGCTGGACCCAAACATCTTTGTGTGTGTCAACTACACAACTTTGTAGGTCAGTAACCACACATAAACTGTTCATCTGCATCCACACATTCTTGTGCGCAACTTAGCACACATTTAATGTGTGTCTACAAAGAACAAGTTGTTTTGGTCGATCCACACAGTATGTTCGCCACCACCACACAACAGATGTGTGGTCATTTGCCACACAATTCACCACACAATGTTGTTGTCGATCAAATGGCTACACAAACTGTGTGGTAACTGTGTGGTTCTACCACACAGTCGTTTTAAGAGTGTACATACTTACAAAGAGATAACCACCTTTATACCCCGGTAACTATATAATATATGTTTACAAAGAGATAATCCACCTTTATACCCCAGTAACTATATACTACATGTTTACAAATAGATAATCCACCTTTATACTCCGGTAACTATATACTACATGTTTACATAGAGAGTAATCAATTGGTTTCGATGATTACGTTACATAATTCACGAGGGGAGCCGGTTACCCGAGTGAATTATGTCACGTAATCATCGAAACCAATTGATTATTCTGTTTATTATACACTTTCAACCACTAAAATTAGCTAATTCTAAAGAGAAGATGTGACAAAATAAGCCCAGATCTGATTCTCCCATTTTTAACCCCAACGTACAGTTGCGCGTGCAGTTACGCGGATGGACCCATAATTTAAATAATTGTGACGTAACGATACCGATTGACCTCATAATTTGATGCGATTCATTTTTTAAAGTTTCGGAAAGTTTCTGTAAAAATTGTGTTTATTCTGACCGAACAAGCATGGCACTTGGAACGGGATATTGTGAAGATTCTGATGGTGTGTGTAAATAATGTTGGTTCATACAGGAAATGTTTGGAAATCGTGCTAAAAGTAGAAAGATAAGTTTCGAAGTGACGATATTTTAATCATCGACGTAAACAAACTCTCGAAGAACAACACGTGGAAATTCAGCTCGGAACTGGATAAATTTATTGTTCACATGGAATTGTTCATAGTTCTATTGACTGGAATATATATGACATCGTCCGAATTATCGGAGTCGATAATAGGTAAGATTCTTCTTAATTTTACCAGTTTATTAACTGCTTCTGCATCATCGTTAGCAGTTCGTTTCTGTTCAACTTCAACCATGTTTGAGTCCAAAATCGCGTGCTCTCACCGGTGACGTAATTCACAGGTGTGACATTATCACTTTTAACTCACCAAGAAATCCTTATAAATCACGTCTAAGTGTGTAATAAAAAGAGATAATCCACCTTTATACCCCGGTAACTATATAATACATGATTACAAAGAGATAATCCACCTTTATAACCCGGTAGCTATATAATACATGTTTACAAAGAGATAACCCACCTTTAAAAGGTACACATACATTGGATAAACCTTGTTAGTAATCTTGGGTGTTCAAATCGATCTCAGTAACACGCCGCTCGTGTCACGTTGCGATTTCAGTAACTCACCCCTAGTGTCACGTAAATGCCCAAACTCGCTTGAAGTAAATGTGGGGCGTCTGTTATTTTTTTGGCAGAATGAGGTCACCAGAAGGTGAATTTAGTGACGCTACCAAGCCTGGGACCTCATTCAGCTTAGGCATTATCTTCTGGGAAGTATATATAGTCTTAAATTTACATTGTCTTATTACTTTTTCTCGTCTGTTCAGTTTCTATATCCCCTAATTTACGGAAGATAAAATGTATGATCCATTTGACTTCAGTTTGATCCTAGGTCTCCCATAGTAGTTGATACCTGGGCAGAATGGTACACAAATGGTGAGTTTGGTGACGCTAGCTCGATGAGTGGGATAGGGTCATTAAATTACACGTTGTATGACTTAATGCGCAAGTGACAGAAACACTATTTCAAAGCCTGCTGAAATGGTTACAATCACACTTCATGCCTCCAACGTTATATTATTGATCATGTCAGTGTTAGTTCACTCACATTCTTAAATGAATCTCTAATACCACTACGACAGCTCATACAACACGATAGTGCTTGTGCTGTGTGAGAAAAGTCTGTCCTGACAGGCGCAATAAACAAATATTGTTGTTAATCAATAAAACGAATCGTGGTGCGGGACATTACACGTCTGGCCAATCAGCTTATTAGTTTTTGTCCCGTGCCGGACAACCAGACCTACTTTCACACAACACTCTCACGACATCCACATATTGCTCACCACGTGAATAAGATGCAGTGAATGTTTTTGCGCATGGGAAATTCCTCGTCCGACTAAATACAGGAAGGCATTCGACAAATATTCTGTTTAAAATAAATTAAATTGTGAGAATTCACAGATAAGTCATCGTCGGATTAATTGATTTTGCAACACAGGAAAGTATGTGACATATTATATATATCTACTTAGGGTTAACACTAATTAGGGGTGGTTGATTGTATTAGTAATATTGAAGTATGCAATGTTGTGATCTCCCTTAGGCCAAAGAAAAATAAACATCTGGTTTGGGTTACATGTCAGAAAAAAATAGGGTCGGTACATTTAATATTTTTATTTCATTTTATTTTTATTTTGACATATAGTCTTATGGATTTTCATATCTTGAGCAAGTAATTTTGATTATCTTTGTATAAACATTAATAAAAACAATGCTTCAAAAAATGACTGATAACAACTCATTTTGAGACATTGAAAATATTTTTTTGTTTTTATTTATAAAATATTTCAGAAAAATTTCTTGAAAACCATGAAACAAAATTTAGGGTAGTGGTTTAAAATAGGGTAGGTAGGGAAACCCAAACCACAAGTATTATTTCCTTTGGCCTTATGACAATATTGATAAGTTTCTTTTTAAGTTATGCGCTCGATTTAATTTGATTTTGTTTTTATAAATCCTTCCTCAATAAAACACATGTTTCCTAAACTGCATCTTTGTTTCGACGAATATTTTTTCGGAAGTCTCTCATTGTCTCTGTTAGTTTCGCATGCGTACTGTAAATTGCTTGCGTTCGGTGTGGAGATTTAAACGCCCGCTTAATTTTCGAACCCCAAAAATTTAATTATATTAAATATATGCCATATTATATACAATTTGAAAGAGGAAGCTCAAAACATTGTGTTAACAACTTATCCGGTCCAATAAACTGTGAACTTTTTGCTTTTATTGATATACCGACGATGTATTATGTGCTTAAATTTAATCTAGAATGTACTGCAAAGTCTATTATTTTCAATGGAAAGGGAATATCTCTATAACTTAGTTTGAATTAAGTTGCATTCTGGGAGCGAACCGTAGGAAATGTTTCTATGATTTCAGCTATTTTCGATTACTCTCTTGGAAGTTGGCATCTTCTGAGACGTTCCATATGGTGATGAATTATAGTATTTTAATCATATTTTATGTTATAGATTGTTATTAAAACCGTATGCCAAGGCATTATGAAAATATAATCGTTGACTCGAAAATTAAATGGGCCTTTAAAAAATAATAATTTTTGGAAAAATTAATATTTTCGCCGTTTCGTAACTATTTGAACCAAAATTAATGCAATCGAGGGACTATTGTTATTGTACTAACATGTACAAGTCCCGAATTTTCTTTAAATCTGAAATATTGAAAAAATATAAATTACGCTGCCAAAAACTTATATTCTTGATTTGGTGAAAGAACTTAAAACAAGAAATATTTATGGAGAGTATACTTAGAGCATATTAACTGATTAGTCTTACCATCTGTAAGAATCGTTTTCTTAATGAAATTTTCAGAAAATGTTTTGTTAGAATTCATAGAAACAGATTATTAGCATAAGAAACTTGTTTTCGTCTCAAGAAATAATATATTGAACCATTGTAAAACATCTAGAACTGTGGGAGTATACATGAGTATATTTCGAAAATTATTTTTGTTTCCCAAAAGTTCTCAGATCTCAAGAAGATCATGTTCATTTCATTATCTTGACACATTTTTGCAGTTGGAAGTATAATATTAGACTTTAGAACCGAGTATTTCTTTGTTTCCACACTTTAAGAAATTACTCTGGCATTGTTTTGAAAATCATTTTCCAAGCACATACATTTTAGGAAGTTCATTCTGTTCTTTTTTAGGAAAAAATAATAGGAATATAGAGTATTATTTGTACAATAAAAAAAATATTGAGAAATTTGTTCACAGTGATTACGGAATTCCGAACAATTTTATTACATGATCCGGCCCTTATTCCTTATTATAGTGTAGGTCGCGACTATTTCGGTTATATGCGCGCATTTATGTAATTCAACTCCAAATAGTGACCTACTGCAGAGTAAAAGTCGCTTCTGCAAAACGCCGGCTTTGTTTTGATAAGACGACGTCACGGAAAAATAATTTTGAATCGGCGAGATCATGAAAAGCGACGTTCCGTTCTTATGACGTCACAAGTTGAAGACTGTAAATTGTTTGTGTAACCAGGTGTAACGTTGATTAAAATTGGCGGACGGAGCATGCATTTCGGTGTTAAGCTGTTCTATTTTTGTTGTTGTCTGCGACATTGTGATTTCGGATTTGCGATAGACTTTCTACCGTACACAGCCATCGGAGTTTGAACTGTCATAATTGTTGATCAAATGTCACAGAACCACCAAATGCCGGCAACAATGTAACATTCTAGAAATAATTTGGACGGTGCAGAGAGATTGTATAGCACTACTCTCGATCGGGATCCAAATAATAGCAGGGGTGGACAAAAGTAAAGGGGGGGGGGGGGTCCATATAAATAAGAGTGCGGGGCGCAATATTAATAGTACAGGGGGATTGTGTGTGTTTCTGATAGACTGATACCCAGTTGCCCACATAATTCAGAGAAATAAATTGATACCATAACTAATTGATACCTTAACCACTGTAGAATATTTGGTACGGTACTTTTTCGTGATTTAGTCCACATTTGTTGTTGGCCATTATAAATAATAGCCCTATTAGTCCGGGAGCTAATAGGGGTACCCTTGCACCCCCCCTGGGACTTAACTTCACCCCACTAGTCTTGTTCCTTATTGAATTCTTCAACTTTTAAGCAATGTTAACAAGAAAAAAAAGTGGCCGCAGAGACTCCAGACAAGATGGCGTCCATCGTGGCGGCCATTTTTTTTATATGCACCAGGTCTCTTTGATCGCCGTTATAGTAAAGATGATGTCACATGCGGTCTTGTTTTTCGTTCGATTCGTTATGGTAATATACAACCCTTACAAATTAGCCAAAAATCCGACACAAAAATCCAATATGGCGGCCAAGATGGCCGCCGAAATGTGAAAAATTGCTATTTTTCGGATATTTCACCACCTTTCGTTTGTCTTTGTGGGAAAATGTTGGCACCTTGACGCGATTTTATACATTTATCGTCTAGAAGAGTCATTGGCGAACACACGGGGACCATAATATATATTCCTTGACGGATATTTTTGTCCGATATCACGTTTTCCCAAATGCCGGTATAATCCGGTCAAAGCCAAAACGACGCTAATAACGCAATGTCTGTTTCGAATCAATGAGTGTTATTGCTATTATTACTCAAGCCATGACTATATATGTGTAGGAGATACTCGGGCTAGGATTCCTCTTATACCTGAGTTGAGGAATATTCACCCAAATCCAAGATGGCGGCCAAAATGGCCACCAGAAATAGAAAAATCACCGAAAATCGCTGATTTTAACATCAGTGAGAGTTATTGTCACGACAACTCCACACCTGCTTACTATTGAGAGTTGGGAACACTTAGTTGAATAACTTTCCTTATATTGCATCCAAATAAAAGTCCCCCAAATCCAAAATGGCGCCCACAATGGCCGACAAATTTTGAAAAATCACCGAAATTCCCTCATGTTCACATCATTGGGCATTATTGTCGAGAAAACTCCACACATGCTGACAGTTGAGTTGTAAATACTGAGGTGAAGTAATTACCTTTCATCCCATGCAAGAAATAGTTTTCCAAATCTAAGATGGCGGCCAAAATGGCGACCGATATTTGAAAACACGCCTACATTCCTTTACTTTCTTACGATGAGCGTTATTGTTTCGCGAATTCTACCCACCATCACATGTTGGTATGGAATATTGGTATGAAGTATTCATTTGAGTTTGTCAATTGATACTCAAGGTCGAGATGGCAGCTAAACTGGAGGCCAGAAATTGAAAAGAAATCGATATATTCACATACAAATTTCAACTTTTTGTCATAGTATCGATATGTATGGACGAAACTATACACAAACCATATATTAGTTCAACTTAAAACGTATCAAAACGCATAACATTGATCGGGTCCTTCTGGAAGTACGAAAACCCACACTTAATATAGCGATGTGTCATTTCGAAATCCATTTGACACTTCTAATGGTCGTAACCGTAGTTGCGCCGAATAGCCACATTAGAACAATTACCTGGTAAAAGATTCTGATTTGCCACGTCCTTAATGATCTGGACCAGTTTCCATTTCTTTGCCTGATAAATCTAGGTCGCTCACACCGACAAAGTATTCAACACTTCATGTGAGAAGGGTCCCTTTAATCATAACGTTTCAAACAATTAATTTCCCGGTGTCTGGCTTAAGATTTTAGATGTTTGCTAAATATGGGATTTGTTCGTCATCTTGAACTAGAAAGGCATATGATCGATAAGTATACAAGCTTACAGAAGGTCATCTCTATGTATGTCTTTCTTTCTCATACCCCGTGGGGATAATGACATGTATACATGGCGAACTTCCCAGTTAACTAGTCACTTCTCAATAGATGGTTCAACTCACAAACTTAGCGAACGTATTGGCATACGTGGACAACTTCGGCAGTGTTTCGGCGGTAGCTAGCTGTCTCATTCCCTTGGACAGAATGATGCCTATCTGCTAAGGAGAAGACCATAATGTACCGACTACCAACACTTCTTGATCACGATCCTAAGCAAACTGTGTGACGTCCCGCAGTCGTCTCGTCGAATAGCTCCCAGCAGAGAAGAACAATACTCGCGGTGCTATTTTGTGGACATGCGCCATGACAGTGGGAATGAAATGGGCCACGGTATACAACCCTACACCAGGTGCATGTTTCAATATAGAATGTCATGCGTGTTGGTCTTTTTTGTGTGGTAAGATTGTATTTCCACATCCGTCTCAAGGCCGTTCTGAATCAACATGACCAGACGTATAATTTTGTCTGGATAATACTATCCTAGCCAGTCGGATGGGCTAAAGGATAATGTCTTTATGGAATGAAGGTATGCATTGTTGTTATGATCTCTCAGGGTTAGTGTCAGATGTGGACGGTATTATTCAAGAACATGTCAGGAACTGTGGTGCATTTATTTCACTGTGTGTTTAAAGAACAATTTATAGTCTCGATGGCAATGGATGTGGACGTTGGTGAACGTGACCTTTATGATCATATAGCTTTATATTATATAACTTTAGAATATAGTAGTTAAGATGTCTCATGCAGGACAATGGTTTTGAATGGTGATGTTACCAATAAATCACTTGGTGTACCCAACGTTGGTTAAACTCAATGCAAGATCTCATCAAAGTAACATTCCTCTAGATGTTCTTCGCGTTGAACATGTCACCCTTGTGTTGATGGCATTGTACTTTCTTGAACCATACCGACCACCACCCAGCGTGAGTATGACATATTATCGGTAACTATCAAATGCATCGTCCTGAAGACTACATCCCAGTCTGGTGGGGCTTATATAGTAGTAGCCAATGGTACACGTCTGGTTCGTTGATTAAGAACGGCTTCCAAGCGGATTGAAAAATACAATCTTAGCATACAAGGAAAGCAAAGCCACATGAGATCATGTCTGAATCTAAAACATACCCAAAGAAGGGGCGGTGCAGTGATTGTCCAATTTCATTTCCACTATCATGACACATGCCCACAAACTAGCACCGCGTGTATTGTTAGTATCTGCTTGGATCTGTACGGTGAGACGATTGATGGACGCCTCCAGGACTGTTCTTATGATCATGGTCAAGAAGTGTGGATTTATTATGCATTATGGTCTTCTACGCCTTAGCAGAAAGGCATCCGTCAAATGTTAGGCTTTCAACATTCGAAGCCATATACAGAAGTTGTCCGGCTACGTCAGTACGTGAATATGTGAATTGATGAACCATATATTGAGAAGCGGCTGGATGGGAAGATCACCAGATGTACAGTTTGTTATCCACATTAGATAACCAAATCTGAAAAATACGCAGATAGAGAGATCCTTCTGAAAGCTAGTATACGCATCGACCGCATACCTTTGTAGTTTATCACGCAAGATGACGCTCAGATCCCATATGTAGCATCTGAATTATACCATAAGCTACCACTAATAAAGCTCGCCAAGAATAAGGATAAGAATTCCCAGCTTTCGAGACAAACACGTGAGCTTGACACCGGCATATGTGTTGTTTGAAACATTCCGATTAGTGAGACCCTTCTACCAAGAAGTGTAGAAAACTGTGTTGGAGTGAGCGAGATAGATTAATGTGACGAGACGGATGCTGATCCAGATAATGCTGAATGTGGCAAATCAGAATAAGCTCAGGTACTGTTGTTTTGATTCTTGGAAGTCATAATATGACTATTCGGCGCACATTCGTCCAATATTTGTGTTTAAAACATTACTAAAATGCGTGTTTATTTCCCACGCCTGTCATCTCTGTCGCACAATGAGCAAAATGTGACAGAACACCGGAATATTTGCTCGCTAAGCACGTAAATATTGCTCGGGAGAGCACCACATTTCTAGGAATAGATCCTCCACAGTGGTTTTACTTAAATATTCCATAGTTGTAAATTTTGCGTATACATATATAACTTTATAACACAAGAGAGGAAAGGTGACGTAGTTGGGAACTCGTAGCTAGGCAACCCTTTCGCCGAATGAAGACAAACAGCAACACCATGCATTCAAATTTAAAGCTGTATAATATGTTCATAATTACATGTATATGAATAGCATAAATTGCTGCATATTAGATTAATCACTCGTAGAAAACAGACACGACAGACATGACTACGATATTTATAAAGCAGGGTGTCAGGACTCAGGGTTCTGCATGCACACACCCCACCCCCCGTCGAGGAAATATACAATGGTGAATTCGGTAGCTTCTGGGATAATATAGCTCCCCGTGTATGTTGGGGGTCATAGCCCCGGTCATAGCCCCGTGCGTTGGGGAAGAGGCCATCACTTGTATTAACACCAATAGAAGACTGACAATGATTTAAACAGAACGTCGACCATTTGAGTTATCGCGCGAATAATTATTTTAAGCGGCCTGACGACTTCGTCCCAGTTAACGGCTCTTCAGTGGTTCAGAGTTTAACTCACTGTTGTCAAACACAGTCGCAATGATTGGGCTGTCAGCGGACACATATTACACGGTGTGTATGATCCATGTAAAACGCCAAATACACGATATTTATAGAGATTACATGCATGTGTGTATCCACCCTTAGTGTAAGATATGACTTAATACTTTAACTGAATCGAGAATCTGCTTAAACATGTGAAGATCCCCACAGAAGAATCTATTTTATCTGGGACCATTTCTTTACGCGGACAAACAACGCATAGTTACGCGAAACGCAATCGCATGGTTTCAAGTAACATCTATTGACTTAGGTATGTTTAAACTTGTATAGAGGTTGTGGGTCAATTAATAAATATAATCTATAACTCGTCCTCAGGTTATGGCGAATATTACAAAACCAAAACCAGTAAAATAGGTCTGGACCTCGCCAAATGATCGACCAGGACCCAATTTACAGGACGCGTTTTGTAAATTTCACTATAAACTGGGGACTCGTTAATTGTAGATAATCTCTATCACCTACAAGACATGTATTTCCTAAAAGGCATCCAACTGCAAAAATATATTCTAAATTTAATATAAAAAAATCGCAATATTGTGACGTTAGTGACTAAGAAATGAAACTTCAAATATATGTTGCCTGGTTATAAGGGAGAAGTTTTGGAGGGTGATGATATGGGGGACCTGATGGGGGGGGGGGGGGGGGGGGGGTTCTTGTGTCGGAATAAAATCAGGTTTCCATGAAAACGGCATCAACTATTTGGAGAAAAGCTGAAAAAGCGTACTGTTGACAACCAGTGAGCCAGGGTTGGGTCAATTACATTGAAATGTAATTAATTACAATTACATTGAAATATGTCAATTACAATTACATTTGAAATGCAATGTAATTAATTACAATTACAATTACATTGGTTCAATTACAATTACAATTACTTTTGGCTGACATCATCTGTTTAAACACAAGGCTCACTGAGTGAGCCTTGTGTTTAAACAAATGATGTCAGCCCATAGTGCCATCAGCAGTGCAATATGACACATAGGGTCAAAGTCAATTGTAACGGTATTTTGGTCTATTGTTTTATTAATTGTCTAATATTTCGCTACCCATAGCGCATTAGTCATAACACGAATCCCCATCATAACGAGGGCACCACCATTATGTCCAATTTGATATATGACCAACTTGATACAAGATGATCACTGTCAAAATGTCACAATATTTAATTTATATATAATTACATTTTAAGCGGGAGGGGGTGGTGGGAAAAGAAATTTCAGGCACGTATGCTGATTTTTAACTTTCGACCCTTGCTTGGGACCCACCCACCCCGCGTCCATATTTATTCCCGTTTTCGGCAATTTTTTCCGACCATTTTTGGACACCCACCCCATTTTAACACTAAAACAGAGATTTTCAGGGGGAATTCACTGTAAACAGCTGTATATGAATTTATGTGCATACTATTTTGTCATGGATCTTAACATTGACATGTAAATAGGAACAAGTCATTTTGGGGCCATTTGGCCAAAAAAACATGGCTGCTAGCGGCCATCTTGTATTTCAAATTTGGAACAAAATACAACGCGATAACTCTCTACACTCAGTTTAGCAGTTAGAATTACATTATTTCTCTCATTCTAAGGTGTTTTAAGCCTAACTCATTGCAAAAACAATAAACAAAATTTGCAGTAAAAACATTTTGAGTTGCGGAAAAAAATGTTTGTTGGTCCCATCGACCACCCTCCCACCCCGGCATACGTGCCCGAAAAAAAATTTGTTCCCACCCCCTGTTTTAAGCACTATAATTTTTATAGTATTTGTGGCAATACTTAAGTCACGTACATCACCGCCAATAGATCATCAGATTAAACACGACTTTGCGACTTTAATAACTAAAGCATGATATATACTTCACATATATTTTGCTTAGTTGGTGGAAACATTTTGGATAGGGTGCCCGGATGTGTCTGGACATAGCATTGTTTCCATGGCGACGGTTTGAACGACGTTTGGTACCGATAGGAAAGCAGTTAGTTAATAATTATACTAGCATATTTATTATGGTTTATCTTACAACAATAAACAAATCACCAAACAATAAAATGGTAGAAGAGTTGCTTCACCAGAAGGGGACATCATAAGAGGATTAGCTATGTAAACACCACCATCACACTAATTATTGGTAGTCATCCACCCATCGATGGTAATGTTACCAGATTAACTATATCTTAATGAAGGTCTTAGTTAATTTTTCCGAAATCATATACATATCACTAATATAATTCTATTGTTATAGATTCCTAAAATGAATGGTATTGATTGACCGATATTTTTCAACTTTATTGAGGAATTAATAAGTGACTTGCCAAATGAAAATATATTTTGCCAAATGTGAATTATTTTTGCCATTGGAAAATTTGCCATGTGGTGACTTATGTTTTGAGGTTCTTGATTGCAGCTCCAACATGACTCAATTTGTAGAAGTTATCGCGGCTGTCACCTGTTTGGCATGGATGGTGAATGGCAAATCAACAATTCTCCGTGAAACTCAAAATAGAGCAATCAGCACAACAGATGACGGATACCTTCAATCTGTCCAATCTCACAGCTCCCTGAAATGTGGCCGCCGATGCTCGTCACTCGATGTATGTCTGTCTGCGTCGTTCAATAGAGCGACGAGCGAGTGTCGCTTATCTTCACACTGGTATGAGGACCCGGACGGCCAGACAGATCCAGACCCGGACAGTGACTTCATGCAGAAGGTGAGGACAATTTTGTAGTACACTAGTGCTGATCTCTGTCCTCCAGAGCACAGAACGACCACCCAAGTTTTACGCCAGAATGGCAAAATGTGCACACTAACACAGGGGGATCTACTACGTTCAGTGGCGACTAATGCCCCTATCGTGGTGAGATTTTACTCTTCTCATCTTGGGTGACAACGTAACCCTCTTGGAAAGGATACTTCTCTGCCCTTAGAATATGTAACATATTGGGAGGGCAATTCTACCCTATTAATTGGTTCCAAAACTTCTCATATTATTTTAAATCTACATTGGGTTGGTTCCACATATATCCCATGTGTTATAACTGACACCAATGGTTCACAGCATCACCTAATGCAGCACTAGTCCAATTTTTAGTTTACCAGAATACAGTTTATTATAGATTTCCACACAGGTTGGCGGATGATATTGATTCACAGTTCACTTTGGCGCTAAATATGGTCTATCTCTTTGTAACCATGTGTTACATAGTTATCGGTGTACAATATATTAGATATGAATCGAACACACCTGTCCGGAAATGACGCTATCGATTAATATTGATTATAGTTCGAATAATGTCTGGTCTAAAACATGCCGTTGTTTAGATAACGAACAATAGTTGGGACTGTCAACCAAAAATGTTATTGTTTAATTTTGTCACAATTAAACGATAATTAGACTCATTATCACTTATACCTATGTAATAAAACAATACGAACAATACATTTGGAACACTTGACGTTCTGAGTATAGCTATCGGAACACCAACATTATCTCTATCCTATATTGTATCGCCTAAATGGTCTGTTCTAAAAATAGAACAATAAAGTGTCCCATTTAATCATCTCATTTTATAATAAAATATTCGAAATAAAAAATATATCAATTGATAGAAGCGTGTTCGGACATGGTTCTTCAATTCGTATTTATTATTTTATACACACTAAACTCTTTAGAGATGGATTATCTCTTTAAATAACAAATTTGAAATAGTTGCGTGAGTATAAAATAATAAATATGAACTGAATACCCCTGCCCGGAAAGGCTTCTATCAATTAATATTGATTTTATTTCGAATATTTTATTGGGACCGTTTATTTGTCTATTTTTAGAACAGACCATTCGGCTGATAGCATTTAGCGATAGATAGCATTAGGCTGTTCATATGGCTACGTACCGAACGTCAAATGTCCCAGGTTGATTGGTTGTATTGTTTTATTTTTAAACAGTTCTTTTTAACGACAGCCTTCAATAATTTATTATTTTTTAATTTTAAATTGCATGTTTAGATAAAGCATTCTTGTTATCGAGGTCACATTATCAACTTGTCAGAGCCTCGATTCACATGGTTTTACAATTTGACAAATAACCTCCATAAACTATTTTTTACAAGTGTTAGTGTGATGACACATATGAGTGCAAGTGCGACATAAGTAAATTGTCACGGTCTACACACATTGTCACGGTCTACACACATTGTCACGGTCTACACACATTGTCACGGTCTACACACATTGTCACGTTCTACACACAAGTGCGACATAAGTAAATTGTCACGGTATACACACATTGTCACGGTCTACACACATTGTCACGCTCTACACACATTGTCACGCTCTACACACAAGTGCGACATAAGTAAATTGTCACGGTCTACACCCATTGGCACGCTCTACACACATTGTCACGGTCTACACACATTGTCACGGTCTACACACATTGTCACGCTCTACACACATTGTCACGCTCTACACACAAGTGCGACATAAGTAAGTTGTCACGGTCTACACACATTGTCACGCTCTACACACATTGTCACGGTCTACACACAATTGCGACATAAGTATCACGATCTACACACAAGTGCGACGTAAGTAAATTGTCACGATTCTACACACAAGTGCGACATAAGTAAATTGTCACGGTTTACACACAAGTGTGACATAAGTAAATTGTCACGGTCTACACACAAGTGCGACTTAAGTAAATTGTCACGGTCTACACACAAGTGTGACGTAAGTAAATTGTCACGGTCTACACACAAGTGCGACATAAGTAAATTGTCACGTTCTACACACAAGTGCGACGTAAGTAAATTGTCACGGTCTACACACATTGTCACGGTCTACACACAAGTGCGACATACGTAAATTGTCACGGTCTACACACATTGTCACGGTCTACACACAATGTCACGGTCTACACACAGTGTCACGGTCAGCATACAAGTGCGACATAAGTAAATTATCACGGTCTACTCACAAGTGTGACATAAGTAAATTGTCATGGTCTACACACAAGTGCGACATAAGTAAATTGTCACGGTCTACACACAAGTGCGACAAAAGTAAATTGTCACGGTCTACACATATTGTCACTGTCTACACACAAGTGTGACATAAGTAAATTGTCACGGTGTACACACATTGTCACGGTCTACACACATTATCACGGTCTACACACATTGCCACAATCTACACATATTGTCACGGTCTACACACATTGTCACGGTCTACACACATTGCCACGGTCTACGCACATTGTCACTGTCACGGTCTACACACATTGTCACGGCGTATACACATTGTCACGGTCTATACACATTATCACGGTCTACACACATTGCCACAATCTACACATATTGTCACGGTCTACACACATTGTCACGGTCTACACACATTGCCACGGTCTACGCACATTGTCACTGTCACGGTCTACACACATTGTCACGGCGTATACACATTGTCACGGTCTATACACATCGTCACTGTCTACACGCATATGTCGATCTTGTTTGTTGTGTGGGGTTGTCTGTCGTGGAAACGTCAACAATCTAGATAACGGTGTGTTCCTTTCTGAATGCATTTTAGTTGTAAACATACCTTTATTCGTGCAGTTCTATTTCGACAGACGCTTATCTCGAAGTTTAACGCCGAACCGAACTGTGAATAGATATCGTGTTAAAGATGGGTTATCTCATATAACAATTTTAAAGGTGGACTATCTCTTTGTAGACATGTATTATATAGTTACCGTGGTATACAATATTAGATCTGAAGCGAAGACTCATGTCCGGAAAGCTTCTATCGATTAATATTCACTTTATTTAGAATATTTTCTGGTCTAAAAAGGTGTGGTTATTTAGCTAAAGAACATTTGTTTGGTTGGAATGATGTACATAAATCTATTAAAGGTGGGTTATCTCTTTGTAAACATGTATTATATAGATACCGGGGTATAAAATATTAGATTTGAATCGAAGACTCCTGTCCGGAAAAGCTTCTATCGATTAATATTAATTTTATTTTGAATATTTTCTGGTCTAAAAATGTGTGTTTGTTCAGCTAACGAACAATAGTGGTTACTGTTAACAGAGACCAGAAATTTTATTGTACAATTTTGTCACAAATAAACGTTAATTATACTCATTATCGCTTATATCTGTGGAACAAAACAATACAAACAATCAATCTGGGACATTTGACTTTCGGTGCGTAGCCATAGGAACAGCCCAGTGCACTATATCGCAATATTGTATCATCCGAATGGTCTGTTCTAAAAATAGACACATAAACGGTCCCGATTTAATATTCGAAATAAAATCAATATAATCGATAGAAGCTTTTCCGGACAGGGGTCTTCAGTTCATATCGATTATTTTATACCCACGCAACTATATTTAAAATTTGTTATCTAAAGAGATAATCCATCTTTAATATGTTTGAGATTGGTGTTTGTAGTATTATGCAATTATTAGCACTTAGTCATTTTTATCGAATATATTATTGAACAAACCTGAGAGTTGTTTGCAAAAAATCAACATTAGTTATGACAATTGACAGAGCTTGGGAAATCATCATGTCACAGAAAATCTCATAGTTGAATTATCTGGAAAAAAACTGGGGGATATTCGGGTCTAATATCCATATGATGTGCTGTAGACGTCACGTGTAGTCGCTTTGTTGATTATAT
Organism: Siphonodentalium dalli; assembly: GCA_032622095.1. Taxonomy (NCBI): domain Eukaryota; kingdom Metazoa; phylum Mollusca; class Scaphopoda; order Gadilida; family Siphonodentaliidae; genus Siphonodentalium; species Siphonodentalium dalli. Next base: position 47,735,667 of record CP136063.1, on the reverse strand, counting down.
AGTTTCGTCTGACTTCGTACTATATTAATTTATTGTTTCCTTTCTGTTCTCTCTACTTTTCGTTTTGTTAATTGCAGGTCTTCTTCTGTCTCAACGGAGGTGCACTGCAGAAAGACAACCATTGTATTTGTCAACCTGGATCCACAGGCAACCGCTGCCAGACAGGTCAGTGAAATATCGACACGTGTATAGCTGTAAAACATAACGGCAAAACATGACATGGATCTGGCCAGTAAATATAAACGCATATAAAGCTTTATATAAATGACATATAACTCTGATCAATAAAATGAAATAAACATCACATGTGAGTGATTTTGCTCTTGTCCTGTATGAACGACGTAAACAACATAGAATGTTGACTGTTACGAACAAAGGTAGCGATAACAGGTTTTGGAAAAATGATGGTCATATTTTCAATGTTTTTCAAAGCCAGAGACATCTACAAGCATACAGAAAGCAAAAACAAATCCCATGAATACTTTTTATTAGTCTGATGGTCGTGTTGGTGTATTGAGGGACATAAAGCTTGTAAAATCAATTGCCTATTGACCCACAGTTAGACGTGTGGATATGTAGCTATTGTATGTTGTATATTTGGTTTCTAGCAATAACAATAATAAATGAAGAATGATTGGTTGTGCATGCTAGAGAAATCATTAGCACATTTTTTTTAATTTAACCGGAGATGGATTGACATTAGACAACAACGAAGACAGTCGCCAAATGTACAGGCGATCACATTTGTAGCCAGCTTTTCATATCGAGCCTCAATGAAAAAGACTAGGTTAATCTCATTATTCCGGGTTGATCAATGAACAATTTTAATTAGTTCATCTGATAATGTACAATTTTCGTGGAATCAAACGCCAAGTTTACGGTTATTAAAATGTACGAACCGTAAATGTCACGTATATTCGATACATGGGGAAATACGTGATCTCGCCATATCTGTAAACCTCCATTTTCGTCCAATGCATATTGGACCCAGGCATATACTCCTGTATATGTGAAGGGTAAACACCAATACACCAATTGAACTAGCAACCTTGTGTTGTAGAAATTCTACAATCAGGTGAATATTACATTTATGAGAGAAAATAATTATGATGCAATAAAAACACACACTAATGATTCGTAATGTCTGCTGTTCACGTTGGAGAAAACCCCATTCACAAAAAGGCATATGATAATTGCATGGCTTAAGCTTTCATTTGTAAGAGAAAACGAATTTTTAACGTGATGGAAAGTCAGTCAGTATTAATTAGCTTGATATTATAAAGAAATGGAAAGTGCAATATATTTGTGTGAAGTAATGCATTACTTTTAATTACAATTAACATACGTGCATAATAATAAAAAATAGCCACCAAAATTACTTTCCATTACTTCAGAACAAATTATGCATTGCAATTCATTACCGTGACACATTACCATCACCCAACCAGGCTTATAGGTTGTACAATATAGTGATACCCGATGCGACTAATTTCTGCCAGGGCAAGCCATTAAAGGGGTTAATAAAACCGGCACTGGACAACAGAGCAAGTAATTTTGCACAACATTTACATCCTACTACCACAAGGTATCATAGTTCGTAATCAAGACAAGACGGATCCGCATAACACCATACCGAATGTCGGATCATTGTATTGAATACAAACAATTAATAATACATATTTAATATCAGCAGAGTCAGATTCAGTCATACTGTATGGGGTCATTGTCGTATATAATTTGGTCGCCGATAAATATGAACTTTGAATTTTTTAAATTTAAATTTTTTAACTTAGATAATTTTCATGGGCACATAAACTAACGATAAAAACAGTAAAACTGATGGAACGGTATTATGACGGTCGGAAACTGTCAAATCGACAGTATTTTCTAACAGTATCCCCCTAACAGTATCCCCCCTAACAGTGTCCCCCCTAACAGTGCCCCCCCTAACAGTGCCCCCCCTAACAGTGTATTGTGTGTCGTAATATTCAACTTATTATGTGACCCGCCATATCAAATCCAGTCGTAAGTCGGGATTTTTTTACCCTGTGCCAATGCATTCTCTTATATATGCGAGTCGACCATAGGTCGCCTCGCATATATAAGAGAATGCATTGGCCTAACAATTTTTTACAATTTTAATAATTTTTTCTTGTATTCTTTAACAATTTTATATTTTCACCCATAGAGCCCCAGACAAACATGAGCAGACGACACTCTTCTATATGCTTCTATATATGTGTGGGGCTCCCTGCAGGGTAATGGATGTTTTTTATTTTATGTCCTAAAAATTGTAAGAAACATTTATTTAAAAAAAATGATAAAAAATTGTTAGGCCAATGCATTCTCTTATATATGCGAGGCGACCTATGGTCGACTCGCATATATAAGAGAATGCATTGGCACAGGGTAAAAAAATCGACAGTATTTTACAACAGTATATTGTGTGTCGTAATATTCAACTTATTCAATATCCAACTTCAGCTTGCGGTGTGAAAACAGCCCAGGGATACACGTACGATGCTACAGTTATAAAGTGTTACAAGATACATCCAGTTGCCAATACTCTATTCGCAGATGCATTGGCAACTTGTCAGCATGAGGGTGGCCACTTACTCCGTGTTCGTTCGGAAGAAATGCAAGAATGGATAAGACAACATCTGATTAACTTAGCTTCAGGTATATGTAACTAGATCGAGCGTGTAAACGTTTCCCGTGTATATATATAATAGGCCATGCATTTGAGTAATGTTCAGGTAACCAGATCGATTTTTCAAATTTTTTACATGTGTAATATACGTGACCCGCCATATCAAATCCAGTCGTAAGTCGGGATTTTTTTACCCTGTGCCAATGCATTCTCTTATATATGCGAGTCGACCATAGGTCGCCTCGCATATATAAGAGAATGCATTGGCCTAACATTTTTTTTATTATTTTTTTTAAATAAATGTTTCTCACATTTTTAGGACATAAAATAAAAAACATCAATTACCCTGTAGGGAGCTACACACATATATAGAACCATATAGAAGAGTGTCGTCTGTTCATGTTTGTCTGGGGCTCTGTATGGGTAAAATTATAAAATTGTTAAAGAATACAAGAAAAAATTATTAAAATTGTAAAAAATTGTTATATAGGCCAATGCATTCTCTTATATATGCGAGGCGACCTATGGTCGACTCGCATATATAAGAGAATGCATTGGCACAGGGTAAAAAAAATCCCGACTTACGACTGGATTTGATATGGCGGGTCTATTAACCCATAGAGAGCCCCACACAGCCTGGAGCAGACGACACTATGTAGTGCATGCTTCCATCTGTGTGAGGCTCCCTGTGGGTGATATGGCGGGTCACATATACCGTGCCATAACAACGAGCTTTGAAATTAAATTGCTACGATTTGTGTCGGTTCTCAAATGCACGCGACTAGGTCGGATTCGACATCTCCAGTTTAAATTCGGTTCACGGAAACACCCTGACCCGATTCGGCATCTTCGGTTTGAAACTGGTCTAGGTAAGCTTCTAGATTTAAATCGCACTTTAACAGCTAAATCCGTGGGTTAAACACGAGACCACAAGTCTAAGTGACGCATTCGTCATATCTTGTGTAAACCTGGTCATGTCATCCAGCAGTTCATATGTATGTTGAAGCAACATCCAGATTCAAAAATCCATAACTATTGCGCTTCATATACAGAAATTGATATAGTTACGAATTGAACTATTAAAGATGGATTATCTCTTTAAATAACAAATTTTAAATAGTTGCGTGGGTATAAAATAATGAACTGAAGACCTATGTCCGGAAAAGCTTCTATCAATTAATATTGATTTTATTTCGAATATTATATCGGGCCCGTTTATGTTACTATTTTTAGAACCGACCATTCGGGTGAGACCTTATTGCGATATAGAGCACTGGGCTGTTCCTACAGCTACGCATCGAATGTCAAATGTCACAGATTGGTTGTTTGTATTGTTTTGTTCCACAGATATAAGCGATAATGAGTATAATTAACGTTTATTTGTGACAAAATTGCACAATATAATTTCTGGTCTCTGTTAACAGTAACCACTATTGTTCGTTAGCTGAACAAACACACCCTTTTAGACCAGAATATATTCGAAATAAAATTAATATTAATCGATAGAAGCATTTCCGGACAGGAGTCTTCGATTCAAATCTAATATTTTATACCCCGGTAACTATATAATACATGTTTACAAAGAGATAATCCACCTTTAATCTTTCATTTTCTTTTTGGTGAGGGGCGCAATTAGATCATGTTATATAAAGCATAATCCTATATACATTTTCTGGTGTCAAAAAGATCTATTTGGCCATTTACCCAAACCGATGCATATATAGCCTCAAATCGATTAAAATTTAGAAAGTTATTGAATATCTAGCTTCTTAACACCCTAAGGACTCCTGAATCAACTGTACAGTATCACCGTATGCACTTAATTTTGTCTTTCTTTATGTTTTGTTAATCACGAGAATCTTCTTTGTAATTTATATTTTGTTGAGTCGGACTCATATAGGTCTTCGTACCTGTTGTCTGGCTCATTGCTTATTTTATTTGCAATAAACCTAGTTATACAAAAAAAAGCAGCCAGAGCCATGGTTTGGCAGTAGTTTAAATCCATAATCCTACGTCGGCTGCGTGCTATCGACAGCGAAAATAGATAAATACGGCAACGAGCATATTTGGTTGGACATTTATAAGTGAAAAGCACTCATCATACCTTTAAATGGTGCGGGGATGATTTAATTTGTCGGCGTTGTATAACATTAAACCGATAAATAAACCATATCATCCAGCTAAACCTGATTTACGACGACTAGACCTGAGATGACGAATTCTAGATATTATCATGTCACAATTGATTCATTCTTACACGAGGGTGGTTATATGGTGTACGGGTTGGTGTTAATTGAATGCGTATCGATAATGATTCTAACGGCCTGATTTTGGTTTATATACTCGGATATTAAAGATGGATTATCTCTTTAAATAACAAAATTGAAATAGTTGCGTTGGTATAAAATAATAAATATGAACAGAAGACCCCTGTCCGGAAGGGCTTCTATCAATTAATATTCATTTTATTTCGAATATTTTATTGGGCCCGTTTATTTGTCTATTTTTAGAACAGACCATTCGGGTGATACCATATAACGATATAGAATATTAGGATGTTCCTATGGCTACGCACCGAACGTCAAATGTCCCAGATTGTTGGTTGTATTGTTTTATTCGATATTTATAAGCGATAATGAGTATAATTAACGTTTATTTGTGACAAAATTATACAATACAATTTCTGGTCTCTGTTAACAGTAACCACTACTTTTCGTTAGCTAAACAACCACACCTTTTTAGGCCAGAAATTATTCGACATAAAATTAATATTAATCGATACAAGCATTTCCGGAAAGGAGTCTTTGATTCAGATCTAATATTTTATACCCCGGTAACTATATAATACATGTTTACAAAGAGATACTCCACCTTTAAACTGGAGATAATGAATCCGGTGTAAGAGTCGGCCGCTGTTTCCCCATATTTGCTGACACACCAGCACATTGATGACCCATGAATCATATGAACCACTATGCAGTATTATATATGCTCTTGTATTGAAATCGTTCGAATCAATTTCAAAGAAGGTTCTACGTACTGTAACACCCCATTACATTCCAGGCTTTTGGCGACAACCATGTCAACATGGGCTTAGCATTTCGTATTTTTCAGTTACAATAACAGCGTCAAATTAATATATAGGTACCTCTAACATACCTACACCGCACCAATTTGATTTCACAATTCAATTTTGGTTCAGAATTATTATATGTATTAACAGCTTCAGAAAAAAACTAAAAGTTAGAAATAAAGCGATCTACATGTATATACTCTTACATATTGTAGTCGACTACTAATATATTTTCTGTGGGATACACATGTCTTTTAATTTGTCAAGGACATGGTATTCATGACACAGACTCATTACATATCTCACATTCCAGATGCAGTGTTCATTGATGGCATGTACAGTGAGTCACGAATGGAGTGGGTCTCTTATGACGGGTCAAAAATGCAATATTCCAAATGGAAGCCCGGAGAGCCGTTAGTAGAGACGGAAGGAACCCGTATAGTTATATGCAGAGGTGTTCAATCATCAGCCTGTAACGTCACGTGGAAGGCGGTGGACGTCGCCACACAACTCACGAAAGGATATGTCTGTGAAATAGATGTATAGATGGTTCTCTTTACTATTGGTTACAGTACTTGAAGGATGAGTTTTTTTGTAGATCTATAGACGACGATACAACATACAACATAACACCTTGTTTCACACCACCTTGTAGTCGCCATATTGGTTGAGAGGAACATTGTGCGTGCATGTTCTTACTCAACTATGACCACAGTGATCGTAGAGATATGTATCTACAACTTGCATGGTGAACATTCGCAAAAATTAGACATTTGTTACTTTATAAATCAGCAGTGAACCGAACTTCGTCTGCACCCAGGCTATAATTAAGACTTAACTGTTGTTTCAATTAATATTATAGAAAAATCATTTGGAGACAAATTCGATAAGACGCTAGTCAATGTGTCTTCACACGTTTCGGTTAATACTGGTAACCTTAATCTAAACAATGGTTACTTTTTATAAAATGGAATCACATTATTGGACACAAGAAACAATTATGGCTTAGGAGCAAACACTTGTCAACCACGCTTTCAGTTGAAAAGAAACTTCACTTCCTCCACTTCATTTATCGGTAAAACAACACTGGCAACTTTCCAAACATGTGTGCAAGTGCTGTCATGCAACTATTCGATTAAGGTTATCGAGAAATAACATCGATGGATAGTTAAGTGATAACAATTTGTTTCATATAGTATTCAGTCGTCACCTGAGTATTATAACGTCTAATTGTTTTTTAAAAACTATACCAGTTTGATATATCATTGGAAACGTCAAGAGACAAACATCTTGTTCGATGCGAATGCTAGATAATCCTGCTCGCGATGTGTAACACGTCATTGTTCTATCTCTAGTGATGATCCAAGCATTCATGGCATAATGCACTGTTATAGCAGTGCTAATCAAAAACGCCGAAAGCAAGAGAACAAAACAATGTTCTATATCCAGAGAAAAGTCGGCAAAAATCAAATGTATAACATGATATGCAACGAACATTTAACGGTTTTTATTATTAATGGTTTAACTTATACATGTGTACCAACGGTAAATTTAAATTTAAATTTAAATTCAACTGTTTTTAGTTAAAAGTATATATAGTTGCATTTGAACCAACATACTAATATGTTTAGACACACAAGACACCCATGCAATGGGTTAGTTGGACAACTGTAATAATTGGTTTGTTTACCTCGGGTTTATTGTCGTTTCTGATAGCCTCTAATACAACGAACATTTAACTGTTTGATTGCTCAGATATGATGACAATTAGTTATTAAAATGTAGCATTTTCAAATGGCATTTTCTCCAATATAATATTTAGCAGCTATGACATTATAATTCTCGGCGACGTTCTGTGAATTGACAGCTCAGGATTAATCTAGGATAGGATAGGATAGGATAGTTTATTTACAATACACACGAATGATACAGTGGCAGCAATACATAATAAATTATAGCAGTGTATTGTCGGGGGTAGCTTAGCCCTATCGGGCTGTCTTCCTGCTACCCCCTAAAACAAGTATAACTATACGTAATAGCACAGATGCTTGTATTCCAGATCCACGCACATGTACAGACTATAATAGTCATATATAAAACTTTCTAGAATCTAGTACTTAGGGCATATCACAAATGAGTATTGGCGTGGTTGTGAGCCAATCCAGACGATTTATCAGATCGAAAATGTATTATCTTTCCATAGGAATTTTTTGAACTGTTCAAATTATCTAAAATAACATATTAACAGTTTCAGTTCCAGTTCCAGGGGTATATATTAGGAACAAAATATTTTGTTTTCTGTTGCTACAACGGTTTCAGGCGAGAGATACCGCCATCTGTATATAGGTAAACAAAATGAGAATCTATATGGATCGTCTCTTTGTTGAGTGAGGTTTTTGGATAATTCAAATTAACAATATTACATATATATAACTTTTGTATGTATATCTGGCGGTGTATGGTAATAGTCCCGTTAGATAAATCATGATAATGTACGGTAACATGTATGATGTATGACAGTATATATGGGCATGTTAGGAACGAGAATGCACACATGCTTTAATTAAAGATGCATTATCTCTTTAAATAAAATTTTTAAATAGTTGCGTGGGTATAAAATAATAAATATGAACTGAAGACCCCTGTTCGGAAAGGCTTCTATCGATTAATATTGATTTTATTTAGAATATTTTATTGGGACCCTTTATTTGTCTATTTTTAGAACAGTCCATTCGGGTGATACCATATAGCGTGGGGAGCATTAGACTTTTCCTATGGCTTCCTACCGAACGTCAATTGTCCCAGATTGATTGTTTGTAATGTTTTATTCCACATTTATAAGCGATAATGAGTATAATTAACGTTTATTTGTGACACAATTACACAATAACATTTCTGGTTTATGTTAATAGTAACCACTATTGTTTGTTAGCTAAACAAACACCCCTTTTTAGACCAGAAAATATTCGAAATAAAATTAATATTAATCGAAGCATTTCCGGCTTCGATTCAGATCTAATATTCTATACCCCGGTAACTTTATAATACATGTTTACAAAGAGATAATCCACCTTTAAACAATTGCAATTTATTATTGTGAAAATTTGGTTAACCGGAAACCCGTTGCATCAATTCTAAATAGGCCGGAAACTACACGGATGTTCAGAGTCGTAACCGAGTGGACCAGCGAACCGGGAAATTCAGACCGAAACAATGTTTACAAAGAAATAATCCAATTTTAAAACTCGCTCATGCATTTATAACGTTCTTAGGTGACTGATTGTCCGTCAGTTAATAACACATTCAACAAATGGGCCACCTGATCACACATCAACCAATAAAGGTGGCTTTTTAGTTGGCCAATAGCTTGCTTCAGAAATCTCCATTTTCATTATAAATACCATGTTGTTTGTATCGTTCATCGAGCATCGAGTGTATATTTCACTCATCCATCGCTCAAATTCATCATTGTTGTTGCATATATTATGTTTTATTATATTATAGACACCAGACTATAAATTCTAAATCTATAATGGCCATTCATATACCCACGTTAGAAATGATTGACCGGACCTCTAAACTCAATCCAGACCCTTACAAGTATTTCTTATCCATAGATAGTTATATGCATATTAAATTACTATATTTCGGATGATGGTCTCCACATTTATCGACCCTTATTCTCATACGGACTTAGCGACTACTGATATGTCCACCACAAAACATACACGTGCTTTAGTTATCTTTTCTCATGAAACCCATTATATTTCGACAAATGAAGTATATTACATATTTACAAAAGAAACAAATAATTGTACAAACAATAAAGTCTCAGCGTCAAAAAACCCACTATTCGTTTCCGAACAGACACCACCCCCATAGAACACCGTTTTTTCCTGTCCTCCTCTCTCTCTCTTATCTCTCTTCTCTCTCTCTTCTCTCTCTCTCTCTCTCTCCTATCTCTCTCTCCTCTCTCTCTCTCATATAGAAACCTAAAGGTATCGATGCAGGAATCGCGACATAAATTTGTCCGTTTATACAAGGGGGAGGTCGAAACAAAATTTCCAGACACGGATGTTCATTTGTTGCTTTAGCCATTTCGGGTATCCACTCACCCAAAAGATCATTTCGTTTCAATCTTTTTTCCGACCAGTTTGTGATACCCACCATCAGACAACCGCCCACCCCAACATACGGGTCTGGATTGTTTCCGACCCCCCCCCCCCCATGTCACTATATTGCTATTTATTACACGAGTCTAGCCTTATTCCATTCAATAAAGCCATTCTAACAGGAAATGGTGCCATGTGACCTTTGACTTCCGGTTTTTCGTCGGTTAACATTCCTTATGTTACGTCTCAAAATACTATTGCTTCCAACAAACTATCATGAATGAAGAGTTTGAAAAGTTATGTCATTAAATATACACCATTAAATGCGCCAGTCTTTATTTATCTGGGACTATTTCTTCACGCGGGTAAACAACGAATAGTTACATGAAATGATTGCTTTAAAGAAGCCGATGTTAGTTTCGCGTCCCATTTGTTGATTTACGTATCTTTTGTCGATGTTTTGGATCATGTAATAAATAAAATCTACAACTCGTCCCCAGTTTATATCGTAAATTACAAAACTCGTCCAGTAAATTAGGTCTGGATCTCACCAAATGCTCGGTCCAGACCTAATTTACTGGACTCGTTTTGTAAATTCCGCTATGAACTGAGGATTCGTTGTAGATCCTCTATGTAGCACCTCATTTTAAAACATACAATAACAATGCATATTTTTAGATACCTTGAGATTTTAGTAGATATTTGTATTATCTCATCCATGACTATATGGGATGCTATATGAACATATACCCTGTTGCCATATACATCCAATACTATCTGCAGGTATGTCAGTATACCCTGGATACCCCCTATGTATTTCAATATACCTTGGATACCCCCTATGTATTTCAATATACCCTGGATACCCCCTATGTATTTTGCCCTGGATACCCCCTATTTATTTCAGTATACCCTGGATATCCCCTATTTATTTCAGTATACCCTGGATACCCCTATTTATTTAAGTATACCCTGGATACCCCCTATTTCACTATACCCTGGATACCCCCTATTTCAGTATACATTGGATACCCCCTATTTCAGTATACATTGGATACCCCCTATTTATTTTCTTGTTATCAGACCAAAAAAACAATAAGAACCGAAACCTTAAAGAAAACGCTGTGTATGTGAAGTTCGTTTAATTGCCAGAGTAATGTTCTCCTGACGACTCCATTAGCTGGATATTTATTTCTGATTCCCAACATTCTAAATACCTATTTTCGGCTTTGTCTTAGTAAACAATTTCCAAATTATATAATTTACGCGTCATATTGTTATCAAGCTATGCTGACAATCAAACATGAATTATTATATTGCATACTCTACTGTAGCAGTATAATGTTTACAAACTATGGAAAAACACTCATAAAGAGCGTTCGTGACATTCAAAATGAAGCATAATTTCAAATTGGGTATTCCGCCGCCATGCCACCGATTCTCTTCTTTATATTTGGTTGACATACATGTAGATTCCTTATGACTTACTCCACAATAGTATCCAGGAAATGGCATTGCCTAGATGAATACCAGTGGTTTAGGACTTACCCTCATTCTATCGGCTTCCCTAGCAACCCTTGAATAACTATACAACAATATACCTTGGATACCCCCTATTTATTTTCTTGTTATCTGACCATATCTGATTATTTTTTTATTGAAAATAAATATTTATTCAAAAAGTTATTTGATCTTATTTATATATACTATATAGCTATGGCTAAGTCAGGGTATACATGAGCCAGTTTAAATGACAACTTATGATGCAGTCAATTGTGCAAAAATGTGAATATATTAGCACAGATGTTCCCACTAGTGCCACATATATATATATACACGTACCACCTGAAGTGAATGTCTAAATGTAGTTTAAACTAAAGGGGTTAAATACTATTAATTTTGTTGAGCTTGTATGACTCCCAACTTACTTATAATAAAACATTATGGAGGGGAAACAAATTTGGTTCAAATACCCACCCCCACATACGTGTCTGCAATGTATGTCCGCCCCGGTTAACAGATGATAATAGGTGGAATGGATACAAACGCTTACGTCACCATAAACAATTCAGTGAGGGATGTGGATACATGAGGACTTAACTCATTCCGAACGAAAAAAAAAATAACAGTTAGAGATGTTATAGTTTAAAACAACAACATTACTTATGTTTCTATATATTATCGATATTAGATCGTTGCTATTACCGGGAATTTATTGAAAATGGCGTACAGTACCCCTTTAAGTAATCTTTGTTTGATTATCGCGCGAGTTTAGTTCAAAGGCGCTCAGAGTATAATAATTTATAAACTCGTGTTGATATGTCAACAATTTGTGTTACACCGGATTTGTGACATCCACAAAATCCGGAAGCCGGACACAGGGGTTGAGGTATGTCATGAAATAATTGAATACGAAATCGAACATGCAATCCTTTGTGTTCCGCCTTTTCTGAAACAAGAATCGAAATATGGTTCAAATATAGGTTTTCTCTATGTATACCATGTTTCTTATTTATTGACAACTTGAACCCCATAGACCACAGCTGATGATATTTATTGCATGCATCCCGCCACCTCGTATGTTATATTAAGCAATTCACCTTGTTTCTTGTTCGCAATATAATCAAACTGTGAAACGTGTATATGGATTGGATGTAGTTCGAGTCTATGGACTAAATTGATCACCATTAGTACAGCTCACGAACTCAAGTTCTCTATTTGAAGACAGAAGATAAGATAGACATAGCCGGTGTGGCATCTAGCTAAACATGATATACATAAATAACCGATATTTAGTTGGAGTGTAATCTGGCTAAACATGATATACTCTTTAACGTAACAAATCTACCGATAGACAACTCCGTCTTGCCCCATTCGATAAATAAACATACTCGAATAACTATCCAGATGAAATATAAACTTATCTACACACACGTACATGTATGCAATGGCATTTCGTGAAAACTAAAATGCACGAAGATACATGTAATACATGTACCTAATTTGTGCCTGCATATATTTGTGTATATATCATGTGATATATTTACTTGTCACCTTATGTTGAAACACTTGTATGAAGTACATTCTGTAATGTTTAGACTCTCCGATTGCGGGGGAAATAAAGGTATATATATATCCACTGACTACTGGGTGGCACGATTCGGCATAGTTTGAATTGATAGTGGCTAAGATACACTTATGATTTCAAAGAGCTAATTGTGGTGGACGAATTTTTCAGCGAGCAATGATGCAACATTATTCAGCAAATAAAAAGAACATATACATTAGTTTTGTAAAATGAAATAGAAATAGAACTGCATTTTCAACAGGCCTGCAAATATCGTATCTGTCATATGCAGAATGAAAGCGGGCTAGCATCACTAAATTCACCCTTTGGGGACCTCATTCTGCTTAGGCCATCAACTGCTATGGACCTTTGTAGACCTAGGATCAGAATGAAGTTCCCATTTGAAGTTGGTGATGTTCATCAATTGTTCTGTGCTATATAAATTCGAGCACATCGAGTCATAAACTTATCACATGGAGTCCGGTTATTTCCCCTCGAATGGACTGAGGTACTCCTTGCTCTGAATAGTATTGAAACTTCCGTCAGCATTGGAATCAATTGGGGCAGCAAAAGTCTCAGGAATATGTCACATACTTCACAATTCCTGACGCACGAACTGAGGGCATGCAGGGAACCCACGCCAGAGATTGTCTGAATAATAAAACACAACCATTGTGTTCTGTCCAATTGGTACTCATCACATGACAGTGATGGCTTACTATACTCGTTAATCTTAGACTGAACTGCCATTGTAAAACACAATTACAATCAAGTTATTGCGAGATTCATTTATGTGCGCAAAAGACCCGAGCACATCCGAGTGAGAACAAAATCTCATATCGACTCCCGGATGTCCTTAGAAAGAAGTTGAGCGCTGCATCTTGCTCTATAGAGCCGAGAAATTCCTGTCCTCTGTGGAATCAATTGGGGGCTTAAAAGTCCAGAGAAACAAGCCTGCAAATAGCGTGTCTGTCATTTGCAGAATGAGGTCCCCAGAGGGTGAATTTAGTGACGCTATCCCGCATAGCAGGCCAGCATAACTAAATTCACCCTCTGGGGACCTTATTCGGCTTATGCCCTCAACTGCTATGGTAGACCTAGGGTCAGATTGAGGTTCCCCAGTTGAAGTTGGTGATGTTCACCTATTGGGAACCTCAATTATGCATTTTATCTTCTTTAAATTAGAGGATATAGAAACTTCCCAAAAGGGAAAATATAACTAAAAAAAATGTTGATTTGATACTATAGATAATTAACAGAAGATGAGGCATAATCTGAATGAGGTCTCCAGAGGGTGAATTTGGTGATGCTATCCCGCTTTGTGGGATAGCGTAACTAAATTCAACATATGTGGACCTCATTCTGCCAATGACAGACACGCTATTTGCAGGCTTGCCGAGAACACGCCACTTGATATGGATTGGCGCACGACATTCTTGTGCTATTCAGATGAAAAACTCCCGTCCTCGGTGGAATGAATCAATTAAAGACTTACTTTTCCCAAGGACATTCCAATTGACAGCTGTTGATGCCAGAGATTGTTCAAGAAATAGGACAATGTTAAAGTGATGTGAAACACTCCGGTATGGTGATCAAATAGAAATGGAGAATAATCTCGTTCAAAGTAGTTATTTTTACAAATATTATATCTAAATGGACAACACACACAGTCATTCTTATATATTAATTAAAAGCAGTGAATGGCGAAATCGTTTTTCTAGTTTATCGCCATAGAAGCGTCCCGATTCGAATAGTAAATATTTACAATTCAGCGTAGTTCAAACAATATTTTCTATGAAGTGGTACGGTCGATTTGCTTGAAATTTTTGGCGATCTTAGTAGAATGCTACATTCCCCCAATTGGCATGAACGCAGGGGCGGAGGTGGTGCTTTCCGCCCCTGGTGGAGTCTGGCTTGACGGAGCAGCCATCTCCACGTCGAATACAGCAGCAGGAACCTCCGGGGTGACTTCGGTGTTCCTGTTGCCGCTGTCTTCGCCGACGACAGGGACATCCGGTGTGACATCGGCGTCCCTGCTTCGTCTGGTGGTGGTGATTTCTTCATATGCCGGCTGATGTTGCTACTGAAAGGCCAAGTGAGGAAGAACTGGGCGTGTCTCAGTTCTTCCTCTTCTCCACTTGGCCCTCCTCTCGGCATCCCTGCGGCGCTGCGATGGGGTCTTCGGTCGGACCCTCCAGGCTACGGCCGGTAGAGGTTCTACAGGAGTGACAAGATGTCCAAAACAACTTCCAGTCCACCCCTGTTAGCATGGAGAGTCCAGCTAACACAGCGAGTCGACTGGAAACAGCTCAGCGCATGCAAAAGCTCGGTGGGGATTATAGATGAATCCATTGTCCACTGAGCCTTCGACAGATAACTCACGGCAGCTCACTGGCTTCGTGCGTCAAGCACCCGTGCGACCGTCCCAGTGCGCTGCCGGGATTAGTTCCAGATGTCGTCACGGATCGCTCACGGCTTAGCGCGGAATACACCGTCCACCGCCCAGCGATTCGGAGACGAGAAAGCTGATGATGAGTTTGACACCTTTCCCTTGTTTGTTAACATGACTTGGCATTTCTCATCGACACCTTTCACAATTTGTTAACTCAACTTGACATTTCACACTTTCAATTACACATAAACCCATAATTGTATATAAACTCAGTAACACGGAAACCACATACATGTGTGGTGTAGGGCTTGCGTGGTAAGATTGATTTGCGTTGCACCATAATTTTACATGTGGACAGGTACCAGTATGCCGTATATTGATTCGTGTTGCACCCCTTGGCAGTACAGAGAAGTGGGCTATATAGTGAGAGGCGCATGATTCGTGTGGCACCCATAAATCAGAAATACAGAAACCTGTCTAAAATATTATTAATGGGGTAAATTGGACTTTATCAGCGTAACTAGTATCTACACTGATAATAGTTTACACGGTGATATTTATGACGCCCTTGGATTTGTGCTATTGCCACGGACCGGAATTGTAAAGTTAATATACGTCGCCGATGAGCGGGGTTTTGTTTGTTTGTTGGATCACAGTTACTGGACATTAAGTCCCATAAATAAGGTTTTAATCGAATTTATAAATTCCTTTTATTATTATACCGATTTATAAATTCGATTAAAACCTTATTTTGGGGACTTTATGTCCAGTAACTGCGGTTGTGTTTTAACCCATTTATATTAGCGACAACAGTGTTCCGGCCATTTCCGGTTGCTCAATTTGTGAATGAGGAAAACGTGTCTTTTTGCAGAGCTCAAAAGTGATATAAATTCAATAAATTATTGGATAAACTACTTACTTTTCTGTTTAAAATAGGTAAATGGACAATCGGAGTGTGCACCAGACAATTGTAATCGAGTTTCAGGTGAAATATTGTCAACTGTAAGTGAAATAAATTCCGTTTGACTTTTGTTGTGTTGCCACCATTTTGATATCGATAAATGACCCCATCGAACTTTGCTTTGATTTTGTAACAAGTTATACGTTAAAATTTTAGAATACAAATAAATGACAATGCACAATAAATATTGGCATTAATGTTGGACAAGGTTGTATTCCATGTTATTATTTTTTTGAAGGTAATAATCGTCTGAAAAAGTAGCCTATTTTCGTGCATAAAAAAGTTAAAGGAATCATCAGTAACTTCCAGTAACTCACGTGCCATGTTATTGGTAATCCAATTGGCTATGGAATGCATATTTTTAATTTTTTTTTGGCTAGCATTTTCATTGTGTTTTGACTTAGTAAATACCACTACCCAACAAGAATCAACGTTATTTACATTGTGCGGCAATGGTATGGAGGGATTAGTATGAGAAGTTCTGCCAGCATGACTATGAATTAAGTTCTCTAGCCACAGTAGTATTCTTCAATGTGCATTAACTGCCTAAATTATCAATTTGATTGATTATAATGATCTGGCTTGCGCCTCTAGGGGAAGTTCTGCCCAAATTTTTAATTTGATTGGATACTGGTGGTGTTAAGGGTCTGGCAAGCGCCTCCAGCGGAAGTTCTGCCCAAATTCTCGGGAAACAACAATGCTAGTACATATAGTAGGCCTACACGTGTTGGCGACAACAGAGTTCTGGTCAGACCTGTCACTGAACAAACTTGTAATTTTTGTAGCGATTTAAAGAGTATAAAAAAGTATTAAATAAAGCGTTGAACAAGCAACACACCGGGATGTGAACCAGACAATTGTAATTAAGTTTGAGGTGCAATTTTGTCAAAGATAATATATTGAAACAAATTTAGTTTAATTTAATAGTGTTGTGGTGGCTGTCATTTTGACGAATGACCATACCAAATAATGATTTGATTATGTATATAACCATTTAGACATTAAATAATTAATATGTTGGTGGAATAATAAATAACAGTGCACAATGAACATTGATATTAATCATAGTTCACCCCCTTCAAAACGGTTTTCAGAAAAATGTCAGTTGTCTTATGTCGTCATATGTATTGCATGAAAGCATGAATTTCACAAAAGAACAACAGTCTAAACTATTCGCCTGCTACTTGGATGTACATAAGGCATTCGACACAGTATGGATCAACGGCTTATTGTTGAAACTACACCATCGTGGGTTCCAAGGCAAAATATGGCTCCTCCTAAGAGAGTTTTTGAGTAATATATCATGTGTAGTCAAACATACAGACATTCTGTCTAAGTCAATTGCGATAAAACAAGGCGCACGGCAAGGGGATATTTTATCCCCTCTGTTCTATATGTTGTACATAGATGATCTGTTGTATGAACTTGAAGCTTCAAACTTTGGTTTTCGACTGTTATCCTCCAACTGCTCGTCTCCAACACAAGCTGATGATATGACATTGTTGTCCCTCTCAAGTTACGGCTTACAACGTTTATGCGATATATGCACATCATATAGTCAAAAGTGGCGGTTCATGTATAATCAAACAAATGTAAAGTCATCGTTTTTAACGAAACTTCTCGCCAGAGTTGCAACACAAGTAGACGATGGACTGTCGCTGGTAGTACTTTGACCGAAACAGACGAAATCACTCATTTGGGCATACAAGTAAATAAGTACAGCTTTGTCAAAGAATTTGTTGAAGTCATTGTAGACAAAATCAGGTCAACTTTTTTCCTCTTAAGTAATGCTGGTCTTTATGCCGGAGGGATCACTCCGTCGAGTTGCGCAACTATATACAAAACGATGGTGCTGCCAAAAGGATTATATGGATCAGAATTTCTGTGTGGCATGTCTGTGTCAGATACTACTTCGCTCGAGAAAATCCACCGATTTTGCTTGAAACGCATTCAAGGACTGCCTGTAAGGACGAGAACCGATATTGTCCTAGGTCTCATGGGCCTAGGCCCTATTTCCTCTTTTATAGATGCACGAAAACTCAGTTTGTTTGGTAGCCTTTGTCGCATATCGCCTTCCAAAGTATGCAAGGAAATTTTTGTATCAAGACTTCACATGCATCTTTCTCGTAAATATAATAATCCTCAGTCATACTTTGCTGACATTGAACGAATTCTTATTTCTCACAACTTGAACCAATATCTTGAGCAACTCGCAGTAGTCGGTACGTGTCCAATCCGCCCGGAGTGGACCCGACTAGTCAAAACGGAAGTCAACAGTAAGCGCGATATCGACTGGACGCAAAATGTTCAAAACGACCCAACACTAACATGCTTCTATCAAATCCAAAGTCACTTACAGATGTCTCTCCTTTGGCGTTGTTGTCGGCAATATCCAGAGCGGAAGAGATACTTTTTCACCGTTGCCCAACTTATAGCGACTACTGCTACCAAACACGAGGGTACTTGTGCGTTATGTCACTTGGTTTATGACGACGTGGTAACACACGTTATGATTTATTGCACTCATCATATAGTGTGCTCTCGTCGTAATGACATGTGGTACCAAATGATTGACACATTTGGATTACTGTTCTATCTTTGGGTGGATGAGCTTGACGATGATGAACTTGTAATGCTTCACCTTACAAAACTTCCGTCTGAATTATTTTCTTTCATTGAAGACCCTATGTTTTTCGTATCATTTATAGTTCACCACACCCACATATTATGGCTATCACACAAAATGCTGTCAAGTCTTCATTCTGAGTAATCTCCAAACGTATCAACGAAACTCCACAGTGGTATGTTAGGACCAATTATTAACTGATCACCACAGAAATCAAATTCCAATGTTCGGATCAAAAATGCAAAGGAAATAAGCTTTCATTCCCAATTAAGTTATATTACCGCATCAGACGAAAGGCCAATTACGTTGATACAGGTAATATGGTTTTTTCGAAATTGTATCTCTGTGTATTGTAGTCTGTCGGTGTAGTCATCATCACTCGTCCATGCGGATGTGATGTTACCGGTGTGAATGTAAAAATAGCAGTTGTGTGCGCTTTTGTATTCCTTGCACTTATGCATTGTGGTATATCAATTGTATTTGAATAGTAAACGACACAATACTAACATTTGAATAATATTCCAAATTCTAACTGATTGCCGCCAGTAAATTAGCAAATGCGAGTTTAAGCATTTATTCTCTGTACCTTTCGGATTTTATCCGCATTATGTAAATATGTTCAGGTTTAAAAGTTATGTTCGCGTGCCTGTGTTTGTCTATCTGCATATACTATGTCCGCATGTCGGTATGTCTGATTGCATGTCTGAATTTATATCTGTCTGTGGGTAAGGCTTCTCAATATTTGACCCAACATGTATACCATGTCTTGGAGACACTTGTGTCATTTGTGTATATATATACTGCTATTTGTTTATTTTCATGTTGGCTAAAATGTTAGCCTACCTTGATACTGTATACATGTATAACATTTGATAAACTCTTCAGTTATGGAGGTCAATAAAGATATATATATATAAATCAGAAATACAGAAACCTGTCTAAAATATTATTAATGGGGTAAATTGGACTTTATCAGCGTTACTAGTATCTACACTGATAATAGTTTACACGGTGATATTTATGACGCCCTTGGATTTGTGCTATTGCCACGGACCGGAATTGTAAAGTTAATATACGTCGCCGATGAGCGGGGTTTTGTTTGTTTGTTGGATCACAGTTACTGGACATTAAGTCCCATAAATAAGGTTTTAATCGAATTTATAAATTCCTTTTATTATTATACCGATTTATAAATTCGATTAAAACCTTATTTTGGGGACTTTATGTCCAGTAACTGCGGTTGTGTTTTAACCCATTTATATTAGCGACAACAGTGTTCCGGCCATTTCCGGTTGCTCAATTTGTGAATGAGGAAAACGTGTCTTTTTGCAGAGCTCAAAAGTGATATAAATTCAATAAATTATTGGATAAACTACTTACTTTTCTGTTTAAAATAGGTAAATGGACAATCGGAGTGTGCACCAGACAATTGTAATCGAGTTTCAGGTGAAATATTGTCAACTGTAAGTGAAATAAATTCCGTTTGACTTTTGTTGTGTTGCCACCATTTTGATATCGATAAATGACCCCATCGAACTTTGCTTTGATTTTGTAACAAGTTATACGTTAAAATTTTAGAATACAAATAAATGACAATGCACAATAAATATTGGCATTAATGTTGGACAAGGTTGTATTCCATGTTATTATTTTTTTGAAGGTAATAATCGTCTGAAAAAGTAGCCTATTTTCGTGCATAAAAAAGTTAAAGGAATCATCAGTAACTTCCAGTAACTCACGTGCCATGTTATTGGTAATCCAATTGGCTATGGAATGTTTTTTTTTTTGGCTAGCATTTTCATTGTGTTTTGACTTAGTAAATAACACTACCCTACAAGAATCAACGTTATTTACATTGTGTGGCAATGGTATGGAGGGAATAGTATGAGAAGTTCTGTCAGCATGACTATGAATTAAGTTCTCTAGCCACAGTAGTATCCTTCAATGTGCATTAACTGCCTAAATTATCAATTTGATTGATTATAATGATCTGGCTTGCGCCTCTAGGGGAAGTTCTGCCCAAATTTTTAATTTGATTGGATACTGGTGGTGTTAAGGGTCTGGCAAGCGCCTCCAGCGGAAGTTCTGCCCAAATTCTGGGGAAACAACAATGCTAGTACATATAGTAGGCCTACACGTGTTGGCGACAACAGAGTTCTGGTCAGACCTGTCACTGAACAAACTTGTAATTTTTGTAGCGATTTAAAGAGTATAAAAAAGTATTAAATAAAGCGTTGAACAAGCAACACACCGGGATGTGAACCAGACAATTGTAATTAAGTTTGAGGTGCAATTTTGTCAAAGATAATATATTGAAACAAATTTAGTTTAATTTAATAGTGTTGTGGTGGCTGTCATATTGAAGAATGACCATACCAAATAATGATTTGATTATGTATATAACCATTTAGACATTAAATAATTAATATGTTGGTGGAATAATAAATAACAGTGCACAATGAACATTGATATTAATCATAGAAATGGCCAAATTCCAAGCTTAAATTTGTTTCTATGTAATAATCATCTGAATAGATAGCCTATTTTCATGCAAAAAAATGAACAAATATTCAATAACTTTCATGCCATGTAATTGGGAATCCAATTCGCTATGGAGTACATAACTTTATTTTTGTAGGCATTTTAATCGTGCTATGACTTAGTTAATGCCTTTGTCCTTCAAAAATCAATGCTGTTGACATTCCGCTCATATCCCTCCCAAAGACATTAACATTTTCCTCACACAAGAGAACATAATATATTGTTACCCTCCTCCCTATTTTCCACCCTTCTGATTGGCCCATGTTCTGTCACGTGGCGGGCGACAATATACAGTTGTCGCCCGTTGTCGAGGGAGACATTGAGATTTGTCACCCGCTCGAGAACGGAATGTCTCCCGAGGAGCGAAGCTCCGAGGGAGACATTCCGTTCTCGAGCGGGTGACAAATCTCAATGTCTCCCGAGAAGAAGGGCAACAACTGTTTTGTTATCCGATTATACCACAGAAAATATCCTTGCCATCCACACGCACGATGTTGCACTGAGTCATGAGTGCTTTCTTTCCCGATTATGTATATTTTCAGTAACTACTTATCGTCCCATAGGATTTCTGTTCCATAAACGATAGTCAAGCTTTTAAGCGTTTGATAATCCGCGTTTATTTACGATCATTTTGGTGGTCAAATCGTCAATATCGGTCCATGCAATGTAAACCATTAAGCCATATAGGTATGTTCTCGTCTTCTGCAAGGCATATTCAATGTCGTCTTGTGCGCGCAATTTACTCGCGATGTTCATTTCATAACGGTCTTCCCCGAAATCTATTGGGAAGTTGTCAATTTCATTAATGTACATTCATATGTGTCAGTGCTCATGGCGATCCTCACATAAAATACTTCTATGATCACATTGCAGACATCGCGGAAGATAAGCGTACAGTACCATTCATTCGCGACAAACGTGTGCATTACGTTGTCTACCAGCGAACATTTATAACCAACCAACCTAAAGGGATCCTCTCTTTCAATCTTGCATCATAATGTCGACATGAACAAATTGAATCACCGAGATTTTGCGATGTAAAAAGTAAATAATAACGCTTGTCCGATAAAAGTATCAACTTAAAACTTAAGAATATTAGTGTTCACTAAATATATGCAAATTAGCAAACACCACAACTGGTGTGTTTTGCGAATCCGTGGGGTATATAAGATCTATGATTGTATAGTACGTTGTAGTGATGCGAAGTAGATGAGTTACTGCAGTGTGTGTCTGGAGATATTCTTGCAATATAACATCAGGCGGGCGACAAAAACAATGTCTCCCGGGTAAGCGGGCCAATCAGAAGGGTGGAACATAGGGAGGAGGATAACAAATTACACTGTCGCCCGCTGAGCCGGGAGACATTGTTTTCGTCGCCCGCCTGATGTTATATTGCAAGAATATCTCCAAACACAAACTGCCGTAACTCATCTATTTCACATCACTACGATGCATTAAAATCATAGATCTTATATACCCCACGGATTCGCAAAACACACCAGTTGTGGTGTTTGCTAACTTGCATATAATTAGTGAACACTAATATTCGAACTGTTAAGTTGATACTTTTATCGGACAAGCGTTCTTATGTACTTTTTACATCGAAACATCTCGGCGATTCAATATGTTCATGTCGACATTTTCGTGCAAGATTGAAAGAGTGGATCCCTTGAGATTGGTTGGTTATAACTGTTTGCTGGAGGACAACGTAATGCATACGTTTGTCGCGAATGAATGGTACTGTACGCTTATCCATGATATCAGACCGCTCCGCGATGTCTGCAATGTGATCACAGAAGTATTTTGTGTGAGGATCGCCATGTACTTGGGAGCACTGACACATATGAATGTACATTAATGAAATCGACAACTTCCCAATAGCTTTCGGGGAAGACCGTTATGAAATGAACATTGCGAGTAAATTCTGCGCACATGACGACATTGAGTATGCCACATTGCAGAAGGCGATAGCATACCTATATGGCTTATTGGTTTACATTGCATGGACCGATATTGACGATTTAACCACCATAATGATCATAAATAAACGCTGATTATCAAACGCTTAACGGCTTGACTATCGTTTATGGAACAGAAATCATATAGGACGATAAGTAGTTACTGAAAATATACATAATCGGGAAAGAAAGCACTCGTGACTCAGTGCAACATCGTGCGTTTGGATGGCAAGGATATTTTTCTGTGGTATAATCGGATAACAAAACAGTTGTTGCCCTTTTTCTCGGGAGACATTGAGATTTGTCACCCGCTCGAGAACGGAATGTCTCCATCGGAGCTGCGCTCATCGGGAGACATTCCGTTCTCGAGCGGGTGACAAATCTCAATGTCTCCCTCGACAGCGGGCGACAACTGTATACTGTGAGCAACATTTTAGGCTAGACAACTTCCTGTTTACATTGTTTGAGCATGTTCATGTAAATCTGCGGGTCAAAGAAAGCCCAAGATTGAGGTACTACATGTATTCCATGATTTAGGCACAACATACACATCAACTCAAATGTTAGTCAATTTTCATTTATGAAAAGAAAGTATGTGGTATTTTCTTAAAACTATTCTAGCAAATACTCATTGAGGAGTAGTGACCCCTAAGGGAATGCTCAGATAATATTCAAGTTTAACAAATCAAATGATAGGTTGTAATTGTTGAACTTATTATCTGAACATTTCCCTAAAATGTACTTTTATTTGTGTTATACTTGCATCTGTCGTCTGCTTATTTTTTCCTGAAAACCCACCAAATGATTATAGACTATTCCAATGCACTTTTATAACTGAGTGGGAACTTCCATTTAGTACATGTAAAAATGGTTAATCGATAATAACTGGAGTCTATCATGTCCTTTTATACTACCGGTACTGTACAACTCAACTTCTCAAGATCACCTTATATGTATTCATCCGACGCCAGTTTTATTTATTGTAGTCTTGATGCTTGGGCACATGAAGTTGCATTACAGGATAGTTTTGTATTCTGTAATAAAAATTAACCCTTGGTCTTGCCCAAGATCTGTTACTTGAATACCTGGCGATTGTCTTCGTTGTTGTCTCATGTCAATCAACCTCCGGGTTAAATTTAACCAAATGTGCTGATGATTTCTCAGGCATATACAAGTTTTCAAGCAATCATTCTACATTTATTACTGTTATTGCTGGAAACCAAATATATAACATACAATCTTCACATATCCTAACTGAAAATAGACAATTGATGTTACAAGCTTTTTGTCCCTTAATACACCACCACCACCAACGGACTAATGTAGGAGAGATATTACTACACTGAATTATGAGTGGAAAGCACATTAGCAGTGTCTACAGACATTATTTGGCAACTTCTGGGTGACATAATGAGTTGACAGAGAATTCTTTCGAAGTCCGAATTAAAAAAAATTGGCAAAAATAAAATATTCATAGGATTTTTTTTTTTTGGCTTTCTATATGATGGTAGATGTCTCTGGCTTTGAAAAACATTGAAAATTTGATCGCCACTTGATTTTTTTCAAAAACTTGTGTTTTCGCTATAATTTATATGCGAGATGACTGTGACAATATATGTGCGTGTGGCAACACATTTTGTATTAGCATGATTATAATATGTATAACTGTGTTTTTGTTAAATAATATATACAAAGTCATTTGTCGTATTATGTCATACCTCACAGTTCAAGTTGGTAATTTTCATAATACAAATTATATACTTGTAATTGTATATATCACATGCATATGGTCTAAAATATGTTCATTTTTATTCGATGTTATTTGGAATATATCCACTTTTTACACCATTTATATTCAATATTTGTTTTGTACTCCTGGTTGAAAGAATAAATCAATTAACAATATCAGCGTATCTTACATTTTACATACACGAAATAGCTAGGCGATAAGTGGTACCGTACGAGGAAACTATGGAGACAGCAAGACGTGAGATGATGTGGAACGACCGAGATCACAATGAGCTAATAACGCATGACAAGGAGGATAGACCACATCAATGTAACCAGTGTGATAAATCGTTCCTACGTGCTTCTGCTCTGACGTCTCACAAGAGGATCCATTCTGATGTAAGACCATACCAGTGTGCAGAATGTGGCAAAACATTCACACAGAATAGTCACATAATCACACACATGAGGATTCACACGGGAGAAAAACCATATAAATGCGATATATGCCAGAAGGAGTTCGCGCACCAGTCAAATTTTAACATACACAAAAGGATCCACTTCGAAGACAAACCTGTTAAGTGTGATGTTTGTCACAAGGAGTTCGGAGATAATTCTTGTCTAAACAGACACACGAGGATCCACACGGGAGAAAAACCATATAAATGCGATATATGCCAGAAGGAGTTCGCACACCAGTCAAATTTTACCAAAACACAAAAGGATCCATTTCGAAGATAAATCTTTTAAGTGTGATATTTGTCCGAAGGAATTCGCACAACGCCCTAGTCTAACTAAACACAAGAGGATCCATACGGGAGAGACGCCGTATAAATGTGATATTTGTCAGATGGAGTTCTCAGACAAGACTTGTCTAAATAGACACAAGAGGATCCATACAGGAGAAAATTCGTATAAGTGTGATTTGTGTCTGAAGGAATTCGGGCGAAATTATAACCTAACTAGACACAAGAGGATCCACACTGGAGAAAAACCATATGTCTGACATATGTCAAAGGGAATTCGGAAGAAAGTATAATCTAGTACAACACAAGAGGATCCACACGGGAGAAAATATTCGTTTCGATGTAATGTAATTCTGGTGGTTTACTAAAATTGAATGGACGCCTGGGATCCCCACGGAAGAAAAGACAATTCGACAAAAGATACTGTTTAACAGCGGTTTGGCTCAAATTTACCATGTTCTCTATTTACGCATATGTACATATGCGCGATACATGTTTTTAAACGTTCCCATTTTAATGTTGTGCAATAAAATTTACAGTATTGTATTTTGTCACATCTTTATGTGAAAATGCTATAATTTTAGTCCGTGACTAACGGACTGAACCTGTGTTGAAGTATGCCGAATGAACACTTGTATGGGGCACAGTTCTTACCTATTTTGTGATATCAATAACTCATTTTGTGATATCAAAAAATCGAACATATGATATAAAACTTTAGTGATATCACAAATTCGATTTTATTATATGATATATTCAGGTTTCTGATATCAATAAAAAGGCTATTCAATGATATCTCTAAACGTAAATGCATTGGTGATATAATAAAATGTTTATTAATGTCATAACATGAATTAATTATATCACAAAATCGAATTGTTGATATCATTAAATGCTTTTATTTTGTTATATATAATCGATTTTATGATATGTTATATTGATTATATGATAACACTAATTCCATACAGTTATATCATATTCATTTTGTGATAGAAATAAATACTGGTTATTTTAAATATTCGATTTTATGATATCACTAATTCCGTGACTGGCGGACGCTGTTCTTCTATTTATTACATACTGCTATTAATAATTCTGTTTATGATATCATTAAATAAATATATGATATCACAACATCGAAAATATAATATAATTAAAATTTTATGATATCACAACAATGTCTTAAGATATCACTAATAGCAATTTGTGATATCATAAATTTATTTTTGGATATCACAAAATTCAATTATTAATATCACTAAATAGTAATTATGGTGATATCAATAATTCGAATTGTGATATCAATAATTCGATTTTATGATATCATAAATTGATTTAATGAGGTCACTTAGTGATATCATAAAATATTTATTGATATCATAAAATGAATTTGTGATAGCACAAAATCTTATGATATCATTAAATGTTTCTATTTTGGGATATCTATATATATATATTTTGATATCTTAAATTCATTTCTATGATATTACTAATTCGAATTAGTGATATCATATATGATATCACAACATGGAAAATATGATATAATTAAAATTTTATGATATCACAACAATGTCTTAAGATATCACTAATAGCAATTTGTGATATCATAAATTTATTTTTGGATATCACAAAATTCAATTATTAATATCACTAAATAGTAATTATGGTGATATCAATAATTCGAATTGTGATATCAATAATTCGATTTTATGATATCATAAATATATGATATCACAACATGGAAAATATGATATAATTAAAATTTTATGATATCACAACAATGTCTTAAGATATCACTAATAGCAATTTGTGATATCATAAATTTATTTTTGGATATCACAAAATTCAATTATTAATATCACTAAATAGTAATTATGGTGATATCAATAATTCGAATTGTGATATCAATAATTCGATTTTATGATATCATAAATTGATTTAATGAGGTCACTTAGTGATATCATAAAATATTTATTGATATCATAAAATGAATTTGTGATAGCACAAAATCTTATATCATTAAATGTTTCTATTTTGGGATATCTATATATATATATTTTGATATCTTAAATTCATTTCTATGATATTACTAATTCGAATTAGTGATATCATATATTCATTTTGTGATAACAATAAATACTAGTTATTTTATTGTATCACATAATCGATTTTATATTATAACTAATGAAGGCGCCGTTCTTCTAATTATTATTGAGTGATATCAATGATTGTTTTGTCGTATCACTAAATGAAGATGACACAATCGAATATAAGAAATCATTAAGTAGTTTATGATATCAGAAAATCGAATCGGTGATATCACTAAATGCTTAAAATTTTGTGATGTCAATAATTATATTTAATGATATCATATATTCGATTTTGTGGTATGCAAAATGAATTATTTGTATAACAAAATAGGTTACTCGATTTGTGACTGATAGGCTGAACCCAGTGTTGTAGAATGCGGAGCGAACACTTGTTCTGGTGTTAATCGATTCTTGACTCATAGACTCGGAGAATTAACTCCGTGTTGCAATAGGTAGAATGAACACTTGTTAGTGCGCTATTCGATTCATGACTGATAGACTGACCCCCGTGTTGCAGTAGATATAATGGACCCTTGTTCGAGTGTTACTTTATTTTTTACTGATAGACTGAACCCCGTGTTGCAGTAGGTATAATGGACCCTTGTTCGAGTGTTACTTGATTTTTTTACTGATAGACTGAACCCCGTGTTGCAGTAGGTAGAATGGACCATTGTTCGAGTGTTACTTTATTTTTTACTGATATACTAACCCCCGTGTTGCAGTAGGTATAATGGACCCTTGTTCGAGTGTTACTTTATTTTTTACTGATAGACTGAACCCCGTGTTGCAGTAGGTAGAATGGACCCTTGTTCGAGTGTTACTTTATTTTTACTGATATACTAACCCCCGTGCCGCAGTAGGTATAATGGGCCCTTGTTACTAACCCCCGTGTTGCAGTATGTATAATGGACCCTTGTTCGAGTGTTACTTTATTTTTTACTGATATACTGACCCCCGTGTTGCAGTAGGTATAATGGACCCTTGTTCGAGTGTTACTTTATTTTTTACTGATATACTGACCCCCGTGTTGCAGTATGTATAATGGACCCTTGTTCGAGTGTTACTTTATTTTTTACTGATATACTGACCCCGTGTTGCATTAGGTATAATGGCCCCTTGTTCGAGTGTTACTTTATGTTTTACTGATATACTGACCCCCGTGTTGCAGTAGGTAGAATGGACCCTTGTTCGAGTGTTACTTTATTTTGGACTGATATACTGACCCCCGTGTTGCAGTAGGTAGAATGAACACTTGCACATGCGTTAGTCGCTTCTTGACTGATAGACTGAACGCCGTGTTTATAGGGTATATACTGATCAAATGCTGTCAACAATTTCCGTATGGTAAACGCAATTTTCCCATTGGAGGAGACAGATGAAACTTTGCATAAATTTGTTTATAGTCACATCTGAAAAGGCTGCAAATAGTGTTTCTGCGGTCCACAGTGGGTGAATTTAGTGACGCTATCACCACAGCGGGCTAGCGTCACCAAATTCCCCCTCGATTGTGAATTTTATTTTCAGCAATTTAGGGGATATAGAAACTGGAGTTACGGGGGGGGGGGGTAAACAAAAACAATATGAGATTGTAGATAATTTCTAGAAGATGAGACATAAGCAGAATGAGATCCAAAGAGGGTGAGTTTGGTGATGCAGCCCGCCGTGTGGAATAGCGTCGCTAAATTCCACCCTCTTGGGACCTCATTCTGCAACTGACATGCAGACTCAATATTTGCAGGCTTTGCATATGAGTATAACTTATTGAGGAAAAGATCTTTGATTAATACTAACCAGAGTCAACTGTTGTCAAAAGAAACACAGCTTCAAAAAATTTAAATTTTCAACATTTATTTAAACTTCCATATAACTGGTAAACATTGCAAATGGCTTAAGTATTAACAGACAATAGAGCAAGCCTCGCCAAAATAAAAGTATAAAAAACGACATTCTTTTTCAATATAGATGGAATATGATAGAAAATATTTTTTTTTAAATATCATGTTTACAACAACCTTCTTGGTCTTCTCTTTCACATCTATATTCTGACAAACTTCGGCACAGTTCCGCGGTATTTCGTACTAATAAATATTAAATTTAAAAATTACTGTTTCTCGCAGTAGTTCATCTCTTCTAACAGCCTTGCGACTTATCAGATTTCACTCTTTGATGAGCCCTTGGCAGATCAGAGAGGGAGACTTCTGGCAGGTCGTACTGAGTTGTCGGAGATGGACATTTGTATCTGTCTTACATGGTTCTTATTGCGTATTGTTTTTGTTTTTGTCCACTGCACTGTCGTCAAACAATAAATGGTGGGTGAGATAGTATTGGCGACTCTGGAGTTGGAGACGGTGTGGTAGGATCCTGTATGCAATCAGGTAATGGGTTTTCCTCAGGCGATAGATTCTCACCACTTTTGACTAGTTGCACCCGATTGCGTCTGTAGATTCCACCATTCTCTCCGAACAGTTCGTATGACCGATCATCCAGTCGGGAAGTAACCTTTGCCCTTTTCCACCTCTTATCTCCCAGTTTGTATGGTTTCATGCGAACACTGTCACCTTCGGTCAAAGGAGGTAACTGGTGAGCTGATCTGTTGTAGTAGCGTGCCTGCTTTAGTTGACTGTCCTCTATCTGTTGAGTGTCGTGTTTAGTGTCTACCCGTGGATCAAGAAGAGCACTTGTTGTGCACTGGGGAGAATTGTTTTTGTCCGACGGAACAGACTTCTCTGAGCAGGGCGGGTATCCATCCCCTTAATATGAGTGTTACGAATATTTAGAATGGCAATATATTGGTCTTCATCTGAATCATAAGATTTCCGTAACATATTCTTGGCTGCTTTCACGGATGACTCAACCTTTCCATTCGATTGATGATAATGTGGGGATGAAGGTGTATGCTCAAATCCCCATTTTTGTCGGAATTTCTATAAGTCAGTGCCCAGGAACTGGCTAGCGGAGTCACTTAAAAGAATGTCAGGAATGCCGTGCCTACTGAAGTGAGCCTTCAGTTTATGTATGATAGTCTTAGTTTGTGTATTTGGTAAGAAATCAATCTCCCAGAAATAGGAACGATAATCAGTTGTTATTAAGTAGTCCTTGTTTCGGAATGACATGACATCGATGCCTACTCTTGCCATGGCATATTAGGTATGTCATGTGACATGAGTGGTTCTTTACAATGGGCCCGTTCATAACAACGACAGGTTTCACAATTTTGAATCCATGATATGAGTTCAGAGTTCATCCCGGGCCAATACAGAATTTCGCGTGCCCTACGGAGAGTGTTGTCAATTCCGGTGTGTCCAAGGTGAATGTCATTTTTTAGTTGTTGCCGCATTGTCTGGGGAACAACTACACGCTCTCCGCGAAACACTAAGCCATCACTAACGGCAAGTTCATCGCGGAATGGAAAGTATGGCATGACAGAGTCAGAAATGTCAGATTTTTCTGATGGCCAACCGCTCTGAATTATCCACTTAAGAGTTTGTAGTGACTGGTCATTCATTGTAGCCTCGTGAAGTTCAGCTATGCGTTCATCATTCATAGAAAGGCACTGCACCACATTAACAATCTCTATGTCACTTGTAGATTTATCAGACACAGGTGTATCGAAGTTGATCTAATGTACTGAAGCTGTCTGACAAAAGCATTTTCTTACCTGGTAACCACTGAATTTCATAATCGTACGAACTTGCTCGTAAGATCATTCCATGTAACCTTTTAGGTGCTCTATTGAGGTCTTTTTTCACTATTGATTGCAAAGGTTGGTGATCAGAATAAACTGTGACTGGTCACCCATAAGTAAACTGATGCCACTTTTCTAATGCCCAAAACAACTGCGAGCATTTCACGCTCCAGAGGGCAATACCGAGTCTCAACATCAATGAACTTTTTACTGGCATTTGCGATTGGTCGTCCTTCTTGAGTTAGCGTAGCACCCATAGCGATTTGGCTGGCATCACATTGAATTTCCACTGGTTTTCTGTTATCAAAGTATGCGAGGACCGGTGCGTTTGTGAGTGCATGCCTTAAAGTATTTAATGCGAAATCTTGCGAAGGTCCCCATTTCCATTCCACATTTGCTTTAACTAACTGAGAGATAGGGAACATCATTTCTGTCATTTTTGGCCGAAATTTTGAAAGGTAGTTACTGTTCCCATTAGCATCTGTACTTCTTCTCTGTTTTGGGGAGGTTCAAGTTTGGTAACGGCTTCGACTTTCTCAGGATCAACCTTCAAGCCTTCTTCACTAATGATGTGGCCCACGAATTTCAACTCAGAAAAACCAAATCTACACGTTGATGCATTGAACCTTATTCCACGCTGTGCTGCTCGATGCAGCAAAGTTTGAAGTCGTTCGTCATGTTGTTTTCAGTTCTTCCATGACAAATGACGTCATCGGCATTACAGCTGACACACTGGAGTCCCTCTAGAGCCTGGTGTAGCCGTTTTTGGAAGATTTCACTAGACACTTTGAGCCCAAACGGAAGACGTAACCACCTGTACCGAGAGAAAGGTGTGGCAAATGTTGTAAGAAGGCTAGATTCTTCATCTAGGCAACAGTGAAGATATCAATGACGAAGATCGAGAACTGAGAACGTGGTTGACGTTGCTAGCGTTGGGATATTATTCTGGCTTGTTCCAGTCTATCCAATTCTTCTTTAACATAATTCTTCGTCGCTTCTGGCAGAGTAGTTGGTGCTTTCACTGTTAGAATCACATTGTCACTCACAGTTAAATGTACATCACCACCTGGGAGGTTACCAATTTCTGTGTCATCAAATAGTTTTGGAAACAATTTTATCCATTTTCCGGGTTTTCTTTCGGTGTCAGATACCATATTAATGTCTGCAACAGGTGTTTTGAGATTTTGGTAATTAATGTTAATCAGTTGCATTTTCTCAGCAGCTGCACGACTCAGGAGCTGTGTGAAATTTTGATCTACAATAACGAACTTCACTTTATATCTGCGACTATTAGCCGGATTCATCACATTCATTTTGGTGCGTCCCAATGCAGATAACATGGACCCATTCTACATTTTAAAGATGGATTATCTCTTTAAATAACAAATTTTAAATAGTTGCCTGGGTATAAAATAATAGATATGAACTGAAGACCCCTGTCCGGAAAACCTCCTATCAATTAATATTGATTTTATTTCGAATATGAAATCGGGACCGTTCATGTTACTATTTTTAGAACAGACCATTCGGATGTTACCATATTGCGATATAGAGCATTGGGCTGTTCCTACGGCTACGCAACGAAAGTCAAATATCACAGATTGGTTGTTTGTATTGTTTTGATCCACATATATAAGCGCTAATAAGTATAATTAACGTTTATTTGTGACAAAATTGTTACATAAAATTTCCTGTCTCTGTTAACGGTAACTACTATTGTTCGTTAGCTGAACAAACACGCCTTTTTATACCAGAAAATATTCGAAATAAAATTAATATTAATCGATGGAAGCATTTGAGGACAGGAGTCTTCGATTCAAATCTAATATTTTATACCCCGGTAACTATATAATACATGTTTACAAAGAGATAATCCACCTTTAATTATACTAATTTTCGCTTATATCTGTGGAACAAAACAATACAAACAATCAATCTGGGACATTTGACTTTCGGTGCGTAACCATAGGAACAGCTCAGTGCTCTATATCGCAATATGGTATCATCCGAATGGTCTGTTCTAAAAATAGCAACAAAAACGGTCCCGATTTAATATTCGAAATAAAATCAATATAATTGATAGAAGCTTTTCCGGACAGGGCTCTTCAGTTCATATCTATTATTTTATACCCACGCAACTATTTAAAAAATTTTATTTAAAGAGATAATTCATCTTTAAAAGAAACGAAACGAAACAACTTAGATTCCGGATAATGTCACACAGTATTAACTTGTATTAGTTGTATATGTAAACTAGGGCTAAATTACACCGTCACACTTGCTTCTTGTTTTGATGGCATGCACCCCATGCACAGTAGGCAAACACCTACTCCGCATATATTAATCTCACATACGCTGCAAAAGCTCTTCAGCGGAATTATCGCATACAAACGTGAGTTGTAGGAGAGGACCGACGGCCCTTTCATATCATCCCGGGTATCATCCCAAACTCCAAACTTGTAAACCACACACATGTGGGGTGATGGGCCTACCTAGTAAGGTTGATTCTCATTGTATCCATAATTTGGCTGTACAGAGAACCACCTATGGACAGGTATGCCGTAGTAATATTGATTCGTGTTGCACCCATGTATAAGTTGGCAGTACAGAGAAGTATGTAATACATTGAGAGGTACATGCATGCCGTAGTATTGATTCACGTGACACCCATAAATCAGAAAACTATCTAAAATAGTATTTATGTGGGGAAACTGGACTTTGGAAAAGTGTAACTAGTAACCACGCCGGCAATTATTATAGTCTACATGGTGATAGAAATTTCCGACGCACTTGGATGTGTGCTATTGCCACAGACCGGACATTTTGGGTTTATATGCATCGCCGATGAGCTGGGGTTTTTGTTTGTTGTATTTCCACCCATTTATATGTTAGATGGCAGCAACAATATACACGGTAAGGCAACACATTTTGTAGTCCAACAAATTAGACTTTCGGATTAATAGGAATTTTAATATTTGGACGTTTATGGACCTTTTAATCATTTTAATCCTTCAAATTATTGAAATTAATACAATCGTAAATGTCCAAATATTAAAATATGTATTAATCCGAATAGTCTAATTTGTTGGACTACACATTTTGTATTATTACCACTTTAAAGAGCGTTCTCTAGGCCATTAATAAAGTTTTTTCGGAGAGTTCCAAATAGCGTATTGTTACTCCAGTGTTCAGGTGTTCGTGTGTTTTCTGGACGCTTCAAAGGATTTCGACCGAGTAAATCACCAGAAACTGTTGTCCTTGCTTAAAGACCGAGGCATTTCTCCTCTCTTTATCAAACTTCTTGATGATTGGTTCAAGAAACAAACCTTCAATGTGCGATGGTGTAGATCGGAGTCCTCTTTCTCTCACCCTTGCAGTGGAGTTAGGCAGGGAAGTATTCTCAGTACTCATTTGTTTAACGTTTATGTCGACGGAATCTCACGAGAACTGAACAAGACAGACACTGGGTGTGTTGTTGGTGGTCATTTAA
Organism: Siphonodentalium dalli; assembly: GCA_032622095.1. NCBI lineage: Eukaryota > Metazoa > Mollusca > Scaphopoda > Gadilida > Siphonodentaliidae > Siphonodentalium > Siphonodentalium dalli. The sequence continues at coordinate 47,700,548 of CP136063.1, read as the reverse complement.
TTAATCATCTGAGTTACGCTGACGACATGTGTTTAAATTGGGAACATGTCTCTATTCCGAAGGTTCGCTATTCCGAAGGTTCACTATTCCGAAGGTTCACTACTCCGAAGGTTCGCTATTCCGAAGGTTCTCTATTCCGAAGGTTCGCTATTCCGAAGATTTTTTTTTTTAAAGGTTAATTATATATTCAAGTATTGAGAGGGTTCTTTATCACGAAGACTCTTTTTTATGAAGGAAATAACTTAAAACATTGAAACAATAAATGTTATTTTTTATTTTTTCGCGGGTTTCCTTGAGATTTAATGTCATTACGTTATTTTCCAATACATATTCACGTCAGGCATGCAGCCCACACAATTGCTCTTTCCATGCGATTTAATGTCATCGCGTATGGCGTTATATCTCAATAATCTTACAGGCAACAATACGCCAGCTAAAGGCGGGATTAAAACATCGGGACTATAACTCTTAATGAATACTGCGAAGCAGAATGTCGTTGAATAGACGGGTATGAGTTGAACCTAACTGCAATTGTGAATTTGTATTGAATTGTAAGGCCCACTTAATTTTCGAGTCATCGGCTATTTTTCACAGTGCCTTGATATCAGGTTTTAAACACAATCTGTGCCATAAAATATGATTAAAACACTATATATAGTTCATCACCATTCCAAACGTCTGTATCAGAAGATGCCCCTAGAGAAATAGAAAACATCTTAAATCATAAAAAGATTCCCCCGTTATATGTCATGGCTCTCCGAATGCAACATAATTCAACCTAATGTATTTTCAATTGAAGGGGAATAACATTATCTTTAAAATATAGAGTTACCCCCCCCCCCCCCCCCATTGAAATAATACACTTTACTTTGCGCAACAAAACCAGATGAACCTTAAGCACAAAAACAAGTCGTTAACCCTGCGTTAACTCAACAAAAACAACATGTTCACAGTTTATTACACCGGATAAGCTGATAATACAGTGTTAGAGAGCTTCATTTTTCAACTGGTATATATAGTGGCATATATTTTATATATGTGATCTTGGGGTTCGAAAATTAAGTGGGCCTTGAATGTTGATGTTTTTGTTCAAATACAGATTGCCAGTTCGGGAAAACTATATCTCTTACATGTAGTTTATTTCAGTCATCGTGTTTTTATCTTTCCATAATGAACGATAAACTGATACTCTTTTCTTGCTATTAATAACCGATATCTAGGACAATTTGGGAATTACAAGTGGATGTATAAATGTACTATATATGTATACTAGCGTAATCGTATTATTCATTCCTCGTGTGGTTTTTGTGGTGGGGTGCAAATTTTGATTAATTTCTGGTTAAATACGCCCAGAATAGAAAACCTTCGGAATAGCGAACCTTCGGAATAATGAACCTTCGGAATAGGGAACCTTCGGAATAATGAACCTTCGGAATAGCGAACCTTCGGAATAATGAACCTTCGGAATAGAGAACCCTACCCGTTGTCATGTGATATTTAGGACCACATATTTTCCTTGCTTCGGCCATTTGCAACATGTGTTTTCCCTATTGGATTTTTGGATTAAATAATTACGGAATGATACACACTTTCTGGAGGTGTCAGGGTTAATATAGATCGCAATATTGTTGACATTAATGACTGTGTTAGTTTATTCTTAAAATTAAGTGTATTTTTTGTAATTAGCTGCTTGCTCTGACTGCTGAAGGCCAAGGGCGTTCCGACCTGATATGGCATTAGCCATATTACCAGGTCGGAGAGTGACTACTATGGCCATAACCGTAGATAGCGATAACACAGGCGTTTGAATAATTTAGCGATGATAAAATTTTCAATGTTTTTCAAGACCACAGACATCTACCACCATATAAAAAGCAAAACAAATTCCAATGAATATTTTTTTTTTGTCATTGTTTTTAAATTTGGACTTCGGAAAGCAAATTCTGTCAACTCATTGTGTCACCCTGAAGTTGCCAAACAATGTCGGTATACACTGCTAATGGCTTTCCATCCATAATTCAGTGCAGTAGTATATCTCCTACATTAGTTTGATGGTCGTGTTGGTGTATTAAGAGTAATAAAGCTTGTAAAATTAATTGTCTACTCTACGTGTGTATATACATTTACGTCAGTTGGGATATGTGGAGATTACAACCTATCATTTGATTTGTTAAACTTTAATATTATCTGAGCATTCTTTAATATTATCTGAGCATTCCCTTAGGGATAACTACTCACCATTGAGTATTTAATAGAATAGTTTTAAGAAAATACCACATACTTTCTTTTCATAAATGAAAATTGAATGACATTTCAGTAAGATGTGTTATTTGTTTTGGTCATAAAAGATAAAAAAGGTACTACTGCCGATCAATCAACATTGAATTTGATGCTGATATCGGCATGTGTGGAGCATGTGGCCAGTGGTGGGTGGGAGCGGGGGTCCCTGGTCACTAATCACATGGTTCAGTTAACCTAAATCAAGTTTATGTGTTGTACCTAAATCAAGGAATACACGTAGTACCTCAATCTTGGGCTGTCTTTGATCCGCAGATTTAAATGAACATGCCCAAACAATGTAAACAGGAAGTTGTCTAGCCTAAAACATTGTTCACAGTATATTATTAATGAATTGATTTCATATTATCAACACAACAATCAGTTGTTTTCTTGAAATTATTGTTCTCTTTTGTGAGACAAATGTTAATGTCTTTCGGCGGGATAACTCTATGAGCAGATTGTCAACAAAATTTATTTTTTGAAGGGCATTGGCATTAACTAAGTCACAACAAAATAAAAATGAATATATGCACTCCAAGTGAATTTTATTACCAATCACATGGCATGAAAGTTATTGAATATTTGCTCAGTTTTTATGCACATAAATACGCTATCTATTCAGATGATTATTACCTAACACAAATTTAAAACTTGGAATTTGGTCATGTCTATGATTAATATCAATGTAAATTCATTGCGTAATGTTACTCATTATTCCCCCAACATTTTAATATCTAAATGGTTACATAATCAAATCATAATTCGGTAGGGTCATTCATCAAAATGGCAGCCACAACAACACTAAGTTAAACAAAATTTGTTTCAATTACCTTTGACAAAATTACACCTCAAACTCGGTTACAATTGTCTGGTTCACATCTATTCATGGTAAATATTATCTACTCTCCCACGAGGAGGCAATACAAAAGATATATAACATATATGTTGCTTGGTCAACGCTTTGTTTAATTGTTTATACTCTTTAATATCGCTACAAAAATCACAACTTTGTTCAGTGACAGGTGTGATCAGACTTCTGTTGTCGCTAAGTGTTGGCGCACACGATCGCAATTGTGCCCGGTAATATAAATCCGACTGCCGGATAAATCGGGCCAGATAAAATCGGGGGGTTAGCGCACACGAGTCCGAATTTCACTCCGGTCATATGCATGCTATGGTCACTGTAGTATATAGCCAACTGGTGTGGTCAGCCTATCTAGCCATTTACTATAGCTAGTCATGGTGATTTATATTAATATCTATTTCTATTTTATTATTAATAATAAACTAAATAAATATATTAATAATAATATACCGTATTGAGGTCACAAGCAATGCTGCCAATATCCGTAAATTGGCTATATAACACATGTTTACAAAGAGATAATCCACCTTTAATCTATAAATGGTTATACAATCAAAGCAAAGTTCGATGAAGTCATTTATCGATATCAAGTCAAATGGAATTTATTTCATTTATAGCTGACAAAATTTCACCTGAAACTCGATTACAATTGTCTGGTGCACGCTCCGATTGTCCATTTACCTATTTTAAACAGAACAGTAAGTTGTTTATCCAACAATTTATTTAATTTAGATCACTTTGGAGCTTTGCAAAAAGACACGTTTTGTTCGTTCACAGATTGTGAAACCGGAAATGGCCTGAACACTGTTATCGCTACCGTAGAGCAGTAGAGATTATATTCCACCAGTACAAAGCATTGGAACTTTTGACAGGGAACCTTATAAAGTCGAAAAAATAACGCGGGGAATATATTTCTTAAGGATATCCTAAACGTGATAAAGATGGCCGACTGAGTTTTTATACCCCTCTCTCCGATAAATGCCAGACATTGCAAGACTATGTTTCCAATTTACATGAAATTTCACAAGGCTATAGGAATATGATTGAACATTTTTTTGGCAACACATCCATATTTTTAAAAGATATATTTGATTGAGAAAATTAAATGGAAAGTGAGCGCAATTATGCCAATCACCAGAAGTCAAAACTAATAAAGAAAACAATTATAATTATTGTGGCATCTTATAAATTAGGATTCCATGATGAGGAGAGGGACGGCCATTTTATAAAATAACTCACTGTTTTGGCTATAAATCCATTGAGTAGAAGGCACCCTCCATCAGTAGAACACAAATATGTTGCCATTTGCTTTCTGTGACTATTTTTGGTATGGGAAGCCAAGTTGGCAATGACGTGAGCTGGATCATAAGCATGTATAAGGCTGTCTATTTTGCCTATATTTCACCAATACCTCTTGCTGAATTCTGTATAACATATTTAAGCAAAAAAAAACACTAAAAGCTATATTTCCAACATTCCCTACGATATCAGGGGCATCATATTTTGCATTTTGACACAAATGGCCTGGCATACATTCATACTTCAGAGATTTTGTAACAGAAATGACTCCAAACAGTTGACAAACAACACTAAGAAGCTAGCATACATTGTAATTTGAAAAAAATTATAGTTTAATTGCCCCTAATATTGTTTTAAAAAATATCTTGAACTTGGTCAATTGATGGTGACTATATATTCTCAGATTTTAGTATTATCTCTTAACTAAAAATTGAAGTTCCCTATTTTTCCGAGTATTTTTGTTGATTTCGCATATGGAGCGGATACGACCACATTTACACGGTGAATTTCAGACACAAGAAACATAACAAAAAAGAAAGGTGCCTCCCAATATATTGGAATATCATGGCACCTATCGGTAAACTATTATACTAAAAACATGGGAATATCATGGCACCTATCGGTAAACTATTATACTAAAAACATGCACTAATTTTAGATATGAGTACCGTAAGAAAGTGTAAAATAAAATAAAAACAATTGTTTCCTAATGTTTTATATAGATTTATGTAAGATGGGACAACATTTTACATTTCAAAATGATCTAGGTTTTGTGATTATAATTTGTATTGGTTCATGGTGGCCATTTAACAAAGCTTATAGTGAATTAGAGCTCATTATTTTATACATTTTCGGCCATATTAGAAGAAATTTCAACTCTGTGACGTTTAGGATATCCTTAATAGTGTACCCAACTCGAAATTGCATGCTTTACTCTGACTTTTATGAACCGATATCGTAGTAAACATTGAATCAATTACACAGGATAAACTCCACAATTGTGAGCGACTAAACGCAAAATCTCTCAAAAGTCGTGAAATGTCTAGTTCCCCTTGTTAGGTTTTCGACTTTATAAGGTTCCCTGTCAAACAGTTTCAAGGTTTTGTACATGTGGAATATGATCTCTACGGGCGTTAGCGTTAGAGTAGATATTCATGGCATGACCTAATACCAAATACCACATGCGTATAGTCTAAATTGTGTTTGTGTTTATTCAATGTCACATGCATGTGTAATATAAGGTACTCACTGTTTACACCATTTAATATTCAAATATATTTTGTATTTCAGGTTGAAATAATGCATCAGTGTAAAAAATGTGATAATCGTTCTTTCGTGCTTCTGCTCTCACGATTTACATGAGGATTCATTCTGGTGATAGTCCGTACGTGTGTGCAGAATGTGGCAAAACCTTCACTAAAAATGGTACCCTTAAAGCACACACGAGGATCCACATGGGAGATAAACCATTTAAGTGTGATATTTGTCTGAAGGAGTTCGGAGACAATAGTAACCTAAATAGACACATGATGATCCACAGGGGAGAAAAGCCTTATGAGTGTGACATTTGTCTGAAGGAGTTCAGAGACAAAAATCACCTAAATAGACACATCAGGATCCACACGGGAGAAAAGCCTTATGAGTGCGATATTTGTCAGAAGGAATTCGCACATCGCTTTGCTCTTAATAAACACAAGAGGATCCATACGGGAGAAAAAACATATAAGTGCAATATGTGTGATAAAGTGTTTGCTCAAAGTTATACACTGAATGTACACAAGAGGATCCACACGGGAGAAAAGCCATATAAGTGTGGTATTTGTCAGAAGGAATTCAGAGATATAAGTCACCTAATTAGACACAAGAGGATCCACACAGGAGAAAAGCCATATAAGTGTAATATTTGTCAGAAGGAATTCAGAGACACGAGTCACGTAAATAGACACAAGAGGATCCACACAGGAGAAAAGCTGTATAAGTGTGATATCTGTCAGAAGGAATTCGCACACCAGTCAAACCTTAAAGTACACAAGAGCGCCCACACGGGTGACAAACCGTATAAGTGATATTTGTGACGATGTGTTCAGTTTCCAGTCTAGCCTGACTCGTGACACGATGAACCAGATACACCCTTAAAGTTACAAACAAAAAATATTTCGACAGGTGGATTATCTCTTTGTAAATATGTATTATATAGTTACCGGGGATAAAACATTAGATCTGAATCAATGTCTCCTGTCCGGAAATGCTTCTATCGATTAATATTCATTATATGTGAACCATTTTTGGTCTAAAAACATACGGATGTTTAGCTGTGTAAATTTGCCACAAATAAACGTTAATTAGACTAATGATCGCATACGACTATGTAATAAAACAATATAAACAATCAAGCTGGGACATTTGGCGTTCGGAGCATAGCAATGGGAATACACTAATGATATATATGGTATCACCTGAATGGTATGTTCTAAAAATAAAACAATAAAATGTCCCATTTAAAACTGGATTATCTGTTCATATAACAAATTTGAAATGGTTTCATGGGTATCATAGCATATAGCGATAGCGATCATTAATGATCGTTAGCTAAACAACTACATCTTTTCAGAAAAGGAAATATTCGAAATATAATCAATATAAATCGATAAAAGCATTTCCGGACATGAGTCTTCGATTCATATTTAATATTTTATACCCCGGTAACTATATAGCACACATCTACAAAGACATAGGCCACCTTTTAATTGTTTGTTTCAAAGAATTTTTTGTTTGTTTTGAACAAATAGATTTTAATAGCTTACTCATGTTTAAATTCGCACAAAACTAGCTTTGGCGCACACATCAATGCACTAATTTAAAACCGAGCAAAAACAATTTTGACTCAAAGAATTTAGCAAACATATGGGAAAAATAAATTGGTTTGTAGCCTATACACCCAAACAACATGTATGAAGTGAGTCGTGACTTTTCTGAACTCAACATTACGTTGATATAATTTAGACCCTTATGTAAGTTTCTAATTTGTGTTAACGAGGATATATTTCGATGTTCACTGTTCAGTATGCTGTAGTAAGTTGTCCTGGCTCAGTTTTCGCTATTACGTGTGCAAATTCCGCTACAGAGTTTCAAAAGATGTTTTATGATATTAAGATCTGGCTAAATGGATGTTATTGCAAAACATGTAAAATCAAAGGCAAATCAAAATACCAAACGTATGTATACATGTAGTTGTTGTCCTTGTGAACCATTGGTCGCATGAACATTTGCTAAACAAGACTTAATAAGACATGTATCCATATATATGGAATGGGTACAGGCTAAACATATATATAGTTATAATATATGAAGTACTTTACACTACTATAAACGGAAACAAAATTTAGGTTATGCAAATAGTTAATGTATTTCAATGTGTGTAATTGGCACCTGTATATAATTCAATGCATATACATTAAAACTTTACATGCATTCCGGTATAAAAATTGATAGTGAGCCATACAATCGATATACACGACTGGGAATACAATGGTGCACAATGCAGCGGCTGTGTTAATGTTCGTTCTACGTTTCTCGATTTTTGACTAATTTGACTGAACCTCTTAGTGACATATAGGCCTAATGATTTACCCCATTCGATGATGCAATTTCAAATGTTAATTTGTCTTTATGGAGGTATACTGTATACTGTACATAAGGTATGGTAATTTCAATTGTAGCTGACAAGGTCTTATTCTGTCTACGTATTGCCGTTTGCTGCATCTGTAGTATCCACTAAGCGCAGCCATTCCTATAGGATCCGGATGTAGTTGTGCGTCGTCAATAGCATTATCGCTGCTTTGTTCGTCTCTAATACGTTTTCATGGGTTCTCTTAGAAGCAGAAAGTGTATTTGTTCCGCTATATGTTTTACTTTTCTTCGTTCGATGCACTTCCAGTGTTTTACTTAGTGATTTCACTTAGAATCTCACCATTTCTCGTGACATTCGATATTCCATGGGTCTCAGTTCCTTTCTGGTGACATTCGATATTCCATGGGTCTCGGATCCTTTCTGTGCATTGGCCTCTTATTTTCCGGGCCAAAGTTAATGGGAGGTAAAGTGAACAGTTTTGATTGTGGAATTCCATGGACATCTCCGTAGCAAATGTTAGGTGTGAAGCATTTCCGGAAACCAAAGCAGGCATATCATTGAACAGTCATAATATTTAGCTAGGTAAATTATAATATTTTGCAATTAATATATTTTCCAGAATTTTTAACTGGAATTACATCACAGTACCTACGTTTGAAGAAAAATAAATATAAAATTCGAAAATAAAAACACCAACATTATAATGGAACAAGTTCCAAGCGGACCCGCCAAATATGTGCAAATCAATACCTGTTGTTTCCAATACCACACCAAGTCACACTCAGAGGTGTGTGCAAATCAATACCTGTTGTTTCCAAAACCACTAGACACTACGCCGCCCTAATGATCAGCTCAAACTGCCCATTAGGGCGGCTGGTGGGTCCCCATACCCTACGTGGGGCTATCTATTTCAAAACATTTTTCAACTAAACAATGAATGCTGGCCTTATTATCTCACCATATATTTTCAGTCGGTACTCCCCGCCACAAGTTGACACCAAAAATTCCCTGTGTCGGTGTATCTAAATGCTTTAATCGGACATTTCTAAACTGTTGAATGTTGGTGACCCGGATACGTCGTACATCTTCACGTTCTTGTTGACATTTTACACAAGGCCATGTGCTCGGAAGAACTACTGGGTAATTTACTACGTCCGGTTTGGCCTATAGTCCGTTTCACGAATAACCGTTAAGTGATTTCAAGATTGTATTGTTAGCAAACCATTACAACGGTGTGAGTGTGTAATATAGTGAAACATCCTAGTTGAACCAAGCGAACAATATAACTTCTGTCTTGTGTATATACTATTACAGCATAGTGTAATATGTTAGTAATTATGGAGGCCTTGAAGATTTACCTGTATATAGCTAGGTAGGCCCACATACAAAATCTCATTTTATGATATGTGGCTTTGTAGATGTTCGCCAATCGCCATGGATGCATGCATGTGTCATAGACAGATACCTATAAGTATTCAACATATTTTGTTCTTTTTTATTGGCTTGGTATGCAAACTGACATTAAATTGGACATTTTCGACAAATTTGTTGTTAGATCGGACAGTGGAACATTAAAGTTATCAATTGGCCGGCTATATGGACGAAGGAATGATCACTAGATCTTATTGAACCATGCATGCACTATGCCCAGCGACTTTGATAAGTTTACACCGACTGACATGCCCGCAGCAGTTTTTGTCTCAAATAAATTGTTATCAAAAGTTCAAAACACATATAGGCCGAGAAATAAGCGGAGTAAGTGTGATCATCATTTATCCACGCACTTGACAAATGTGGACCTGGTTTCTATTCGACACAAGCATGGGACATTGATATAAATCTACAAGTTTCATTTTCGTCTTAACAAACCGACAACTTTAATAGCTTCAAATTTCCGCGTGACGGTAATGACGGGGTACAGGGATGTCGATTTTTGATATTTTGAACCAGTAAAACAAAAATTACATATATCATTGGAACATGCATCTCCTGAATATACGGGATATGAAGATCACTCCGTTTTATCCGGAAATGTATTTGCTAACCGATAAAACAATCTCACTTCTTATAATTTCACTTTTAAAGGTAGATTATCTCTTTGTAAACATGTATTATATAGTTACCGGGGTATAAAATATTAGATTTGAATCGAAGACTCCTGTCCGGAAATGCTTCTATCGATTAATATTAATTTTATTTCGAATATTTTCTGGTCTAAAAAGGTGTGTTTGTTCAGCTAACGAACAATAGTGGTTACTGTTAACAGACACCAGAAATTATATTGTGCAATTTTGTCACAAATAAACGTTAATTATACTCATTATCGCTTATATATGTGGAACAAAACAGTACAAACAACCAATCTGTGACATTTGACATTCGTTGCGTAGCCGTAGGAACAGCCCAGTGCTCTATATCGCAATACGGTCTCATCCGAATGGTCGGTTCTAAAAATAGTAACATAAATGGGCCCGATTTAATATTCGAAATAAAATCAATATTAATTGATAGAAGCTTTTCCGGACATAGGTCTTCAGTTCATATCTATTATTTTATACCCACGCAACTATTTAAAATTTGTTATTTAAAGAGATAATCCATCTTTAACAAATCGTGTGGTGGGTGAGAGACATCTCATTTTAGTGATTATGGGGTATAAAAGGACGTAAAACAATCTCAATAGAACTATGTTCATCGAACGTTAGCTCATAACGCAAAACATAGACTGGTCAGCGTGGTTTTCTGACATTTACGACAATTTTGTCGCATAAAATAAATAAAAATACGATGAGAAACTGGAAATGTTTATGCACATTCCGGACGGGATATATGTCCCTGGCACATGTTTGAAATTTCACGCAAAATATGAAAGATAACAAAGTTATAGCCTAATTAGTTTTATAGACCCGTTCTAAATATCCCATAGTAAATGCATGCCGGCGATAAGCAGGTGTGCGTGGAAATACCAAGCAGAACCAAGCTGGAGAAAACTAAGGCGGAAAATGACACTTAAAGCATGTTTTGTGCTGTATAATGGAGAATTAAACCATAATAATGCAACATGACGTGATTTTATTTGAGCTTTGATGACATATATAGCGAGCGTAAAACTAAAAAAAAAACAGTGCAGCGATCGCGAAAACTTTTCAGCTTGGTATTTCGTCATTTACAGATCGCTGTGTTTGGATACTTTCCGTCCCAGAACACAACATAGCTCCATCCTGAGTTCAGTCTCCTACACAGGACTTACCCTGCCAGCACCTACATGGAATGTGAAGCAATGTGTCGTATTTATTTATTTTAGAAGCAAATTTGATACGTCCTATATACATAATTATTTTAGATTTCTGTAGGTTACAGCTAATTCTACATTATTCTGTGAAACAGAAATGTCCATATTCGTTTGAAAATGGTCTAGGTCAAGCCAGAATGAATTGTAACTGACAAAACACTTCTATAAAAAAATATTTTATTTAAAAATTACACGTGCCTGCAGCGTTCAGACATCTCTTGGCGCTGAGACTAAACTCTGTCTGCAGCTTGAACGCAACAGTCAAAAATAGTTATCCGTAAAACGGACTATAGGCCAAACCGGACGTAGTAAATTATCCAGTAGTTCTTCCGATCACATGGTCTTGTGTAAAATGTCAACAAGAACACGTGAAGATGGCCGACTTTTAAAATTTAACAAGTATTAAATGTCCGATTAGAGCATTTAGATGCACCGATACAGGGAACTTTTGGTGTCAACTTGTGGCGGGGAGTACCGACTGAAAATATATGGTGAGATAATAAGGCCAGATAATAAGGCCAGCATTCATTGTTTAGTTGAAAAATGTTGTGAAATAGATAGCCCCACGCAGGGTATGGGGGGGGGGGGCGGCACTAGAAATGATGAAATACATTTCTAGTGCCATCGGGTCTAAATACCACATCAAGTCACACTCAGAGGTATGTCCAACTCCGTTCTGTAACTTCTGCTCCTCAGATGTGCACGACAATTCCCATTCAAAATTTGTCACTTGACCTCCCCCTAAAAGATGGATTATCTCTTCATTCAACAATTTGAACACATTTCGTAAGTATAAAATAATAAATGTGAAATGAAGACCCTATCCGTTGTATCACAAGTGATAATGTTCAATAGAGGCTGTTGATGCAGGTTGATGATGGTAGTTTTATAAACCTTTTTCATGAGAATGATGTGACCGTTGTTGTAAATAAATGACCAGGTTTATAACTAGAAAACCGGAAGTAGATCAAATATCCAGTGAGGAAATTGGAATTTCTTTCCTTGTAATACTATTTACCCTATCGACGTTAATTAACCGTAATTAACGGTCGCGCGTTCATACACATATAATTAACACTAGCTTTACTTACAGTGTTCGTCTTACTAAAGATTCTTCCAACTATTAGAAAGAAACAAAGGTTTTTTGCAACCGTTTACGGGAATGTTTCTGTCGGTTGAGCACCCGCGTGACACCAGAACTTAGTTCCGGTTCAATTAGGACACACTAATAGTTGTAGTCCGAGTCCGAGATCGAGTCCAGTAAAATGTGTAGTTGGGATTTTCAATTTCGTTTAATGTCGTTAATATAATTCCAATAATGATGAATTTTGGTTTGTGGTAAGTTATGCCAATCACAAATGAAAAAAACTAAACAGATAATTTGTAAGTCTTATGTTTCAACTTTTATCGACATTCGTGATTCGACCATGCAACGTGAAATCGGGTCAAGGGGAAATTAACGCACGGGGTATTCTATCACTCAAAATCATTCAAATGTGCTCAAACTCCATTCATGTATCAGGCCTAGTGAATATAAATAGAACTGGTTTTCCTTGTAACTTCTATATTTAGTCGCACCGTGACCCATTCAATTAAACACTATTGGTGTAACAAAGAAATATAGAAAGGAGAATTGATATATATACAACATAAAACCCACATAAATATGGCAACTTTATTTTTATCATTTTTGACATCAAAATATGTTTTAAACTTTTAATAGACAATATAACATTTCAAGTTCTTGCTATTGACAAAGAGTGCCGGCTTAGTCTGGGCAGCTGGAACATCACGGGCTCGGCAATCGAACACAACCGGGAGTAGCTAGTTCTGTAATCGAGTACAACTAAAGTAATGGTGCTACCTGAAACAGACGTAATATTTTAACAAATTTATTACTTCAAAATAAACATTTCAAGGTACGAATTGTGGCAAAAGAAGGTAGTATTATATATCTTGATGTCATTAAGTATATATAAGCGTGTATAATACAGACATTTCGGTAGTGGGGGTAAATAAAAAACATGTTTTAAAATTTCGTGATTTCTGCTGCATAATTACTTATATACCTGGACTTTATTCTTACTTATAGTCCTTTTTTTTATTATAAAACTACCACTGCCTGTGATCGGACAGATTATTAGAAACTTGATTGATAAATTACATGCTTATGCATATATATATGTATATATCCCGTCAACGTGTGTGTTTACTTTATTATTTTCATCAGCAAGTTGTGCTATTAATGTTTATTGAGTAGTATGCCCTACATGTATAAATTAATTATGCATATGTATTAAAGATCGACTGATCGAATCTGCGTGGGATCTATTGGTTGTACAGTTGTATACTGTGAACTGGTGAAGGTAGTATAATCGGCTTTTGGTATCTGGTCTTTTCATTTGGATGTTTACCTATTTGCTACGGATATGTTATTGTTTTCTGTTTGTTATTTGGCTTCGTGATATGTTTCATATACCGTTGTGTGAGTTATGCATTTGTGTGTGAGATAGTTATTCTCATTGTGGCCATTTGCATGATACATAGTATGTGCGTGTGTTTCATGGTACTTTCATTCATCTCAACGTTCATTATTCAATGATCATGTTAATATCTCTCATTCTCTTACTCATGTGCATCTCTTATCTAATTTCTCAACATCTCCTTTTCACGTCTTGATCTACTTAGAATATATCGTACAAATATATGGCATATCTACTTCATTTCTATACATCATTCATCTGCATTCTATTCTCATACTCTGCAGTTCGCTTCACCTTTCTCACTGCTTCACCTCGAATATCATTTACTAGACTTCATCTCGGCCACTACTATTTACATATCACCTTCATATATCGCCCATTTGCATGTGAGATACGATTTGTTATAATGCGTCAATTGGTGCATTTAAGCTTATTTCATTATATTTAGTTGTTTTGTCGTTACTTTTTTTATTAATTCTAAAATTTCGCCAAAATGTCTTTGCTAATGACGTATTTATATAAATGAATGTATGAATCATGAAGAGATGCTGTTAGGTGTAACTAATAACATAGTTATGCTCCCCTGCCGTCGTAAAAATATTGCCGTAAATTGTAAAATCTGAGACCGATTTCCAAAATTCAAGGTAAATAAAAATGTGACAAAATCAGACTCAGAAATTGTGTGAGAATTGGCACAAATGTTCGATAAAATAAATAATGAATTTCTTGTCGTTGACTATGACAAAATAGTGGTCCTCGAGGACCACTATTTTTGGCATAGTCAACTCCAAGCCATGCATTCATTATCTATATAATATATCACATGAATATGGTCTAAAATGTGCTTGTCTTTATTCAATATTACATGCATGTGGAATATACTCATTTTTTACACCATTTAATATTTAATAATAATTGTTTTGTATTCCAGGTTGAAAGAATATATCATTTAACAATATCAGCGTGTCTTCCATTCTCCCAACACGAAACATATTATACAGGGAGACAGCAAGACAGGAAACGATGTGGAACGGCCGAGATCATAATGAACTAATCACGCATGACAAGAACGATAGACCACACCAATGTAATGATTGTGATAAGTCGTTCCTACATGCTTCCTCTCTCATGGTTCACAAGAGGATCCATTCTTGTGTTAGACCATACGAGTGTGCAGAATGTGGCAAAACCTTCACTCAGAATGGTACCCTTAAAACACACATGATGGTCCATACGGGAGATAAACCATATAAATGTGATATTTGTGACGATGCATTCAGTTTTCAGTCTACGCTCACTCGTCACATGGTGAAACATACAGGGGAATATTTATCTAAATGTAATCTTTGTGACAAGGGATTTGCTCGAAAAGATAACCCTAATGTACACATGCGGATCCACAAAGGAGAGTGTGATATTTGTCCGAAGGAATTCGCGCAGCGCCCTAGTCTGACTAAACAGAAGAGGATCAATACGGGAGAGACGCCATATAAATGTGATATTTGTGGCGATGCATTCAGTTTCCAATCTAACCTGAATCGTCACACGATGAACCATACAGCGGAATATCCATTTAAATGTAATCTTTGTGATAAGGGGTTTACGCGAAAGGAAACACTGAATGTACACATGAGGATCCACACGGGAGAGACTCCGTATAAGTGTGACATTTGTCCGAAGGAATTCGGAGACGCGAGTCACCTAAATAGACACAGGAGGATCCACACGGGAGAAAAGCCTTATGGGTGTGACATTTGTCCGAAGGAATTCGCACATCGCTTTGCTCTTAGTAAACACAAGAGGATCCACACGGGAGAGACTCCGTATAAGTTTGACATTTGTCCGAAGGAATTCGGAGACGCGAGTCACCTAAATAGACACAGGAGGATCCACACGGGAGAAAAGCCTTATGAGTGTGACATTTGTCCGAAGGAATTCGCACATCGCTTTGCTCTTAGTAAACACAAGAGGATCCACACGGGAGAGACTCCGTATAAGTGTGACATTTGTCCGAAGGAATTCGGAGACAAGAGAAACCTAAATAAACACAAGATGATCCACACGGGAAAAAAGCCTTATGAGTGTGATATTTGCCAGAAGGAGTTCGCAGACAAGGGAGACCTAAATAATCACATAAGGATCCACACGGGAGAAAAGCCTTATGAGTGCGATATTTGTCAGAAGAAATTCGCACGTCGCTCAACTCTAAGTATACACAAGAGGATCCACACGGGAGAAAAACCATATGAGTGTAATATGTGTGGTAAGGTGTTTGCTCAAAATTTTACACTGAGTTTACACATGAGGATCCATACGGGGGAAAAGCCGTATAAATGTGATATCTGTCTGAAGGAATTCGCACAGCAGTCAAATTTTAAAGAACACAGGAGAATCCACACGGGTGACAAACCATATAAGTGTGATATTTGTGACGATGCATTCAGTTTCCAATCGAAGCTGACTCGTCACATGATGAAGCATACCGGGGAATATCCATTTAATTGTAATCTTTGTGATAAGGGATTTGCTCGAAAAGATAATCTTAATGTGCACATGAGGATCCACACAGGAGAGACTCCGTATAAGTGTGACATTTGTCTGAAGGAGTTCGGAGACGGGAGTCACCTAAATAGACACAAGAGGGTCCACACGGGAGAAAAGCCTTATGAGTGTGATATCTGTCAGAAGAAATTCGCACATCGCTTTGCTCTTAGTAAACACAAGAGGATACACACGGGAGAAAAACCGCATAAGTGTGATATTTGTCAGAAGGAATTCACAGGGCTGTCAAACCTTAAAGTACACAAGAGAATCCACACAAGTGACAAGCATTATAACTGATATTTGTGACGATGTGTTCAGTTTTCAGTCTAACCTGACTGGTCACACGATGAAACAGATACACCCTTAAAGTTACAAACAAAAAATATTTCGAAATAAATAATTCAATCACTCCAAATGTGTCTGATTCATATTTTGTTCAGAGTAAATAATTGCAATTGTTTAAAGGTGGATTTTCTCTTTGTAAACATGTATTATATAGTTACCGGTGTATACAATATTAGACCTCAATCGAACACTCCTGTCCAGAAATGCTTCTATCGATTAAAGATGGACTATCTCTTTAGATAACAAATTTTAAATAGTTGCGTGGGTATAAAATAATAGATATGAACTGAAGAGCCATGTCCGGAAAAGCTTCTATCGTTTAATATTGATTTTATTTCGAATATTAAATCGGGACCGTTTATGTGTCTATTTTTAGAACAGACCATTCGAATGATACCATATTGCGAAATAGAGCACTGGGCTGGGTTACTATGGTTACGCACCGAAAGTCAAATGTCCCAGATTGATTGTTTGTATTGTTTTGTTCCACAGATATAAGCGATAATGAGTATAATTAACGTTTATTTGTGACAAAATTGTACAATAAAATTTCTGGTCTCTGTTAACAGTAACCACTATTGTTCGTTAGCTGAACAAACACACCTTTTTAGACCAGAACATATTCGAAATATAATTAATATTAATCGATAGAAGCATTTCCGGACAAGTGTCATCGATTCAAATCTAATATTTTATACCCCGGTAACTATATAATACATGTTTAAAAAGAGATAACCACCTTTAAAGATGGATTATCTCTTTAAATAACAAATTTTAAATAGTTGCGTGGGTATAAAATAATAGATATGAACTGAAGACCCCTGTCCGGAAAAGCTTCTATCAATTAATATTGATTTTATTTCGAATATTAAATCGGGACCGTTTATGTTACTATTTTTAGAACAGACCTTTCGGATGATACCATATTGCGATATAGAGCACTGGGCTGTTCCTATGGCTACGCACCGAAAGTCAAATGTCCCAGATTTATTGTTTGTTTTGTTTTGTTCCACAGATATAAGCGATAATGAATATAATAAACGTTTATTTGTGACAAAATTGTACAATACAATTTCTGGTCTCTGTTAACAGTAACCACTATTGTTCGTTAGCTGAACAAACACACCTTTTTAGACCAGAAAATATTCGAAATAAAATTAATCTTAATCGATAGAAGCATTTCCCAGAACTACAGCAGCTATATATAGCTTATATACCATAATATTACTAAATTGAAGAGGAAATGTTAATATACCTTTTGAGAGGGATATCTTGTCCAATTTCAACCCTTTTCATGCAGAATTTGGCAATTTATAATAAACATTTGCCAAAATTAAAGATGGATTATCTCTTTAAATAACAAATTTTAAATAGTTGCGTGGGTATAAAATAAAAGATATGAACTGAAGACCTATATCCGGAAAAGCTTCTATCAATTAATATTGATTTTATTTCGAATATTAAATCGGGCCCATTTATGTTACTATTTTTAGAACCGACCATTCGGATGAGACCGTATTGCGATATAGAGCACTGGGCTGTTCATTCGGCTACGCATCGAATGTTAAATGTCACAGATTGGTTGTTTGTATTGTTTTGTTCCACAGATATAAGCGATGAGTATAATTAACGTTTATTTGTGACAAAATTGCACAATATAATTTCTGGTCTCTGTTAACAGTAACCACTATTGTTCGTTAGCTGAACAAACACACCTTTTTAGACCAGAAAATATTCGAAATAAAATTAATATTTTGGCCTCTTATTTTCCGGGCCAAAGTTAATGAGAGGTAAAATGAACAGTTTTGATTGCGGAATTCCATGGACATCTCCGGAGCAAATGTTAGGTATGAAGCATTTTCCGGAAACCAAATCATGCATATCATTGAACATTCATAATATTTAACTGACAGGGCGCTATGTAAATTATAATATTTTGCAATTAATATATTTTTCAGAATTTTTAACTGGAATTACATCACAGTACTTAGGTTTGAAAATAAATCAATATGAAATTCAAAAATAAAAACACCAACATTATAATGGAACAAGTTCCAAACTGACCCGCCAGATATGTGCAAATCAATACCTGTTGTTTCCAATACCACATCAAGTCACACTCAGAGGTATGTCCAACTCCGTTCTGTAACTTCTGCTCATCAGATTTGCACGGAAATTCCCATTCAAAATTGATCACTTGACCTCCCCCTAAAAGATGGATTATCTTTTTATTCAACAATTTGAACCAATTTCGTGGGTATAAAATAATAAATGTGAATTGAAGACCATATCCGTTGTATCACGAGTGATAAAGTTCAATAGAGGATGTTGATGCAGGATACCAACTATTTAGTTTTCAGTTTCGTCACGGTGAATTGAATTGAACGGTTGATCGGATAGATTATTAGAAACTTGATTGATAAATTACATGCTTATGCATATAGATATCCCGCCAACGTGTATGTTTACTGTATTATTTTCATCTGCAAGCTGTGCTATTGATGTTTATTGAGTAGTATGCCCTATATGTATATGTATATATATATTAATGATCTAATCTGCATGGGATCTATTCGTTGTACAGTTGTTACATATACTGTGAAGGTAGTATAATCGGCTTTTGGTACCTGGTCTTTTCATTTGGATGTTTACCTATTTGCTACGGATATGTTATTGTTTTCTGTTTGTTATTTGGCTTCCTGATATGTTTCATATACCGTTGTGTGAGTTATGCATTTGTGTGTGAGATAATTATTCTCATTGTGGCCATTTGCATGTCTTGCATGTTACATAGTATGTGCGTGTGTTTCATGGTACTTTCATTCATCTCAACGTTCATTATTCAATGATCATGTTAAAGGTGGATTATCTCTTTGTAAACATGTATTATATAGTTACCGGGCTATAAAATATTAGATTTGAATCGAAGACTCCTGTCCGGAAATGCTTCTATCGATTAATATTAATTTTATTTCGAATATTTTCTGGTCTAAAAAGGTGTGTTTGTTCAGCTAACGAACAATAGTGATTACTGTTAACAGAGACCAGAAATTATATTGTGCAATTTTGTCACAAATAAACATTAATTATACTCATTATCGCTTATATCTGTGGAACAAAACAATACAAACAACCAATTTTGTGACATTTGACAGCATTCGTTGCGTAGCAGTAGGAACAGCCCAGTGTTCTATATCGCAATACGGTCTCATCTTTAAAGATGGATTATCTCTTTAAATAACAAATTTTAAATAGTTGCGTGGGTATAAAATAATAGATATGAACTGAAGACCTATGTCCGGAAAAGCTTCTATCAATTAATATTGATTTTATTTCGAATATTAAATCGGGCCCATTTATGTTACTATTTTTAGAACCGACCATTCGGATGAGACCGTATTGCGATATAGAGCACTGGGCTGTTCCTACGGCTACGCAACGAATGTCAAATGTCACAGATTGATTGTTTGTATTGTTTTGTTCCACATATATAAGCGATAATGAGTATAATTAACGTTTATTTGTGACAAAATTGTTGAATAAAATTTCTGGTCTCTGTTAACAGTAACCACTATTGTTCGTTAGCTGAACAAACACACCTTTTAGACCAGAAAATATTCGAAATAAAATTAATATTAATCGATAGAAGCATTTCTGGACAGGAGTCTTCGATTCAAATCTAATATTTTATACCCCGGTAACTATATAATACATGTTTACAAAGAGATAATCCACCTTTAATATCTCCCATTCTCTTACTCATCTCTACTTCATTTCTGTTCATCATTCATCTGCATTTTCTTGTCATACTCTGTATTTAGCTTCACCTTTCTCACTGCTTCATCTGGAATATCATTCACTAGACTTCATCTCGGTCACTTCTATTTACGTGCCACTTTCATATATCGCCCATTTGCATGTGAGATATCCCGCCAAAAGAAGGAAAAAGAAACGATGAAAATTTTTTCTAAAAAATGCTCTCTTTTTTTGTGTTCTTGAAATAAAGGCAAAAATATGAGGGGTTAAGGAAAGGGCCCTTCGGCCCTTTCGACAATCCCTGGGATAGCCACCCCAAATCACCCACTTAATTCATAAACTCAGCCCATTCGTGTTCCGACCGCTGACGAGATGGGACGTCCTGGGTTGAGCGCTCCAGGACATAGCTATCCCGCTCAGCGATCGGATTACTGACGTCGGCCGGACAATGGACTCGTCTTTAATCCCCGCCGAAATCAGACACGCACTCAGCTCACTCCACGTGGATCCCTGCCTGGCGTGGACTTTACGCAGGCCGGGCATCCACGTGGAGCTTTTTATGGAATTCCGAGTTACGGCATCACGGTCCTTTTCAGGACCCTCTGTTGGTGGTAACTCGGATGTTGGAACCCACCAGCATCACACCACCACCACCAAGGAATGGAGGAAGAAAAAGAGCAAGAGGGCCGAACTCAATCGTGTCGCCACAGGGACGCCGACAGGAAGGCCAGGTGGATCAAGAGGAAGGCTGAGAGACGCCCAGCTACCTCCCACCTGATCCATCCTGGACAGGACCAACACCAAGAGGCGACGGCCACTGCCAGACCACCTTCGAGGTCGTCTGTGACTACCCAGGCAGCCTCCGCAGTGGACACATCACAGATGACTGATGTTATCCAGACTCCCCCTGCGGACTCGGATATGGAGGCAGGAACACCATCACCGTCTCCACCGAGGACACCGAGATACGAGGAGCATCCGGTATCTCCACCTTCCAGGAAGAGGGAATCGCACAGCGATCGACTCAGCCGCCTGCACAACGCCCTGCTCGTCAGACTACAGCAATCCAGAGGCAACTACACATTCTCAAAATCAGACCAAGTCCTCATCCTCAGCAGACAGATCTATGAGGGAGCAGATGCGGCCGATCCAGCGGCAAGGAAAATAAAGTATTCCATCCGCGATGATGCCGGAGTCAAGCAGACTCACGTCTACCATCCACCACCCTCTACCTAGGATCAACATCACTTCTACCAAAAAAAAATGAAACTCACTTGATCTTTTGAAATTTTTGTTCCTTTTTTTTCTTGATTCTGAATTAAAGGCATAAAATGAGGTGTGAAGGAAAGGGCCTATCGGCCCTTTCGACCATCCCGGGGTCCCCCCCACCCAAATGACTTCCTTCCCCATAAACTCAGCCAAGAACACCGGCGGAGGGGCTACCAAGACCGAGATGAAGAAGAAAAAGAAGAAAGGCCCGGGACACCGTCGCAGGGATGCTAGAGAAGGGCCAGGTGGATTGCGAGGAACCCTGAGAGACGCCCAGCTACCTCCCACCTGGCTCCCCCCTGGACAGGACCTACATCCCGGCTCTACACCCACTGATACAACATATCAGAGGCCGACTGATGACATCCAGACAGCCTCTGCAGTGGGTGTGCCTGCCACAATCAGCGGAAACTACAGAGACGTTATTCCGGACGTTCCTGTAGCCGACTCATGGTCCAGGAGGAAATGATCAGTGATCTACCTGATCATTTGAATTTCACTACACCGAAGACTCCGGAATTCCATCAGCCGGAGAATTCTGGGTCATCCGAGTCGTCCCTTCCACCAAGAATTGCTTAAATCCTACGCATAGCAAGAGAACAGACTGCACTAGCTGCACAGGAAAGGGCGGATCGGGAAAAGAAAGAAAGAGATGCTCAGAAAAAAAAGAAATGTCATCAGCTGAGAAGCATCCAAACAAACGAAGAAAGAAAAAGAAATAACAAAATTGCTAAAAAATGTATTGTTTTTTTTATGATCTAAATTAAAGCTCAACTTTGAAAATTAGGGTAGTGAAGGAATAGACCTCTTGGTCTATTCGACCATCCCGGGGTTAGCCCCCCAAACCACAAACCCTGCATATAAACTCAGTAACACGGAAACCACATACATGTGGTTGATTCTCATTGCATCCATAATTTTGCAGTACAGAGAACTACATGGACAGGTATGCACCCATTGACAGTACAGAGAAGTAGGTAATATATTGATAGGTACATACATGCCTCAGTATTGATTCACGTGTCACCCATAAATCAGAAATACAGAAAACTATCTAAAATATTAATATGGGAAACTAGACTTTGGAACAGTGTAACTAGTAGGCCTAATCACACCGACAATAGTTTACACGGTGATAGATATTTCCGACGCCCTTGAATATGTGCTATTGCCACAGACCGGAAATTTAACGTTTATATGCGTCGCCGATGAGCGGGGGTTTCTGTTTGTTGTGTTTCTATTCATTCATATGTCAGATGACAGCGACAATATACATGGTTATTACCACTTTAAAGGGCATTTCCTAGGCCATTAATAAAGTTTTCGCGGAGTTCCAAATAGCATTTTGTTACCAATGTAACCGCCAACAATTCTCTACTCTATGTGTTGTGGTCATTTTCCCATGATTCTTATTCCCCGAATTTCCAAATGATAATTCTACTGAGTTTAATTACTTTTATTAACCAAAAGATCCTATATAAGTCTGGGAGGGTTCCTACCTACTAATGGCCAACTGAATGAGTTCAGTTTTCGCCGTTAAATGTAGATGTATGTGTACATCTTTGCAATTTGTTAATATGTCGGGAATTTGTTGAAAGCGTTCAACATTTATTCCCCAAAAACTTATCTAGTTCCTGGTTAAATGATATTAACCTTTGAAACTGTTATGTGGATTTTGTGACCAGATCGAAGAGGCTAAAATTATAAAGAGCCGAGACTACTTAATTTGCGAATGAGCCAAAAGATGGTGTGGTAACCACACAATAGAAATTTTCACCCTAACGCGCAATTAGAAGTGCTCAGTGCAGCCCCGATACACCCAATGCACAATCCCGTAGACAAAGTGTATCGTGGCTCCACCGAACACCACTCCTTGCGCGCTAATAGGTAATAATTAACGGAATGAGATTGCACCAGGTTAATTACCACTAAGGCGGGATAACTCTACTTCCCACCACAATCTTCGAGGAGCTCCGCCGACTTCCGGAACTCCCCGGAGATTGTCGTGAATGTGGTCAACCTGGTAGAACCATAGACTAAAAATAGGATAGACGTCGCACTCATGGTTATCAATCTGTAACGCTACTGGACGTCGCCATTGCTTTGGCCCTCAAGCGTTAAGGTAGTTCAGAAAACTAGGGGGAGATAATTTTACGTTATATTTACATCGAGTTCGCGTAGGTTGGGGAGAGATATACATAATAAAAGTACTTTATACTAACTTTGTAACATTATGCATTTTAGGTGACATTAAATGAATGCCTAAGAAAGCGATTTTGTTCAAGATAGGTTTTCCTGAAAAAGAAAGTGCCCGCAATTCGATGTTGTTTACGGCATATTGAAAAACTGCCCGATATTCGTTTTTACGACAAGCGTTTTATTTCCCCACGATTTCGTACGGGTTTTGGTCTTATAATTATACCTTAACCGACACTCTAAGTGGTTCACTACTCCTTGTATATACATACATAATATATGTCCATACTACTAATTATTACTCATTATGATTATTATCTTTCCACGGATACATACGTGTAGTTGATCAAGCCATAATCTCGGGGCTAACGCCTGTACAGAGATTATATTCCACCAGTACAAAACCTGGAAACTTTGAGATGTTCTGACCATTACGACAGGGAGCTTTATAACATTGAACAAACAAGGCAGGGAACATATTTCTTTGTTAATACATGTTCCTCAATAGTCTACTTCACATTATGGGGTGGTCCCATCTTGAGATTCCATTTAGGGGGTCACAGTAGGCGGTTTCATCTAATAAGTTCAACAAACATGTGTGTTTGTGGTCTTATTATATGAATTAACCTAAACATGAATGTACAGGGTATCTCTGTCCACTATGATATTAAAATACATATCAACGAAGAATAGTTAATTGTATAGGCTATTTTGAAACTGAGCGATATAATCCATACAGTAATAAAATAGTTAATGGTTATCGTACAATTTGTAAAATATACTAGTAGGATAACATACTTATAGTCCATTTACTTTAGAGAATTACAGTTACTGAAGCTGATGAATGAGATCTTGAAATGTTATTGAGAGCTAGAGGATACATTTTTTCAGACTGGAGGGGACAGTCCCCGGGACACACAATGTGCATATGAACATGGGTGTTGCCTCAGTGTGGATAAGTACCATGTGGCATGTGATAGAGAGACAATGTTTGTAATTTATTATTAATTTAATGATGAACTTATAAATATTGTAATCATTTGTGGCTCTTTCCTTGACAGACAATGAGACATCAGCTAGATTTTTATCCAGGATTTTCACAAAGTATAGTTCAATTCCTTCTTTATCTTGAACACATCATTGCATTCTGCATCTCATTCTGTCTCTCTGGATTATTTTCGGCTCACGCATGTTGCACACATAACTTTCTGACCCACCAATATTATGAAGTTGTTGCCATCGACATATCTGTGCACTTCCTGAAATGATACAGAATTTGAAGCATATAATTTTAATTTATCAATAATTTACAGGTTACTGGTATGATATATTTTATTTTGGGATATTTCCCATGCAGTACCACACCACTCACCACTACCTACATTGGCAAACCATGTAATAGTCAGTTGTTCACAATCACACCTCTTTGTGATAGCAGTATAATAAACCATCATACAGAAAAATAATTCTATAATATAATATATTTAATAAATAAAGCTATTATATTTCAACACAGCTGACCAGTGTGTGTATAAATTATAATTAATGCCCACTCAGTCTCAATGTTATTTATTAACATTATGCATTTAATATGAATGTGATTATATCATCTAATGATCAAAAGACTATATGAAAAATATGTTATGAACAAATAATATATATTACAATTACATAAAGGGGACATTAAACAATTCAAACTATGAATAGTATGATCACTACAATTACAATCTAGGAGTAGGACATGTAAACTGCCCAATTGGTGAATTGTTTTAACTAATAACTATTCATTTCTAAATTATTACTGTAGTGTAGACAGTGTAGTGTAGTATACACCTGATCACACCTGGCAGTGGCATGGAAATTCTTGACATCTGACAGCTGTCATTAAAATATTTCTTCCATAAAACAAGTTTGAATCGGTACCCCGTATATACATGATATTCAAACTACCAATGCAATCAGGATTGGTGAGATCTATTAAATTAATTTCATTTTGAAAGTCGTTATAACATAACTTCATCCAGGTGAAAATGACAAACATAGAATACAGAATGTCGTGTTGTTTACTACAAAAATGCTCGCAAACGACATAAAAACTCACCTTTCTTACTCCGCAACGGACACCCTTTGAAACGTGAGATTCTGATAATTAAAATACAGTTGATGTACAATTAATTCAGCTGCAATAGACGCCAGATTTTCCTCTTTTTATTGCGATGAGAAAGCACTGTTTTGATTAGAAGAATCCGAGTTGAACTACCTTTAGCAATGGCGGACATAATCTGAGTGCGTTACCGATTGGCCGATCAAATGACGTTGAGTGACGTATCTATCCTTCCTTCATCTATGGTAGAACCTCACTCCGTTACACTAAAATACCGGGCCGAGTTACGTCCCTTGGACTTGCTTGTTTACTTCAAGATATTAATCTAAAGCTGTGCCATATTTTCCCAAAACTTGTGGTTTAATGATTTAAATTCACGTTATATGGTTGAATAAGTGTAGCTATTCATTAATAAAATTAGCTGTCAGACTCTCATCGTTTATCACTCGTCTTCAATGTTGGCTTTTCTCTCCTACATCCTGCATGTATGTTCGAGACTCCTTGTCAGCTGACAAGCCTGAATGAACATTAACTTGCACCACGTGTCATGCATGGGGCCACAATTCACCACAGCACAATTTATATGTACTTCAAATGATTGTTAACTTACATGTAGTGTTAAAGATGGATTATCTCTTTAAATAACAAAGTTTAAATAGTTGTGTGGGTATGAAATAATAAATATGAACTGAAGACCCACGTCCGGAAAAGCTTCTATCAATTAATATTTATTTTATTTCGAATATTAAATCGGGACCGTTTATGTTACTAATTTTAGAATCGACCATTCGGATGATACCGTATTGCGATATAGAGCACTGGGCGGTTCCTACGGCTACGCAACGAAAGTCAAATGTCACAGATTGGTTGTTTATATTGTTTTGTTCCACAGATATAAGCGCTAATAAGTATAAGTAACGTTTATTTGTGACAAAATTGTTGAATAAAATTTCTGGTTTCTGTTAACAGTAACCACTATTGTTCGTTAGCTGAACAAACACACCTTTTAGACCAGAAAATATTCGAAATAAAATTAATATTAATCGATAGAATCATTTCCGGACAGGAGTCTTCGATTCAAATCTAATATTTTATACCCCGGTAACTATATAATACATGTTTACAAAGAGATAATCCACCTTTAAAGTTTAATTGAGTTAGTGTTCATAGTATATTAAAGTAAAATGTTCTTGGAAATATATATCTCTCTTGAAGGTACTCAATCAGATCAGGCCCTCGTCAATTGCTATTTCATCGGCTTCGGGGATAAACAAAATAATAATTGATTCGAGTCGAGGAACCTGCCTATCAACGCTCTGGGTGATCAGATATCAAATTTTTAAGTTTTGTGATTTTTATTGTTTCTGGCCCAGAAACACGCCGTCAAAAAGATGGTCTCAGTCAAAATTGCGTTATTAATACACTTGATTTTAGAGTTATCCATCATTGTCTGTTTTAATAAGTGTTTCTGTGGGAAGTATTAGTACACATGTCGAGAAAATTACAAACTTAGGGGAAATTATTGGTACACATCTGGAGAAAATTACAAACTTACAAAAATCGACATCTAATAACTCTGAGCTTTGGTGTATGGGTTCCTCGACTCGAATAAAATAATTTTTACCCCTGAAGCCAAAGAAATATAAGTATATATATCACATGAATATGGTATAAAATGTGCTTTTCTTTATTCAATATTACATGCATGTGGAATATACTCATTTTTTTACACCATTTAATATTTAATAATTTTTTTTGTATTCCAGGTTGAAAGAATATATCATTTAACAATATCAGCGTGTCTTCCATTCTCACAACACGAAACATATGATACAGGGAGACAGCAAGACAGGAGACGATGTGGAACAACCGAGATCATATTGAGCTAATGACGCATGACAAGAACAATAGACAACACCAATGTAACGATTGTGATAAGTCGTTCCTTGATGCTTCCGCTCTCATGGTTCACAAGAGGATCCATTCTGGTGTTAAACCATACGAGTGTGCAGAATGTGGCAAAACCTTCAATCAGAATGGTCACCTAATCTCACACATGATGACACATACCGGGGAATATTTATTTAAATGTAATCTTTGTGATAAGGGATTTGGTCGAAAAGATAGTCTTAATGTACACATGCGGATTCACAAAGGAGAGTGTGATATATGTCAGAAGGAGTTCGCACACCAGTCAAATTTTAACATACACAAAAGGATCCACTTCGAAGACAAACTTTTTAAGTGTGATGTTTGTCCGAAGGAATTCGTGCAACGCCATAGTCTGACTAAACAGAAGAGAATTCATACGGGAGAGACGCCTTATAAATGTGATATTTGTGACGATGCATTCAGTTTCCAGTCTAAGCTGACTCGTCACACGATGAACCATACCGGTGAATATCCATTTAAATGTAATCTTTGTGATAAGGGATTTATCCGAAAGCAAAACCTGAATGTACACACGAGGATCCACACGGGAGAGACTCCGTATAAGTGTGACATTTGTCCGAAGGAATTCGGAGTCCAGAGTCACCTAAATAGACACAAGATGATCCATACGGGAGAAAAGCCGTATACGTGTGATATTTGTCAGAATGAGTTCGCAGACAAGGGACACCAAACTAGCCACATGAGGATCCACACAGGAGAAAAATCTTATGGGTGCGATATTTGTCAGAAGAAATTCGCACATCGCTCTACTCTTATTAAACACAAGAGGATCCACACGGGAGACAAGCCGTATACGTGTGATATTTGTCAGAATGAGTTCACAGACAAGGGAGACCTAAACAAACACATGAGGATCCACACTGGAGAAAAGCCTTATGAGTGCGATATTTGTCAGAAGAAATTCACACAACGCTCTACTCTTAGTATACACAAGAGGATCCACACGGGCGAAAAACCATATGAGTGCAATATGTGTGAAAAGGTGTTTGCTCGAAATTTTACACTGAATTTACACAAGAGGATCCATACGGGGGAAAAACCGTATAAGTGTGATATCTGTCAGAAGGAATTCGCACACCAGTCAAACCTTAGAGTACACAAGAGAATCCACACGGGTGACAAGCCTTATAAGTGATATTTGTGACTATTACCAGTTCAGTTTCCAGTCTGACCTGACTCGACATACGACGAACCAGATACACTCTTAAAACTAATTGTTTGTTACCAACAAAAAATGTTTCGAAAATAAATAATTCAATCACTCCAAATGTGTCTGATTCATATTTTGTTCAGAGTAAATAATTGCAATTGTTTAAAGGTGGATTATCTCTTTGTAAACATGTATTATATAGTTACCGGTGTATACAATATTACATCTGAATCGAAGACTCCTGTCCAGAAATGTTTCTATCGATTAATATTCATTATTTGTTAACCATTGCCTGGTCTAGAAACATGCGGTTGTTTAGCTATGTAAATTTGCAACAAATAAACGTTAATTAGACTAATTATTGCATACGACTATGTAATAAAATAATACAAACAATTAAGCTGGGACATTTGGCGTTCGGAGCATAGCTATGGGAACACACTAATGATGTATATGGCATCACCTGCATGGTATGTTCTAAAAATAAAACAATAAAATGTCCCATTTAAAACTGGATTATCTGTTCATATAACAAATTTGAAATGGTTTCGTGGGTATCATATCATATAGCGATAGAGATCATTAAGCTGTTCCCATAGCTACGTTCTGAACGTCAAATATCCCAAATTGATTGATTTTATTCCATAGCTATAAGCTTCTTCTCTTTATCTATCCATCCATTTAGGATAACCTCTTTCGAGTAAAAGAACATTGTGGTATGTACATATGTACAGTAGCTAAATTGATTTTTTTTTTTTAATTGAATAAAAGACTCGGAGACGTGCAGGTCTGACTATCAGTCTATACATACATGTAGTTTCGGGTGTGAACATCTTCAGCCAAGAGAGAGAGAGAGATCGGTATCTTGCACAGTGTAGATGGTAGCACAATATGGTTAAGTAGTGATAGACATCACAGACATCAGTCGATGCCACAGATGAGGAGAAGTCGTCGAACATCGATGGATCTAGAATGTACTGTAGCTTGACTTCCGTTGGTATTGAGAAGAAATCAGTGTCAAATATACATTTGTAGCTTCCAGCTTACTTCGGCATAACACGATCACGAACTGGTTGTAGGTATGAACAGGTTAACATATTATGTTGAATAGACTCTTCACCATCAATACATAGCTGCCACACAGGATATGAGTTTGAGTATCGATGTCTATTTACTTCCAAAGAATATGTGTTGATCAGAAGACGAAGCTTAGTGGATAGTGTAAATATGTATACATATATATCTTTATTCCTCCATATAATGAAGAGCATATATATAAACATTATAAATAAATTGAGAACACAAATATATCCTGCGTGCAGGAATTTGGCTATACAATATACAGGGTTATATAATTTGACTGACAAAGACAAATACGAACACATTTGAGGGCATATAAGTATGCATACCCTCATGAGCACCGGCACGATCACACATCCGCACACTCACACACACGCCCACCCTCACACATGTGACAAACACACATATACATACACACATACATATACATACACATGTATATACTCATATATACATATAGATATGAAAACACATATAAATGCGCGCGAGAGCGCAAGTGCGCCTACACAGCCGCGCCAGAACTCGTGAATATATGCATGGTTATATACATATATATAAATGTTCATCCACATATATATGCTTATATTCATATACATATATCCATGTAGACATACACACACCAACACACACATATATTAATACATATGTAACGGTCAGGTACCTATATATGCCCGTTTATATGTGCATGTATATCTGATTACATATACACCAAGGCAGATATGGAACATGGCTGTATGATGAAATAAAGGGTATGGAATAATTCGCATTGAGCTGAAGCGGGACGTTTTATGCTGTGTTAAAGAAAGGTTATGCTTTGTTAAGACGGTTATCTGAAGTGCAAGCGAGATAACTCCAAAGTTTGGATAATTGCGAAAGTTATATATGGCATGAATATACATATATATATATACACATGCATATGCATATATACACATGTATATATATATATATATATATATATATATATATATATATATATATATATATGATGATGGATTGTGAAATAACACCTTTAAGACCTTTGAAATTTATATACGAACAAGCTTTCGGCTTTCGCCTTTCTCAAGTTCACTCACAATGAATATAATACAACGTTACACAGTTACATATACAAGATGCAACGTTATA
The DNA here is from genome assembly GCA_032622095.1 of Siphonodentalium dalli. Classification (NCBI taxonomy): domain Eukaryota; kingdom Metazoa; phylum Mollusca; class Scaphopoda; order Gadilida; family Siphonodentaliidae; genus Siphonodentalium; species Siphonodentalium dalli. The sequence continues at coordinate 47,669,173 of CP136063.1, read as the reverse complement.
GCAATGGCGCGTAATGTGACGTAATCACTGCTTATATAAAAATGGCGCGAAATATAATATCTAGTAAGTTATAACCATTTGGCCATAAAGTCAGCATCTTTATTGATGCCCAGATGCAGGCTCCCGAATGCATCTATCATTTGTTGCTCTTTGATTCTGCGGTCCTCACGCACGGGCAGACCACAACACAATACCTGTAGACGAATGTCTTTAACTGAATGGTCAGGTAAGTTGAAGTGGCGGGCATATGGTAATCCCACATCATGTTTCCTGATATCCTGTCGATGGCCATTAACTCTAATGCTTAGAGAATTGCCAGTCTCACCAATATAATGCATGTCGGGGCAACGAACACATGTCATGTAGTATATCACCCCGGCCGACGTACACGAATGTTTTCCTTTTGGTGTGAATCGCTTCCCATCCTTAGTATGCATGACATCATTGGAGATGAGTTTGCACAAGCCACACCTAGGCCTATGACATGGAAATGTCCCGCTGTCACGTCCATTCACGGTGTCATCGGTGAGTCGGCTCGACACAAGCTTATTTCGGATGTTCGGGGGGCTGTCGCATGGCAAGAACTGGCCTCTCGGGGAACACATCACTGAGATAGTCATCTTCAGCCAACACATTCTGCAGATCAGCCGCGATTCCACGCAATTTGTTTAATTCCGGATGGTAAGTTACTACCAATGGAACACGATCCGATTCGTCTTTTGAGGAACTCTCCATCAATTCACTCCGCTCTTTCGACCGCGCCTTGTCGATCTGTTTGTCGATTACCTTCTTATCGTATCCAATGCCCCGAAACGCCGCCGATAGCTGAGAAAGTTGGTTGTCGCGAACATCACTATCTGAATTGATCCGATTATATCGCAAACTTTGACTAAATATCACGGATCGTTTACAATGATCCGGGTGGAAACTTTCGGGGTTGAGATATGTATATCGATCTGTAGGTTTTCTGTAAACAGTCGTAGATAGAGTGTCTCCACATCTCTTGACAGTGACATCAAGAAAATTTACAGATGAATCAGAGTATTCCATTTTAAGTTGAATTGAAGGCACACACTTGTTGAAATCACGCAGAAACTCCTCCAGCTCTTGAACTCCATGGTCCCATACCATAAATACGTCGTCTATGAATCGGTAGTATGCTTTGGGTTTATTACGACGTGAATCTAGAAATCTCTTCTCCAGGTCGGACATAAATATGTTGCTATACTGAGGTCCTATGGGCGATCCCATGCTGGTTCCCATTTTCTGGAGCCACATTTCGTTGTTAAACGTAAAATAATTATGTTTTAGTATGAAGGAACAGAGATCAACAGTAGCTCTGTTAGAAACTAGATTGTCACCCGAATCGATCAAGCTCCGTTCCACTGCTTTCAATCCGCTATCGTGTGGGATGTTCGTATATAAGGATACAACGTCCAATGTAACCAGAAGAGTATCCTCGTTGAGCGGTCCAATATCTGAGATTTTCCTGAGGAAGTCTGTTGTATCCTTTACAAAACTAGGAGTGTTCTGAACGATGGGTTTTAATACATCGTCAACAAGTTTGGCCATGTTCTCGGATAGAGTTCCTATTCCAGATACAATAGGTCGGCCAGGTACATTATGTTTGTGGATCTTAGGGAGGAGATACAGAATTCCTGGTCGAGGATCACTGGGTATTAAAGGAGTGATCAGACTTCGATCAGCCTTGGACATCTCATCAAGAAGTTCTCCGAGCTCGGTCTGGAAGGCGGTTGTCGGGTCGATTTGGAGGCGCTCGTAATACTCTGTGTCGGAAAGTTGACGTTGAGCTTCATTGACATAATCAGTTTTGTTTAGCACTACTGTCGCTCCGCCTTTATCCGCAGGTTTTATCACAATGTTTGGATTACCGCGGAGGGTGGAAATAGCACGCCGCTCTGATGGTTTTAAATTGTACAGTAGTTTTTTGTTCTTCGACAGAATGTCGCGTTTAACTCTGTTCCGAAAAAGATCGATGTAAGTATCTAACTTAACATTACGTCCGGTAGGAGGGGTCCACTTTGACCGTTTCTGTTGATTATAAGATCCGCAAACATTAGGCTCATCGCGGCCATGGAAGTATTCTCTCAAACGAAGTCTTCGGAAATATTCCTCCAAGTCCGCGCAAGTTTGGACCTTGTCCAATTTGACAGTCGGGCAAAACGATAGTCCGCGTTCTAGTACAGATTCTTCAGAAGCATTAAGTTCATAGTCAGATAAATTAATTATGTTGGATTGACGATGAGATGAATCACGTTTGTCCTCAGACTTAGAATGCATGTCGAGTAGATTGTTGAGTTTTTTCTTCTTTCGTGTCATATGAACGTTCAGGTTATCTCTGTAACATTTTTCGTGACATTTTTTATCAACGTTGACATTTTTGGAAAGGAAGTCCTTTATCTGATGTTCTATGTTGGACTTTTTTGCATATATCAGGTCGATAAGATGGTTTAGAATTCGAATGCTGGTACGGTTGCAGAGTACGTCTGAATACTCACTGCGATATGTGTTCTGCAAGGGATTCTTTATAACAAGTCCTTTCGGTAAGAGTTTGTTCTTCTTGCACTCGGAGAGAAAGAACAGGTCGCTGTTGACTTGTGCATATTTCTTGTGTAACTTCGATATTATCCATTGTTCTCGGCTGTATGCGGTGTTGGTAGACATTGTAGTAATATTTCTGTAGCCGATAAAGGTCTGTATCCTAGCTGTATGATGATGGTTTGCGGATCTTATAATCAACAGAAACGGTCAAAGTGGACCCCTCCTACCGGACGTAATGTTAAGTTAGATACTTACATCGATCTTTTTCGGAACAGAGTTAAACGCGACATTCTGTCGAAGAACAAAAAACTACTGTACAATTTAAAACCATCAGAGCGGCGTGCTATTTCCACCCTCCGCGGTAATCCAAACATTGTGATAAAACCTGCGGATAAAGGCGGAGCGACAGTAGTGCTAAACAAAACTGATTATGTCAATGAAGCTCAACGTCAACTTTCCGACACAGAGTATTACGAGCGCCTCCAAACCGACCCGACAACCGCCTTCCAGACCGAGCTCGGAGAACTTCTTGATGAGATGTCCAAGGCTGATCGAAGTCTGATCACTCCTTTAATACCCAGTGATCCTCGACCAGGAATTCTGTATCTCCTCCCTACGATCCACAAACATAATGTACCTGGCCGACCTATTGTATCTGGAATAGGAACTCTATCCGAGAACATGGCCAAACTTGTTGACGATGTATTAAAACCCATCGTTCAGAACACTCCTAGTTTTGTAAAGGATACAACAGACTTCCTCAGGAAAATCTCAGATATTGGACCGCTCAACGAGGATACTCTTCTGGTTACATTGGACGTTGTATCCTTATATACGAACATCCCACACGATAGCGGATTGAAAGCAGTGGAACGGAGCTTGATCGATTCGGGTGACAATCTAGTTTCTAACAGAGCTACTGTTGATCTCTGTTCCTTCATACTAAAACATAATTATTTTACGTTTAACAACGAAATGTGGCTCCAGAAAATGGGAACCAGCATGGGATCGCCCATAGGACCTCAGTATAGCAACATATTTATGTCCGACCTGGAGAAGAGATTTCTAGATTCACGTCGTAATAAACCCAAAGCATACTACCGATTCATAGACGACGTATTTATGGTATGGGACCATGGAGTTCAAGAGCTGGAGGAGTTTCTGCGTGATTTCAACAAGTGTGTGCCTTCAATTCAACTTAAAATGGAATACTCTGATTCATCTGTAAATTTTCTTGATGTCACTGTCAAGAGATGTGGAGACACTCTATCTACGACTGTTTACAGAAAACCTACAGATCGATATACATATCTCAATCCCGAAAGTTTCCACCCGGATCATTGTAAACGATCCGTGATATTTAGTCAAAGTTTGCGATATAATCGGATCAATTCAGATAGTGATGTTCGCGACAACCAACTTTCTCAGCTATCGGCGGCGTTTCGGGGCATTGGATACGATAAGAAGGTAATCGACAAACAGATCGACAAGGCGCGGTCGAAAGAGCGGAGTGAATTGATGGAGAGTTCCTCAAAAGACGAATCGGATCGTGTTCCATTGGTAGTAACTTACCATCCGGAATTAAACAAATTGCGTGGAATCGCGGCTGATCTGCAGAATGTGTTGGCTGAAGATGACTATCTCAGTGATGTGTTCCCCGAGAGGCCAGTTCTTGCCATGCGACAGCCCCCGAACATCCGAAATAAGCTTGTGTCGAGCCGACTCACCGATGACACCGTGAATGGACGTGACAGCGGGACATTTCCATGTCATAGGCCTAGGTGTGGCTTGTGCAAACTCATCTCCAATGATGTCATGCATACTAAGGATGGGAAGCGATTCACACCAAAAGGAAAACATTCGTGTACGTCGGCCGGGGTGATATACTACATGACATGTGTTCGTTGCCCCGACATGCATTATATTGGTGAGACTGGCAATTCTCTAAGCATTAGAGTTAATGGCCATCGACAGGATATCAGGAAACATGATTTGGGATTACCATATGCCCGCCACTTCAACTTACCTGACCATTCAGTTAAAGACATTCGTCTACAGGTATTGTGTTGTGGTCTGCCCGTGCGTGAGGACCGCAGAATCAAAGAGCAACAAATGATAGACGCATTCGGGAGCCTGCATCTGGGCATCAATAAAGATGCTGACTTTATGGCCAAATGGTTATAACTTACTAGATATTATATTTCGCGCCATTTTTATATAAGCAGTGATTACGTCACATTACGCGCCATTGCTATAACGTTGCATCTTGTATATGTAACTGTGTAACGTTGTATTATATTCATTGTGAGTGAACTTGAGAAAGGCGAAAGCCGAAAGCTTGTTCGTATATAAATTTCAAAGGTCTTAAAGGTGTTATTTCACAATCCATCATCATACAGCTAGGATACAGACCTTTATCGGCTACAGAAATATTATATATATATATATATATATATATACATACATATATATATATATATATATATATATATTCTTATGCCTACATATGTATACACACATACAATTACACATGGGTATGGCTTGTGTGATCATGCATCCGGGAGAATACACATGGGTATGGTTTGTGTGATCATGCATCCGGGAGAATACTAAGATTCATGGATGTCCGTTGAAGTGAGCTCAGTGAGGCTATGTGAAGTGTATAGTACGTCAACTGTAAACAGTGTATACATGTAGGAAATATGGGTAATTTTAAATATATACATATTTGGCGGAAGGATGCATGGTACTGAATTGGCCAATGCTGCATGTGACAGAGATAATTTACCAAATAACAGTAAATGAATTAATAGAAAATTAACGCTATTCTACTCCGAAAGAGCGCTGATCACTTTAGTTAACCATTATCAAAATGAAACCGTTTCCACATAAATGCAGATGTCCTAACGAGCAAGCGAGACAGATTAGAGTGGTTATCTGAGAGTAGAGCGAGATCTCTAGGTGGCGATCCCAGAAGGGCAGACAGTAGCTGCAAACGGGGTATTTGGTCTAGGTAGAGGAAACAGTCAATACCATAATTGTCAATGATGTGGTACCACATGTCATTCAGAATATGTAGCAATGACGGGCAATCTAACAAGATATGTTGTACTACACATGAGTAGGTCGCTAAACAATGTTGCATGTATCATTTTGTCCGAAAGCTGTATGTGCGATTATGCGACCGATCAAGAGGAATACAAATTTTTCCTCCGGAAATTGTGAGCATAGTTTCCATATACCGATCGTCCGCAGCGTGGGGTGAATGACACGGAATGCTGTTAAAGAGGAGTCGCCGGAGATACGATTATACCAGTCAAGTTCATCTAACTCCTTTACAGCTGTCCTTACCAATCGTTTCCACACCACGGGCGATGGAAATTCATTGGAATTAGCATATTCAATAAGGTGATGTTCCATATTATATTTGCATAGAATGCGCCATATGTCATGTATAAAAGATGTTTCATCCGTTGACAGACCAGATATGAAATCATACAAACGTCGTAGGAATAACTGTTTTGATGCTTTCTCGTGATTTGACCCACAGAAAGCGCCAAGCATTGAGAGTTTCCGACGATCGATCATCGATTCTAGCGAGGAACAGCCTAGACAGCCTTGTGCAATAACTGTTCGGATCCTCGTCGGAAAACCTTGCATATGCTTGATGCAAACTCTGTGGGCCTTCTCAAGCTTATCTATTTGTGTTGTGTTTAGGTTCCAGAGAAGTTCACTGCCATACAACCCTGAAGGGATGACTATTGTTCTGTAAAGTTTGTATGAACTTTGAGGAGAGATACAACCAGGGTATAGGCCAACATCGGAGAGGCCGAAATATGCCCCCCTTAATTGTGTGCATATAGCATCGACAAATTTGTTATTGAAATAGGATTTGGAAAGCAGAATTCCCAGGTGAGTATAGGAGTCAACTTCTCCGAGAAAGGATAATCCAAATGGCCATGATCTTGCACATTTATCGGCTTCTTGTTTTGATTCATTGAAAACCATTATGACGGTTTTCGATGAATTATAACTGAAGCGCCATTTATTACTGTATTCAATGCATAATTCATATAAGCCAATAAGACCTGGGCGGGCTAGAGAGAGAAACATCATATCATCGGCTTGGGTGGGAGATGAACAATTCAGTGAGTGGATACGAAGGCCCAATTTTGATTTTTCAATAATATGAAGGAGATCGTCTGCGTATATTTTGTACCACAGAGGTGATAATATTGATCCTTGTCTGGTTCCTTGGGACAAGGAGAACCAGTCGGAATATGTTCCGTCGCTGCGGATACAACATTTTATGCCAGATAATAAATCTCGTATGATGAGCCATGTTTTGCCTTGTAATCCTCTGTGAAATAATTTGTACAAGAGGCCATTTATCCATACACAGTCGAAAGCTTTACGCACGTCCAATAGACATGAGTAAAGCTTATTGTGTTGTTCCCTGGCGTAACTAATACATTCTTGCACAAAATAGGATGTCATGGTGCAACTGATCCCTTTTTCGAAACTGTGCTGTAACGGATGGACGGCGATTGAAGATGGCATATACGTTTCCAATCTAAGAGATACCACTCTCTCAAATAGCTTGTAAATGGCAGGTAATATGGTAATTGCTCTATAGCTATCACAGCTGTCTTTAGGTTTTCGTCCACCCTTGTAAAGAGACACCATGACGCCCCGTTTAGCTGCAAGAGGTACATGTGAGTATTCAAACATATATGAGAATAAATGTGCGAGGCAATTGAGCAACGCTTCACCACCGAAAATTATGTGCTCATAGGAAATTGAGTCGTATCCATGTGCTCTGTTCCTATCTAATCTGTTGAGTAATTTACTGAGTTCACATGCGGTTACAGGGTGTGTAATAAGTACATCACATGTGCTTGAGGATGAGTGACCGCTGGTGTTATTGATGAAATTATTTACAAAGTTATAGTTGTCTTCTTTGACACAGGTTTTCCATGCACTTTTCGTTTGTGGTGAAGAAAGTTCATTACAGATACATGGTAGATTATATTTGTGGAAGAGTGACTTTACTACTACAAACCAGCTGTGACTGGTTGTGTCCTTCATCAGTAGTTGACGAAATGCGAGCTGTTTTTCAACTGAGGAATCATCTTGGCGACAGACATTGTTGAATAATATAATAATCTTCTTCTCGATCTGTCCTTCAACTGGTAAAAGTTGAAGTTTTCGATTCATATCTAATAATAGCTATGAGCGATAACGAACCAAATTAACGTTTATTTGTGACTCAATTACACAACAAAATTTCTGGTCTCTGTTAAAGATAACCACTAATTATCGTTAGCTAAACAACTACATCTTTTCAGACAAGGAAATATTCGAAATATAATCAATATTAATCGATAAAAGCATTTCCGGGCATGAGTCTTCGATTCATATCTAATATTTTATACCCCGGTAACTATATTGTACATATCTACAAAGACATAGACCGCCTTTAAATTGTTTGTTTCAAAGAATTTTTTGTTTGTTTTGAACAAATAGATTTTAATACCTTACTCATATTTAAAATCGCACAAAACTAGCTTTGGCGCACACATCAATGCACTAATTTAAAACTGAACAAACAAAGATTTTGACGCGAAGAATTTATCAAACATATGGGAAATATAAATTGGTTTGTAGCCTATACTCCCAAACAACATGCATGAACTATGAAGTGAGTCGTCATTTTTCTGACGTCAGCATTACGTTGATATCATTTAGACCCTTGCACGTATGTTCCTAATTTGTGTTAACGAGTATATAATTCGATGTTCACTCTCCAGTGTGCTGTAGTAAGTTGTTCTGGGTCGGTTTTCGCTATTGCGTGTACAAATTCCGCTACAAAGTTTCAAAACATGTTTTATGATATTAAGATCTGGCTAAATGGAAGTTATTGCAAAACATATAAAATCAAAGTCGAATCAAAATACCAAACGTACATGTAGTTGTCGTCCTTGTGAACCATTGGTTGCATGAACATTTGCTTAACGGAAACAAAGTTTAGGTTATGAAAATAGTTAATGTATTCCAATGTGTATGATTGGCACCGGTATATAATTCAATGCATATACATTACAACTGTACATGCATTCCGGTATAAAAGTTGATACTGAGCCATACAATCGATATACAAGATTGGGAATACAATGGTGCACAATGCAGCCGCTGTGTCAATGTTTGCACATGTCTAGTCCAACCGCGTTGCCATGCTGTGTCACGCGTGAACTACCCCACCATCATTTACAGCTTAATTTAGGGAACTTATAACCGTTTTACGGACACCAACTCGATTTATTTGGATTGCCAATATATTTCTCTTGGATTTTGATCACAATAATTCGTACAATTGCACAAACGAAGGCCACAAAAACACAGATGAATGACAGTAACAACACATATTATCCTAGTCCAACAAATTTGACTATTCGGGTTAAGATATATTTTAATATTTGGACATATATGATTATCTTAACACTTCTAGTCTAATAAAAGAGCTGAAGCCAAGTTAGCACAAATTTTGAAGCAGATCAACACCAGTGACCACCGATATAACCCCTTCAAAATACCATTCTATCTGAAATATTCTACAAATACATGAGACTTACCTGTAGCGGAGATAGTATTATTTATGTTCAAACATAGATTGTGATATAAACGTTGTCAGAATTACAGATTTGTTAGTTTAATCACTGAGTCGAAAACATATCACCATTTTCAAATACAGACGATAATGATGACGTCACGCTTCTAAACTAAAGGCCACACAAATTGATTACTCGTGAAAATCAATATATGCCGTGCAGATCTGGAAATATCAACTGGGTGAAGTTGTTGGCATTTATGGATAGCACATTAACGCCAAATGTTGTTTGTTTGATCAATAACAATAATAAGGGTCTGTTCGTCCGGTTTTGTTGACATTTTCATCATACAAGTGTTCTTATCAAAATTTTTGTACCAAAAACAAGATGCCTTTTCTTAAGTAAACAATATTTGAAGGCATATGGAAATTATTTTATTAGTTTTGAAATTTAAATTGATTAACCGGTTAACCGGATGCTTGGTCTTTCAAGCTTTCCGGTATGTCAAGATTCGACGAGAGTATGATATGCATGGCTAATAGTTATTATTATTAGTCACTTATGTGGATTATATTCGTATTCCTGTGGATTTTCGGGTAAGGAAATCAGTTGTAATCGATGAATTCAACGACCACCTGCTCCATGAAATGTTCCCAAGTCGAAAACTATGACCAAAAGCCGAAACATAGTCCTATGTTCGTTATTTTGGCATAAAAGCAACACATTTCTAGGGATGAACAGATTAACCGAAACAGCACTTCGCCTATATTTTCGTTTTCCTGTTTATAATCGACATCGAAAAAAAATCCTGCCGTTCCGATGGTTACCGATTATTACCGCTTTTTTCAGTAAAATGAGAAAACGGTAAATCAACGTTCAAATAAGCAGTTGTGTTAATGTTTTCTACAGTAAGTAATGGTAAGTATGGTCATCCTATTATATGTTTAAAAGAATATATGGTCGTTAATACGGCGAATATATGTACGTGTTTAAACGTACACTGGAAAACTTGGAGATAAATTGAAGTATGTACCTGTACGTGTACGCTACCGTACCGAAAATAGTCAATAGAGCAATAGACCGGCCGACATACATTATTGATACGGAAAACCTAAACATGCCTTAAGCGCGCCGCACACGCATACGATGCGATATATATCGTACGACAAATATTGGGCACCGGTTATGCCTATATTATAGGCTATATACGGGTGAAATCGTAGCTTGTGTGGTGGAAAATCGCAGGACATTTTGTCGAACGATCGGCCTCGCAAGGAATCAAATAATTTTGGTTTTCTACGATCGAGTCGTACGATTTATTCGAAGTAACCAATCATATTCAACTATTAATGTGTTCACGCGGCGAAATTAGTATTTAATATCTGCGATAAATACAAATATATACATATAGCCTATATACAACGTTAATAATACGGTAACCCATTGCATTCACGATAAAGTAAACAACCAGGTCGTATAGGCCTACGCTGCTGATAAAAACGACTAAAATCGTACCTGTGGGCACACAGAGCTTACAAATATCACATCTGTGTGGCGGCTACAAATTATATAGAATAATTGAACTGGTATACATATATGCATTTTCGTAGCTGTGTCATTCTCAAGCTCGTTTTTATATGCATAAAATATAAGACCACGTGGCAGCGAATATATTCCCATATATGTGTGTGTGTGTTGTATAGCAACATTTTGTTCAATGTAATTTAGTATCGAGAGTATGTCGGTCGGCTTTTTCGGTGTCCTTCTGGGACAGAAAGTATTCCCGATAATGAAAAATAATAGATTTCTAAAATCGATATCTAATAAATCTGAGCTTTGATGGGTGGCTTCCTCGACTCGAATCAAATATCTTTGACCCCCGAGGCCATTGAAATAGTAATTGAGGAGTTTTATCGGACTGAGTACCTTTAATATATAGATGTCAACAAAAACCATTCACTCCGAAAACTTATAAGGATATAATCCCATAATGTCTATAAAAATCAGCCTGCTCCTATGTGGTTTGGAACAACGAAACTGCGAAATAAGTTTGGTGTGACCTAAGAAATTTCCATGATTTCTGATTCTTTACGCATGCGCGTAATTTCCCACGCAGACGATCTGAGACGATGTTGATATTTCTGTCGTGTATATTCTGATCACATTTTAATGGATTAATAGTGACAAAAAATATGCTAGTTAGTTCAGTCATGATACTAAACATTCCAACAAAAGGTATGTGTTTTTTAATTATGGTTTTAATTGTGTCATTAGACGTGAACAGGAACAGTGTAAGTTAAAGGGGCACGTCCTTGCCAATCGAATTATCGGGTTCTGTGCGTTCAAAGTTTTCACTTGTTCTATTAGACTGACGGATTAAAGTGATGTGAAACGTAAATTGAACCTCACTATTGAGTTTCCTGCGTTATTCTGTGGGAACAGTGAATAAAATAACCCCCATACACGAAATGCCCCAACCAGATATCAGTTTGTACTAATTATACGGCCACGTAACTAAATAAATAAACCAATGAGTTGTCTTGTGCAGTCGAGGAAACACCCGAACACTTCCGACTTGGTCGGGATTGAGTCGGCTTTCGTTCTCAGAAAATGGCTTCCGTGGAGGGAGGCCTTTTGCTGGAATAGCGTCACATCAGCTTAATAAAACGAAAAACAAGCGGTAGTCAATTCGAATGGGAGGGATAGAAAAGCAATTATTGCCTGAAATCACCAACGGAAGAACATTGACCGAGTTATGGAAAAGGATTATAATCAAAGTGGTCAGGATCGAGCAATGAACAACGGGCCCATGGTAATATACTATGAGATGGACTCAACCATTCACAATCAGAGGGGAGTAAGGGACAGACTTGTGTAACAGTGCAATGTGCCTGTGCATGGAGTGGCGGTGCAGTAACACATATATAAGTTTTATTTGAATGCCGGTGAGCTACATATGATTACAAGATATGTCCCCAAAAGAAAAGTCAATAATTATGAAACTTATCTCCATATGATATTGACTTCCTGAATATGGGAGGCCCTTTTCACATTTGTTATTTATTTCACTTAAGCTCAAATATTTGCACTTAAGCATAAATCATTTGCACTTAAGCGCAAGTATATGTCTATCAATATATTTGCGCTTAAGCGCAAATACCTAATACTCCCTTACTTCCCTCTGATTGTGAATGATAGAGTCCATCTCATAGTATATTAATTATCATGGACCCATAGTAGTAGCCCCATATAATACTGAAACATTGAAGAAAAAACATTTCCATATGCATATATCAGCATTTCTGTCCCTGGTGTCCAAAGAATTGGTGCCTCACTCCCACAGCTCCAGTATATTTTATTAAAGGGACATCTCCTACAGAGATATATACCATTCCCATGGCCATAAATATGGAATTCATGGTTACTGGGGACTCGCTTCCCTCATATGGTGTACTTATTGACTTGAAATTGGGGGGAAACCCAATTTTCATATTATCAGCATCCCTGTCCCCAAGAGTTTGTGTCTCCATCCCAGAGATCTAGTATATTTTATAAAAGAGATATATCCTGCACATATCTCTACCATTTCCATTGGGGTTACTGGGGGTTGCTTCCCTCATATGGTGGGTCTGTGCCATTTAAAATTAATTCAGGGGTGATATCAATGCATATTAATTTTTATTTGCGCAAATGATTTACACTGAAGCACAAATGATAGATGTTATTTTGCGAAATATTTGCGCTTGATCGTAAATAAATAATAAATGTGAAATGGGCCTCCCATACATGAAACGCCTGATCTACATTGTATATGCTATAGCGCGCATATCCTACAGGTCTAGGTGAACCACCGATCAATCAATAATAGCCCGATCGGGCTAAAATAGACCGATCGGTCTTTCACAGCCAGCATAAATCTTGGATAAAGGGAGTAGGCATACTCTAAATTGTTCTTTCAAGTTACAACCATTTTTTTTGTACAAACTTAATTCTGATTTATTTTGAAACTAATGAAAGACAATGTCTAATTTTTGCTGGTAATATTCATTATAAATTTGAACAAATCTTCGAGCAAAACAATTTCAATATTCAAGAAATCTCTTAAAATTACAACAGTGACTACTGTGTCAAGAAGACCAATCGATTTAGCTCAGCACGATTGGTCTCTTGTGATTTATAGATCGATCGGTGGTTCACTCTATTCATTTCAAATATTGCTTATAATTTACATTTGCAGAAGTCAATAATTCGCACGCAGATAACTTCACCAAATATGTTGACGTTAGATTAGAAGGCAGAATTCCCAGATATGTTTATTATTGGTGAACCTGGATAATTTCGGAGGTGCAGTGTGCCAATCGTCTTTTGCACACTGTGAATACGTACTCATTCTCTCCTAAACATTCCATATATAATATATATACAGAGTGTGAAAACTTTGTTAGTTGCTAATTAATTAATTAATTTTACTTAGAAAACTTGAATACAAAAACTATGATAGGCCCCCTATTATTATTTTATTTTATATTTGTTGAATCTACTTTCGGTTACCGACATGCCGGCCATTGTTTTTGGCTGTTCTCTCAGCCGTGCGTGCCAGCCGATCGTCGTTATTCGGGTGGTTCCGATGTCTTCCGAATATCATTCCATGACACTCCGCGCGCTGATTCGCTCCGAAAATGTGTTTGTATCTGAGAAGATTTCTTACTCTCATCGCAGTTTTCAACAATTTAATACAGGGCGACTACCGCACTAATAATATGCCACATTTGGGTTTTCTTTCTAGTTTTTTATGACCTTGCTTGTGGTATATCGGACACAGCTCTGTCTGACATCGAATATATACCCACCGGGAGTGAAGTTAATGACTTTAAACAAAAAGCAAAAACAAATTATATCAAACATTGCAAATACCACCAGATTCTTCAAATTCATTTATGGTTGTAAGTTTCGCGTGTTTACTTTGGTCATCAAGTCAGCATTAATTTTGACACCTTTCGCTTGTTTATTACCTTAACTAGGCTTTTCTCATCGACACCTTTCCCTCATTTGTTAACTCAACTTGACATTTCACACTTTCAATTACATATAAACCCATAACACTCTATATAAACTCAGTAACACGGAAACCACATACATGTGCAACTGGAATCCATGCATTCACTAAACATGACATTGTGCACAACTCGAAACAATATATTTACATATCAACGCACAAAACTCACACAGGATAATCAAGGTAAGTCTTCCCCGCCGGTCCTGGTTCTGGTTGACAGGCTATGTCCACTCTGAACTCCAGAAACATTGGAGTCGAATTTCACTATCATCTTGAATGCGAGACACTATCACCCGAAAGACAGCGATTACTATCAAAATTTACTAACAAAAAACAAATGAGTGAAATCACAATGAGTGAAATACTTAACCAGAACAATTCAACAGACATACGGAAATTGTGCGACTTTATTAAAATAATCAACCGTGAACTTATAAATTCGGATAAGCTTGGGTAGATACTGAAAATAATAGTAAATGACACTGTATTCCTACGAACCTAACACGAAATAACATGTGCAAGCGACTAAACCAGAGTGGATACATACTCTTAATTATATTACCTCGCTGGTAATATAATTGAGGGTGCCTATGCACTTTTTGTTGATCAGTCATATATGGCACCATAGTATATAGCGTGAGCAGACAGCACCTATATATGGTAAACAGGTATATTATTTATATTGTAAATACTTTTCATATATTATAATGTATATCATTTGTATTTTTATTATGTAAGTCATGTACATAAATGTATTATATGTTATCTTAATACCTATGTATTATGGGTCAATAAGATTAAACGAATTGAATTGAATTGGTTCTGAATGGGGTGGGGCTTTGCTTCTTGCTTTTGGTGGCATCTACCTCATGCACAGTAGGCAAACACCTACTATGCAGGGGCATATGTCAATCTCACATCTTCTACAAACGCTCTTCAGTGGAATTTATCGCATACAAATATGAGTTATAGGAAAGGACCGACGGCTCTTTCAAATAATCCCGGATCGCGGAATAACCCCACCGTACATTAAAGTTATGTCCTGCAAAACTGTTCGAGATAGCATGTCGGCGAGGATCACAGTACCAGCGGACGCGTGTTCACGCATCTGTTCGTTAAATTTCTGGCCACCAGATGTATATAGTTGCCCTTGGAGATCATTCGGTGACAGACCCAAAGACTCATTCAATGCGAACTATCAAGGAGGAACAACGTAATTCACTTTCGTGTAACAATGTACCTGTTTATTATAACCCTGTCAATGTGATATCATGGAATTTCATAGCATTGGCTCGATCATAACTCCATTTCTTTTCTAGATCAAATCCATCCTAATTACACACGTGTCGCCAAATGTGGTAGAGCTATCACTACGAAAACGGGTGGTAGTTATTGTCGAGATGGTGTCGAATTTCTCGTCCAGAAATCTTGGTCAATCAATACGTCCACCGTCAATGTACTCAGTGAGCGTATCATTGGCATTCGTCTCAGACTTGAATACAAACATTTTTTATTCATATTCCAAGTCTATCTTCCGAACACAAATCATCCCGAAGAAGCATACTTGAAATGCTTGTCCGATCTTTGTGAACTGATCGAAACTTATTCGTCTCATGGCTCAGTTATCTTGATGGGAGATTTCAATGCGCATCTTCCTAGAACAAACTTAGAGTACTCTAAAGTAGGACCTAAACGTAGTAGTGCTAGATCGGACGCGATGGCAATTTTATTAAGCGAGCACAAAATTGTTTCGCTGATGTCATTACAGTCTTGTAAAGGCCCATGTGTGTCATATTGTCCCGAAGCATTGTCGTCGCTCATTGATCACATTATTGTACACGAACGTAGAGTTGATACCATGTGAATTGCACAGCACTCATCCCGAGTATAACGTCCGATAACTCTAATAGACCTCATCGGAAAACAATAAATTGGAAGAAAATCAACATTGAACGATATCACCTTATTCTGAGTAATGATTTTGCGAATCTTCCAACAACTATTACCAATGAAAATACATTGGATATATTTACTCCGACTTAGTTAGTGTGTTTCTATCTGCAGCTCAACAATCTAGTCCCGCACCAAAATCGAAGCACCACTCAAAACCATACTGGACCCGTGACATTCGTGGTTTGCACAGAGCAATGCTTGCAAGCAGAAACCAGTGGGTGGTAGCGGGGCGCCCATCTGCATTTATTAATGAAACGTACCGCGCGTATAGAGATGACAAACGTCGTTTTCGTAAAGCTCATCGTATTGCAGTTAAAGCTCACACTCGGAATGGGGTGCATAATATTGAAACATTTGCTGTTAATGACCACAAGAGCTTCCGGGAAGCTGTTAGTCCCAAATCAAGTAGTAGCGTTCGTGAAGGTTCCGAAATATCTTTCAACGGTGTTATGTATCGGGATCCACTCGATATTGCTAGCGGGTGGCAAAGATATTTTTCGGAACTCTATAGGGCTTCTACACACAGTGACTCAGAATTCCAATCGTTTGTTCATTCCAAACTTGATGAATACATCAAATGCAGTGATGACAAAAATGCGACAATTACCTAACAAGTACATTCTCACTGGCCGAAGTCGTTAGTGCTCTCAATGGGCTCAAACGAAATAAAGCTGGTGGTATTGACACATTAACAAATGAACACATGTTGCATGCTTCTGTCGCTTTTCATAACTTATTATGCTTATTATATTCTTCCATGTTTCAGTTCGCTCACATCCCTCCTCTCATGAAGAAATGGCTTGTTGTACCGATCTACAAAGGTGAACCAAAGCCCATTCAAGATCCAGACAGCTTCCGAGCAATCACGCTGCTCCCAGTGGTTTATAAGCTATTTGAGATTATTATTTTCCGAAGGCTTAGGCAAAGCAAAGCTTTCAATGATTTCCCAAATACCTTACAAAATGGGTTCCAGAAGGGCGTTGGTTGCTCGGTGACTGTATTCGAGTTACAGGAAGGTGTCGCCTTTGCCAATGCCAATAGCTTGCGTCTTTTAACGGCATTTCTCGATTCACGAAAAGCTTTTGATTGCGTATGGCTCGAAGGGTTGCTTTATAAAATGTATGAACATGGAGTGAGAGGTGACTTCCTCAGACTTTTTCACAATATGTATACATAAGTCGAAAGTCACATACTTCATAAAGGAATTATAACTCAACCATTCCAAATTAAAGAAGGCAAGGAGAAGTCTTATCCCCTTTCCTCTACCTTATTGTTATTGACGATCTTGTAAAGTCTCTAGCAGTTCACCAAGATGGCCTACACATTAGCTCCTTATCGTGCTCATAGCCCACGAATGCGGATGACATTGCCGTCACTTCTTTGACTGAAGGTGGCATCCGGAGACTGAACAACATATGCTTTGAGTACAGCATTAAATGGCGTTTTCAATTTTCAGTTGAAAAAGCAAGGTCGTTATTTTTAACGCTCGCAACGTTGAGACCACATCACACGCGTCATTTGATCTTGGACCTGGATCTATATCTGTAGTAAAACAAATGACTCACCTCGGCATAATTCAAGATCATGTGGGCTCACACATCCCCCAACACAGAACGAGCCTCTCAAACTCTACGAAAATGCTACATCGCTGCTTGTCACTCGACCTCCAATCTCCAAGGATTTTAGCCCTATGACAAACCTGAAACTTCTCACCAACGTCGTCACTCTTAAATCATTTTACGGTTGCGAGATGTGGTGGGATCTGACAAAAACTAATATGAAAATGCTAGAAAGAGCTTATCGCATGTGTATAAAAACATGCAACATATTCCTCAGAGAAGCAGCACGATTCTCTCACTTTCCCTGCTTGGGATTCTGCCAATACAATATGAAATTGAGCGTAGAAAGTTACTGTTCTTAGGCACATTGATACATTCACCGAGTAATCACAGGCATGCTTTAGAAATATTTTTATTTAATCTCCACGGTAACCTTATTTATCGTCGCACAGTAACAGGCTTCCTCAAGGAAATAACTAGAATCCTTAAAATGTATGATCTGTATGACATTCTCGTAACATTTGCTAACTCATGCATATTTCCGTCTCTAGTAACGTGGAAGCGGTTGAATAAAGAAAGACTTGTTGCATATTATTCACGCGAGATATATTATAATCCACATTTATCGGATATGCACTTTTTCTACCAAGTTAAACCAGACCCATTTAGCACTTGGAGAATAATAATGGTCCTTATGGCGAGAAGAGCAGCCCTTCTCTGCCTTAAGTATTCAGGTGGCTAACATTCTTAACAGAACGACATATGACAATGATTCATTGTGTCACCATTGCCAACGAGCGTTTTCCAACCAGTTGTTTCATATGTACACTGACTGTTCTTCCGAGTTCGTACTGACAACGCGAAACTTGTCCGACGGGTACCGGTAGATCGGTGAAATTCGTCACGGTCATTTGCGTTCTTCGAATGCAGCGAATAAAGCGATATGGATTGGAACGGGTAGATGTATCCCATTGACTGGTAGTCTTTCACTAAAGTTTTCTCACACAAAAGTACATTAGTTCTATGAAATAACAGTCAGCTATGCATTAATATATTTATTGCACGATTTCATGGCCAAATTTCATTGACACATTTGTCATTTAAGCATGTTTTATGTTCAAAGTATCGAGGCGGCTTCTAACACAAAGATAACTATGGAACGCCGATTTGTTTACTGACAACTGTCTTCACTCAAGTAATGGCATGTTACGATTAAGAGAGTGAGTTGATGGTGCTAAACGCAATCTCGACACAGGGACATGATTAGAGAGGATCTCCGCGTTGAGAACGGGCGTCCACCTTCAAATTCCCAACTATACACCCCTTGAAGCACACCAAACAGAGGTTTGTGCGTAATTCAAATTGTGCACCCCATTGGGCTCTGATTTCCCCCAACTGATCCTTCACTGTCCTGAATATTATTGTAGTCTGTTCTAAATGGATCAGTAGTCTTGTTACAGAAGTCCTGTGATGGGGGTCCATCTTGCCGACCAGTACGAGAACAATTTTGTAGATATGAACCTGGAAATTGCTAAATCATAACATCTAGTGGTATAACACCAGGCAAATTCAATCCCTGTCGACCATCCGGTCGACCATGGTTCGGTCTGGTGTGAGAACGTTTTGAAATCTGAACATGAAAATTGATAAATTATAGACTTTCCTCAAGCTTTACATTTGTTGGATATTTCCAACCTAACTGTTGGCCATTTTGTCCGAATTATTTTCTACCATAAAACTATAAAAAAAATCCCCATTAATACATTTTTGGAAAATCAAACTGAATGAATTTAAACGTATGTTTTGTGTGTTAGGTATATGCAATTTCCAACTGTTGAACAATTTGTCCAAAGTTGGGGTGAGACACTCCACCACTCTCGACACGTCCCCTATCGACCCTTTGTGCACATGTGCATAAGTACACCGTGAATGTTTTACACGATTGAATACAACCGTTCAGTTATTGTATATTATGTGGTGGTGACTGATTTCTGATTTAATTCTGATTCAAATAGATATTTGACATTTGAACGGACCTGGCGCATTTAAACCTCAAGACTGGTATATATTGTAGTGGCCGAAATTGACACAAAATACTAATATACACACATCATACTCGGCACAATCTTACCATCGTCAAAGCGACTTTTAAATGTTTTCTTTGTTTCGCAGAGAAGTGAAGCAAACGCTCTTTATTAAAAACCATTAAACACCCTTAATATTTAACAAGTTTAATTTTTCTACCTACATCCGGGTTTAGACCCAGACAAATATCCAACTTCTTGCGATAAATATTCCCTTGCCCGACCCTTCGAAAAATTCCAACCCATTACCAGTTATATGACTAAATATTCCCCAACTAATATAAGGGTCAATTTCGGTCTTATATCTGACTAAAAGTACATGCATATAGGACATTCTTGGACCCTGGGTTTAAAACAACACATTTTACACCGAATACTGGTTCGATTATTAAATTAGCGTTATTGTATATTCGTGCTATCATAACATTTTTTCTCAGTCTGAAAATTCCATTTGTTCTAGACGAAAGTTCACAAAACTCGAACGGTCCGGAAAATTACTTATGAAAGCCAATTATTGAAAATGTTACCAAAATGAGTCAAAGAAAGACGCCAACCCCTTCCACTTTCGCCTCGTCCCTGGTGAATGCAATTCATTATCCATGCAGTGGTCCATCATATAACCATAACAGCAAGTATAACGTCGGCCAAAAAGCGAATGCGGATAACAATTTCTCTATATCATATATATATATATATATTGTGCTGCAATTGGCTCACCATACATTATCCGTCGATATGCTTAATTTTACCCGTAAAACAGCTTGCGATTTCAAAACATGTACCGGTACGGATAGCTACCAGTACCCGTACCGGTACCCGTATCCGTTTGAAATCGCAAACTCGCTACTATCTCAAGCGTAAATATTCATTAATAAATTTAGCTGTCAAACTCTCTTCGTTTGTCACTCGTCTTCAATGCTGTTTTTCTCTCCTTTGTTTGAGACTCCTTGTCAGCTGACAAGTCTGAATGAACATCCATTTGTACCAAGTGTCATGGCTGGGGCCACATTTCACCACAGGACAATGCATATGTACGTTAAATGATTGTTAACTTACATATAGTGTTACACTTTAACTGAGTTAGTGTTCATATTATATTAAATTAAAATGTTCTTCAAAATAAATCGCTCTTGAATCTATTTCAGTATTCCTCTGGCATCGGGTCAATTGCCCGCATATGTGGTAATACTAGTAATAATATGATCATATCTGGGATTATGGTTTATTAACGACGCTCTGGAATGATTAATAACCCTCGGGGCCTATTAGTGGCCCTCGACTTGGTCTCGGGCTGCTAATAGTCCCCTGGGCTGTTAGTCATCCCTGTCGGGCTGTTAAAGGTGGATTATCTCTTTGTAAACATGTATTATATAGTTACCGGAGTATAAAATATTAGATTTGAATCGAAGACTCCTGTCCGGAAATGCTTCTATCGATTAATATTAATTTTATTTCGAATATTTTCTGGTCTAAAAAGGTGTGTTTGTTCAGCGAACGAACAACAGTGGTTACTGTTAACAGAGACCAGAAATTTTATTGTACAATTTTGTCACAAATAAACGTCAATTATACTCATTATCGCTTATACATGTACCTGTGGAACAAAAAAATACAAACAATCAACCTGGGACATTTTACTTTCGGTGCGTAGCCATAGGAACAGCCCAGTGCTCTATATCGCAATATGGTATCATCCGAATGGTCTGTTTTAAAAAGCTGTATCTGTATCTGTATGTGTTTCAGCGCTGGAGCCTCTCGACTGTGTTTGCGCTGTGGGAGGACTATGCTGTTTTATCCGTTGTTTCCTCGCATGTGCTATCCTCCAGGCTGTTCCACTCCTCGATAGCTCGAACAAGAACGAGTGTCTGAATTGTGCCGTGTTAGCTCGTATCCTTTCGATGGAGTTAGAGTTAATACACTCTCCTTTTCGACAGGGTTTGATGTTATATAATCTGGGTACTTTTTCGCCTTTATTTTCCTTCCTTTCTTTTGGTATTAGTATGTCTTTTGGTAGAATAGCCGACACCAGCCCACCCACTACTCCGCCGAACAGCTTCATTCTCATCGTGTTTCTTCTTTGGTGTACAATGTAGTGGCTCCATAAGTTGTTCCATTAGCATTTCAGTTACGGCCCCTATAGTTCTTGCGTGGTAGTTGTTTTCGATGAATCGCACCCCTCTTTTGTTGATTCTTTCTATGGCGTTGATGTCTTTTTGTTGGTATGGATCCCAAACTTCTGCTGCATATTCAAGGATCTTACTGTGGATTCATAGGCCATTTTTTGTGTGTTTTTTGTCCGCTCTCCCAAGGTTTCATAATAGTAACATAAACGGTCCCGATTTAATATTCGAAATAAAATCAATATTAATTGATAGAAGCTTTTCCGGACAGGGGTCTTCAGTTCATGTCTATTATTTTATACCCACGCAACTATTTAAAATTTGTTATGTAAAGCGATAATCCATCTTTAAATCCTATAGGGCCAAGTCATTTGTCGTATCATATCATACCTCCCAGTCCAAGTTGGTAATTTCATTTGAATTGTCATAATATATATTATATCCTTTATATAATTTTATATGTATCACATGCATATGGTCTAAAATGTGTTTGTCTTTATTAAATATTACACCCATATGGAATATACTCACTTTATTTTATTCCAGGTTGAAAGAATATATCATTTAACGATATTAGCGTGTCTTCCATTCTCCCAACACGAAAAATGTGATACATGAAAACTGTGGAGACAGCAAGACAGCAGACGATGTGGAACGACCGAGATCATAATGAGCTAATCACGCATGACAAGAACGATAGACCACACCAATGTAACGATTGTGATAAGTCATTCCTTCATGCTTCCTCTCTCAGGGTTCACAAGAGGATCCATTCTGGTGTTAGATCATACGAGTGTGCAGAATGTGGCAAAACCTTCAATCAGAATGGTCACCTAATCTCACACATGGTGGTCCATACGGGAGATAAACCATATAAGTGTGAAATTTGTGACCATGCATTCAGTTTCCAGTCTACGCTAACTCGTCACATGATTAAACATACCGGGGAATATCTATTTAAATGTAATCTTTGTGATAAGGGCTTTGCTCGAAAAGATAATCTTAATGTGCACATGAGGATTCACAAAGGAGAGTGTGATATTTGTCCGAAGGAATTCGCGCAACGCTCTTGTCTGACTAAACAGAAGAGGATCCATACGGGAGAGACTCCTTATAAATGTGATATTTGTGACGATGCATTCAGTTTCCAATCTAAGCTGACTCGTCACACGATGAACCATACCGGGGAATATCCATTTAAATGTAATCTTTGTGATAAGGGATTTATGCGAAAGCAAAACCTGAATGTACACATGAGGATCCACACGGGAGAGACTCCGTATAAGTGTGACATTTGTTTGAAGGAATTCGGAGTCAAATGTCACCTAAATAGACACAAGAGGATCCACACAGGAGAAAAGCCGTATACGTGTGATATGTGTCATAATGAGTTCGCAGACAAGGGAGACCTAAATAGCCACACGAGGATCCACACGGGAGAAAAATCTTATGGGTGCGCTATTTGTCAGAAGAAATTCGCACATCGCTCTACTCTTAGTAAACACAAGAGGCTCCACACGGGAGAAAACCCATATAAGTGTAATATGTGTGATAAGGTGTTTGCTCAAAAGTTTACACTGAATACACACAAGAGGGTCCATACGGGAGAAAAGCCGTATAAGTGTGACATCTGTCAGAAGGAATTCGCAGGGCTATCAAACCTTAAAGCACACAAGAGAATACACACGGGGGACAAGCCTTATAAGTGATATTTGTGACGATGTGTTCAGTTTCCAGTCTAACCTGACTCGTCACACGATGAACCAGACACACCCTTAAAGTTACGAACATAAATTATTTCGAAATAAATAATTCAATCACTCCAAATGTGTCTTGATTCATATTTTGTTCAGATTAAATAACTGCAATTGTTTAAAGATGTATTATCTCTTTAAATAACAAAGGCTCAATATATATATATATATATATATATATATATATATATATATATATATATATATATCTGTGGAACAAAACAATACAAACAATCAATCAATCTGGGACATTTGACTTTCGTTGCGTAGCATTAGGAACAGCCCAGTGCTCTATATCGCAATATGGTATCATCCGAATGGTCTGTTCTAAAAATAGTAACATGAACGGTCCCGATTTAATATTCGAAATAAAATCAATATTAGTTGATAGAAGCTTTTCCGGACACGGGTCTTCGGTTCATATCTATTATTTTATGCCCACGCAACTATTTAAAATTTGTTATTTAAAGAGATAATCCATCTTTAACTTTTCGGCAAAATTTGGTGTCATGCGAATTTGATTTGCAGACTTCACAATATCTTTTATTCTTCGAGGTGTCAACATTTCTTCTGCAGTATGATGTGTCATGTGAATTTGACTTGCAGACTTCACAATATCTTTTATTCTTCGATGTGTCAACATTTCTTCTGCAGTATGATGTGTCATGTGAATTTGACTTGCAGAGGTCACACCAACGTGTTTTATATTGTTTCTTGTTGACGCGTTTTTGGCGAACATCTCCACCGACATACATGACCGACGAAGAATTTTGATGAATCTTTTCAGTGTATTCGTGGTTTCGGAGTGCAACTTTAAATTCAGCAAATGTCAGAACTTTGTCTTTTTATGTCATCACCGTCGTGAACGAATTGAATTCACTTGGAAGTCCCTTTAGAACCATTGCTATTATGAGACTGCACTAATACTTTCACCAGCATGTTTTAATGAAGCTGCAGTAGTTTCTGCTTTTATAATATAGTCGGTAACAGACTCATGTTCATTTTTGATCAACGAAGTCAGCTCAGTGTAGAGAGTGATCACACGTGGTTTGCCCTTGGGGAGGTAATGGCGCCGTAAAATTTCTAACGCTTCTTTTCCAATTATCTTTGGCATCCCTCAATATAAGAGAAAGTGATCTGTCATCGAGCACTTGAACGAGGTCGGCATAGCATTCGGCATTTTTATCATCATCGATTTCTTCATCGGCATCGAGAACTTTGAACACATCGTGGAGATCTCGGATTCTCATGTATCCCATGAATTTTACCTCCCATAGTTCATATTTCCTTTCATCACCATCAAAACTAAGCCTTGATCTGGGCCGATAACCTGTTATATTTTGGTTGCGTGGTTGATTGTCGGCCATGATGGTGGGACCATTTGATAAAACTTGGATTAAGTTGACACTCCACAGTTTCTGCAGGGATTGGTGCAAAATAAGGGGGCATCAATTCAATAAAAAATAACTGAAATGTGATTCCACAACACATATACAATGTATATATACCTGGCTTGAGCACATACTAGGCTTAAATATTTTGGTACAGAATTGTCATTTTAATGGGGGTAGCAAAGGTTGTGCCCCTTGAATGTGTGCCTGAAAAATGAAATTTTGATGCAAAAATGGCCAAATTAACCGATTTTCAGGCCCGTGGGACAGAAAAACTATGGTATAGTCGCCTATGCTTCCTCACAATAATATCAAAAAATTTCGAACTTCTCACCACTGTAATTTCTTTAAATATATTTTTCATGCAGATGACAAATTTTAGGTGCTAAAAAGTCACGCTGTTGTCTGGAGCCACTGTTTCGCAGAAATCGCTACTACTTCATACTGGTGGGGTCAAGGTCACCTGAAACAATATTTTTCAAAACTCAAAGACATCCTCTAAATATCCACAAATTCATAACTAACATTCTCTCAATAAACATGCTACACCCACGGTGACAGAAAACACTGGTACTCTATTCTAAGAAATTTACCCCTACTGATCATTCGAAAATGTGGAGTATCACCTTAGAAAGCCGAGCAATATTTTTATGTTTATCGGATATTTTATTAAACCGGAAGTGGAAATATATACAGACAGAAAATAGAGTTACGTCGCATACATTTGATAATGTTAAAGGTGCATTTACACATCATGATATTAAGTAATGGTGATTTTATATTCTAACAATATAAGAAATTTTCGTTCAAATTTTAATTTCGAAATTTGTTGCAAGAGTGAATCGTGTGGAATTATGACTTTGAATCCCAGTCACTGAGAAGTTAGAACTAATAGTCAACGGTCAAGAGTCAGTCTGCCCTCGCCTGGAATTGGTGAATTTGTTACTTTCGCGTACAATGGTACATCCTACATCCGACACTGATCATGCACATGTACTCACCTTGTATATCATAATGTAAGCAGTTTTTTTTTCTCGCTCACCGCGTGTGTTGTAATTGGTAATTCGAGGTGGCGATTTTCAACTTTGTTTGAATAGCATCACTTGAATAGCAACCATCTGTGAGCAACGTTAATTCTGATTGGTTAAGACAAACGCGATTATCCAATCGCTGCATATGTGGCTTAAAGGGGTACTGTACCCAAGATGTTGTTGTTGGTTTCTATAATCCCCGAGTCGGAGAATAAGGTAACAACTTTTCCATTTTTTGAAAGTCTGTTGAGTACGAAGTATTGTTACGGATGGCAAATTTACCGGAATGCAAAAATACAAATTGTCGTTGTCGAGTAATTTTTGTACAGTTTTCAACCAAATGAATCAAATAAACATTATATTATATGCTTAGTAGTCCCATATACTCATTTAAGTTAGTGTATGGTCACTAGTCAATGAGTGGCTTGGGTTTTCTCCCCGTATAAGCATAATGTTTCAAACGATCGTGTGTGCAATTGTTTTATTAATCCAGTATCCCTCAATTATAATTTGATTACGTTTTGTACACGGAAATTCCAATTTTAAGAGACGCCATTTTATGGCTGGAGCCATAAAATCAATTTATATTAAATTATTAACTTTTAAATTATTAAATTTTAAGATAGCCTATTAACCTGAGCGTTTACAGAATACATCTTCGACTCAAATTACTTATATTTCTATATAGTATCGATAATAGATCGTTGTTATCACCGGGAATTTATTGAAAATGGCGTACAGTACCCCTTTAAAAGACGAGTTCAAAGGTCAAAGTGTGTATCGAGGTCAAGATATATTTTTGGAAACATATTTTTTCGTTTAACAGTATTGTGGATTCAACGCAGTACGCACTAAAAGCCCACGGCTCCGCCCCTGCGGGGCGTCGCCTACGTGGACTTATTATTTGACTGATTGGTCGTTAGCATTTGCTCTATCATTAGTGCTTCACCACAGAATCTGAATTATACCATGGGCAGGAAAACATATCCACTGCCGTCCCCGTTTGCCCTCGGTTGAATGTCTTGGCGCCCTCTGCTCTTGAAAAACGGGAGTAGAAACTCAAAGATTTCTAGACGAATAAATTTAGTAGCGACAAAATTTACAAACGAAAAAAATAAATAAACAAAAATAAACAAAGCCAGCTCTATATATAAGAATTTACAGCGGTGCTACATGTACAGTGGGAATGATGGAAGTTTCAATAATTGCAAGGTATGCAAACGAAGTCGAAAACGTTTGTAATTATCACACCATATTGCGATACAACTTAAACTTTCAAAACAAAGGTCGATCTTTTATTTTTTGGTTATAATTTCATCTATCCGTCGCTCACAATATTTCAGCGTATCATATATTTGCTATCCAATCCTATCTTATTCTGAACATGTTCTAGTCTATTGGAACATCCAATAACACAACAACTATTTCCTGAATTTGTTTTTACCGTTTTACTTTTTTTTGTATTCATAGATTATCAAACACGCGATCATATCTTCTACGAGAAAGCACTGCGATTCCATCTTTCTGCCTACCAGCTGGTTTATTGATGCTTTGACACGTGACTTGTGACGTCATCAAAATATCGCATATTGTTAAATTGATACCTATCATAGTATTGAATTAATTGAGCGTGTATAATTGACTTAAGTTGAATTGACAGAGTCTAGAGAAAACAATTGCCGAATATTACTACTAAGAGTTCGTGTTGTTTACATTATATTTTATCGTTCTATTAAGGTTGTTGATTTGTATGACCAGAATATAAGAATACTTTCATTATTGTTCAAGTTTGTTCCGCGCGAAATTT
The DNA here is from genome assembly GCA_032622095.1 of Siphonodentalium dalli. Taxonomy (NCBI): domain Eukaryota; kingdom Metazoa; phylum Mollusca; class Scaphopoda; order Gadilida; family Siphonodentaliidae; genus Siphonodentalium; species Siphonodentalium dalli. The sequence goes on along the minus strand of CP136063.1, from coordinate 47,641,248 downwards.
CGACGATTTCCAACGAACTTTATGTGCTCCATTATCTTATTTTTATCTGATTGACTCAATGTAATTCATCTGTGAATTGCAATTAAAGGTGGTTTCAACAAATCCGACATTTCATAGCAGCATTAACACGGTTTGGTAAGAACAAATAAGTATAGCCAAGGATCATAAATAACAGGATGGCTCACCCAATCATATTTGTGTAATCGTCTTGGTAGAGTTATCGATCCTCCTGGTAGGACAGGCGCCGTATTTGAAATGGTAAATACACGAGGAATACAGAAATCGAATGAATGTTTTTTTTGTATCAAATGACTCACCGGCCACCTAGAGCCTGTAGAGGTAAACTGAAGTGATCTATATATTCACCGAGTATTAATCTTGGTGATTGTTACGTTTATTTAATTTTAATAACGGTTGTTGACTTTTTTCTAATTTATTTTAATCGGTCTGTCAGTGTCAAATTCCGACGAATACGAGTGAATGGAAATACTAGTAAATCGTTTTTGGTCAACATTCTCAACCAAAAGCAAGCAAAACTACCCAGCCACTTTTATAACTGAGAAAATACGTCGTTTATATTCAATCCTTGCGTACTACAGTTGTTATTTTTGTTTTGTTGCAACTTTTAAAGAATGTTTTTAACTTTTATTTTTGTTTACATTTTTACGTTGTCTTTAAATTTGTCTGCAGTCTGTGTCAGCGTGTGTGTGGGCGCAGTGTGCCTGCATATATGGCACTGTGACTATTGGTTTAGCACATGGAAATTTCAAATTCGTCCTTTCACTTTTTATCTTATTTGTAGAACTCATCTATTGGGATCACAAATCTGAAAACCTTTTTTTTTCAGTTTAGTTAATAGGCTAATTATTGTTTGAGTTATAGACATTTTTGTACCTCAAAAAAATATCATCAAATTCAGATGGACACTCCATTTGTATTTATTCAACCTGAATCTTCCACTTTTACATGGTAGTGTTCCCCAAAGCAACACAATTCATATTATCTGCATGCAGTTGCAATAGAGCATTTCTAAAGTTATGTGTTCAATTGTCCAATCAGAAATATTAGGCCATATCAAATTATATGGTGATATTCTCAGCTGTTGAACATGCCCCCCCCCCCCAAATATGTTGATTCTTTCATGCAGTACAGCCTACCGGCATGGTCAACTTAGTCAAATTTGTCATTGTTACATGGGCATCGCATTAACCCTTTACCCAACAGAACGGCCCTGTGCCAATGCATTCTCTTATATATGCGAGTCGACCATAGGTCGCCTCGCATATATAAGAGAATGCATTGGCTTAACACATTAAAAATTATAAAATTGTTAAAGAATGTAAGAAAAAATGGTAAAAAGTGTTAAAAAAAAATTTTGTTTAGGCCAATGCATTCTCTTATATATGCGAGGCGACCTATGGTCGACTCGCATATATAAGAGAATGCATTGGCACAGGGCATAACTGTAACCATCACAATGTGGTCAATGAGCCGGTTCCAATGATATCCATATTTGTATGGTTTTATTGAGACAGACCCAGGATAATTTAGGCTGTTGCAGCTTTATTTGCACGTTTTTGGCCGGTTTGTTGGGTAAAGGGTTAATAGGAAATGTCATATTTGATATCTTGTAACTCAGTCAGTATATTCATCCCCTCACACCTTGATATTTGCGCAACATATTAATTCATATGACACATTAATGATTAAGTTGATTAACTGTTGATCTGTTGTGAAGCAATTTCTCTTATTATATGTAAAATATGTTAAATGATTGCCCTATCATGACATGCATGGGTCCTTGGAATCCACTTAATTTGACATTTGTATAAATGTATTGATCAAGTTTTTTTTTAGCATTTGTTCTCGTTTCTGTATGTACTATTAGTCTTTCACTATAAATTCATTGATATATATCATATAATGACATATTAGGCATTGATTACCCTTTAAATAATGCATGGTATGCTTAATAAGTGTAGATTGACATCTGTCATTTGGGAGTATTTCATCATTTACAATATACTTATTTAATTTAATGTAATGCTATTGCACCGGTACATGTATTCATAGTAATTTTTTTTATCAAAATGCAAAATGGGAGTTATGGGAGACAAAATTCAAATTTTCAGTAATGACAATCAACATGCGCGATTCCATCACAGGAATCCGGGAATTTTGTTTTAAATTTTATTATATTATTTTATATAAAAATAATATATAAATAAAAAAAATACCCGGGGGTGGTAACTTAATCTAATTTAATTATGGTTAAGTCAAGAAGTGCAATTCATTTGCACTTATAGTGTAGGTAAATCTATAAATCCATAATTGTGTGGTGGGATGCCAAATTCCATTAGGCTTAAGTGTAATGGAAATCTGAATTACACTTAAGCGTAATATTAATAAGATATTAAATATGAATTACGCCTCCTACATATTTGAAATACGCTTAAGCGTAACTGAGATATAAATGGTTAAAAATAATTGGGTTTTCTGATCTTCATACATGTGCATTGAATAAAATGTTGTATAATCTAAAATGGTATCATTGTGAGCGATGCCTGACTAGACCTAGATCATTTTGAGGAATTATTTTTGAGTCAATTTAATGACATGAGATATGTAAAAGTTTTCCAGTGTGTCAGCTGGACTTTGAAGTGTAGCACTTGGTTAATAATAGACTTACTAGTAATAATAGGCCTATATTAGTTATATATACTCTATTATATTAGTTCATGATTGATCTATCCAGTTTCCAGCCTGGTAAATGGACTTAAGATAATTGGGATGGTAGAACTGCAAGTAAAGTTTAATGAATAATGGTAATATGGTACAGCTGGTAGGCCTATAATATGTCCCTATGGCCGGTTCATAAAATTAAAACAAAAACTATTTTGGCTAAATTTTGATTTAAGTTCTATAAATGACTTGTCAATGCCATATATTATAATTCAGACACGCATGTAGTTATATATTATAGTACTAAAAAAATACAAACAAAAAAAGTTCAGTTGTATACAAATTGACATTGACAGCGAATTTGGGTGATGCTTTTCATCGTTTTAACTGGACATTATAGTAGTAACTTTCCCCAGAAAGTTCAATATAGTGTAGGTAAATGCGTATTGTTTATGGAAATATCGACAAAAATAGGGAACATTTGGTTTAAATATTGTTTTAAAATGATTTTTGGACGGGAGAAATGAGCAACTCTATAGAATTCTATAGTGTATCCATAGACGCATTTCTCGGTTTAACCTACCGCCGCAAGAGGGCGCTGCGGCGGTACGCATTACAATAGAACCAATGGGAAGTGAACCTTCCCGTTATTTAAGTTCCCTGGTATAGCTTATATTAAATAGTATAGGCCTACCGATACCACGGTCCACAAGCTGGGTGGGTAACATAATATTTGTTTTCTCTTCTGAAAATTGCAGATGTGGCACGGTGATAGTGGTGAGCTTGCAGTTGAGCGTTTCAAGAACAACAATATGGCGTCCAAGATGGCTGCCATGCTATCAGAATATAACTCATGTCAGTTTTATACTACCGGTATTAATACTATTATCGGGTTTATCCTGTAAGCTCAGATATTAAACAGCCCGTGCAATGCATATGAATCTGTATTAGCTATGCTACAATATTATGTCACATTTTAAAGGTGCTCAATCCGAATTAACGCCCCTAAATTACTATTTCTTTGGCTTTTGGGGTAAAACATATTTGATTCGAGTCGAGGATCCCACCCATCAAAGCTCAGAGTGATCAGATATCGATTTTTGAAATTTGTTATTTCTCAAGATGTCCAATTGTTTGTGGCCAAGAAACACGTGGCGAAATGGACAAAATTGCGGATAAAGATGAATAACTATAAAATCAAGTGGTAATACGGCCAAATTTCGTAGTACGGTACTAAAGTGATAATACGGCCATATTTTGTTGAACAAAATGTTGATAAATAGCAAGTTTTGGGAAATATGATACCATAGTTGACAGTGAATAGCATTATTTTGTTGTAATAAATCGATTCTGATAACTACAGCGTGTTTTAAAGAAATGTTGTCGTCGTTGTATCTTGATGATATAGGGTTGGCACTTAATAGTACATAGCACAGGGTGTTGCGTTATGCACATGCGCAAAATTGTATTCTAGTGAAGTTACTTTCAGCCTCATCGTTCTGTCTTTTTCTCGACGGAAGTAAAATTTAAGTTTCGCGCATGCGCTATATGCAATTTTGCGTACTTGTAAAAATGACGCGGAAATGTTTTTACTCTCGCTGAATTCAAACTTAATTGGTTAGAACACGTATTATCGTAGTTTAGGGAAATGAATGTGGTGTTGAGTGTGAACGTTACATCCTTTCATATGAATTCAACGACTACTAGTATTGCCTGGTAAAACTGGATAAAAACTTGATTTGAAATTTTGAATCGAAGTTATGGTTACACTGACTGACCGTGAATCGTGATGTTGACATTCACATGTTGTTGACATTTTGATTGAATTTTGTCATCGGTAACACTCGTTTCACAACGAAAGAATTTGGGAACCTCAGATTGTAAACACACTCAAACTGATTATACACCAGCGATCATTCTCACAGGAAGAAAACCACAACACACGTGATCTAATGTTGCCAACTGCAAGTGACTACTAGTACTGCCAGTACTGGAACACAACAAGTTGAACAACAACAATGTGGCTATCAGTAGCAACAGAATAGAATGTATTAGTAGTATTGTACCAACCACAGTGGAATTTGTCAATACAATTAGGAATTTGGACTGAACTGGACTTAAATCTAGCTGGAGTACATATTCAATTTCAATGGAATTATGGATGTACAAGACAGTTTGTGCCACACGTTGACACAACACAGTGAATAGGTTACTCTCACCGGTTTTCTGTGATAAAGGTACCCAGGTTCCTGAAATTGTGATAAAGTTACCCAGGTTGGAGAGGATTGTGATAAAGTTACCCAGGTTAATAACATTTTATGTTTTAAATTATTGATTTTTGCGATCAAAATGACGAACTACAGTACTTATTATAATGTGTCTTAATGTATGCTTAATAAGGGCTAATAGCGAGTTTGCGATTTCAAACCGGTACGGGTACCGATACGCGTACGGGTAGCTACCCGTACCGGTACACGTTTTGAAATCGCAAACTGTTTTACCGGTAGAATTCATCACATCGACTGGTAATGTATGGTGAGCCAACTGCAACAAAAAAGATATTATGATATAGATTGTTATTCGCGTTATTGGCCTATGTTATACTTAGCGTTATGGGTTGTTGGAAATATGTATTTAGATTAGATGAGCCCCATGATAATCAGTTGCTTTCATCGAGGACGAGCTAGGTGGCAGTTGGAAGAGGACGTTGCTCTTCTTTCACTCATATTGGTAACATTTTCAACAATTGGATTCTACAAGTCATAGACCGATCGAGAGTTGACAATAAATCGGTTGGAATTTTTAAACTTAGAAAATAGATTATGATAGCTCAAATATACAATTACGTTATATACATGTATAGTTAAAATGTCCAACCAATATTCGGTGTAAAATGTATTGTTTTAGACCAAGGGTCTAATATTGTCCTACATGTACTTTCAGTTCGATATAATACCGCATTTGTCCCTTATTTTAGTTGGGGAATATTTAGTCATATTAAAGCTGCATAATCCGAATTAACGCTCCCAAGTTACTATTTTGTTTGGCTTCGGGGGTAAAACTAAATATTTGATTCGAATCGAGGAACCCACCATCAAAGCGCAGAGTGATCAGATATCGATTTTTGAAGTTTGTTATTTCTTGAATTGTGTAATTATTTGTGGCCCAGAAAAGAGTCATCAAACCGACGGTCTCGGACAAAATTGCGGACGAAGATGCTTAACTCTAAAATCAAGAGGTAATGCGGCCAAAAAATTTATACTATAGTTGACAGCAGTTAGCATTATTTTGTTGTAATTAATCGATTCTGATAACAAAAGCGTATTTTGAAGAAATGTTCTTGTTGTAACTTTATGATATTGGGACCGTCTGATCGGTTTGAGTAGCTTTAAGTAAACCCTTGTTTGGAATCTTTCAACAGATCGAATGGTCGGCCCGTCAGGGCAAGGGAATATTTATCCCAAGAATTGGAATTGTTGTCGGGATCTCAACCCGGAGGTAGGTTGAAATGTTTAACTTGGTAACAAAAAAGGTGTCAAAATGTAGTCTGTTTATTATACGGATTGAATAAAGAGCGTTTGCTTCACTTCTGTGCGAAATACAGAAAACAGCTGAAACTCGTTCTGCTTATATGCTTAGATTTTGTAGAGTATGTATAGGTATTTCGTGTATTTGGCGACCTATATTATCCCCACTACAGTATACACAGGTATTGTCCGTTCAGATAGTAAATATATATTAAAATGAGAAATCAGTCCCCACCTACATACGATAAGGTAACTAAACGGTAATTGTATTCAAATCTGCAATGCATAGATAAGTCCACGATATATTTATGTCCTTGTACAATGGGTTGAGACAGGGACGCGACGACAGGGGTGTCTTAACTCCCCCTCCCCAACTTTGGTCAAATGTTCAACATTTGGAAATTTGATATACCTGACACAACATTTGTTGGAAATTTCACACAAACAATAGGTTGAAATTGTTTTCGTAGTTTGATTTTCGAACAATTTATTAGTGGATAATTTGTAGTTTTTAGACCAACATTTGCATATTTCCCTATTTTTAGTAACAAAATTTGGACTGCAATGGCTGTCAGAAATAGTTGGAAATTGTTCAAGCTTGTCAGGTCTCAAAATTTCCAACAATTGGAAAGCTTGATGCCAGCCAAGGGGGGGGGGGGGGGGGGTGGATTTACGCGCAAACTTGTGAACTTGTGATATGGTTCGAGATGTGTAGTTAGAAATTCGAAGGTGGACACCGTTCCTAACGCACATACCATCTATAGCCATGTCCCTGCAATGGGCGTCTATAGCACCATCTACTCACTCTATTAATCACAACCTGTCATTAATGCAGTGAACAAAGTTGTTAGTGAAAAAAAATCGGCCTTCCGTATTTATCTAAGTGCTAGAAGCCGCCTCGAGAATTCGAACACAAATCCTGGGTTAAAATGACAATTTTATCAATAATATTTGCCCATGAAATCTTTCAATAAATAGGTTAACGCATAGCTGACTGGAATTTCATGGAATTCATGGACCTTTGAGTGAGAAAATCGTAGTGAAAGGCTACCGGTCAATGGGACAAATCTACCCGTGTTTCAATTCGCTATCGCTTTATGTGCTGCATTGAAAGTACCCAAGTGACCGTGACGATGTTCACAGATTTACCCGTACCCGTTCCCGTCGAACGGGTATCGCAAACTCGCTATTACTTGCCAAAACTGAACAATATTTCCCTCTGTCACTATTAAATCGAGTTGATATTGTGATATTTGTTTCACCTGGGTAACTTTATCACAATTATCTCCAACCTGGGTAACTTTATCACAAATTTAGGAACCTGGGTAACTTTATCACAGAAAACCGATGAGAGTGACATATTCAGCAACAGTTACTAATCATGACCGTAGTGCGAATCCTTGCAGCAATTTGCGAAAGCGGTCATGTTGGCCTATAGTAATACTACCACTACTAGTAAATTTAAAATGACTTAATTTGAATTTTTTCGAGTATCAATCTTTTGGCATAAAATAAATAACCCTAATGTGGAAGGTGTATTGAGGTAATGTGTTAATACATATCTGTAGCTCAAGGCTGTTACTAGTATTACTAGTAGCCAAACATTCTACAATAAATCTAATTGAGTCGACTCTACAGCTGCAGGAATCTGCGAAAGCGGTCATATTGACTTACAATAAATCAATTAACCCTTTACCCAACAGAATGGACATGTGCCAAGCATTCTCTTATATATGCGAGTCGACCATAGGTCGCCTCGCATATATAAGAGAATGCATTGGCTTAACACATTAAAAATTATAAAATTGTTAAAGAATGTAAGAAAAAATGGTAAACAGTGTTAAAAAAAGTTTTTTTTTAGGCCAATGCATTCTCTTATATATGCGAGGCGACCTATGGTCGACTCGCATATATAAGAGAATGCATTGGCACAGGGCATAACTGTAACCATCGAAATGTGGTCAATGAGCCGTTTCCAATGATATCCATATTTGTATGGTGTTATTGAGACAGACCGAAGATATTTTAGGCTGTTGAAGCTTTATTTGGCCGGTTTTGGCCGGTTTGTTGGGTAAAGGGTTAAATCCTGCCAGAAGCTGATGATTTCATTCCAATTAAAAATTAAAAATTCCATCAAAATTGCCATTGAGATTTGAGGTGCGAGGATTGACTTTACTCAAATTGTCAGTTCGCATTCCCATGATTCCCGGGATAGTAAATCTGTAATCTCAATCCAGGATCCATGATTCAATTTCAAGTCAGCTAACTAGTGAGAGTCATTTGTGGTGATCAGTTTATTAACAAATCTTGTATTCATATATTTTAAGTTACATGATACTTGAAACGTTATTCAAAAGTATGAGCTAACCACTTGACTATATTTTGATTCATTTAGTGAAAATTCATAGCATTAAAATATCACAATTAATCAATTTGAAAATCAGTCTTCTTGAATCAATCTCTCCATGAGGTCATCGGTGGTGCCATCACTACCCCTCCCTCACATGACCCCAGACTCAATTAATTAATTTATCATTTCCTTACCAAAGGTATTGAGATAAGTATATATAATTGATGCTGAATACTATGGGATGCCAAATTGACATTTAATAAATAATTGAGCTTAAGCGTAAGCTTAATAAGGAATCCCTTATTGCACTTAAGCGCAATAAGGGAAAATAAGGAATATTCCTTATTGCGCTTAAGTGCAATAAGATATTCCTTATTGAGCTTAAGCGCAATAGGAGTTAAATGCGCTTAAGCGCAATAATGAATTTGACTAAAGGATTCATAAGGCCATCAATTAATTTTCTTCAAACATTTTTTTGTAATTATTTTTCAATTTGTTTAATCTACATGTAGCATACTAACAGTTAATATGAAAAAAGTAGAGCATATGGATTTCAATTAATTTAATTTTTCTCTAGCTTTTGAAATACTTGACCAGAAAATATGGAATTTGGCACATTAAATTCACCCTCTGGGGACCTCATTCTGCTTAGTCCTCAACTTCTCTGGCAAGTTTCTTTATTATCAAATTTCTATAGAAACTTCTTCACATAGATTCTATTTCTTTTTTAGTTTAGTTTCTCTATTTTTGAAGACTATTTCCCCCATAATTGGCAGGCAACACATTGCATAATTGAGGTTCCCAATGGGTGTACATCACAATATTCATCACTTGGGAACTTCAATTTGAGGCTATGTCTCCCATAGCAGATGAGGCCATGCATTTGGTGACAGGAACATTAAACTCAGGCTTGTATGTTAATATAATTTATTAGCCCCCCTAATTCTGAGAATAAAGGCACATATCCCATGATATTTCCATAGTTACGGTAGATGACGATGTGTGTCAGTTTCTCTTAATATCGTCTAAGCTGATAAGGAACGCTCGTCTAAGCTGATAAGGAACACTCTACATATTCATATATGACCAGATATGATAATATATATTTACCCCCCCCCCCCTTTAGGATCAATGATACTTATCCAACAGGACCTCCTGTGTTGATTTCCCCCTGTATATGAATTTCCAGCAATCAGAGTCCAACTATTTTTGGTATATGATTAATTATTTAATAATAATTGTTTATTGGTCGTCTTAGATCAACGACACCTATAAGTGCATGTACACAATAGACTTGAAATAGGGGGGAAAACTCTATTTTCATATTATTGTCCCCAAGAATTTGTGTCACCATCCCAGAGATTTAGTATATTTTATAAATATAGAGGCCTACATTTCATGGTCATAAAAGGGATCTTGGGGTTACTGGAGGATAGCTTCCCTCATATGTTGAGCCTATATAAACTTTAAGTTCAGTGATGTGTTCAGGCTTGTGCCATTTAAAATTAATTCAGGGGGGATCAATGCATATTAATTTTTATTTGTGCTAAAGTGCAAATGTTTTGTGTTTAATCGTAAATGATTTGCACTGAAGCACAAATGATTTGTGCTTAAGCTCAAATGATTTATGCTCAAGTCTTTGCATGACTAAATCCTTTGACGCGGGCTACAGGTCGTAGCTTTAGTCGGATCTTCATGAAATTTGTCATGGATGTTAACAATGGCATGCAGACGGGAACAAGTCATTTTGAGGTCATTCAGCCAAAAAACATGGCCGCCAGCAGCCATCTTGGATTTTACTCTTTGCATGACTAAATCCTTTGGCACAGCTACATGTAGGTTAGACATTTCAATTAGCACCTTTCCTATTTCTCCATTTACTGTCAACCATTAAATTATTCCCTAACTAAGTTGAGCTACAGTGTCATTGACACTTTCATTATTTATTTGCGGTTAAGCGCAAATATGTGTCTATCAATTTATTTGCGCTTACGCAGAGATCATTTGCGCTTAAGCGGAAATCATTTGCACTTAATTGCAATTACCTAACACTCCCTTACTTCCCTCTGATTGTGAATGATTGAGTCCATCTCATTGTATATTATAATGGGCCCATAGTAATAGCCCCATACAGACTCGAGGTTGAAGAAAAAACATATTTCCATATGCATATCAGCCTAATCAGCAATAATTATATTAATTACAATTGTTTGCGTCGATTCAAATTTGTAGGTATGAAGCACTAATTGCATGTTTTAAAATGACGCCATTGTTAGGTAACGCTAGCGACGTTTCCGGTTAATTGCGAGCATGCGCAGAACGTAACACCCTGTGCTATGTACTTTTCAGTGCCAACCATGATATAAAGGCCGTCTGATCGGATTGGGTACCTTTAAGAAAAAAAAATTTAAGCGGAAATATTTGCGCTCCAGTGCAAATGACAAAAGTTGTTTGCGCTTGAGCGCAAATATTTACATTTGAGCGCAAAAACATTGCACTCAACAGGGAAAAAATTGCACATATAGGGCCCAAAAAGTTTTTTTCCGACCTCGAGGGACCCACCACCCCATTTTTGCAAAAAAAATATTTTTTTCCTCCAAAATTTTGGGGATCCACCCCCCGTTTCTCATGTTTTTATCAAAATTTCAGAGGTTTTTTTTAGCCGTTCTTCAATAACTGTGTTAACTGCCTTACTAATTGGTAAACACAGATCAGAAAAACGAAAAATATACTGTATTTCCATGTGTTTCCTGGTATTTTCAGTATCTAACAACAATATTAATTAAGCATTGTGTATATAGGTACACTATATGTCACAAATTGCCCTAGACCCCATTATAGCCTTAATATATCGAGTGTGTTGTGTCTGACAGAGAACACTGGCCAGTGTAAATAGTGGTAAACAGGTCAGGGGTTCCACAATTATATGTGCATGATCAAAGAACTCTTTAGTCTTATCCAACGGGATGGGGTGGGGAGGGGAATTGTTTTTTGGTTAGGTATACACATAGATATATGGTTATTATACTGCCCGATATTAGTCGGCGGGTATATAGTTGATGTCTCGATCCGTCTGTCCGTACAAACATATTGAATTTTAACTCAAGAGTCAGTTGTCATATTTGCTGCCCTATGGCATGGTGACGGACCAGAAATGGGGGACGAATATGCATAATATCACGGGTTGTGGCCACCAATGCCTACCAGAGTTATGGGCCCTGTTAGACTTTATGAAATTCAGTCCATACAAAGTTTTTGCAATATAAGTTAAGTGTCGGTTGTCAAATTTTGATGTGGTTTGGTATGGTGATAGACCAGAATGAAGAATTGAATGTCATTTCTCAATGCGTCTGAATGCATCACATTATTTCAGTTCATCTATTTGTAAGTGATAACAGTATACAATTAGTATTTTAGTTTCGTCTTGTTGAGCAGTAAAGCTCCCAGATGAAGTTCGGAAATTCAATGAGAATAGCGTCACCTTCAATTTGGGATTGTCTTTGCACTAAACAGTAATGTCATTCATCATAACCAATTCAGTTTTATTTGGATAATTGTTGCAAATTAACATTACTAGCAATCATTCAAGATGAGAAATAACCAGAAGGAATGAATTTGATTACATGTCAGAACAAGACAGTATTTCAGACATTTTATTTCAATTTATGAGATACCCTTTTCAATTTCATGTTATGCAACAATCAGGTTAATGATATCTACTAGTAGTCTTCATTGAGTATTCACCATGTAGTATCCAATTTGTGATAGAGTTTAATTTTTTTATTACTTTTATTCAGATAATACAACTGGGTAATATATTAATTTTGTTACTAAATATTTCTTCCGTTGATCATAAGTTTCCTGAACGTTAATACGGTGGTCCATTGTGAAGTGGTCCGGGATACTGTGAAATCCAGAATGTTGCTAAATCTGAGTCTAAAGAGTCACTTTAGATGCCTATATAGCCCTATACCAACAAGCATGGTACTAACATGCTTACAAACAACATTACATGATCAGTACTTGTAAATTGTTTGAAAAAAACTCATTTTGGAAAAAATTTACAAGCACCATTTTTTCCGCCTCTGGACCACCCACCCATCCCGGCCCTATATACGGAATTTTTTTGCAGACCCCCCCCCCCCTGACCGAGCAGAGCGAACACTTAAATTCGACCCACTTTTTCGGACTCGGCCATTAATGACCTAGCACTTGTTTTTTCACACGAAATTTCGTCTCGCCTTAGTTAGGACGATGCCATGGTTATTTGCCACATTTTCCCAGTTGTTTTGAATAAGGAATATAGAATAAATATCGAAATTCACGCTGCTGGATAAACTAGTAAGCGAATGTGAAAGCAAAATCGCACTAACAGTCACTTAAGTCGTGAAATTTCTAGTTCCCCGCGTTAGTTTTTCGACTTTATTAGTTTCCCTGTCAAAACTTCAAAACGTTCCAAGGTTTTGTACTAGTAGAAACTGATCTCTACGATTGTTAGCCAGAGTAGAGATTCATGCCATGATCTAATACGTATAGTCTAAATTGTGTTTGTCTAGTACACCATTTAATATTCAATATTTGTATATGTATTCCAGGTTGAAAGAATAAATCACTTAACAATATCAGCGTGTCGTCCATTTTCCATACCGAAAGAGCTAGATGATAGGCGTACAGGTGATACCAGGAAACTATGGAGACAGCAAGACAGGAGACGGGAGACGCTGTGGAAAGACAAGAAAATGGGGATAGACCGCATCAGTGTAACCAGTGTGATAAATCGTTCCTTTGTGCTTCTGCTCTCACGACTCACAAGAGGATCCATTCTGGTATTAGACCATACGAGTGTGCAGAATGTGTCAAAACCTTCACTCAGAAATGTACCCTTAAAAGACACATGAGGATCCACACGGGGGAAAGGCCATATAAGTGTGATATTTGTGACGATGCATTCAGTTTCCAGTCTACGCTGACTCGTCATACGATGAACCACGCAGGGGAATATTTATTTACATGTAATCTGTGTAGTAAGGGGTTTGCTCGTAAATATAATCTTATTGTACACAAGAGGATCCACACGGGAGAAACTCCGTATAAGTGTGATATATGTCAGAAGGAGTTTGCACACCAGTCAAACTTTAACATACACAAGAGGATCCACACGGGAGAAACTCCGTATATGTGTGATATATGTCAAAAGGAGTTCGCACATCAGTCAAATTTTAACATACACAAGAGGATCCACACGGGAGAAACTCCGTATAAGTGTGATATATGTCAGAAGGCGTTCGCACATCAGTCAAATTTTAACAAACACAAAAGGAGCCACTTCGAAGACAAACATCTTAAGTGTGATATTTCGCGCAACGCCCTAGTCTAACTAAACAGAAGAGGATCCATACGGGATAGACGCCATATAAATGTGATATTTGTGACGATGCATTCAGTTTCCAATCTAAGCTGACTCGTCACACGATGAACCATACCGGGGAATATCCATTTAAATGTAATCTTTGTGATAAGGGGTTTATGCGAAAGGAAACACTGAATGTACACAGGAGAGACTCCGTATAAGTGTGACATTCGTCCGAAGGAATTCGGAGACGCGAGTCACCTAAATAGACACAAGAGGGTCCACATGGGAGAAAAGCCTTATGAGTGTGACATTTGTCCGAAGGAATTCGCACATAGCTTTGCTCTTAGTAAACACAAGAGGATCCACACCGGAGAAAAACCATAAAAGTGTAATATGTTTGATAAGGTGTTTGCTCAAAATTTTAGACTGAATTTACACAAGAGGGTCCACAGGAGAAAATCCGTATAAGTGTGATATCTGTCAGAAGGAATTCGCACATCAGTCAAACCTTAGAGTAAACAAGAGAATACACACGGGTGACAAGCCTTATAAGTGATATTTGTGACGATGTATTCAGTTTCCAGTCTAACCTGACTCGTCATACGATGTGTTTAGTTTCCAGTCTAACCTGACTCGTCACACGATGTATTCAGTTTCCAGTCTAACCTGACTCGCCATGCGATGAGCCAGATACACTCTTAAAACTAATTGTTTGTTACAAACAAAACATTGCACGAAACAAACAATTCAATCACTTGCAATTGTTTAATGGATCTTTTTTTTTCTCAAACAATTGTATTGGTTGATTTGAATAATATTGACTTGTTAAAAACAATTATTTGAAAGATAATATGATCATGTACGTAAACGTAATTTGTGCCCGCTTGTTACTGTTCATGGGATTATCGGATGAATTGTTATATGTATATAAGGATTTGATGAAAACCCTAAGGGTGGATACACACATGCATGTAATCTCTGTAATTATCGTGTATTTGGCGTTTTACGTGTATCTTACGGTGTCCACTGACAACCCAATCATTGCCTATTTGTTGAATGCACTGAGTTCTAGTTCCACTTAAGTCGGAATGTAGATAAGCCGTTATCTTGGACCGAGTCGCCATGCCACTTAAAATAATTGTTCGTGTGATAACCCATATGGTAGACTTTCTATTTAAATAATTACCAGTCCTCTCTTATTTATAGCAGTGGTGGATTAGGATTTCCCCGACGCATGCAAGGGCTATATATGACCCCGAAAGCTACCAGCGGGGTGGCTAACTCTGAGCTATTTAAGTAAAACATGTCATATTGTACCTTCTTGCCCAGATTATTCCGACCGATACATTCAACTAAGTCTCTTAGCGATTTGAAGCTTTCGAGACCCCACCCAAACAAGCATCATGGTTGAAAATGTTCTACATCAAATCTGTATATGCCAGACGTAGGTCTATGGCTTCAGGTGTCCGTGCATTAACAAAATGCTAGATATCACACAGACTTGACTAATTTCCGCATCCGTAAGAGAAGACATATTTTGTACTGGTCTTAAAGATGGATTATCTCTTTAAATAAAAAAAAATTAATAGTTGCGTGGGTATAAAATAATAGATATGAACTGAAGACCCCTGTCCGGAAAAGCTTCTATCAATTAATATTGATTTTATTCCGAATATTAAATCGGGACCGTTCATGTTACTATTTTTAGAACAGACCATTCGGATGATACCATATTGCGATATAGAGCACTGGGCTGTCCTACGGCTACGCAACGAAAGTCAAATGTCACAGATTGGTTGTTTGTATTGTTTTGTTCCACAGATATAAGTGCTAATAAGTATAATTAACGTTTATTTGTGAAAAAATTGTTAAATAAAACTTCTGCTCTCTGTTAACAGTAACCGCTATTGTTCGTTAGCTGAACAAACACACCTTTTTAGACCAGAAAATATTCGAAATAAAATTAATATTAACCAATAGAAGCATTTCCGGACAGGAGTCTTCGATTCGAATCTAATATTTTATACCCCTGTAACTATATAATACATGTTTACAAAGAGATAATCCACCTTATGTACTGATAGAAGACAATTTGACTTCGCTTAGCACTACTCACTTGTCTGGTCTGTTAATAATGAACCGCTCGCGCGCAGGTGATTAATGTTGTCAATTGTTGTTGTGGCCATGTAAATACATGTATTTTACATACAGAAATTACATGCATGTGTGTAACCACCCTTATAATAGGACACAAGAAAATGATATATACAATTTATGTAAATAATCACATATAACGTAAATGTGGATATTTTATTTAGCCTGCCATGTAATACGAGTCACAGCTGTCTGGCCATCGACGCAGTCCTGTCTGGAATTTTGCGCGCCGGTGCAGGTAGTGACGTCAGGATGTACGTCTTGATGTCATGACGCCTTTACTGGTTTCCCAAGAAGCAATCTTAAAATGACTCTGCGATCTTTCAATCGGAACTTAAAGTTTCCGTTTGTCGGCCTTGAACTTTGAGAATATTTCATCAATCTTTTAGGCTGAAATACCATTAGAAAATGGAAGATATTATGTAAATGGCCAGCAAGGTCGCTATATTCCTCTTTGGGGGTAAATATTTTTAACAATTTTATGAAATATGTAAACAAAACTTTTTCATGCCATTTAACTTTTTTGTTAACTAGAGCTTTTGTTCAATTTACATTAACTTTTTGAAAATATATTTGGTTTTAGGAGCATGATGTTCCTACATATGATAAAGTATATATAGCTAACAGTTGCTAGATCAAAGTTTTTTATTTTTGCCCTGGAGCATTTTGCCCAATTATACATTTCGAGGTGGCATTAATCAATACAAAATGGCGGCCGTCGCCAACAATCATTTTTGGACTCCGCTGACCTTTGCATTATGAATAAATTATT
This sequence comes from Siphonodentalium dalli, assembly GCA_032622095.1. Lineage (NCBI taxonomy): Eukaryota > Metazoa > Mollusca > Scaphopoda > Gadilida > Siphonodentaliidae > Siphonodentalium > Siphonodentalium dalli. The sequence goes on along the minus strand of CP136063.1, from coordinate 47,624,410 downwards.
CTACTTTAAGTAATTTAATCTATTTTTAGAGTGGGTTGAAAAAGTCGATTAGTATATCTCATATTCGCATACGTATACACTAGGTCGCTTCGCTTCCGCAGCTTCGCCGATGGAGAGCAGGCGCTATAATAACATATTGACTTGTTATAAACAATTATTTGAAAGATATAATAACATATTAGACCAAACAATATATTGTTCAAACCTAACAACTCAATAACTCAAATTAACCACAATTCAATTGTTTATTTTTAAAAAAATGAATCGGACACATGGATGGATGCATTAAATTGTTTATTTCAAACAATTTTTTTGTTTTTTTCGAACATTTGTTTGTTTGTAGCAAACAAATAGTTTTCAATACCTTAATCATATTTAAATTCGCGCAGAACAATTTTTCGCGCACACATCAGCAAACAAATGAGGAATATAAATTGGTTTGTACCCTATAAATGCAAACAACATGTATGAACTATGAAGTGAGTCATGACATTTCTGAAGTTATCAGTATATCATTTGTCGTTGATATCATTTAGGCATACTTACATGTTAATCGATTTGATGGCGACAACCATTGGAAAATATAATTATTATTGAGCCTTGTTCGCGCATCAGGGTGTGCAAATTTATAACTGAGCGAAAAATAACTCTGCGAATTTAATTAGAAGCAAGGTGTTAGCCAAATAATACTTATGTCGACACCATATCCAGTAACTGAATGACATTGCCACAAGACATAACAACACATAATATTTTGTAAATAGGGAGGTTTAGATTGGAAAACGTTTTAACTTGGCCTATCAAGACTCTCTAAATCTCTGTGTATACTAAAATTATGAACTACCTGAAACCTACAGGGTATATACTGCTCAAGTGCTGTCAACAGTTTCCAGATGGTAAACGTAATTTCCCTATGTATGGGAGGCTACTACATTAACCCTTAACCCTTTTAACACTTTTTACCATTTGTTCTTACATTCTTTAACAATTTTATAATTTTTAATATGTTAAGCCAATGCATTCTCTTATATATGCGAGGCTACCTATGGTCGACTCGCATATATAAGAGAAAGCATTGGCACAGGGCCCTTCTGTTGGGTAAAGGGTTAATGACACATGGGAGGAGACAGATGGAACTTTGCATAAATGTGTTTATAGGTACATCTGAGAAAGGCAGCAAATAGTGTGTCTGTCATTTGCAGAATGCGGTCCTCAGAGGGTGAATTTAGTGACGCTATCACCACAGCGGGCTAGCGTCACCAAATTCACCCTCGATTATGCATTTTATTATACGATCAACAGTGAATTATAGAAAAATACGCGTTTAGATAAACATCACCCAGAAGGGGATACAGAAGAATATACTTTCACTCTATCTCGACCGTGCGACCGATTCACTTGCGCGTAACAATACTGTTTCCGGTTCGTACTGTTGAGAAAAGACAAAGTGAAAGAACCCATTGTGATATTCTAATTTATATTATATTCACTGATATTACAGTTATAATTAAAATCTATTTTATGTTGAAATTCGACATATTTATGGGGGGAAATAAAGGGAAGAATATGGGAACTATATTTTTATATTCTGCGGATGGTGAAGTAGCATAGCGTGAACAGGCATCGATCAGCTGATGGCTTCAAAAATGATGCATCGATTGTGAGATCATTTAACGTCGTAAATGGTGAATTTCTTTGGAAATGCGTATAATAAAAAGAATATCTAGTGTTTTTTGAGTGGATACCGAAAAATATGTCATTCGTGACCGCGACAAGTGTTTATTTTCGCTCGCGAAAATAAACATTTGTCTCGCTCACTCATGACATATTTTTCGGTATCCACTCCAAAACACTAGATATCCTCTATTTATCTTCTGCAATTTAGGGGATATAGAAACTGGAGTTACGGGGGGAGTAAATAAAACAATGTGAGATTATAGATACTTCCTGGAAGATGAGACCTGAGCAGAATGAGGTCCCAAGAGGGTGAGTTTGGTGATGTAGCCCGCCGTGTGGAATAGCGTCGCAAAATTCCACCCTCTGTGGACCTCATTCTGCAATATTTGCAAGATTGTATCTAAATATAGCTTATCGAGGAAAACATCTTTGATTAATACTAACCAGACTCAACTGTTGTGAAAAGCTTCAAAAAATTTAAATTTTCAACATTTATTCAAACTACAACAGAACTGAGAGTTCAGCCGCCATTGCCTTTCTGTCATAACATTTATCTCGTCATGTCATGTGTACGTAATCACCACTTGCAATAAGAACATTGATATAACCAGTACAGACTAAGGGTTAATTTTAAGCATTGCAAATGGAGCCGCTTAAGTATTACAATAAAATAGAGCAAGCCTCGCCAAAACAATTTGCATCGAAATACATTTCATGATAGATGGAATATAATAAAAAGCATATTTTTGAACAATAATATCATGGTTACAAAAACCTTCTTGGTCTTCTCTTTCACATATATTTTCTGGCAAAATTCAGCACAGTTCCACGGTATTTCGTACTCATAAATATTAAAATTAAAAAATAATGTATGCAGGCCCACATACATGTTTGTGGCGGGAGTTCATCTCTTCCAACCTGTGGTCCAAAGACCCATATTATTGGCGACTTGTGAGATTTGTATGTTGTGTAGTGGTTTGTTAGGTATGTCGTTGACGAATATTAAGAAGAGTAACGGACTTAATATGGAACTCTGAGGCGTTCCGGCTTTAAGGTTGACGCTATCTGGAATTTCTTCCCCGAACTTTACTTTGATTGATCTTTGCATGAGAAATGAAGAGATAAGTCTTACATGTTAGTGAGGATGCCGGCTGTTGTTTTTAGTTTATATCGAAGGCCGCGGTGCCATACTGAATCGAAGGCCTTTTCTACATCCAAGAATATGGCGGCCCCTCCCAGCCCCGGCCTATTGCTGTGCGCATATCTTCTATTATTCTATCAACATGTTCGGTTCCTTCTTTGCCTTTACGATATGCACGTTGGAATTTGTTGAAAAAGTGTTGGTTCTCAAGGTGGTTTAATATTCTGGTGCTGATAATTCGTTCGAAAAGTTTTCCCATACATTGAAGTAAACTAATGGGTATCAAATTTATGGTCTTTGTCTGGTTTTGGAATCATAACCCCTATAGCGGATTTTAACGATTTAGGGAAGTAGCCGTGTTGTAAACATTTATTATATATTAGTTCTAGTCTATCGAATATTGATTTTGGGTCCTGTTTGATTTTTCCAAATGTTAATTCGTCATCACCCGGGGATTTTTTGCTCGCTAAAGGCAATCTTGGACTTCTTTTGGTGTAATAGTACTTTACCAATGTGTGTTCATCGTCTGCCTCGGGTGTGGGTGAATTTAAGTGTACGAATGTGTGCTTGTTTTGTCTTATATATTCAATTACATATTTTCTTAACCTTTCGCTGAATTGGTCACCTGTGTGGGTTTTGTGTATATTTTGTAGTGATGTCGCGAATTGTTTTTACTTTGCCTATGTTGTTTGCGGTCGGAACACGAATGAATTGAATTGATTTTGACACCTTTCGCTCGTTTGTTAACTTAACTTGGAATTTCTCATCGACGCCGTTCACTCATTTGTTAACTCAACTTGACAATTCACACTTTCAATTACAATTAAACCCATAATTGCATATAAACTCAGTAACACGGAAACCACATACATGTGGGGTGTAGGGCTTACGTCGTAAGATTGATTTGCGTTGCACCATAAGTTGGCAGTACAGATAACTACATATGGACAGGTATGCCGTAGTAATATATTGATTCGTGTTGCACCCCTTGGCAGTACAGAGAAGTAGGCTATATAGTGAGAGGCACATGCATGCCATATATAGTATTGATTCATGTGGCACCCATAAATCAGAAATACAGAAAACTATCTAAAATAATATTAGTGTGGTAAATTGGACTTTATCAGTGTAACTAGTAACTTATTAACTGGTAATAGTTTACCCGGTGATAGAAATGTATGACGCCCTTGGATTTGTGCTATTGCCATGTGTCATAATTTGTCACTATTTGTCACTCATCTGAACAACAGTGCATAAATAATCAACTTGTCTATAACCTTAACCAAATCCTCAACCAAATCAAGCAGTATTCACACCCATATTTCATTGATCACCTTAAATACTGGTATTCCCCACATTATTGAAAATTGCAAGACGATCGCGCAGGTCTCAGCATAAAGACATCAAGATAATCATATTGGCTACCAGGTAAAGCATAACAACTAAAAAAAATGACTATAATCACCATCTCACAACCCGACCCCCCCCCCCACCCCATGCCCCCACCCCTTCTTGCCCATCTCTATACGACAGTGCACACATTGTAAATACGCACCCGCAGTATATACACCCAATATACGTACACATAACACTGTATCATTATACAAGCATAAGGGCCCTGCCCTTGCAAGTTAAACTTTTTGTGGGGTCCTGTTGATATATATATATTATAATTATATTGAATACGAAATAAATCTTATTGAATCTTGAATTTTAAAGTTAATATACGTCGCCGATGAGCGGGGTTTTTTGTTTGTTGTATCACAGTTACTGGACATAAAGTCCCAAAAATAAGGTTTAATCGAATTTATAAATTGGTATACCTTATATTAGTATACCGATTTATAAATTCGATTTAAAAATTATTTGTGGGACTTTATGTCCAGTAACTGCGGTTGTATTTCCACATCGACAATATGTATACGTGCGACACATTTTGTTTTAGCATGATTATAATTTGTATAATTCATTTGTCGTATTACATCATACCTCCCAGTTCAAGTTGGTAATTTCATTTGAATTGTCATAATATAAATTATATCCTTATAATTGTATATATATATATATCAAATGCATGGTCTAAAATGTGTTTGTCTTTATTCAATGTTACATTTACATGCTTTGGAATATACTCAGTTTTACGCCATTTAATTTTCAGTATTTGTATTCCAGGTTGAAAGAATAAATTATTTAACAATATCAGCGTGCCGTCCATTTTTCCAACACGAAACAATGAGCCGATATGGAGTGACCGAGATCATAGTCTGCTAATCGCGCGAGATAATGTGAAACGACCGATATCATAGTGTGCTAATCACGCGAGACGATGTGGAACGATCGAGATTATAGTGAACTAATAACGCATGACAAGGAGGATAGTCCACATCAATGTAACCAGTGTGATAAATCGTTCCTTCATGCTTCTGCTCTCACGTCTCACAAGAGGATCCATTCTGGCGTTAGACCATACGAGTGTGCAGAGTGTGGCAAAACCTTCAATCAGAATGGTAACCTTAAAACACACATGATGATCCACACGGGGGAAAGGCCATATAAGTGTGATATTTGTGACGATGCATTCAATTTCCAGTCTAAACTGACTCGTCACATGATGAAACATACCGGGGAATGTTCATTTATGTGTAATCTATGCGATAAGAGGTTTGCTCAAAAGGTTAATCTGAATGTACACATGAGGATCCACACAGGAGAAACTCCGTATAAGTGTTGTGCTTGTCATAAGGAGTTCGGAGATAATGCTTGTCTAAATAGACACATGAGGATCCACACGAGAGAAAAGCCGTATAAGTGTGATATATGTCAGAAGGGGTTCGCACACCAGTCAATTTTTAACATACACAAAAGGATCCACATGGAAGACAAACCTTTTAAGTGTGATATTTGTCCGAAGGAATTCGCGCAACGCCCTAGTCTAACTAAACACAAGAGGATCCATACGGGAGAGACGCCGTACAAATGTGATATTTGTCAGATGGAGTTCGCAGACAAGACTTGTCTAAATAGACACAAGAGGATACACATAGGAGAAAACACGTATAAGTGTGATTTGTGCCGGAAGGAATTCGGGCGAAATTCTCAGCTAAGTCGACACAAGAGGATCCACACGGGAGAGAAGCCATATAAGTGTGACATTTGTCAAAAGGAATTCGGAAGAAAGGATAGTCTAGTACAACACAAGAGGATCCACACGGGAGAATAGCCATATAAGTGTGACACATGTCAAAAGGAATTCTGAAGCAAGTATAGTCTAGTACAACACAAGAGGATCCACACGGGAGAAAATATTTGTTTAGACGTAATGTAATTCTCGTGGTTTACTACAATTGAATGGACGCCTGGGATCCACACGGAAGGAAATACAATTCGACAAAAGATAATATTTTACAGCGGTTTGGCTCAAAATTACCATGTTCAATATTTACGTAAATGTACATATGCGTGCTACGTGTTTAAAGTGATGTGAAACACTCCGGTAGTTTGATTAATTAGAAATGGAGAATAATCTTGCTCAAAGTAGTTATTTTTACAAATATTATATCCAATTTGGCAACACACATCGTCATTCTTATATATTAATTAATTGCAGTAATTCTCGAAGGTGAAATCGTTTTCGTTAGTTTGTCACCAATAGTTGCGTCCCGATTCGAGAAGTAAATATTTACAATTGATCGAAGTTCAGACGATGATTTCTATGGATTGGTACGGTCGATTTGCTCGAATTTTATGCAATGTTACTAAAATGCTACATTCCTCCAGTTGACATTGCGCCTGAAACAAGTTCATAATATGTCTTCAAACGTTCCCATTGTGATGTTGTGCAATAAAAGTTAGTGTATTGTATCTTGTCACGTCTTTGTGTTAATCAAAAATGCTATAATTTCAGCCAATGACTAATGGACTGAACCCCGTGTTGAAGTAGACCGAATGAACACTTGTATGGGGCACCGTTCTTCTATTAATTACCTATTTTGAGATATCAATAACTCATTTTGTGATATCCCAAAATGAATATATCATATAATAAAATCGAAGATATGATATCATAAACTTGTAAGCATTTAGTGATGTCACAAATTTGATTTTATTATATCATATACTTGAGTTTGTGATGTCACTTATTCAACTTTTGATATCATATACTCTTGTTGTGATATCAATAATTCGGATTAAAAGACTATTCAATGATATCTCTAAACGTAAATGCGCTTCGTGATATAATAAAATATTATTATCATAAAATGAATTTATGATATCACAAAATCGAATTATTGATATCATTAAATGTTTCTATTTTGTGATGCATATTCGATTGTATGATATCTTAAGTTCGTTTCATGATATCACTAATTCAAATCAGTTATATCATATAATTTTGTGATATCACTAATTCACCGACTCACGGACGCCGTTCTTGTATTTGTTACATAGTGATATCAATAATTCATTGTATGATATCATTAAATACATATATGATATCACAACATCGAATATCTCATATATATTTTGAAGACCTCTGTTTGTCTGTCTGTATGTTTGTCTGTATGTCATTTATACAAATCTACGATTCTCGACCGATCGGGACGAAACTTGGTACGTGTGTGTAGTTTGACCAGGCGGTCGTCGTTGTCGTATTGGCGAGCCCGTGTGGCGCCCGCTATGTGAATGTATCTTGCCCCGGATACGAATTTTATCGGGTCCCTGAGCCCGTGCGACGCCAGCTTCGCGCATGCGCAGACCAGATCTCGGAAACGGGTAGAATAGCCCGGACAACGTCGGGCTGGGTAGATGGATTATCTCTTTAAATAACAAATTGTAAATAGTTGCGTGGGTATAGAACTGAAGACCCCTGTCCGGAAAAGCTTCTATCAATTAATATTGATTTTATTTCGAATATTAAATCGGGACCGTTTATGTTACTATTTTTAGAACAGACCATTCGGATGATACCATATTGCGATATAGAACACTGGGCGGTTCCTATGGCTACGCACCGAAAGTCAAATGCCCCATGTTGATTGAAAAAATTGTACAATAAAATTTCTGGTCCTGTTAACAGTAACCACTATTGTTTGTTAGCTGAACAAACACACCTTTTTAGACCAGAAAATATTCGAAATAATATTAATATTAATCGATAGAAGCATTTCCGGACAGGAGTCTTCAATTCAAATATAATATTGTATACCCCGGTAACTATATAATGCATGTTTACAAAGAGATAATCCACCTTTAAAGGGGTACTGTACGCCAAATGTTGTTGTTGGTTTCTATAGTCTCCGAGTCGGAGAATAAGGTAACAATTTTTCCATTATTTGAAAGTCTGTTGAGTACGAAGTCATGTTACGGATGACAAATTTACCGGAATGCAAAAATACAAATTGTCGTTGTCGAGTAATTTTTGTAAAGTTTTCAACCAAATGAATCAAATAAAAGTTATATTATATGCATACTAGTCCCATATAATCATTTACGTTATTGTATCGTCGCTAGTCAGTGAGTGGCTTGAGTGTTCTCCCCGTATCATCATAATATTTTAAGCGATCGTGTGTGCGATCGGTTTAACAATCCAGTATCCCTCAATTAATTTATTTGATTACGGTAATTCGTAATTTAATTGACGCCATTTTATGGTTCCAGTCATAAATTCAATTTATATAAAATTATTAACTTTTAAATTATTAAATTTTAAGATAGCCTATTAACCTGAGCGTTTACAGAATACATCTTCGACTCAAATTACTTATGTTTCTATATATTATCGATATTAGATCGTTGTTGTCACCGGAAATTTAATGAAAATGGCGTACAGTACCCCTTTAAGTTATCACAAATACCAATTGGTATTTAGTTATATCAATAATTCGAATGGTGATATCAACAGTTAGATTTTATGATATCATAAAATGATTTAATGATATCACAGCATGTTGAAGTAATAGTAGTCTAGCTTTGCCATTTTCTATTTATCGATATCACCGACTGGATAAGAGTCATCACAAATTCAATTTTATATCACAAAATGAATTTATGATATCACAAAAATGAATTAGTTATATCATTAAATGCTTACTATTTTGCGATATAATGCACCCAGGGCCGATAAGGTTCGGGGTGATTTATGTGGTTCTTTGATCCTGTCATCCGGCAGACATTCCGGTTTTTCGGTACGATCCGTTCCGTATCGGCCGAACTTAAAGTCCGCATTTTACATCCGCCCGGAATGCTGCCTCCTTCCGGTAACTGAGAAAGCAATTCACTTTTGAATTATACGCATCGCGCTCGGTTGTGTGTCGTCAAATCCTATCTGTTTCCATCCGTCACCGTGTTTCTTCGCCAGCCTTCATTTATTCGTCTATCACCTTGTTCCTTGTGCGTTCTGTCTGCGTCCTGTTCCGTCGGCGTTACCTATTTTCGTGGGTAGCGCACGTGTTTCCCTGTTTGTGTTTGTCGTTCGGTGGCAATCACATATTTCTCTTATGGTTCGTACGGGATCTCGCGGTCGGGCCCGCGACCGTTCATCTCGTAGCAGTCGCCAGGATGCGTCTGCCAGCTCGTCTCGTGCTGGTCCTGCTTCCAGTGACCGTGTTGGGCCTTCTTCTCGTGGTTCGGCCAGTGTGTCATCTGTGGCTGATTCACGGGTGCGCGGCCGTGGTCAGCATTCGCGTGGCAGGCCTGCTCGTGGCTCTGGACGAGGACGCCGCGCCTCCCGTGGCCGGGTTTCCCATTCTCGTGGCCGCGATCCTGTTCGTCAGCCTCGTCGTCAGCCCAGTCGTCAGTCTCGTCGCCAGGCTAGTCGCCGACTGGATGGTTCTCCGCGCCCCAAGTTTCCGCGCTATGGATCCAGGTCACCATCAGCGTCTCCTTTGTCGACCCGTCGTCGCAGCAGTTCTGATGACAGCTCCACTTCTCTCCGCCACCGCGAGGATTCCCGTGTGGCGTCAGTGATCCACCGACCGAACGCTCCGGCAAGAGACAGAACTGATCCGGGTAATGCCTTATTTAGTTTTCCATCCTCGCTGGTCTCCCCTTGGGACGCCCCCTTGCCGATTCCTACGGCGGCAGATGGCTATGGCTCTCATGTTTCCCGATCTATTCGCGACAAAATTTTCCGGGGCGATTTTATCAATTTGGATCAGCTGCAGGAACCTGCCGCCTCTATTCATACCGTTGACCCCCATCAGTTGGTTGTCTCTGCTTCCGGGCGAATCCGTGTTGCGCCAAGCGGGCATGCTGCTCCAATAACGTCTGTTGACTCGTGGACCGATGCTTTTCTCACTTTCATTTCGGTATACCTCGACGTTCACCCTGAATCGTCGGCCCAGCCCCTTTTGCGTTACCTGCGCACCATTCGTTGGGCGGCTGCTAAATGTGGGGGATCTGCCTGGCAGGTGTACGATACCCAATTTCGGTTGAAGTGGGATGGTAATACAGCTACTCCTTGGGAGACCATCGACCCTAACATTTGGCGGCTGGTCATGACGCCCCAGGTTCGGCAACCTCCGCAGCCGACTCCGCCTCCGGTTCGTGCCTCCGGGCGTGCGGACAATTTTCCCACGCGTCCGGGCCGTCCCAGTCCCGTCTGTTTTGAATTCAACGCCGGCCGCTGCTCCTGGCCAAACTGTCGTTTTCGACACATCTGCAACATCTGCTCAGAGCCTCATGCCGCAACCGCTGCCCATGGACAAGACTTTCGCCGCTCAGCCCGCGGCGGTCGCCAGCAGCGTCTACCAGCTCGCCCCTTCCGCCGTTAATCTAGACTATTTGTGTTGGTGGCTTGGGAGGTACCCTCGCCACCAAGTCGCGCGGGAACTCCGGTTCGGTTTTACTCATGGTTTTCCACTCCATTATACTGGCCCGCGTCTGCCAACTGACGCTCCGAACCTCAAGTCTGCTCGTGACCGTCCCGAGGTCGTCCGGGAAAAGATCCTTAAGGAAGTTCGCCTTGGTCGCATTGCTGGTCCTTTCTGTGCTCGTCCAATTCCAACGCTCCGCGTGTCGCCGCTTGGACTGGTGCCTAAACATGAACCTGACTCATTCCGTCTCATCCATCACCTCTCCTATCCGGCAGGCCAGTCGCTCAATGATCATATTCCGCGCGAATTCACTACTGTCACATATACCAGTTTTGACGCTGCTGTTGCCACCATCCAGTCCCTTGGGGCCGGGACTTTGCTCGCGCGCGGGGATTTGGAGGCTGCTTATCGTAATCTTCGCATCTACCCGGGCGATTTCGATCAACTTGGTTTTAAACTGGACGACATGTATTATTTCGACAAATGCTTACCTTTCGGCTGCAGCGTGTCGTGCGCAACTTTTGAAAAATTCTCGACATTTTTGGAATGGGTTGTTAAGCAGCGGTCCGGCAACCCACACATCTTGCACTACTGCGATGACTTCCTGTTCTGTGGTCCGCCAGCCACGTCCCAGGCCTCAGACAGTCTTGACATGTTTCATCGCGTTTGCTCTGATCTTGGCGTACCTATTGCTCATGAAAAAACGGTCTCGCCCACCTCGAAGCTCTGCTACCTTGGTCTCGAACTCGATACGTTGGCTAACGCGGTGCGTCTCCCTGCTGAGAAGCTCACAGCCATTCAGTCCAAAATCTCTATGGCTTTGCGCTGCCGTAAAATCTCGGTCCGTGAACTACAGTCGCTCATTGGCTCATTACAATTTGCGTGCAAGGCGATTCGTCCGGGCCGCCCATTTTGTCGTCGCCTGATTGATGCCCTGCAGGGATTTTCTAAGCCGCATCACAAAATCCGAATTAATTCTGGCATGCGTGCCGATTTGGCCACGTGGTTACAGTTCTTCACGTCATTCAATGGGATCTACCTTTTCCCTTCTGCGACCTGGCTCCATGATACCGACATCAATTTCCACACAGACGCTTGTGGTGGTCAGTCCGGCGGCTTTGGCGCTTATTTCAACGGCCTTTGGGCTTTTGGCAAGTGGCCCCTTCCTTGGCATGCTTTGGGCCTGACCCGCAATATGGGTGTCCTCGAGATGTTCCCAGTCTTAGTGGCCATCAGCGTCTGGGGGCGTCGCCTCCGGAATCATCGCCTCCATTTACACTGTGATAACATTACCGTGGTCCGCGCCATCAACGACCAAACTTCCAAATGCAAGCCGCTCATGGCCCTGTTGCGCCAGCTGGTCCTGCTGCTCCTGTCTCACAACATCTCCTTGCGTGCTTCATGGATCGCGTCTCGTGATAATGCTCTCGCTGACAGCCTCTCTCGTTTCCAGATGAAACGCTTCCGTCGACTGGCGCCGTCCGCCGCCCGAACGCCAACACCATTTCCCAGGTGCCTGTGGACCTGCGTCGACATGTAACGCTGCTTTTGACTTCCTCCCGGGCGCCAAAAACTCACCGCACGTATCGCACCGCCATACGGGCTTATCTCGATTTCGCACACCAGCATCACTTGGCCGTTTCCTGGCCGCTCCCGGAACACGCTATTGTCGGGTTTATCGCGGGGCTTCATCGCTCCCAGCATTCTGCTTCAACCATTTCCACCTACCTGGCTGCCATCGGTCGGCAGCATCGACTCCGGGGTATGCGAGATCCCACTTCGACTTACCTCATTCGCCAACTATTGACCGGGGTCCGTCGCTTGACGCCTTCATCATCTCGTCCTGCTCCAGTGACAATACCTTTGCTGCGCACCTTGCTCCGCGTGCTTCCTCGCATATGCTCGTCGCCACATGAGGTCGCTTTGTTTACGTCTGCCTTTACGATGGCCTTTTTTGGACTGTTCCGCGTGGGGGAACTGGCCGCTGTGTCCAAGGCCGACTTTGGACATGCTATATTTCTTCGCGATGTCTCGTTGTGCGGCTCCGCCATTGACGTTTGGCTCCGGCATTCTAAAACGAACCAATGTGGTCCTCCCGCTCATATTCGCATTCCGTGCCTGCCGACTGATCCACATATCTGCCCGCTGCGCGCGGCCACCACATTTCTTGCCATTCGCGGCTCCCGGTCGGGACTGTTCCTTTCTCACCAGGCTCAGACCCCGCTCACAGTCGCGCAGTTTCGGGCCGTGCTCCATCAGGCTTTGCGTACGTCCGGCTCTCGACAATATATCACGCCGCATTCATTTCGTTCGGGTGGTGCTACCTATCTGGCGGATCTGGGCACCCCTTACCATGCCATCCAACACCGGGGTCGTTGGCGGTCTGATGTTTGTCGTCGATACATCCACTCAACATCTGCTTAGTCTCGTTTCAGTAGCCATTATCTGGGTCTTGGGTTCGTCCCACGTCTACTGGGCTCACCAGCGTGCTGTGCGGCGTCCTGTTGGCCAACATCTCCAGCTGTCCAGCCGCGGCGCTTCTGTTAGATGGATCGGCACTCGTGGGATGCTCTGGGGCGATTTCCACGCCACGTTCGACCGGGAGCTCGCCGCTTGTCCGCAGTCTCGGCATCCTACCCACATCATCATCCAGCTTGGTTCTAATGACATCACAGCCGGTGGGTACCGTGACTTGCGTGCCAGTGTTAAGCGGGAACTTTCTTATGTGCAGGAAACTTTGCCTGACTGCACCCTTATTTGGTCACACGTGTTCCCGCGCCGCTATTGGCACAACGCCCATCGCCCGAGTATTGGTGCTCGCCAGCGCCGGGACTTTAACCAACGCATGTTGGGCTTCGTCTTGCATCACGGGGGTCGTGGCATCAAGCACCCAGACATTTGCGCTTCTGATAAGGGCATGTATCGTTCAGATGGGATCCATCTCTCCCCCGTCGGCAACGATATCTATCTGAATAGTCTCCAGGGCGCCCTGGAGACCTTCCTGGCATCTGACACTATGGTTTTCCCGGTGGTTTAACTGTTTCATTGATGTATTTGGGCATGGAGCTCCTGGTTTGGGGGAGTGCTGCGCACTCTATGGCGGTCCTGTAGATAGTGGTAGTGGTAGTGTCGCCATAGCGTTATAACCTGTCTGGTAACTTTGATGGGTGGCTTATCAATAGTAGCTTAGTATGTTTATGACTGCGCAGTCATCTTATGCTTATTTGAGAGTGCTCTCGATCTGTAGCCTGAGTGTAATATTCCAGGCCTGTGCTTAGCCATAGGGAGTTGGGCTGTCCAGTGGTCTCTACTGCCATTCCTGCGTCGCACTCGTTGGGCTTCTCCCTGGTGGCCGTGTGTGCTTATTGCTTAGGGCGCCTCATAGCAATTCTTGGGCGCCGGCTCCGAATCGTACCTTAGCTCGTCGGGCCATGCTCGTGCCTGCGCTGTACAGCAGTATTTCTTCAGCGTTCTCTGCTTCGGCTTCTCGTCAGAGCGAAGGCTCTGCTTAATTGGTTTTCCATGCGTATGGGCTATCTGCAGGACAAGCTTATAATTTCATTAAAGCTGAGATCATAACCCACTCATGTGTTGTCATTTAAATATTCCATGCAGTAGTGGCAGGGCTGTCACTGGTGGGGGTAGTGTCTCTTGGATCTGAGTGATCACATAATGCACCCAGGGCCGATAAGGTTCGGGGTGATTTATGTGGTTCTTTGATCCTGTCATCCGGCAGACATTCCGGTTTTTCGGTACGATCCGTTCCGTATCGGCCGAACTTAAAGTCCGCATTTTACATCCGCCCGGAATGCTGCCTCCTTCCGGTAACTGAGAAAGCAATTCACTTTTGAATTATACGCATCGCGCTCCCTCCCTCCCCCCTTGGAGCTCCATGCCCCGCTTTGTTCGGCGTCCCGAGTGGCACGCCATATTCATTGTTCTGTGATGCCTGTTTTGTTTTGGGCCTAGGGCCCTGTGTATTTGCATCTCGTTGCTGCTGTTTGTTTTCCCTTTCAGGTGCTGTGTCATCAGTGCCATTGATCCAGCTTTGGTGCGTCCTGCAGGGGTAACTTTGGTGTTGCCCGCCCATACCACGGTGCTTAGCCATAGGGAGTTGGGCTGTCCAGTGGTCTCTACTGCCATTCCTGCGTCGCACTCGTTGGGCTTCTCCCTGGTGGCCGTGTGTGCTTATTGCTTAGGGCGCCTCATAGCAATTCTTGGGCGCCGGCTCCGAATCGTACCTTAGCTCGTCGGGCCATGCTCGTGCCTGCGCTGTACAGCAGTATTTCTTCAGCGTTCTCTGCTTCGGCTTCTCGTCAGAGCGAAGGCTCTGCTTAATTGGTTTTCCATGCGTATGGGCTATCTGCAGGACAAGCTTATAATTTCATTAAAGCTGAGATCATAACCCACTCATGTGTTGTCATTTAAATATTCCATGCAGTAGTGGCAGGGCTGTCACTGGTGGGGGCAGTGTCTCTTGGATCTGAGTGATCACATAAATAATTGAAATGATTTTAAAATATCATAAATTGGTATTAGTGACATCTTAAAATTGTTTTGTGATATCATAAAATATTTGGTGATATCATATATTTGATGTTGTGATATCATATATCCATTTTATGATATCACAAAATGAATTATTGATATCACAAGTAGGTAATAATAAATAGAACGGCGCACCACACAACTGTTAGAGTGTTACTCGATAGAACGGCGCACCACACAACTGTTAGAGTGTTACTCGATAGAACGGCGCACCACACAACTGTTAGAGTGTAACTCGATAGAACGGCGCACCACACAACTGTTAGAGTGTTACTCGATAGAACGGCGCACCACACAACTGTTAGAGTGTAACTCGATAGAACGGCGCACCACACAACTGTTAGAGTGTTACTCGATAGAACGGCGCACCACACAACTGTTAGAGTGTAACTCGATAGAACGGCGCACCACACAACTGTTAGAGTGTAACTCGATAGAACGGCGCACCACACAACTGTTAGAGTGTTACTCGATAGAACGGCGCACCACACAACTGTTAGAGTGTTACTCGATAGAACGGCGCACCACACAACTGTTAGAGTGTTACTCGATAGAACGGCGCACCACACAACTGTTAGAGTGTAACTCGATAGAACGGCGCACCACACAACTGTTAGAGTGTTACTCGATATAACGGCGCACCACACAACTGTTAGAGTGTTACTCGATAGAACGGCGCACCACACAACTGTTAGAGTGTTACTCGATTGAACGGCACACCACACAACTGTTAGAGTGTTACTCGATTGAACGGCGCACCACACAACTGTTAGAGTGGTACTCGATAGAACGGCGCACCATACAACTGTTAGAGTGTAACTCGATAGAACGGCGCACCACACAACTGTTAGAGTGTTACTCGATAGAACGGCGCACCACACAACTGTTAGAGTGTTACTCGATAGAACGGCGCACCACACAACTGTTAGAGTGTTACTCGATAGAACGGCGCACCACACAACTGTTAGAGTGTAACTCGATAGAACGGCGCAACACACAACTGTTAGAGTGTAACTCGATAGAACGGCGCACCACACAACTGTTAGAGTGTAACTCGATAGAACGGCGCACCACACAACTGTTAGAGTGTTACTCTATTGAACGGCGCACCAGACAACTGTTAGAGTGTTACTCGATAGAACGGCGCACCACACAACTGTTAGAGTGTAACTCGATAGAACGGCGCACCACACAACTGTTAGAGTGTTACTCGATAGAACGGCACACCACACAACTGTTAGAGTGTTACTCGATAGAACGGCGAACCACACAACTGTTAGAGTGTTACTCGATGGAACGGCGCACCACACAACTGTTAGAGTGTAACTCGATAGAACGGCGCACCACACAACTGTTAGAGTGTAACTCGATAGAACGGCGCACAACACAACTGTTAGAGTGTTACTCGATAGAACGGCGCACCACACAACTGTTAGAGTGTTACTCGATAGAACGGCGCACCACACAACTGTTAGAGTGTTACTCGATAGAACGGCGCACCACACAACTGTTAGAGTGTAACTCGATAGAACGGCGCACCACACAACTGTTAGAGTGTAACTCGATAGAACGGCGCACCACACAACTGTTAGAGTGTTACTCGATAGAACGGCACACCACACAACTGTTAGAGTGTTACTCGATAGAACGGCGCACCATACAACTGTTAGAGTGTTACTCGATTTAACGGCGCACCACACAACTGTTAGAGTGTTACTCGATAGAACGGCGCACCACACAACTGTTAGAGTGTAACTCGATAGAACGGCGCACCACACAACTGTTAGAGTGTTACTCGATAGAACGGCGCACCACACAACTGTTAGAGTGTTACTCGATAGAACGGCGCACCACACAACTGTTAGAGTGTTACTCGATAGAACGGCGCATCACACAACTGTTAGAGTGTAACTCGATAGAACGGCGCACCACACAACTGTTAGAGTGTTACTCGATAGAACGGCGCACCACACAACTGTTAGAGTGTTACTCGATAGAACGGCGCACCACACAACTGTTAGAGTGTTACTCGATAGAACGGCGCACCACACAACTGTTAGAGTGTAACTCGATAGAACGGCGCACCACACAACTGTTAGAGTGTTACTCGATTTTTAGCTGATAGACTGTACCTTTCCATTTACGCCAAAATGTTGAAGTTTTCTCCAAAGACCTTCTCGCCAAACACTATCAAGGGGCTTTGATTTCGGTGTGATCTTTGTTAAGGAGGAATAATCTGGTTTGACGGGTAGATTAGAATGTTACTGCGTTGTGTGGTCCCGGTTTTTATTGGGTATTTATTACCCAGCATTTCTTGGAGTGCGTAAGGAATATTTAACATTTGTGGTGTTGGGTTCTCCATAAAGGGAGTTGCCGGTCGTTTGTTCTTGTTTTTGTTAGCGTCGGATTTTGTTTTAGTCGAGTCGTTTTGTCGCTCGTTTTTTCCCGTTTTGCGTTTTGTGTTGGTTTTGTTGTCGTCCAGTTTCCTTCTGGCAGTCAGCGGACCATTTGGAAGCTCCCGTTGTTTGAATCCATGTTTTGATCCTTAATTGGTGCTACAAAGTTTTCTATGACTGAAAAAGACTGGATCACTGACATGTCCGACTTTCCTGTGTGTCTGAACGGTGAATTTCGATGGGATTTTTAAGATTTGGAATGTTTGCTTGGTTAATAGTATCTGGTATTTTGAAATTGATTTCGGGTTTGGTCAATGTAGCCGTTTCATTAGCGTGCATGATGATTGTCGGGTTTGGTTTAGATTTGGTCTCAGGTTTGTCGGATTCGCTGTTTGTTTTAAGTGAGGTTATTTCTTTTAAGAGATCTTTAATGGTCTCGTCTAGTTTTTCAGCTCTGGCCTCAGCTTTTTCGGATCTGGCCTCAGCTTTTTTTATCATACTTTTGAGGTATTCGGAGTCTGATTGGGCCTTGACTGCGACCTTAGTGGCTTCTTTTTTGTCTGCTTCGCTCTCTTTTGCTGCTTTTTTAGCATCTGGTCTAAGGGTTTCGATGATTCTATCGAGAGTTGCTTTCTGTTCTTTCATTTGTGCTTGCATTTGCATGTTGGCTTCGTTGGCGTCCATTTTTGATTGGGTGAGCCGTCTAGGCACCCTGAACAAAGTTTGTGCAGTAATTATAATTAGTGTGGCATGGCGGACCAGCTGAGTGTAAAAGCCGTAATAGCTGTTAATTGCTGGGATGTAATTAAAAGTTGTACTTAGCTTAATTTCGGTCGAGGTATTGAATGTTATCTGGTTGTCGAGAGCTGGAAACAATGCGACTGCTTCCTCTGGCGAGTAAACAGTGAATGATGACAGTTGTTGTTGTTGTGTAGTTTCCGGTCGCAGGCCGGGTAGGATGGTCGGAACGCATTGTGCAATTCCCTTCACCCTTTCTTGATATATTCGATGAAGATCGATATTTGAGGCTGTTGCTGCTGTTCAGATGCGGAGGCTGACCGGAGGCAAAGTGAGGTTGAGATGTTTAGCTTTTGCTGGTTGCTTTTAGCTTGTTCCTTTTTTTGTTTTTACTTTTCGGTGGATCTAATTCAAAGACTGCCTTTGCTTTCATTCTAGTCTCTTCTGCTTTCTTAATTGATTCGTCTACTCTGGCGAGATATTTAGCTGATTCTTTTATGTAGTTTTCTCTCCATAGGCGGGTGGCTTCTGTTTCTTGTTCGGTTGCCGATGATATAGGATTGGCAGGCTCCGGCTCGATGTATTCCGGAGTCTTCGGGATGAAGTCGGAGGTGTCCGCGTCTGGCCGTGGAGGCGATGGTGGTGGTGATTCCATCTCCTGGACAGACTGGGCCGGGATTTCGTCTGCATGTGAGGAGCTGGCTGGTGTAATGTCCGTCGCCTTCTTCTCTTTCCATGCGGCTAGTCTCTCGGCATCTCTTTTTTTTTCTTGATGGTGATTTCTTCTTCTTCTTCTTTATCTTTTGTCGAAGTTTCCGTGGTGACCTGGTTTTATCCGGTCCACTCCCGGTAGGGAGCCCTGAAAAGGGATGTGCCGGGCCGGACTGGAAATCCAGAATCAACTGGTATCCGCCTTTGTGAGCGTGGAATGACCAGCTCAGACAAGGCGTGACATGCATGGAGTCCAGCATGGTAGTAACACTAATTGGAATAAGCGGTGACGTAGTCATCCTGAGAGGTGGCGATCCAAGCTCTCTGGAGGTCCGACTGTGTGTGAAAATGAATGATGACAGTATGTTATGCCATTCCTAATATGTTTGACACTGGTCTGTCCATAAGGTCGTGCACTTAACTCCCGAAACCATATATGAAATAACAGATTGCTTTATATCTGTTATAGACCAGAGGTGTACCTGATGAGCTGCTGTGGCCAAACATTTTTTTATAGGACCAACTTTTGGTACAAAAATATGATTTCGGAACGGACTTAGTAAACATTTTCCAAACAATTGATTCCTTCTGTGTTATCAAGCTAGTACGATAAGTCAAAAAATAAACACTCAAAAAATAAACACTCAAATACAGTAAATATGACATGTTTACATAGCTCCACATATCAACACCACTTTAGAAACAGGGCCCGTTAACCAACAAACCATTTAACTTTTGGATGGTTGATTGTATACCTGTATGTGGGATGGCCCACGTTTTTGTCTGCTATCACGATAACAAATTGTATGCATGGGAACTTTGAACACAATCCCAGCCGATGTACCCTATATACATAACTGTTATATACTCTATATAATTTATAAAGAGCGTTTACCATATCATATGTATAGGTTTGTAATTTAATTACTTACTGACAACAGCCCTATATATCATGACAAATATAAAATAGACTAGTTGTCGTGTGATATATAGATACTTACTGTATAGTATACATGTATAGCCAAAGCTACTGCATTACATAAAGAGTGGTTTATCTATGATTTATTTTATACGGGATTTATGGGTACCGCGGTAATCAGACAACGGGACCTCCCTTGGTCAAGGAAACGAAATAACCTTCCACGATAATGTGTGGATAATTCGATAATTGAAAATTTTCAGTGTTGGTATCTTTTAATAAGTATATGAAGTGAAAACATTCATACCCAAGTATGAATGATTATGGTTTGCATATGCGTACATGTTAAACGCACTTATTTTACAAAGTCGGGAACTCCAGGCCCCAAAATATGCAAACAAGTAAACACGCACGTATGCATATAATTTAAATAGCTTTATTTGTTATAAATATTGCGGACTCCAACAGTCCAACTCCATGCACGCATATAATACGCTAATATATATTTAATACAATGTAGGATAACGTTTTGTGGCCGACATTCAATGTCTGCCATTTAGTCAGTCCGCCCGTCCGTCCGTTTGTGTCTGTTTTCCGCGATAGATTTGTATGTCTCACCTGGATGTCATTAGTATGTGTATACCGATATTTAATATGGAAAATACACATATATGATAACGCATGTTGTCTTATCTTGTAAAAATGCTTACTACATGTATCAGCTTTGTTTCCCAGACTGTTAAACTATACTGCATTATATATAAAGAGTGGTTCATCTATGAGTTATTTATTTTTATACGGGCTTTATAGGTAATCAAACAACGGGACCTCCCATGGTCAAAGAAACGAAATAACCTTCCACGATAGTGTGTGGATTATTCGATAATTAATTTTCTATGTTGATATCTTTTAATGAGTATATGGAGTGAAACATTCATACCCAAGTATGAATGGTTATGGTTTGTATATGCGTACATGATAAACGCACTTGTTTTACAAAGACGGGAACTTCAGGCATCAAAAATACAAGCAGGTAAACACGCACATATATGCATATAATTAAATAGCGTTAATTGTTATAAATATTGCGGACTCCAACAGTCCAACTCATTGCACGCATAAAAGACGCTAATACATATATTTAATATATAATGTAGGATAACGTTTTGTGGCCGACATTCAATGTCTGCCGTTTAGTCGGTCCGCCCGTCCGCCTGTTTGCGTCTGTTTTCCGCGAGAGATTTTTATGTCTCACCTGGATGCCATAATTTGTGTATACTATATTTAATATGTAAAATACGCATATGATAACGCGGAAATATGTAAAATATAGGAATGTATGCGCCCGATGCGATCTCGGTGGATTCCGATAACTCCCGCTAACAACAAGGGCACCTCCGATGTTTATGTAAACAATATAACCTGACTACGACTGTTGTTGAATTTATAGTTGTAAATTTTGGGCTTTGTAAGTGTATACCATCGTGTAATCAATTCATGATATTCAGGATTCTCTACAATTTTATTTACACTAATTTTATTTTTGACTGGCTAAAACTGCTCCTACGGCAGACTGTCTGTTCATCATTAGCATAATATAAGCTTCCGGTGAGCAAGGCGGGGTACCTTGTTTGTGGGCCCAGGATACTGTGGCATCACCTGCTCATTCTGTATATGGGCTCTATAAAACGACGACTTTTGCGCGAATATCGGTGATCCAACCGCAAACAAACTGATTGTAAACTTCAAGACCCTTGTAACTTTTCAAACCACTCAATTTATATGTACTTTTGGTGTACAGCATATAGTTCACGACGTCTGGATATGTAACTTTTGGAAACACATCGGCGTCGCAACTCCATTCGGACTTCGGCCAATTGTACGGATCGATGTTTTCAACAAGCGATATTTCTGCAAAATAACGTTCCCGTGTGGTCTAGTCTAAGCTGTCGATGTAGTTTGGATTCATATTTATTAATTAAGTTTGTAGCACTCGCAATTATGAATAACGGGGCCACGACAGGAGGTTAAATTATTTTACTAATCTTACTACGCTTATACTTTGTTTACACTTTATATACCCATAACATGGCGACGCGTCGTGTTGCTAGTCACGTGACTGTAAACACTGTATATTTATTTCATTTCGAATATTTTATCGGGACCGTTTGTGTGTCTATTTTAAGAACAGACCATTCGGGTGATACCATATAGCGATATAGAGCATTAGGCCATTCCTATGGCTTCGTACCGAACGTCAAATGTCCCAGATTGATTGGCGTCGGTACTTGCTCTTATGGTTGTATGATGGACCTCTGTGTGGATAATGGATTGCATTCACCAGGGACGATGCGAAAGTGGAAGGGGTTGGCGTCTTTCTTTGACTCATTTTGATAACATTTTCAATAATTGGCTTTCATAAGTAATTTCCCAGACCGGTCGAGTGTCGTCTAGAACAGATAGAATTTTCTGACTGAGAAAATATGGTATGATAGCACAAATATACAATTACGCTAATTTAATAATCCAACCATTATTCGGTGTAAAATTATAATTAATGTGTTGTTTTAGACCCAGGATCCAAGAATGTCCTACATGCATGCACTTTACCGAAATTGACCCTTATATTAGTTGGGGAATATTTAGTCTTTCGAAGGGTCGGGCAGGGGAATATTTATCCCAAGAACTTGGATATTTGTCTGGGTCTAAACCAGGATGTAGGTAGAAACATTAAACTTGTTAAACATAAAGGGTGTTTAATGGTACACTATTCATTATATGGTTCGAATAAAGAGCGTTTGCTTCACTTCTATGCGAAACAAAGAAAACAGATAACAGTCGCTCTGGCGACGGTAAGATTGTGCCGAGTATGAGGTGTGTATATCAGTATTTTGTGTCACTATCGGCCACTACAATATACAACAGTCTTGTGGTTCAAATGCGCCATGTCCGTTCAAATGTCAAATATCTATATTAAAATGAGAAATCAGTCACCACCACATAAGATACAATAACTGAACGGTTGTATTCAATCTTGTAACACATTCACGGTGTACTTATGACCATGCACAAAGGATCGATAGGGGACGTGGTGAGAGGGTGGGGTGTCTCATCCCAACTTTTGTCAACAGTTGGAAATTGCATATACCTAACACACCAAACATACGTTGAAATTATTCTGTCATTCAATTTGATTTTCCAAAAATGTATTAGTGGGGATTTTTTTTATAGTTTTAGACCAACATTTGCAAATAATCCTACTTTTGGTAGAAAAACATTCGGGCTATATGGCCAACAGTAGTTTCATGTTCAGATTTCAAAACGTTCTCACACCAGACCGAACCATGGTCGACCCGGTGTGCCCTGGTCTAACCACATTCAGTGGCTCGTCAATACTGATAATTATTTTGTGAACAACAATACAGGGCACGAATTTGCCTGGCCACTAGATGTTATGATTTTGCAATTTCCAGGTTCATATCTACAAAATTGTTCTCGTACTGCATGGTCGGCAAGGTGGAACCCCCCCCCCCCCCCCATCACAGGACTTCTGTAACAAGACTACTGATCCATTTAGAACAGACTACAATAATATTCAGGACAGTGAAGGATCAGTTGGGGGAAATCAGAGCCCAACGGGGTGCACAATTTGAATTATGCACAAACCTCTGTTTGGTGTGGTTCAAGGGCGTGTATAGTTGGGAATTTGATGGTGGACACACCTTCTCAACGCGGAGACCCCATATAATCACATCCCTGTGTCGAGACTGCGTATAGCACCGTCAACTCACTCTCTTAATCATAACATGTCATTAATTGAGTGAAGACAGTTGTCAGTAAACAAATCGGCGTTCCATAGTTATCTTAATGTTAGAAGCCGCCTCGATACTTTGAACATAAAACATGGGTTAAATGTCAAATGTATCAATGGGATTTGGCAATGAAATCGTGCAATGAATAGATTAATGCATAGCTGACTGTTATTTCGTAGAACTAATGTACTTTCGAGTCAGAAAACTTTAGTGAAAGACTAGCAGTCAATGGGATACATCTACCCGTTCCAAATCCCTATCGCTTTATGTGCTGCATTCAAAGTACGCAAATGACCGTGACGATTTTCACCGATCTACCGATACCCGTACCCGTCGGACGGGTATCGCAAACTGGCTATTATCTAACTAAAAATTGAAGATCCCTATTTTTCCGAGTATTTTTGTTGATTTCGCATATGGAGCGGATACGACCACATTTACACGGTGAATTTCAGACACAAGAAACATAACAAAAAATAAAGGTGCCTCCCAATATATTGGAATATCATGGCACCTATCGGTAAACTATTATACTAAAAACATGGGAATATCATGGCACCTATCGGTAAACTATTATACTAAAAACATGGGAATATCATGGCACCTATCGGTAAACTATTATACTAAAAACATGGGAATATCATGGCACCTATCGGTAAGCTATTATACTAAAAACATGGGAATATCATGGCACCTATCGTTAAACTATTATACTAAAAACATGCAGTAATTTTAGATATGAGTACCGTAAGAAAGTGTAAAATTTAAAACAACAATTCTTTCCTAATTTTTTATATAGATTTCAGTAAGATGGGACAACATTTTACATTTCAAAATGATCTAGGTTTTATGATTATACAAATAACAACGTAACACTCTTATTGGAAATTTTCGGCCACATGGCCTTCTTCAGCCAAAACAAGTTATACAGGATTAGAAGGTTTATTTAGGCTCATACAGGGCGTGTTTGTCATGTGTGATGATTCTTTTATTTAAATAGTTCCAGTTTCGTGGTTGAGGCGAACGTCATGTACGTCATTTTACGTCAACGTACGTTGCATACGGATTTGTGAATATGGAACGGCAATAACACTGTACTTCTAGGAACAAGCGTGTAATAAATATTAATATTGACTCTAATTTAACAAGTCCGTTTGATAGTCACACCTTTGCTTCGATGTTTGTGCCTCGATCGACGATGACGTAATTAACTAATTATATGACGTTGCTTTCACCTGTGCCGTGAATTCGATTGCGAATTCAGTCCATTCGGAATCCGCGTGTCCAATCGCCTGATCCAGGCCTCTGCCTTCACAAGACGCAACTGTAGTCCACCATGTCCAGAACGGAAATATTAGGTCACGGGCACAATGTCCATTTGAATTGAAATGAGAATAAACAGGCTTCTCAATATTGTCTATATCCCGGATGTGTTCTTTCATCCGTTCCCCCAATGTGCGTTCTGTTTCACCAATATAAACACATGTTCCGCATTTCCTACATGACAAACAATAAACCACATTTTGAGTTTTACAATTAACATTATGTCTAACAGTATACGACTTTGTTTTCACGGGGTTCATTACTGGTTCAAATGAAATTGAACTACATACTTTTCAGTCTTTACCACACAGGGGAACAGGACCAGGTGTCGAGCGGACAAGACGTTTTGTCTTTGCGTGTACCAATATATCACAGATTTTTGAGTCTCTCCTGAACGCAACAAATGGAGGCTCAGAAAAAACTGTTTTCATCCGTTCCGAGTCATGGAGCACGTTCATGTGTTACTGCGTTATCGACCTAATGTCCGGAAGGTTATTCGAGAACGTGGCGACTAGAGGAACTCTTGTTGTTGCAGCCTTTTCGCGCTTTTTCCTGCATAGAAGTACATCCCTATCCAATTTATCCACTCTTGTCATTTGCGTCTCAATAAATTTTGAGCTGTATCCACGTAGTCGGAGTTGCTTCTTTAGTTTTCCCCTCTGTCGCACATAGTCCTTTTCTTTCTCACAAATCCGCCGAATTCGCACTCCTAATCCATATATCATCGATTTCTTTGTATGTGCCGGGTGGTCAAACTTGCTATTGAGATACATTTGTTTGTCGGTGGGTTTCTGGTATAAGTCAGTGTAAATATCTGTGTTAGTTAATTTTACATACATGTCCAAGAACTAAATCTTCTCCCTGTCGTACCTCAATTCCACTTTTATATTTGGATGTATGCTGTTAGCATAGTCATAAAATTCCATCAAACTCTCTATAGATCCACTCCAGATTCCAAAACCGTCATCTATGTAGCGCTTGTAAAAATCAGGAGGTTCCTTAAACATCATCAGTTTCTCGTCCCACTTCCGCATATATGAACAAGCATAGTTCCTACCCAGTCTGGAGCCGATCGCTACACCTTCCTGTTGGATAAAATACTCTTACCCTAAGCTAAACACATTGTTGTCCAAAACACATTCTATCATTTTAATAACTTGGTCTGTTGGTATGTGTTTATCGCTCCTTTGGCCAAGCCCTTCTCTACGTGCCTCAATACCCTTCTTCCTCGGAATCAACGGATACAGCTTGCATATATCGAAACAAAATATAAAGGAATTCTGTGGGATCCGTCCTTTCATACATTCCAGTTTATTTATAAAATCAGTTGTATTCCTTACGTAACTCGAAGAATCCTCAACGAACTTATGTAATTCACTCTCAGCCACCTCTGCCATTTTTTCTGTTGACATATTTACACCACTGACTATGGTTCTCAACTGTATATTTTCTTTATGAAGCTTTGGATTTCCTTTAAGTTTCCCTTCTCTCGGATTTTTCGGATTCATATATTTATGTAGAGTGCTGGAGATTGCCTCTGACTTTATCATTTTATTTAAAGTTGACCGAACATTCCGTGTTGCTTTATCCACGCGTTTCTTAGTGGTGATCTTATAAGAGTTATTCGTCGAAACCTCTCCACGTAGCCCTTCCAGGTAATCACTTTTATTGAGTACTACGACACCTGAGCCCTTATCTGCCGGTCGAATTATTATCTTGGAATTGTTGATCAAGTCCTTCATGCCATTACGCTCTTCGAGAGTCTGATTTTGGACATAACTTAATTTGGAGAGAACGTAATTTTTCACCAATTGTACATAAGTGCCCAGGGCAATATCCCTACCGCTATCTGGTGTAAAACGACTCTCCTTCCTCAACTCAAATTTATCATCTTCTACAGTACCGGTATGTTTACCATTTCCATTAACATCAAAGAAAATTCTCGGAGGCGCGTCCTTCGTTCCCAGATTCAGATTCATTTTAATTCTTCGACCAAATTCATGGTTTTAAGAATATAAATATGCATAAACATAGGTTAAACACATAACATATCATTGCGCGCAACCCCAGACGATCAGGATGAGATAATAATTACACAGATAATATAATTAACACAAGATAATAATTACACAGGAGAGCAATTAGCTCTTTCATTGATGTGGCAAATAAATTTACACAAGTTTCGGATTTATACAGGTCTGCTTTGAGTTTATCCGTATCTATTTTATCTTTCGTTGTAATGAATTTCAAACCATTCGATAGGATTGAATTTTGTGAGTCCGTCAGTTTACAATTAGTCGTCTTATCTAGGCACTTTGTAACTGCTCGATTATCCAACGTCTTGTTGATAGTGTTCATGTCCGTCGCAGCTATTTGACGATCTTCATCATGCTCGTTATCCTGCATGTCTGAGATGACACGACATTCAAACCAGTCTATGACCGGCGCTTTAACTACCACAGGACGTCCATATGCTGCCTTATCTTCATCACACAGAATGTTGAAATGGTCATCCTTATTTATAAGCAGTAAAGTGTCATTATAATTTCCGCATGCCATACAGTTTGTGTTACCCATATTACAAGAAAAGTCCTGCCAATTAACTGGATTCAGAGATTTAACTTTGATATTCAAATGTCGCTCCGCTGGTACTTTATGATTATAATTTGTATTGGTTCACGGTGGCCATATTGGAAGACATTTCAAGTCTGTCACGTCTAGGATATCTTTGATAGTGTACTTTCCTGTAAGTAGATGAAGTTCCCAACTCGAAATTGCATGTTTGACTCTGACTTTTCTGAACCGATATCGCAATAAACATTGAATTAAAATAGCTCAAAAAATCACTTAAAGGTGGATTATCTCTTTGTAAACATGTATTATATAGTTACAGGGGTATAAAGGTGGATTATCTCTTTGTAAACATGTTTTATATAGTTACGGGGGTATAAAATATTAGATTTGAATCGAAGACTCCTGTCCGGAAATGCTTCTATCGATTAATATTAATTTTATTTCGAATATTTTCTCGTCTAAAAAGGTGTATTATTATCTCAAGCATAAATATTCATCAATAAATTTAGCTGTCAAACTCTCATAGTTTGTTACTCGTCTTCAATGCTGGTTTTTCTGTCCAATGTTCGAGACTCCTTGTAAGCTGGCAAGTCTGAATGAACATTAGCTTGCACTACGTGTCATGGCTGGGGCCACATTTCACCACAGCACAATTCATATGTACTTCAAATGATTGTTAACTTACATGCAGTGTTAAATTTTAACTGAGTTAGTGTTCATATTATATTAAATTAAAATGTTCTTCAAAATAAATCGCTCTTGAATCTATTTCATTATTCCACTGGCATCGGGTCAATTTCCCACATCGTAATAGTAATAATATGATCATATCTGATATTATGGTTTATTAACGGCGCTCTGGAATGATTAACAGCCCTCGGGGCCTATAATGGCCATCGACTTCGTCTCGGGCTGCTAATAGTCCCTTACTCCCCTGGGCTGTTAATCATTCATGCCGGACCAGTAATAAACCATAACGCCTTAAAAAATCATGTTATTGTTATATTAGAATGATTATAGTTTTTATAATTGTTTTTGTTAAATCATATATAGTTCCAAGTCATTTGTCATATCATTTCTTACCTCGCAGTCCAAGTTAGTAATTTCATTTGAATTGTCATAATATGTAGGCCATATTATATCCTTCTATAAGTATATATCACATTAATATGGTATAAAATATGCTTTCATCAAACTTTCTATAGATCCACTCCAGATTCCAAAACAGTCATCTATGTAGCGCTTGTAAAAAGCAGGAGGTTCCTTAAACATCATCAGTTTCTCGTCCCACTTCCGCATATATGAACAAGCATAGTTCATACCCAGTCTGGAGCCGATCGCTACACCTTCCTGTTGGATAAAATACTCTTACCCTAAGCTAAACACATTGTTGTCCAAAACACATTCTATCATTTTAATAACTTGGTCTGTTGGTATGTGTTTATCGCTCCTTTGGTCAAGCCCTTCTCTACATGCCTCAATACCCTCCTTCCTCGGAATCGATGGATACAGCTTGCATACATCGAAACAAAATATAAAGAAATTCTGTGGGATACGCCCTTTCATACATTCCAGTTTATTTATAAAATCAGATGTATCCCTTACGAAAATCTATTTCATTATTCCACTGGCATCGGGTCAATTGCACACATCGTAATAGTAATAACATGATCATATCTGGGATTATGGTTTATTAACGGCGCTCTGGAATTATTAACAGCCCTCGGGGCCTATTAGTAGCCCTCGGGGCATGTTAGTGGCCCTCTACTTAGTCTCGGGCTGCTAATAGTCCCCTGGACTGTTAATCATTGCTGCCGGACCAGTAATAAACCATAACGCCTTAAAGGTGGATTATCTCTTTGTAAACATGTATTATATAGTAACCGGGGTATAAAATATTAGATTTGAATCGAAGACTCCTGTCCGGAAATGCTTCTATCGATTAATATTAATTTTATTTCGAATATTTTCTGGTCTAAAAAGGTGTGTTTCTTCAGCTAACGAACAATAGTGGTTACTGTTAACAGAGACCATAAATTATATTGTGCAATTTTGTCACAAATAAACGTTAATTATACTAATTATCGCTTATATCTGTGGAACAAAACAGGAACAGCCCAGTGCTCTATATCGCAATACGGTCTCATCCGAATGGTCGGTTCTAAAAATAGTAACATAAACGGGCCCGATTTAATATTCGAAATAAAATCAATATTAATTGATAGAAGCTTTTCCGGACATAGGTCTTCAGTTCATATCTATTATTTTATACCCACGCAACTATTTAAAATTTGTTATCTAAAGAGATAATCCATCTTTAAAAAATCATGTTATTGTTATATTAGCATGATTATAGTTTTTATAATTGTTTTTGTTAAATCATATATAGTTCCAAGTCATTTGTCATATCATTTCATACCTCGCAGTCCAAGTTAGTAATTTCATTTGAATTGTCATAATATGTACGCCATATTATATCCTTCTATAAGTATATATCACATTAATATGGTCTAAAATATGCTTGTCTTTATTCAATGTTACATGGAATATACTCACTTTTTACATCATTTAATATTCAATATTTGTTTTGTATTCCAGGTTGAAGAATATATCATTTAACAATATCAGCGTGTCTTCCATGCTCCCAACACGAAACATGTGATACAATGAGACAACAAGACAGGAGACGATGTGGAACGACCGAGATCACAGTGAGCTAATCACGCGAGACGATGTGGAACGACCGAGATCACAGTGAGCTAATCACGCATGACAAGAACGATAGACCACACCAATGTAACGATTGTGATAAGTCGTTCCTTCATGCTTCCTCTCTCATGGTTCACAAAGAGGATCCATTCTGGTGTGCAGCATGTGGCAAAACCTTCACTCAGAATGGTCACCTAATCTCACACATGGTGGTCCACACGGGAGATAAACCATACAAGTGTGCTATTTGTGACGATGCATTCAGTTTCCAATCTAAGCTGACTCGTCACATGATTAAACATACCGGGGAATATTCATTTAAATGTAACATTTGTGATAAGGGGTTTATGCGAAAGCAAAACCTGAATGTACACACGAGGATCCACACGGGAGAGACTCCGTATAAGTGTGACATTTGTCCGAAGGAATTTGGACACCAGCATCACCTAAATAGACACAAGAGAATCCACACGGGAGAAAAGCCTTATGAGTGCGATATTTGTCAGAAAAAATTCGCACAACGCTCTACTCTTAGTAAACACAAGAGGATCCACACGGGAGAAAAACCATATGAGTGTAATATGTGTGATAAGGTGTTTGCTCACAGTTATGCACTGAGTTTACACAAGAGGGCCCATACGGGGGAAAACCCGTATAAGTGTGACATCTGTCAGAAGGAATTCAGAGATATAAGTCACCTAATTAGACACAAGAGGATCCACACGGGAGAAAAGCCATATATGTGTGACATTTGTCCGAAGGAATTCGGACACCAGGATCACCTAAATAAACACACGATGATCCACACGGGAGAAAAGCCTTATGAGTGCGATATTTGTCAAAATATATTCGCACAACGCTCTACTCTTAGTACACACATGAGGACCCACACGGGAGAAAAACCATATACGTGTAACATGTGTGATAAGGTGTTTGCTCGAAATTTTACACTGAATTTACACAAGAGGATCCATACGGGAGAAAAGCCGTATAAGTGTGATATCTGTCAGAAGGAATTCGCACAGCAGTCAAACCTTAGAGTACACAAGAGAATCCACACGGGTGATAAGCCTTATGAGTGATATTTGTGACGATGTATTCAGTTTCCAGTCTAACCTGACTCGCCATACGATGAACCAGATACACCCTTAAAGTTACAACAAAAAAAATATTTCGAAATAAATAATTCAATCACTCCAAATCACTCATATTAATCGTGGATTATCTCTTTGTAAACATGTGTTCTATAGTGACAGAGGTGTAAAATATTAGATCTAAATCGAAGAGTCCTGTCCGGAAATGCTGCTATAGATTAATATCCATGTTATTTCGAATATTTTCTGGTCTAAAAAGGTGTAGTTGTTTAGCTAACGAACAATAGTGGTTACTGTTAACAGATACACGCAAGTTTATGGTGTAATTTTGTCACAAATAAACGTTAAAGGTGGATTATCTCTTTGTAAACATGTATTATATAGTTACCGGGGTATAAAATATTAGATTTGAATCGAAGACTCCTGTCCGGAAATGCTTCTATCAATTAATATTAATTTTATTTCGAATATTTTCTGGTCTAAAAAGGTGTGTTTGTTCAGCTAACGAACAATGGTGGTTACTGTTAACATAGACCAGAAAATATATTGTGCAATTTTGTCACAAATAAACGTTAATTATACTCATTATCGCTTATATCTGTGGAACAAAACAATACAAACAACAAATCTGTGACATTTGACATTCGTTGCGTAGCCGTAGGAACAGCCCAGTGCTCAACATCGCAATACGGTCTCATCCGAATGGTCGGTTCTAAAAATAGTAACATAAATGGGCCCGATTTAATATTCGAAATAAAATCAATATTAATTGATAGAAGCTTTTCCGGACATAGGTCTTCAGTTCATATCTATTATTTTATACCCACGCAACTATTTAAAATTTGTTATTTAAAGAGATAATCCATCTTTAATTACACTCGTTGTCGCTTATAACTAAGGAATAAAACACTACAACCAATCAATCTGAGACATTTGGCGTTCGGTACGCATCCATGGGAACAGCCCAAGGCTCCCTATCGCTATATGGTATTACCAGAATTGTCAGTTCTAATAATAGACAAATAAACGGTCCCGATAAAATATTGGAAATAAAATCAATATTAATTGATAGAAGTCTTTTCGGACAGGGGTCTTCAGTTCATATTTATTATTTTATACCCACGCAACTATTTAAAATTTGTAATTTAAAGAGATAATCCATCTTTACTCGATTCTGAACCCCGTGCTGCAGTAAGCTGAATAAACACTTGTCCGTACGTTACTCGATTATTGATGTATATATTGAACCCCGTGTTGCAGTAAATTGAATGAACCCTTGTTCGTGTGTTACTCGATTATTGACGTATATATTGAACCCCGTGTTGCAGTAAATTGAATGAACCCTTGTTCGTGTGTTACTCGATTATTGACGTATATATTGAACCCCGTGTTGCAGTAAATTGAATGAACCCTTGTTCGTGTGTTACTCGATTATTGATGTATATATTGAACCCCGTGTTGCAGTAAATTGAATGAATTCTTGTTCGTGTGTTACTCGATTATTGACGTATATATTGAACCCCGTGTTGCAGTAAATTGAATGAACCCTTGTTCGTGTGTTACTCGATTATTGATGTATATATTGAACCCCGTGTTGCAGTAAATTGAATGAACCCTTGTTCGTGTGTTACTCGATTATTGACGTATATATTGAACCCCGTGTTGCAGTAAATTGAATGAACCCTTGTTCGTGTGTTACTCGATTATTGACGTATATATTGAACCCCGTGTTGCAGTAAATTGAATGAACCCTTGTTCGTGTGTTACTCGATTATTGACGTATATATTGAACCCCGTGTTGCAGTAAATTGAATGAACCCTTGTTCGTGTGTTACTCGATTATTGACGTATATATTGAACCCCCTGTTGCAGTAGGCCGAATGATCACTTATTCGTGCGTTAATTGTGATTTTTGGAATGTATGACGAATACAACACTCAAGACAACTTGAGGAATATTTGCCTCCTACTATTCAAACTATTTTATCCAGCATAATAAAAAAAGACCCAACTTTTCTTGTATTTCAAGAATGTCTTAAGTATTATAAGACAGTAGCACAAGCCTCGCCAAAATATTTTGCATCGAAAAAAGACATCCTTTTTCGTGATAGATGGAATATGATAGAAAATATCTTTGAGCAATAATAACATTATAACGTTATACAAATCTTTTTAGTCCTCTCCTTCACATATGTTTTCTGGCAAACGTCAGCATAGTTCCACGGCAATTCATACTCATAAATATAAATAAAAAGTATTGTATACAAGCCCACATACATGTATGTCACAAAACAAAACAAATGGGTTTAATACCTCCAATCGTTTATTTCGAGTAAACACTCATCACAGAACCATGCAAGGAAGAACTATATTATAGGACCGTATTTTTCTTCCTATGTTTATGTAATTTTTTCTTTACCTTAAATATACTAAAAATTTACATACATTTATGTCATTACAGTTTTGTGAAAATCAATATTTTTTTATTCCAATAAAAATTATTTTAAAAAAAAATATTCTTGACTGATAGACTGAACTCCGTATTGCAGTAAGCCGAATGAACACTTGTTCGTGCGTTACTTGATTATTGACTGATATACTAAACTCCGTTCTGCAGTAAACCGAATGAACACTTGTTCGTGCGTTACTCGATTATTGACTGATAGACTGAACCCCGTATTGCAGTAGGCCGAATGAACACTAGTTCGTCCGTTATTCGATTCTTGACTCACAGACTGAACCCCGTGTTGCAGAAGGCCAAATGAACACTTCTTCTTGTGTTACTCGATTAGTGCCGTATAGACTGAACTCCGTGTTGCAGTAAGCCGAATGAACACTTGTTCGTGCGTTACTTGATTATTGACTGATATACTAAACTCCGTTCTGCAGTAAACCGAATGAACACTTGTTCGTGCGTTACTCGATTATTGACTGATAGACTGAACCCCGTATTGCAGTAGGCCGAATGAACACTAGTTCGTCCGTTATTCGATTCTTGACTCACAGACTGAACCCCGTGTTGCAGAAGGCCAAATGAACACTTCTTCTTGTGTTACTCGATTAGTGCCGTATAGACTGAACTCCGTGTTGCAGTAAGCCGAATGAACACTTGTTCAGGTGTTACTCGATTCTTGACTGATGTACTGACTGACCCCCGTGTTGCAGTTGGTCGACTGAACATTTGTTCGTGCGTTATATAGTCGATTCTTGAATCACAGAACTGAACTGTACTCCGTGCTGCAGTAGGCCGAATGAACACTTGTTCGTGCGTTATTCTATTCTTGACTTATAGCCTGAACTATGGAAGCGTATTGGTGCCACATAAAAATAAAAATGTGGGTCCCAGTATGTCCTAATTAGGAGATAGTAAGTCCTAATTAGGAGATAGTAAGTCCTAATTAGGAGATAGTAACTCCTAATTAGGAGATAGTAAGTCCTAATTAGGAGATAGTAAGTCCTAATTAGGACTTAGTATCTCCTAATTAGGACTTAGTATCTCCTAATTAGGAGATATTATCTCATAATTAGGAGATATTATCTCATAATTAGGAGATAATATAGATATAAAGAACTCAACACTAGTTAGCGGTCATTTTCATTCCCATTCATCGCTCAGAGTCGCCGCCCAGAGAAAGGACGTGCCCTCTTTGAGTGACGGTTGATTTTTCTGTCGGGCCTGGCTGGACATGGATAGCTTAAAGGGGACTGTACACTAAATCCGACAATTTGTGTGACCATCTCCGTTTATACTCAACAGAGTTTATGCAACAAATGAATGAATTTGAGACATGTATTAGTGCAAAATACACTCGTGTGCTCTATGAACGAATAAAATAACATGGTAATTATAATGAAAATTTATTTTAGCCGTTTATTAATTTCCATTATAATTACCATGTTGTTTGCATCATTCGTAGAACACATGAGTGTACTTTGTAATAAACGGTTCGCGGTCATTTAGACCCACTCACATAATTATTGTATTCATTCGTTTGCAATGGATGAAGCATTGCAACTCTACTTCAATTTGGGACTGAGTTATAAATACATCGTCCAATATTTGTCTAATTTACACGGAATTTGCACATATCTCTACGTACTGTTAAGCTAAACTGAAAATGAAATGAAATTATTTTGGCATATAAACAGGTGTCATCAAATTATCTCTGGATAGTCACTGGTATATACATATACTCTATGTCGTGGATTAACTATATGATACACATATCTGGCCCTGTAACATAACTTTGTCATATATATATAATAAAATGACAGCGGCGGATTGGGGTATGGGGTGGCTAACTCCGGGATTCTCGATAGAAGCATTTCCGGACAGGAGTCTTCGATTCAAATCTAATATTTTATAGCCCGATAACTATATAATACATGTTTACAAAGAGATAATCCACCTTTAAAATTGAGCAAAATATATTTTGACACGAAGAATTTAGTTAACAAATGGGGGAAATGAATTGGTTTGTAGCCTATATATGCAAACAACATGTATGCACTAAGTGGGTCATGACATTTCCTATGTCGGCAGCATATCAATAGTCGTTGATGTCATTTCGGCACAACATGTAAATTGGTGTGACCGCCATCACCTTTGAAAAATATTATTATTGAGCCTTATTCGCGCAAATTTAAAACTGAGCGAAAAATAATAATGTGCGAATTTAAAGGTACTCAATCCGATCAGAGGGTCCTATATTACTATTTCTTTGGGTTCGGGGGGATATTTGATTCGAGTCGAGAAACCTCAGAGTTATTAGATATTGATTTTTGAAATTTTCTCAAGATGTAAACTAATAATTGCCCAAAACTTCGTAATTTTCTCTAGATGTGTACACCAGAAACTCTATTAAAACAGACGAGGATGGATAACTCTAAAATCAAGAGGTAATAATAACGCAATTTTGGCTGTAAACATCCTTTTGACGGCGTGTTCTGGGACAGAAAAAAATAGAAATAACAAAACTTCAAATATCGATATCTGATCACCCTAAGCGTTTATTGGTAGGTTCCTCGACTCGAATCAATTATTTTTTACCCCCAAAAGCCAAAGAAATATTAATATAGAACCTTCTGGTCGGATTGAGTACCTTTAATTAGAAGCAAGGTATTAGCCAAATAATACTTATGTCGACACCATATCCAGTAACTGAATGACATTGCCACAAGACATAACAATTACACATAACATTTTGTAAATAGGGTATTATGGAGGTTTAGATTGGAAAACTTTTTACTTGACCTATGAAGACTCTCTAAATCTCTGTATTTAGTAAAATTATGGACTAATTGAACCGTACAGGGCATATACTGCTCAAGTGCTGTCAACAGTTTCCATATGGTAAACGTAATTTCCCTATGTATGGGAGGCTACTACATTAATGACACATGGGAGGAGACAGATGAAACTTTGCATAAATGTGTTTATAGGTACATCTGAGAAAGGCAGCAAATAGTGTGTCTGTCATTTGCAGAATGCGGTCCTCAGAGGGTGAATTTAGTGACGCTATCACCACAGCGGGCGAGCGTCACCAAATTCACCCTCGATTATGTATCTTATCTGCAATTTAGGGGATATGGAAAGTGAAGGGGGAAAGTAACAAAAACAATGTGAGATTATAGCTACTTCCCTGAAGATGAGACCTAAGCAGAATGAGGTCCAAAGAGGGTGAGTTTGATTATGTAGCCCGCCGTGTGGACTCGCCGTGCGGAATAGCGTCGCTAAATTCCACCCTCTGGGGACCTCATTCTTCAAGTGACAGACACAATGCAGGCTTGCATATAAGTATAATTTATTGAGGAAAACATCTTTGATTAATACTAAGTTACTAACCAGACTCAACTGCTGTGAAAAGTAACACAGCTTCAAAAAGTTTTAATTTTCAACATATATTCAAACTTCCCCATAACTGATAAGCATTGCAAATGGCTTAAATATTACAAGACAATAGAGCAAGCCTCGCCAAAAAAAAAATTTGTTTAAAAAAGACATTCTTTTTCATGATAGATGAAATATGATAGAAAATATTTTTTGAACAATAATATCATGGTTACAAAAACCTTCTTGGTCTTCTGTTTCACATATATTTTCTGGCAAAATTCGGCACAGTTCCGCGGTATTTCGTACATAGAGTGTCTCATATGAGTTTCTATTTTGACGGAATTTATCAACCGAGTTCACTAAATTCGATTTGAGCCTAGGTTTACCAAGGCTCAAATCGAACACAGTGTAGGAACTGTTACATCGGAGGTCGTTCTATCGCCGGTATTGTGATGGTTCTTGTCTGATTTGTTACGGTTCCTGGTGATTGAAAATAATCATTTTTGTGATCACAAAATCACGCATAATTATAGCTATCTTGAATATATTAAACTTTCCTGAATGAACAGAGGTCGCAGAAGTGTCGTGTTATCAAAACCTGAACTCCAGACCACAATTAACTCGGTATTAGCGAGTTAACGCGTAAATATCAACATGCTATCACTGAAAATCAAGCCACGTGGACGCAATTTCTTTGTTTTTCGTGGCGTATAAAATATGAAACGCATTCTGAAGACAAACACTGACTATAAAGTATACCCGTGTTATTCTTTTGTAAAATAGCTGAGAAAGTATCCCGATAGGGGTTGATAATTGGGAGCTGTGACCTCGTAATCAACACGGGTGCGTGTTACGGTTCTATTTCAAACCAATCATGGCTGTGACGTTCTGTATATGAGATTTATCACAGGAGTTCATCTCTTCTAACATCCTTGTAACTTGTCAGATTTCACTCTAGGACGAGCCCTTGGCAAATCAGAGAGGGAGACTCATGGCAGGTCGCACTGAGTTGTTGTCAGTGATGGACATTTGTTGCATTGTGTCTGTCTTACATGCGTATTGTTTTTACCCACTCCACTGTCGTCAAACAATAAAAGTAAAAAGCAGACATCAGTAGATAACCATCATCCCACATAATAACAGGCATTTAATACATTGTTTTCTGTCAAATTATAGCTTAATATAACAAAACAAAAACATCGGTCACCTTTAAACTTTGATATCGAGTAGATACTCATCGCACAACCACTGATGTGAGGAAGAATTGTATTATATGACAGTATTTTTTTTAGATCTCATTTCTTTAGATCTATTTACCTTTAATGTATTCTGAAAATGATCATGAAATTGATGTCGCTACGATTTTGTGATGTATTAATATATGTTTTTGATTTCAATAAACATTATGTAAACAACAAAAGATATTTTAAACATTAAAGATGGATTATCTCTTTAAATAACAAATTTTAAAGATGGATTATCTCTTGTAAACATGTATTATATAGTTACCGGGGTATAAAATATTAGACTTGAATCGAAGACTCATGTCCGGAAATGCTTCTATCGATTAATATTAATTTTATTTCGAATATTTTTTGGTCTAAAAAGGTGTGTTTGTTCAGCTAACGAACAATACTGGTTACTGTTAACAGAGACCAAAAAGTTTATTGTGTAATTTTGTCACAAATAAACGTTAATTATACTCATTATCGCTTATATATGTGGAACAAAACAATACAAACAATCAATCTGGGACATTTGACTTTCGGTGCGTAGCCATAGGAACAGCCCAGTACTCTATATCGCAGTATGGTGTCATCCGAATGGTCTGTTCTAAAAATAGTAACATAAACGATCCCGATTTAATATTCGAAATAAAATCAATATTAATTGATAGAAGCTTTTCCGGACAGGGGTCTTCAGTTCATATCTATTATTTTATACCCACTCAACTATTTAAAATTTGTTATTTAAAGAGATAATCCATCTTTAATCGATAGAAGCATTTCCGGGCAGGAGTCTTCGATTCAAATCTAATATTTTATACTCCGGTAACTATATAATACATGTTTACAAAGAGATAGTCCACCTTTAAAAATACCACCAGATTCTTCAAATTCATTTATGGTTGTAAGTTTCGTCGTTTTGTAATTTCTCAAATAATTTTCGATTGCAAACAACTAGCTGCGACTTTGCGTGCGCATGTAATGTGTTTTCTGTCCTTTCGTGCGTTTACTTTGGTGATCAAGTCACCATTAATTTTGACACCTTTCGCGCATTTACTTTGGTAATCAAGTCACCATTAATTGTGACACCTTTCGCGCGTTTACTTTGGTCATTAAGTCACCATTAATTTTGACACCTTTCGCGCGTTTACTTTGGTCATCAAGTCACCATTAATTTTCAAACATTTCGCGCGTTTACTTTGGTCATCAAGTCACCATTAATTTTGACATTTTTCGCGCTTTTACTTTGGTCATCAAGTCACCATTAATTCTGACACCTTTCGCGCGTTTACTTTGGTCATCCAGTCACCATTAATTTTCACACCTTTTGCGCGTTTACTTTGGTCATCAAGTCACCATTAATTTTCACATCTTTTGCGCGTTTACTTTGGTCATCAAGTCACCATTAATTATGACACCTTTCGCTCGTTTATTTTGGTCATCTAGTCACCATTAATTTTGCCACCTTTCGCGCGTTTACTTTGGACATCAAGTCAGTATTAATTTTGACACCTTTCGCGCATTTACTTTGGTCATCAAGTCACCATTAATTTTGACACCTTTCGCGCGTTTACTTTGGTCACCAAGTCACCTTTGCAGTTGACACATTTTGCGCGTTTACTTTGGTCATCAAGTCACCATTAATTTTGACACCTTTCGCGCGTTTACTTTGGTCACCATTAATTTTAACACCTTTCGCGCGTTTACTTTGGTCATCAAGTCACCATTAATTTTGACACCTTTCGCGCGTTTACTTTGGTCATCAAGTCACCATTAATTTTGACAACTTTCACGCGTTTACTTTGGTCATCAAGTCACCATTAATTTTGACACCTTTCGCGCGTTTACTTTGGTCATCAAGTCACCATTAATTTTGACACCTTTCGCGCGTTTACTTTGGTTATCAAGTCACCATTAATTTTGACATCTTTCGCGCGTTTACTTTGGTCATCAAGTCACCATTAATTTTGCCACCTTTCGCGCGTTTACTTTGGACATCAAGTCAGTATTAATGTTGACACCTTTCGCTTGTTTATTAACTTAACTAGGCATTTCTAATCGATACCTTTTGCTCATGTGTCAAGACGACCGACACCAGCAGCTCGAGCTACGCCTCACCATCGGATGCCTCTTCGTCTGCACCACCGCCAGCGAAGAGGCCCAAAAAGAAAAAGACTAAAAAAAGATAGAACAAAAATTGATTCTTTTTTTTATTTATTTTCTTATGTGTTCTAAATAAAGGCAAATAACATGAGGGGTTAAGGGGAGGACCAATCGGTCCTTCCGACAATCCCGGGGATAGCCACCCCAACCCACCTTCCAAACAAAAAATAAACTCAGTAATACGGAAACCACATACATGTGCAACTAGAATCCATGCATTCACTAAACAGGACATTATGGACAACTTGAACAATATATTTTCATATAAACGCACAAACTCACACATGATAATCAAGGTAAGTCTTCTCCGCCGGTCCTGGTTCTGAATGGGGTGGGGCTTTGCTTCTTGCTTTGGTGGCATCCACCTCATGCAGAGTAGCCAAACACCTACTGTGCATGGGCATATATCAATTTCACATACCCTACAAACGTTCTTCAGCGGAATTATCGGATACAAACGTTAGTTGTAGGAGAGGAACGACGGCCCTTTCAAATCATCCCGGGATCAGATCGAGGCTGTGAATGGCGGGTGGATAATTTTCTCAGTCCGCTCATTTATGGGCTATTTGTTTAATTTTTGTTCTACTTAAGCTGAATGGCTGCTGAATTTTGATCTAAAATGTTTGTTGTGATGCTGTTAAGTTAGATCTATGAAGAATTCTTCATTTTGTACAAGAAATAACGTGATTGAAATGAACATTGTGTGTTGACGTGGCTGATTTACTGAAAGGAGCCGGTCGCCATGTTTGTTTGACTTTGAACTTCTACTGATTGCTGATAAACCGGGTGAGATCTTTCTAATTTGACTACAATATCTCAGTAACACTTAATGTTTTCACATTATCCTGGCGTCAATTTGCAGTGAATGTGGACTTTGGATGTCTATTCGTGATTTTCTGATAAGCACTCACCGACCGTCGATTCTGCGGATTAACCTAAATTGTGTTATCGCCGATATATAATCTAGCTGCTACTCATTGTCTCATTTCTGTGTATAATCGTTGATACAATATAAACTATGGAAAAACATGAGTCTCCAACTGAAAATGGTGACATTGAACAATCAAATTCAACTGGCACTGTGAGTCACCATGTTGCACCGTCTGGAGGGTATGAACATGATCAGTTACATAACGTAGATATGGATGGCGAAACCGATAAACCGATAACAGGTGCGAAGAGGGACCGATCATCGCCATTATCATCCTCCATTGAAACCAATTCCAAGAAAAACAGGCCACTGTATCAATCTCGTCTCATCAGTACCCCCATTCACTCCGAACATGATTCCGACAGTGACATTGAGCAAAATTTTCTCGAATCAAGTGTTTATTTTGAAAGTGGGTTGGTAAATGCCTTATCCAGTCCTAAAGTCATAGAGTCGTTGGCAAAACTATGCGAGGTATATTTCATGGCATAATAACTGAAGCCGCGTGCAACGAAGTCACAAAAATTGTACCAAAGGATATTGTAACCATGGACACCCTTAAAACCGAACTCAAGAAGCGGGATGATAAAATCGAGAAATTAGAATATAAACTGAAAATTGAATCGGAAGCGCGAGCTGAATTAGGTCGTGAACTCCGGGCCGAACTGGATGACTTGCAGCAATACGGTCGCAGAACCAACCTTCGCTTATCTGGTGTAACTGAAAAGTCAGGTGACATAGATGACATAGTTATTGGGGTAGCTGATAAAATTGGTGTGAAACTGAAACCGAAGGATGTGCATCGTAGTCACCGCCTGGGTCCTAAGACGGACAACCGAAACAGCGCGACTAATGTAGGAAATCCCAGGCAGATCATATTCCGCCTACCTTCATATAGAGTTAGGAAGTCGCTCTTCGGTAATAGACGAAGTCTCGGAACAACCGACATGAATGATTATTCTGATAAAGGGAAACTCTACCTAAATGAAGATCTCACCCATACCCGAGCAGCCATATTCAAACGGGCTCGAAGTTTGAAGAAAGACAAGAAGGTTGCCCTGATGGTAACGCATTCGTGCGTGTGACTGATGACAGTAGAGCTGAAAAAGTGAATACTCATCGACTAATGGACGCCTTCGAAGATCGCTTATAGATCTAAGAGTTCATCGGTGAACTACTGTCTGGGTTAATTTTGACGCGCTGGGCGCTCCCAAATTGTGAAAGCTGTACATAGTTTACTGATCACTTCTTATTGTGTCTATAAGTTGACCAACTGAGTTCCATTCCTGATTCTTTATGTATAATCCACAATGGACTCTCAACTGATGTTACAATGTTGAACTACATTGTTATAAATCTTATGCAAGGGGTGCATCAACGTATACCTGCCAGTCTCACAAATAAAATGACATAATTATGACCTATACAAACCCATATTTAACTAGGCAATAGTAATAATTTTGGTCAAAATAGCGATACATAACGTTATATTTCTCAAACAATAAGGTGCTCTGGCTCATCCGGTGATGACTAAAGCCCCTTTATGTATACATATAGTGGCCAAATGGCTGTATGAAAAAATATATCAAATATCCAAGTAACTACATATACGCATGAATATAATATACTTACGAAATAATCAATGAATACATGTATCTATTGTCCTATATTCACGTAACACGATACGTCATCGATTACTGCGTCCTTCCTCCTAAATGTCCATATGTGTTAACCCTCACTGTCCTATTGTGAAACGCCGCATAAATCGTGACCTAAATTTGGTGCAATACCATATGTGTTGATCCTCACTGCCCTATTGTGAAACACCGCACAAATCGTGACCTAAATTTGGTGCAATACTACTCGCTCGTGATTGTAATGCGGGCCAATTGACACTGATAAAATCACACACCCTGACCCACTCTCAAGTGACCGCCATCCACAGCGATTAAGCTGTGTAAAACAAGCGCGGAATGTTTCGACTGTCGATCACAATTGTTTGGAGCATACCACAATAAAATTTTGTTCTGTTGGCTAACGTACATGTGGTGAGTCTATGTGGTGCATCCCTTGTTATCCATACTGGTAGATTGTCTTCATACTGTACAACTCTATTGTATACTGTTCTTCTTTTCTTGAGCCTAAAAATCGTACGCTCTCTTGGCGACTTTACCGATTTCTTTCGACAGCTGTTAGTGAGGTTTTGCCAAAATATAGTTACGTGTGATCGGGTGTGCTTTCTCGTTCATGTTAA
The DNA here is from genome assembly GCA_032622095.1 of Siphonodentalium dalli. Taxonomy (NCBI): domain Eukaryota; kingdom Metazoa; phylum Mollusca; class Scaphopoda; order Gadilida; family Siphonodentaliidae; genus Siphonodentalium; species Siphonodentalium dalli. Next base: position 47,580,551 of record CP136063.1, on the reverse strand, counting down.
CAACGTATGTACTTACATGCGTTATAGTATTGGCGACATTTTCAGGAACGTTTAACGAGGTTCACACGCAATGAGAACGTATATTTGTCCTTATACATATGTATTAATTATATAAGCGTTTATTCCTAATATTAATCGAAATCATTGATACTTAAAACTGGCGACATCACCAAACCTTTCTAGTGATGATCTAATTAAGTGCATGTAATAAGTATAAAGATTAGCCGCTGATTATACGTACATGTACATATTAATTAGTATTGCTATGTGTTGTTTTCTTTTCATCCAGATGTAACTCCGTATACTTAGATATATAGTTGGTTCAGCTAAGGTATATGTTACGCCTGTGGTGATTAGGCATTGTTTATCACAATGACTAATTATATTCCTCTGTCTTGAGTCGAAATTTCGCAAACTTACATGCATTATAACTTTGAGGATATACTCGAGCCTTCTAATGAGGTTCAGCTAAAGTACAATGTTACATGTATGATTATCAGCCGATGCCTATTACATTGAGTATTCATACTATGTATAATGTTGACGCTGAAAGGCATAACAACCTTGGTGACATTCACAAGTATTTTAATGAGGCTCGGATGTAGCTCATGTTATGCGCATGAAGCCTATAACCGGACATTCATTATATACTGTATTAGAATATTATTATTATCTTTGTTTTTTCTATTATTATTTTGTTGCTGTGCCGACACCTCGTATACTAACACGTATCATAGATATTCTTAGACCTCCTTAATGAGATTCAGCTAGTGTACAAGTGATATACGCGTGACATTTCATAAGTATTTTAATGAGGTTCAGCTAGAGTGCATGTTATGCGCATGAAGGTCAATCGTATTATAATTAATGTATTACTATTGGTATGTTATGCGTGTATAGTAAGTATATATGTATGTATTGTTTACCTTTCCTCTCTTTGAGCCGAAACCTTATTTCCTTCTTTTTTGAGATGAAACTTAATTCCAATACCATGCATTATACCTTTTACGATATATCCCTAACTATGTAATGTATATGAAATTGTAGTTCGGATGGATAGCACCATATATATACGTCCTCATGTTCATGAATTATCACTGCGTTCTCTGGTTCCAAATCGGTGCATCTGACTGTTTCCAACGGAATGATAACTGAAATTAGTTTATCTCCCATACTTATTAAGCTGGACTAAGTTATATGATTTCGCGCACAACTGGATCCCTATCTCACCGCGGTGACAACATATTGTCATTTACACATTTCTTCTGTTTTATACATATTTGAATTATATATAACATGCCTATCAACATTAATTATATACCATCTTAAACAGCCATGAAGTAATTAATATATCATATAGCCACTGCCCGTATATGGGCGGACTTGCATAATTACAGAATGTTTATGTTTCTACTCTTATTTCCTATTACTCTCTCCCTTTCCTTGGACCCACACTCTTCTTGCTTATACATACTTGGAATGTCTCCTGTTTATACATTTCTTAATTTGTTGCTCTTTTTTCTTTCTCTTTTTGTGAACAAACAATCTGAAGTGGTCCGCCGACCGGATGTCATTCACTGGGTGTATGTCGCGAGCCGGTCCTCCCCATTTGTAAGTAATTATAATATTAAATGATATACATTGTTAGCTATCGGGCGAGGATCGGCTGTTATTTTATCAGATCGTCTCGGTTACCGAAAAAGTTCAGACTAGATAGATTATCTTCTCAGCTTACATTGCTATATCTTATTCTAAGATTCCGAGGCATTTCTTCTGAGGTGGCGATCGTTATACTTGTATCATTGTTATTCTTACACTTGCGAGAAACTGAATCAGTACTAGATAATCTCATGAAAATGAATATTGAGCGAACTTACAAATGTGATGGCATTTCTTGTTATCATACAAAGATGCCCATATTCCTTCTAGTTGTTGTATTATTGATAGACCTTATTATATTGCTGATTATCTTAAGCGGAAATATCGAAACTAACCCTTGGAACAAACGTCGCACTACCGACGAATCGAATTCAATTATTTGAATTAGATTCGTCGGTAGTGCGACGTTTGTTGCAAATAAATGCGAGTAGACGCACTACCGACGAAGAATGCGTGTGGTCAACACGAATTTAATTGCTGATGCGTCTGAGATCCGTGTTTGAAACAAACGTCGCATCACCGTCGACACGAATTTAATTCGGAGACATGCAAACGAGCTGCATAATGATATGCTAATGAGGGAATTCCAATTGAACTGGAAAACACCAACGAGCATGACGTAATTTGGTGGTATTTGAATTCGAGTCGACGAAAGTGCGACGTTTGTTTCAAATTAAATGCGAGTAGACGCACTAAATAAATATTTTTTCCGTTTGGATATACACGCTATATACACACGATATACTGTGCATGGACGTGTGCAAATTTAACATAAACGATGGGTTGAAATTGTTCTTGTAATTTGATTTTCCAGCAATGAATTATTGGGGAATTTGTTGTTTTTAGACCAACATTTGCATATTTTCCTACTTTTGGTCCAACATTTTGACTGAAATGGCCTGCTGTGTCCTGGTCCCTCATGACCCCCGTGGCCAGCCAAAAAAACTGCTAATTATTTTCCTATGCTTCTGTTCAAAATTATGAACTTAAGGACTTTGCTAACCCAATTTTCCCCAAATTTGATGGAGTCAAAATAAAGGTTTATGTTCACTTTTGTTAGTAATCACAGTAACCAAACACATGAATGCAACATGTTAAGAGCATTATTAATGGTGGAATATGTTAGAAATACTAAATGTGAAATTTATAGAGGTTTTTAAAATCTATTTTTTCGAACCCAAAATCAATAAACACAAAGTCCATATCAAAGACAAAAATATGGCAACGTCTACTGAACACTGTGAAGAATGATGAACAATAAAATAATATTCATATTTATCAAGCATTCTTTGATAAAATTACTAAGAACCAATTGTTTACAAATCATTGAGTAAGTTACCTGACATCGCTTATAGTGAGGTGGAAGTTAAATGTTAACATCTGTGGACAGTGGTGTGTTGTGAATCTCTTGACAAAAGAATTGTCTAATCCCCAATCTGGTGTACCCCCATAGCACAGAAGCTAGGTCACCAATCATCCTGAGTCAGGATAAAGTACAACACTGGCTGGTCATAATCCCCATGAATCCCAACAGACTTGAGTGAACATTATCTTGACCCATGAAATTCAGTTCCCAAATAGCTTTGCTGAGCAATGAAAGCTACCATTTGTAGACAACTGCTTCCAAGCCAAAAATCTTAATAAAACTGAAGAAATGTGAGTATATCTTTATTGTTCATCATTCTTCACAGTGTTCAGTACACATACCCATATTTTTTTCTTAGATATGACCTTTGTGTTTGTTGATTTTGGGTTCGAAAAAATAAATTTTAAAAACTTCTGTAACTTTCACATTTTGAATTTCTAACATAATCTACCATGAATTATACTCTTAAAATGTAGCATCCATGGGTATGGTTACTGTGATTAGTAATAAAAGTGAACATAAACCTTTATTTTGGACTCCATTAAATTTGGGGAAAATTGGGTTAGCAAAGTCCTTAAATGGTCATCTGTTGGAAATTTTCCGACCTTCGTGGGGGTGTCAGGTTGGAAATTGTCAGCACTTGGAAAGCTTGAGGCCAGTCTAAGGCTATATAGGTTTTTGCGGTTTTCATGTTCAAAGTTTTCTCCCGCTGTGCCAAACTATGATCGGATTTTCAGGTTCAGATCTCTGATTTTTCCTCTACTGGCAGAACCATGGTCCGCCCAGCACATTATCACAAGTCTACTGATCCATTTAGAATAGGCTATTATCCAGGCATGTGAAGGAACAGCCAAGGGGGTGCAAATTGAATTACGCAAATTTATTAGCCCCCCCCCCAACCGAGACCCTATAGCCGTACGTCCCTGCCCGCCATGGTTATTTTACCACGTGGTTTTAGATAGGCAGACTGACGCAATATATAGTGATATAGCGCGTTGACCTCAACTTGCTATTAAATTGTTAAAACGGTAAAACGTTTTCGTATAAAAATAAACTGGACCTGATTTCTTTCAGACAAGTTCAAAGCAAAATACCACCTAAAGAATCATGTCCGACCTAAAATATGTATCAATTACCTACGAAACAGCGATATCAAACCAATAATTTCCACTCCTCACAATAGTAACATTAATTTCGTCGCTTGGAAGTCAAAAGCCACATTTTCTCACTAAATTTTACGTTTTAGAATTGATATAAAACTTCCTATTTTAGCTGTTTTGACGAAAACCATTATGAACGCTTTATGCCATTTTAAGAAATCATTTAGATTCGTCTTGAATTAAATGCGACGTTTGTTTCAACAGACGAATTATGAATTAAACTCGAGTCTAATTCTAATTGAATTAGATTCGTCGGTAGTGCGACGTTTGTTCCAAGGGTAACCCGGGGCCTATACCAGGATATCCTGCAACCGATAACGCATGTTCTATAATACAATTGAATACTCAGAGTATACGACATAAAATGGACACCCTAAATGCGGAATTGACCGATTATGATATTTGTCTTTTTACTGAAACCTGGCTGGACCAGTCTGTTCCTAATTCTGAAATTATGCTTCATGGATATCACGAACCTATACGTAACGATAGGGGATTAGACACAACAGGAGGTGGTGTCTGTATATTTCTGAGAAATACTCTACCGTTTAAAATGAGGCCTGATCTTATAGATCCAAATATTGAATCTGTGTGGGTGGAAGTGTGTCTTAGTGGAAAGAAAATTTTAATTGGATGTTTTTACCGACCACCAAACTCGCCAGTCTCATCATGGGACAGCATCGAAATAAACATTAAAAATGCTATTGATGATGTGCATAAGGTTATTATTGGAGGTGACTTCAATGAAAATTACAATTCCGCGAGCTGCGCCTCAAAAATAAATGGTCTAAAAACTAGATGTGGATTAATCCAGTTAGTTAATGAATGCACTCATTTCACGGAGTCTTCAGAAACCACTCTGGATCTGTTTTTAACAAATTATGGTGATATTGTTGATAAAACTGAAGTTATGTCCCCTTTCTTTCCAGAAATGATACGGTACCATTGCCCCATAAAAATTACACTAAACTTCCACATTGAACGTGCGTCAATAATTACTCGACGAATATGGAATTTCGATAGAGCTAACTTCGAGGCAATGAATCATACGTTTTCTGCTTGGGATTACCGGGATATTGTCCGCACCACTCCCGTGTCTGCTCTCGTAACTCATTATACTGATAAAATCCACCAAGTTTGCCAGGAATTTATACCAAGTAAGGTTGTACATATTAGAAAGGGACGTTCCAGAATGGCTTACTTGCGGTTTAAGACAACTAATGAGACAACGAAATAGATTGCATAAAAGTGCTAAAATCAAAAACACACCTAATACATGGAGTAAATTTCGGCCGAAACGAAACGAAGTCATTAGCGCAGTCCGGAAAGCCAAATTGGATTATGATAACAAAATTGATGCAATACTTATTAATGACTCCGACAACTCAACATGGTGGAAACAATTTCAGAAATTAATCTCAAATGGTAAGCGCAATTCACTACCCCCTCTCCAACTCAATGGCGAGCACATTATTTATACTGTAGATAAAGTTAATGCTTTAAATTCATACTTTTGTGATATATCCAGCATAGATGATTCTGTACATGATCTTCCCATACAATCTCTGCTAGTAACGGGCAACCCTACGCTGGGTGAGCTCAAAATAACGACAATTGACGTTTATGATGCTCTAAATGGTATGAAACCATCTAAGGCGTGCGGTCCAGATATGATAAATCCTAGGGTCCTAAAACAATGTGCCAAATCACTCTGTGAACCTATAACACTGTTATGCAATGCATTTAGTGAAAACTGTTATTATCCTTCTGAGTGGAAGCTGTCTAATGTATGTCCAGTTTTTAAAAGTGGAGACCCAAGTATTCTATCGAATTACCGCCCAATTTCATTGTTAAGCTGTTTATCGAAAGTTTTCGAGAAATGCATATATAAACATTTGTGGACGTTTCTTGATAAAAACGGGTTACTTTCTATGTACCAGTCTGGTTTTAAAAGAGGTGATTCGACTGTGTACCAGTTGACTGAAGTTTATGATTCTATATGTAGATCACTAGATGAAGGCAAAGAGGTTCGTTGCGTATTTTGTGATATGAGCAAGGCCTTTGACAAGGTGTGGCATAAAGGGCTTTTTCTCAAATCTCGTGTGCAACATTCGTCTTTTTGCTGATGACACCTCTATCTTTCTTACGGTTGAAAATCCTAATATAGCCGCTGGTATAATCAACCGAGATATTGAAACGATAGTCAGTTGGTCTGTAAAATGGCTTGTTAAATTTAATCCTCTCAAGACTGAAACACTACTAGTTTCGCGCAAGAATTATCAACCGTTTCACCCCATTTTATTTATGGGAAATTCCATAATCACTGATGTGCAAGCGCATAAACATTTAGGTTTAACCTTTGACGATAGTGGCACTTGGAATACACACATTAATTCAATAACCGAGAAAGCCTGGAAAAAATTAAATATGATCAAACGTTTTAAATATAGGCTGAGCAGAAAGTCTCTCGAAAAAAATTATTTCACTTTCATTCGACCAATTTTAGAATATGCCTCCCCCGTTTGGGATAATTATCCAGACTACTTACGAGATGATATTGAAGACATCCAATATGAAATGGCGAGAATAGTTACCGGTGCAACCCGAAGTGTTAGTAATGCCAAGTTGATAGATGAGGCCGGGTGGGAATATCTTGACGATAGACGCAAGCAGCATAAATTGATCCAATTCTTCAAAATGAAAACCGGTAGGGCACCACCTTATATTAGTAATATGGTACCCCCAGAAAGTAACTCACTACATGACCACAACACTAGAAATACAATGAAACGCCCCCCTGATAGTAATAATGATTACTATATGCAATCCTTTCTTCCGTCGTCTGTCCGTTCGTGGAATGTACTCCCAGACTCTGTTAAAGAAGCAACTTCAATAGGCGATTTCAAACGCAATCTTAAACCTGATATATTAAAGCCTAAATACTACTTTACCAGCTATTCTAGGACAGCTCAAATTTACCACACCAGGCTGAGATTAAGATGTAGCAATCTTAACAGCGATCTAAAAGATAACCACCTCAAAGACTTGCCTTATTGCATGTGTGGTTGCATTGAAACTGCTAGACATTTTTTTCGGGAATGCGCTCAATATACCTCACACAGAGAAGAACTTCTTAATACCCTATCTGATGTAACAATAACTAGTGAATTATTACTATGGGGATCTGATGAATTATCCTATGAAACTAATAAAAAAATCTTCTTGGCAGCTCAGAAATTTATAATAACCAGTAATCGCTTTCAACGATTCTTCTCTTAAGCTGTTCCAAAATTGCAATATTGAACTTGCATGGTACATCATAAACCGAGATGCTATTTGTCTCTCCAACGTGGGTCGTCGGGTCGATGGACCACTGCAGATGTTCACATGGTTATTTTTCCAATCACAAATTATGTATAAATACTTTTTATTTCCTTGAAATGTGTTATTATATAACTTTTTGGTTTATTTGAAATTAATTATATGCATGTTCAGATATATAATTACACCTCACACTCTGTACTCTGACCTTCTCTCTAAAATTCTGACATTATCTTCTGTCCCTTTGTCTCGCCTCCACCTCATATTTCTTCTTTCTATGGATCTTTTTTATGCCTCTATTATTTACCCCTACTTGACTTGCAGTCAAGTAGGGCTGTGCCATTGTCAAGGGAGAGGGCTTCAAATAAGCCTATGGCTTGTTGCCTATTCCCATTTTTCTTCTAAATTTGTATCTATTGTAATTATTTATCTGAATGTCCATAGAGGGAAAAATAAATACTGTTTAAACTAAATCATCCCGGGTATCATCCCAAACACCAAACTTGTAAACCACATACATGTGGGATGTAGGGCCTACGTACTAAGGTTGATTCTCATTGCATGTATAATTTGGCAGTACAGAGAACTACATATGGACATGTATGCCGTAGTAATGCCAGGTATGCCGTAGTAATATTGATTCGTGTTGCACCCATAAGTTGGCAGTACAGAGAGGTGGGTAATATATTGAGAGGTACATGCATGCCGTAGTTTTGATTCACGTGGCACCAATAAATCAGAAAACTATCTAAAATATTATTAATGTGGGAAACTGGACTTTGGAACAGTGCAACTAGTAACCACACTGGCAATAGTTAACACGGTGATAAAAATTTCCGACGCCCTTGGATTTGTGCTATTGCCACAGACCGGAAATGTAACGTTTATATGCGTCGCCGATGAGCGGAGGTTAATTTGTTTGTTGTATTTCCCCCATTTATATGTTAGACTAGCCGATGAGCCCGACGTTGTCCGGGCTATTCAAAAACCAAATTTCAAGTCGATATTCAAAAACAAAATTTCAAGTCGTCCGGGCTATTCAAAAACAAAATTTCAAGTCGATAGCTCTACCCGTTTCCGAGATCTGGTCTGCGCATGCGCGAAGCTGGCGTCGCACGGGCTCGCCGACCCGATAAAATTCGTATCCGGGGCAAGATACATTCACGTACCAAATTTCAAGTCGATGGCTCCACCCGTTTCAGAGATCTCGTCTGCGCATGCGCGAAGCTGGCGTCGCACGGGCTCGGCGACCCGATAAAATTCGTATTCGGGGCAAGATACATTCACATAGCAAATTTCAAGTCGATAGCTCCACCCGTTTCCGAGATATCGTATGCGCATGCGCGAAGCGGGCGCTGCACGGGCTCGACAATACGACAGCGTCCACCGCCTGGTCAAACTACACACATGTACCAAGTTTCGTCCCGATCGGTCGAGAATGGTAGATTTATATTAATGACAAACATACAGACAGACAGACAGAGGTCTTGCAAATATATATGAGACTAGCCGATGAGCCCGACGTTGTCCGGGCTATTCAAAAACCAAATTTCAAGTCGATAGCTCCACCCGTTTCCGAGATCTCGTCTGCGCATGCGCGAAGCTGGCGTCGCACGGGCTCGGCGACCCGATAAAATTCGTATCCGGGGCAAGATACATTCACATAGCAAATTTCAAGTCGATAGCTCCACCCGTTTCCGAGATCTCGTCTGCGCATGCGCGAAGCTGGCGTCGCACGGGCTCGGCGACCCGATAAAATTCGTATCCGGGGCAAGATACATTCACATAGCAAATTTCAAGTCGATAGCTCCACCCGTTTCCGAGATCTCGTCTGCGCATGCGCGAAGCTGGCGTCGCACGGGCTCGGCGACCCGATAAAATTCGTATTCGGGGCAAGATACATTCATATACCAAATTTCAAGTTGATAGCTCCACCCGTTTCCGATATCTCGTCTGCGCATGCGCTCCACGGGCGTCGCACGGGCTCGCCAATACGACAACGACCACCGCCTGGTCAAACTACACACACGTACCAAGTTTCGTCCCGATCGGTCGAGAATCGTAGATTTGTATAAATGACAAACATACAAACATACAAACATACAAACATACAGAGGTCTTCAAAATATATATGAGACTAGCCGATGAGCCCGACGTTGTCCGGGCTATTCAAAAACAAAATTTCAAGTCGATAGCTCTACCCGTTTCCGAGATCTGGTCTGCGCATGCGCGAAGCTGGCGTCGCACGGGTTCGGCGACCCGATAAAATTCGTATCCGGGGCAAGATACATTCACATAGCAAATTTCAAGTCGATAGCTCCACCCGTTTCCGAGATCTCGTCTGCGCATGCGCGAAGCTGGTGTCGCACGGGCTCGGCGACCCGATAAAATTCGTATCCGGGGCAAGATACATTCACATAGCAAATTTCAAGTCGATAGCTCCACCCGTTTCCGGGATCTCGTCTGCGCATGCGCGAAGCTGGCGTCGCACGGGCTCGGCGACCCGATAAAATTCGTATCCGGGGCAAGATACATTCACATAGCAAATTTCAAGTCGATAGCTCCACCCGTTTCCGAGATCTCGTCTGCGCATGCGCGAAGCTGGCGTCGCACGGGCTCGGCGACCCGATAAAATTCGTATTCGGGGCAAGATACATTCATATACCAAATTTCAAGTTGATAGCTCCACCCGTTTCCGATATCTCGTCTGCGCATGCGCTCCACGGGCGTCGCACGGGCTCGCCAATACGACATCGACCACCGCCTGGTCAAACTACACACACGTACCAAGTTTCGTCCCGATCGGTCGAGAATCGTAGATTTGTATAAATGACAAACATACAAACATACAAACATACAAACATACAGAGGTCTTCAAAATATATATGAGACTAGCCGATGAGCCCGACGTTGTCCGGGCTATTCAAAAAAAAAATTTCAAGTCGATAGCTCTACCCGTTTCCGAGATCTGGTCTGCGCATGCGCGAAGCTGGCGTCGCACGGGTTCGGCGACCCGATAAAATTCGTATCCGGGGCAAGATACATTCACATAGCAAATTTCAAGTCGATAGCTCCACCCGTTTCCGAGATCTCGTTTGCGCATGCGCGAAGCTGGTGTCGCACGGGCTCGGCGACCCGATAAAATTCGTATCCGGGGCAAGATACATTCACATAGCAAATTTCAAGTCGATAGCTCCACCCGTTTCCGAGATCTCGTCTGCGCATGCGCGAAGCGGGCGCCGCACGGGCTAGCCAATACGACAACGTTCACCGCCTGGTCAAACTACACACAGGTACCAAGTTTCGTCCCGATCGGTCGAGAATCGTAGATTTGTATTAATGACAGACAGACAGACAGACAGACAAACAGAGGTCTTCAAAATATATATGAGACTAGCCGACGAGCCCGACGTTGTCCGGGCTATTCAAAAACCAAATTTCAAGTCGATAGCTCCACCCGTTTCCGAGATCTGGTCTGCGCATGCGCGAAGCTGGCGTCGCACGGACTCGGCGACCCGATAATATTCGTATCCGGGGCAAGATACATTCACGTACCAAATTTCAAGTCGATAGCTCCACCCGTTTCAGAGATTTCGTCTGCGCATGCGCGAAGCTGGCATCGCACGGGCTCGGCGACCCGATAAAATTCGTATTCGGGGCAAGATACATTCACTTACCAAATTTCAAGTCGATAGCTCCACCCATTTCCGAGATCTCGTCTGCGAATGCGCTGCACGGGCGTCGCACGGGCTCGCCAATACGACAACGACCACCGCATGGTCAAACTACATACACATACCAAGTTTCGTCCCGATCGGTCGAGAATCGTAGATTTGTATTAATGACAAACAGACAGACAGACAGACAGACAGAGGTCTTCAAAATATATATGAGACTAGCCGATGAGCCCGACGTTGTCCGGGCTATTCAAAAACAAAATTTAAAGTCGATAGCTCTACCCTGCCCGACGTTGTCCGGGATATTCAAAAACCAAATTTCAAGTCGATTGCTCTACCCGTTTCCGAGATCTGGTCTGCGCATGTGCGAAACTGGCGTCGCACGGGCTCGGCGACCCGATAAAATTCGTATTCGAGGCAAGATACATTCACGTACCAAATTTCAAGTCGATAGCTCCACCCGTTTCCGAGATCTCGTCTGCGCATGCGCGAAGCTGGCGTCGCACGGGCTCGGCGACCCGATAAAATTCGTATCCGGGGCAAGATACATTCATATACCAAATTTCAAGTCGATAGCTCCACCCGTTTCCGAGATCTCGTCTGCGCATGCGCGAAGCTGGCGTCGCACGGGCTCGGAGACCCGATAAAATTCGTATCCGGGGCAAGATACATTCACATAGCAAATTTCAAGTCGATAGCTCCACCCGTATCCGAGATCTCGTCTGCGCATGCGCGAAGCTGGCGTCGCACGGGCTCGGCGACCCGATAAAATTCGTATTCGGGGCAAGATACATTCATATACCAAATTTCAAGTCGATAGCTCCACCCGTTTCCGAGATCTCGTCTGCGCATGCGCGAAACTGGCGCAGCACGGGCTCGGTGACCCGATAAAATTCGTATCCGGGGCAAGATACATTCACGTACCAAATTTCAAGTCGATAGCTTCACCCGTTTCCGAGATCTCGTCTGCGCATGCGCGAAGATGGCGTCGCACGGACTCGGCGACCCGATAAAATTCGCATCCGGGGCAAGATACATTCACGTACCAAATTTCAAGTCGATAGCTCCACCCGTTTCCGAGATCTGGTCTGCGCATGCGCTGCATGGGCGTCGCACGGCTCGCCAATACGACATCGACCACCGCCTGGTCAAACTACATACACATACCAAGTTTCGTCCCGATCGGTCGAGAATCGTAGATTTGTATTAATGACAAACAGACAGACAGACAGACAGAGGTCTTCAAAATATATATGAGACTAGCCGATGAGCCCGACGTTGTCCGGGCTATTCAAAAACAAAATTTAAAGTCGATAGCTCTACCCTGCCCGACGTTGTCCGGGATATTCAAAAACCAAATTTCAAGTCGATTGCTCTACCCGTTTCCGAGATCTGGTCTGCGCATGTGCGAAACTGGCGTCGCACGGGCTCGGCGACCCGATAAAATTCGTATTCGAGGCAAGATACATTCACGTACCAAATTTCAAGTCGATAGCTCCACCCGTTTCCGAGATCTCGTCTGCGCATGCGCGAAGCTGGCGTCGCACGGGCTCGGCGACCCGATAAAATTCGTATCCGGGGCAAGATACATTCATATACCAAATTTCAAGTCGATAGCTCCACCCGTTTCCGAGATCTCGTCTGCGCATGCGCGAAGCTGGCGTCGCACGGGCTCGGAGACCCGATAAAATTCGTATCCGGGGCAAGATACATTCACATAGCAAATTTCAAGTCGATAGCTCCACCCGTTTCCGAGATCTCGTCTGCGCATGCGCGAAGCTGGCGTCGCACGGGCTCGGCGACCCGATAAAATTCGTATTCGGGGCAAGATACATTCATATACCAAATTTCAAGTCGATAGCTCCACCCGTTTCCGAGATCTCGTCTGCGCATGCGCGAAACTGGCGCAGCACGGGCTCGGTGACCCGATAAAATTCGTATCCGGGGCAAGATACATTCACGTACCAAATTTCAAGTCGATAGCTTCACCCGTTTCCGAGATCTCGTCTGCGCATGCGCGAAGATGGCGTCGCACGGACTCGGCGACCCGATAAAATTCGCATCCGGGGCAAGATACATTCACGTACCAAATTTCAAGTCGATAGCTCCACCCGTTTCCGAGATCTGGTCTGCGCATGCGCTGCATGGGCGTCGCACGGCTCGCCAATACGACATCGACCACCGCCTGGTCAAACTACACGCACGTACCAAGTTTCGTCCCGATCGGTCGAGAATCGTAGTTTTGTATTAATGACAAACAAACATACAGACAAACAGACAGACAAACAGACAGAGGTCTTCAAAATCTATATGAGACTAGCCGATGAGCCCGACGTTGTCCGGGCTATTCAAAAACCAAATTTCAAGTCGATAGCTCCACCCGTGTCCGAGATATGGTCTGCGCATGCGCGAAGCTGGCGTCGCACGGGCTCGGCGACCCGATAAAATTCGTATCCGGGGCAAGATACATTCACATACCAAATTTCAAGTCGATAGCTCCACCCGTTTCCGAGATCTCGTCTGCGCATGCGCGAAGCTGGCGTCGCTAGGACTCGGCGACCCGATAAAATTCGTATCCGGGGCAAGATACATTCACATACCAAATTTCAAGTCGATAGCTCCACCCGTTTCCGAGATCTCGTCTGCGCATGCGCGAAGCTGACGTCGCACGGGCTCGGCGACCCGATAAAATTCGTATTCGGGGCAAGATACATTCACATAGCAAATTTCAAGTCGATAGCTCCACCCGTTTCCGAAATCTCGTCTGCGCATCCGCTGCACGGGCGTCGCACGGGCTCGACAATACGACATCGACCACCGCCTGGTCAAACTACACACACGTACCAAGTTTTGTCCCGATCGGTCGAGAATCGTAGATTTGTATTAATGACAAACAGACAGACAGACAGACAGACAGACAGAGGTCTTCAAAATATATATGAGATGACAGCGACAATATACATGGTGTGGCAACACATTTTGTATTATTACCACTTTAAAGGGCGTTCTCTAGGCCATTAATCAAGTTTATCGGGGCGTTCCAAATAGCGATTTGTTACCCAAAATACCGGGCCGCGGGCCGATAGTGAAACGCTCTGTTCATTATAGGCCCGCGGTCCGGAAGTTAGATCTCGTTTATTATCCCTTGGACTCGCTTGTTCAAGAAATTAATCTAAAGCTTTACCATATTTTCCCGACACTTGTGGTTTTATGATATATGGTTGAATTATTATCTCAAGCGTAAAAATATTCATTAATAAATTTAGCTGTCAAACTCTCATCGTTTGTCACTCGTCTTCAATTCTGGTTTTTCTCTCTCCTGTGTCCAATTACACCACGTGTCATGGCTGGGGCCACATTTCACCACAGCACAATTAACATGTACTGCAAATGATTGTTAAAGCAAAGAAAAAAGACATGTGTTTCCGGTGACCCGCCCGCCCCTATTTCGGAGCTCCCGACGGTTTTCATTTTATTCATTTTGCAAAATTAGTATGCTTCCCGTTTTATTTTTGTGCCACCTGGAAAATTTCCACGTACAAATATGCAAAATCATCTTCCATTTTCTATTAGTTGAAGTCATTAATTTAATTCAATGAGTCATTATTTATTTATGGGAAATTCCATAATCACTGATGTGCAAGCGCATAAACATTTAGGTTTAACCTTTGACGATAGTGGCACTTGGAATACACACATTAATTCAATAACCGAGAAAGCCTGGAAAAAATTAAATATGATCAAACGTTTTAAATATAGGCTGAGCAGAAAGTCTCTCGAAAAAAATTATTTCACTTTCATTCGACCAATTTTAGAATATGCCTCCCCCGTTTGGGATAATTATCCAGACTACTTACGAGATGATATTGAAGACATCCAATATGAAATGGCGAGAATAGTTACCGGTGCAACCCGAAGTGTTAGTAATGCCAAGTTGATAGATGAGGCCGGGTGGGAATATCTTGACGATAGACGCAAGCAGCATAAATTGATCCAATTCTTCAAAATGAAAACCGGTAGGGCACCACCTTATATTAGTAATATGGTACCCCCAGAAAGTAACTCACTACATGACCACAACACTAGAAATACAATGAAACGCCCCCCTGATAGTAATAATGATTACTATATGCAATCCTTTCTTCCGTCGTCTGTCCGTTCGTGGAATGTACTCCCAGACTCTGTTAAAGAAGCAACTTCAATAGGCGATTTCAAACGCAATCTTAAACCTGATATATTAAAGCCTAAATACTACTTTACCAGCTATTCTAGGACAGCTCAAATTTACCACACCAGGCTGAGATTAAGATGTAGCAATCTTAACAGCGATCTAAAAGATAACCACCTCAAAGACTTGCCTTATTGCATGTGTGGTTGCATTGAAACTGCTAGACATTTTTTTCGGGAATGCGCTCAATATACCTCACACAGAGAAGAACTTCTTAATACCCTATCTGATGTAACAATAACTAGTGAATTATTACTATGGGGATCTGATGAATTATCCTATGAAACTAATAAAAAAATCTTCTTGGCAGCTCAGAAATTTATAATAACCAGTAATCGCTTTCAACGATTCTTCTCTTAAGCTGTTCCAAAATTGCAATATTGAACTTGCATGGTACATCATAAACCGAGATGCTATTTGTCTCTCCAACGTGGGTCGTCGGGTCGATGGACCACTGCAGATGTTCACATGGTTATTTTTCCAATCACAAATTATGTATAAATACTTTTTATTTCCTTGAAATGTGTTATTATATAACTTTTTGGTTTATTTGAAATTAATTATATGCATGTTCAGATATATAATTACACCTCACACTCTGTACTCTGACCTTCTCTCTAAAATTCTGACATTATCTTCTGTCCCTTTGTCTCGCCTCCACCTCATATTTCTTCTTTCTATGGATCTTTTTTATGCCTCTATTATTTACCCCTACTTGACTTGCAGTCAAGTAGGGCTGTGCCATTGTCAAGGGAGAGGGCTTCAAATAAGCCTATGGCTTGTTGCCTAATCCCATTTTTCTTCTAAATTTGTATCTATTGTAATTATTTATCTGAATGTCCATAGAGGGAAAAATAAATACTGTTTAAACTAAATCATCCCGGGTATCATCCCAAACACCAAACTTGTAAACCACATACATGTGGGATGTAGGGCCTACGTACTAAGGTTGATTCTCATTGCATGTATAATTTGGCAGTACAGAGAACTACATATGGACATGTATGCCGTAGTAATGCCAGGTATGCCGTAGTAATATTGATTCGTGTTGCACCCATAAGTTGGCAGTACAGAGAGGTGGGTAATATATTGAGAGGTACATGCATGCCGTAGTTTTGATTCACGTGGCACCAATAAATCAGAAAACTATCTAAAATATTATTAATGTGGGAAACTGGACTTTGGAACAGTGCAACTAGTAACCACACTGGCAATAGTTAACACGGTGATAAAAATTTCCGACGCCCTTGGATTTGTGCTATTGCCACAGACCGGAAATGTAACGTTTATATGCGTCGCCGATGAGCGGAGGTTAATTTGTTTGTTGTATTTCCCCCATTTATATGTTAGACTAGCCGATGAGCCCGACGTTGTCCGGGCTATTCAAAAACCAAATTTCAAGTCGATATTCAAAAACAAAATTTCAAGTCGTCCGGGCTATTCAAAAACAAAATTTCAAGTCGATAGCTCTACCCGTTTCCGAGATCTGGTCTGCGCATGCGCGAAGCTGGCGTCGCACGGGCTCGCCGACCCGATAAAATTCGTATCCGGGGCAAGATACATTCACGTACCAAATTTCAAGTCGATGGCTCCACCCGTTTCAGAGATCTCGTCTGCGCATGCGCGAAGCTGGCGTCGCACGGGCTCGGCGACCCGATAAAATTCGTATTCGGGGCAAGATACATTCACATAGCAAATTTCAAGTCGATAGCTCCACCCGTTTCCGAGATATCGTATGCGCATGCGCGAAGCGGGCGCTGCACGGGCTCGACAATACGACAGCGTCCACCGCCTGGTCAAACTACACACATGTACCAAGTTTCGTCCCGATCGGTCGAGAATGGTAGATTTATATTAATGACAAACATACAGACAGACAGACAGAGGTCTTGCAAATATATATGAGACTAGCCGATGAGCCCGACGTTGTCCGGGCTATTCAAAAACCAAATTTCAAGTCGATAGCTCCACCCGTTTCCGAGATCTCGTCTGCGCATGCGCGAAGCTGGCGTCGCACGGGCTCGGCGACCCGATAAAATTCGTATCCGGGGCAAGATACATTCACATAGCAAATTTCAAGTCGATAGCTCCACCCGTTTCCGAGATCTCGTCTGCGCATGCGCGAAGCTGGCGTCGCACGGGCTCGGCGACCCGATAAAATTCGTATCCGGGGCAAGATACATTCACATAGCAAATTTCAAGTCGATAGCTCCACCCGTTTCCGAGATCTCGTCTGCGCATGCGCGAAGCTGGCGTCGCACGGGCTCGGCGACCCGATAAAATTCGTATTCGGGGCAAGATACATTCACGTACCAAATTTCAAGTTGATAGCTCCACCCGTTTCCGATATCTCGTCTGCGCATGCGCTCCACGGGCGTCGCACGGGCTCGCCAATACGACAACGACCACCGCCTGGTCAAACTACACACACGTACCAAGTTTCGTCCCGATCGGTCGAGAATCGTAGATTTGTATAAATGACAAACATACAAACATACAAACATACAAACATACAGAGGTCTTCAAAATATATATGAGACTAGCCGATGAGCCCGACGTTGTCCGGGCTATTCAAAAACAAAATTTCAAGTCGATAGCTCTACCCGTTTCCGAGATCTGGTCTGCGCATGCGCGAAGCTGGCGTCGCACGGGTTCGGCGACCCGATAAAATTCGTATCCGGGGCAAGATACATTCACATAGCAAATTTCAAGTCGATAGCTCCACCCGTTTCCGAGATCTCGTCTGCGCATGCGCGAAGCTGGTGTCGCACGGGCTCGGCGACCCGATAAAATTCGTATCCGGGGCAAGATACATTCACATAGCAAATTTCAAGTCGATAGCTCCACCCGTTTCCGGGATCTCGTCTGCGCATGCGCGAAGCTGGCGTCGCACGGGCTCGGCGACCCGATAAAATTCGTATCCGGGGCAAGATACATTCACATAGCAAATTTCAAGTCGATAGCTCCACCCGTTTCCGAGATCTCGTCTGCGCATGCGCGAAGCTGGCGTCGCACGGGCTCGGCGACCCGATAAAATTCGTATTCGGGGCAAGATACATTCATATACCAAATTTCAAGTTGATAGCTCCACCCGTTTCCGATATCTCGTCTGCGCATGCGCTCCACGGGCGTCGCACGGGCTCGCCAATACGACATCGACCACCGCCTGGTCAAACTACACACACGTACCAAGTTTCGTCCCGATCGGTCGAGAATCGTAGATTTGTATAAATGACAAACATACAAACATACAAACATACAAACATACAGAGGTCTTCAAAATATATATGAGACTAGCCGATGAGCCCGACGTTGTCCGGGCTATTCAAAAAAAAAATTTCAAGTCGATAGCTCTACCCGTTTCCGAGATCTGGTCTGCGCATGCGCGAAGCTGGCGTCGCACGGGTTCGGCGACCCGATAAAATTCGTATCCGGGGCAAGATACATTCACATAGCAAATTTCAAGTCGATAGCTCCACCCGTTTCCGAGATCTCGTTTGCGCATGCGCGAAGCTGGTGTCGCACGGGCTCGGCGACCCGATAAAATTCGTATCCGGGGCAAGATACATTCACATAGCAAATTTCAAGTCGATAGCTCCACCCGTTTCCGAGATCTCGTCTGCGCATGCGCGAAGCGGGCGCCGCACGGGCTAGCCAATACGACAACGTTCACCGCCTGGTCAAACTACACACAGGTACCAAGTTTCGTCCCGATCGGTCGAGAATCGTAGATTTGTATTAATGACAGACAGACAGACAGACAGACAAACAGAGGTCTTCAAAATATATATGAGACTAGCCGACGAGCCCGACGTTGTCCGGGCTATTCAAAAACCAAATTTCAAGTCGATAGCTCCACCCGTTTCCGAGATCTGGTCTGCGCATGCGCGAAGCTGGCGTCGCACGGACTCGGCGACCCGATAATATTCGTATCCGGGGCAAGATACATTCACGTACCAAATTTCAAGTCGATAGCTCCACCCGTTTCAGAGATTTCGTCTGCGCATGCGCGAAGCTGGCATCGCACGGGCTCGGCGACCCGATAAAATTCGTATTCGGGGCAAGATACATTCACTTACCAAATTTCAAGTCGATAGCTCCACCCATTTCCGAGATCTCGTCTGCGAATGCGCTGCACGGGCGTCGCACGGGCTCGCCAATACGACAACGACCACCGCATGGTCAAACTACATACACATACCAAGTTTCGTCCCGATCGGTCGAGAATCGTAGATTTGTATTAATGACAAACAGACAGACAGACAGACAGACAGAGGTCTTCAAAATATATATGAGACTAGCCGATGAGCCCGACGTTGTCCGGGCTATTCAAAAACAAAATTTAAAGTCGATAGCTCTACCCTGCCCGACGTTGTCCGGGATATTCAAAAACCAAATTTCAAGTCGATTGCTCTACCCGTTTCCGAGATCTGGTCTGCGCATGTGCGAAACTGGCGTCGCACGGGCTCGGCGACCCGATAAAATTCGTATTCGAGGCAAGATACATTCACGTACCAAATTTCAAGTCGATAGCTCCACCCGTTTCCGAGATCTCGTCTGCGCATGCGCGAAGCTGGCGTCGCACGGGCTCGGCGACCCGATAAAATTCGTATCCGGGGCAAGATACATTCATATACCAAATTTCAAGTCGATAGCTCCACCCGTTTCCGAGATCTCGTCTGCGCATGCGCGAAGCTGGCGTCGCACGGGCTCGGAGACCCGATAAAATTCGTATCCGGGGCAAGATACATTCACATAGCAAATTTCAAGTCGATAGCTCCACCCGTATCCGAGATCTCGTCTGCGCATGCGCGAAGCTGGCGTCGCACGGGCTCGGCGACCCGATAAAATTCGTATTCGGGGCAAGATACATTCATATACCAAATTTCAAGTCGATAGCTCCACCCGTTTCCGAGATCTCGTCTGCGCATGCGCGAAACTGGCGCAGCACGGGCTCGGTGACCCGATAAAATTCGTATCCGGGGCAAGATACATTCACGTACCAAATTTCAAGTCGATAGCTTCACCCGTTTCCGAGATCTCGTCTGCGCATGCGCGAAGATGGCGTCGCACGGACTCGGCGACCCGATAAAATTCGCATCCGGGGCAAGATACATTCACGTACCAAATTTCAAGTCGATAGCTCCACCCGTTTCCGAGATCTGGTCTGCGCATGCGCTGCATGGGCGTCGCACGGCTCGCCAATACGACATCGACCACCGCCTGGTCAAACTACATACACATACCAAGTTTCGTCCCGATCGGTCGAGAATCGTAGATTTGTATTAATGACAAACAGACAGACAGACAGACAGAGGTCTTCAAAATATATATGAGACTAGCCGATGAGCCCGACGTTGTCCGGGCTATTCAAAAACAAAATTTAAAGTCGATAGCTCTACCCTGCCCGACGTTGTCCGGGATATTCAAAAACCAAATTTCAAGTCGATTGCTCTACCCGTTTCCGAGATCTGGTCTGCGCATGTGCGAAACTGGCGTCGCACGGGCTCGGCGACCCGATAAAATTCGTATTCGAGGCAAGATACATTCACGTACCAAATTTCAAGTCGATAGCTCCACCCGTTTCCGAGATCTCGTCTGCGCATGCGCGAAGCTGGCGTCGCACGGGCTCGGCGACCCGATAAAATTCGTATCCGGGGCAAGATACATTCATATACCAAATTTCAAGTCGATAGCTCCACCCGTTTCCGAGATCTCGTCTGCGCATGCGCGAAGCTGGCGTCGCACGGGCTCGGAGACCCGATAAAATTCGTATCCGGGGCAAGATACATTCACATAGCAAATTTCAAGTCGATAGCTCCACCCGTTTCCGAGATCTCGTCTGCGCATGCGCGAAGCTGGCGTCGCACGGGCTCGGCGACCCGATAAAATTCGTATTCGGGGCAAGATACATTCATATACCAAATTTCAAGTCGATAGCTCCACCCGTTTCCGAGATCTCGTCTGCGCATGCGCGAAACTGGCGCAGCACGGGCTCGGTGACCCGATAAAATTCGTATCCGGGGCAAGATACATTCACGTACCAAATTTCAAGTCGATAGCTTCACCCGTTTCCGAGATCTCGTCTGCGCATGCGCGAAGATGGCGTCGCACGGACTCGGCGACCCGATAAAATTCGCATCCGGGGCAAGATACATTCACGTACCAAATTTCAAGTCGATAGCTCCACCCGTTTCCGAGATCTGGTCTGCGCATGCGCTGCATGGGCGTCGCACGGCTCGCCAATACGACATCGACCACCGCCTGGTCAAACTACACGCACGTACCAAGTTTCGTCCCGATCGGTCGAGAATCGTAGTTTTGTATTAATGACAAACAAACATACAGACAAACAGACAGACAAACAGACAGAGGTCTTCAAAATCTATATGAGACTAGCCGATGAGCCCGACGTTGTCCGGGCTATTCAAAAACCAAATTTCAAGTCGATAGCTCCACCCGTGTCCGAGATATGGTCTGCGCATGCGCGAAGCTGGCGTCGCACGGGCTCGGCGACCCGATAAAATTCGTATCCGGGGCAAGATACATTCACATACCAAATTTCAAGTCGATAGCTCCACCCGTTTCCGAGATCTCGTCTGCGCATGCGCGAAGCTGGCGTCGCTAGGACTCGGCGACCCGATAAAATTCGTATCCGGGGCAAGATACATTCACATACCAAATTTCAAGTCGATAGCTCCACCCGTTTCCGAGATCTCGTCTGCGCATGCGCGAAGCTGACGTCGCACGGGCTCGGCGACCCGATAAAATTCGTATTCGGGGCAAGATACATTCACATAGCAAATTTCAAGTCGATAGCTCCACCCGTTTCCGAAATCTCGTCTGCGCATCCGCTGCACGGGCGTCGCACGGGCTCGACAATACGACATCGACCACCGCCTGGTCAAACTACACACACGTACCAAGTTTTGTCCCGATCGGTCGAGAATCGTAGATTTGTATTAATGACAAACAGACAGACAGACAGACAGACAGACAGACAGACAGAGGTCTTCAAAATATATATGAGATGACAGCGACAATATACATGGTGTGGCAACACATTTTGTATTATTACCACTTTAAAGGGCGTTCTCTAGGCCATTAATCAAGTTTATCGGGGCGTTCCAAATAGCGATTTGTTACCCAAAATACCGGGCCGCGGGCCGATAGTGAAACGCTCTGTTCATTATAGGCCCGCGGTCCGGAAGTTAGATCTCGTTTATTATCCCTTGGACTCGCTTGTTCAAGAAATTAATCTAAAGCTTTACCATATTTTCCCGACACTTGTGGTTTTATGATATATGGTTGAATTATTATCTCAAGCGTAAAAATATTCATTAATAAATTTAGCTGTCAAACTCTCATCGTTTGTCACTCGTCTTCAATTCTGGTTTTTCTCTCTCCTGTGTCCAATTACACCACGTGTCATGGCTGGGGCCACATTTCACCACAGCACAATTAACATGTACTGCAAATGATTGTTAAGGCAAAGAAAAAAGAAATGTGTTTCCGGTGACCCGCCCGCCCCTATTTCGGAGCTCCCGACGGTTTTCATTTTATTCATTTTGCAAAATTAGTATGCTTCCCGTTTTATTTTTGTGCCACCTGGAAAATTTCCACGTACAAATATGCAAAATCATCTTCCATTTTCTATTAGTTGAAGTCATTAATTTAATTCAATGAGTCATTATTTATTTATGGGAAATTCCATAATCACTGATGTGCAAGCGCATAAACATTTAGGTTTAACCTTTGACGATAGTGGCACTTGGAATACACACATTAATTCAATAACCGAGAAAGCCTGGAAAAAATTAAATATGATCAAACGTTTTAAATATAGGCTGAGCAGAAAGTCTCTCGAAAAAAATTATTTCACTTTCATTCGACCAATTTTAGAATATGCCTCCCCCGTTTGGGATAATTATCCAGACTACTTACGAGATGATATTGAAGACATCCAATATGAAATGGCGAGAATAGTTACCGGTGCAACCCGAAGTGTTAGTAATGCCAAGTTGATAGATGAGGCCGGGTGGGAATATCTTGACGATAGACGCAAGCAGCATAAATTGATCCAATTCTTCAAAATGAAAACCGGTAGGGCACCACCTTATATTAGTAATATGGTACCCCCAGAAAGTAACTCACTACATGACCACAACACTAGAAATACAATGAAACGCCCCCCTGATAGTAATAATGATTACTATATGCAATCCTTTCTTCCGTCGTCTGTCCGTTCGTGGAATGTACTCCCAGACTCTGTTAAAGAAGCAACTTCAATAGGCGATTTCAAACGCAATCTTAAACCTGATATATTAAAGCCTAAATACTACTTTACCAGCTATTCTAGGACAGCTCAAATTTACCACACCAGGCTGAGATTAAGATGTAGCAATCTTAACAGCGATCTAAAAGATAACCACCTCAAAGACTTGCCTTATTGCATGTGTGGTTGCATTGAAACTGCTAGACATTTTTTTCGGGAATGCGCTCAATATACCTCACACAGAGAAGAACTTCTTAATACCCTATCTGATGTAACAATAACTAGTGAATTATTACTATGGGGATCTGATGAATTATCCTATGAAACTAATAAAAAAATCTTCTTGGCAGCTCAGAAATTTATAATAACCAGTAATCGCTTTCAACGATTCTTCTCTTAAGCTGTTCCAAAATTGCAATATTGAACTTGCATGGTACATCATAAACCGAGATGCTATTTGTCTCTCCAACGTGGGTCGTCGGGTCGATGGACCACTGCAGATGTTCACATGGTTATTTTTCCAATCACAAATTATGTATAAATACTTTTTATTTCCTTGAAATGTGTTATTATATAACTTTTTGGTTTATTTGAAATTAATTATATGCATGTTCAGATATATAATTACACCTCACACTCTGTACTCTGACCTTCTCTCTAAAATTCTGACATTATCTTCTGTCCCTTTGTCTCGCCTCCACCTCATATTTCTTCTTTCTATGGATCTTTTTTATGCCTCTATTATTTACCCCTACTTGACTTGCAGTCAAGTAGGGCTGTGCCATTGTCAAGGGAGAGGGCTTCAAATAAGCCTATGGCTTGTTGCCTAATCCCATTTTTCTTCTAAATTTGTATCTATTGTAATTATTTATCTGAATGTCCATAGAGGGAAAAATAAATACTGTTTAAACTAAATCATCCCGGGTATCATCCCAAACACCAAACTTGTAAACCACATACATGTGGGATGTAGGGCCTACGTACTAAGGTTGATTCTCATTGCATGTATAATTTGGCAGTACAGAGAACTACATATGGACATGTATGCCGTAGTAATGCCAGGTATGCCGTAGTAATATTGATTCGTGTTGCACCCATAAGTTGGCAGTACAGAGAGGTGGGTAATATATTGAGAGGTACATGCATGCCGTAGTTTTGATTCACGTGGCACCAATAAATCAGAAAACTATCTAAAATATTATTAATGTGGGAAACTGGACTTTGGAACAGTGCAACTAGTAACCACACTGGCAATAGTTAACACGGTGATAAAAATTTCCGACGCCCTTGGATTTGTGCTATTGCCACAGACCGGAAATGTAACGTTTATATGCGTCGCCGATGAGCGGAGGTTAATTTGTTTGTTGTATTTCCCCCATTTATATGTTAGACTAGCCGATGAGCCCGACGTTGTCCGGGCTATTCAAAAACCAAATTTCAAGTCGATATTCAAAAACAAAATTTCAAGTCGTCCGGGCTATTCAAAAACAAAATTTCAAGTCGATAGCTCTACCCGTTTCCGAGATCTGGTCTGCGCATGCGCGAAGCTGGCGTCGCACGGGCTCGCCGACCCGATAAAATTCGTATCCGGGGCAAGATACATTCACGTACCAAATTTCAAGTCGATGGCTCCACCCGTTTCAGAGATCTCGTCTGCGCATGCGCGAAGCTGGCGTCGCACGGGCTCGGCGACCCGATAAAATTCGTATTCGGGGCAAGATACATTCACATAGCAAATTTCAAGTCGATAGCTCCACCCGTTTCCGAGATATCGTATGCGCATGCGCGAAGCGGGCGCTGCACGGGCTCGACAATACGACAGCGTCCACCGCCTGGTCAAACTACACACATGTACCAAGTTTCGTCCCGATCGGTCGAGAATGGTAGATTTATATTAATGACAAACATACAGACAGACAGACAGAGGTCTTGCAAATATATATGAGACTAGCCGATGAGCCCGACGTTGTCCGGGCTATTCAAAAACCAAATTTCAAGTCGATAGCTCCACCCGTTTCCGAGATCTCGTCTGCGCATGCGCGAAGCTGGCGTCGCACGGGCTCGGCGACCCGATAAAATTCGTATCCGGGGCAAGATACATTCACATAGCAAATTTCAAGTCGATAGCTCCACCCGTTTCCGAGATCTCGTCTGCGCATGCGCGAAGCTGGCGTCGCACGGGCTCGGCGACCCGATAAAATTCGTATCCGGGGCAAGATACATTCACATAGCAAATTTCAAGTCGATAGCTCCACCCGTTTCCGAGATCTCGTCTGCGCATGCGCGAAGCTGGCGTCGCACGGGCTCGGCGACCCGATAAAATTCGTATTCGGGGCAAGATACATTCATATACCAAATTTCAAGTTGATAGCTCCACCCGTTTCCGATATCTCGTCTGCGCATGCGCTCCACGGGCGTCGCACGGGCTCGCCAATACGACAACGACCACCGCCTGGTCAAACTACACACACGTACCAAGTTTCGTCCCGATCGGTCGAGAATCGTAGATTTGTATAAATGACAAACATACAAACATACAAACATACAAACATACAGAGGTCTTCAAAATATATATGAGACTAGCCGATGAGCCCGACGTTGTCCGGGCTATTCAAAAACAAAATTTCAAGTCGATAGCTCTACCCGTTTCCGAGATCTGGTCTGCGCATGCGCGAAGCTGGCGTCGCACGGGTTCGGCGACCCGATAAAATTCGTATCCGGGGCAAGATACATTCACATAGCAAATTTCAAGTCGATAGCTCCACCCGTTTCCGAGATCTCGTCTGCGCATGCGCGAAGCTGGTGTCGCACGGGCTCGGCGACCCGATAAAATTCGTATCCGGGGCAAGATACATTCACATAGCAAATTTCAAGTCGATAGCTCCACCCGTTTCCGAGATCTCGTCTGCGCATGCGCGAAGCTGGCGTCGCACGGGCTCGGCGACCCGATAAAATTCGTATCCGGGGCAAGATACATTCACATAGCAAATTTCAAGTCGATAGCTCCACCCGTTTCCGAGATCTCGTCTGCGCATGCGCGAAGCTGGCGTCGCACGGGCTCGGCGACCCGATAAAATTCGTATTCGGGGCAAGATACATTCATATACCAAATTTCAAGTTGATAGCTCCACCCGTTTCCGATATCTCGTCTGCGCATGCGCTCCACGGGCGTCGCACGGGCTCGCCAATACGACATCGACCACCGCCTGGTCAAACTACACACACGTACCAAGTTTCGTCCCGATCGGTCGAGAATCGTAGATTTGTATAAATGACAAACATACAAACATACAAACATACAAACATACAGAGGTCTTCAAAATATATATGAGACTAGCCGATGAGCCCGACGTTGTCCGGGCTATTCAAAAAAAAAATTTCAAGTCGATAGCTCTACCCGTTTCCGAGATCTGGTCTGCGCATGCGCGAAGCTGGCGTCGCACGGGTTCGGCGACCCGATAAAATTCGTATCCGGGGCAAGATACATTCACATAGCAAATTTCAAGTCGATAGCTCCACCCGTTTCCGAGATCTCGTTTGCGCATGCGCGAAGCTGGTGTCGCACGGGCTCGGCGACCCGATAAAATTCGTATCCGGGGCAAGATACATTCACATAGCAAATTTCAAGTCGATAGCTCCACCCGTTTCCGAGATCTCGTCTGCGCATGCGCGAAGCGGGCGCCGCACGGGCTAGCCAATACGACAACGTTCACCGCCTGGTCAAACTACACACAGGTACCAAGTTTCGTCCCGATCGGTCGAGAATCGTAGATTTGTATTAATGACAGACAGACAGACAGACAGACAAACAGAGGTCTTCAAAATATATATGAGACTAGCCGATGAGCCCGACGTTGTCCGGGCTATTCAAAAACCAAATTTCAAGTCGATAGCTCCACCCGTTTCCGAGATCTCGTCTGCGCATGCGCGAAGCTGGCGTCGCACGGGCTCGGCGACCCGATAAAATTCGTATCCGGGGCAAGATACATTCACATAGCAAATTTCAAGTCGATAGCTCCACCCGTTTCCGAGATCTCGTCTGCGCATGCGCGAAGCTGGCGTCGCACGGGCTCGGCGACCCGATAAAATTCGTATCCGGGGCAAGATACATTCACATAGCAAATTTCAAGTCGATAGCTCCACCCGTTTCCGAGATCTCGTCTGCGCATGCGCGAAGCTGGCGTCGCACGGGCTCGGCGACCCGATAAAATTCGTATTCGGGGCAAGATACATTCATATACCAAATTTCAAGTTGATAGCTCCACCCGTTTCCGATATCTCGTCTGCGCATGCGCTCCACGGGCGTCGCACGGGCTCGCCAATACGACAACGACCACCGCCTGGTCAAACTACACACACGTACCAAGTTTCGTCCCGATCGGTCGAGAATCGTAGATTTGTATAAATGACAAACATACAAACATACAAACATACAAACATACAGAGGTCTTCAAAATATATATGAGACTAGCCGATGAGCCCGACGTTGTCCGGGCTATTCAAAAACAAAATTTCAAGTCGATAGCTCTACCCGTTTCCGAGATCTGGTCTGCGCATGCGCGAAGCTGGCGTCGCACGGGTTCGGCGACCCGATAAAATTCGTATCCGGGGCAAGATACATTCACATAGCAAATTTCAAGTCGATAGCTCCACCCGTTTCCGAGATCTCGTCTGCGCATGCGCGAAGCTGGTGTCGCACGGGCTCGGCGACCCGATAAAATTCGTATCCGGGGCAAGATACATTCACATAGCAAATTTCAAGTCGATAGCTCCACCCGTTTCCGAGATCTCGTCTGCGCATGCGCGAAGCTGGCGTCGCACGGGCTCGGCGACCCGATAAAATTCGTATCCGGGGCAAGATACATTCACATAGCAAATTTCAAGTCGATAGCTCCACCCGTTTCCGAGATCTCGTCTGCGCATGCGCGAAGCTGGCGTCGCACGGGCTCGGCGACCCGATAAAATTCGTATTCGGGGCAAGATACATTCATATACCAAATTTCAAGTTGATAGCTCCACCCGTTTCCGATATCTCGTCTGCGCATGCGTTCCACGGGCGTCGCACGGGCTCGCCAATACGACATCGACCACCGCCTGGTCAAACTACACACACGTACCAAGTTTCGTCCCGATCGGTCGAGAATCGTAGATTTGTATAAATGACAAACATACAAACATACAAACATACAAACATACAGAGGTCTTCAAAATATATATGAGACTAGCCGATGAGCCCGACGTTGTCCGGGCTATTCAAAAAAAAAATTTCAAGTCGATAGCTCTACCCGTTTCCGAGATCTGGTCTGCGCATGCGCGAAGCTGGCGTCGCACGGGTTCGGCGACCCGATAAAATTCGTATCCGGGGCAAGATACATTCACATAGCAAATTTCAAGTCGATAGCTCCACCCGTTTCCGAGATCTCGTCTGCGCATGCGCGAAGCTGGTGTCGCACGGGCTCGGCGACCCGATAAAATTCGTATCCGGGGCAAGATACATTCACATAGCAAATTTCAAGTCGATAGCTCCACCCGTTTCCGAGATCTCGTCTGCGCATGCGCGAAGCGGGCGCCGCACGGGCTAGCCAATACGACAACGTTCACCGCCTGGTCAAACTACACACACGTACCAAGTTTCGTCCCGATCGGTCGAGAATCGTAGATTTGTATTAATGACAGACAGACAGACAGACAGACAAACAGAGGTCTTCAAAATATATATGAGACTAGCCGACGAGCCCGACGTTGTCCGGGCTATTCAAAAACCAAATTTCAAGTCGATAGCTCCACCCGTTTCCGAGATCTGGTCTGCGCATGCGCGAAGCTGGCGTCGCACGGACTCGGCGACCCGATAAAATTCGTATCCGGGGCAAGATACATTCATATACCAAATTTCAAGTCGATAGCTCCACCCGTTTCCGAGATCTCGTCTGCGCATGCGCGAAGCTGGCGTCGCACGGGCTCGGCGACCCGATAAAATTCGTATCCGGGGCAAGATACATTCATATACCAAATTTCAAGTCGATAGCTCCACCCGTTTCCGAGATCTCGTCTGCGCATGCGCGAAGCTGGCGTCGCACGGGCTCGGAGACCCGATAAAATTCGTATCCGGGGCAAGATACATTCACATAGCAAATTTCAAGTCGATAGCTCCACCCGTATCCGAGATCTCGTCTGCGCATGCGCGAAGCTGGCGTCGCACGGGCTCGGCGACCCGATAAAATTCGTATTCGGGGCAAGATACATTCATATACCAAATTTCAAGTCGATAGCTCCACCCGTTTCCGAGATCTCGTCTGCGCATGCGCGAAACTGGCGCAGCACGGGCTCGGTGACCCGATAAAATTCGTATCCGGGGCAAGATACATTCACGTACCAAATTTCAAGTCGATAGCTTCACCCGTTTCCGAGATCTCGTCTGCGCATGCGCGAAGATGGCGTCGCACGGACTCGGCGACCCGATAAAATTCGCATCCGGGGCAAGATACATTCACGTACCAAATTTCAAGTCGATAGCTCCACCCGTTTCCGAGATCTGGTCTGCGCATGCGCTGCATGGGCGTCGCACGGCTCGCCAATACGACATCGACCACCGCCTGGTCAAACTACATACACATACCAAGTTTCGTCCCGATCGGTCGAGAATCGTAGATTTGTATTAATGACAAACAGACAGACAGACAGACAGAGGTCTTCAAAATATATATGAGACTAGCCGATGAGCCCGACGTTGTCCGGGCTATTCAAAAACAAAATTTAAAGTCGATAGCTCTACCCTGCCCGACGTTGTCCGGGATATTCAAAAACCAAATTTCAAGTCGATTGCTCTACCCGTTTCCGAGATCTGGTCTGCGCATGTGCGAAACTGGCGTCGCACGGGCTCGGCGACCCGATAAAATTCGTATTCGAGGCAAGATACATTCACGTACCAAATTTCAAGTCGATAGCTCCACCCGTTTCCGAGATCTCGTCTGCGCATGCGCGAAGCTGGCGTCGCACGGGCTCGGCGACCCGATAAAATTCGTATCCGGGGCAAGATACATTCATATACCAAATTTCAAGTCGATAGCTCCACCCGTTTCCGAGATCTCGTCTGCGCATGCGCGAAGCTGGCGTCGCACGGGCTCGGAGACCCGATAAAATTCGTATCCGGGGCAAGATACATTCACATAGCAAATTTCAAGTCGATAGCTCCACCCGTTTCCGAGATCTCGTCTGCGCATGCGCGAAGCTGGCGTCGCACGGGCTCGGCGACCCGATAAAATTCGTATTCGGGGCAAGATACATTCATATACCAAATTTCAAGTCGATAGCTCCACCCGTTTCCGAGATCTCGTCTGCGCATGCGCGAAACTGGCGCAGCACGGGCTCGGTGACCCGATAAAATTCGTATCCGGGGCAAGATACATTCACGTACCAAATTTCAAGTCGATAGCTTCACCCGTTTCCGAGATCTCGTCTGCGCATGCGCGAAGATGGCGTCGCACGGACTCGGCGACCCGATAAAATTCGCATCCGGGGCAAGATACATTCACGTACCAAATTTCAAGTCGATAGCTCCACCCGTTTCCGAGATCTGGTCTGCGCATGCGCTGCATGGGCGTCGCACGGCTCGCCAATACGACATCGACCACCGCCTGGTCAAACTACACGCACGTACCAAGTTTCGTCCCGATCGGTCGAGAATCGTAGTTTTGTATTAATGACAAACAAACATACAGACAAACAGACAGACAAACAGACAGAGGTCTTCAAAATCTATATGAGACTAGCCGATGAGCCCGACGTTGTCCGGGCTATTCAAAAACCAAATTTCAAGTCGATAGCTCCACCCGTGTCCGAGATATGGTCTGCGCATGCGCGAAGCTGGCGTCGCACGGGCTCGGCGACCCGATAAAATTCGTATCCGGGGCAAGATACATTCACATACCAAATTTCAAGTCGATAGCTCCACCCGTTTCCGAGATCTCGTCTGCGCATGCGCGAAGCTGGCGTCGCTAGGACTCGGCGACCCGATAAAATTCGTATCCGGGGCAAGATACATTCACATACCAAATTTCAAGTCGATAGCTCCACCCGTTTCCGAGATCTCGTCTGCGCATGCGCGAAGCTGACGTCGCACGGGCTCGGCGACCCGATAAAATTCGTATTCGGGGCAAGATACATTCACATAGCAAATTTCAAGTCGATAGCTCCACCCGTTTCCGAAATCTCGTCTGCGCATCCGCTGCACGGGCGTCGCACGGGCTCGACAATACGACATCGACCACCGCCTGGTCAAACTACACACACGTACCAAGTTTTGTCCCGATCGGTCGAGAATCGTAGATTTGTATTAATGACAAACAGACAGACAGACAGACAGACAGACAGACAGACAGAGGTCTTCAAAATATATATGAGATGACAGCGACAATATACATGGTGTGGCAACACATTTTGTATTATTACCACTTTAAAGGGCGTTCTCTAGGCCATTAATCAAGTTTATCGGGGCGTTCCAAATAGCGATTTGTTACCCAAAATACCGGGCCGCGGGCCGATAGTGAAACGCTCTGTTCATTATAGGCCCGCGGTCCGGAAGTTAGATCTCGTTTATTATCCCTTGGACTCGCTTGTTCAAGAAATTAATCTAAAGCTTTACCATATTTTCCCGACACTTGTGGTTTTATGATATATGGTTGAATTATTATCTCAAGCGTAAAAATATTCATTAATAAATTTAGCTGTCAAACTCTCATCGTTTGTCACTCGTCTTCAATTCTGGTTTTTCTCTCTCCTGTGTCCAATTACACCACGTGTCATGGCTGGGGCCACATTTCACCACAGCACAATTAACATGTACTGCAAATGATTGTTAAGGCAAAGAAAAAAGACATGTGTTTCCGGTGACCCGCCCGCCCCTATTTCGGAGCTCCCGACGGTTTTCATTTTATTCATTTTGCAAAATTAGTATGCTTCCCGTTTTATTTTTGTGCCACCTGGAAAATTTCCACGTACAAATATGCAAAATCATCTTCCATTTTCTATTAGTTGAAGTCATTAATTTAATTCAATGAGTCATTAGCATAATTAAGTTAATTAACTGTGTAAATCATGCTCACAAAACACATCAAACTTCCAAAAACGGGAATTTCATTGCAAAATAACGGACTACCGCCGTAGTACCGTTACCTCGAAAACAGAGAACATGAAACAAGAATAAAACGATGTATTTTAGGCTTATGGTTCATGATTGAGCCTATATACGTTTATTAACTCAATGTGTTATGTGAAGGGGTAATGGTTAATAGAATTTAAATGAGTTTGGACATAGATTTTCTCAACATTCTGTAGTTATAGGTAGGCATTAAAAGGTACCCGGTCTGGCTGAGATTTTCTTGCCAGTCTCAATTTTTGTCCAGAAGTGCGCAATAACATGTCCGCGTGTTAAAGGGATACTGTACGCCAACTGTTGTTGTTGGTTTCTATAGTCTCCGAGTCGGAGAATAAGGTAACATATTTTCCATTATTTGAAAGTCTGTTGAGTACGAAGTAGTGTTACGGATGACAAATTTACCGGAATGCAAAAATACAAATTGTCGTCGAGTAATTTTTTTTACATTTTTCAACCAAATGTATCATATAAAAGTTATATTATATATGCATACTAGTCCCATATACTCATTTATCGTCACTAGTCAGTGAGTGGCTTGAGTTTTCTCCCCGTATCAGCATAATATTTCAACCGATCGTGTGTGCAATGGGTTTACTAATCCAGTATCCCTCAATTATAATTTGATTACGTCTGGTACAAGGAAATTCGTATTTTAATTTACGCCATTTTATGGCTCCAGCCATAAATTCAATTTATATTAAATTATTAACTTTTAAATTATTAAAGTTTAAGATAGCCTATTAACCTGAGCGTTTACAGAATTCATCTTCGACTCAAATTACTTATGTTTCTATATATTATCGATAATAGATCGTTGTTATCATCGGAAATTTATTGGAAATGGAGTACAGTACCCCTTTAATGTCTATTGTTTTCCCAATACCAACAGCAGAACTAAACACACATGCCATCGCAAACACAACTGACGCATGTGAAGGCCGGCGTATGAAATCGCGAATTCTAGATATAAATATAAGACAACCCGGTCGGCCATACTACGCCGCGAATAGCATGGCTTAAACTAAACTACACCCTGACAAGTCACTTCGGAAATCCCCCTATCTTTTTATTGTGCTGTGTATTTTAAATGTATTATACTGGTAGCTCCCTTGAATTCCTTCGCGGAATTGGGGACAAACCATGCTTGAAAGACAACTCTGTTCGCGACAAAATTAAGCAGTGAAAAGCACGTGCATTTTGGCGGGAAAATGACAGTCCGTGTTCCTTAATCAGCCCTGCGAATTAGCGTCGGCAATCGACAATGATAAGCCACCCTCCGCCCCTATTTTTTTCTTGCATGTCACCAGAAACACAGGTATAACTTACATGTAGTGTTAAAGTCTAATTGAGTTAGTGTTCATATTATATTAAATTAAAATGTTTGAAATAAATCTCTCTCTTAAATCTATTTCATTATTCCTCTGGCATCGGGTCAATTGCCCGCATATGTGGTAATACTAGTAATAACATGATCATATCTGGCATTATGGTTTATTAACGACCCTCTGGAATGATTAACAGCCCAGGGGACTATTAGCAGCCCGATACGAAGTTTAGACCGTTAATAAACCAAAACGCTTTCAAAAATCATGTTATTGTTATATAGCATGAATATAATTTGTATAACTGTTTTTGTTAAATCCGATATACGGCCAAGTCATTTGTCGTTTGATAGAGGGCATTGCGCATGCGTCGAGAGGTGAAAGTCTAAATAATTTCGCAGGTGCCGACGGAGAGAAAAATCATCTGCTCTAAATCTGAAATGTGACAATATTTGCCAAAATGAAATGCATAATAATATGCCAACTGTGCTGATCAACACTTGTGATTGATTTATGTGAGGACGGAATCAGCTGATTTAATAAAATTCTTGATTGTTTATGGAAAGTTATCCCGAGAAGATGCGGCCATTTTGAATTTTCGTCGAAGACAGGACTTGTACACGGTGAGATCTGACCATCTACTACTAAACTATGCACAATATGATCAATACATAAGCAACTAAGATATATATATCACATATTTGCTCAACTGGGACTATCGTTTCGGCTGGTACACATGCACTTTGTTACGCTGACCTCAAAAAGCCAATCAGTGGGATTATCTGTTTAACTGTCACGGCCTACTAAATCATTGTCAGTGAAATACATTCATACTGTTTAATAATTCTTGCCAAGCAAAAACTATGGAAGCCGGATTTTCTGAAACCGTGTCTGGTGTAAATTGTCCACCCCAGATGGAAGTACCAACAAACTCATCCATCGCAAACGAACCTCTTGAAAGCCCCAGTAAATTTGCTGAAAACTTAGGGAAGCGAGGGAGATCTAATATAACTTCGTCGCCAATGTCTTCCACTGATTTCCAAGATCCAAGAAACGACCAGCATATCAATCTGTTCTGGGGAATCTAAG
Organism: Siphonodentalium dalli; assembly: GCA_032622095.1. Lineage (NCBI taxonomy): Eukaryota > Metazoa > Mollusca > Scaphopoda > Gadilida > Siphonodentaliidae > Siphonodentalium > Siphonodentalium dalli. The sequence goes on along the minus strand of CP136063.1, from coordinate 47,545,300 downwards.
TTCATCAGCATCAGGGATTTCAGTGGATGGTTCTATCAACAATAACCCTGAAATGAGTGTTTTTGAACAAGGCATTATTCAGGCATTTACTAATCCTGTAGTACTGAAAGCCATAACTGCAGTATTTACAAAAAAGCCACCAAACCCCAAAATGAGATAAAAGTCTCACTCCAGCATCAAATTTGTGACCGGGATGAGGACATTAAATCCCTTACCAATCGGGTACAAAAATTAGAAAATAAACTTGAATGTGCTATATCAGAAATTGGTGGCCTAAAGGATGAAGTAGATTATCTCCAGCAATATGGCAGAAGAACCAACTTAAGGTTTCATGGGATGGCACTGAAAACACTAACATTCATGTTCTGGAGGCGGCGTATCGATTCGGGGTGGATCTGAAATACAGGGATGTTGGTCGTAGTCATCGATTGGGCGCACTGAGGAGAGACGGTGTCCCTCGACCAATCATTGCAAGGTTACCCTCATATAATGTACGCGAGGCCATCTATAGCCAACGAAGACTGGCTTATGATGCCTTCCCCGAGTATGAGGACCTTGTCTACATAAATGAGGACCTAACAGCAACACGAGTCGAACTTTTTCGCCAAGCGAGAGACCTTAAAGGGAGCTCTAAAATCCATTCCACCTGGACTCACGATGGAGTCATCTTCGTGAAAGAAAAGGAAGACAGTGCTCCCTTACGATTGTCAACGCGGGCTCAGGTTGACGACTATGTTGACTCCCGTGGCTAAGGTGTTGAAATGTCCTGTAATTTGGTGTCAATAGGTTATTGGGGCCTACACAAGCCGCACCCATTATTGTTACTTTAAAAATGACACATAGTTAATTTACTATACAAACCAATACCATAATTTCCGACCGATAGAATAATCAAATTCAAATATGATCTTTAAAATCTATTCCTATGTAAGTAAAGAAACTATCTTTTTAGTAATCCAAGCAAAATATTCCATATCCCATACCTCGTTTTGAACTTGAAATTGACACAACTAACGAGAATCCACCTGAGAGTCCCAGTCATGTTTTGACGCGAAGTTAACCAAGTGGAAATGAACAACCACTCTAAATGTGTTGCCTTCCCCGTGAAACGGATGTTAATCTTCACCCAAATTAATCCACCTGAGAGTCCCAGTCGATATTTAGTGTCAACAAATTTTCCCGGTCATGTTTTGACGCGAAGTTAACCATGTGGAAATGAACAACCACTCTAAATGTTATGCCTTCCCCGTGAAACTATGTTAATCCCCACCTAAACTAATCTCTTATCAACACAGTCTTGTTGCCTGCGCCTGGATATTACCAATCTGAATCAATCGATCTGAACATGACCCACAAACAGATGGCACGCCTTGTGCGTCAGACATTATCTGGAAACCATAAAAATATGAAATCAAATGTCAGCGCATAGCGGGAAATCGCAAGTATGTATTCCTTTCTCATCTCCTGTAGTGACCTGTACCCCTTCGTTATTTTATATTCTTCCGACTTTCTGGGATACTTAATCTATGACGCGATAAACTCCATAATCTACATACAGGGACGTGTCATCCTACCCAGCTATGGAGGGGGTAACTTTTCCTAGATTCAGATTTCCATATCCTATCATCAATCTTTTTCTGTCTCTTCTCCACATATTTCAGCCCTATGATTTGCCATCCCAACAAATACCTCAGTCATAAATATTTACATTTAACCTCATTCATTTTCTCGGTTGTTGTTGTGAGGGGGGGTTACATGCATTTGATACCCCTCTACTAATCCGAATTATTATTTACCTTGTACCACGATTTGTTTATTCTAAATGAATTATATCCTGCTTCAAAATACATATACCTGGTGAGGACTGACCACACCTACATTTTTGGCATAATGGTTGGTTTGTTATGGCTGGAACAGTTACAATTAAGGCTGATCACATTCAAATTTAAGCAACACTTAACTCCATAATCTATAACATATATGCGAGACAGATCTTAAGCTCTAAATATGTGTATCAGCTGCTCCATAGTAATAGCGTAGATGGTGTTAGTGATGCGAGTTTGTCCCTCAAAGGGCTAGGCCTCCCTTTATCATCTCTTCTGCCTCATTTTTCGAGAAGAGATGAGCCATAGGGGAGAGCCTACCCCTGTCTGCATCAACTTACGACTCGGTAGACCAGATGATAAACTCCCACCACACACCTGATCGACGGATTCCTAAATCCTTTGTTGTCTCTTCAGTTCGATTTTTTCTCCTAGACGAGACTGCACATAGGGGGCGCGGGAACTTCAAACTGGATTTTTTGTTCTTTAACTGGATTTTTTGTTATTTAATTCTCAACCGCTTTCAGCCGTACCAGCCTTACCCGACAACAAGCTATCTCACTAATATGCTTACAATTTGGAAACTCCAAAATACGTTTCTTCGTGATAATTTAAATGTCTGAAATTGGAAAGGGGCGATGGAGGGGCGGGGGCACGTAGCACACTGTATATATATGTATGTATACCGGTGTCTATGTATGTGCGTATATATATGTATGTATATATATGTGTATGTATATATATATATATATATATATATATATATATATATATATATATATAATTATTATTATTATTATTTTTTTTTTTATTCCATGCACGCAAGGCATATATTGATCAATTATCGCATTATGACATGACATCGACTAGTAAATCTATATGATGAAACTTGCTGGGATACTTAACTTCATCGACCTAAATATACTTTTTACTCTCCACGAAAGTGAACAAAGTTCAACGAATTATTATTACTTTTGATCGGCGTGTTCTTGCTATTTAACTATATAGGCACGTCACACTAATGCAATTAATGAAATTTACTGTACCTCTCTTGTCGGAGCTGTCGACACTTCGCAGGTTATGTTTGTGGGTTTTTATTTATGTACATACTGTTTTCTTCTTTGAACTGTTCATGCACAGATGTGCGGCTTTTTCCTTTTGTTTACCAGATCACTTTCTCATTCCAAATACATGACATTAAAGCTCTCATAAAGCTCAACCTACATTCAATGTATACAAAACCATCACGAATAAATTATTTAATTTGTTTCAGAAATAAAAAATCAAACGATAACAACGATTGCCCCTCTAAGGAGTCACGGATTGTAACGACCCACTTGCTCCACTTTATGCTTAATGTGCCATACCACAAACATTTAGGCCTCTCCTTTAACGATTGCGGATCGTGGAATGCACACATCAACGATATTACCGACAGGGCATGAAAAATGGTTAACCAATTAAGAAGGTTCAAATATTCACTTGATAGGATAACACTCCAAAAAATCTACTTTGCATATATAAGACCACTCCTAGAATATGCCTCCCCCGTATGGGACAACTGCTCAGAAACAGAGAGTGAACTGATAGAGAAAGTACAGCACGAAGTAGCCAGAATAATAACTGGTGGGACTAGAAGCATAAATGTCCTTAATATACTATCTGAATTAGGTTGGGAAAAATTATTCGAAAGAAGAAAAGCAAAACTTCACCAATTTTACAAAATGTTCTACCGCCAAGCACCACCTCAACTCTCCAACACAGTTAACCGTCAGCACACAGGAGCAGACAGATATAAATTCAGAATAGACTTGAGACCCCCATTTTCTGAAACGTATATTAACTCGTTCGGTAATTACCGGCAACTACACGGGAATGGAATGCACTCCCCGATGAAACGAAAAACTCAGATACTTTGGAAATGTTTAAGTATAAACTGAACTCTGATTAACGCCAGAAGCAGGCGAAGGTGCGACATTATAGCTACTCCAAAAACCGTAAAGCCCATATAATCCACACACAACTACGTCTTAAATGTAGCAATCTTAACGATGATCTCTACCAGAATCACCAACTCCAGACGAATAAGTGCACATGTGGACTAGTTGAAACCGCTGATCATTTCTTACTGTACTGTCCCAAATACTTGCGCATTAGAAACGAAACCTTCTCTGTTTTAAATCGCAGTCTCTGGAGAACAGACATTCTATTGGAAGGATCCACTTCGTACTCGATAAGCATTAATCGTACCATATTCGAAGCAACTCAGTCATTTATACTTTCTACAAATAGATTCAAATAACTTATTATCAAACGCTAACTAACATTTCAAAGTTATCCTCTCGATCTGCCAATTAAATGAATCGAACCATTTCATCGTGTAACCTGAGCAAAATAGCTGTGTTTATATAGGCATAACGATCAAGTGACTCCTCTCGACTGGCAATTCGTTTGGCTAATATATAGTAATAGTAAAATGAATCAAACGTCAATTTCAAATTTATATATTATACTGAAATATACAGAGCAGTGATCATTTCAAATTTTATATTTGTCAAAATGTCTTGTTTCACTTTTCATCCTCTAAATTCGACCTTTACTTCATCCATGTCTCTATTTCCCACTCCATATCCTTTGTCTCCTACCTCTCGATCTCTAATACTATCTTTTCATTACGCAATACTGTTCTTTTCTGAGGAGATGGCTCCATATAAGCGCCTGGCGCTTGATGTCAAATCCTCTTCTCTCTCAGACTTATCATACTTACATATATATATATTGACACATTTTGTAAATTGTTGTATAAATCTGGGATACTAAATAAATAATGTTTACATCAAGTCATTTGTCGTATCATGTCATACCTCCCAGTCCAAGTTGGTAATTTCATTTTCAATTGTCATAATATATATTATATCCTTATAAGTATATATATCACATGCATATGGTCTAAAATGTGTTTGTCTTTATTCAATATCACATGCATGTGGAATATATTCACTTTTTACACCATTTAATATTCAATATTTGTTTTTGTATTCCAGGTTGAAAGAATATATCATTTAACAATATTAGCGTTCTTTCCATTCTCCCAACACGAAACATGTGATACATGGAAAATGTGGAGACAGGAGACGATGTGGAACGACCGAGACCACAGTGAGTTATTCACGCATGACAAGAACGATAGACCACACCAATGTAACGATTGTGATAAGTCGTACCTACATGCTTCCTCTCTCATGGTTCACAAGAGGATCCATTCTGGTGTTAGACCATACGAGTGTGCAGAATGTGGCAAAACCTTCACTCAGAATGGTAACCTAATCTCACACATGGTGGTCCATACTGGAGATAAACCATATAAGTGTGATATTTGTGACGATGCATTCAGTTTCCAGTATACGCTAACTAGTCACAAGAGGATCCATACGAGAGAGACGCCTTATAAATGTGATATTTGTGACGATGCATTCAGTTTCCAATCTAAGCTGACTCGTCACACGATGAACCATACCGGGGAATATCCATTTAAATGTAACATTTGTGATAAGGGGTTTATGCGAAAGCAAAACATGAATGTTCACATGAGGATCCACACGGGAGAGACTCCGTATAAGTGTGACATTTGTTTGAAGGAATTCGCAGTCAAATGTCACCTAAATAGACACAAGAGGATCCACATAGGAGAAAAGCCGTATACGTGTGATATTTGTCAGAATGAGTTCGCAGACAAGGGACACCAAAATAGCCACATGAGGATCCACACAGGAGAAAAATCTTATGAGTGCGATATTTGTCAGAAGAAATTCGCACATCGCTCTACTCTTATTAAACACAAGAGGATCCACACGGGAGAAAAACCGTATAAGTGTAATATGTGTGATAAGGTGTTTGCTCAAAATTTTACACTGAATATACACAAGAGGATCCATACGGGAGAAAAGCCATATAAGTGTGACATCTGTCAGAAGGAATTCGCAGGGCTGTCAAACCTCAAAGCACACAAGAGAATCCACACGGGGGACAATCCTTATAAGTGATATTTGTGACGATGTGTTCAGTTTCCAGTCTAACCTGACTCGGCACACGGTGAACCAGACACACCCTTAAAGTTACGAACATAAATTATTTCGAAATAAATAATTCAATCACTCCAAATTTGTCTTGATTAATATTTTGTTCAGATTGTTTAAAGATGTATTATCTCTTTAATAATAAATTTCAAATAGTTGAGTAGGTAAAAAATAATAGATATGAACTGAAGACCCCTGTCCGGAAAAAAATTCCATCAATTAATATTGATTTTTATTTCGAATATTAAATCGGGACCGTTTATAACAGACCATTTGGATGATACCATATTGCGATATAAAGCACTGGGCTGTTCCTATGGCTACGCGCCGAAAGTCAAATGTCCCAGATTGATTTCTTGTATTGTTTTGTTCCAGATATAAGTGATAATGAGTATAATTAACGTTTATTTGTGACAAAATTGTTCAATAAAATTTCTGGTCTCTGTTAACAGTAACCACTATTGTTCGTTTAATAGCTGAACAAACACACTTTTTTAGACCAGAAAATATAAAATGAATATTAATCGATAGAAGCATTTCCGGACAGGAGTCTTCGATTCAAATCTAATATTTTATACCCGGTAACTATATAATACATGTTTACAAAGAGATAATCCACCTTTATACCCCGGTAACTATATAATACATGTTTACAAAGAGATAATCCACCTTTATACCCAAGTGACTATATAATACATGTTTACAAAGAGATAATTCACCTTTAAAGATGGATTCTCTCTTTGCAAACATGCATTACATGTATATAGTGGTGATCTTAACGGTGGATTATCTATTTGTAAACATGTATTACATGTATATAGTGGTGATCTTAACGGTGGATTATCTCTTTGTTAACATGTATTACATGTATATAGTGGTGATCTTAACGGTGGATTATCTCTTTGTAAACATGTATTATATGTATCACATGTATATAGTGACAGTGGTGTAAAGATGGATTATCTCTTTGTAAACATCTATTACATGTATATATTATATCTCACGTAACTTTCTCGCGTTCTGATTGGCTGCCTACTGCCATACTATTTTACGATAGTACCCCAGTAGCCCACCTACTCACCTACTATTCTTTTTCTATTTATAGTAACATAATTTGTGTTTGCACAATCGTATTGCCACCTGAACACACGGTCAATCTGAAACTATCCTGTATGTTTCCTGCATTACACGTAGTTTTTGCTATATCGGTATATCATTAGACTTCGAGAAAGACCGATTTCCCGGTAGATAATCACATTCGGTCCGGTTTGACGGGCGATCCTCGTTTTCAAATACGCATGATAATTGTAGACACTTCCGTGTTGAAATCCAGAAAACACGCTTCGATGCAAGATCAAATTTTCTCGATTATATACTGTAAATTCGTTATGGTGAGTTAATAAACGTATATACATGTGTAATATAATCGTCACTTTATTTATCTCTGGCTCAATTGGGTGTTAACGCAAGATTTTGCTCATGTCACCTCGAATTTAATTTGTTTTCTCCGATGATATTTTCGTAACTCAATTCTTTCAAGACCGATTTCGTAGCCGGAATTAATTATGTGCATACTGAGACACTGCTTACTTTACTTACCGGCTGATATCAGCTACTTCAATTATTGATTTTACCTGTCGAAATGAGTGATCATAGATTTGCAGAAGATAATCCAAATGACAACAAAAAACAAAACAAAAACACAACAAAAAACACAACAAAAAACACAACAACACCACCACCAAAAACACAATAAAAAACACAATAACAAACACAACAAAAAACACAACAACACCACCGCTAAAAACACAATAAAAAACAAAACAAAAACACAACAACACCAGCGCCAAAAACACAACAAAAAACACAATAACAAATACAACAACACCAGCACCAAAAACACAACAAAAAAACACAATAACAAATGTTCTATATAATATAATAAATAATGCATGACTTGTCGTTGACTATGCCAAAATAGTGGTCCTCGAGCAGGAATAGTCCACTCGCCTGCGGCTCGTGGACTATTCCTCCTCGAGGACCACTATTTTGGCATAGTCAACTCCAAGCCATGCATTATCTATATAATAGTGACAGGGGTGTCAAGGTGGATTATCTCTTCGTAAACATGTATTACATAGAGAGTAATCAATTGGTTTCGATGATTACGTGACATAATTCACGAGGGGAGCCGGGCCTGGTAAAACCCGAGTGAGCGGAGCGAACGAGGGTTTTACCAATAGGACCGGCTACCCGAGTGAATTATGTCACGTAATCATCGAAACAAATTGATTATTCTGTTTATTACACACTTTCAACCACTAAAAGTTGCTATTTCTAAAGAGAAGATGTGACAAAATAAGCCCAGATCAGCTGATTCTCCCAGTTTGAACCCCAACGTACAGTTGCACGCGCAGTTACGCGGATGGACACATAATTTAAATAATTGTGACGTAACGATCGACCTCATTATTTTGATTCACTTTGGCGCGATTTATTTTTTAAAGTTTCGGAAATTTTCTGTCAAAATTGTGTTTATTCTGACCGAACAAGCATGGCACTTGGAACGGGATATTGTGAAGATTCTGATGGTTTGTGTAAATAATGTTGGTTCATACAGGAAATGTTTGGAAATCGTGCTAAAAGTAGAAAACGAAGTTTCGAAGTTAGGATATTTTAATTATCGACGTAAACAAACACTCGACGGAACTGGATAAATGTATTGTTCACATGGAATTTTTCATAGTTCATTTGACTGGAATATGACATCGTTCGGATCATCGGAGTCGATAATATGTAAGATTCTTCTTAATTTTACCGGTTTATTAACTGCTTCTGCATCATCGTTGGCAGTTCGTTTCTGTTCAACTTCAACCATGTTTGAGCTGTAGAAAGTGAAAATAGTTCCGGCTGTCAAAAGTCGCGTGCTCTCACCGGTGACGTAATTCACAGGTGTGACATTATCACTTTTAATTCACCAAGAAATCCTTATAAATCACGGCTAAGTGTGTAATAAATGTATATAGTATTTGCAGAGGGGGAATTTAGTGACGCTATCACCACAGCGGGCTAGTGTCACCAAATTCTCTCTCGATTATGCATTTTAACTTCTGCAATTTAGGGGATATAGAAACTGGAGTTATGGGGGGGAATAAACTAAAACAATGTAAGATTATAGATACTTTCTAGAAGATGAGACCTAAGGAGAATGAGGCCAAAAGAGGGTGAGTTTGGTGATGTTATTCGCGCATCAGGGTGTGCAAATTTAAAACTGAGCGAAAAATAATAATGTGCTAATTTAAAGGTACTCAATCCGATCAGAGGGTCCTATATTACTATTTCTTTGGCTTTAGGGGTAAAACATATTTGATTCGAGTCGAGGAACCCATCAAACAAAGCTCAGAGTTATTAGATATTGATTTTACAAATTTGTAATTTTCTCGAGATGTGTAAAATAATTGCCCATAACTTCGTAATTTTCTCTAGATGTGTACACCAGAAATTCTAATCAAACAGACGAGGATGGATAGCTCTAAAATCAAGTGGTAATAATAACGCAATTTTGACTGAAAACATCCTTTTGACGGCGTGTTCTGGGACAGAAAAATAGAAATACCAAAACTTCAAATATCGATATCTGATCACACTGAGCGTTGATTGGTAGGTTCATCGACTCGAATCAATTATTTTTTACCCCCAAAGCCAAAGAAATAGTAATATAGGACCTTCTGATCGGATTGAGTACCTTCAATTAGAAGCAAGGTATCAGCCAAATAATACTTGTGTCGACACCATATCCAGTAACTGAATGACATTGCCACAAGACATAACAATTGCACATAATATTTTGTAAATAGGGTATTATGGAGGTTTAGATTGGAAAACTTTTAACTTGACCTATCAAGACTATCTAAATATCTGTATTTAGTAACATTATGGACTAATTGAACCGTACATTCCTGAAATGACAGACACAATATTTGCAGGCTTCGAGAGGCTTGCATATAAGTATAACTTATCGAGGAAAACATCTTAGATTAATACTAACCAAACTCAACTGTTGTGAAAAAAACACAGCTTCAAAAAATAAAATTTTTCAACATATATTCAAACTTCCACATAACTGATTAACATTGCAAATGGCTTGAGTATTACAAAACAATAGAGCAAGCCTCGCCAAAAAAAAATGGTATAAAAAAGACATTCTTTTTCATGATAGATAGAATATGATAGAAAATATTTTTTGAACAATAATATCATGGTTACAATAACCTTCTTGGTCTGCTCTTTCACATATATTTTCTGGCAAAATTCGGCACAGTTCCGCGGTCTTTCGTAGAGTATCTCACATGAGTTTCTATTTTATACGGAATTTATCAACCAAGTTCACTAAATTCGATTTGAGCCTAGGTTTACCAAGGCTCAAATCGAATTTAGTGGACGATGCAGGGGGGGGGGGGTGAAAAAAAATATTTCCGGCACGTATGCCGGTGTGGGTGGGTGGTCAAAGCCACCAACAAGCAATTGTTTCCGCAACTAAAAAAAAATATTCCTGCTTATTTTTAGTGTTTTTCAATGAGTTGGGCTTCAAAACCACTTTGAATGAGAGAAATAATGTAATTCTAACTGGTAAACTGACTGCAGGCAGTTATCGTGTTATTTTGTTGCAAATTTTGAATTCCAAGATGGCCGCTGGCAGCCATGGTTTTTTGGCCGAATGACCTCAAAATGACTCATTCTTATTTACATGTCCATGTTAACATCCATGATAAATAGTATGCACAGAAATTCATATACAGCTGTTTACAGTGAATTTCCCCCCACAAATCTCTGTTTTAGTGTTAAAGGGGGGGTGGGTGTCAAAAAATGGTCGGAAAAAACTGCCGAAAACGGGAAAAAATTTGGCGGTGGGGGTGGGTGGGTAAAAAAAATGATCGAAAGGGAGAAAATGCCATACGTGCCTGAATTTTTTTCCGACCCCCCCCCCCCTGGACGATGTGGATAAATTACGTATAAAATAGGACGAATGTGAGATACCTTTCATCACATGATCAAATAAGCGCGAAGTTGTCATCGAAAACAACGATCATAAACTGCAGCGATCGCAAGTCATTCAAAGAACGACGTGACGTCATCGCATGCGCTGATATTAAAGGTGGATTATCTCTTTGTAAACATGTATTATATAGTTACCGGGGTATAAAGGTGGATTATATCTTTGTAAACATGTATTATATAGTTACCGGGGTATAAAATATTAGATTTGAATCGAAGACTCATGTCCGGAAATGCTTCTATCGATTAATATTCATTTTATTTCGAATATTTTCTGGTCCAAAAAAAGTGTGTTTGTTCAGCTAACGAACAATAGTGGTTACCGTTAACAGAGACCAGAAATTTTATTTAACAATTTTGTCACAAATAAACGTTAATTATACTAATTAGCGCTTATATCTGTGGAACAAAACAATACAAACAATCATTCTGGGACATTTGACTTTCGTTGCGTAGCCGTAGGAACAGCCCAGTGCTCTATATCGCAATATGGTATCATCCGAATGGTCTGTTCTAAAAATAGTAACATGAACGGTCCCGATTTAATATTCGAAATAAAATCAATATTAGTTGATAGAAGCTTTTCCGGACAGGGGTCTTCAGTTCATATCTATTATTTTATGCCCACGCAACTATTTAAAATTTGTTATTTAAAGAGATAATCCATCTTTAACTTTTCGGCAAAATTTGATGTCATGCGAATTTGATTTGCGGACTTCACAATATCTTTTATTGTTCGAGGTGTCAACATTTCTTCTGCAGTATGATGTGTCATGTGGATTTGACTTGCATATTTCACAATATCTTTTATTCTTCGAGGTGTCAACATTTCTTCTGCAGTATGATGTGTCATGTGAATTTGACTTGCAGAGGTCACACCAACGTGTTTTATATTGTTTCTTGTTGACGCGTTTTTGGCGAACATCTCCACCGACATACATGACCGACGAAGAATTTTGATGAATCTTTTTAGTGATTTCGGAGTGCAACTTTAAATTCAGCAAATGTCAGAACTTTGTCTTTTTGTGTCATCACCGTCGTGAACGAATTGAATTCACTTGGAAGTCCCTTTAGAACCATTGCTATTAGGAGACTGCACTAATACTTTCACCAGCATGTTTTAATGAAGCTGCAGTAGTTTCTGCTTTTATAACATAGTCGGTAACAGTCTCATGTTCATTTTTGATCAACGAAGTCAGCTCAGTGTAGAAAGTGATCACACGTGGTTTGCCCTTGGGGAGGTAATGGCGCCGTAAAATTTCTAACGCTTCTTTTCCAATTATCTTTGGCATCCCTCAATATAAGATAAAGTGATCTGTCATCGAGCACTTGAACGAGGTCGGCATAGCATTCGGCATTTTTATCATCATCGATTTCTTCATCGGCATCGAGAACTTTGAACACATCGTGGAGATCTCGGATTCTCATGTATCCCATGAATTTTACCTCCCATAGTTCATATTTCCTTTCATCACCATCAAAACTAAGCCTTGATCTGGGCCGATAACCTGTTATATTTTGGTTGCGTGGTTGATTGTCGGCCATGATGGTGGGACCATTTGATAAATCTTGGATTAAGGTGACACTCCACAGTTTCTGCAGGGATTGGTGCAAAATAAGGGGGCATCAATTCAATAAAAAATAACTGAAATGTGATTCCACAACACATATACAATGTATATATACCTGGCTTGTGCACATACTAGGCTTAAAGATTTTGGTACAGAATTGTCATTTTAATTGGGGTAGCAAAGGTTGTGCCCCTTGAATGTGTGCCTGAAAAATGAAATTTTGATGCAAAAATGGCCAAATTAAGCGATTTTCAGGCATATGGTATAGTCGCCTATGTTTCCTCACAATAATATCAATAAATTTCAAACTTCTCACCACTGTAATTTCTTTAAAAATATTTTTCATGCAGATGACAAATTTTAGGTGCTAAAAAGTCACGCTGTTGTCTGGAGCCACTGTTTCGCAGAAATCGCTACTACTTCATACTGGTGGGGTCAAGGTCACCTGAAACAATATTTTTCAAAACTCAAAGACATCCTCTAAAAATCCACAAATTCATAACTAACATTCTCTCAATAAACATGCTACACCCACGGTGACAGAAAACACTGGTACTCTATTCTAAGAAATTTACCCCTACTGATCATTCGAAAATGTGGAGTATCACCTTAGAAAGCCGAGCAATATTTTTTTGTTTATCGGATATTTTATTAAACCGGAAGTGGAAATATATACAGACAGAAAATAGAGTTACGTCGCATACATTTGATAATGTTAAAGGTGCGTTTACACATCGTGATATTAAGTAATGGTGATTTTATATTCTAACAATATAAGAAATTTTCGTTCAAATTTTAAATTCGAAATTTGTTGCAAGAGTGAATCGTGGAATTATGACTTTGAATCCGAGTCACTGAGAAGTTAGAACTAATAGTCAACGATCAAGAGTCAGTCTGCCCTCGCCTGGAATTGGTGAATTTGTTACTTTCACGTACAATGGTACATCATACATCCGATACTGATCATGTACATGTACTCACCTTGTATATCATAATGTAAGCAGTTTTTTTTTCTCGCTCACCGCGTGTGTTGTAATTGGTAATTCGAGGTGGCGATTTTCAACTTTGTTTGAATAGCATCACTTGCCTAACAACCATCTGTGAGCAACGTTAATTCTGATTGGTTAAGACAAAGGCGATTATCCAATCGCTGCATATGTGGCTTAAAAGACGAGTTCAAAGGTCAAAGTGTGTGTCGAGGTCAAGATATATTTTTGGAAACATATTTTTTCGTTTAACAGTATTGTGGATTCAACGCAGTACGCACTAAAAGCCCACGGCTCCGCCCCTGCGGGGCGTCGTCTACGTGGACTTATTATTTGACTGATTGGTCGTTAGCATTTGCTCTATCATTAGTGCTTCACCACATAATCTGAATTATACCATGGGCAGGAAAACACATCCACTGCCGTCCCCGTTTGCCCTCGGTTGAATGTCTTGGCGCCCTCTGCTCTTGAAAAACGGGAGTAGAAACTCAAAGATTTCTAGACGAATAAATTTAGTAGCGACAAAATTTACAAACGAAAAAAATAAATAAACAAAAATAAACAAAGCCAGCTCTATATATAAAAATTTACAGCGGTGCTACATGTACAGTGGGAATGATGGAAGTTTCAATAATTGCAAGGTATGCAAACGAAGTCGGAAACGTTTGTAATTATCACACCATATTGCGATACAACTTAAACTTTCAAAACAAAGGTCGATTTTTAATTTTTTGGTTATAATTTCATCTATCCGTCGCTCACAATATTTCAGCGTATCATATATTTGCTATCCAATCCTATCTTATTCTGAACATGTTCTAGTCTATTGGAACATCCAATAACACAACAACTATTTCCTGAATTTGTTTTTACCGTTTTACTTTTTTTTGTATTCATAGATTATCAAACACGCGATCATATCTTCTACGAGAAAGCACTGCGATTCCATCTTTCTGCCAACCAGCTGGTTTATTGATGCTTTGACACGTGACTTGTGACGTCACCAAAATATCGCATATTGTTAAATTGATACCTATCATAGTATTGAATTAATTGAGCGTGTATAATTGACTTTAGTTGAATTGACAGAGTCTAGAGAAAACAATTGCCGAATATTACTACTAAGAGTTCGTGTTGTTTACATTATATTTTATCGTTCTATTAAGGTTGTTGATTTGTATGACCAGAATATAAGAATACTTTCATTATTGTTCAAGTTTGTTCCGCGCGAAATTTCGACGATTTCCAACGAACTTTATGTGCTCCATTATCTTATTTTTATCTGATTGACTCAATGTAATTCATCTGTGAATTGCAATTAATGGTGGTTTCAACAAATCCGACATTTCATAGCAGCATTAACACGGTTTGGTAAGAACAAATAAGTATAGCTTATATTAAATAGTATAGGCCTACCGATACCACTAGTCTGGCTGTCGGAGCTGAACTGTAGGACCTACCCGGAAAAAATTCTTAACAAGCTAAATTTGGTATCGTTAGAAAGAGGAGACCTTCGAGTATAACATATACAAAATCCGCTAAAATCCGCTTTGGGGAAAATTTTCTACAGCGCCCTGAATAGGGGAGGGGTCTGACGTAATTTATTAAGGTAATTATGACTACGCGACACTATGTATGCGCTAAGTGATCTAGATAACAGTTGTTTTCAGTACATATATGTATATATAATGAACACGGTCCACAAGCTGGGTGGGTAACATAATATTTTTTTTCTCTTCTGAAAATTGCAGATGTGGCACGGTGATAGTGGTGAGCTTGCAGTTGAGCGTTTCAAGAACAACAATATGGCGTCCAAGATGGCTGCCATGCTATCAGAATTTGTTATCCTTCATCCCATTTCCCTCTCTTCTGATTGGCTGAGAGTGCGTCACATGGCGGGCGATAAATCACCATATTACCCTCGAGGGTAACATTGTCTCAGTTATTGACCGCTCAGCTGTTACCAGTAAACATAGAACTACGAAGAACTCACCGCGCAGAGATTCTCTGACAGCTCTCTGATAATTTCGAAAAACACTGTTTTTATAAACCCCACCGTTTCATAACAACCGCGAACTGTGGTGTTTGCTAATTTGCATAATTGTGTGTTTTTTTATTTGCAATTAAAGCACGCTATGTATAATGGTGTTATCATAGACACATATCTGTTATAAGGTGTAATATTCATATTGGACCTTTTTATGATAATAATAAAGACCGTGGGACAAATAGATAAACCTTATTATGTAGTTGGTATGCTGTACGATGTACATACGTTACAACTACGTTTATGTACTATAGATCAAATGGCCACTCTTAAAATTTGACTCTTTGCTGTTTATCAATTGATTATTTCTTTTCTTCAATACATTCATCAGACTTCAGAGAATACCCGTATGTTGCGTAACGATCTGTGACATATGTCAATTTCTTTTTGCTCTACTACAACGTGTTAGTTCCACATTTTAGCATTCTGGAAATTAACACGTCTGTCGGCGTCTTCACGCTCATTTGAAACGAAACCGAACATTTCGCTGCATGGCTACTCAACTTCGAAATTGCTTTACTCCTCTTTCCGTGAACCGATTTCCACAATGCAACCAGCCAACTGACCGGAGAATATATGTGCAAATGACGGGTCTGTTAATTAATCCAGATTATGAATGTTTTATTTTCTAAATAGCGATGATTCCAACATAGAATTAACTTTTCGAACTGGATTAAATAATATATGCGCGCATTTATGCCTGCTATTAAGGAGGTTCGTGTGTACTCCATTGTCAGATAACAAAACAGTTATCACCCTTGTGTTCGTGAGACACGGGGATTTGTCGCCGCTCTCGACCTGGAATGTCACCCTCGGGCCTGACGGCCCTCGGGTGACATTCCAGGTCTCGAGCGGGCGACAAATCCCCGTGTCTCACTCAATCGCGGGCGATAACTGTATAATATTACCCTCGAGGGTAATATTTTCTCAGTTATTGACCGCTCAGCTGTTACCAGTAAACATAGAACTACGAAGAACTCACCGCGCAGAGATTCTCTGACAGCTCTCTGATAATTTCGAAAAACACTGTTTTTATAAACCCCACTGTTTCATAACAACCGCGAACTGTGGTGTTTGCTAATTTGCATAATTGTGTGTTTTTTTATTTGCAATTAAAGCAAGCTATGTATAATGGTGTTATCATAGACACATATCTGTTATAAGGTGTAATATTCATATTGGACCTTTTTATATCAATAATAAAGACCGTGGGACAAATAGATAAACCTTATTATGTAGTTGGTATGCTGCAGACAATTGCACTTACGATGTACATACGTTACAACTACGTTTATGTACTATAGATCAAATGGCCACTCTTTGCTGTTTATCAATTGATTATTTCTTTTCTTCAATACATTCATCAGACTTAAGAGAATACCCGTATGTTGCGTAACGATCTGTGACATATGTCAATTTCTTTTTGCACTACTACAACGTGTTAGTTCCACATTTTAGCATTCTGGAAATTAACATGTCTGTCGGCGTCTTCACGCTCATTTGAAACGAAACCGAACATTTCGCTGCATGGCTACTCAACTTCGAAATTGCTTTACTCCTCTTTCCGTGAACCGATTTCCATGATGCAACCAGCAAACTGACGGGAGAATATCTGCGCAAATGACGGGTCTGTTAATTAATCCAGATTATGAATGTTTTATTTTCTAAATAGCGATGATTCCAACATAGAATTAACTTTTCGAACTGGATTAAATAATATATGCGCGCATTTATGCCTGCTATTAAGGAGGTTCGTGTGTACTCCATTGTCAGATAACAAAACAGTTATCACCCTTGTTTTCGTGAGACACGGGGATTTGTCGCCGCTCTCGACCTGGAATGTCACCCTCGGGCCTGTCGGCCCTCGGGTGACATTCCAGGTATCGAGCGGGCGACAAATCCCCGTGTCTCACTCAATCGCGGGCGATAACTGTATAATGTTTTAAATTATTGATTTTTGCGATCAAAATGACGAACTACAGTACTTATTATAATGTGTCTTAATGTATGCTTAATAAGAGCTATTACTTGCCAAAACTGAACAATATTTCCCTCTGTCACTATTAAATCGAGTTGATATTGTGATATTTGCTTCACCTGGGTAACTTTATCACAATTATCTCCAACCTGGGTAACTTTATCACAAATTTAGGAACCTGGGTAACTTTATCACAGAAAACCGATGAGAGTGACATATTCAGCAACAGTTACTAGTCATGACCGTAGTGCGAATCCTTGCAGCAATTTGCGAAAGCGGTCATGTTGACCTTTAGTAATACTACCACTACTAGTAAATTAAAATTTTTAGTTTTGTCGAGTATCAATCATTTGGCATAAAATAAATAACCCTATTAAATGTGGAAGGTGTATTGAGGTTATGTGTTAATACATAACTGTAGCTCAAAGCTGTTACTAGTATACTAGTTACTAGTAGCCAAACATTCTACAATAAATCTAATTGAGTCGACTCTACAGCTGCAGGAATCTGCGAAAGCGGTCATATTGACTTACAATAAATCAATTAACCCTTTACCCAACAGAATGGCCCTGTGCCAATGCATTCTCTTATATATGCGAGTCGACCATAGGTCGCCTCGCATATATGAGAGAATGCATTGGCTTAACACATTAAAAATTCTAAAATTGTTAAAGAATGTAAGAAAAAATGGTAAAAAGTGTTAAAAAAAAGTTTTTTTTAGGCCAATGCATTCTCTTATATATGCGAGGCGACCTATGGTCGACTCGCATATATAAGAGAATGCATTGGCACAGGGCATAACTGTAACCATCACAATGTGGTCAAGGAGCCGGTTCCAATGATATCCATATTTGTATGGTTCTATTGAGACAGACCGAAGATATTTTAGGCTGTTGAAGCTATATTTGGCCGGTTTTGTTAGGTTTTGGCCGGTTTGTTGGGTAAAGGGTTAAATCCTGCCAGAAGCTGATGATTTCATTCCAATTAAAAATTAAAAATTCCATCAAAATTGCCATTGAGATTTGAGAATAGGTGCGAGGGTTGACTTGACTCAAATTGTCAGTTCGCATTCCCATGATTCCCAGGATAGTAAATCTGTAATCTCAATCCAGGATCCAGGATTCAATTTCAAGTCAGCTAACTAGTGAGAGTCATTTGTGGTGATCAGTTTATTGACAAATCTTGTATTCATATATTTTAAGTTACATGATACTTGAAAAGTTATTCAAAAGTATGAGCTAACCACTTGACTATATTTTGATTCATTTAGTGAAAATTCATAGCATTAAAATATCACAATAAATCAATCTCTCCATGAGGTCATCGGTGGTGCCATCACTACCCCTCCCTCACATGACCCCAGACTCAATTAATTTATTTCTCATTTCCTTACCAAAGGTATTGAGATAAAGTATATATAATTGATGCTGAATACTATGGGATTCCAAATTGACATTTAATAAATAATTGAGCTTAAGCGTAAGCGTAATAAGGAATCCCTTATTGCACTTAAGCGCAATAAGGGAAAATAAGGAATATTCCTTAACAATTCTAACAAGGAGCTATTGTTTAACTGTTCAAAATTTATGCTTGTTTAGCATATATACTGTAATTAATTATTTTTTAATTATTTCGCTTGTTGCTTATATTTATACTCCGAAATAGTATATGGGAGATCAATTTCACATTTAATGGCTGATTATGCTTAAGCGTAACTCCATTACGCTTAAAGGTGGATTAACTCTTTGTAAACATGTATTATATAGTTACCTGGGTATAAAATATTAGATATGAATCGAAGACTCCTGTCCGGAAATGCTTCTATCGATTAATATTAATTTTATTTCAAATATTTTCTGGTCTAAAAAGGTGTGTTTGTTCAGTTAACGAACAATAGTGGTTATTTTGTCACAAATAAATGTTAATTATACTCATTATCGCTTATATCTATGAAACAAAACAATACAAACAAAAAAAATCAATCTGGGACATTTGACTTTCGGTGCGTAGCGATAGGAACAGCCCACTGCTCTATATCGCAATATGGTATCATCCGAATGGTCTGTTCTAAAAATAGACACATAAACGGTCCCGATTTAATATTCGAAATAAAATCAATATTAATTGATAGAAGCTTTTCCGGACAGGGGTCTTCAGTTCATATTTATTATTTTATACCTGCATCAATTTCAACTTTAGCGTAAATGCTTTACGCGTAATAGTAACTCAATTACACTTAAGGGGGAGTCAAGTGAACAATTTTGAATAGGGATTTCAATGCAAATTTGTTGGCCACAACTGTAGAGTTGTCATGCATACCTTTTGAAAAAAGAACATATCACGTTACGTGATGACAACCTGCAAATTAAACACATTTCTTTTTTTTGCGAATTTTTTTTTATTTGTGAAAACAAAGTTCCCGTTTTTTACAAAAACATCATACCAATAGAGCCAGTCTAAATGAAATTAGACCATGTTTCATTTCAATCAACTTATGAAATGAGATGGAGTCTGGATATTTATCAGACTGCAATATACCTTATACTCAATGGTAGGAATTATCCAAATTATACTGGTATGAAAGTGGCCACTTGGAAGGAAACGTTTATAGGGGAGACAAACCCGCTGTGACATCGTCACCACCTCCCTGATAGTCTGAAGTTAAAATGACACCTGGTTTCTATATGGATGAGTGATTCACCGATAATTGTTACTTTTGGCCTCTAATAACAAAATGCAATATATACGCATGACATATGTGTATGGTAATAGCTTTAAAATAGGGTGACAGTGGAAAAAATTCACACTAAAATAGGTTATCAGTACATGTGTATACACCAAGTACATGTATATATATATACCAAGTACATGTATATTTAGAGTTTGAAAAAGTTCCAGAACCAATTTGGTTGTAATTAGAATGCACTCACTACCACTCAGAGATTCTGACTTCAAACCTGTGCCTCCAAATTATGAAGCTTGACAGACCTGTGCTGATTGGGTTGGAAGATTAGACAATCAGTGCCCGCTCTTGAAATTATTACTTGAGGAATAATCTCTGTTTGTTTAATATTGTAATTACAGTTTAAAGATGGTCAAAATATTCCTATTTTCCTGAGTTTAAAATAATAAATATGAATCGAAAACCCCTGTCCAGAAATGCTTCTATCAATTACTGTTCATTCTATTTTGAATTTTCTGGGAAATAATTTGCGACATTTTACCTCCTAGGGAAACGTTCGGAGCATAGCAAGCAGGAAAAAGTTAAACAAATTCTCCCAATTGATTATCAAATTATTTAAGGACATATTGATACAAAATTAATATTAAATGATAGAAGCGTTTCTGGACTGGTGTCTTTGACAACTTGGCTTATACCCCTGAAATTATAGAAAACATTAAGGAAGAGATGAACCATCTTTAAGCCAAATCACAAACTCACAAATAGCTGTTTGTGATTCGGTATAAAGCTTTTGGCCTGAGTAATTATATTAGGATACCAAGATTATTTATACATATAAATACATCTCAGTAAAAAATTAACAACATAAAATGTATGTGACTGGGAAATATTGTTAAATATTATATTGGGAATTTATAGTGATATTGATGTGACACTGTGTCATAATGACTGTCAACATGCACTTCTCGTGCTCTTCTAATAGGTGATGTTTTTATGGAATATATGTGCACATATTACCAACTGCGAGTGCATTAGTCCCTTTAATAATTAATGTAAAAGTGGTGAAAACTGTAATATTAAAGGTACTCAATCCGATGAGACGCTACTAAATTACAATTTCTTTGGATTCGGGGGTAAACAATATTTGATTCGAGTCAAGGAACCCACCCATCAAAGCGGTTATAAGATGGATAAGACTCGAATCTAATATTTTTTACCCCGAAGCCAAACAAAATTGTAATTTAGTAGCGTCTGATTGGATTGAGTACCTTTAAACAAGAAAAATAGCTTCAGTTAACACAAAATTCATCAAAATATTTTCACAGTGGGGTTTATATGAGGAAAAAAAAGTTTTTTCCTCATAGAAACTCCACATATATATTCAGAGAGATGGGGAGGGGTGTAGAAAAATGCTTGGGGAAAACAATTGCTAAGAGGGAAATTATGTTGTTGCAGGGTGTGTGGCTCACAGAAATTGCCAAAGGTAAAACAAGTATCATATGTGTCTGAATATATATTAACTCTCCCCTCCAGAGCAAATTGAAATAAATTTATATCCATATACCCTGCTTTTTACATAGCATTTTTATTGTGTGTTTTGTTGAAGAAAATTAACTTATGACTGAGATTAATCCTTCAGTCTTGATACTTTTCCAAAAATGCCATTTTTGGACATTTTTGTCTGTTAACAAATTTTGGGGCATAAATAGAAAAAACAACCAGTCATTAACCCTTTCATGATGGGTGCTGTGCTTATGCATTCTCTTATATATGTGAATCTCCCATAGGGAGCCTCGCATATATACAATCATGAATGTAAGAGAGTACACTGGCTTAGAAGGTTAATAGAAGTATTTTTGAGATTAATGCATTCTCATATATGCGAGGCATTCTATGGGAGACTTGCATATATAAGAGAATGCATTGGCACAGGTTTTCAAAAAATTCAGGAAGCTCCAGTTAAGGAAGGATTAATCATAAATAATGGTCTCCCATATGGCGCCTTGCATATATAAAATAATGCACTGACTTGCATGGTCAAGATAAATGTTGTTAGGCCAATGAATTATCTTAAATATGCGAGTCTGCCTATGGAAGAATAGCATATATAAGAGAATGCATTGATATAGTGTTTTCGCAAAAATTCCGGAAGCTCCAGTCATGAAGTGTGCAAAATTATTTGAACTTTCCTCTTAAAACACTTTCAATTGTAAAAAGATAGCATCACAATGTGTTTGGAAATTCCTTCACTGTTTCAGGTCTAACACATTTTGTTCAAAAATAGTTTTGTCTTCATCATAGACAAATAAAGAAATCATGTTTTGTACACATTATAGTCAGACAATTACTAAAACAATGAAAAAGCTATTCATTTGTTTTTTTTTTAAATACCTGACCATAATATATTGAATTTGGCTCAGTGTGATACACTTCCATTTTTTTTAAGACACACAACTTGAAAAATCGTTTCTCTTATAGCTGGATTAATCATTATCTCTTCCTATGACAAGTATATATAGTTTCCTGTGTATAACATAATACTAGTAGATATGAACCGAAGACCCCTGCCTGGAAACACTTCTATCAATAAATATTATAATAAGCATTCAGTGTACAATCAATTTCCAGTAATTTAGGGCTCGCGTTTATTTTGAACTTTTTCTAAAAATAGTAACAAATATATGTCCCACTTGATTGTCGCATTATATAATAAATATTGATTTAAAATCAATATTAATTGATAGTAGCATTTCCTGACAGGTATCTTTGGCTCATTTGTATTATTTTATACCCAGGAAACTATACAACACTTGTTAAAGGAAGAAATAAGAGAATGCACTGGCTTACAATGTAAATATAGTTAGGCCAATGTAATATATTCTCTTATACATGCTAAGATACATACTGGAAACCACCATATATAAGATAATGCATTAACACAGGGTTTTTTGCAATATTTCCAAAGCTCCAGCCATGGAAGGGTCAATGCTGCACCAGTGCTGCTCCCATCATGAAAGGGTTAATTGATTTTATTCCTAATAAATATTTTTTGTTGTAATTAGGCCCGACCCTCTGGGTTTGGTATTTTGTCTCATAAATGCACCACATAGTTTTGATTACTGATGGTATACTCCAAGAAATCCTGAATAACAGAGAGGTGAACACTATTATATAATATGAAATGTTTACATTTTTGCTGAAGTATTGTCCATAACTTCAGCTCATCAAAAAGTATGAGACTGAATTATATCAAAATATGTCATTTTGACAAAGAAATAATAAAATTTAAACAATTTGATGCTCAATGACAATCATTCTCAGTGAGAAAAATCTTACAGTGCCAGCAGATTTCACTCCATTGTCACTATACATATTTTCTTATCTAGTACACATAAAAATCACCTGTCTGTTATTCGTATTCAGTATTGGAGTCTAGGTCGGACAGGGGAGGGGATAGGAGTGGCGCCATCAATGAGATCATGAAGAGATATATTTAAGAAGACTGATTTTAAATGATTTATTAATATGGTACTTAACACATGTATGAATTTTCACTATAAATGAGTCTAAATAGTCAAGTGGTTAGTATGTATACTTTTGAGTAACTTTTTAAGTGAGTGTTGTTGTATGTAATTAAATGCAATATATTTAAAAAGTTTGTTAATAATGGAACACCACAACTGACTGTCTCTAGCTGTGATAGACTTGCAGTTGAATTTATTGAGTAATTGGCAATCATGAATATTTTTGTGGGACAAACCCCAGCTTCTGACACGATTTAGTCCTTGTTCAACTTAGTGTTGCATGTTGTGTCAACAGCCTGGAGGTATCTACATGTAGTTGAAATTGAAGAAACCCCCTCCCCTAGATTATGCCATGAATCTTTACTCCGCATAGCGTCTGTAGAGATCTTATTCCATCAGTATAAAATCGGGGAACTTTTTTTATGTTCTAACATGGAACTTTATAACATTGAACTAACAAGGCAGGGAACATATTTCTTTGTTTATATTTTTTCCTCGATAATCAACTTCAAAGTATGGGGTGGTCCCAGCTCGAAAATGCATGCTTTTTGTGACTTTAACACAGTTTAACACACTGAATTAATTACCCTGGTGAAATTACATTATTGTAAGTGGTGCATAGCAAACTTACCCATCAAGTCCGTTAAATAATGTTATCCGGAACTGGGACTTTCGCCTACTTATGAATAAACTAAGGTTCCCTATAAAAACTTCAAAAGTTACCAGATTTTGTAGTTAGAATATGATTTCTGCAGGCATTAGCCTATGGGAGGCCAAATTCACATTTAATAATGAAGTGCGCGTAAGCGCAACTGATTGCGCTTAAGCGCAATTAATTGCACTTAACCACAAATCATTACACTTAAAGATGGATTATCTCTTTAAATAACAAATTTTAAATAGTTGCGTGGGTATAAAATAATAGATATGAACTGAAGACCTATGTCCGGAAAAGCTTCTATCAATTAATATTGATTTTATTTCGAATATTAAATCGGGCCCATTTATGTTACTATTTTTAGAACCGACCATTCGGATGAGACCGTATTGCGATATAGAGCACTGGGCTGTTCCTACGGCTACGCAACGAATGTCAAATGTCACAGATTGGTTGTTTGTATTGTTTTGTTCCACAGATATAAGCGATAATGAGTATAATTAACGTTTATTTGTGACAAAATTGCACAATATAATTTCTGGTCTATGTTAACAGTAACCACTATTGTTCGTTAGCTGAACAAACACACCTTTTTAGACCAGAAAATATTCGAAATAAAATTAATATTAATCGATAGAAGCATTTCCGGACAGGAGTCTTCGATTCAAATCTAATATTTTATACCCCGGTAACTATATAATACATGTTTACAAAGAGATAATCCACCTTTAAGCACAATGAATTGAGCTTAAGCACAAGCATTGTGCTTAATCGCAACTTTTAGCTGTGACAACTCGTGATAGCATTAACTTCTGAATTAGTTGGGGCAACTTTGATTTTCGAGTATACAGGTACACCATACGTGCGAAGGAAGTCCACAGTGACACCACACTCGCGCTATATGACAACGGAAATACTATAGATATGTGCAAGAGATGCTGATTTTTTTTTAAACTACCAGAGCTTGATGAGTGAGACACCACAGTTCCTGGAATGAAACACCAATTTTTGGGACATGGATGCTAATAATACGAAAATAGGGCCTTTTCACCCGATTTAAGTCAATAAGTACACCATATGAGGTCAGCAAGCCCCCGGGCATGCAGTGACACCACATTCATGCTATAGGACCATAGCAATGCCCCAAATCTGTGCAAAAATTCTTTTAACAAATTATATTAAAAACTACTAGAGGAGATATCCATTTTTTGGATACAAGGGATGCTGATAATATGAAATTATGGATTATCTTTTATTGCTGTACACATACACATGTACTCACAGTTGACTGTACTAGGCTTATTAAAACAGGTTAAAATTAGCCCATGCTCCTCTTGTGTTGCTAGGTGATACTCCAGGTTTTACCAAGTACTATTTTGTGGGTAGGTTAGATAGTAGTTACAATTAATTGCACTTTCAAGAGTGCAATTAATCACACTTAAGTGCAATACATTACGATTGAGCATAAATGCCCTATTTGTGCTCAAGCACAATATGTGGTATTTGCACTTAAGTGCAATTGATTACACTTAAGCACAATAATTTGCGCTTAAGCGCAATTTCACTTAAGTGGCCTCTCATATTGGCCAGAGTAGAGATTCATGGCATGATCTACCCTTCCCCCAACATATATAATACTACATATAGGCCACACATTTTGAAATTAGTCATTTTAATACTAGTGGTCACTGTTGAGGCTTCAGTGTTGTGCATCCATGTGAGTTCCATTGAATTTGTAGGGCCTGTAATGTAGGCCTAATGCAGCCAGTCCAGTCCAAAGCTTAGTAGTGTCAAATTGCACGTGCTACGGGTACATTGTTCTGCCACTCTATCCACACTGTTTAATCTGTGTGTTTGGGCGATAGTTTCTCATTGAGACCTGAGTCACTCTCCTGACTCTACTAAGAGTTCCCACTATTGACAATATTCAATTAAAATGTCAACAATATAGCCTGATCACACGAACTTAAATTCGAACCGATTTTTAGACCAGTTTTCCAGACACTAATCGTTGAATTCATAGGGGATGAACCATCATTTCCACTTACCACACCATACACTGAGTTAAAACTCTGATAATCGAATTCAAATATGCGTTCTGACTAAATAAGTTTTAATTCATTTTCTTCGTCTTGAGAACGGGACTCAAGTTGTGAAAACAATCGTATCAAATTGGTGATGAAAGATCGCCGACCAATCGGATCGCGCGGATTAGAATTGTGGCTAAAAATAGATATCTGCGGGATTCCGCCGTATTATTGCTTCAGTCAATCGGGGTATATTGGGGAAGGTTTTTGTGTACCTTTAATTTATATTTGAGTGTTCCACATCACTTTAAAGATGGATTATCTCTTTAAATAACATTTTTAAATAGTTGCGTGGGTATAAAATAATAGATATGAACTGAAGACCCCTGTCCGGAAAAGCTTCTATCAATTAATATTGAGTTAATTTCGAATATTAAATCGGGACCGTTCATGTTACTATTTTTAGAACAGACCATTCGGATGATACCATATTGCGATATAGAGCACTGGGCTGTCCTACGGCTACGCAACGAAAGTCAAATGTCACAGATTGGTTGTTTGTATTGTTTTGTTCCACATATATAAGTGCTAATAAGTATAATTAAAGACGCCAAATGCTGTTGTTGGTTTCTATAGTCTCCGAGTCGGAGAATAAGGTAACAAATTTTCCATTATTTGAATGTCTGTTGAGTACGAAGTAGTATTACGGATGACAAATTTACCGGAATGCAAAAATACAGATTGTCGTTGTCGAGTAATTTTTGTACATTTTTCAACCAAATGTATCAAATAAAAGTTATATTATATATGCATACTAGTCCCATATACTCATTTATCGTCACTAGTCATCAGTGAGTGGCTTGAGTTTTTTCCCCGTATCAGCATAATATTTCAACCGATCGTGTGTGCAATGGGTTTACTAATCCAGTATCCCTCAATTATAATTTGATTACGTCTGGTACATGGAAATTCGTATTTTAATTTACGCCATTTTATGGCTCCAGCCATAAATTCAATTTATATTAAAGATGGATTATCTCTTTAAATAACAAATTTTAAATAGTTGCGTGGGTATAAAATAATAGATATGAACTGAAGACCTATGTCCGGAAAAGCTTCTATCAATTAATATTGAATTTATTTCGAATATTAAATCGGGCCCATTTATGTTACTATTTTTAGAACCGACCATTCGGATGAGACCGTATTGCGATATAGAGCACTGGGCTGTTCCTACCGCTACGCAACGAATGTCAAATGTCACAAAATTGGTTGTTTGTATTGTTTTGTTCCACATATATAAGCGATAATGAGTATAATTAACGTTTATTTGTGACAAAATTGCACAATATAATTTCTGGTCTCTGTTAACAGTAATCACTATTGTTCGTTAGCTGAACAAACACACCTTTTTAGACCAGAAAATATTCGAAATAAAATTAATATTAATCGATAGAAGCATTTCCGGACAGGAGTCTTCGATTCAAATCTAATATTTTATAGCCCGGTAACTATATAATACATTTTTACAAAGAGATAATCCACCTTTAAATTATTAACTTTTAAATTATTAAATTTTAAGATAGCCTATTACGACTCAAATTACCTATGTTTCTATATATTATCAATAACAGATCGTTGTTATCATCGGAAATTTATTGGAAATGGCGTACAGTACCCCTTTAACGTTTATTTGTGAAAAAATTGTTAAATAAAACTTCTGGTCTCTGTTAAAGGTGGATTATCTCTTTGTAAACATGTATTATATAGTTACCGGAATATAAAACATTAGATTTGAATCGAAGACTCTTGTCCGGAAATGCTTCTATCGATTAAGATTAATTTTATTTCCAATATTTTCTGGTCTAAAAAAGTGTGTTTGTTCAGTTAACGAACAATAGTGGTTACTGTTAACAGAGACCACAAATTTTATTGTTCAATTTTGTCACAAATAAACGTTAATTATACTCATTATCGCTTATATATGTGGAACAAAACAATACACAAAATCAATCTGAGACATGTGACTTTCGGTGCGTAGCCATAGGAACAGCCCAGTGCTCTGTGTAGCAATATGGTATCATCCGAATGGTCTGTTCTAAAAATAGACACATAAACGGTCCCGATTTAATATTCGAAATAAAATCAATATTAATTGATAGAAGCTTTTCTGGACAGGGGTCTTCAGTTCATATCTGTTATTTTATACCCACGCAACTATTTAAAATTTGTTATTTAAAGAGATAATCCATCTTTAAAGGTGGATTATCTCTTTGTAAACATGTATTATATAGTTACAGGGGTATAAAATATTAGATTCGAATCGAAGACTCCTGTACGGAAATGCTTCTATTGATTAATATAATTTTATTTCGAATATTTTCTAGTCTAAAAAGGTGTGTTTGTTCAGCTAACGAATAATAGCGGTTACTGTTAAAGATGGATTATCTCTTTAAATAACAAATATGTTATACCCCGATAACTATATAATACATGTTTACAAAGAGATAATCCACCTTTTAACATGTTTCGGCTTTTCTTGTACACGGAACATGTTCATTCCGATAACTAAATATGATATCCAGTTATCATGTGGTTGCGATACATGTAATCAAGCTGCAAAACAGAGTTCAGTCCCCTGTTACGCCAGCTTTTGAAGTAACTGACCACTTTTGCAGTAGGTCTCCGCGTTTGAAGTAAAATCGCCAGCTTTTGAATTACCTCGCCACATTTGTGATAAAATCGCCTGCTTTTGTAGTAAAGTGAGGTCTCTGATTTTGTAATGAAAATCGCCAGCTTTTGTAGTAAAAAAAAATGTCTCCACTTTTGCAATAACAAAATTATAGCTTTTGAAGTAAACTGACTCAATACATTTTACCGGCGCTGGACGATTTTCTTGACAAAGTCAACCCGATAATCCATAGTGGATATCGCCCATACGTGTGTGACTTGTGGCTGAAGGAATTTAGTGAGTCCGGTTCACTGACTAAAGAATTCACACCGGTAGTCAACCATACAGGTGTGATGGGTGTCGAATAACTATCAGTTACTTCAAAAGATGGCGTAACATGTAATAGGACGTATTTCAAACCAATTAGCGAGTTACGTAGCGTATAAAAATCAAATGTTATTTTGTCCGACAATGGACACTCTTGGCATAATTGCAAACATTAGAAAGCGTCCACATGCTTGCGATATATGTAATCTGACGTATTTCAAATCAATTAGCATAACGTACAATATATAAAAAAAAGTGTTCTGTTGTCATACAATCGACACTCTTGACTTAAATTCCCCAACCGCACTTCGGTACATGCTTGAATATTTCTACAAAACGCCCATATGCTTGCGACATATGTAATTAGACATATGTCAAGCCAATTAGCGACTTACATTCAATATAAAAAAGCCAGTTATTTTTGTCGGGCAATGGATCCTCTTTACTTAAGACGTCGCCATGGTCATTTGCCCAAATTTTCCTGACCGAGCAAAGCGGGAATTTTATTTTACCCACTTTTTCGAACTCGACCCAAAAAGTTCGGCCCAGGTGGCCATTTTTTAATATGGGACAGTTTGCCACATTTTTCGAAATTTACCTGATCGAGCAGAGCGAAAACTGAAATTCGACCCACTTTTTCGGACTCGACCCAAAAGTTTTTCGGCCCAAAATTTTTGGCCGAGGTGGCCATTAATGACCCAGCACTTGTTTCGGCCGATTTCCGTTTATTTTCGGACTTTGCCTATTTTCGAGGCATTTTTTAACTTTTTTTTACATGAAATGTCGTCTCGCATTAAGACGATGCCATGGTCATTTGCCAGATTTTCCCAAATTATCCTGACCGAGTAGAGCGGGAATTTCTATTTTACCCACTTTTTCGAACTCGGCCCGAAATATTTTCGGTTCCAGAAATTCGGCCCAGGTGGCCATTTTTTAATATGGGACAGTTTGCCACATTTTCCGAAATTTTCCCGACCGAGCAGAGCGAAAACTGAAATTCGACCCACTTTTTCGGACTCGGCCATTAATGACCTAGCACTTGTTTTTTTCACACGAAATTTCGTTTCGCCTTACTTAGGACGATGCCATGGTCATTTGCCACATTTTCCCAATTGTTTTGAATAAGGAATATAGAATAGATATAGAAATTCACGCTGCTGGATAAACTAGTAAGCGACTGTGAAAGCAAAATCGCACTAACAGTCACTTAAGTCGTGAAATTTCTAGTTCATGGGTGCATCAAATATACCCATGAACCATCCTGTAAATAAGGAACACCCAAGCATCGTCAAAATCAAAGAGAACTGTATTTCGCCGGAGACTTTTAGCCTGAAACCAATCTCTGAAGAGTTCTTCTCCAAAGAGATATGTAAGCTAAACTCAAAAAAGGCTACTGGCATTGATGGTATCTCAGCAAAAATGCTGAAAATATGTAACTCGGAAATCCACGTGCCTTTGAGTAATCTTTTTAACCACTCTCTGTCTGTCGTTGCTTTCCCGGATAGCCTTAAAGTTGCTCAAGTGACACATATACACAAGAAAAATGATATTTTGAGTAAGGAAAACTACAGGCCTGTTAATATTTTACCTACTATATCAAAATTATTTGAGAAAGCGATAAATTCACAGCTACAAATGCATTTTGAATCTATTTTTAACCCCGATCTCTCAGCTTTTAGGAAGCATCATGGATGCAGTGATGTAATGTTAAGTGCCATTGAAGACTGGCGCAGGGCACTTGACAAGCATGAAAGTGTTGCCGCTGTAATGATGGACCTTTTAAAGGCTTTTGATTGCCTACCTCATGATCTTATGTTAGAGAAACTACGTGCATATAATCTTTGTGAAAAGTCGGTGTCTTATATGGGGAGCTATCTTCCTGGTCGCAGACAATGCGTTAAACTTGGCTCCAGTGTGAGTTCCTGGAGGTGCATCACCAAGGGTGTACCACCGGGATACATACTGGGCCCAACCATGTTTAACATCTTTCGGAATGACATTTTCGGCTTTGTTAAGGACTGCTCCCTTCATAATTATGCAGACGATAACACAATTTCCTTCTCTCACAAGGACCCTGATGTAGTTCGGAGCACTCTGGAATCTGATAGCCTTCATCTCATTGAGTGGTTCGCACTAAATGACATGAAGGCAAATCCAGAGAAGTTCCCAGCAATATCATTGGGTCCCAAAAGTAAATCTATAACTGGCATAAATGCTTCACATCTTATCCCATGTATCGAGGAAGTGAAATTACTCGGTATAACTCTGGACAGTAAATTGACGTTTAACACTCACATTGATTCGCCATGTTCAAAGGCATCAAGGCAGCTAAATGTCTTAAAGAGACTTGGACATATGCTGACCCTCTCAGGCAAAAAATATATCTTCAAATCTTTCATCCTCTCAAATTTTAATTACTGCCCTCTTACCTGGCATTTCTGCAGTGTGTCCTCTACGGACAGGCTGGAGAAAATTCAGGAGAGAGCCTTTCTTTTTATCTATAATGACTACACATCTGATTATGACTTTCTCCTAAAGATTGCAAACTGTGAGCATCTACATCTCCAAAGACTCAGACTTATGGCACTCACAGTTTTCAAAATACTAAAGAAGGACATTAGCACTCCTTCCTATTTGGACTGCCTGGTGAAACATAAACATAGTTCATACTCTTTTAGAAATTCTGAGACTCTGGAACTGCCATCACCTGATACTACTACTTTCGGTTTAAGCTCGTTTAGATTCATGGCACCTAAAGTGTGGAATTCTCTTCCCGAGTCATGCAGAACCGCAGAGACGATGAAAGACTTTGAATGTATGTTACAAACCTGGAATGGTTTAAAATGTAAATGCAGTGCCTGTAGGATATCCTAATTATATGCATATGTTTTGTATTTTAATCCGCACTCTCAGGTCTGGTATCTCTGAATGGAACAAAACGTGTTATCCAGGAATGAAATATGGACTCGTTGTGCACATTACTGTGCCGTATATGAATATACAAATTTGTGTCTTACGCTTTTGATCCAGTCAGGGCTACCTGTCCTCAGGGATTTTACTCGTCTTTTACAAAGTTTTAGCTAATATACATGTAATTTATTTGTCAGATAGGTTGTGTTTTATTCACGTTACTGTTTATGTACATATTCATTGTTTTTCAAGTCAGTTAAGAGCTTAATGCTCATGTTTGTAATTTAAAATGCCTGACTTTATAAATAAAGCTTTTGAACTTTGAACTCCCCGCGTTAGTTTTTCGACTTTATTAGTTTCCCTGTCAAAACTTCAAAACGTTCCAAGGTTTTGTACTAGTGGAAACTGATCTCTACGATTGTTAGCCAGAGTAGAGATTCATGCCATGATCTAATATCACATGCGTATAGTCTAAATTGTGTTTGTCTAGTACACCATTTAATATTCAATATTTGTATATGTATTCCAGGTTGAAAGAATAAATCACTTAACAATATCAGCGTGTCGTCCATTTTCCATACCGAAAGAGCTAGATGTAGGCGTACAGGTGATACGAGGAAACTATGGAGACAGCAAGACAGGAGACGGGAGACGCTGTGGAAAGACAAGAAAATGGGGATAGACCGCATCAGTGTAACCAGTGTGATAAATCGTTCCTTCGTGCTTCTGCTCTCACGATTCACAAGAGGATCCATTCTGGTATTAGACCATACGAGTGTGCAGAATGTGTCAAAACATTCACTCAGAGTGGTACCCTTAACAGACACATGAGGATCCACACGGGGGAAAGGCCATATAAGTGTGATATTTGTGACGATGCATTCAGTTTCCAGTCTACGCTGACTCGTCATACGATGAACCACACAGGGGAATATTTATTTACATGTAATCTGTGTAATAAGGGGTTTGCTCTTAAATATAATCTTATTGTACACAAGAGGATCCACACGGGAGAAACTCCGTATAAGTGTGATATATGTCAGAAGGCGTTCGCACATCAGTCAAACTTTAACATACACAAGAGGATCCACACGAGAGAAACTCCGTATAAGTGTGATATATGTCAGAAGGCGTTCGCACATCAGTCAAATTTTAACAAACACGAAAGGATCCACCTCGAAGACAAACATCTTAATTGTGATATTTCGCGCAACGCCCTAGAAGAGGATCCATACGGGAGAGATGCCATATAAATGTGATATTTGTGACGATGCATTTTCCAATCTTCCAGTTTCCAATCTGACCTGACTCGTCACACGATGAACCATACCGGGGAATATCCATTTAAATGTAATCTTTGTGAGTATGGGTTTACGCGAAAGGAAACACTGAATGTACACAGGAGAGACTCCGTATAAGTGTGACATTCGTCCGAAGGAATTCGGAGACGCGAGTCACCTAAATAGACACAAGAGGGTCCACACGGGAGAAAAGCCTTATGAGTGTGACATTTGTCCGAAGGAATTCGCACATAGCTTTGCTCTTAGTAAACACAAGAGGATCCACACCGGAGAAAAACCATAAAAGTGTAATATGTTTGATAAGGTGTTTGCTCAAAATTTTAGACTGAATTTACACAAGAGGGTCCACAGGAGAAAATCCGTATAAGTGTGATATCTGTCAGAAGGAATTCGCACACCAGTCAAACCTTAGAGTACACAAGAGAACCCACACGGATGACAAGCCTTATAAGTGATATTTGTGACGATGTATTCAGTTTCTACTCTAACCTGACTCGTCATACGATGTGTTTAGTTTCCAGTCTAACCTGACTCGTCACACGATGTATTCAGTTTCCAGTCTAACCTGACTCGTCATATGATGTATTCAGTTTCCAGTCTAACCTGACTCGCCATGCGATGAGCCAGATACACTCTTAAAACTAATTGTTTGTTACAAACAAAACATTGCACGAAACAAACAATTCAATCACTTGCAATTGTTTAATGGATCTTCTTTTTTTCAAACAATTGTATTGGTTGATTTGAATAATATTGACTTGTTAAAAACAATTATTTGAAAGATAATATGATCATGTACGTAAACGTAATTTGCGCCCGCTTGTTACTGTTCATGGGATTATCGGATGAATTGTTATATGTATATAAGGATTTGATGAATGGCGTTTTACGTGTATCTTACGGTGTCCACTGACAACCCAATCATTGCCTATTTGTTGAATGCACTGAGTTCTAGTTCCACTTAAGTCGGAATGTAGATAAGCCGTTATCTTGGACCGAGTCACCAGGCCACTTAAAATAATTGTTCGTGGGATAACCCATATGGTAGACTTTCTATTTAAATAATTACCAGTCCTCTCTTATTTATAGCAGTGGTGGATTAGGATTTCCCCGACGCATGCAAGGGCTATATATGACCCCGAAAGCTACCAGCGGGGTGGCTAACTCTGAGCTATTTAAGTAAAACATGTCATATTGTACCTTCTTGCCCAGATTATTCCGACCGATACATTCAACTAAGTCTCTTAGCGATTTGAAGCTTTCGAGACCCCACCCAAACAAGCATCATGGTTGAAAATGTTCTACATCAAATCTGTATATGCCAGACGTAGGTCTATGGCTTCTGGTGTCCGTGCATTAACAAAATGCCAGATATCACACAGACTTGACTAATTTCCGCATCCGTAAGAGAAGACATGCATTGGACTGGTCTTAAAGATGGATTATCTCTTTAAATAAAAAAAAATTAATAGTTGCGTGGGTATAAAATAATAGATATGGACTGAAGACCCCTGTCCGGAAAAGCTTCTATCAATTAATATTTATTTTATTCCGAATATTAAATCGGGACCGTTCATGTTACTATTTTTATAACAGACCATTCGGATGATACCATATTGCGATATAGAGCACTGGGCTGTCCTACGGCTACGCAACGAAAGTCAAATGTCACAGATTGGTTGTTTGTATTGTTTTGTTCCACAGATATAAGTGCTAATAAGTATAATTAACGTTTATTTGTGAAACAATTGTTAAATAAAACTTCTGGTCTCTGTTAACAGTAACCGCTATTGTTCGTTAGCTGAACAAACACACCTTTTTAGACCAGAAAATATTCGAAATAAAATTAATATTAATCAATAGAAGCATTTCCGGACAGGAGTCTTCGATTCGAATCTAATATTTTATACCCCTGTAACTATATAATACATGTTTACAAAGAGATAATCCACCTTATGTACTGATAGAAGACAATTTGACTTCGCTTAGCACTACTCACTTGTCTGGTCTGTTAATAATGAACCGCTCGCGCGCAGGTGATTGATGTTGTCAATTGTTGTTGTGGCCATGTAAATACATGTATTTTACATACAGAAATTACATGCATGTGTGTAACCACCCTTATAATAGGACACAAGAAAATGATATATACAATTTATGTAAATAATCACATATAACGTAAAAGTGGATATTTTATTTAGCCTGCCATGTAATACGAGTCTCAGCTGTCTGGCCATCGACGCAGTCCTGTCTGGAATTTTGCGCGCTGGTGCAGGTAGTGACGTCACGATGTACGTCTTGATGTCATGACGCCTTTACTGGTTTCCCAAGAAGCAATCTTAAAATGACTCTGCGATCTTTCAATCGGAACTTAAAGTTTCCGTTTGTCGGCCTTGAACTTTGAGAATATTTCATCAATCTTTTAGGCTGAAATACCATTAGAAAATGGAAGATATTATGTAAATGGCCAGCAAGGTCGCTAGATTCCTCTTTGGGTGTAAATATTTTTAATAATTTTATGAAATATGTAAACAAAACTTTTTCATGCCATTTAACTTTTTTGTTAACTAGAGCTTTTGTTCAATTTACATTCACTTTTTGAAAATATATTTGGTTTTAGGAGCATGATGTTCCTACATATGATAAAGTATATATAGCTAACAGTTGCTAGATCAAAGTTTTTTATTTTTGCCCTGGAGCATTTTGCCCAATTATACATTTCGAGGTGGCATTAATCAATACAAAATGGCGGCCGTCGCCAACAATCATTTTTGGACTCCGCTGACCTTTGCATTATGAATAAATTATTCTAC
The DNA here is from genome assembly GCA_032622095.1 of Siphonodentalium dalli. NCBI lineage: Eukaryota > Metazoa > Mollusca > Scaphopoda > Gadilida > Siphonodentaliidae > Siphonodentalium > Siphonodentalium dalli. The sequence goes on along the minus strand of CP136063.1, from coordinate 47,508,850 downwards.
TTTAGGTAATTTAATCTATTTTTAGAATGGGTTAAAAAAGTCGATTAGTATATCTCATATTCGCATACGTATACCCTAGGTCGCTTCGCTTCGGCGGCTTCGCCGCTGGAGAGCAGGCGCTAATATGACTATACGTAAACGTAATTTGCGAGCCCTCAAATGTAGGCCTACTTTTATGACAATAACGAATGCATGAATTTACAAATAGAAACGGAACATAAATTTGCACCCACTGGGTTGGAATTTTGCAACAGTTAACTGTTATTTCAATACTTTCAACTGTTGGAAATATTAATTGAATCAACCCTTTGGCTTGGAACTTTCCATAGATTACCATATATATGGAACTTGTATATGTCTGTGCAGGAGATGTCCCTTTTATCAAATACACTAGAGCTCTGTGTGGAGATAAACATTCATGGGGCAGGGATGCTGATATACATTAGGACATATGTTTTTCTTCCATTTTCGAGTCTATGTAGGCCCACCACATGAGGGAAGCAGGCCCTGTAACCCCTAATTCCATTTTTATGACCATGGATATGGTATGTATCTGTGCATGAAATGCCCCTTTATTCAAATATACTAGAGTTCCAGAGTGGAGACATACTTGCATGGGGCAAGGATGCTGACATCAAAATAGGGTTTTTTACCCAATTTTAAGTCAATAAGTACAGTAATGCCCTAAGTAATCGACTCATTAACGGTTAACCACAGCAAAAATGTGCACCCCACAAGTAACGTACGGAAAATCCAATTTTTCAATGTTTGCCAGTGTTAGCCAATGGAAGCATACACACTGTTTAAGAATAATTTATTGTCGACCCGACAACAAATTCTAAAGAGGTAAAAATAAATATCTTTAAAATTCGAAATATATGTGGGACAGTTTCCTCGACTCTTGAGTAGATATTTTGAGGACCGAAGCTGCAGAAATGTTATATTGAGGTGTCAAATCGGATGGATGGCCGCCCAATCGGCTTCGTTTCTCTCAAGCCTCCCCCATGTAATATCACACCATGATTATTTTTTAATATTCATGGCGTGAATTCGACAATAAGTCATAATATTATGTCGCCAACACATCTGTTAATTAATCTCAGTACGCAATAGCCTTGTATAAGAACCACCCTCAATTGCAGTCAGGGTGTACTATATGCTACTAAACAACGAAAACAAGCGCGATTCCCGCTTGTGTTCGTTCTAATAAATACAAAAATCCTTAGAAGTTAATCAAATTCAGTATACAAATAGAATATGGTGACATATATAAATCACACATTTTTCACTTGTGTTCTTTTATTTTTATGAATAATTGTTGATGGCAGTCTTGATATATGTTAAAATCATTCAATGACTGGAAGTTCCAGTGTGCATGTTCTTATCAAGTTGTTTTAAGTTGAATCACTCAAGTGCATCATCATACATGTATGTCTACGGGACAAGTCGATAGACAATTGCATATACATCTACATTGTATATCATTTGTTAGAGAGTTCAAATCATTTATCACGCGATTTGTGTAAAACTATTTACCCAATGTCCTTGTGTATAATTTTCTTCTGCAACTTCCATGTCAAGCTGCAAACAGTGTTCAGTTCCCTCGCTACGCTATGTCTGAACGCTGCCAGAACCTCCCGCTGTCTATTTTTAGAAATGTGAAAAACCCAGAAAAATGGCTGTCACTGGGGACGAAACTCTTAACCAATTTAGTCTTAAATTTCATCTTGTTTTTTGTTTAACGTCCGATAAATGGAGATACTATAAGTTAAACCAACACAAATGTACTAAAGAAAATTGTTGTTCATCGTAATATTACGACAGAACCTGTTTAACGTGAATATACGGTCCAATTGTAGAATTACATGGCAGATGTAATCTAAAATTTACAGAAGCTGAGAACCTTGTGTGAATTGAACTGTGGTGGGGTCTCAAGCAATCTACCCCTTCACATTAGAAACACGAATGACACAGCCTGAGGACGGATGCGATCCGTCTTACCACAGAAAAATTCAAACAGGTCGACAGGTGATCAATGTCTTAAATTACATCTACAATTATAGATCAAAAATCAATTTCCATTGCCTAATTGCCATGAAACCGACCTTTCTCACAGAACAGAATTATGGAACAAAGTTATGTGCCTTGAAAATTAGCCTAAATTAATGTGGGTACCAATATGTGAATTCACCTTGCCAAAAGATAACACACTTTGATAATTAACACCTGAATTACACTCTGATATGGTAGGACAGACAGAGCTCTTGACTACGTCTATCCGTATATGCCCCCGACCCCCCCCCCCCGTAGGCATATGGTAATCATAATAACATGGGAGGAACTGAGGAAACACTGACAATACCTACATCTAATTATAACTAGAGGTGTGACTGTCCCAATGGGACTAAGGATATCCCCCCCCTTTCTTGACACACCCATTATATTATATGAAGTACCGAATATAAAGACAGGTACTCTGAAGTATTTAGGTACTATGCATAGTACCCAGCAATTATAAATTATAAATCAAACATCTTGAAACAGGTCTGGATGAAACACCAATCGATCATGAATAGGCCGATAAATAAAAAACTACCTTGCGATAAATCGCAAACCTTTGTGAATCGCAAACAACTTTGCATTAAGTACCGGTATTATGCGGTATATGCGATTTAGTGTAAAGGTTTACGATTGATTACAAAAAGGTTTGCGATTAATCGCAATGGTTTGTGATTTATCGCAGATATATTTTCATGCATTGGCTTTGACCGTATAAATATAAATATAATCCGACATCTTCAACAGGTCTGGGTAAACCACCAATCGATCTATAATAGCATGGTTGGGCTAAAATAGACCGATCGTTCTTTCTTTCTTTGACAGCCAGCATGCATGTGGGATAAGGCGAGCAAACCTTTCGCGATAAATCACAAAACACCTTTACGATAACTCGCAAACCTTTACGATAAATCTCAAACATCTTTACGATGACTCTCAGACTGCGTACTGGGTGATTATATTTTGCGATTTATCGCAAACATGTTTGAAATTTGTGGCAAACTTTTTTTGTGCTAAAAATTTCTTAATTTGTGTGTAAACATTATAAATCAGCCATCTTAAACAGGTCTCCGTGAACAACCTATCAATTTATAATTGAACGGTCGGGCTAAAATAGACCGATCAGTCATTCACAGCCTGATGCAAGAATGGTGAGAGGAGCAAAACTTTGCGAAAAATCACAAACACCTTCGCGATAACACGCAAACCATTACGATAAATCTCAAACATCTTTACGATAAATCTCAGACTACGTACCGTACTGTGTGAATAAATTTTTTGATTTATTGCAAAGATGTTTGAGATTTGTCGGAAAGGTTTTTTGGCACTAATGGGCTTCTGTGAATATTATAAATCAGACATCTTAAACAGGTCTGAGTGAACAACCTATCAATCTATGCCCGGTCGGACTAAAATACACCGATCAGTCATTCACAGCCAGATGCATGAGTGATGAGGGAGCAAACCTTTGCGATAAATCACAAACACCTTTGCGATAACACACAAACCTTAACGATAAATCTCAAACATCTTTACGATAACTCTCAGACTACGTACTGGGTGATTATATTTTGCGATTTATCGCAAAGATGTTTGAGATTTGTCGCAAAGGCTTTTTGCCGATAATGGGCTTCTGTGAACATTATAAACCAGACATCTTAAACAGGTCTGAGTGAACAACCTATCAATCTATAATTGCCCGGACATGCTAATATAGACCGATCGGTCATTCACAGCCAGGGGAGCAAATCTTTGCGATAACTCCCAAACCTTTGTAAATAGTGTGCGATAAGCAAAATACTCATTAACCATTAACTTTGGTTAATTAAAACTGTTGTTTGAAAAATACCGTTATAGCGCTCACTAGTCCTCGCTACAAGGAGATGTTGAATGGGTTACCAGAATTATTATCACTCTCCCAAAAAAATTTGCCACGGTGTTCAGTGTTTTGCTTATCGTACACTTCCAATGCGCTGTATCAGTAAATGAACAAATACTAAGATAAATGTAACACAAACAGAGTTTAATGTATTTAATATATGATAAAGTTTGGTAACCGTAAAGCCATAGTTAATAAATTATTCTCCATTCGCATCTATGCGTCAACAAGTCAATGGCATTGCCTGATCACCAGAGCCATATAATGTAGAATTTCGCTAATATGGTTTCCAGTTATGGATGAGGTTATTTCCTAGCAAAGCGGAAATGGCCGAATCGCTCAGAATGATAACCACACATGTAGCCAGACATGTTTTGATAAGAACATGAAGCATCTGGACATTGGAATGGTCTACATGTTCATGTAATTATGTATACAGCTAAGCTCTAATTGACCCCCCCCCCTAACGACATTGGCCACCGATATTACCAGTACATGTAGTTGCGAATGTCGGTCAGTGACCAACTTTTAATGTTAATTAAACCGTAAACAAATTATTAATTTAAATATTGTTTTGTGTATAGTTAATATGGTGCATGGCGCTGATGAAAAGCTGGACTGGATGTTTACAAGGTGTTCATGTGAAAAATTAGTGCGGAGTACAGTGGTCGCAAAATATTATTAATAAGACTGTATAAAGATTATCTGCGGTTGCCACATATCAACCACTTGACCATGGTTGAACGGCGGTATGGTATAACCGGTGTCATTAACACCCTACAACCTTGTTAAAGGGGGTTGATTAATTAGAGCTTAGCTGTAGTACGTTACTAAAAGCTTGCGATTGATTCAGTTATAACATGTATCCCAGAATTGGATCCGTATATCTCCAAGATTATCCACCATTCCATAAATATATCAGAACAAAATCACAGGAGTTTCGATCATAATATTATAGCAGACTCCGTAAACTTGTTACTGACTCATGAGTCATGACTGATCTGTGACGTAATAACTGACTATTTTCTACAGAATTGGATGTCTTGTAATCATTTCCACTCAAGTATATAAACGCGCCTCATATACACACGCTCATTAATTATCAAGTTTCAACGTAAAGATAAATTACCATCGGTGCCCGAGATATCGCCAAGACGTCTGAAACAGTCAAATGCATCGGCCGGTTAAGCGTTAACGTTATGACCTCTAACGACGTCATAGAAGTTACGCATTGTTTTTATCCTGATGGAAGATAGTACCAATTCTTCTTGATAATTGAGGCAGATAACTAAAACGGATACATACGCATTATATATCGTTGGAAAGAGGAAACACGAAAGATTCTCAGTGTCATTATTATGACTGGCATTCTATTATTCGCGCTGTTTCGAATCGATTTGTAAGCACCGAACTCAAATGAAAGTCCCGTAACACAGCGTAAAAACAGATTTGACCTCGGCACGTGAAAAGTTGACCTCGGATCTTAAAATCAATAGGCCTATGTTACCCCTGGCCCGAAAATACCCCCACATACCAAGTTTCATTGAAATCGGGTCGGCCGTTTTCGAGTTCATCGATTACACACAAACAAACAAACAGATCTTCCAAACTATATAATAGACTAGCCGGTGAGCCCGACGTTGTCCGGGCTATTCAAAAACCAAATTTCAAGTCGATAGCTCTACCTGTTTCCGAGATCTGGTCTGCGCATGCGCGAAGCTGGCGTCGCACGGGCTTGACGACCCGATAAAATTTGTATCCGGGGCAAGATACATGAAATTCACATACCAAATTTCAAGTCGATAGCTCCACCCGTTTCCGAGATCTCGTCTGCGCATGCGCTGCACGGGCGCCGCACAGGCTCGCCAATACAACGTCCACCGCCTGGTCAAACTACACACACGTACCAATTTCGTCCCGATCGGTCGAGAATCGTAGATTTGTATCAATGACAGACAAACAAACATACAGACAGACAAACAGAGGTCTTCAAAATATATATGAGATATAGAACCAAATTCTTCTTAGACATCTACCACACATGTCAATGTTAAAGGTACCGTACTCAGTCCGATTAAGCGCCCCTAAATTACTATTTCTTTGGCTTCAAGTTCAAGGGTAAAAAATATTTTATTTGAGTTGAGAAACTCGCCCATCAAATCTCAGAGTGATCAGATATTGATTTTTGAAGTTTGTTATCCTCGAGATGTGTACTAATAATTGCCCCAGAAACACTTATTCAAACGGACGAAGATGGATAACTCTAAAATCAAGTTGTAATAATAACGCAATTTTGACCGAGACCATCCTTTTGATGGCGTGTTTCTGGGCCAGAAACAATAGAAATAACAAAACTTCAAAAATTGATATCTGATCATTCTGAGCGTTGATGGGTACATGTAGGTTCCTTGGACTCCAATCAAATATTTTTTTTACCCCCGAAGACAAAGAAATATAATTTAGTAATTTATGAGGGTCTGATCGGATTGAGTACCCCTAACAGCTATGACTAATTTTTCAGAATGATCCGACCAAAGGAACAACATGTAGCCGACGCCAAACAATTTAGTCATGCAAAGAGCGAAATCCAAGATGGCTGCCAGCGGCCATGTTTTATTGGCGATTGACCCCAAAATGACTCGTTCCCTTCTGCATGTCAATGTTTAGGTTAGAAGGAACTAAATGGGCCTAAAAGGCCTCAGTGTTGAAGTTTGGCCCTGCCCACTAAATTTGCTACATCGGCTCAATAATATTTTTCTGGCAAGTCTTTTTGACTGTTTTTGCAATGAGTTTGGCTTAAAACACATCTATATGTTAATATTAACCTAAATGACAAATTTCATTATGTCAGATCAGACAAACAGTATACATGTAGCCTGTAGCCCATGCTAATGGATTGAATTTTGAAATCCAACATGGCCACTGGCAGCCATTGTTTTTTTGGCCGAATGAGCCCAAAATGACTCGTTCCTGCCCTGCTGGACAAAACTGCGGTGCGGTTAGCGTTGCCACCGCAGCCGAAATGCAACTACACCGCGGCTCCACCGGCTAACTACAGTTGGGCAGCGGTATAATTGCCATTCAGCATGGTGTAGTTGCCACAGTGTACTTTCATCAAACTGAAAAAAGACAATACAAACCAGAAATCTAACCACGGTGTACATGCCATTAGACTGCGAGGGCAGTTGCAGTGAACTTGCTGTTTGGCCGCAGTGCCTGAGTGTACTTGCCGTTCGGCCGCGGTGCTCAACTGCAGTTACAAACTCTGACACAGAGGCCCAACGGCAAATACACTACGGTGCCAATGGACACTTTTTTTTTGTCCAACAGGGTATTTACATGTCAATCCATGACTAATAGTATGCACAGAAATTCATATACAGCTGTTTACAGTGAATTCTCCCCCCCCCCAGGGCCTCTGCAAATCTCTGTTTTAGTGTTAAGGGGGGGTGGGTGTCCAAAAATGGTTGGCAAAAACTGCCGAAAACAGAAAAAAATTTGGACGCGGGGTGGGTGGGTCCCCAAGAAGGGTCGAAAGAAAAAAATCAGCATACATGCCTGAAAAATATTTCCAACCCCACCCCCTTGATTTACCAGGAAAATTTTGATGGAAATTTGTCCTTGCCGTCGGCAATTATGGGAATGTCCGTTCATTAATCAAAGAAGTAATATTCGGGAATTGATCAGTATCGTCTGCAGTTCAACATTAAAAATGATGGGTGCCTCGTGGTCACCACATACCCTGCTGGACAAAACAAGTGTCAACTTAACCGCGGTGCGGTTAGCGTTGCAACCGCAGCTGAAATGCAACTACACCGCAGCTCAACCGGCTAACTACAGTTGGGCCGCGGTGTACTTGCCGTTCAACCATGGTGTACTAGTAGTTGCCGCGGTGTACGTCCATTAAACTGGAAAAAAAAAGATACAAACCAGAAATCTAACCACGGTGTACATGTACATGCTGTTCGGCAACGGTGTACTTGCCTTTCGGCCGCAGTGTACATGTACTTGCTGTTCGGCCGCGGTGTACTTGCCGTTCAGCCACGGTGCCCAACTGCAGTTACAAACTCTGACACCGCGGCCGAACGGCAAATACACCGCGGTGCCAATGGACACTTGTTTTGTCCAGCAGGGTACTAGTACCGCTTTACTTAATGTAATTGACCACCAATAACGTGGTGTCACCCCGTTAATATGGCGGTACTATACTGCGGTATCCTCCAATACCGCTTGTTAACGCGAACAAGTATGCGTGAGTAAATACCTCCCCTCAAAGAGTTCCATGAAAATCACCGCGGTAATCAACAAAATTAATGCGGTGCCCGCTAAAAGACCGCGGTATCATTATCGCCCAATACCGTAACTCCACCGCCATGACCGTCTCGATACCGCTACCGTTTATTACCGGTATCACCGTGGTCATGACCGGGGTATCACCCCATTTTTCTGGTCAATTACTTTGAGAATAGCGGTACCTTATTTGGAAAATGTCTCAAAATCGGTGGAAATTTGGGTAACAAATAATCATTAATCGAGCAGAAGATGCCTTTAATGTCAGATTATATGCTTCGTTAAACTGAACTTCCCGGGTTTCTGAATAAAATGGCAGATTTTTATAACCCCCCCCCCCCCCGTACCTGGAAGCTATGAATTTCCATGTGGTCGACAAGTTGGCAGCTACAAGGTTAAAACTGTTCGGGATATCGAGTATTTTTCGATAGTCAGTTATCCACCAATAGATATTAAGATATCGATGTGAAGTGGTTCCTCACTTAAATGAGCACACCAGATACAGAACATTTGGTGATAAATGTGCGAAAATCTCACTGAGGTCATTAGGTGCAAATATTCTCCACACCGCGAAAAATGGCCATAAAATCAAAATCTGGTGTAGTATAATGTCTAACTACATGTATGTATGCTTCGCCAAACTGACAACGATTAGATTATATTCCAACATACCGGTAGGCCGAAATACGAAAAACTAGATTTTTTGTGCTTTAGGTTAGAAGGAACTATGTACCGGTACTTGTACCAAAAATGTTTCCATAGTGTTAAAGTTTGGCCCCGCCCACTAAATTTGCTACATACGAATTGCATGAAACCATAAATTTTGTGAAGCCCTTCCCTTCGCGCATCTTTTGTACTTGTCAATAGGATAATAATAAATAGGGGTGGGGATATCTTTTTTTTTTCCAGGTTTTTTTGGTTAAATTTTGACACAAATTTCCAAGAACTGCGTACCGGTATATGCATCGGTGTGCATGTTAAAGAACTGAACTTGAGTCACTACATGGTTATATAACTTATACCGTAGATGTACCCTGCTGGACAAAACAAGTGTCCACTTAACTGCGGTGAGTGTTGCCACCGCGGCCGAAATGCAACTACACCGTGGCTCCACCAGCTAACTACAGTTGGGCCGAGGTGTAATTGCCATTCGGCATGGTGTAGTTGCCACGGTGTATTTTCATCAAACTGAAAAAAGACAATACAAACGAGAAATCTAACCACGGTGTACATGCCATTCGACCGGTCATATAAGGGGAAACACTCTAAACCAAATATGATACTAATGGAAGTAATGTGGTGTAAGTGATATACCGGTAGGCTACGGGAGTGTGGAGTATTTCACAGTGTTTCATCTTACACCTATGGGAGGCCAAATTCACATTTAATAATTAATTGTGCTTGTGCGCAATCAAGCACAATTAATTATTAAATGTGAATTTGGCCTCCCATAGGTGTAAGATAAAATACTCCACACTATATCACCAGTGGCAGTGGTCACATGTTCTCGAAGAACCTCGATCGAGGTTACTTACAGATGCCGCGAAATTAGGAATATATTAATTTCCAACAATAATGTCAATATGATTGAAGTTTGATAAACTTCTGTTTTAATACCGATTTTCATATTGTCATGCTATTTTGCATCAAATATTATATCTAGTTCATCGTGAGAAACGAAGGCATTTGTGATTTTTTGTGCGAAAATGGTCGGCAACCTTTGCACCTTTGATTTTGAACACCGTGACCTTGTGACTTCTCTGTCTAAAGTTTGCTATCAAATATGTTGTTCAACTGGTATTCGTAACTCGGCACATAATGCTTACCTCGGTGCTATGCATATACTCCGTCTGGGCAACTATGGATGTTCTTTCTATTGTTATTAACTGATCCGATTATCGTACACGTATTCAGCACCCATTTTTTAGATTTTTTTGTAATGTTATCACCGGACTATTTTTGCGTACAATTACTACTAGCCTAATTCAAAACAAACTCGTAATTTCATTCGCTCGTTATACAAATACATAAATTGTCAACCAGTCATCAATAATTATAATCACATAATTTATATTCCGTCTTTCTTTTGTGAATATAATGACTCAAATGATTAAAATGTTGGGAACTATTTTTTTTCTCGCCGATGTTACGACGAGCAGTACAATGGATTTCCTTGGCAACCGTTCATTTTAAATTTAAAGGGAAACAGCTGAAAGTGTATCGCTCTGAAGTTTTAATTTTGGTTTGTCGGCTTCGAGCTTTGACAATCCTCCATCAATGTTCTAGGCGAAAACATCGATAGAAATTTAAAGCCAAGCTCCAAATGTCCAAGATGAAAACTAGAATTGTGTTTTGAGGCAAACAGTTTTAATAATTGAATGAAATATGTAGACAAAACTTTTACAATTCCCGTTTCCGAATTTCAGCACTTTTCGTCTTTTGTAGTTTTGACGTTTTTGATAAATTTTATGCAACATATCGTCAGCAAATTTACAATATGTTTCGCCATTCATGTTCATGGTATTTACTATGTAATGGAGTATAACTCACCTTTGCTGAAAAAGACATTTATATTTGCTCCTGGCCACTGTAATCAGTTATGCTAATTATTATGAAATTCGAGGTGGAACTCAAGCAATGGAAATGGAGTCAAAGTCAACCATAGTAATTAATAAGTAACGTTAATTTTGATTGGTAATTGATCAGTAATGTTAATTTTGATTGGTCAGCGACATAGAACTTCGGAAAACCGAGAACATCACGAAGTAGGTTAGTGGGTCTCCGACAACATCACGAAGTAGGTTCGTGGGTCTCCGACATCTATATTTAGTAATCAATTACCATATATACTATATATATAGTCTATTTATAGATTTCCCGCCAAAACATCGAATAGTATAGGGTAGATCTCGCATACACGTATATGCTTATCGCTCGCGAACGAGACCCCTGCGGGTTCTCGTTTCGGGCTCGCTATAATAACATATTGACTTGTTATAAACAATTATTTGAAAGATATAATAACATATTAGACCAAACAATATATTGTTCAAACCTAACAACTCAATAACTCAAATTAACCACAATTCAATTGTTTATTTAAAAAAAAATGAATCGGACACATATGGATGGATGCATTAAATTGTTTATTTCAAACAATTTTTTAGTTTTTTTCGAACATTTGTTTGTTTGTAGCAAACAAATAGTTTTCAATACCTTAATCATATTTAAATTCGCGCAGAACAATTTTTCGCGCACACATCAGCAAACAAACGAGGAAAATAAATTGGTTTGTAGCCTATAAATGCAAACAACATGTATGAACTATGAAGTGAGTCATGACATTTCTGAAGTTATCAGTATATCATTTGTCGTTGATATCATTTAGGCATACTTACATGTTAATCGATTTGATGGCGACAACCATTACATTGGAAAATATAATTATCATTGAGCCTTGTTCGCGCATCAGGGTGTGCAAATTTATAACTGAGCGAAAAATAACTCTGTGCGAATTTAATTAGAAGCAAGGTGTTAGCCAAATAATAATAATGTCGACACATATCCAGTAACTGAATGACATTGCCATAAGACGTAACAATTACACATAATATTTTGTAAATAGGGAGGTTTAGATTGGAAAACTTTTTAACTTGGCCCATCAAGACTCCCTAAATCTCTGTGTATACTAAAATTATGAACTACTTGAAACGTACAGGGTATATACTGCTCAAGTGCCGTCAACAGTTTCAATATGGTAAACGTAATTTCCCTATGTATGGGAGGCTACTACATTAATGACACATGGGAGGAGACAGATGAAACTTTGCATAAATGTGTTTATAGGTACATCTGTGTGTCTGTCATTTGCTGAATGCGGTCCTCAGAGGGTGAATTTAGTGACGCTATCACCACAGCGGGCGAGCGTCATCAAATTCACCCTCGATTATGCATTTTATTATACGATCAACAGTGAATTATAGAAAAATACGCGTTTAGATAAACATCGATATCACCCAGAAGGGGATACAGAAGAATATACTTTCACTCTATCTCGACCGTGCGACCGATTCACTTGCGTGTAACAATACTGTTTCCGGTTCGTACTGTTGAGAAAAGACAAAGTGAAAGAACCCATTGTGATATTCTAATTTATATTATATTCACTGATATTACAGTTATAATTAAAATCTATTTTATGTTGAAATTCGACATATTTATGGGGGGAAATAAAGGGAAGAATATGGGAACTATATTTTTATATTCTGCGGATGGTGAAGTAGCATTGCGTAAACAGGCATCGATTAGCTGATGGCTTCAAAAATGATGCATCGATTGTGAGATCATTTAACGTCGTAAATGGTGAATTTCTTTGGAAATGCGTATAATAAAAAGAATATCTAGTGTTTTTTGAGTGGATACCGAAAAATATGTCATTCGTGACCGCGACAAGTGTTTAATTTCGCTCGCGAAAATAAACATTTGTCTCGCTCACTCATGACATATTTTTCGGTATCCACTCCAAAACACTAGATATCCTCTATTTATCTTCTGCAATTTAGGGGATATAAAAACTGGAGTTACGGGGGGAGTAAATGAAACAATGTGAGATTATAGATACTTCCTGGAAGATGAGACCTAATGCAGAATGAGGTCCCAAGAGGGTGAGTTTGGTGATGTAGCCCGCCGTGTGGAACAGCGTCGCAAAATTCCACCCTCTGGGGACCTCATTCTGCAATATTTGCAAGATTGTATCTAAATATAGCTTATCGAGGAAAACATCTTTGATTAATACTAACAAGACTCAACTGTTGTGAAAAGCTTCAACAAATTTAAATTTTCAACATTTATTCAAACTACAACAGAACTGAGAGTTCAGCCGCCATTGCCTTTCTGTCATAACATTTATCTCGTCATGTCATGTGTACGTAATCACCACTTGCAATAAGAACATTGATATAACCAGTACAGACTAAGGGTTAATTTTAAGCATTGCAAAAGGAGCCGCTTAAGTATTACAATAAAATAGAGCAAGCCTCGCCAAAACAATTTGCATCGAAATACATTTCATGATAGATGGAATATAATAAAAAAACATATTTTTGAACAATAATATCATGGTTACAAAAACCCTCTTGGTCTTCTCTTTCACATATATTTTCTGGCAAAATTCAGCACAGTTCCACGGTATTTCGTACTCATAAATATTAAAATTAAAAAATAATGTATGCAGGCCCACATACATGTTTGTGGCGGGAGTTCATCTCTTCCAACCTGTGGTCCAAAGGCCCATATTATTGGCGACTTGTGAGATTTGTATGTTGTGTAGTGGATTGTTAGGTATGTCGTTGACGAATATTAAGAAGAGTAACGGACTTAATATGGAACTCTGGGGCGTTCCGGCTTTAAGGTTGACGCTATCTGGAATTTCTTCCCCGAACTTTACTTTGATTGATCTTTGCATGAGAAATGAAGAGATAAGTCTTACATGTTAGTGAGGATGCCGGCTGTTGTTTTTAGTTTATATCGAAGGCCGCGGTGCCATACTGAATCGAAGGCCTTTTCTACATCCAAGAATATGGCGGCCCCCTCCCAGCCCCGGCCTATTGCTGTGCGCATATCTTCTATTATTCTATCAACATGTTCGGTTCCTTCTTTGCCTTTACGATATGCACGTTGGAATTTGTTGAAAAAGTGTTGGTTCTCAAGGTGGTTTAATATTCTGGTGCTGATAATTCGTTCGAAAAGTTTTCCCATACATTGAAGTAAACTAATGGGTATAAAATTTATGGTCTTTGTCTGGTTTTGGAATCATAACACCTATAGCGGATTTTAACGATTTAGGGAAGTAGCCGTGTTGTAAACATTTATTATATATTAGTTCTAGTCCATCGAATATTGATTTTGGGTCCTGTTTGATTTTTCCAAATGTTAATTCGTCATCACCCGGGGATTTTTTGCTCGCTAAAAGCAGTCTTGGACTTCTTTTGGTGTAATAGTACTTTGCCAATGTGTGTTCACCGTCTGCCTCGGGTGTGGGTGAATTTAAGTGTACGAATGTGTGCTTGTTTTGTCTTATATATTCAATTACATATTTTCTTAACCTTTCGCTGAATTGGTCACCTGTGTGGGTTTTGTGTATATTTTGTAGTGATGTCGCGAATTGTTTTTACTTTGCCTATGTTGTTTGCGGTCGGAACACGAATGAATTGAATTGATTTTGACACCTTTCGCTCATTTGTTAACTTAACTTGGAATTTCTCATCGACGCCGTTCACTCATTTGTTAACACAACTTGACATTTCACACTTTCAATTACAATTAAACCCATAATTGCATATAAACTCAGTAACACGGAAACCACATACATGTGGGGTGTAGGGCTTACGTAGTAAGATTGATTTGCGTTGCACCATAATTTGGCAGTACAGATAACTACATATGGACAGGTATGCCGTAGTAATATATTGATTCGTGTTGCACCCCTTGGCAGTACAGAGAAGTAGGCTATATAGTGAGAGGCACACGCATGCCATATATAGTATTGATTCATGTGGCACCCATAATTCAGAAATACAGAAAACTATCTAAAATATTATTAATGTGGTAAATTGGACTTTATCAGTGTAACTAGTAACTTATTAACTGGTAATAATTTACACGGTGCATAGAAATTTATGACGCCATTGGATTTGTGCTATTGCCATGTGTCACTATTTGTCACTCATCTGAACAACAGTGCAAAAATAATCAACTTGTCTAGAACCTTAACCAAATCCTCAACCAAATCAAGCAGTATTCACACCCATATTTCATTGATCACCTTAAATACTGGTATTCCCCACATTATTGAAAATTGCAAGACGATCGCGCAGGTCTCAGCATAAAGACATCAAGATAATCATATTGGCTACCAGATAAAGCATAACAACTAAAAACAATGACTATAATCACCATCTCACAACCCGAACCCCCATGCCCCCACACTTCTTGCCCATCTCTATACGATAATACACACATCGTAAATACGCACCCGCACTATATACACCCAATATACGTCCACATAACACTGTATCATTATACAAGCATAAGGGCCCTGCCCTTGCAAGTTAAACTTTTTGTGGGATCCTGTTGATATATATATATATTATATTGAATACGAAATAAATCTTATTGAATCTTGAATCTTGAATTTTAAAGTTAAAGGTACTCAACCCGTAAAGAGGGTCCCCATCTCAACAGATTCCAACAACAACAATCCGATCAGAGGGTCCTATATTACTATTTCTTTGGCTTTGGGGGTAAAAAAAATATATTTGATTCGAGTCGAGGAACCCATCAAACAAAGCTCAGAGTTATTAGATATTGATTTTTCAAATTTGTTATGTTCTCGAGATGAGTACCAATAACTGCCGTAATCTGCTCTGGATGTGTACTCCAAATCTATTCAAACAGACAAGGATGAACAACTCTAAAATCAAGTGGTAATTTTAACGCAATTTTGACTGAGTTCTGGGCCAGATAGTATTCCCGATAATGAAAAATAATAGATTTCTAAAATCGATATCTAACAAATCTGAGCTTTGATGGGTGACTTCCTCGACTCGAATCAAATATTTTTGACCCCCGAAGCCATTGAAATAGTAATTGAGAGGAGTTTTATCGGGTTGAGTACCTTTAATATACGTCGCCGATGAGCGAGCTTTTTTGTTTGTTGTATCACAGTTACTGGACATAAAGTCCCAAAAATAAGGTTTTAATCGAATTTATAAATTGGTATACCTTATATTAGCATACCGATTTAGAAATTCGATTCAAAAATTATTTGTGGGACTTTATGTCCAGTAACTGCGGTTGTATTTCCACCCATTTATATGAGAGATTACAGCGCCAATATACACACGTGCGACACATTTTGTTTTAGCATGATTATAATTTGTATAACTGTGTTTTTGTTAAATAATATATAGTGCCAAGTCATTTGTCGTATTACATCATACCTCCCAGTTCAAGTTGGTAATTTCATTTGAATTGTCATAATATAAATTATATCCTTATAATTGTATATATATATATCAAATGCATGGTCTAAAATGTGTTTGTCTATATTCAATGTTACATTTACATGCTTTGGAATATACTCAGTTTTTACGCCATTTAATTTTCAGTATTTGTTTTTGTATTCCAGGTTGAAAGAATAAATCATTTAACAATATCAGCGTGCCGTCCATTTTTCCAACACGAAACAATGAGACGATATGGAGTGACCGAGATCATAGTCTGCTAATCGCGCGAGATAATGTGAAACGACCGATATCATAGTGTGCTAATCACGCGAGACGATGTGGAACGATCGAGATCATTGTTAACTAATAACGCATGACAAGGAGGATAGACCACATCAATGTAACCAGTGTGATAAATCGTTCGTTCGTGCTTCTCCTCTCACGTCTCACAAGCGGATCCATTCTGGTGTTAGACCATACGAGTGTGCAGAGTGTGACAAAACCTTCAATCAGAATGGTAACCTTAAAACACACATGATGATCCACACGGGGGAAAGGCCATATAAGTGTGATATTTGTGACGATGCATTCAATTTCCAGTCTAAGCTGACTCGTCACATGATGAAACATACCGGGGAATGTTCATTTAAGTGTAATCTATGCGATAAGAGGTTTGCTCAAAAGGTTAATCTGAATGTACACAAGAGGATCCACACAGGAGAAACTCCGTATAAGTGTGGTGTTTGTCATAAGGAGTTCGGAGATAATGCTTGTCTAAATAGACACCTGAGGATCCACACGGGAGAAAAGCCGTATAAGTGTGATATATGTCAGAAGGAGTTCGCACACCAGTAAAATTTTAACATACACAAAAGGATCCACATGGAAGACAAACCTTTTAAGTGTGATATTTGTCCGAAGGAATTCGCGCAACGCCCTAGTCTAACTAAACACAAGAGGATCCATACGGGAGAGACGCCGTACAAATGTGATATTTGTCAGATGGAGTTCGCAGACAAGACTTGTCTAAATAGACACAAGAGGATACACATAGGAGAAAACACGTATAAGTGTGATTTGTGCCTGAAGGAATTCGGGCGAAATTCTCAGCTAAGTCGACACAAAAGGATCCACACGGGAGAGAAGCCATATAAGTGTGACATATGTCAAAAGGAATTCGGAAGAAAGGATAGTCTAGTACAACACAAGAGGATACACACGGGAGAATAGCCATATAAGTGTGACACATGTCAAAAGGAATTCTGAAGCAAGTATAGTCTAGTACAACACAAGAGGATCCACACGGGAGAAAATATTTGTTTAGACGTAGTGTAATTCTCGTGGTTTACTAAAATTGAATGGACGCCTGGGATCCACACGGAAGGAAATACAATTCGACAAAAGATAATATTTTACAGCGGTTTGGCTCAAAATTACCATGTTCTATATTTACGTAAATGTACATATGCGTGCTACGTGTTTAAACGTTCCCATTGTGATGTTGTGCAATAAAAGTTAGTGTATTGTATCTTGTCACGTCTTTATGTTAATAAAAAATGCTATAATTTTAGTCCATGACTAATGGACTGAATTCCGTGTTGACGTAGACCGAATGAACACTTGTATGGGGCACCGTTCTTCTATTAATTACCTATTTTGTGATATCAATAACTCATTTTGTGATATCCCAAAATGAATATATCATATAAAAATATCGAAGATATGATATCATAAAATTGTAAGCATTTAGTGATGTCACAAATTTGATTTTATTATATCATATACTTGAGTTTGTGATGTCACTTATTCAACTTTGGATATCATATACTCTTGTTGTGATATCAATAATTCGGATTAAAAGACTATTCAATGATATCTCTAAACGTAAATGCGCTTCGTGATATAATAAAATATTATTATCATAAAATGAATTTATGATATTACAAAATCGAATTATTGATATCATTAAATGTTTCTATTTTGTGATGCATATTCGATTGTATGATATCTTAAGTTCGTTTCATGATATCACTAATTCAAATCAGTTATATCATATAATTTTGTGATATCACTAATTCACCGACTCACGGACGCCGTTCTTGTATTTGTTACATAGTGATATCAATAATTCATTGTATGATATCATTAAATACATATATGATATCACAACATCGAATATCTCATATATATTTTGAAGACCTCTGTTTGTCTGTCTGTATGTTTGTCTGTATGTCATTTATACAAATCTACGATTCTCGACCGATCGGGACGAAACTTGGTACGTGTGTGTAGTTTGACCAGGCGGTCGTCGTTGTCGTATTGGCGAGCCCGTGTGGCGCCCGCTATGTGAATGTATCTTGCCCCGGATACGAATTGTATCGGGTCGCTGAGCGCGTGCGACGCCAGCTTCGCGCATGCGCAGACCAGATCTCGGAAACGGGTAGAGCTATCGACTTGAAATTTTGTTTTTGAATAGCCCGGACAACGTCGGGCTGGGTAGATGGATTATCTCTTTAAATAACAAATTGTAAATAGTTGCGTGGGTATAGAACTGAAGACCCCTGTCCGGAAAAGCTTCTATCAATTAATATTGATTTTATTTCGAATATTAAATCGGGACCGTTTATGTTACTATTTTTAGAACAGACCATTCGGATGATACCATATTGCGATATAGAACACTGGGCTGTTGCTATGGCTACGCACCGAAAGTCAAATGTCCCATGTTGATTGAAAAAATTGTACAATAAAATTTCTGGTCCTGTTAACAGTAACCAGTATTGTTTGTTAGCTGAACAAACACACCTTTTTAGACCAGAAAATATTCGAAATAATATTAATATTAATCGATAGAAGCATTTCCGGACAGGAGTCTTCTATTCAAATATAATAATATATACCCCGGTAACTATATAATGCATGTTTACAAAGAGATAATCCACCTTTAAAGGGGTACTGTACGCCAAATGTTGTTGTTGGTTTCTATAGTCTCCGAGTCGGAGAATAAGGTAACAATTTTTCCATTATTTGAAAGTCAGTTGAGTACGAAGTCATGTTACGGATGACAAATTTACCGGAATGCAAAAATACAAATTGTCGTTGTCGAGTAATTTTTGTAAAGTTTTCAACCAAATGAATCAAATAAAAGTTATATTATATGCATACTAGTCCCATATAATCATTTACGTTATTGTATCGTCGCTAGTCAGTGAGTGGCTTGAGTGTTCTCCCCGTATCATCATAATATTTTAAGCGATCGTGTGTGCGATCGGTTTAACAATACAGTATCCCTCAATTAATTTATTTGATTACGGTAATTCGTAATTTAATTAACGCCATTTTATGGCTCCAGTCATAAATTCAATTTATATCAAATTATTAACTTTTAAATTATTAAATTTTAAGATTGCCTATTAACCTGATCGTTGTTGTCACCGGAAATTTAATGAAAATGGCGTACAGTACCCCTTTAAGTTATCACAAATTCCAATTGGTATTTAGTTATATCAATAATTCGAATGGTGATATCAATAGTTAGATTTTATGATATCATAAAATGAGTTAATGATATCACAGCATGTTGAAGTAATAGTAGTCTAGCTTTGACATTTTCTATTTATCGATATCACCGACTGGATAAGAGTCATCACAAATTCAATTTTATATCACAAAATGAATTTATGATATCACAAAAATGAATTAGTTATATCACTAAATGCTTACTATTTTGTGATATAAATAATTCGATGTTGTGATATCAAGAAATGATTTTAAAATATCATAAATTGGTATTAGTGACATCTTAAAATCGTTTTGTGATATCATAAAATATTTGGTGATATCATATATTTGATGTTGTGATATCATATATCCATTTTATGATATCACAAAATGAATTATTGATATCACAAGTAGGTAATAATAAATAGAACGGCGCACCACACAACTGTTAGAGTGTAACTCGATAGAACGGCGCACCACACAACTGTTAGAGTGCTACTCGATAGAACGGCGCACCACACAACTGTTAGAGTGTTACTCGATAGAACGGCGCACCACACAACTGTTAGAGTGTAACTCGATAGAACGGCGCACCACACAACTGTTAGAGTGTTACTCGATAGAACGGCGCACCACACAACTGTTAGAGTGTTACTCGATAGAACGGCGCACCGCACAACTGTTAGAGTGTTACTCGATAGAACGGCGCACCGCACAACTGTTAGAGTGTTACT
Source organism: Siphonodentalium dalli (assembly GCA_032622095.1). Lineage (NCBI taxonomy): Eukaryota > Metazoa > Mollusca > Scaphopoda > Gadilida > Siphonodentaliidae > Siphonodentalium > Siphonodentalium dalli. The sequence continues at coordinate 47,488,382 of CP136063.1, read as the reverse complement.
CGATAGAACGGCGCACCACACAACTGTTAGAGTGTTACTCGATAGAACGGCGCACCGCACAACTGTTAGAGTGTTACTCGATAGAACGGCGCACCACACAACTGTTAGAGTGTTACTCGATAGAACGGCGCACCACACAACTGTTAGAGTGTTACTCGATAGAACGGCGCACCACACAACTGTTAGAGTGTTACTCGATAGAACGGCGCACCACACAACTGTTAGAGTGTTACTCGATAGAACGGCGCACCACACAACTGTTAGAGTGTTACTCGATAGAACGGCGCACCACACAACTGTTAGAGTGTTACTCGATAGAACGGCGCACCACACAACTGTTAGAGTGTTACTCGATAGAACGGCGCACCACACAACTGTTAGAGTGTTACTCGATAGAACGGCGCACCACACAACTGTTAGAGTGTTACTCGATAGAACGGCGTACCACACAACTGTTAGAGTGTTACTCGATAGAACGGCGTACCACACAACTGTTAGAGTGTTACTCGATAGAACGGCGTACCACACAACTGTTAGAGTGTTATTCGATAGAACGGCGCACCACACAACTGTTAGAGTGTTACTCGATAGAACGGCGTACCACACAACTGTTAGAGTGTTACTCGATAGAACGGCGTACCACACAACTGTTAGAGTGTTACTCGATAGATCGGCGGACTACACAACTGTTAGACAGTTAGAGCAGTTAGAGTGTTACTCGATTTTTAGCTGATAGACTGTACCTTTCCATTTACGCCAAAATGTTGAAGTTTTCTCCAAAGACCTTCTCGCCAAACACTATCAAGGGGCTTTGATTTCGGTGTGATCTTTGTTAAGGAGGAATAATCTGGTTTGACGGGTAGATTAGAATGTTACTGCGTTGTGTGGTGCCGGTTTTTATTGGGTATTTATTACCCAGCATTTCTTGGAGTGCGTAAGGAATATTTAACATTTGTGATGTTGGGTTCTCCATAAAGGGAGTTGCCGGTCGTTTGTCCTTGTTTTTGTTAGCGTCGGATTTTGTTTTAGTCGAGTCGTTTTGTCGCTCGTTTTTTTCCCGTTTTGCGTTTTGTGTTGGTTTTGTTGTCGTCCAGTTTCCTTCTGGCAGTCAGCGGACCATTTGGAAGCTACCGTTGTTTGAATCCATGCTTTGATCCTTAATTGGTGTTACAAAGTTTTCTATGACTGAAAAAGACTGGATCACTGACATGTCCGCACTTTCCTGTGTGTCTGAACGGTGAATTTCGATGGGATTTTTAAGATTTGGAATGTTTGCTTGGTTAATAGTATCTGGTATTTTGAAATTGATTTCGGGTTTGTTCAATGTAGCCGTTACATTAGCGTGCATGATGATTGTCGGGTTTGGTTTAGATTTGGTCTCAGGTTTGTCGGATTCGCTGTTTGTTTTAAGTGAGGTTATTTCTTTTAAGAGATATTTAATGGTCTCGTCTAGTTTTTCGGCTCTGGCCTCAGCTTTTTCGGATCTGGCCTCAGCTTTTTTTATCATACTTTTGAGGTATTCGGAGTCTGATTGGGCCTTGACTTCGACCTTAGTGGCTTCTTTTTTGTCTGCTTCGCGCTCGTTTGCTGCTTTTTAGCATCTGATCTAAGGGTTTCGATGATTCTATCGAGAGATGCTTTCTGTTCGTTCATTTGTGCTTGCATTTGCATGTTGGCGTCCATTTTGTGACTGGGTAAGCCGTCTAGGCACCCTGAACAAAGTTTGTGCAGTAATTATAATTAGTGTGGCATGGCGGGCCAGCTGAGTGTAAAGGCCTTAATAGCTGTTAATTGCTGGGATGTAATTAAAAGTTGTACTTAGCTTAATTTCGGTCGAGGTATTGAATGTCATCTGGTTGTCGAGAGCTGGAAACAATGCGACTGCTTCCTCTGGCGAGCAAACAGTGAATGATGACAGTATGTTATGCAATTCCTAATATGTTTGACACTATTGTATCGGCTGAGTGAAGGGGCTTTAATTTCATTAGTTGATACCGGTTGTTAAAGATGTTCAAATAATTGTAGGGGGAGTGGTTTGGGGTGGCTAACCCCGGGATTCTCGAATGGGCCGAGAGGCCCATTCCCTAATCCCCCATGTGTTATGCCTTTAATTGAGATCATAATAATAAAAAAAAATTAAATATCACACAATTTACAATTTTTTTTTTCCTTCGTTTTGCTGGTGGTTGTTCCTTTGGTGGTGTGGTGTTGCTGTTATCGGCGGCTGTCAAAGCCCGAACGCTCTCTATGCTGGCGGCTATGCTGTCATAGACTGGTCCTGGAGAAATATATTTCTGGGACGCTTCCATTGTTCGGATCAACTGTTCGTCTTTGCTGGTGCGTGTTGTTTCTGCCTGGCCGCTGCTTTCCTCCGGGGACACCTGCTCTGTGTAAATTGGCGTCTCCGGTGTGGAAAAGGGTGGGTCCATCTCCATCTGTGCCTGAGCCGCCGCTGTAGGTGGTGGTGAATATAGATGAACTTCAAACCGCGCAAGAGTTGGTGTTGGAATATCAGGCTCTTGCACGGGACTTCAGTTGGGAGCGGCAATCTCTGTGGCGGGATGCGAAGGGGCCACTGGTGTGACATCAGTAGTCCGTGCCGGGACCAAGTGGGAGGAGGGACCTGGGCGTCTCTCAGATCTCCTCGCTCTCCATCTGGCCTTCCGGCTGCATCTCTACGGCATCTGGAGGGTGTCTTCTTCCTCTGATAGCTGTTCTTTCCGGGCGCAGCTGTAGACGCCGGTGTCGAGTTTGCCACTCGATAGTCAAGGTGTACCCACAGGCGCTTGTGAATTTTTTTTTATATATATACTATATATATAGAAGGCCTGACAATCTGGTGGCAAGATTGTGCAGCCATTGTTGATTCGGCCGTGTAGGAGTTAATGTGCACCGATTTTGTTCGGGTAAATGGCAAAATGTTTTATGACTTACGTTAAAAAACACATTAGTATACGAAATGTGCTACCTTGTGCCCTCTCTGCTTGAATTTGACAATATTTGGTATTACTAACTGTTTACAACGATAAAACATTGCACCTTGATCGGGAATCCATCCGTATTTTATCTTGAACCCGCAGTGAATTATTGATGTTCACCGATTGGCCGAGCTATTTCTGGATTATTTGCGGGAAATTTGAACTTACTTCCTGGTTGCAACTTCGAGCGTCCATATTTGACAGCATGTCGTTTTGTGTATCAACAAAAGTCATGTGACATACGGAAAAAAAATAAAGAGGTATTTTTTTATTTCAACCAATCAGCGGCCAGCTACAATTCACTGTGAATATACGGACAAAATATTGACTTGTCACTTATATAAAATCATCTAAGATATCAAATACATACACTTTTGATTGGAACAAGGAAATAAGCAACATATGCAGTGGTAATCGCATATTGTACTGCATGTATACGTAAGTTATTGTATATTTAGCCGTTTACCCGAATTAAATCGGTGCAGATTAACCCCCGCCGGCCAAGGCGGCAAACCAAATTTAAATTTGGCCGCCAGAATGGCATACCTTTCTTTTTTTATAGTAAGTAATAAAATATTTGTTACATGTACCTGTGGGTGTACCTGCACGTGTGATCCCCGAGCTTGGATTGTCCAGCTCAAGGTACTCTCCAAGTGCAGGCGAGACAATAGCTCTACCACCGCAGCGGGGATTATAGGTAATCCCATTATCCGCTGCGGGGTAGTCGATCGAAAGTCGGGTGGTCACTGGAGAGATCCAGAAAGCGTCCTCTCCCGTCGGCAGATAGCTCCAGAATGACAAATAATTGTTTTTCAATGAAAACAGAAAATATATCCGCTTACTGCTGTTTCAATGTATGCCCATATAGCGTTAGTGTGAATTCTTTTAATGCCAAATTATTGGTGACTAATCAGTTGACACATCTGGACGAATGTTAAGGGAAGTACTAATCCACAGTGTCAACGCCACTTAATGGGGTGCTAACCAAATTAAGTGGATTTGCGTAACCAAAAGGATTAGGACTTCCTCCTCACAGATCACATTTAACACACAAAGCCCATGCATTACTTGACATAAAATAATTATTGCACCCTTTAAATAAATGTTTGAAGTCACAAAAGGCACCTCATATACTGATTGAGATTCTGTGATACAGATATTTTCCAACAGTGTTTGGGATTGTTCAGCAAGTTCCTCGAGGCTCATTGTGGTGGAATTTTCGTCGAACAGGAGTTGTAATTGTTGGGGCAATTCCTTTGATGCAGTCGGTGGTAAGTAATTTTCTGAATATCCGGGTATGATTGACAGAATGGACGAAGAGCTCTTTTGTTCACACTATGAGAATGCATACCACGTCCTATCAGTCGTGTTACTATAACTTTACTTCCGACGACTTTTGCGCGAATATCGGTGATCCAACGCAAACAAACTGATTGTAAACTTCAAGACCCTTGTAACTTTTCAAACCACTCAATGTATATGTACTTTTGGTGTACAGCATATAGTTCACGACGTCTGGATATGTAACTTTTAGAAACACATCGGCGTCGCAACTCCATTCGGACTTCGGCAAATTGTACGGATCGATGTTTTCAACAAGCGATATTTTTGCAAAATAACGTTCCCGTGTGGTCTAGTCTAAGCTGTCGATGTAGTTTGGATTCATATTTATTAATTAAGTTTGTAGCACTCGCAATTATGAATAACGGAGCCACGACAGGAGGTTAAATTATTTTACTAATCTTACTACGCTTATACTTTGTTTACACTTTATATACCCATAACATGGCGACGCGTCGTGTTGCTAGTCACGTGACTGTAAACACTGTATATTTATTTCATTTCGAATATTTTATCGGGACCGTTTGTGTGTCTATTTTAAGAACAGACCATTCGGGTGATACCAGATAGCGATATAGAGCATTAGGTCATTCCTATGGCTTCGTACCGAACGTCAAATGTCCCAGATTGATTGGCGTCGGTACGTGCTCTTATGGTTATATGATGGACCTCTGCGTGGATAATGGATTGCATTCACCAGGGACGATGCGAAAGTGGAAGGGGTTGGCGTCTTTCTTTGACTCATTTTGATAACATTTTCAATAATTGGCTTTCATAAGTAATTTCCCAGACCGTTCGAGTGTCGTCTAGAACAGATATAATTTTCTGACTGAGAAAATATGGTATGATAGCACAAATATACAATTACGCTAATTTAATAATCCAACCATTATTCGGTGTAAAATTATAATTAATGTGTTGTTTTAGACCCAGGGTCCAAGAATGTCCTACATGCATGCACTTTACCGAAATTGACCCTTATATTAGTTGGGGAATATTTAGTCTTTCGAAGGGTCGGGCAGGGGAATATTTATCACAAAAACTTGGATATTTGTCTGGGTCTAAACCCGGATGTAGGTAGAAACATTAAACTTGTTAAACATAAAGGGTGTTTAATGGTACACTATTCATTATATGGTTCGAATAAAGAGCGTTTGCTTCACTTCTATGCGAAACAAAGAAAACAGATAACAGTCGCTCTGACGACGGTAAGATTGTGCCGAGTATGAGGTGTGTATATCAGTATTTTGTGTCACTATCGGCCACTACAATATACAACAGTCTTGTGGTTCAAATGCGCCATGTCCGTTCAAATGTCAAATATCTATATTAAAATGAGAAATCAGTCACCACCACATAAGATACAATAACTGAACGGTTGTATTCAATCGTGTAACACATTCACTGTGTACTTATGACCATGCACAAATGATCGATAGGGGACGTGGTGAGAGGGTGGGGTGTCTCATCCCAACTTTTGTCAACAGTTGGAAATTGCATATACCTAACACACCAAACATACGTTGAAATTATTCTGTCATTCAATTTGATTTTCCAAAAATGTATTAGTGGGGATTTATTTTTATAGTTTTAGACCAACATTTGCAAATAATCCTACTTTTGGTAGAAAAACATTCGGGCTATATGGCCAACAGTAGTTTCATGTTCGGATTTCAAAACGTTCTCACACCAGACCGAACCATGGTCGACCCGGTGTGCCCTGGTCTAACCACATTCAGTGGCTCGTCAATACTGATAATTATTTTTTTTGTGAAAAACAATACAGGGCACGAATTTGCCTGGCCACTAGATGTTATGATTTTGCAATTTCCAGGTTCATATCTACAAAATTGTTCTCGTACTGCATGGTCGGCAAGGTGGAACCCCCCCCCCCCTCCCATCACAGGACTTCTGTAACAAGACTACTGATCCATTTAGAACAGACTACAATAATATTCAGGACAGCGAAGGATCAGTTGGGGGAAATCAGAGCCCAACGGGGTGCCCAATTTGAATTATGCACAAACCTCTGTTTGGTGTGGTTCAAGGGCGTGTATAGTTGGGAATTTGATGGTGGACACACCTTCTCAACGCGGAGACCCCCTATAATCACGTCCCTGGGTCGAGACTGCGTATAGCACCGTCAACTCACTCTCTTAATCATAACATGTCATTAATTGAGTGAAGACAGTTGTCAGTAAACAAATCGGCGTTCCATAGTTATCTTAATGTTAGAAGCCGCCTCGATACTTTGAACATAAAACATGGGTTAAATGTCAAATGTATCAATGGGATTTGGCAATGAAATCGTGCAATGAATAGATTAATGCATAGCTGACTGTTATTTCGTAGAACTAATGTACTTTCGAGTCAGAAAACTTTAGTGAAAGACTACAGTCAAAGGGATACATCTACCCGTTCCAAATCCTTATCGCTTTATGTGCTGCATTCAAAGTACGCAAATGACCGTGACGATTTTCACCGATCTACCGATACCCGTACCCGTCGGACGGGTATCGCAAACTGGCTATTATCTAACTAAAAATTGAAGATCCCTATTTTTCCGAGTATTTTTGTTGATTTCGCATATGGAGCGGATACGACCACATTTACACGGTGAATTTCAGACACAAGAAACATAACAAAAAATAAAGGTGCCTCCCAATATATTGGAATATCATGGCACCTATCGGTAAACTATTATACTAAAAACATGGGAATATCATGGCACCTATCGGTAAACTATTATACTAAAAACATGGGAATATCATGGCACCTATCGGTAAACTATTATACTAAAAACATGGGAATATCATGGCACCTATCGGTAAACTATTATACTAAAAACATGGGAATATCATGGCACCTATCGGTAAACTATTATACTAAAAACATGGGAATATCATGGCACCTATCGGTAAACTATTATACTAAAAACATGGGAATATCATGGCACCTATCGGTAAACTATTATACTAAAAACATGGGAATATCATGGCACCTATCGGTAAACTATTATACTAAAAACATGGGAATATCATGGCACCTATCGGTAAACTATTATACTAAAAACATGGGAATATCATGGCACCTATCGGTAAACTATTATACTAAAAACATGGGAATATCATGGCACCTATCTGTAAACTATTATACTAAAAACATGGGAATATCATGGCACCTATCGGTAAACTATTATACTAAAAACATGGGAATATCATGGCACCTATCGGTAAACTATTATACTAAAAACATGAGAATATCATGGCACCTATCGGTAAACTATTATACTAAAAACATGGGAATATCATGGCACCTATCGGTAAACTATTATACTAAAAACATGAGAATATCATGGCACCTATCGTTAAACTATTATACTAAAAACATGCAGTAATTTTAGATATGAGTACCGTAAGAAAGTGTGAAATTGAAAACAACAATTCTTTCCTAATTTTTTATATAGATTTCAGTAAGATCGGACAACATTTTACATTTCAAAATGATCTAGGTTTTATGATTATACAAATAACAACGTAACACTCTTATTGGAAATTTTCGGCCACATGGCCTTCTTCAGCCAAAACAAGTTATACAGGTACAATCAATATTAATATTGACTCTAATTTAACAAGTCCGTTTGATAGTCACACCTTTGCTTCGACGTTTGTGCCTCGATCGACGATGACGTAATTAACTAATTATATGACGTTGCTTTCACCTGTGCCGTGAATTCGATTGCGAATTCAGTCCATTCGGAATCCGCGTGTCCAATCGCCTGATCCAGGCATCTGCCTTCACAAGACGCAACTGTAGTCCACCATTTACCATGTCCAGAACGGAAAAAATAGGTCACGGGCACAATGTCCATTTGAATTGAAATGAGAATAAACAGGCTTCTCAATATTGTCTATATCCCGGATGTGTTCTTTCATCCGTTCCCCTAATGTGCGTTCTGTTTCACCAATATAAACACCTGTTCCGCATTTCCTACATGACAAACAATAAACCACATTTTGAGTTTTACAATTAACATTATGTCTAACAGTATACGACTTTGTTTTCACGGGGTTCATTACTGGTTCAAATGAAATTGAACTACATACTTTACAGTCTTTACCACACAGGGGAACAGGACCAGGTGTCGAGTGGACCAGACGTTTTGTCTTTGCGTGTACCAAACTACCAACTACCAATATATCTCAGATATTTGAGTCTCTCCTGAACGCAACAAATGGAGGCTCAGAAAAAACTGTTTTCATCCGTCCCGAGTCATGGAGCACGTTCGTGTGCTTTAGCGTTATCGACCTAATGTCCGGAAGCTTATTCGAGAACGTGGCGACTAGAGGAACTCTTGTTGTTGCAGCATTTTCGCGCTTTTTCCTGTGTAGAAGTACATCCCTATCCAATTTATCCACTCTTGTCATTTGCGTCTCAATTAATTTTGAGCTCTATCCACGTAGTCTGAGTTGCTTCTTTAGTTTTCCCCTCTGTCGCACATAGTCCTTTTCTTTCTCACAAATCCGCCGAATTCGCACTCCTAATCCATATATCATCGATTTCTTTGTGTGTGCCGGGTGGTCAGACTTGCTATTGAGATACATTTGTTTGTCGGTGGGTTTTTGGTATAAGTCAGTGTAAATATCTGTGTTAGTTAATTTGACATACATGTCCAAGAACTCAATCTTCTCCCTGTCGTACCTCAATTCCACTTTTATATTTGGATGTATGCTGTTAGCATAGTCATAAAATTCCATCAAACTCTCTACAGATCAACTCCAGATTCCAAAACAGTCATCTATGTAGCGCTTGTAAAAAGCAGGAGGTTCCTTAAACATCATCAGTTTCTCGTCCCACTTCCGCATATATGAACAAGCATAGTTCCTACCCAGTCTGGAGCCGATCGCTACACCTTCCTGTTGGATAAAATACTCTTACCCTAAGCTAAACACATTGTTGTCCAAAACACATTCTATCATTATTTTAATAACGTATGTGTTTATCGCTCCTTTGGTCAAGCCCTTCTCTACATGCATCAATACCCTCCTTCCTCGGAATCGATGGATACAGCTTGCATACATCGAAACAAAATATAAAGGAATTCTGTGGGATACGCCCTTTCATACATTCCAGTTTATTTATAAAATCAGATGTATCCCTTACGAAACTCGGAGAATCCTCAACGAACTTATGTAATTCACTCTCAGCCACCTCTTCCATTTTTGTTGTTGACGTATTTACACCACTGACTATGGTTCTCAACGGTATATTTTCTTTATGAAGCTTTGGATTTCCTTTAAGTTTCCCTTCTGTCGGATTTTTCGGATTCATATATTTATGTAGAGTGCTGGAGATTGCCTCTGAATTTTTCATTTTATTTAAAGTTGACCGAACATTCCGTGTTGCTTTATCCACGCGTTTCTTAGTGGTGATCTTATAAGAGTTATTCATCGAAACCTCTCCACGTAGCCCTTCCAGGTAATCACTTTTATTCAGTACTACGACACCTGAGCCCTAATCTGCCGGTCGAATTATTATCTTGGAATTGTTGATCAAGTCCTTCATGCCATTACGCTCTTCGAGAGTCAGATATTGGACATAACTTAATTTGGAGAGAACGTAATTTTTCACCAATTGTACATAAGTGTCCAGTGCAATGTCCCTACCGCTATCTGGTGTAAAACGACTCTCCTTCCTCAACTCAAATTTATCATCTTCTACAGTACCGGTATGTTTACCATTTCCATTAACATCAAAGAAAATTCTCGGAGGCGCGTCCTTCGTTCCCAGATTCAGATTCATTTTAATTCTTCGACCAAATTCATGGTTTTAAGAATATAAATATGCATAAACATAGGTTAAACACATAACATATCATTGCGCGCAACCCCAGACGATCAGGATGAGATAATAATTACACAGATAATATAATTAACACAAGATAATAATTACACAGGAGAGCAATTAGCTCTTTCATTGATGTGGCAAATAAATTTACACAAGTTTCGGATTTATACAGGTCTGCTTTGAGTTTATCCGTATCTATTTTATCTTTCGTTGGAATGAATTTCAAACCATTCGATAGGATTGAATTTTGTGAGTCCGTCAGTTTACAATTAGTCGTCTTATCTAGGCACTTTGTAACTGCTCGATTATCCAACGTCTTGTTGATAGTGTTCATGTCCGTCGCAGCTATTTGACGATCTTCATCATGCGCGTTATCCTGCATGTCTGAGATGACACGACATTCAAACCAGTCTATGACCGGCGCTTTAACTACCCCAGGACGTCCATATGCTGCCTTATCTTCATCACACAGAATGTTGAAATGGTCATCCTTATTTATAAGCAGTAAAGTGTCATTATAATTTCCGCATGCCATACAGTTTGTGTTACCCATATTACAAGAAAAGTCCTGCCAATTAACTGGATTCAGATATTTAACTTTGATATTCAAATGTCGCTCCGCTGATACTGCGAGAATCTCAGCCTAGAAAAGTCCTGCCAATTAACTGGATTCAGAGATTTAACTTTGATATTCAAATGTCGCTCCGCTGGTACTTTATGATTATAATTTGTATTGGTTCACGGTGGCCATATTGGAAGACATTTCAAGTCTGTCACGTCTAGGATATCTTTGATAGTATACTTCCCTGTAAGTAGATGAAGTTCCCAACTCGAAATTGCATGCTTTACTCTGACTTTTCTGAACCGAAAGCGCAATAAACATTGAATTAAATACACAGGATAAACTCCACAATCGTAAGCGACTGAAAGCAAAATCGCTCAAAAAGTCACTTAAAGGTGGATTATCTCTTTGTAAACATGTATTATATAGTTACCGGGGTATGAAGGTGGATTATCTCTTTGTAAACATGTTTATATAGTTACCGGGGTATAAAATATTTGATCTGAATCGAAGACTACTGTCCGGAAATGCTTCTATCGATTAATATTAATTTTATTTCGAATATTTTCTGGTCTAAAAAGGTGTATTATTATCTCAAGCGTAAATATTCATCAATAAATTTAGGTGTCAAACTCTCATAGTTTGTTACTCGTCTTCAATGCTGGTTTTTCTGTCCAATGTTCGAGACACCTTGTCAGCTGTCAAGTCTGAATGAACATTAGCTTGCACTACGTGTCATGGCTGGGGCCACATTTCACCACAGCACAATTCATATGTACTTCAAATGATTGTTAACTTACATGCAGTGTTAAATTTTAACTGCGTTAGTGTTCATATTATATTAAATTAAAATGTTCTTCAAAATAAATCGCTCTTGAATCTATTTCATTATTCCACTGGCATCGGGTCAATTTCCCACATCGTAATAGTAATAATATGATCATATCTGGGATTATGGTTTATTAACGGCGCTCTGGAATGATTAACAGCCCTCGGGGCCTATAATGGCCCTCGACTTCGTCTCGGGCTGCTAATAGTCCCTTCCTCCCCCGGGCTGTTAATCATTCATGCCGGACCAGTAATAAACCATAACGCCTTAAAAAATCATGTTTTTTCATATTAGCAAGATTATAGTTTTTATAATTGTTTTTGTTAAAGATGGATTATCTCTAAATAGTTGCGTGGGTATAAAATAATAGATTTGAACTGAAGACCTATGTCCGGAAAAGCTTCTATCAATTAATATTGATTTTATTTCGAATATTAAATCGGGCCCATTTATGTTACTATTTTTAGAACCGACCATTCGGATGAGACCGTATTGCGATATATAGCACTGGGCTGTTCCTACGGCTACGCATCGAATGTCAAATGTCAAATGTCAAATGATTGGTTGTTTGTATTGTTTTTTTCCACAGATATAAGCGATAATGAGTATAATTAACGTTTATTTGTGACAAAATTGCACAATATAATTTCTGGTCTCTGTTAACAGTAACCACTATTGTTCGTTAGCTGAACAAACACACCTTTTTAGACCAGAAAATATTCGAAATAAAATTAATATTAATCGATAGAAGCATTTCCGGACAGGAGTCTTCGAATTCAAATCTAATATTTTATACCCCGGTAACTATACAATACATGTTTACAAAGAGATAATCCACCTTTAAATCATATATAGTTCCAAGTCATTTGTCATATCATTTCTTACCTCGCAGTCCAAGTTAGTAATTTCATTTGAATTGTCATAATATGTAGGGCATATTATATCCTTCTATAAGCATATATCACATTAATATGGTCTAAAAATATGCTTGTCTTTATTCAATGTTCTATGGAATATACTCACTTTTTACATCATTTAATATTCAATATTTGTTTTGTATTCCAGGTTGAAGAATATATCATTTAACAATATCAGCGTGTCTTCCATGCTCCCAACACGAAACATGTGATACAAGGAGACAATAAGACAGGAGACGATGTGGAACGACCGAGATCACAGTGAGCTAATCACGCGAGACGATGTGGAACGACCGAGATCACAGTGAGCTAATCACGCATGACAAGAACGATAGACCACACCAATGTAACGATTGTGATAAGTCGTTCCTTCATGCTTCCTCTCTCATGGTTCACAAAGAGGATCCATTCTGGTGTGCAGCATGTGGCAAAACCTTCACTCAGAATGGTCACCTAATCTCACACATGGTGGTCCACACGGGAGATAAACCATACAAGTGTGCTATTTGTGACGATGCATTCAGTTTCCAAGCTAAGCTGACTCGTCACACGATGAACCATACCGGTGAATATCCATTTAAATGTAATCTTTGTGATAAGGGGTTTATGCGAAAGCAAAACCTGAATGTACACACGATGATCCACACGGGAGAGACTCCGTATAAGTGTGACATTTGTCCGAAGGAATTTGGACACCAGCATCACCTAAATAGACACAAGAGGATCCACACGGGAGAAAAGCCTTATGAGTGCGATATTTGTCAGAAGGAATTCGCACAACGCTCTACTCTTAGTAAACACAAGAGGATCCACACGGGAGAAAAACCATATGAGTGTAATATGTGTGATAAGGTGTTTGCTCACAGTTATGCACTGAGTTTACACAAGAGGGCCCATACGGGGGAAAAACCGTATAAGTGTGATATCTGTCAGAAGGAATTCAGAGATATAAGTCACCTAATTAGACACAAGAGGATCCACACGGGAGAAAAGCCATATATGTGTGACATTTGTCCGAAGGAATTCGGACACCAGGATCACCTAAATAAACACACGATGATCCACACGGGAGAAAAGCCTTATAAGTGTGATATTTGCCAGAATGAGTTCGCAGACAAGGGATACCTAAATAGCCACATGAGGATCCACACGGGAGAAAAGCCTTATGAGTGCGATATTTGTCAAAATATATTCGCACAACGCTCTACTCTTAGTACACACAAGAGGACCCACACAGGAGAAAAACCATATACGTGTAACATGTGTGATAAGGTGTTTGCTCGAAATTTTACACTGAATTTACACAAGAGGATCCATACGGGAGAAAAGCCGTATAAATGTGATATCTGTCAGAAGGAATTCGCACAGCAGTCAAACCTTAGAGTACACAAGAGAATCCACACGGGTGACAAGCCTTATACGTGATATTTGTGACGATGTGTTTAGTTTCCAGTCTAACCTGACTCGCCATACGATGTGTTCAGTTTCCAGTCTAACCTGACTCGCCATACGATGAACCAGATACACCCTTAAAGTTACAAAAAAAATATATTTCGAAATAAATAATTCAATCACTCCAAATGTGTCTGATTCATATTAATCGTGGATTATCTCTTTGTAAACATGTGTTCTATAGTGACAGAGGTGTAAAATATTAGATCTAAATCGAAGAGTCCTGTCCGGAAATGCTGCTATAGATTAATATCCATGTTATTTCGAATATGTTCTGGTCTAAAAAGGTGTAGTTGTTTAGCAAACGAACAATAGTGGTTACTGTTAACAGATACCAGCAAGTTTATGGTGTAATTTTGTCACAAATAAACGTTAATTACACTCGTTGTCGCTTATAACTAAGGAATAAAACAATACAACCAATCAATTTGAGACATTTGGCGTTCGGTACGCATCCACGGGAACAGCCCAAGGCTCCCTATCGCTATATGGTATTACCAGAATTGTCAGTTCTAATAATAGACAAATAAACGGTCCCGATAAAATATTCGAAATAAAATCAATATTAATTGATAGAAGTCTTTTCGGACAGGGGTCTTCAGTTCATATTTATTATTTTATACCCACGCAACTATTTAAAATTTGTAATTTAAAGAAATAATCCATCTTTACTCGATTCTGAACTCCGTGCTGCAGTAAGACGAATAAACACTTGTCCGTACGTTACTCGATTATTGATGTATAGATTGAACCCCGTGTTGCAGTAAATTTAATGAACCCTTGTTCGTGTGTTACTCGATTATTGACGTATATATTGAACCCCCTGTTGCAGTAGGCCGAATGATCACTTATTCGTGCGTTAATTGTGATTTTTGGAATGTATGACGAATACAACACTCCAGACAAATTGAGGAATATTTGCCTCCTACTATTCAAACCATATATTTTCTCCAGCATAATAAAAAAAAGACCCAACTTTTATTGTATTTCAAGAATGTCTTAAGTATTATAAGACAGTAGAACAAGCCTCGCCAAAAAAATTTGCATCGAAAAAAGACATCCTTTTTCGTGATAGATGGAATATGATAGAAAATATCTTTGAGCAATAATAACATTATAACGTTATACAAATCTTTTTAGTCCTCTTCTTCACATATGTTTTCTGGCAAACGTCAGCATAGTTCCACGGCAATTCATACTCATAAATATAAATAAAAAGTATTGTATACAAGTCCACATACATGTATGTCACAAAACAAAACAAATAGGTTTAATACCTCCAATCGTTTATTTCGAGTAAACACTCATCACAGAACCATGTAAGGAAGAACTATATTATAGGACAGTATTTTTCTTCCTATGTTTATGTAATTTTCATTACCTTAAATATACTAAAAATTTACATACATTTATGTCATTACAGTTTTGTGAAAATCAATATTTTTTTATTCCAATAAAAATTATTTAAAAAAAAAAAATTCTTGACTGATAGACTGAACTCCGTATTGCAGTAGGCCGAATGAACACTTGTTCGTCCGTTATTCGATTCTTGACTCATAGACTGAACCCCGTGTTGCAGAAGGCCAAATGAACACTTCTTCTTGCGTTACTCGATTAGTGACGTATAGACTGAACTCCGTGTTGCAGTAAGCCGAATGAACACTTGTTCAGGTGTTACTCGATTCTTGACTGATGTACTGACTGACCCCCGTGTTGCAGTTGGTCGACTGAACATTTGTTCGTGCGTTATATAGTCGATTCTTGAATCACAGAACTGAACTGTACTCCGTGCTGCAGTAGGCCGAATGAGCACTTGTTCGTGCGTTATCCTATTCTTGACTTATAGACTGAAATATGGAAGCGTATTGGTGCCACATAAAAATAAAAAATTGGGTCCCAGTATGTCCTAATTAGGAGATAGTAAGTCCTAATTAGGAGATAGTAAGTCCTAATTAGGAGATAGTAACTCCTAATTAGGAGATAGTAAGTCCTAATTAGGAGATAGTGTCTCCTAATTAGGACTTAGTATCTCCTAATTAGGACTTAGTATCTCCTAATTAGGAGATATTATCTCCTAATTAGGACTTAGTATCTCCTAATTAGGACTTAGTATCTCATAATTAGGAGATATTATCTCATAATTAGGAGATATTATCTCATAATTAGGAGATAATATAGATATAAAGAACTCAACACTAGTTAGCGGTCATTTTCATTCCCATGCATCGCTCAGAGTCGCCGCCCAGAGAAAGGACGTGCCCTCTTTGAGTGACGGTTGATTTTTCTGTCGGGCTTGGCTGGACATGTATAGCTTAAAGGGGACTGTACACTAAATCCGACAATTTGTGTGACCATCTCCGTTTATACTCAACAGAGTTTATGCAACAAATGAATGAATTTGAGACATGTATTAGTGCAAAATACACTCGTGTGCTCTATGAACGAATAAAATAACATGGTAATTATAATGAAAATTTATTTATGACTCCAGCCGTTTATTAATTTCCATTATAATTGCCATGTTGTTTGCATCATTCGCAGAACACATGAGTGTACTTTGTAATAAACGGTTCGCGGTCATTTAGACCCTCTCACATAATTATTGTATTCATTCGTTTGCAATGGATGAAGCATTGCAACTCTACTTCAATTTGGGGCTGAGTTATAAATACATCGTCCAATGTTTGTCTAATTTGCACGGAATTTGCACATATCTCTACGTACTGTTAAGCTAAACTGAAAATGAAATGAAATTATTTTGGCATATAAACAGGTGTCATCAAATTATCTCTGGATAGTCACTGGTATATAGATATACTCTATGTCGTGGATTAACTATATGATACACTTATCTGGACCTGTAACATAACTTTGTCATATATATATAATAAAATGACAGCGGCGGATTGGGGTATGGGGTGGCTAACTCCGGTCCGGGATTCTCGAAAGGGCCCATAGGTCCTTTCCCTAACCCCTCATTTTAAGCCTTTAATTTTGAAAACAAGGGCGAAAGGCATGATAACGAACGGAGCGATGCGACCGTCAGCCGGGTGATCCGGAGATGAATCTGACCACGAACATGTTGAGTTCTTTATATGTGTGTAACATCTAACATCTAATTAGGAGATACTAAGTCCTAATTAGGAGATACTATCTCCTCATTAGGAGATACTATCTCCTAATTAGGAGATACTAAGTCCTAATTAGGAGATACTAAGTCCTAATTAGGAGATACTAAGTCCTAATTAGGAGATACTAAGTCCTAATTAGGAGATACTAAGTCCTAATTAGGAGATACTAAGTCCTAATTAGGAGATACTAAGTCCTAATTAGGAGATACTTTCTCCTAATTAGGACATAGCTATCTCCTAATTAGGAGTTACTATCTCCTAATTTGGACTTACGATCTCCTAATTAGGACTTAGTATCTCCTAATTGGGACATACTGGGACCCACATTTTTATTTTTATGTGGCCCCAATACGCTTCCATACTGAACAACGTGTTGCAATAGGTCTCTAATGAATACTTGTTCGTGCGTTACTTTATTCTTGACTGATAGATTGAAACCCGTATTTCATTAGGTAAAATGAACACCTTTTCTTGCGCGCGCTATTCGATTCTTGACTGACAGACTGAACCCCGTATTGCAGCTGTATGGCCGTATGAATAGTGTACGTATATACTGGTGGAAAATGATCTCTACGGGCGTTAGCCAGAGTAGAGATTCATAACATGATCTAACATGATCCAGTGTTACAACCAAATATAAATTGTGTTTGTCTTTATTCAATGCCACATGCATATGTAATATACGGTACTCACTTTTTACATAATTTAATATTCAATATTTGTTTTGTATTCCATGTTGAAAGAATGGATCCATATACAGAGTGTGATTTATCGTTCCTTCATGCTTCTGCGCTCACGCTTCGCATGAGGATCCATTCTGGTGTTAGGCCATACGCACATGAGGATCCACACGGGGGAAAGGCCTTATACATGTAAATGTGATATTTGTGACGATAATTTCAGTTTCAATTCGAACCTCGCCACACGATGAACCATATCCACTCTTAAAACTAAGTGTTTGTTACAAACAAACAAATTGTTCGAAATAAACAATCCAATCACTCCAAATGTGGATGTTTTTTTCAAAATAATTGTATTGGTTGATTTGAGTAATATTGGCTTGTTTGTTTTGAACAATATATCTATCAGAAATAAACATTTAATTGAAAGATATAATTAACATTTTAGACCAAACAATGTATTGTTCAAACCCAATAACTCAAATTAACAAAAATACATTTGTTTATTTTGAAGAAAACATGAATTGGACACATATGGATGGATGCATTAAATTGTTTGTTTTAAACATTTTTTTTTTTAATTTGTTGCAAAAAAATAGTTTTCAATACCTTACTCATATATACCTTACTCAAATATTTATCGCGCACACATCAGTGCAGTAATTTAAAATTGAGCAAAATATATTTTGACACGAAGAATTTAGTTAACAAATGGGGGGGGGGGGGGGGAATGAATTGGTTTGTAGCCTATATATGCAAACAAAATGTATGCACTAAGTGGGTCATGACATTTCCTATGTCGGCTGCATATCAATAGTCGTTGATGTCATTTAGGCACAACATGTAAATTGGTGTGATCGCCATCACCTTTGAAAAATATTATTATTGAGCCTTATTCGCGCAAATTTAAAACTGAGCAAAAAATAATAATGTGCGAATTTAAAGGTACTCAATCCGATCAGAGGGTCCTATATTACTATTTCTTTGGCTTTGGGGGGGGGGTATTTGATTCGAGTCGAGAAACCTCAGAGTTATTAGATATTGATTTTTGAAATGTGTAATTTTCTCGAGATGTAAACTAATAATTGCCCAAAACTTCGTAATTTTCTCTAGATGTGTACACCAGAAACACTATTAAAACAGACGAGGATGGATAACTCTAAAATCAAGAGGTAATAATAACGCAATTTTGACTGTAAACATCCTTTTGACGGCGTGTTCTGGGACAGAAAAAATAGAAATAACAAAACTTCAAATATCGATATCTGATCACCCTGAGCGTTTATTGGTAGGTTCCTCGACTCGAATCAATTATTTTTTACCCCCAAAAGCCAAAGAAATAGTAATATAGGACCTTCTGGTCGGATTGAGTACCTTTAATTAGAAGCAAGGTATTAGCCAAATAATACTTATGTCGACACCATATCCAGTAACTGAATGACATTGCCACAAGACATAACAATTACACATAACATTTTGTATGGAGGTTTAGAATGGAAAACTTTTAACTTGACCTATGAAGACTCTCTAAATCTCTGTATTTAGTAAAATTATGGACTAATTGAACCGTACAGGGCATATACTGCTCAAGTGCTGTCAACAATTTCCATATGGTAAACGTAATTTCCCTATGCATGTGAGGCTACAAGATTAATGACACATTGGAGGAGACAGATGAAACTTTGCATAAATGTGTTTATAGGTACATCTGGGAAATGCTGCAAATAGTGTTTCTGTCATTTGCAGAATGCGGTCCCCAGGGGTGAATTTAGTGAGGCTATCGCCACATAGAGCTAGTGTCACCAAATTCACCCTCGAGTATGTATCTTATCTGCAATTTAGGGAAAGTGAAGGGGGAAAGTAACAAAAACAATGTGAGATTATAGCTACTTCCCAGAAGATGAGACATAAGCAGAATGAGGTCCAAAGAGGGTGAGTTTGGTTATGTAGCCCGCCGTGTGGACTCGCCGTGCGGAATAGCGTCGCTAAATTCCACCCTCTGGGGACCTCATTCCTCAAATGACAGACACAATATTTGCAGGCTTGCATATAAGTATAATTTATTGAGGAAAACATCTTTGATTAATACTAAGTTACTAACCAGACTCAACTGCTGTGAAAAGCAACACAGCTTTAAAAAGTTTTAATTTTCAACATATATTCAAACTTCCACCTAAGTGATAAGCATTGCAAATGGCTTAAATATTACAAGACAATAGAGCAAGCCTCGCCAACAAATTTTTTTTTTTAAAGACATTCTTTTTCATGATAGATGGAATATGATAGAAAATATTTTTTGAACAATAATATCATGGTTACAAAAACCTTCTTGGTCTTCTGTTTCACATATATTTTCTGGCAAAATTCGGCACAGTTCCGCGGTATTTCGTACATAGAGTATCTCATATGAGTTTATATTTTGGACGGAATTTATCAACCGAGTTCACTAAATTCGATTTGAGCCTAGGTTTACCAAGGCTCAAATCGAACACAGTGTAGGAACTGTTACATCGGAGGCCGTTCTATCGCCGGTATTGTGATGGTTCTTGTCTGATTTGTTACGGTTCCTGGTGATTGAAAATAATCATTTTTGTGACAAAATCACGCATAATTATAGCTATCTTGAATATATTAAACTTTCCTGAATGAACAGAGGCTGCAGAAGTGTCGTGTTATCAAAACCTGAACTCCAGACCACAATTAACTCGGTATTAGCGAGTTAACGCGTAAATATCAACATGCTATCACTGAAAATCAAGCCACGTGGACGCAATTTCTTTGTTTTTCGTGGCGTATAAAATATGAAACGCATTCTGAAGACAAACACTGACTATAAAGTATACCCGTGTTATTCTTTTGTAAAATAGCTGAGAAAGTATCCCGATAGGGGTTGATAATTGGGAGCTGTGACCTCGTAATCAACACGGGTGCGTGTTACGGTTCTATTTCAAACCAATCATGGCTGTGACGGTTCTGTATATGAGATTTATCACAGGAGTTCATCTCTTCTAACATCCTTGTAACTTGTCAGATTTCACTCTAGGACAAGCCCTTGGCAAATCAGAGAGGGAGACTCGTGGCAGGTCGCACTGAGTTGTTGTCAGTGATGGACATTTGTTGCATTGTGTCTGTCTTACATGCGTATTGTTTTTACCCACTCCACTGTCGTCAAACAATAAAAGTAAAAAGCAGACATCAGTAGATAACCATCATCCCACATGATAACAGGTCTTTAATACATTGTGTTCTGTCAAATTATAGCTTAATATAACAAAACAATAACATCGGTCACCTTTAAACTTTGATATCGAGTAGATACTCATCGCACAACCATGTGAGGAAGAATTGTATTATATGACAGTATTTTCTTTAGATCTCATGTAATCTATTCTGAAAATGATCATGAATTTGATGTCACTACAATTTTGTGATGTATTAATATATGTTTTTTATTTCAATAAACATTATTTAAACAACAAAAGATATTTTAAACATTAAAGATGGATTATCTCTTTAAATAACAAATTTTAAAGATGGATTATCTCTTTGTAAACATGTATTATATAGTTACCGGGGTATAAAATATTAGACTTGAATCGAAGACTCATGTCCGGAAATGCTTCTATCGATTAATATTAATTTTATTTCGAATATTTTCTGGTCTAAAAAGGTGTGTTTGTTCAGCTAACGAACAATACTGGTTACTGTTAACAGAGACCAAAAAGTTTATTGTGTAATTTTGTCACAAATAAACGTTAATTATACTCATTATCGCTTATATATGTGGAACAAAACAATACAAACAATCAATCTGGGACATTTGACTTTCGGTGCGTAGCCATAGGAACAGCACAGTACTCTATATCGCAGTATGGTGTCATCCGAATGGTCTATTCTAAAAATAGTAACATAAACGATCCCGATTTAATATTCGAAATAAAATCAATATTAATTGATAGAAGCTTTTCCGGACAGGGGTCTTCAGTTCATATCTATTATTTTATACCCACTCGACTATTTAAAATTTGTTATTTAAAGAGATAATCCATCTTTAATCGATAGAAGCATTTCCGGGCAGGAGTCTTCGATTCAAATCTAATATTTTATACCCCGGTAACTATATAATACATGTTTACAAAGAGATAATCCACCTTTAAAAATACCACCAGATTCTTCTAATTCATTTATGGTTGTAAGTTTCGTCGTTTTGAAATTTCTAAAATAATTTTCGATTGCAAACAACTAACTGCGACTTTGCGTGCGCATGTAGTGTGTTTTCTGTCCTTTCGTGCGTTTACTTTGGTCATCAAGTCACCATTAATTTTGACACCATTCGCGCATTTACTTTGGTCATCAAGTCACCATTAATTTTCACACCTTTCGCGCGTTTACTTTGGTCATCAAGTCACCATTAATTTTCACACCTTTCGCGCGTTTACTTTGGTCATCAAGTCACCATTAATTTTCACACCTTTCGCGCATTTACTTTATCATCAAGTCACCATTAATTTTGACACCTTTCGCGCGTTTACTTTGGTCATCAAGTCACCATTAATTTTGACACCTTTCGCGCATTTACTTTGGTCATCAAGTCACCATTAATTTTCACACCTTTCGCGCGTTTACTTTGGTCATCAAGTCACCATTAATTTTGACATCTTTCGCGCGTTTACTTTGGTCATGAAGTCACCATTAATTTTGACACCTTTCGCGCGTTTACTTTGGTCATCAAGTCACCATTAATTTTGACACCTTTCGCGCGTTTACTTTTGTCATCAAGCCACCATTAATATTGACACCTTTCGCGCGTACACTTTGGTCATCAAGTCAGCATTAATTTTGACACCTTTCGCGCGTTTACTTTGGTCATCAAGTCACCATTAATTCTGACACCTTTCGCGCGTTTACTTTGGTCATCCAGTCACCATTAATTTTCACACCTTTTGTGCGTTTACTTTGGTCATCAAGTCAGCATTAATTTTGACACCTTTTGCGCATTTACTTTGGTCATCAAGTCACCATTATGTTTGACACCTTTCGCGCATTTATTTTGGTCATCAAGTCACCATTAATTTTGACACCTTTCGCGCGTTTACTTTGGTCATCAAGTCAGCATTAATTTTAACGCATTCCGCGCGTTTACTTTGGTCATCAAGTCATCATTAATTTTGACACCTATCGCGCGTTTACTTTGGTCATCAAGTCTCCATTAATTTTGACACCATTCGCGCGTTTACTTTGTCATCAAGTCACCATAAATTTTGACACCTTTTACGCGTTTACTTTGGTCATCAAGTCACCATTAATTTTGACACCTTTCGCGCGTTTACTTTGGTCATCAAGTCACCGTTAATTTTGACACCTTTCGCGCGTTTACTTTGGTCTTCAAGTAATCATTAATTTTGACACCTTTCGTGCGTTTACTTTGGTCATCAAGTCAGCATTAATTTTAACGCCTTCCGCGCGTTTACTTTGGTCATCAAGTCATCATTAATTTTGACACCTATCGCGCGTTTACTTTGGTCATCAAGTCACCATTAATTTTGACACCGTTCGCGCGTTTACTTTGTCATCAAGTCACCATAAATTTTGACACCTTTTACGCGTTTACTTTGGTCATCAAGTCACCATTAATTTTGACACCTTTCGCACGTTTACTTTGGTCATCAAGTCACCGTTAATTTTGACACCTTTCGCGCGTTTACTTTGGTCTTCAAGTAAGCATTAATTTTGACACCTTTCGTGCGTTTACTTTGGTCATCAAGTCAGTATTAATTTTGACACCTTTCGTGCGTTTACTTTGGTCACCAAGTCAGCATTAATTTTGACACCTTTCGCTTGTTTATTAACTTAACTAGGCTTTTCACATCGACACCTTTCGCTCATTTGTTAACTCAACTTGACATTTCACACTTCCAATTACATATGAACCCATAACACTCTATATAAACTCAGTAACACGGAAACCACATATGTCACAACCGAGTCAGCAGCACTCACAGGAACATCTCATCGAGTCAACAGCACTCTTTATCGGAAAGTCTTTCTCCTTAAGGAGAACTTATAAAATTAACTCTAAGAGTAAAATCGCTTACTTAAAGAGTAAACTTTCATAAAATTGCTTAACAAAGTGTAAAACTTTACAAAATTGCTAAAAGTCAGATATGGCCAGTAAACAAACATCCGCTTCGCAGTTCCCTTCTCAGGGCGCCGAGTCAGGTGAACTTATTGCCTTCCTGAAAGAAGAGAACAAATTGCTCAAGAAAAAGATCGACGGTCTAGAAACACAACTTGCTGGGTTCAAAGCCTCTATCGACAAGATGGCCGACCGCTTACCCGAAAAGCAACCCACAGCAGAGAAATCTTCCAGCAAAAAAAGAGAAAAAGACCGAGAAAAACATAAAGAAACCTGAGAAAAACACCACGACACCTGCCACATCATCAGCTCCAGTTCCAGATTTCGCCGCAAAATTACCCTCAGCAACCTCTGTACCGTCAGCAACTCCAGTACCCTCCATACCACCAGCAACTCCAGTACCCATCGTTCAAAAAAACCACGAAGACCACATCGAAGTTGAAATGACAGACGCTGCAGCAGACATCACCGACGAAGAATTCGCCACCGTCTTCAAAAACAAAAGAAGACGGAAAGAAAGCATGATGATTCCAGATCCTATCAGCCCAATCAGCACGCCAGCCAAAAAGATACGAACGCACACTGAACATAAACAACAACCTAGCCCAACAAAAGGAACCGGACGACCGACTATCAGCCACTCCAACAAACGAAGAGACATTATAATAGCCGAAAACCTAACGAACGAAATGAAGCAGAGTCCATACTTACTACACAGAACAATAACGACACGCTACCCCATCCGAACATCTACAACCAGAGCCGGCACACTTCTAATTTATCCACAGAACGAAGAAACAAAACAATATCTACTGACCAAAGCTAAAGACCTACCCGCCTTCAAGGACAAGAAAGTAACATTCCGCCTAACCAACGGCAGCAATCGCCTGACCAAACCTGCAACCCATAAAGCCGTCATCTGTGGTATACCACCATCTGTCACGGAAGACGAAATCAAAGAAGACATCGGCAGTAAATATACAGTTCAACGCCTAACAAGCTCCCACGATCAACAACCAACATGGAAAGTCAAAATAACTTGCGACGATAATGAATCAAAACAACAGATAACGAACGGCGTTAGACTCGGCTCAAACATGAATAGATTCAAAGCCGTCGACTACAAAGAACAGCCCCACGTGACACAAT
This sequence comes from Siphonodentalium dalli, assembly GCA_032622095.1. Taxonomy (NCBI): domain Eukaryota; kingdom Metazoa; phylum Mollusca; class Scaphopoda; order Gadilida; family Siphonodentaliidae; genus Siphonodentalium; species Siphonodentalium dalli. The sequence goes on along the minus strand of CP136063.1, from coordinate 47,463,360 downwards.
GCTACAAATGTCAGAAGTTTAATCACACGGCCGAATTATGCAAGAGCAACGACACAATCTGCAAAAATTGCGCGGGAAATCACAAGCACCAAGACTGTACCAGTAACATAAAAAGATGCGCGAACTGCGACAGTGATCACCACTCAGCATACAAGGGATGCACAGTTTTCAAAACTGAAGTGACATCAAAAGAAACACAAAAGCTCACATACGCAGCAGCTACAAGCAAACCAGCCGACATCACTTGCAGCTGTAATAACATCGACCATTGTCAGCGCCCTATCTGACAAACAAAGAGATCCACGAAATACAAATGCCAGCGTATGTCAATACGTCGAACATGCTGTCAACACCATATACAAAACTCAACTCACAAAAGAAACCATCCAACAGTTCACATACAACACAGCCACCGCAGACACGCCCAACACACAATCCGATTGTAACACCTACAATGACTGACACGACCAAACAGACTACAACAACACACCCCACACACAACTTGCCAGACACATCACAACACACACAAAAACCCTCTTTCCACCTACTCCACGTTAACATAAACGGACTATCGGCAAAACGCCAAATTCTTCAAGAGTACATCACCGACCAACAACCAGACGTTATCGCCATCAACGAAACCAAACTCAACGACAACAGCAGGGTTAGCTTCACCAACTACAAAATCGCCCGCCGTGACCGTAACGTCTACGGTGGTGGGGTCGCTCTCCTCATCCATAAAGACCTGAAACACGCCATGCTCAACACCGACGACCTAGATGAAGAAACACTGGCAGTAGAAGTCACCATTCGCAATGCAAAAACTGCCATCGTCGCCACATACAACCTGCCAAACACAGACCTCAGCAATGCCTCCTTCAAACACTTCACATCAACCCACCGCCACTGCATCTTCATCGGAGACTACAACGCGAAGCACACCTACTACGGCTGTAAAGATACCAACAGAAACGGTGACCGAATGATCAACATCATCGAAGATCTTGATCTACTCATACTAAACAACATAGACGAACCAACACATCACCACGCGGCGACCAACAAATGGGACATCCTAGACCTAGCCATCGCCACTCCATCCATCGCAACTAAAGGAATCATGTGCTATATTGGCGACGACGTCTCCAGCGACCACCTACCCGTACACATAAGATCCAGCAATGCCTCAACCGACCGCCACCCGAAAACCCTCCGCCGCAACCTAAATAAAGCCGACTGGGACAGTTTCCGACAACAACTCACCAACAGCATAGACAACTCACCCATCACATCAACCAGCGACATTGACGCGACATGCCAGCACCTATCCCAAACCCTCGAATCAGCCCTAGATACAGCATGCCCGAAACAACAAGTCAACACCACAGCATGGCGAGTCTCCCCCGAAACTCTGAAAATGATCCGACTTAAACGCAAGCTAAGAAGACTCCAGCAGAAAAACCCAAACGACATGTACTACCGAAATCTTTACAACAACATGAACAGACAAGTCAAAGCGGCAGTCAAAAAAGAAAAACAAGCATCCTGGCAGCGGTCGACAACCGAACTCGGCGATAAAAGAATGAACAGAAACTTCTGGAGTACCTTCAAATCCCTTACCGGCACAGGAAAAAACAACAACAGCACAAAAACAACCTTCAAAAAATCCACAACACCCACCAAGGCCCAGCCTACGACGACGCCTTCAAAGCAACTGTAGAAAACCACATCAAAGACAACCCCGACCTCTTCAAACCACTTCCAAGTACCACCAACGACCACGACGACGTCTTCCCCGTAGCATCTCCAATCACACAAGACGAAATCGCATCTAACCTAAAGAAGGGAAAAGGCAACTCTGCATCAGGCAACGACAGCATCACATACTCCATCCTACGACAAGCCCCTCCAGCCTTCTTCGCCAGACTACTCCTTCTATTCAACGCCTGCCTGACCATTGGATATTTCCCAACAGCATGGAAAACCGCCGTCGGTATCATTATACCCAAGCCAGACAAAGACCGCGCCATTCCCAACAACTATCGACCCATCAGCCTCCTCCAATGTACCGGGAAACTATTCGAAAGAATTATCAGCAGCCGACTACGAGAGCACCTTGAATCCTCCGACTTCTTCAACCCGTGGCAGCGCGGCTACCGACAAGGCAAAGAAGGCGTGGAACACATCATACGACTAGCTGAAGACGCCCGACTATCCCTTGGCAAAAACTGGTTAACAGCTGCAGTATTCCTTGACGTTGAGAAGGCCTTTGATTCCGTATGGCACGACGGCCTAAGATACAAGTTCAGCCAGCTCAACATCGCCCGCAAATACACACGTCAACTCAGCGTCCGCATCAACAACGACACATCCAGCCCAGTATTCCTACGCGCCGGAACCCCACGAGGATCAGTACTCAGCCCACTCCTCTTCCTGATATACGCCAATGACATACCCACCAACCCAAGAAACAACATAGAAATCTAACAATTCGCCGACGACCTAGGACTCTGGACAACACACAAAAACCCCAGGATCCTACAAAAACGATTACAAAAGACCCTCGACGACTTATCAACATGGTGCTCTAGATGGAGAATAAAACTCAACGCCAAGAAAACCCAACTCATCATATTCCACCAGAGAAAAACAACACAGACTATCAACATCAAGATAGACAACGAGACCGTTCAACCATCCAACCAAGCCATCCTACTAGGAATCACCCTTGACCAACGAAAAAGAACAAACCTGCTAAGTTGTCTCAGAGGTACCAACTGAGGAACCAACAGCCAGACCATCATCAACCTCTTCAAACTATACGTCCGCCCAGTAATGGAGTATGGCGCACCCATCATAGCAGCAGCCTCCAACAGCTCAATCGAAACCCTGCAGAAAGTCCAAAACAAAGCTCTCCGCATCGCTCTACATCAGCAATCTTCACACCAATCCAAGCCCTCCACGACGCAGCAGACATACCTCCGATGAAACAACGACTAACCGACCTCAGAAACCAGACCCTCGCCAGAATTGACAACAGCCCACTCGTCCAAGAAACCAGCTGCTCTCCACCAAAAAGACCAAGTCCATCCTAGAAATCGACAACACCGACAGACCCATCTAGATCCCATACAACCGTCAACCAAGCCAACCAACAGCCAAATCACCAGCCAGCCAATAACCTCACCAGCAAACGCCAATACAGCCCCAACCACTCCAGCACTTCGTCAGCCACACCACCAACCAAGCATCCAAGACGCATCAGCCTTAAAGCCAGCCAACCAACAGCCACACCAACCAGACATCCAACCTAAACCCAAGCCTCACATCCCAACAGCCTCGACTCCTCCACCACGCTTCCACCGCTTTGCCTCCAAATACAACAGCCTCAACAATCGATTTTCATCGAAAAATTAAAGAAAGGGTGAAGGGAACTGCACAATGAGTTCCGACCATCCTACCCGGCCTGCGGCCGGAAACTACACAACAACCAACCACATATGTGCTTTTAACGTACCGGGTTAAACCGACACGGTCCTCTTCAGGACACTCTGCCGGCCGTAACCCGGTAGCTGGAGACCGCCAGCTACCTGTGGACGTAGGAGCGAAAAAAAGGAGGCAGAAAAGCAAGAAGACCCCCTCCCGCAAAAGAAGAGATGCAGACATGAAGGCCACGTGGAAACAGGGGAAAGCTGAGAGACACCCAGCTCCCCCCACTCGGCCTCAACCAGACGATACCACCACCAGAAGCAGAGACGCCGATGTCACCCAGGATACATCTGCTATCGTCACCGAGGTCAACGGAGACAGGAACACGGATATCACCACCGACGCTCCTGCCGCTGACTTCGAGGTAGAGATGGACACATTCACACCTGCGACACCAACACATACCAGTGTCCTCCATCTCCACCACCAGCAACAGCAACATCAGCAGAAAATCCACCACTTCCAGATGCTGAACGTAAAGAGATGTTTATCAGGCTCGGTGATACTGATGGAGAATTACAAAGAATCTGCGAAAAGATGGAAGCTTACGAAGCTAACAATGACTCCAAACAAGAAAAGAAAGAACCAACCGTTAGGAGAAAAAAGAAAAAAGAAAAAGACATCTAGATCGCTTCTTGCTGAGGGGGCATGAAAGTCAACAACGCTCTTCAGCGACAACACAGCATCCAACAAGCGGGTTGTAGGGGACGGATACTGCCCTTCTAAATCCTCCCGGAAATCATCACAAACTCCAAATCATCAACCACATACATGTCTGGCAGCGAGTCGAGCGGGACAGTCATAATTGCTTTGTCTGTCTGCTGTTCCTCCTGTCAGACGTTAGTACGAGTGAGTTGTGTGGATTGTGACCTTCGGGGAGCAGTCACCCTCGTGTCTAGCGCCAGTGAGATGGTTTGGGATTAGGCTTAGGAAGTATTATGGACTTAATCCCCGACGCCGCGTTGGTTGCAGTGCAAAGTAGTCGGGTAGTGGACATTGCTAGCTGGTCTCTCCAGTCTAGCAGGAGCTACCTGACCCTTTGCTTGGAGTTCCGGACTGAAGATGCTTGTACCCAGAGATCTAAAGACCGGGACGTCAACGCTAAAGTCACCCGCTGCACAATGAAGAAGACGAATGGTCCAACGAAAAAGAAGACGCCTTCCAGAAGAAGAAGGGACGCTGCCAGACTGGCGAAGTGGAAGGGGATGGGGGTGACCGTTGATCTGCCGGTCACCCCTCCCCGCGTCGTCCAGCCGTCCAGTGTCGCAGCCGGCAGGTCGTAGTTGTCTGAGGGACGCCCAGATGACCCGGCCTGCATGGAGACCGACGACATAGTTCCAGCTAGCAGGGACTCCGTGGATCTGCCGGATGTCCCTGCTGCCGTCGTCAAGGCTTGCGGAGTAAGGGAGCAGGATACCACCCCTGCTGTTCCTGCCGCCAGCTTCGACGTGGACTTGGACAGCTTGCCACCACGGACACCGGAGTACCATCTTATCCCGGTGTCCCCCATCTCCACCAGTGACAACAACAACATGGTGAACACCACCACCAGCTCTGCCGCCTCCATTGAAGAAATCCGCCAATGGGCTAATGACATCAGAGAACAGTCAAGAAAAGAGACTGAAGAAGCGTGTGCGACAGCAGAGAGAGAGCAATGGCATTATCAACAACTTCAACAACATCTAACGAAAGAAAGAAAAAAAAGGCAAAGAAAAAGAATCGTTAAAATATGCCTAGACCATTTTTCATCCTTCATCCTCATGTTAATAGTTACATTATATACATGATCATTACATCATTTCATAAGTGGGTTGTAGGGGAGGGGCTACGCCCCTTCCAAATCCTCCCTGGGCGCACCCCCAACACCCCTAATAATAATAAAATAATAAACCACATAAATGTGCAACTGGAATCCATGCATTCACTAAACAGGACATTGTGCACAACTCGAAACAATATATTTACATATCAACGCACAAAACTCACACAGGATAATCAAGGTAAGTCTTCTCCGTCTGTCCTGGTTCTGAATTGGGTGGAGCTTTTCTTCTTGTTTTGGTGGCATGCACCTCATGCATAGTAGGCAAACACCTACTCCTACTGTGTATGGGCATATATCAATATCACATACTCAAAAAACGCTCTTCAGTGGAGCTATCGCATACAAACGTGAGTTGCAGGAGAGGACCGACGGCCCTTTCATATCATCCCGGGTATCATCCCAAACTCCAAACTTGTAAACCACATACATGTGGGGTGTAGGGCCTACGCAGTAAACCACATAAACATGGGGTGTATGGCCTATGCACTAAACCACATACATGTGAGGTGTATGGCCTACGCAGTGAACCACATACATGTGGGGTGTAGGGCCTACGTAGTAAGGTTGATTCTCATTGTATCCATAATTTGGCTGTACATAGAACTACATATGGACAGGTATGCCGTAGTAATATTGATTCGTGTTCCACCCATGAATAAGTTGGCAGTACAGAGAAGTGTGTAATATATTGAGAGATACATGCATGCCGTAGTTTTGATTCAAGTGATATCCATAAATCAGAAACTATCTAAAATATTATTAATGTGGGGAAACTGGACTTTGGAACAGTGTAACTAGTAACCACACCGGCAATAGTCTACATGGTGATAGACATTTCCGACGCACTTGGATGTGTGCTATTGCCACATACCGGAAATTTTGCGTTTATATGCGTCGCCGATGAGCTGGGGTTTTTGTTTATTGTATTCCAAATAGCGTTTTGTTGCCAAAATACCGGGCCGCGGGCCGATATATCCCACAGTTGTTGGAAATTATTATCAAACTCCAATAAATACGCAAACCATTACTTTACTATTATTATTAAAGTAATGGTATGGGTACTTAGCTGCGGATTTTGATAAAATCTTCCAACAAATGTGTATAGACCCTACGGCGCTACCATTGATTCTATACATCAGTAGTAGCGCCTGATTGAGCCCACTGACCTATTAAAGGTGGATTATCTCTTTATAAACATGTTTGATATAGTCACCGGGGTATAAAATATTAGTAGCGACAACAGTGTTCCGGCCATTTCCGGTTTCTCAATCTGTGAATGAAGAAAACGTGTCTTTTTGCAGAGCTCAAAAGTTATATAAATTCAATAATTATTGGATAAACCACTTACTTTTCTGTTTAAAATAGGTAAATGGACAATCGGAGTGTGCACCAGACAATTGTAATCGAGTTTCAGGTGAAATGTTGTCAACTGTAAGTGAAATAAATTCCGTTTGACTTTTGTTGTGTGGCCACCATTTAGATGTCGATAAATGACCCCATCGAACTTTGCTTTGATTTTGTAATAAGTTATACGTTAAAATTTTAGAATACAAATAAATGACAATGCACAATAAATATTGGCATTAATGTTGGACAAGGTTGAAATCCATGTTATTATTTTTTTGAAGGTAATAATCGTCTGAAAAAGTTGTCTATTTTCGTGCATAAAAAAGTTAAAGGAATCATCAGTAACTTCCAGTAACTCACGTGCCATGTTATTGGTAATCCAATTGGCTATGGAATGCATATTTTTATTTTTATTTTTGGCTAGAATTTGCATTGTGTTTTGACTTAGTAAATACCACTACCCAACAAGAATCAACGTTATTTACATTGTGCGGCAATGGTATGGAGGGAACAGTATGAGAAGTTCTACCAACATGACTATGATTTAAGTTCTCTAGCCACAGTAGTATTCTTCAATGTGCATTAACTGCCTAAATTATCAATTTGATTGATTATAATGATCTGGCTTGCGCCTCTAGGGGATGTTCTGCCCAATTTTTTAATTTGATTGGCTACGGGTGGTGTTAAGGATCTGACAAGCGCCTCCAGCGGAAGTTCTGCCCAAATTCTCGGGAAACAACAATGCTAGTACATATAGTAGGCCTACACGTGTTGGCGACAACAGAAGTCTGGTCAGGCCTGTCACTGAACAAACTTGTAATTTTTGTAGCGATTTAAAGAGTATAAAAAAAGTATTAAATAAAGCGTTGAACAAGCAACACATCGGGATGTGAACCAGACAATTGTAATTAAGTTTGAGGTGCAATTTTGTCAAAGATAATATATTGAAACAAATTTAGTTTAATTTAATAGTGTTGTGGTGGCTGTCATTTTGACGAATGACCATAACAAATAATGATTTTATTATGTATATAACCATTTAAACATTAAATAATTAAAATGTTTGGGAATAATAAGTAACAGTGCACAATGAACATTGATATTAATCATAGACATGGCCAAATTCCAAGCTTACATTTTTTTGTATGTAATAATCATCTGAATAGATAGCCTATTTTCATGCAAAAAAAAATGAACAAATGTTCAATAACTTTCATGCCATGTAATTGGTAATCCAATTCGCTATGGAGTACATAACTTTATTTTTGTAGGCATTTTAATCGCGTTATGACTTAGTTAATGCCGATGTCCATCAAAAATCAATGCTGTTGACATTCTGCTCATATCCTTCCCAAAGACATTAACATTTGCCTCACACAAGAGAACATAATATATTGTGAGCAACCTTTTAGGTTAGACAACTTCCTGTTTAGATTGTTTGAGCATGTTCATGTAAATCTGCGGGTAAAAAGAAAGCCCAAGATTGAGGTACTACATGATTTAGGTACAACATACACATCAACTCAAATGTTAGTCAATTTTCATTTATGAAAAGAAAGTATGTGGTATTTTCTTAAAACTATTCTAGCAAATACTCATTGATGAGTAGTGACCCCTAAGGGAATGCTCAGATAATATTCAAGTTTAACAAATCAAATGATAGGTTGTAATTGTTGAACTTATTATCTGAACATTTCCCTAAAATGTACTTTTATTTGTGTTATACTTGCATCTGTCGTCTGCTTATTTTTTCCTGAAAACCCACCTTATTTTTTCCTGAAAACCCACCAAATGATTATAGACTATTCCAATGCACTTTTATAACTGAGTGGGAACTTCCATTTAGTACATGTGAAAATGGTTAATCGATAATAACTGGAGTCTATCATGTCCTTTAATACTACCGGTGCTGTAAAACTCAACTTCTCAAGATCACCTTATATGTATTCATCCGACGCCAGTTTTATTTATTGTAGTCTTGATGCTTGGGCACATGAAGTTGCATTACAGGATAGTTTTGTATTCTGTAATAAAAATTAACCCTAGGTCTTGCCCAATATCTGTTACTTGTATACCTGGCGATTGTCTTCGTTGTTGTCTCATGTCAATCAACCTCCGGGTTAAATTTAACCAAATGTGCTGATGATTTCTCAGGCATATACAAGTTTTCAACCAATCATTCTACATTTATTAGTGTTATTGCTGGAAACCAAATATATAACATACAATCTTCACATATCCTACCGGTAACTGAAAATAGACAATTGATGTTACAAGCTTTTTGTCCCTTGATACACCTCCACGACCAACAGACTAATGTAGGAGAGATAGTACTACACTGAATTATGAGTGGAAAGCACATTAGCAGTGTCCACAGACATTATTTGGCAACTTCTGGGTGACATAATGAGTTGACAGAATTTTTTTTTCGAAGTCCGAATAAAAAAAATGGCAAAAAAACAATATTCATATTCTATATGATGGTAGATGTCTCTGGCTTTGAAAAACATTGAAAATTTGATCGCCACTTGATTTTTTTCAAAAACTTGTGTCATCGCTAATATTAGATCTGAATCGAAGACTCCTGCCCAGAAATGCTTCTATCGATTAATATTAATTTTATTTCGAATATTTTCTAGTCTAAAAAGGTGTGTTTGTTCAGCTAACGAAGTATAGTGGTTACTGTTAACAGAGACCAGAAATTGTACAATTTTGTCACAAATAAACGTTAATTATACTCATTATCGCTTATATCTGTGGAACAAAACAATACTAGCAATAAATCTGGGACATTTGACTTTCGATGCGTAGCAATAGGAACAACCCAGTGCCGTACAGGTGTGATAATGTTCTATTTAGTATCAGGAGGGAGAAATCACGTTACAACGTATTCTTAAATAATATAAGTTTACACAAGATCTTTAAAATGTTACCTGCCTAACTTTCGTAGGATTATATAAAATGGCTGCCAAACTGGCGGGCATAAAAGATCATTTGTCGGATTGAATAACAAATGAACTTCAACCGGACATCAACACTTTTGTAACGTGACTCAACTTTGACCCTCGTTATAGTAAACTGTCTTTAGTTGCTGCACATGTTATCACGTACATGTAGAACAAAAATCGATCAATCATGTCGATAAAATTATTCACATTTCGTTACAAAGAAACGCAATGAAATGAAATGTATCGCGCGTATTTGGTGTATAATATGAAAGACTGTCTAACCAAGCACATGCTAATAACACTGAGTTGTATCAGAGCAGAGTGGGAATCTGATTGGCCGCTCCCCCAAAACATCGTGTAGGAAATGATTACTCTTTTCTTCGCAGCTGGAAACACTCAATGCGCCAGGTATACACTATATAACGCGAGGTCAATGGAATAACTACCGGGTTGTGTATATAAGCCATTCATGAGGGTGAGCACACTATGCACTACATCAGTGGCGGTTTAATTGTATTTATACTGTATTCATTCATGATTCGGTATTCCAGACAGAGAGGACGGACGCATCACAACCATTCTCAATCATGACTTCAGCTGGACAATGGATTCATCTATAATCCCCGCTGAAGTCAAGCTTGTGCTGAGCTCACCCGACTTGGATCACTGCCTGACATGGAGTATACACCGGTCAGGCAGCCATGTTGATTTGTTTCTGACGTACCGGGTTAAACCGACACCGTCCTAATGAGGAACCTCTGCCGGCCATAACCCGGTAGCTGGAGAGCGCTAGCTACCTGTGGACGAAAGGGCGAAGGAAAGGAGGCGGCAAGCAAGAAGACCCCCTCCCGCAAAAGAAGAAACAGACAGGAAGGCCAAGTGGAAACATGGGAGAGCTGAGAGACGCCAAGCTCCCCCACTCGGCCTCAACCCGACGATACCACCACCAGAAGCAGAGACGCCGATGTCACCCCGGTTGTCTCTGCTATCGTCACCGATGTCAACGGAGACAGGAACGCGGATATCACCCCGACGCTTCTGCCGCTGACTTCGAGGTAGAGATGGATACATTTACACATGCGACACCGGAGTACCAACGCATACCGGTGTTTTCCATCTCCACCACCAGCAACAACAAACAGCAACGTCAGAAGCATAACCACAACTTCCTGGACGGATGCTGAATTAAAAGATACGATTCAACGTTTCGGTGATCCTGATGGATCACTACAAAGACACCACGACAACGAAAAATAAAGTATAAAAAAATACGAAAGAACAATGGCGGCAGTAGCAGCACATTTAGCGAAATCAGCAGCAACAACAACACCACCAACCGATATGGAAAAAAAGAAACCAAAAAATAAAAAATCAAGGTTTAGATCACTTCCTGCTGCGGGGCATGAAAGTCAAGAACGCTCTTCGGCAACAACACAGCATCCAACAATCGGGTTGTAGGGGAGGGCATAATGCCCTACCAAATCTTCCCGGGAATCATCCCAAACTCCAAACCTACTATTTATACTGACATGGCCATTGAGACAACTTGCACGTGTTATGGTCATAGGCGCTCATGCATAATCGATATCACGCTAAAATCAGAGAGTGTTCGTTCATTTGGGCATAGTTTACATAAATACAATTGTCGGATAAACGACTTGGATTGTATTCGAGTGAGTGGTGTGAACACACTCAGATGTGTCGTAAAGAAGCAAAGTGGACAAGGCTGATAGAGACTCATTAAAACTGGAGCCGGGTATTGACCCACTGGATCCGAATAATGAGGAGTCTGAACAAATGACTACCAATTCCTCTGTCGTTGTGGATACGACATAGCGAAAATGTAGGCGTGAACTAATGATGATTTTCTTAAAATAGTGGCCGTCCAGTTTTCATAGTACAAATAGCCGGAACGTGAAAACAATTTCAACATTCAGTAAGCACATACACATTGGCAACGCAAACCATTTTGATGTATAAGTTATTTCTACCTTGGGCCTTGAGACCAACTAATAGCACGGGCGCGTAACAATTGATGACATCATCAGGTCGGGCACAGGTGCCAAATGAGCTAAATAGCTCATTTGAGCTCACATAGCTAAATCTAGCTAAATATTTAATGTTAATTAAGTCCATTTCCTCAGTTCATCGTGTGCATCGCATTGCGAATTTATTTCTACTAGACCAACCTAGTGTTGACCTTCACAAATACATCGTTAGTCCAAGTCTTCTTGTACTAAAACCAGCTAAGATATTGGGATGGCGATGCTGGTGTTTAGTCCAAGACCGCCCTATGTGCTCGCTTATGACACGGCTTAAGCGTTAGTGACCCGCTCAAATAAAACCACAATTATATGAAATAAAATATCACAATTGCGACAATAAACGGATATATTCCGCAGAAGACATGCTATTTTATCTGAAACCCACATCAGTTGTGAATTTAAAACGGTGATTTAATGCGAAAAGAGACATTTTACCTCAATGTTTACAATTTTTAAATAATATGCGAACTCGGTTGACCTCGCGAACTGTGTTCGGCATTTTCCGTTGAAAATATTCCGTAGATTTTGGACAACAACGCAAATTACGATGAATTCTCCATTGTAATCGTAATTATGTGTGTCAATAAATAAAATAATAAATAGATTAATTAAACATTGGAGATATAAATGTAATACACTAAATAAATTACGAGAATTACAAAATTTTGAACCTTAAGTTTGAAAAGTCCCACTAAAACGGAAGAACTATATTTCGAAACTGTGTGATTCGGTTCTCCGATTATTTTATCAACACAGATGTCAAAATGTACATCACACGCATGGCAAGTCAGACACAAGAGTTCTAATTTGCTCCAATTTTGACAAGTTGCTTGCGAAAATTGTCAAAAAAACTACCGTTCTGATCCTCCATTATGTCATTAAGTTTTTAGTGCGGGAATTGTTCTGAAAGCACATAGAAAACTGGACTTTCGGGCGATCGGTTTTCGCCATTTTTGTTCGGAAAACCCGCGCTATATATAGAAACGGAAAGTAGAATTCCCAGAACAAACAGCGGATTATGCCGAACTTATTCGGACCACTTCGGCTTTCGGTTAAAACGTAAACAAACAGAGAAACAAATCGATGTTTGCGGCAATCAACCGGAATATTCTATGTGTAATTTAACATTAAAGTTAGATTATTATACACCATTATGACCATAAGATGTAAGCCTTTCCGATGAATATAGCATCATGTATTGATTTGCTAGGTAAATCGAGTACAATACACCACAAATTCCCGCCACAGATCGTGGGCGTAACTCGTGTCATAAGCGAGCATATAGGGCGGTCTTGGACTAAACACCAGCATCGCCATCCCAATATCTTAGCTGGTTTTAGTACAAGAAGACTTGGACTAATACATTGTGTGCTCATCTACTCACAACAGTCTTGATATTTTTTACGTGACATTTGCTTAAGGATTTATCCATATGTTTTCATTAAAATTCGTGAGGGAAATCCTGTTTCTGTTGAATAAATGAATAAGGTCATATTTATCAAGACGTTTGATCTCAGATCGACTCAAATAAGGATATACTCTTATCGTCCTACAGGTTACGCGCGTAGCAGCCCAAACGTCGTTAGTTGTGACAGATGACATCGATATATTTGTAATGTTGCTCCATTATTTTTACCACTGATTTATCCGACCAGATATGGTTGTCGCACCCACAAAAGGACGAGTAACAATCGCCAATCAATTGCTGAAAGCTCGCATATGTCAGCAACGCATGGACTTACAGGGTGTATATGACAATTTACTGCACTTAACATTCTCAAAGTTTGAAATCACACTCCGAGGTATTATCTGTAACAATCGACGGAGTTGTAGATGACGCTAGTCCTGTTCTTTTTGAGCATTAAGGACAACTAAATTGCCAATCAGCCAGAGGCTCGACGGGAAATATGGTCAAACAAAGTTTGCAGAGCCAAAACTGTATTATCTACCTCAACCGACGAAGCGTTAATTGAAAGTACTAAACGCGCTCACTTACAAGTATGTGTATGGAGACATGTACTTGACGATGTACACTCTGAGCTCAATCTATCTTATTACGACTGGTTGAGAGATGGCGGGTTATTCGTATTGATTGTCGCCACTGGTTCCGGAGACCATATTAAAGTTCCTGGTATGTCGATGTGCATCATATGCTCATATGCCCCGTCCATGGCCAAACGTTGTGTGTGTAGACATGGGGATTTAACTTATACGACGTTATGTTTGTGTGAGGAGAGCAGTAGGTTATGAACGTGCTGACACATCGACTTTGAGAGGAAGATACTGATGACATACACTAACATTTCTAGGTACATTAATTCTTTAATTTAGCAATGTTGACTTGCAAAATTATGCCAATATAATTCATTTGTTTCTCTCCTAATAACATGTTGTTGCAAAATAACGAGAAAACGTTATATATCGGTAGCACTGTTTTGATAGTCCTGCAACAATTATGGGTAAAATTGGAGCGGCCATTTTGGCAGCCATCTCGATTATTTGTCACTGATTTTGTCCAGTTCATTTAATTGGTCACTTTATATCATAATACAGGTATTATATCACATCATTAATGTAAACAAATATTGTTATTGATACGGAATTGCCACTGACAGGGTCGAGATATACAAACAATTTTAGGAATTTTGATACTCAGCGGCCATCTTGAATAAAAAAAAGTTCCCCAAAGGTTACACATCCACATCAACCGGGATATCAATAAAGACACCCCCGTGATACATTATCAACAAAGATAAAAAATTTAACAGAGAATTTTGGGTCACACCCCAGTTCTGCTGGACTATAATTTGTATAATTGTTTTTGTTAAATCCTATATAGAACCAAGTCATTTGTCGTATCATATCATCCCCCAGTCCAAGTTGGAATTGTCATAATATAGTATATCCTTATAGATATATATATCACATACATATGGACTAAAATGTGTTTGTCTTTATTCAATATTACATGCATGTGGAATATACTCATTTTTTACACCATTTATTATTTAATATTTGTTTTTGTATTCCAGGTTGAAAGAATATATCATTTAACAACATCAGCGTGTCTTCCATTCTCCCAACACGAAACATGTGATACAGGAAGACAGCAAGAAGGAGACGATGTGGAAAACCGAGATCAAAGTGAGCTAATCACGCACGGCAAGAACGATAGACCACATCAATGTAACGATTGTGATAAGTCGTTCCTTCATGCTACCTCTCTCGTGGTTTACAAGAGGGTCCATTCTGGTGTTAGACCATACGAGTGTGCAGAGTGTGGCAAAACCTTCACTCAGAATGGTCATCTAAACTCACACATGATGGTCCACACGGGAGATAAACCATATAAGTGTGATATTTGTGACGATTGATTCAGTTTCCAGTCTATGCTGAATCGTCACACGATAGTCCACACGGGGGAAAGGCCATATAAGTGTGACGGTTGTGACGATGCATTCAGTCTCCAGTCTACGCTGAATCGTCACATGATGTAACATGCCGGGGAATATAAATGTAATCTTTGTGATAAGGAATTTGCTCGAAAAGATAGTCTTAATGTACGCATGAGTATCCACACGAGAGAGTCTCCGTATATGTGTGAATTGTGTCAGAAGGAGTTCGGAGACGGGAGTCACCTAAATAGACACAAGAGGATCCACACGGGAGAAAAGCCTCATGAGTGTGATGTTTGCCAGAAGGAGTTCGGAGATAATTATTGTCTAAACAGACACATGAGGATCCACACGGGAGAAAAGCCGTATAAGTGTGAATATTGTCATAAGGAGTTCGGAGATAATTCTTGTCTAAATAGACACAAGAGGATCCACACAGGAGAAAGGCCGTATAAGTGTGATATCTGTGAGAAGGAATTACATACCGGTCACATTTTAAAGAACACAAGACAATCCACACGGGTAACAAACCTTATAAGCGTGATATTTGTCCGAAGGAATTCGCGCGACACCATAGTCTAACTGAACACTAGAGGATCCACACGGGAGAGGCGCCGTATAAATGTGATATTTGTCCGAAGGAATTCGGAAGAAAGTATACTCTAGTACAACACAAGAGGGCCCATACAGGAGAAAACTCGTATAAGTGTGATTTGTGTCTGAAGTAATTCGGGCGAAATTCTCAGCTAAGTCGACACAAGAGGATCCACACTGGAGAAAAACCATATAAGTGTGACATATGTCAAAGGGAATTCGGAAGCAGGTCTAATCTAGTACAACACAAGAGGATCCACGCGGGAGACACGCCATATATAAGTGTGGCATTTGTCAGAAAGAATTCAGCCAACTCTCTAGTCTAAGTAAACACAAGGGGACCCACACTGGGATTCGTACAGCAGTCAAACTTTAAAGGGATAATGTTGTTGTTGGTTTCTATAGTCTCCGAGTCGGAGAATAAGGTAACAATTTTCCATTATTTGAATGTCTGTTGAGTACGAAGTAGTGTTACGGATGGCAAATTTACCGGAATGCAAAAATACAAATTGTCGTTGTCGAGTAATATTTGTACAGTTTTCAACCAAATGAATCAAATAAAAGTTATATTATATGCATACTAGTCCCATATAATCATTTCAGTTATTGTATCGTCGCTAGTCGGTGAGTGGCTTGAGTGTTCTCCCCGTATCATCATAATATGATCGCACGTAACACATAGTGGAGCAACCACACAAATACATCAAACTGTCACAACATTTTCAATCTATACACGTAGTTTCCAACTGTTGCTGTGTCACGGTGTGGGATTTCAAAATGTTGAATCTTTTCACCAAAGTTGGAGGAGCGGATTCCGCGGAACACTAAAGTACAACCAGCCTGCCACCACATCTCTCGTTAAAGCAACTCATACATCTCCATTCCAAACTAAACCTAGCAATTTCCCACGTTTATCTATGACAAATATAAATGACTACATGAGCGCATTATCCCAAAATATCACTGGGCAAATCTTTCGCACGAACAGTTTCATGGGCTCTTGTCAATAGAAAACATCCCTCGTTTGGATCCAGTCTGTATTTTTTCTAGAAAATGGTCTTTAGAGACGTCTCTTATTGCATTTAAGTGTATACATTGTGGAAGGCAGCTGAATTAGCTCATGCAGGTCAAAAATTCAAACTGATAGTCAAAAGGACATTTGAAAACATGACGAAGAATACAATCTTATATATACACACTAGGTCAAAAGAAGAACAAACAAAAAAGGAACAATGAAAACCAAACAAACAAACAACACGTTTGTAGGGAGGGATCCAGGATCCCATATTTATGGTGTGCATATTGTATATAAAAAGTTGTATATGTGTTATGCGTGTTACTCATTAATTTGTGTCGTAATAAAGCTTTGATTTGCGTACTGGTGACTAAAAGACTTATCAAAGTCAAATATACATTATATAGCCTACGCTGTTTCCTAACTTCTAACAAAAGCGATTATACGCTGATAGAGCCTCTATTTATGTCCCTTGGCTTATGAGCAGTTTATCGCTCTTTAGCTATATGGGCCTGACACACTATACCGTTATTTAGTACCAAACGCTAAAGAGTGATATACCACTCTTCATCATTATGGGTCTGATACGCTTAAGAACGGTAGGCTATACCGCTCTTTAGCGGTTGGTACCAAGGAACGATATGGGCCTACCGCTCTTCAGTGCTGGCACTAAAGAACGGTATACTGCTATTCAGTGACAACCGTCAAAGAACGGGACACAGGAGTGGTGTATATCGGTATATACCAATATTTAGCTATACATGGTCCTGGCACGATAAAGAACGGTCTTACATTATCATCCGTAGGGGAGAGCGGGGCATGTTGGAACGTTTTTTATTCAATCACACATACAGGGAAATGTGAGCATGGGCCCCTTCATTTTTTCAACTTTTATTATAAAGTATATCAACGACTTGAAATATGGTATATCATTATGTAAGATCCATTTCGCTTTTACATGGAAAAAGTCGACAATAAAATTGTTCCAACATGCCCCGGGTTGTTTGAAACCAGGGGCAAATTGGAACATCGACCGGGGTAAGTCAGAACACTGATCATATAAGGAACACAATATGAAATCGATGTATAATAGAGGTAAAATCACTAATATATTCCAAGAACTATATTGAATTGCTAGTATGAAACACAATAGCTAAGTCTGGTAAATAAAGTATGTTCCAGAAATCGTCACCATTGGAAAACGCAACACATTCAATGAAAACGTCATTTCACATACAGGCGGGACGTAGCAAGGCAAAATTTGGAAGGGGTTCTAGTGCTATCGATACAAACCTCCCCATTTGCCACAAAAATAATTATTCATCACCGAAAACGTATTGAAATCATATTTAGGATATGGTTGCAAGCAACTGAGATGCATTCATCCATAATTCCATCTGATTTTTTCAATAATGGTTAGTTATACTTGCTCAATGCATAATTTTGATGTTGTTTTCCCGTGGGTCGCACAATAGGGTGTTCCAACATGCCCCAAACGTGGAAAATGGTATAATGGTACACGATCTTGGAAAGACACTAATTAATCGGCAATTTTTTTTTATTTATGACTGAAATGAAATGAAACTGGATCAACTGACATAATTTACACCCTTTACGTCTCGGAATTTTATCTTGAACATTGATGAAACCTGAAAATCGAAAAACTTACTTGATACCCCCCAAAAACGATTTTTTTGCATATCTCTTACACCATTCCGAGAATAGTCAGAATTTCTTTGTGTTCTTTGTGCACACAAGAGTGTTTTCCACAAATGAGTGGCAAATAAGTGGCAAATGTAGATGCTGTTTTGTTTTCTAACAAGAGAGGTGGGGTGTTTCAGTATACCCCACGTTCCAACATGCCCCGGTCTCCCCTACTGCTCGATCTCCGACTACAAAGAGCCGTATACCGCTCCTTAGCCCTCATCGCTAAAGAGCGGCATACCGTTTTTGAGCCCTCAGTGCTAAAGCCACTCGTATATATAATTGCGTCTATAGTCTAGTGATGTGAAATCAGTGTTTCCGGTTGAGACCAAATGTGTCTGGATTCTGGCCCACAACGCCAAATGACGTAATGGACCATGTCATGACGTCTTCGCTGGTTTTCGTTCACCTACCAACGAAATTGGTCAAAATGAAACTAATCTATAGGCCTAAATCACATAGGAATTGTTCAGAAAAACTTAAGTTGGTATTTTCATAACCATCCCGTTGGTCCACTTCCGATTCTGTGATTTCACCATTTCTTTTGGGATATTATTGTTCCCAGGATGCTATGCGAAAGCGGAGCGGAAGTCACGTGATTTTTAACCCATTTTTGTGCGTCGTTTTTCATCGCGTCGAAATTCTGTTTCATGGTATTGTAAAAAATTAATGCCGTCATTCACGCCTAAACTTGAAAAGCAACAGTTGTGGTTGCTAATATGATAGCACATGACACGTAGTGGAGCAACCACACAAATACATCAAACTATCACAACAATTTCCATCTATATACGTAGTTTCCATATGTTGCTGTGTCAGTCATGGAATTTCAAAATGTTGAATACTTTCACCAAAGTTGGAGGGGCGGATTCAGCGGAACACTACAGTACAACCATCCTGCCACCACGTATCTCGTTAAAACAACTCATACACATCCATGCCAAACTAAAGCTAGCAACTTCCCACGTTTATATATATATGACAAATATAAATGTAAATGTTAACATGGGCGCTATATCCCAAAATATCACTGGGGAAATCTTTCGCGCGAACAGTTTCATGCGCTAGCTAGCTAGCTCTTGTCAATAGAAAACATCTCTCGTTTGAATCCAGTCTGTATTGTTCTAGAAAATGATCTTTAGAGAAGTCTCTTAATTACATTTAAGTGTATATATTGTGGAAGGCAGCTGAATTAGCTCATTGCATGGTCAAAAATTCAAACTGATAGTCAAAATGACATTTGAAAACATGATGAAGAATATAATCTTATATGCACTCACTGGTTTTAAAAGAAGAACAAACAAAAAAGGAACAATGAAAACCAAACAAACAAACAGCACGTTTGTAGGGAGGGATCCCATATTTATTGTGTGCATATTGTATACTAGCAGGGTTACCCGGCGTTGCCCAGGTTAATGTATGCTGTGGATATTTGTTGGGAATAGAGAATGCTCTTGCTTAAAGTGTTATACGTTTTCTCATAAATTGTATATTCAAATAGCATCACAACACATGATTATTACAGACATGGAATATAAGTAGTGGCTCACCTTGTCAATTGTCATTCTGTTTATCTAATCGCGATTAATCCGTTCCACCAATAATGAAGTATTTATTTATTTACAACTGCGTATACATTAGACGTTATAATATGATACATGAACATCATAAACACATTAGTTCGATAAAAGATGATAATTGGGTTTTACATATTGAGATGTATCAATCAATCTAGTGGGTTGAACTAAGATCTCGATGACACCTGGCTATCATATCTCCACGAAGATACAGATGTTTCAAAGAAATTCCCAGGTGCTCATCTGTTCATGGTGCTATATATTGGCTAAATATTCTTAGTTTAAACGAAATGTTGCTTCACACATATATCAGCTACATGTGCCAGGCACAGAGCGAGATTTTGAGTTGTTTATGTCAGTCGATGAGTCTGTTCTAAAACCCTTGTCAGATGTCAGTATTGGTAGGATCCTGAAAAGTCTTGTGATACTAACTGCATTTTCTTGTATATCAGAAGAAACTATATTTGACTGCACACTGTGACCACTATTTTTTAACAGGCCTTCCATGTCTGTTGACAAATTGTAACTTTTTGTGGAAACTGTATTGAATGGAACACACTAAATTTTGTTATTATATATATGCAATCCTCTGACGGTTCGAGGTCTCTCAGTTTGCACGAATATATGTATCTCTTCAATAGAATGATACATATACGTTTAATGCTTCTTCTAGTTATCTCTTTTTGCTAGCTCATTGTGTGAATGCCTTGATTGCCATTCCCATATAAATATGACTGTTAAGAAGATATAATTGTTCAAGTGACTTATGTGGGTCACCATATGTCGGGATTGTGAAATGTGAACGCCCAACTACTTAAAATGATATGGAGATGGCCTGGTGACTGTACATATCTTATATGTGGATATCGGCGAATAGCAAGAATTATCAATGATAGTGCATATCCGCTCTCCATCCGTGACGCAAACGACACCAAATGTGATTTAATACATGGTATATCATTAGAGAAAAAAGTGTATGAATTTGGTGGAATTTGGTTTATTAAATCAATTGTTGATGCAACGCTGACTCGAACAACACCATATTGGGAAGATGATTATGTATTTGTTTGGTGGAAATCAGCGACAAAACTATTTCACCATATTTTTTTTAGTTTCCCATCCCACCAACAGCGTCATTTTAGAAAATTTTAACCCGCACCATTATCTTCCTTGTTAAAAATTACCCCTCTTAGAACGCCTTGGTGCCATTCGATTGTACCGCGAGAAGTTATATATAGAACGCACACAGACAGACAAAAAGACAGACAGACAGCACGCTTTTATTTCTTGTATCATTTGAGAAGAACGTGTCTGAATTTGATGGTAATTGGTACTAATAATATTTTGTATCAGTTTTGGTGACCCTCCCGTCCCTATTTCGGACTCAAGCTACACACACTAAGACTCATTAGAGATTAGAGATGCATATATATGAAATTGATGAAAATTGGCGAGTATACAAATTCGTATCAAAATTAAGGTCCCCATATATCTCACCCATAGGGCACCAATTTGGTGTATCTAAACCACACGATAAGATTCCTCGTATCACGGAGAAGAATATGTATCAATCTGGTGGAAATCGGCACTAAACATATAGATATTTTTTTTTTGTGTCCCTCTCATCTCTATACGCCACTGACTCGAATGGCCCCACTTGTGACATCCTAAAACCACACGATTACACTCCTGATATCATGGAGATGATTGTTTATAAGTTTGGTGATAATCGGCGACTAAACAATTTTTTTTATCAAATTTGGTGCCAATCCCTCCCCTCCCCATCTCTCACACAAACAGCACCACTATGGCGTATTTAAGTCACGATTAGATTCCTCGTATCATGGATAAGAACGTGTATCAATTTGGTGGAAATTGGCGCTAAAAAAATTGTGCATCAATTTTGGTGCCCCTGTCCCTTTCAATGCAACCCTGACTCGAATGAGGCCACATTTGACAGATAAAAGCCACACCATTAGTCTCCTCATACCATGGGGGTGATTTTGTATAAGTGTGGTGGCAATCGGCGATTTATTATCAAAATTAGTGCCCACCCCCTCACAATCTCTCATCCAAAAACAACAATTTGGCGTTGTTAAATCGCACAATTAGATTTCTTGTATCATGAAGAAGAATATATATAAATTTGGTGGAAATCGGCGCTAAAATTAGTTTTATCAATTTTGGTGCCCCTCTCCCCTTCCGTTCATCCCTGGCTCAAACGACGCCACTTTTGACAAATTTAAACCACACCGTTGATTTTTCATATCATGGGGATGATTATATGTAAGTTTCGTGGCAATCGGCGAGAGAAAAAAAATCTGCCCCCCCCCCCCCCTTCCGGGCACCCCTGACGCGAACGGCGCGACTTTTGCCATATTTAAACCACGCCATTATATTCCTCATATTATGGGGATGATTATATATAAGTTTGGTGGCAATCGGCGACAAATTTTTTTTCTGCCCCTCCCCCTTTTCTGCCCCTGACAACAACGGCGTCACTTTAGAAAATTCTAACCCCGACCATATCTTTCTCGTAAAAAGCTACCCCTAGTAGACCCCTTTGGCATCATCTAGATGGTCCCCTGTGAATTTCTATAGAACACAGACAGACAGACAGACAGACAGACAGACAGACATTCGCAAATATAGATATAGATAAAATGTCCTTTGGCCATTTTGTATATATAATTGCGTTTAGTCTAGTGATGTGAAATCGGTGTTTCCGGTAAAGACCAAATGTGTCTGGATTCTGGCCCACAAAACCAACTAACGTAAATGACGTCATGGACCTTGTCATGACGTCTTCGTTGGTTTTCGGTCAGCTAACCAACGAAAATGGTCAAAATGAAACTAATTCATAAGCCTACATAACATAGGAATTGTTCAGAAAAACTGAAGTTGCTAATTTCATAACCATCCCACTTGGTCCACTTCCGATTCCGTGATTTCACAATTTGATATTATTGTTCCCAGGATGCTATGCAAAAGCGGGGCGGAAGTCACGTGATATTTCTTGTCCGGATTTTCATCGCGTCGAAATTCTGTTTCATGGTATTGTAAAAATTAATGACGTCATTCACGCCTAAACTTGAAAAGCAACACAGCGCCTGCGGCGCTGTGGTGATTGCTAATATTTTAAGCGATCGTGTGTGCGATCGGTTTAACAATCCAGTATCCCTCAATTAATATGATTACGGAAATTCGTAATTTAATATACGCCATTTTATGGCTTCAGTCATAAATTCAATTTATATCAAATTATTAACTTTTAAATTATTAAATTTTAAGATAGCCTATTAACCTGAGCGTTTACAGAATACATCTTCGACTCAAATTAATTATGTTTCTATATAGTATCGATATTAGATCGTTGTTGTCACCGGAAATTTAATGAAAATGGCGTACAGTATCCCTTTAAAGAACACGAGAATCCACACCGGTGACAAGCCTTATAGGCTAAGTGATATTTGTCCGAAGGAATTCGCGCGACACCCCATGCAGTGTAACTAAACACAAGAGGGTGCACATGGGGGAGACGCCGTATAAATGTGATCCATGTATTTGTCAGATGGAGTTCGCAGACAAGACTTGTCTAACTTGTCTAACTAGACACAAGAGGATCCATACAGGAGAAAACTCGTATAAGTGTCATTTGTGCCTGAAGGAATTCGGACGAAATTCTCACATAAGTCGACACATGATTATCCACACTGAAGAAAAGCCATATAAGTGTGACATATGTCAAAAGCAATTCGGAAGAAAGTATAATCTAGTACAACACAAGAGGATCCACACGGGAGAATAGCCATATAAGTGTGACGCATGTCAAAAGGAATTCTGAAGCAAGTATAGTCTAGTACAACACAAGAGGATCCACACGGGAGAAAATATTCGTTTAGACGTAATGTAATTCTCGTGGTTTACTAAAATTGAATGGACGCCTGGGATCCACACGGAAGGAAAGACAATTCGACAAAAGATAATATTTTACAGCGGTTTGGCTCAAAATTACCATGTTCTATATTTACGTAAATGTACATATGCCTGCTACGTGTTTAAACGTTCCCATTGTGATGTTGTGCAATAACATTTAGTGTATTGTATCTTGTCACGTCTTTGTGTTAATCAAAAATGCTATAATTTTAGTCCATGACTAATGGACTGAACCCCGTGTTGAAGTAGGCCGAATGAACACTTGTATGGGGCACCGTTCTTCTATTAAATACCAAGTGTGTGATATCAATAACTCATTTTGTGATATCACAAAATGAATATATGATATAACAAAATCGAAGATATAATATCATAAAATTGTAAGCATTTAGTGATGTCATAAATTCGATTTTATTATATCATATATTGAGTTTGTGATATCACTTATTCAACTTTGGATATCATATACTCTTGTTGTGATATCAATAATTCGGATTAAAAGACTATTCAATGATATCTCTAAACGTAAATGCGCTTAGTGATATAATAAAATATTATTATCATCAAATGAATTTATGATATCACAAAATCGAATTTTTGATATCATTAAATGTTTCTATTTTGTGATGCATATTCGATTGTATGATATCTTAAATTCATTTCCTGATATCACTAATTCGAATCAGTTATATCATATAATTTTGTGATATCACTAATTCACCGACTCACGGACGCCGTTCTTATATTTGTTACATAGTGATATCAATAATTCATTGTATGATATCACTAAATACATATATGATATCACAACATCGAATATATGATATAATTAAATGTTTTATGATATCACAAAATGTTTTAAGTTATCACAAATACCAATTTGTATTTAGTTGTATCAATAATGTGAATGGTGATATCAATAATTCGATTTTATGATATCATAAAATGATTTAATGATTTTACTTTAAACATATTTTATTCGTATATAAATATACCAAAGGGATCGGGGCACAAGTTATTTCAACTTAGGTAGTCCCTCTCCCGTACAAAATTGACAATACATTGTTATAAGATGACAAAGGCGATAACAGAAACGTTTGTACATGGTGAGAAAACAATTTGAATTTGCATTATGTCGAATAACATCTTTCAGCGTATGTTTATGGATTACCAATTAGAACGAGCATAAATATGTGCATATCTATATCTATTGTGATATTTAAGGAAGATGTAAATATAGATTGCAAGGCTATGTATGTATCAAACATTTGACTGTAATGTTAAGCTAAATTTGTATAGTAGGTAATTTGGCGATTCGCCAGATGACGCCCTTGACAGTTACGCTGGAAGAAATTATCGATGTGAATACAAATGGTACATGGATGTGGCAATCCGAATGAGGGAGGGGTGTCTAGCAATGTTTGTAATTGGTGTATATTGAGCGATTTGCGGTTGACATTGGATTGTGGCTATATGTCAACGCAGCCAGACGTTCATGAATCGAAGCGTTTTGTCGCAGCAATATACTGTTGCACTATTTGGAAAAACCTTATATTTTCCGGAATTGAGATGTACGATATTCCGAAAAGAAACTGATCGATGTCGGTTATAATGAAGCGTTCGCGGTTTAACTTATCGTCAAGTTCCAACCGTTCATTTTGATATAAAGGGCACATAAAAAAGAAATGGTATGCATCTTCCAAAGGGTTCCCACAACTACAAACAGGACTTTCGGCTATGTAGTTTTGATACATATCAGCACGAAGATCACTGCACCCGTTTCGAATTCGGGAATGTATCATATTATATCGTCTGAGACCTGAATAGAAATGAGGGCTCACGGGGTTTGGGGGTTGGTATACGAGTCGTAAATTGAATTTGAAGTCAGAGAAAGGGACAACGTCGCTCATTTCAGTTGGGATTTTGTTCCAATCAGCTATCGCCGAGGGCAAAAAGGACTTTTTGTAGTGCTCAGTGTGGCATCGGTAAGAATAGAATTTTCCCGGGCGTCTGAAATTATAACTTGAGACCTGGCTAGCTCTGGGTGGGAGGATGGTAGATAGGTAATTTGGCGATTCATTTTTCACTATTTTGTAAATCACTTCAAGCTTGCCCATATAAAAATGTACCTGGGTAAATCCACCCAGGTTTTTTGGGCCGAAACCCAGGTAAAATCTATCTACCAAGACATCCACCAACCATCAAGACCCCGCGAAACCTGGGTTTTTACCATGATTTACCCACCTGAAACTGGATAAAAACCCTGGTATTGATAAACCTGGGTGTAATTACCCAGGTAACCACACCCAGGTGTACCCTACCTGGGTGTTTCCCACCCAGGTGTACCCTGGTGTTTCCCACCTGGGTGTTTCCCCACCCAGGTGTACCATGGTGTTATTCACCCAGGTTTACCCTGATGTTTCCTACCTGGGTGTTTCCCACCCAGGTTACCTTGGTGTTATTCACCCAGGTGTACCCTGGTGTTTCCTACCTGGGTGTTTCCCACCCAGGTTACCTTGGTGTTATTCACCCAGGTGTACCCTGGTGTTTCCTACCTGGGTGTTCCCACCTAGGTGTACCTTGGTGTTATTCACCCAGGTGTACCCTGATGTTTCCTACCTGGGTGTTCCCCACCCAGGTGTACCTTGATGTTTCCAACCCAGGTGTACCTTGGTGTTTTCTTACGCCGGTGTACCTTGGTGTTTTCTTACCCAGGTGGATTTCCCATTGAGATGCACCTGGGTTAGAAAACCCCAAGGTACACCCAGGTAAGGAAACACCAAGGTACACCTGGGCAGGAAAACACCAAGGTACACCTGGGTAAGAAAACACCAAGGTACACCTGGGTAAGAAAACACCAAGGTACAACTGGGTGGGAAACACCGAGGTACACATGGGTAGGAAACACCAAGGAACACCTGGGTGAATAACACCAAGGTACACCTGGGTGGGGATACCAAAGTGAAATGATGAGGATGGCAATGAAGTAGATTTTGATGGGATGCAGGGGTATTGTTATCAATGGAGTTGTTTTAGTACAATAGAACATTAAGGAAACTGATTGTGCAGCAATACAAGTTTATTCAAGGACAACAAACTAACTAAAGATAAAATACATGTATAGAAACACATGTAATATATAAATATTTAAACTCATTAAACTGCATGGGTTAAAACTTACTGACAACAAGAGTTGGGTTAAAATTTTGAATAAAAAACACTTGCAAAGTCCCTCTTCATACATGTATATGGTATGTTAGGCAAGTTACATGTACATGTAGTTGCAATGTATACCGGTACATGACATACCGGTGGACACATAAATCATTATTTTAGTTCCAATGTCATTTACCAGAATACATGTACATGTTGTACCTTGCAACTACATCTACAGTGAGGTAGTTTTGTCTCATTTAAACTTTCTAAATGGGTTTCTCCCTTTGAATGACATAAACTAATGTGAGTATACACATGAGCTGTGGTGTGAAATACACACCAAATTTTTTTTTCTTAGTCTGAGGACATGTTTCCTGTCATTATCTTACTGCTTACAAATATAGATTTGTAATAATGTGCTGTAATGCTCCAGAAATAGTCATATTTTGTCCTGGTTCATAAGAACATATTATTTCTTAGTGTTAGAAGGACATGTTGTCTGTTATTATTTGACTCATAAACCCCCAAATGTACATGTAAACAGAACATTTGGGAAAGAGACACACCATCTTTATCCTTTTTTATATCAGTACTCAGTAGCAATATTGATCAGATAGCAAAATATGCTATAAATAGATTTCAGATGGTAGAGATTAAACAATCACATTAATTGCACCAACTCGAAACAGTTAACATACCCTGTAGAATACAGACTATGATCAAGGAAGGTGTCACACACACCCCCACCCCACTTTGGTATGCGATATTCAAGCCATTTTCAGGTGGTATGCTATATACATGTACATACCCAATGTTATCTGGTACTAGGATTTCACACGGCAATATAACCGGCATTCACGATTCAGCAAAAAGGCTAGTATGCAGATATAATAGCAGAAAATTATACAAATTTTGAGTATTTTCCAGCTTAAACAGACCCAAGTGATATATTTTTATCTAATTCAGTCTAATGGCTCTTGATATATTGATGTTTTGGATACTATTTCAGCAAATGTGAGAAAAAGTGGCTTCATTGGGGCATCAGCTTGTCTGAAAAATATATCAAGGTCCCCTAAATCCGATACTACATTTCAGAACAATCCAACAAGTGTCCCATGAAATGGTGGATAATAAACTATCATACCAAATTTGATTCAGATTTGATCACACAAACTAAAATTATGATGCGGAAACCAGAAATTAACACGATTCTAAGTCGAAAAAGGGCCATAACTCTCGCAAAAATGGGCGGAGCACACCCATATTCGAACTTGACCTGTATTTTGGTCTGATAAACTTACATACCACATTTGGTTCAGATATGATCACACAAACTGAAGTTATCATCCGGAAACCTACAATTTTCAAAGTTTAAATGTCTATTAGGCGACACCAATTTTTAAGTCTGGTTTACGAACATGTGGGTTGATGTGGGGAGAACAAAAGTAGATGCAGGAGGGAAAAAAATAAAAATAAAAAAAATTGTCCCCCCAATTTATATCAAGTAAATCTTGAAATTTTACATAAATTTTACAAAAATTGTGAAAAAAAACTTTTCGAATGAAATTCTGAACCAAACAAGACATTTATTGTCATGAAATACATGAAAATATGGATCTGCAAATGATCATAAGCAGAACCGGATGCGACAGCACATGAAAATCAGTACGCATGTAATTTTTTTTGGGACAAAAAAGTAAAAAAAAATTGAAATGGAAAAAAAGTTGTAGGAGGTGTTCGTAACCCGGACTTAAAAATTGGTGTCGCCTTATGTGTATATAACTCATATAGCTAACTATTAAAGGTGCTCAATCAGATTCGATGGTCCCCATATAATTAGATTCCAACAACAACATTTTTTTTAGAAATGCTGCTTCAGTTATCAGAATCGATTAATTGCCCAAAAATAATGCTAACCACTGTCAACTACATGTATAGTATAAAATTGCCTGATACGTTATATTTATCAACATGCTGTTCGACGAAGTTTGACCCTATTATCAACACAAAGCCTCTTCATTTTAGAGTTATCCATCTTCATCCGCAATTTGGTCTGAGACCGTCGGCTCGTCAAATTTTTCTGGGCCACTATTAAGTATCGATGGTGATAAATATTAAAATTTCAAAAATCGATATCCAATAACTCTGAGCTTTGATACATGTAGGTGGGTCCCTCGACTTGATTAAAATATTTTTACCCCCCGCCCCGATTCCATATATATGTAAATAGCAAATGAGGGGCACTTAATCGGATTATGCAACTTTAAACTGTATTTGAATTTAAAGATGCATAATCCGATTAAGGGCCCCCTGAATTAATGCTCGCACATTACTATTTATTTGGACTTGGGGGTAAAAGATATTTGGTACGAGTCGAGGAACCCACCTATCAAAGCTCAGAGTTATTAGATATCAATTTTTGAAATATACTATTTTTCACGATCAAGAATTAATAGTGGCCCACGGTCTCGGACCAAATTTCAGATGAAGATGGATAACTCTAAAATCAAGAGGCTTTCTGTTGATCATAAAGCCAAATTTTGTAGAACAACATGTTGATAAATAACATATGTCAGGCAATTGTATACTTTAGTTGACAGTGGTTAGCATTATTTTAGGGCAATTAATCAATTCTGATACCGTAACTGAAGCAGCCTTTCTAAATACAGATGTATGATGTTGGAATCTGATTATATGGGTATCATCGAACCGGATTGAGTACCTTTAAAATGAACTGTATCCAGTATAAACATGTTAAACCTGATAATTAATTAGAGCATGCAGTCCCTGTTGACATGCGGTATCCGCTGGTAATCTTACCACAGTAATATGTGTTAACTGTGATAACCAAGTTAATTGTTTTTACCACAAAAATTCTTAATTCTATCTAGACATTTTGAAACAATAAAAAAAAATTCTGGTGTGGTTACAATGTCAACTTTAAAACAAAATTCATATAAACATCGCATGAAAAATACAGCCTAACTGCAAATGTGAGGTGGACCACATTCTGCGGCAGTATAACTGACTGCGGTTGATCGCATGAACACACCTGAATACTGCAGTAATACCCGGTGGTCAACCTTTATAAGGCGAGTTGATTAATTAAAGCATAGCTGTAATTTTACATGTATGTTCTATAGACTTTGTTGGGAAAGAGAATATAGCTGTGCGACAATGGATGATATTTCCCCACCTCAGCAGGTGTCGAGTACAGAAAAATATACCAAACATACCGGTAGTCTGTTAATCCTGATGAGCTAAGTTAGAAATTTTTCAATCGAAACCTCATAAAATAAAATATAAATTCAGTTCTCAATTTTCGAACACTTCTAGGAAATTGTTCAAAAATATTGTTAAAAGATGCCCATTCGATTTGACACTGTAAATATACCCTGTTCAAGTGTTCCTGCTAATGTGCTATGATGCGGTTGGGTCCTGCTTAATTGCTATGAATTGCACTACCCGCATCATAGCAATTCAGCAGGACCACCAGCATCATAGCATATTAGCAGGACCACTTGGCCAGTGGTAAAATACTAAAATAGTTTGTTTTCCATACGGATATGTGTTTTCAAATAATCATGTAATGATATCTAACATACATGTATATGATCCTATTTATAGGTTTTATTCATCACGGCCAGATAAACTTTGTATACAGACAGTTTTACCAAACTTAGAATTTTTATTAGGTGCTTTCATTGTAGCTGTAATTACTAGTATTAAAAGAGTGCTCAATAAAGTTTGTTTTATCATTTATGCTCATTTGGAATTTGGATACTATTTAATTCTGTTTATCTATATAATTGGCTGCACTGCTAAATTTTGACTCATTTCAGTCATTTGATGTCAGTACCGGTACATGTAGTTGTCCATCGAAATGGCGAACACAACCAAAGACAAATTACAAGAGGAAAGACAACAAATAAATTTGATGTGCACGAAAACAGATACAGTAGTGCCCTAAGAAATCGACCCCTTAACCACAGCAGAATTATGTGTAACTTTTCAGGATTTAGTCGGATATATGGCTTGTTGCCATTCATCGGAAAGCTCTCCCCGAGTTACCCGTAATTCTGCTGTGGTTAAGGAGTCGATTAATTAGAGCATTACTGTAGTTACAAATGTATGTCTAGCCTCTTGTGAAGTGTTGTGTCACTAATAAGATCTTTAACTCACATACACATGTACTATATACCCGTTCAAGCGTTTACAAGTGTCACTGTGTCAGTCATCGAGAAACTGACCAAAAGTTTTGGTAGTATATAATATAGGCTAGCACTGCACCTGGGCTACATGTACATGTACTGTAAGTGATTATAATGTACTATTTTTATATTCTGCCGTGAAAGTGTTGCTGAATGAAATTTAAGATTACCCCGATATTCTAAGTCCGCTCGACTAAGATGGGGTTTTTCTCGAAAACTGATATCTGAATATACATGTCGTCTTCCACTGGTTGGTATTCCCTCTAAATTGACTAATTTTAACTGATTAGATTACCCCTGGTATGGAAAACTCTAACTGTTATAGCCCGATGAGCGGTTTACTGCCAACAGCGGTGATGATATGATGACCAGCGTTGTGCATGGCATATGTTGATCCAGGTAAGAATGCTACCATACATTCCAAACATTCATTAAATATCTTATTAATAGTAACCCAAACTACACAAGAGACTAGTATAACTAAGATTGGGCTCGATTAATGATGTGACACTTTCAGTACTTCATTTACTAGTAGCCTGGTACTGGTGGGCCTGGCTACAGATACTTGTTTGGCGTGTTTGAGGCCTGTGGCACAAGGGCAGCAGAATCAATTAAAATTTCTCTTATTGTAGTGTAGTACATGAATAGTACCGGTAGTACAGCACACAAAGAGGTATATATAGTACCGGCACATGTACATGTATTCTCTCTGTTTTCTGTTTTCACACATGTCTTTTATGACACATACTAAAGTGAAAGTAGGCCTACATGTATATAATGTGCACACAGTATACCGGTACATGTACTGATATATTACATTGCAATACAGTCCGAGTACAATGATATAGCAAAATTATGCATAGTAGAATAACAACCTTTTGTACAAACAGTCCTGACAATGATATACCGGGATATCATGGTGATAGTTCATACATTTGGAATTAGCGAATACCCGAGTTTGTGGTTAGACCGCTTCATGCGATGTTTATGTGAATTTTTATTTTTAAGTCGGCATTGCATACGGTAGTCCTATAAACCACACCAGAGAATAGCAAATGTCGGTCAGTGACCAACTTCTTATGTTTATGCAATCGATACAATCAGGTTCTGCTTTTGATGTCCAGTTCGATATTTGTGGTGTGTTCTTGTGCAAAAATATAATTCTAACTAATGCGCCAAAAATCAGGTTTATAAATTTATCCATTCTTGAGCAAGAGCAACTCGTAAAACTTGTATGGTATAACATTCCAAACTGAGTATTTCTGCTATCGAACCATATGATAATAATGTTGAACCGGACATCGAAATCTGAACCGCATTTATGGATTGCAGCACGTGATGTTGAATAAACAGTTATAGAGGATATACAGTAATGCTCTAATTAATCGACTCCTTAACTACAGCAGAATTATGGGTAACTTTTCAGGATTTTGGTCGGAAATATGGGTTGATGCCATTCATCGGAAAGCTCTCGGTGAGAGCTTCCGATGAATGGCAACAAGCCATATTTCGGACTAAATCCTGAAAAGTTACCCATAATTCTGCTGTAGATAAGGAGTCGATTAATTAGCTCTAGAATTACTGTAACATGGTTTATAATATACAAATGTATACTGTATGGGAAACATCAGAGGTTTACAAAGTAATAAAAACAGTTGATTTGTTCTTTATTCTTGTGGTTATATACACATACATGTATTCTAAAAATAAATGTCCTTTACAACGTGGATCAATGAAATGCGGTTGTTGCATTTAAAATGCATTGAGGGTGCATTGTGTCACGCCACTTTGTAAATGCCTTAATGACAGCATTTAAATTAAATGCACTGCATTGGGAATAATCGCAGTCGCATTGAAATTACCGATCATTGCTCCGAAAAAGTATACTAGTATGAACACCCAAATAACGATACGATAGTGTATTTTGCAATTTTAGTTTTAATTTTGTTTAATTTAAATTCACATCTGAATAATTCTGTGTTATTTTCCCACTCCTGGTGTACATGTATATGTTCGGAATCGGACATTCATGATGTAGTTTTCCATTCAAAATGGAATAAACATAAATAAACACTGTTAACATTAATTGTTTTACAATCAGAATCTGAGAATCATGATTCTCATTTTGATTCTAGTAAAAAGTCTTGATTCCCTGTAGAAAGTGAAATACTAACATTTTGATTATTGCAAAACATCTGATGGATTTTAAGGCCTGCATCAAGACATTTGTTTGTGAATAAATCAAGGTAAATGTGTTAAAATATGAACGCATTTACAAATGCGTTGCTCCAAAATCGCAAAGTAGATTCGAACATGTGGTCGCTTTTCTAAGAAATTTGTGAGTGGTCTGTACATGTACATACATGTAAGTTACTTGACCAACTACACGAGGAGTCGAGGGACACAATCAATGAGGACGTTTGTACTAAAAAATATTTTTTTACGCAAGGAACGAACACAAGGCCAATTTCTTAATTTATATTATGAGCCAACAAGACAGATCGTAAATCGCTGTTATATGACAATATATGTGGCCATCATAATGGTCGACAGGCATGACCCAACAAAAACCAATCTGTCAGGCCAATATAAAGAAGTCGCGACTTATTGCTGGTTGAACCTATTAAAGGCATCGTTCCATTTCGTTAATAACAACTTACATGTAACATTCACCTCCACCTCTTTACTCTTGGGCTCCAAATAAACATGCATGCACCAGCTGCATGCACGTTTATTATTTTTCTTGGGAAACCCCCCCCCCCTGCACAGTGCTTATTTGGGTCTGCACGTTTATTAATATTTTGAAGCTATGAAAATTTAAATCAGCACAAATTCAAGATTTTTATATGATTCAGATGTAAAAATGATCAACACGTCTACATTAGTTACTAGCTAAACAAGACATTTTGTCATATGTGTATACTTTACTGTGAAATTGCGTTTCTTCCGTTCTCCATGAACGGATTCTCAAAATGTTTGGTTTTCCAAAAAACAAGGATTCGAACTGTCTGAACTGAACTCCATGCGTTCGTTTAAATAGATGAATAAATAGTGGGAAAGACATACAATCCTAGTTCATAATGAATTTAAGTATATAAATATAAATAAAAAATCAGCAAACTCTGCATGAACCCCGAAGTTTGCTGATTTTTTCTCGCGGTCAAAACCCCATGACCGCCGTTCATTTCTTATATGAATAACACAATTTAAGATTGGTGAATTATTTCTTTTGGTTAATTTAATAAACGTACAGGACCAAATAACGATCGTACAGGTGGGAATTTTACCTCAATTTTAATAATCGTACATTAGGCACTCAAGAGTACATATTCAAGTATGTGGCAAACCAAAAAAACACCACATGATACATACATGTACCTGTACTACATGTTGACTCGTATACTTGAACCTGCTATAAACATTATTTGGTTAACCTGAAACCACAGCTGATGTTTTGCTCAGAGTTCCCCCTGCACTATTATTTGGGTATGTACTTTTATTAACTTTCAATGGAATTTCCCCCCTGCACTATTATTTGGGCCTGCACTTTTATTTGGAGCCTGAGAGTAAGTTGCATTGACATTTATTTTCACGAATTACCATGCCAAGGCCAAAGAAAAAAGATTGTATGTTTCCGGTAACATAGCGAAAAAATTAGGGTAGGTAGGTAGGGAATTTTTTTTATTTTTATTTTATTTTGATATTTTTTATCCAGCTGCAGAAATATTGAACTACCTCAACCAAAGTGACATAAAATGCCAACCCGTGCCATGGGGAAAGTATTACTTGATCAACACAGTGGAAATATACATTAAGATTGATAAAAAATCAAACTTACTTCATGCTTACGTATTTTTTTATTATTCACATACCATATTTTCATAAATTTGGCTATAAACTTGATGTCACTAACTTTTTATAAGAATTTTACCAATAATACCGCAATTATACCGTACATGTATTGTGACGATTACATCCCATTGTCTGGGGGTAGCCAGTACGCCCGAGCATGCCTGGTTTTTGGAAACAGTAGCTACATGTATACCCCTAATATATGCAGTGATAACCTCTTTACATGTATATATATATATATACAGATACACACCCACCATGTCTGTTGATAGTGTTCCATAAGTCCCAAACAAGACATAAAGCAGGCAGGAGATCCACTCTCAGGAAATTAAAATTGCGAAAATTTTGACTTTTTCTCAAAATATCAATAAAAAGTTTAGGGTCGGCGGGTTATTTTTAGGGTCGGTCGATGTACGGAAACATAGTATCTTTTTTCTCTGGCCTAAGGAACATTGCAACTGGTTTGAAGTAACATGACCGCGTTGCGTCAACACTGGAACTGCATTGATGGTAATTTTCAACATGGTCTCACTGAGGTTCTATCAAATATAAATACTAGTATGGTTGAGGGAGACAATTATTTTGAGAATATGTGAACCTGTGTTAACATGAGCCTAAGGCGACACCAATTTTTAAGTCTGGTTTACGAACACCTCCTACAAAATTTAACTTTTTTTGTCCCAAAATATTTTACACGCGTACTGATTTTCATGTGCTGTCGCATCCGGTTCTGCTTATGATCATTTACAGTTTCATGTATTTCATGACAAGATATGTCTTGTTTGGTTTGAACAGAATTTCATTCAAAAACATTTTTTCACAATTTTTGTAAAATTTATGTAAAATTCCACGATTTACTTGATATAAATTGGGGGGACAATCTTTTTTTTTTGTTTTTTTTTTCCCTCCTGCATCTACTTTTTTTCTCCCCACATTATCGTAAACCAGACTTAAAAATTGGTGTCGCTTAAATATCATCTGATGGAGTCAAAATCATTGAACCGTCACTTATGCATGCACATGTAGTCTTGATGTTGAGTCTGGCTTTCATCATTTTCATTAGTTTTACTGTTATCCACAAAAGGTTGAGGTGTTATGGAACAACTGTATGGCATCGTATACTGTTATCTTCCAAGTAAATATGGAGTCTTTAATTCTTTTATCAGTCACGCATCTACTCATCAAATAGTATAATCCTTAAATATTTGTAGTCCAGGTGATCTCGACTGCACAGTACATGTATAAACATTCATCTGCAGTGTGTTTTAAATTTCTTTGCCGTGTAACAACTGTTGTCCCAAATTTCAATGCCTTGTCCTCCTGGTACATGTATGTAGGGATTACCAATTTACCATTGCCATGTTTTAATTTGCAATTTTGATGATGACGCTCACTTGTTGATAATTTTCTTTGTCGTATAACAACTGTTGTACCAAGTTTCTACGCCGCGTCCTCCTGGTATTTAGGGATTACTGGTGCCTTTAATAGTGATGCATCATTGCCAGTTAATGTACATTAGAGTGGAACTGAATTAACAATGTCACATTGACACAGTACTCAGTTAACTTGAGCTAAGACCAGTAAAACAGCAAAAGTAGTATTATTGTACAGCAGGCTTTATATCACTATCAGTACTTACTACATGTACAGACCCCTTACTATCGTGGATCAATCTGAATCTGAATGGTTACGCTGCAGATCCCAATTCTGGTAATTTCGCAGCGGGCGAGAGAGTCTCAGATCTTTTCCTTCAGCGCACTCTTGAAGGAATCCACAGGCTGTTGTTGTAGGATTAAGGATTCCTCCAGCTGATTCCAGTCGCATATAGTTCGAACAAATGTGGAATTGAGCTGACACGTATGGTATAGCCTCGTAACACTGACTGTTGTTCCTTATTAGGTGCCGAGGAATTTGGCTGGTGACGTAGCCTGTCAGAACTTTGCTCTGCGATCTAAGACGCCTTGTTTCGGGTGTAAAGTATTGATTAGGGGGTATAGCCGGGACCAATCCGCCCACCACCTTACTCATGAATCCCAGCCGATTTATTTTCCGCCGTTTCTGCGATGTTGGTAAATCTAGCTCGTAGAGGATCTTGGTCATATATCCATCTTCTTTGCTCTTATAGTCTCTTTTAATGAAACGGGCTGCTCTACGCTGGATTCTTTCCAGCTTGTCGATGTGATTTTGTTGGTAGGGGTCCCAGATGGTGTCTGCGTAGTCCATGATCTTCAATTTCAAACTTCTCAATTCTTCTTCTTCTGGACAGGTGCATGAACAGGCCACTGGCACTACATCATGCTTGTACCGGTACCAGAAATTCAATTTTGAGACAATATTTTGGTTATGGCCAGATGGCCAGGTAGCTGAGGTACTGTTCAATACTATAGTTGATCCGTTTCGTTATCGTAACTTAATTCTTACTGTTCCGGGAATTGAAATTTGTTTTGTCACATGAAATTCAGTCTTTTTCGATATTTGCGCACATCCATGCGGAAAAATCGGCGAATCTTATATATAAGTCCACAGTTTATCCGTTTGTAGCCAATACACCATTTCCTTCTGTCAATCCGCGTTGATTCGCGACAAAATTAACTCAAAACACCACAAGGAATTATCCGCGCTAGATTTTGAAGAACGGTATTAACTAAAAGTTAAGATTGTAATTTGGCTGCAGAAACGAAACGAAACGAATTTTGAAACACAATAATTGTATTCACTAATATTTTCCTGTTGGTATATGGTCTACTATAGTATATGCAATCATTTATTTGAAATAATAAGTATCACTTAGAGAATAATTCTTACTGATAATTAGAAATATCTTTATTTTGTATCCCTTTAATATTAAATAATGGCCCTGAAAATTGTCTGTTTGTCAGTTTAATGTTCACTAATTATAGCTAGGCTGTTAGATAAAGTATGATATTGCTTCATTTGTCCGGGGTAGTGTATTGTCATACTGTCATAATAAACTTCAAGTAATACGGTAACTACTCGTCAATGATGCTTGAATACATAAATGATTAATAAGGTAACAACTACCCGTCAATGATCGACGTCTTAATATAGAAAGGTTTTATAAGGTAACTAACTACACGGCAATGGTACTTATTATAGAAGGTTAATAATTTAACTTCTTGTCAATGATGCTTTAATATAGAAAGGGTTAATAAGGTAACTACCCGTCAATAATGCTTTAGTGTATAAATGGTCACTAAGGTAACTACATGTCAATGATGCTTTAATAAAGAAAAAGGGTTAATAAGATAAAGTTCTACACGTCAATGATGCTTAAATATAGAAAGGGCTAATAGGGTAACTACACGCCAATGATGTTTTAATATAGAAAGGGTTAATATGGTAATTACACGCCAATGGTGCTTTAATATAGAAAGGGTTAATATGATAACTACCGTCCATGATGCTTTAATATAGAACTCGCTACTATGATAACTACATGTCAATGATGCTTTATTGTAGAAAGGGTTAATAATGTAACTAATCACCAATGATACTCATTATAAAAAGGGTTAATAAGGTAACTACCTGTCAATTATTGCTTCAACGTAGAAAGGGTTAATACGGTAATTACACGCCAATGGTGCTTTAATATAGAAAGGGTTAATATGGTAACTATCAGTCAATGATGCTTTAATATAGAAAGTGTTATAATATGGTAACTGCACGTCAATGATGCTTTGATACAAAAATGATTAATAAGGAAGGTAATTACCCGTCAATGGCGCTTTAATATAGAAATGGTTTATAATGTAACTACTCACCAATGATACTTAGTATAGAAAGGGTTGTTTAATGTAACTACCTGTCAATTAATGCTTTAATATAGAAAGGGTTAATAAGGTAACTACACGCCAATGATACTTAGTATAGAAAGGATTAGTAAGGTAACTACACGCAATGATACTTTAGTATATAGAGGGTTAATTAGGCAACTACCCGTCAACGATGCTTTAATATAGAAAGGGTTAACATGGTAACTACACGTCAATGATATTTTAATAAAGAAAGGGCTAATAAGGTAACTACATGTCAATGCTGCTTTAATACAGAAATGGTTAATAAGGTAACTTCACGTCAATGATGCTTTAATATTGAAAGGGTTAATAATGTAACAACTCACCAATGATACTTAGTATAGAACGGGTTAATAAGATAACTACCCAGCAATAATGATGCTTTAATATAGAAAGGGTTATAATAAGGTAACTACAAGTCAATGATGCTTTAATACATAAATGGTTAATAAGGTAACTACCCGTCAATGGCGCTTTAATATAGAAAGGGTTAATAATGCAACTACTCACCAATGATACTTAGTATAGAAAGGGTTGTGTAATGTAACTACCTGTCAATTAATGCTTTAATATAGAAAGGGTTAATAAGGTAACTATACGCCAATGATACTTAGTATAGAAAGGGTTAGTAAGGTAACTACACGACAATGATACTTTAGTATATAGAGGGTTAATTAGGCAACTACCCGTCAACGATGCTTTAATATAGAAAGGGTTAACATGGTAACTACACGTCAATGATATTTTAATAAAGAAATGGCTAATAAGGTAACTACATGTCAATGCTGCTTTAATACAGAAATGGTTAATAAGGTAACTTCACGTCAATGATGCTTTAATATAGAAAGGGTTAATAATGTAACAACTCACCAATGATACTTAGTATAGAACGGGTTAATAAGATAACTACCCAGCAATAATGATGCTTTAATATAGAAAGGGTTAAAATAAGGTAACTACAAGTCAATGATGCTTTAATACATAAATGGTTAATAAGGTAACTACCCGCCAATGGCGCTTTAATATAGAAAGGGTTAATAATGCAACTACTCACCAATGATACTTAGTATAGAAAGGGTTAATAAGGTAACTACCTGTCAATTAATGCTTTAATATAGAAAGGGTTAATAACGTAACTACACACCAACGGTACTTAGTATAGAAAGGGTTAATAAGGTAACTATATACGACAATGATACTTTGGTATATACAGAGTTAAGGAGCCAACTACCCGTCAATGATGCTATACTATAGAAAGGGTTAACATTGTAACTACACATCAATGATATTTTAATATAGAAAGGGTTAATAAGGTAACTTCACATCAATGGTGCTTTAATATAGAAATGGTTAATAATGTAACTACTCACCAATGTTACTTAGTATAGAAAGGGTTAATAAGGTAACTAACTACCTGTCAATTAATGATTTAATATAGAATGGTTAATAAGGTAACTACACGCCAATGATGCTGTAATATAGAAAGGGTTAATAATGTGACTTCAATGCAGATTGTACAGTTTATCAAAATAGCACAGGTGTATATATCCGGGTGAACACTGTAGTAAATACCTGGGCGAAACCCTGGTGTAAATACCTGGGTGTAAATACTCCGGATAACCTGGGTCTAAATACCCGGGTGTGACAGCGTCTTCTAAATTATATCCGTAAAAACCCGGGTAAACTGGGGTTTATACCTAACATATATCGAACACACCTGGGTAAATCTATATAAATCCCTGATTTACCTGGGTGTAACCTGGGTGTGACCTGGGTGGAACCAGGGTAAAACCTATATGTACCGGGGTATACCTAGGTAAACACCAAGATTTACCCAGGTACATTTTTATATGGGTGTGGTATTGGCGCCGCGTTTCCAAAGAAAGCCAACCTACCTCCTGCAGGACAACAAAATTAGAAACCGATCGTGTCAGTCCAGAGACTATACGGCCAGCATCTGCATGGAGGCGGTCGAGCTTGTCTAATAGGTAACGCGGTGCGCAGTCCCACACAACATCAGAATAATCGAATAGTGGTAATATATAAGTTTTGTATATCTTTTCGAGCGTTTTTCTATCGAGTTGATATTTAAATCGCCTCAACTGGGCCAGACGAGAGGCGATCCTCTTCACTGTACTTTCTATATGAATGTTCCCAGTTTAGATTTTGTTGTAGTTCAAGACCAAGGTGTTTATGAGATTCCACAAAGCTGATAGGGTCGTTTATAAATTTAAGGTTTGGTATTTCTGGAGAGGGTGGGGTCAACGAGAAAGACATACCTACGGTTTTGGTTGGGTTAAAGCTCACGAGCCAGTTTTTTGACCAGGTCGTTATTTTCGTCAAATCGTTATTCATAATTTTAGAGAGTTCATCCAGATCCCAGTGGCTGCTCATAATACAAGTATCATCTGCGTACATTCTCGTGATGGAGTCAATATTATCTGCTAAATCGTTTATATAGACGAGGAATAAAAAAGGGCCCAGAATTTATCCCTGGGGGACTCCTGCGGAGATAACCTCGTAGCTGGAAAAGGTATTATTTATCAGGACTCTTTGTTTTCTGTTTAATAGATAGTCTTCGATCCATTGTAATGTCTGACCCTCCACACCGTAGCGTTGAAGTTTGTAAATCAGCCCCTTGTGCCATACTCTTTCGAATGCTTTGGATATGGATTTAATGATATCACAGCACGTTGAAGTAATAGTAGTCTAGCTTTGCCATGTTCTATTTATCGATATCACAGAATGGATAAGAGTCATCACAAATTCAATTTTATATCACAAAGTGAAGTTATATCACTAAATGCTTACTATTTTGCGATATAAATAATTCGATTTTGTGATATCAAGAAATTATTTTAAAATATCATAAATTGGTATTAGTGACATCTTAAAATCGTTTTGTGATATCATAGAATATTTGGTGATATCATATATTTGATGTTGTGATATCATATATCCATTTTATGATATCACAAAATGAATTATTGATATCACAAACTAATAATAACAAATAGAACGGCGCACCACACAACTGTTAGTGTGTTACTCGATTTTTAGCTGATAGACTGAACCACGTGTTGCAGTATGCCGAATGAGCACTTGTTTGTGCGTTACTCGATTCTTGACTGATATACTAAACCCCGTGTTGCAATAGGCAGAATGAACACTAGTTCTACGTTTCTCGATTCTTGACTGATATGACTGAACCTCTGAGTGCTAGAGGACTAATGAATACTTGCTTGTTAGTTTAAGTGTTACATATCTTATTTACCTCATTCGCTGATGCACTTTCAATTGATAATTTTCTTTATGGAGGTATACTATAGTATGTACATAGGGTACGGTACTTCCAACTGTAGCGGACAATGTCTTATTTTTCTGTCTGCGTATTGTGGTATCTGTGGTATCTCCTGAGCGCAGCCATTCCTATAGGGCCCGGATGTAATTGTGCGTCGTCAATAGCATTATCTCTGCTTTGTTCGTTTCTAATACGTTTTCATGGGTTCTCTTAGAAGCAGAAAGTGTATTTTGTTCCGCTATATGTTTTACTTTTC
Organism: Siphonodentalium dalli; assembly: GCA_032622095.1. Classification (NCBI taxonomy): domain Eukaryota; kingdom Metazoa; phylum Mollusca; class Scaphopoda; order Gadilida; family Siphonodentaliidae; genus Siphonodentalium; species Siphonodentalium dalli. The sequence continues at coordinate 47,420,897 of CP136063.1, read as the reverse complement.
TTCGTTCGATGCGCTTCCAGTGTTTTACTTAGTGATTTCACTTAGAATCTCACCATTTCTCGTGACATTCGATATTCCATGGGTCTCAGTTCCTTTCTGTGCATTGGCCTCTTATTTTCCGGGCCAAAGTTAATGGGAGGTAAAGTGAACCGTTTTGATTGTGGAATTCCATGGACATCTCCGGAGCAAATGTTACGTATGAAGCATTTTTTTCGGAAAACCAAAGCAGGCATATCATTGAACAGTCATAATATTTAACTGAGGTGACGTTTACACATAGCCGGTGAAGCCGTTACCCGGCGAACCCGTTAGCCGGCGAAGGTTGGGCAGAGTGTTTACACATCGCCGGCGAAGATACGCATATATTCATGTGTCTCCTTTACTTGTTAATAGTTTTCGTTTTAGTTCTCACTGAACTGCAATATGATATTGCTGTACACCTGTACACATCTAGCCGCTTCCTGTTAGAGATATATGGTTGGGCAGTATAGTGAAATGAAACTTTTTAGAAATGGAAATGCTGAAATTATTAATATCCAACTCAAACTTTCAGGTATTGCTATTGGTAATTTTATAGATATTTAAAAAACATTGTTAATGGTTTGTTTGGATTCATATACAGCCTGTGAAGTGAGTGTCGCACCAAAAGCATGGCCATTGTCAGTTTTGAGATCTTTTCGTCGCATACATCTACAAATTGGTGTCTAATCATTCGGATTGGATTATATATTATATATATATATAAGTTTCAACATCGCGAATCAAATGTGACACATTTTCCGTTTGCACATTATACAATAAAATATGTTTTTCATTTTACTCGGGCGTTCACCATGTCCATGTATATAGGGCCGTGGCGATGGGGTGTCTCATCCCAACTTTAATCAAAATATTCAAAAGCTGGAAATTTCATACCTGACACGGCAATAGTTGGACATTTGACACCAGCAATATGTTGAAATTGTTCTCGTAGTTTTAATTTCAACAATTTGTTATTGGTGATTTCTTTAGGCAACATTTGCTTATTTTTTTACCAAATTGTTGGACTGAAATGACCATCAGTTGGAAATGATCCAACCTTATTAGAGGTGCGTCAAGTTTGGAAAATGTCCAACAATTGGAAATATTAAGGCTGAATGCTAGGGTTTTGCAATTTTCAGGGTTCAGATTAAAAAAAATTCTCACACCTGCCATAACCATGGTCGGTCGATAAATTCCAAAGATGAACAGTCCCACACTCAGATTTAGATTATTGAACTAATTGTCCATTAAGTTTGAATCCAGAGAAACGTGCCATCCCATTTCCTCCATATATATATATGGACATACATGTACATGAATTAATTCCCTCGAATGCGCAACAAATGTACCATGCACATGCAGAGTACGTGTAACATCATCGGTTAGTATTTATAATAATAGCTTATAACCAAGGTGCGTGACCACCGACCTGACAGCTGATTAGAGACAATCAAACTGGCACACTGACCAATATATACACAGGTGAAAAGCGGGCTGGTCTATCAGCGATTACACAATAATATTGTTCGAGTTAATTGTTGAAAGGAAATCAGCCATGACGGAATGACCCCAGATAAACATCTACTTAACCGCAGAGCGAATTAGAATCCATATGACAATCAGGTGCTTGTACTAAATCATTTTATCCAAAAGTTGAAAACCGTATAGCTGAGTATCCGGATAGCCGTAATTCTTATCCGGCGAAGTATAAACACTCTATTGTTATCGCTGCCGGCTAAAGCGAATGCGATCTTCGCCGGGTAATGTATAAACACCCCCTGACAGGGTATGTACTAGGGGCGCTATGTAAATTATATTAACGACCCCGCTCGGCGCGCTTGCGCGCCCGAGCTCGGGTCGTGTATAGGTAACAGGTGGGCGCGCGTACTTGTGACGTCACACATAAATTACAGTATACCGTAAAAGTAGAAAAAAATTTCAGACAACATTTTTGTGAAAAAATCACGTGACTTCCGGCAGTGGTTTCACAAAATCGCGGAATCAGCAATTAAACGAATTTAATACATCACAACTTCCGATATATGTGGCAATGGACCACTGAAGTATTTATTTATTGATAAACAGTAAGTTTTATGAATATATCCTGCAAATGTTAATATTAGTTCAGTTTCATATGTTAGCTAATTGAAGGTATTATGGTGTCGTGACGTCAAAACGTTATTTGTCCCTGCGGGGCAGAATCCAGACATGACTGGACGCGTTGTGTCGTCTTCGCTTAATCACAGCGACATACATTGTAGTCTATAGTGTCTTACTGTCTACATTATAATATAGAGGCTTTCATTATCAAAGGCCGATAGGCTATAACATGACCATATGTGACACGTAACGGGTCTACCACACGCGATGCTTTGTCGGATCTAGTTACTTTGTTTTGGAGGTGTTTCACTCGGAATATTCTCGATGCCAAATTAAAGTGGACGTTGCGAAAAATCCTAAAATGTTTTCATTTATTCACATTCTGATTCAGTTATTCACCCTCTTTGCATAAAACATTCCCCCAATGAACAAAAGTTACGAGTGTTTACGTTTATGGATGCTTGGGGAAACCCCGGACCGTCAGCGATTTGGCCAAACCAATGATTTTGCGAGAAGATCGATGACGTCACACCGAGAGGACTTCCGGGCACCGGCATTCCAAAATAATTTTCGTTTTCAAAATGTCTGATGAAGATGACTCTTCGGGTTTTTCAACCGTTTCCGACTCGTCGGGGGAAGATGATTCCGATGTTCAAGTTGGAGCTTATCTCCACGAACCGGAGTTAGCGGCAAACGGCACTAATGTTGGATTGAGGCCTCCAAACGAGCCAGATATGGATTGGCGAATAGACCCACAGCGTGTTGGTGATTGGTGAGTGATCGTTGTTCCTAATACGTAATAGTAATACCATTACCAGTATTATTACCAGAATACATTAACACGATAAACATGCACTAGGTATTGGCAACTGACTCGTTTAGATGTAATTATTATAAAATGCACCGGCTCATAAATACTAGGATTAAGGGAGAGTTTAAGTGGCTAAATTTGATTCATGTTTTCCAAGCAAATCTCTTCAGCAAAAGTTACATACATTACAACTAGCCAGTAGCCTAGTTCTAAAGATTCTAATTTCTAGGTGTGGGTTACTTTGAGTCTGACTGACTTGGTGTGGTATTGAAACAATATATATTCATTTGGATTTCAATTTGTTCCAATAGAAGTTTGGTTTATATTGATTTTTTTCAAAAGTACATTTACTATAGTATGTGAAGTGTTGTAACTTGTACAGTTGTGAGCCCACTATTTGGGTACCAAGTAAGTTAGTATCAGTACCCGGTAGATCAATCATGCCATAAATCTCTACTCCAGCTAACGCCCGGGCGTCAGCTGGCGTAGAGATTCATGGCATGATCCAAGGGTAGAATACTAATGAATTCATAGGTACAGTGTGTGAACATTTTTGCGAAACTACATAACAATAACATTATGCTACGTAAGACTACACGGTCATGATACATGGTTTGCTATGTCCCTGTGCCCACAGGTATTTGGCCAAAAATAAAAATATATATCGAGATTTAAACGAGATTAAAAAAAACATAATTGTGCCTAATGCCTAAGCCGAAATAAATTTAGAATGTGTGTTTCCGGTACCTGACCTGCTGTGCTCACAAATGATTGTTTTAGATTTTCACATTTTTCCTTGGAAGTTTTTTCAATTATCGTGGGATCATGAATAAGTTTGGTCACATAGTTTACTGCACAGTTTGACAATCTGTCCAATTTTTTATATATGTAAAAAGTAGCTACAATTTTTTTTTCAAAATTTGGCCAGAATCCGGAATCTATGGGAAGGGGGTATGTACATGTATGTGAATACTGATCAAAGACTCTTTCCAAGTTAAAAATTATGTAAATAGCGTCTGGATGCTCTGTCCAAATTTTTAAATATGTAAATAGTGGCCAGAGGCTGTAAACATTTTTAAATATGTAAATAGATGCCCAAGGATCTGTTACAATTTCAAATTATGTTATAGTTGACAGAGGCTCTGTCTAAATTTTTAAATATGTAAATAGATGCCTGAGGATGTGTTAAAATTTAAAGATACCGGTATGTACATAGTGGCCAGAGGCTCTGTACTTTTGTTACAAAATAGTGTCAGTCAGTTTAATTGGAAAATATGTATACGCAAGTCGCAACTATCGGCAATAAACAGGCACAAATGATTTGGCCATTGAGAGTTATTGCATTTGATTAATGACGATGTGGGTGTTGTAAATTTTGAATAATATTTGTTAAAATAATTATTTTGAGCAAGATTATTCTCCATTTCGATTTGATCACTCTACTGGATTGTTTCACATCACTTTAAGATTGTAAATTTCTCTATTTATAATTTGTTACTTCACAATGGCTCATTATGGTCAGTTATATAACTTTTGAACAATATAATAAAGCAAAAATTAAAATTAAGATTCTCCCCACCCCTATTAAGGAAACTATTAAAAACAGCATTTTTGTTTTAGTTATGATGTAATTTGTTTGTTTCTCCAATCTCGACAGTCACACTCCAGTTGACACCGGTAGATTATAAAAACAATTGTTATGCAGATTTGTGGGAGGGGATATTTCTAAGTTGGAAATTTCTATATATTGCATGAAACCCATATTATACAAATGTATCATGCATTCTCGTTTATATGCAAGGCTCCATATGGATGATGTGACTGACATACTAGTATATAAGAAAATGCATTGGCACAGGGTTTTCAAAATAATTCAGGAAGCTCCAGTTATGGGTCGGTTAAGTACATTGAAATAAATGAAATTGATATTATAGTCCATTGTCATTTTAATATTTATAAAGATATTGTTCACTACAGACTTTCGACAAATACAAGTTACAACAATAATCGTTCAACAAAATATATTCAAACCATTTGAATAAAAACAATGAAATAATAACATTCTAAATACAACACACACTTTATAAAACAACATATTAAATTAATACTCTCTGTTGCACTTATGTTTGACCCCATTTGCGTACACAAGTTGTTATACCATTAGATCCCATTACCCAAATTATAGTGATCAATATGCAGAATTTGGTTTCAGAGACCCACTAAATAGAGACCCACTCCATTGTAAATAGCATTTACCAATCAAAACAGCACCTATATCTATAGCATAACATTCACCCCCCCCCCCTCCTGTCAGGAGAAGATTTTTTCAAACCAGTGAACGCTTTGTATGTTGGCTGGGTATCACTGTCCCAGATCTAATATATAATAATTTGTTATGTAATATTACATCTCTTGTCTTTTCAGGTGTTCATGTGGCAGATGCAAAGCCTGGGACACAACTAGTGAATGTAAATGCTGTCATGAGGTGGATAAAGTGGTGGCGAAGCTGGGGACGGTTTGTAAAGCATATGGTAAAGAACCTGGTCATTTAAAATGTATTACCGAAACAGAACCATTCAAAAGTGTGTGTCTGGACCCTTGGGTTCTGGAAGTGGCTTGGCTGGGGTACCAGCAGCAATATAGCCATCCACATGACGGACCACTTCATAACAAATACAGGCACATTGCGTACCGACAGTTCACGCGATGGTGTTGGGGGTACCTTGGACTGCACAATCGAAGACCTCTGCCATCATGTGTTGTGAATGCCATTAGGCAAGCCTTTCCTAGTGAAAGTGGTGAATACAGGGGTTTTCGCTTGCCTGAACTTCAAAATGAATAAAATATGAAAAAATTCTAGTCTGGAAATAGTTTGTCTGACATTTGCATAATGAGGTCCCACTGAAGAGTGAATTTAGTGATGCTATCTCATAGAATGGGCTTTAATCTCATACCAGGTATCCCATAGCAGTTGAGGCTTAAGCAGAATGATGTTTCCAGAGGGTGTATTTGGTGATGCTAGCTCGCTATATGAGATACTATAGGGTAACAAATTTACAATCTGGTCACCATCTGGTGACCTCAATTCTGCAAATGTCAGACATGCAATTTCCAGACTTGAGAATATAGATACAGACACACATTCCAGGGTTCAACTTTGTATACTGATAAACATCAAATCATGACAATAATCAGCAACTGGAAAACTGCCAACCTTTGTCACAGTTCAGGAATAACAAGGGGTACACATCTAAGATGCTATATCAAGTTTATTGGCAGTCTAAAAAAAACTTCTGCCAATAACTTGGCAATAATGCCCACACAAGGCCCAAAAAGATGGACAAACCTTGTTTTTGAACTCGTCCGAGATAGTGTTGCAAGAGACTCATATATCAAATATGGTTTGAATCAGTTAATATTTGATTCAGTTAACGCGCTAACGGTGAAAAACATGCTAAAAATAGACAAACTAAGGCCCATAAATCTGGGGGAAAATTTCGGACAAACCTGGATTTCGAACTAGTCCAAGATATTGTTGCATTGTTAATATTACATGTAACATGATTGTATTTGCTAACAAATATCACAGTGATAGAAATCATCTCTAAGAGATTAATTTGATGGTAGGTGAATTTATATCACTTCAGTTATATATGACAACTGTCACCTGTGACAGTGCCAACACATTACCTGATCACATTACTAGGATCACATTATTCTAGATCATGCCATGACTCTTTACAAGAGATCATATTCCACCAGTAAAAAAACCTGTTAACTTTTTGATGTTGTGACAGGGAAGTCGATATAATATTGAAAAAACAGTGCCGGTAATATATTACTTAGTTAATATATATTCCTTATTATTAATGTATTTCACTGTAGGTGAAGGTCCCAACTCGAAATTGTATGATTTATGTGACGTAATGACCAATCTTGCATCATGGAATTTTTCCCAGCTAATTAATTCCATGTTATTTCAATATCTGCTCACAAAAGTCACCAAAAGCATGCAATCTTGAGCTGGAACCACCTCCTACCATGATATACATTAGTGAAGAATGAGTATAAACAAAGAAATATATTCCCTGCCTTGTTTGTTTGATATTATAAAGTTGAAATGTTCCCTGTCAGAATGGGTCAGAATATCAATTTAATACTATTTACCACTATATTTGGAAACCTGTGACATGGCAGCACACATTGCCATATTACTAGCCTCACTTAATGCTAGATCATGCCATGACTCTCTACAAGATATCATATTCCACCAGTACAACCCTGTGAACTTTTTGATATTGTGACAGAGAAGTTTAAATAACACTGAAAAATAGTGCCGGTAATATATTACTTAGTTAATATATATTCCTTCATAATAATATATTTCACTGTAGGTGAAGGTCCCAACTCAAAATTGTATGATTTATGTGACGTAATGACCAATGTTGCATCATGGAATTTTTCCCAGCTAATTAATTCCATGTTATTTCAATATCTGCTCACAAAAGTCACAAAAAGCATGCAATCTTGAGCTGGAACCACCTCCTACCATGATGTACATTAGTGAAGAATGAGTATAACAAAGAAATATATTCCCTGCCTTTTTGTTTGATATTATAATGTTCCTTGTCAGAATGATTCAGAATATCAATTTAATACTATTTACCACTCTATTTGGAAACCTGTGACATGACCGCACTGACCGTGCCAACACATTGAGATATTACTATCCTCACTTTATGCTAGATCATGCCATGACTCTCTAAAAGATATCATATTCCACCAGAACAAAACCTGTGAACTTTATGATATTGTGACAGAAGTTTAAATAACACTGAAAAATAGTGCCGGTAATATATTACTTAGTTAATATATATTCCTTCATAATAATATATTTCACTGTAGGTGAAGGTCCCAACTCAAAATTGTATGATTTATGTGACGTAATGACCAATGTTGCATCATGGAATTTTTCCTAGCTAATTAATTCCATGTTATTTCAATATCTGCTCACAAAAGTCACCAAAAGCATGCAATATTGAGCTGGAACCACCTCCTACCATGATATACATTAGTGAAGAATGAGTATAAACAAAGAAATATATTCCCTGCCTTTTTGTTTGATATTATAATGTTGAAATGTTCCCTGTCAGAATGGGTCAGAATATCAATTTAATACTATTTACCACTCTATTTGGAAACCTGTGACATGGCAGCACACATTGCCATATTACTAGCCTCACTTTATGCTAGATCATGACATGACTCTCTACAAGATATCATATTCCACCAGTACAACCCTGTGAACTTTTTGATATTGTGACAGAGAAGTTTGAATAACACTGTGAAAAATACAGTTCCAGTAATATATTACTTAGTTAATATATATTCCTTCATAATAATATATTTCACTGTACATGTAGGTGAAGGTCCCAACTCGAAATTGTATGATTTATGTGACGTAATGACCAATGTTGCATCATGGAAGTTTTCCCAGCTAATTATTTCCATGTTATTTCAATATCTGCTCACAAAAGTCACCAAAAGCATGCAATCTTGAGCTGGAACCACATCATACTATGATATACATTAGTGAAGAATGAGTATAAACAAAGAAATATATTCCCTGCCTTGTTTGTTTGATATTATAATGTTCCCTGTCAGAATAATTCAGAATATCAATTTAATACTACCAGTATTTACCACTCAATTTGGAAACCTGTGACATGACAGCACTGACCGTGCCAACACATTGACATATTACTAGCCTCACTTTATGCTAATCATGCCATGACTCTCTACAAGAGATCATATTCCACCAGAACAAAACCTGTGAACTTTATGATATTGTGACAGAGAAGTTTAAATAACACTGAAAAATAGTGACGGTAATATATTACTTAGTTAATATATATTCCTTCATAATAATATATTTCACTGTAGGTGAAGATCCCAACTCGAAATTGTATGATTTATGTGACGTAATGACCAATGTTGCATCATGGAATTTTTCCCAGCTAATTAATTCCATGTTATTTCAATATCTGCTCACAAAAGTCACCAAAAGCATGCAATCTTGAGCTGGAACCACCTCCTACCATGCTATACATTAGTGAAGAATGAGTATAAACAAAGAAATATATTCCCTGCCTTTTTGTTTGATATTATAATGTTCCTTGTCAGAATGATTCAGAATATGAATTTAATACTATTTACCACTCTATTTGGAAACCTGTGACATGACAGCACTGACCGTGCCAACACATTGACATATTACTAGCCTCACTTTATGCTAATCATGCCATGACTCTCTACAAGAGATCATATTCCACCAGAACAAAACCTGTGAACTTTATGATATTGTGACAGAGAAGTTTAAATAACACTGAAAAATAGTGCCGGTAATATATTACTTAGTTAATATATATATTCCTTCATAATAATATATTTCACTGTAGGTGAAGGTCCCACTTCGAAATTGTATGATTTATGTGACGTAATGACCAATGTTGCATCATGGAATTTTTCCCAGCTAATTAATTCCATGTTATTTTAATATCTGCTCACAAAAGTCACCAAAAGCATGCAATCTTGAGCTGGAACCACCTCCTACCATGATATACATTAGTGAAGAATGAGTATAAACAAAGAAATATATTCCCTGCCTTGTTTGTTTGATATTATAATGTTCCTTGTCAGAATGATTCAGAATATCAATTTAATACTATTTACCACTCTATTTGGAAACCTATGACAGCACTGATTTCAAATAGCTTTTTGTGTGAAGAAAACACGGATAAAGGTGAAATTTGTAAAGGCATATTGAAATGGTTTATTTCTCATACAGCTGACAGCTGCAGCTGATAGTAATTTGCAGTGAACTCTCAGTTGAAATTAATTCCATGAGATTTCTGCTCCTTTTCCCAGAACAAAAATTGACCCTACCCCCGATAGTATTTAATTCTATAGGATTAAGTACTATTGGGTGGGGTCAGTTTTTGTTTTGGGGACCTGTGACTAGTAGGTATTCTTACGAAAGATAAGATTAGTTCAATAATTGGATGAACTAACTTGTGAAAACAGAAGAGAATTGAACTTTTAAAGTTTTATCTTACATTTGAATGAATTCATGCCTAGCCAAATATAGAAATATATTAAAATATTAAAGATGCTCTATCTCTTCTGATAACAAGTTTTATATTCAAGCCTTGAAATAGTGCGCCTGTCATTTGCAGAATGAGGTCCCCAGAAGGTGAATTTAGTGATGCTGTTCCGCTTAGCGGGCTAGCATCACCAAATTAACCCTCTGGGGGACCTCATTCTGCTTACACCTCACCAGAATGAGGTTCACAAAGGGTGAATTTGGTGATGCTAGCCCGCTATGTGGGATAGCATCACTAAATTCATCCTCTGGGGACCTCATTCTGCAAATGACAGGCTCATTTTTTCAAGGCTTGTTTATATTGTTTGCTGGGTTTAAAATAATAAATAAGAATTGAAGACCTCTGTCCAGAAAAACTTCTATTAATTAATATTGATTTTATTTTGAATTTGCTGGTAAAATATATATGGAATCAATTTGGTATGTTTTTTCGAAGCGAGTCATATGGGACAAACTCTATCTAAAAGAATAAAAATAGTAATGATGAAATGTACCACTAGATTATTGCATTATATTATTTTAAATGTTGATATAAAATAATTATTAATTGATAGAAGCATTTTCGAACAGGTATCCTGGACTCAAATTTATTATTTTATGCTGTTTTGACAAGTGTCATAATTAACATTTACGTTTTTTGCATACAGTTTTTAATTTCATTGGTCTTGATGGTAATTTGGCAGCAATTTTTTTCGTCACTTTCTTGAACCGACTCTGATGGAGTTTCACAGCTTCTTCCTTACTGATCCTTGTCCGGGTACTACAAAGTGATGGAGGTACTTTCAGACTAAACTTGGCATTCTTCTTGTTTTGGAAAAGAGCCAGCACCTCTTTAACACAGTCATCCACATAATCTGAAAAACAATCTTATTGTATTGCAATTGGATCCTCAAAGTGATTTGTCAACTTGTTTTGAAAAAAAATCTGAAACTTGCAGATACAATGTTATATTCTGTTCGACTTGGAAGAATATAGCTAATTCTGGTGCAGTGTTGTACCAAATAATAGCATACAATTGCCCTACAAAGCTTACTTACTGTATGTTGAGGACTCCATTATCGCATTTAATGTATGGCCATCCTTGAACTTCGGATATGATATTGTCCACCGTAAATTTCCGTCCTGTGTCTTTGCCTGCATCCTTGATGAATTTTCGTTATAATGAAGTGCTGCGATCATCGTTCTGAAATAACAGTTCAACAATTTGTATGCTACCTTATTTTTATATGACCTCCAAAAGCCACATAATGTTTATGGTCTGACTTCATATATTCATCTATGAATGTTGTTGGTTGAAGCAATTTATATTTTAGAATATTCAAACTCTATACTTGCTGAAGGATTCCTTCTCGTTCATTTTAGAATAGCTAATAATACACACAAACATCCTCAGTCTGTATGTTGAACTTACTATCTGATTATCCTTACAAAAATAAAACAACACCACAGGCTGTATGTAATACCAGCTAATACCCTTTATTCTGATGTGTGTATTTATAAATGCATGGGAACACGTATGCAGGAGGAAATGGATGTAGTTATACCACCCGCAACGAAGTTAGGGGGGGGGTATACTGGAGTCAGCTTGTCCGTCCGTCCATGGACACATATTTGTCCGAAGTTTTTCTCAATCGTTTTTTTTATCAATTCCCGTGAAACTTGGCATAGGCATAAACCACCATGGGAACCTGTGCACCTGTGATTATGACGTCTGTCGGACTTTTTTTGGGGGAGTTATTCCCTCTTTTTCGACTTAGAACATTTTTGCAACATGTATAATTTTGTCCGAGCTTTTATTCCTACATTTTTATGTCAATGTTTTTTAATCTTGGCACTGATATTTAGTACCATGAGAACCAGTGCACCTGCGATTATGATGTCTGTCCGACTTATTTGTGGTGTTATTCCCCTTATTCGACTTAGAACATTTTTGCAAAATGCATAATTTTGTCCGAGCTTTTATTCCTACATTTTTCGGTCAATAGATTACGGTTAGGTTTGTGCACCTGCAATGGGAACTTTTATTTCATTATTTTAACTAAATGTTTACTGAGATGTGAAACATCTTAGTATATTAAAAACACGGGGGGGGGGTATCCTTAGTCCCATTGGGAGTCACAGCTCTAGTATATATTAGATCATATTACACACCTGGATCTCATTCCAGCATAGGAGAAATGAAGCCGTTTGGGTGCGTAGTGGTTCAATAATCCGTTGAAGTTTTCCAGTCTACTTGTTTGGCCATAAGGGGACATTTTTTTGACTTGATTGACAATACGAGTCTTTGACAGCAGCGCCTCCAACTCCCCAGCTGGTTTGGATCCTAAAAAATAAATAGTAATTAACCCTTTCTACACTAAATATTCATTGATGAGTAGTTCCCGTATGAAATGTTCAGAAATCAGTTCAATAAACAACCATATGTTATTTGAACATACTATCTGAACATTTCCCTCCAATGAATAGTAATCGTTGTACACTTGTATTATTTTGCCTGCCTATCCTCTGTTTCATTACCTGAATATCCCCACTAATGAATAGTAATTCTTACCTGCCTCTAGCCAATCCTTTTCTGTTTCATATGTTCCGTGGTAACAGTTTTGATGTATGTTTTGTATGTGTTCAGGACATGATAGCCACTTCTTTCCTATTGTCTCTGTGTCTCCCGCTTCTGTTGATGCCGCACACCAGTACATGTGACAGGTTATGCTCCTCAGCCACAAAGCAATCTTTTCCATTCCCTTTTTTTTGGATAGCTTCTCTATCTTCTTCCTGGTTGCTATAAATGTGATTTTCTATAGTTATTAATAGTTTATTTCAAATAATTTTGATTCTGTCATGTTTTTTACCAGAGTTATGGACCTTGTAAAACCTAGTTGACTTATAATGATGATTATTTTGGTTTCCAGGTCATAGCTTTAGTTATAGTTATCTCATTGTTTTCAAATTTGGTATTTGGATTGCTCATATGAATATACGGATAAATTTCGAATTTAGGTCTCATTCGCCCATTTTTCTACAATATGGTCCTTGTAAATTATGAATATGACTTGCAGGTAAAAAAAAAATTTGGCCCACCCCACCATGTTATAGCGGGCTTTTATTTCAAATCAAGCCCAAACTTTTTTTTGTATTTTACTTTGAACATAGCATGTATGTTATATACTTGAAGGGTGACTTATATGCACTGTTGCAAACTGTCAATGTTTTCTTTGTTATTGTTACAATTGTGCTATTTCAAATGTCACAAAATAAACAATATCTCTCACTATCTCTCTCTCTTATTAGAAAATCATGCTGTAATCCAAGGCACCAGCAATGCGGGATAAAAGTGTTAAACAACACCACTCAGAAGAATACCATAGTCATATTTAATTTCATGCAATACTATTTTAAAATTGAGCGAAAGATAATGACATTTTATACCTATCCACAAGAAAAATAAGAGTGGTGATAAGTCGTAATATACTATATATAGATAATTTTTATTTTGAATATTTTAAAAATAGAAACAATTTGTGTTATGTCAACAAAACTGTTATAGTGATTTGTCTTCTAACTTCCAATTGTATAGCAAATACAAATATTTTAGGGAAACAGCTGGTCTGAGATTTTGAGAATAATTCTCAATATATTTCCCAATGTTTACCATCATATTTTGATTAAACTTTGGTATCTTATTGGACTAATTTGATTTTGGTTGGCAATGCCACTCACTGTAACAGTAATCTTTACATAACACTGTTATGAATATGCAAATATGTAATTATTGGAGAGATATTAATAAAAAAAAATTAGAAGGAAATTCATCTATTTTACATTTATTTTTTGACAATAGTTGTTTTACTGACAATCAGATTCGATGCCCCTGTATCATCAGATTTTGACAACAACTTTTCTTGAGATGCCGCTTCAGTTATCAGAATCGATTAATTGACAAAAAATAATGCTAACCACTCTCAAGCTTAGCAAAAATTTACCCAAAAAGTGTAATATATCAACATTTTGTTAAACACAATTTGGTATCGAGAATATGTTTGTTAAATATTTGCCCGGTCGCCAATTATTCCAGTAATGAAAAATAAAAACATTTCAAGAATCGTTATCTGATATCTCTAAGCTTTGATGGGTGGGTTCATTGACTCGAATTAAACATTTTATGTCCCAAAGCCAAATAAATAGTAATTTAGGGGTGTTAATTCGGATTGTGCATTTTAAAGTTATGTTATTTCATAAGAATCAACTTTGAAGGCCTTGAGTCCCTTCAATGCTATGGGTTTGATCAAGTGAGGCATATAAATGTTACCTTTCACCACATGCCAACAATCAAAGTAGTGTGGTGTTTGCACATGTTCCCGTAACCACTTTGTTATTTGCTGATGCATATCAGTGATGATTGCCTTCACATTTAGGTGTTCCACCACAGCCCTTGACCTCTTCAGCCCTTCAAACTCCATTGCATTTGATGAGGATACTTCGTTTTTCTAACATGTAGCAAAAGAAAACTTGAATCATGATCTTAAAAGTAATGTATTTAATGGTTAATCAATTTTACACATCAATCAAATAGTCATTATATCTCACATTGTACCTGGGGACAGCCATTGCAGATATAGTGATATAAAGTGACAATTTTCAACAAGATGGGTATTAAAGGCTCATATAAAATTTGTCCTTGATTTGGCTATTTTGGGAGATAATTACAATTACAAGCAAGAACGTGGCTAGATTGTCTCCATTTGCAAAGGGGGTGTCCAAATTCAAATTTCCAATTACACACCCCACCCAAACTTAAAACCAGATCAAACATATAACTTCACAAGTTTGCGTGATTCCATTTGCTCCTCTTGTGCTTGGATATTATTCTGATCGGTACCTCAGAGGCCAGGATATTAAGCTATTCTGGATTGACCACCTGGCCAGGGAGTGAACAGGATCCACTGGATCAACCCTGGTTTGGACTGAAAATTATGAAATTTGAGCATGAAAATTGTCAAATCCTAGCATCGAGATAAATTGGCTTCAAGCTTTTCCAAAACTTAGAAATATCCAACCTGAGTTGGGAATGGTAAATTTCAAAATATGCTAGAAAATAATGGAAATCAGTTAATATCAGTTTGAGTTTAGTTAATATTAGTTTGAGTTCGGGATTTAAATTTGAATTGAAAAGCCGGGCCTAGTAACTCTAGTGAAAATGTCCAGCCAAGTCTAGTTTGCGAACTCATTTCAGATACTTCGGAAATATGGCTTGTTGCCATTCATTGGAAAGCTCTCAGCGAGAGTTTCCCGATGAATAGCAACAAGCCATATTTCCGACTAAATCCTCAAAAGTTACCCATAATTCTGCCTTGGTTAAGAGGTTGATTACTTACGTTGATTACTGTAGCATAAGTATTTGAAATCCTTTGACAGATGGATGAACAGAACTACTCCTATATTAAAAATTAGTCAGACTTCAAATAATTTATCTATATCCATCTTTCATCTGAAATTGCCATTGTAATTTCAAGAACAATAGTTATCATATGGCATGTACTCTATTGTCACACACACCTCCCAATTTCCAACCTTATACCCCTAAGGTTTGAAATCTTGCATCTGATGGCAGTTACAGTCCAAACTGTGATCAAAAGTAGTAAAATTGTCAACTTTCTGTCAAAAACACTAATTGTAAAATCAAACTTTTAGAAAAAGTTCTTATTTTTAGGGTGAACATTTCAACTGTTGTGTCTGCATGGAATTTCCAATTTTTAGTAAATTCTCATTTCTGGTAACAAAATTGAATAAGAAAACTACCTCATTTCATCAAATCTAATCCCTCTGTCCTCATGTTCATCATCTGTGTCACTGTCAGGGATTGGTACATAATCTTGATCATTTGTTGTTGGACAGGGTACAACATCTTCAGTGGTAGTGCCGTCACTAACACAAAAAGTCTTAGATCCTAGAATATATGAGAACACATATTTATCCATTGTCCACATCAGAAATTTATTTTTTATCCCATTTCATCTGATTTCATTGAAAATAAAAGGTCAGCAATCACGTCCCCCACCCTGAAAAAGGGGATAATAAATGGTCACCCAAACTCAACTATTATTTATTAAAACCCAGAACCTATACATGAAGCTTGAGAATGAGATATGTATTCATTTCTTCCCATTGCTCTCATAGCCATCTGCATTTTAAATTCATGGGTGCTAACATATGCACTCGTCCCTCTTATCAAAATGAAATATTCACCAATGACATTTTTATTAAGAAATACCCAACTCCTTATTATATTATATGATGGCTTACCTCTATACCAAATTTAATTCAATGACCCAATATCATGGCTGAAATACAATATATGCACGGATGACTTGTTCACAGTTTACCTGTTGGGTGATCATCCACTCTTTTTCTTTTCCTTGAAAACTCAACCTGAGTCCCTTTACTTTGAGTTTGTGTCTGGATCTGTGTTCCCTTTGATTTGTGTCGAATACGCTTTTTTTTAGCACCACTCTCACTGCAGAGCCTTTTACCATCTTCAGTTTGGTAGAAGTTTGGCGCTTTCTTCTTGGCTGCCAACTAAAAGTCTGGATTTCTGAAAATATGTTGTTCTAAATTTGGAAAGGTATTTTAACATACCACATGTAGTACGGCAGTTCACATGTCCCTGCCTCAATAGACCACAACCTCGTGGTTGGGGTCTTTTGTGCCAGGGACCTCTGCGACAGCTTCACATTTTATTTTTCCGTCTACTAATATTGATTGTATGAGCAATTCAAATTGGATAAATGACTATTTTTAAAGTTGGGCTATTGAAAGAAAACCTGGTGTTAGTTTTATCTTGGCCTCACTATGTTTCTGTTAAGTAAATCATATATGTATAAATACTTGTTCTATTATTGTAATTTCAATTATCGAAAGATGATAATGATAATTGACCAGAAAAAAAAACACTAGAAGGCACTGTTCTGATAGGTAACACTTTGCACAAACATATACATGTACATATAATTAATTAATAATATAATTTTAGCTTGTTTCTCAAAAGCCTGATGTTATTCTGCTAATGGGACCTTGTCAGGATAGCTTATATAGTGAACTTTTTTTACACCAGACACATACATGTATATCACTTGATAAATATCAGTTATTTGATATTCCTTAAACCAGTGAAAAGTAGTCATGGATAGGCAAGGATTCATAGTTTTATATTTACGGATCACTCCTAGCTTACAGAATCAAGGTAAATTTATATTATTAGCTTGATTCTGTAAGGGGGTGATCCAAAAATATAAAATATGTACTGTATGTATAAACTGGCATGATATATGTGTAGGCTAGATGATGACATATCAGTGTCATGTCAGTGTAAATTATCAGTGTGGGTGTCATCGATCTCTTAGTAGGATTAGCAGAAATTAATATCAGGCCTAATGGTACTTCACATATTGTATAGGCATAGGAGAGTGTAGGCACATAACTGAACAAGGATCTCACACAAAACTGGAAATACATACTTGTCATTGACAGGTTGGTCGAGGTACTACTGGTACACGGACCACAACCTTGCCCAGACTGCTCATCATGGTATGACTTCAGGAGGCTTCTGACACTCTTCTTGTGGATCACCGATATAACCGGTGTTTTTGGAATCGGCGATAAGTAACCAGCTTCCGTTTCAATGACACCTCCCTGTCTAGATGGAAAGGCATCTTCTTTCAGTTGAAGCCTGAATAGCACAGTAACAAAATTAATTGTGACTAAGAATTACATGTACATGTACCACCGATACCTTCGTGTGTATCTGGATGTTTTAGGTACTTAATGTACTATGAATGGGTATACTCACAAACATAGACATATGTGATACTTACATGTAAGTAGGATGTATACTAACCTGACATGTTGGCAATCACATGACAGAGTCAAACCATCATTTGACATGAAGATGACCTTTCTCTATTCATTATTGTATCTTCCGGGCAACCTCAAACAAGGCAGTCAAATACCAGGCCAGCTGGTAACTGCAAAAATAAAACTAAAGAAACAAGTTTAATATCAAATGACATTCACCCAGCTGGAACCCCCAGGTCACACCACATTTGTGATACCTGGCTAATGATCTACACGGCCATGCAACACACATACAGGTAAAAGTCACAAAATTTGTAGACATTCCATGAACTTTATCAGTCCAAGTCATGTTTACTGTTGACCAAATGTGCAAACATTGAGTATAACAATGTACATGTAGTTGCATTTATGTGGGTAAGCCGTCCGTTATGAAGTTATGTTACAAAGCCAGCTGGCATACTTCATTCAACGGTTAAGATCAATGGGTGCATAGTGAAAGTCCTTTGATATCAAACAATCAGTAAACAGAATGACAAAACATACAGCAAACATCATGCAAAACATAGAAAATAAAGTAAAAAAATTAGATAATTATTCACTGAAAGCTGAGTGTATCATATCTATTCTAAGTTCATATATCAAAATAATGTCGTTCTAGCTTGTAAGTTTTTTTTCCTGGCTTGTACAGCAAACCAGCATGTAGATACTCATGTATATGTATGCATAGTATGAGAGGATATTCAGTAAATTATAATTTAATTGATTAAAATTCATAATAATAATTACTATTATTACAAAACATTTGAGTAAGATTGACCAGATTCCTCACCCAACCCGTATGCGCCATTCTGTATTTATTACACACCACCCATTTTAGAATCCATTAATTTAAAAACACAGACAGTAAAATTGAAAATTTGGCCAGAACTTCCCATAGAGGCGCTAGCCCTACACCCGTAATCCAACATGCCTTTTACATGGCTATAACAATCATGTGCCATTCTGTGTTTATTACACACCACACATTCTACAATACATATATTTTAAAAAAACGCAGTTAAATTGAAAATTTGGGCAGAACTTCCCAGAGGCGCTAGCCTGACCAATTACCCCACCCGTAATCTCAGAAAAATACGGGAAGAATTTTCACTAGAGGCACTGATCAGATCCTTCACCCCACACCCGTAATTCCAACATGGCTATAACAATCATGTGCCATTCTGTCTATTACACACCACATAATAGAATATATAAATAAATAAAAAACATTAAATTGATCATTTTGGCAGAACTTCCCATAGAGGTGCTAGTCTGATCATTCACCCCACCCGTAATACCAGTAAAGATGAAATATGGGCACAAGTTTGAAGTTTCACTAGAGGTGCTAGCCAGATACTTCACCCACACCGTAATCCAACATGCCTTTTACATGGCTATAACAATCATGTGCCATTCAGTGTTTATTACACACCACACATTCTACAATACATATATTTGAAGAAAAAAAAAAGTTAAATCTGGTTAAATTGAAAATTTGGGCAGAACTTCCCCTACATGCGCTAGCGGCTAGTCTGACCAATTACCCCACCCGTAATCACAGAAAAATACGGGAAGAATTTTCACTATAGGTGCTGATCAGATCCTTCACCCCACACCCGTAATCCAACATGGCTATAACAATCATGTGCCATTCTCTCTATTACACACCACATAATAGAATATATAAATTAAAAAAAAACATTAAATTGAAAATTTGGGCAGAACTTCCCATACAATGCTAGTCTGATTATTCACCCCACCCGTAATACCAGTAAAGATGAAATATGGGCACAAGGTTTACTAGAGGTGCTAGCCAGATCCTTCACCCCACACCGGTAATCCAACATGCCTTTTACATGGCTATAACAATCATGTGCCATTCTGTGTTTATTACACACCACATATTCTACAATACATATATTTTTTTTAAACCCAGTTAAATTGAAAATTTGGGTAGAACTTCCCATAGAGGCGCTAGCCTGAACAATTACCCCACCCGTAATCCCAGAAAAATACGGGAAGAATGTTCACTAGAGGCGCTGATCAGATCTTTCACCCACACCCGTAATCCAACATGGCTATAACAATCATGTGCCATTAGGTATGTTACACACCATATAATAGAATACGGTATATAAATTTAAAAATAAAACATTAAATTGAAAATTTGGGCAGAACTTCCCACAGAGGTGCTAGTCTGTCAGATCATTCACCCCACCCGTAATACCAGTAAAGATGAAAATATGGGCACAAGTTTCACTAGAGGTGCTAGCCAGATACTTCACCCCACACCCGTAATCCAACATACCTTTTACATGGATATAACAATCATGTGCCATTCTGTGTTTATTACACACCACACATTCTAAAATATATCTTTTAAAAACGCAGTTAAATTGAAAATTTGGGCAGAACTTCCAATAGAGGTGCTAGCCTGATCAATTCCCCCACCCGTAATCGCAGTAAAAATTAAAATTTGGCCAGAATTTTCACTAGATGCACTGGTCAGATTGTTCACCCCACCCACACCCATAATCCAACATGGCTATAACAATCATGTGCCATTCTGTTTTTTACACACCACATTCTAGAATACAAGGCAGAACTTCCCAGAGACGCTTGCCTAATCATTCACCCCCCCCCCCCCCCCACACCATAATCCCAGTAAAAAAGAAAATATGGTCAGAAATTTCACCAGAGGCGCTGGCCAGTTCCTTCACCCCACCTGTAATCCAACATGGCTATAACAAGCACATGCCAATGATGCCATTCTGGATGTATTACACACTACCCATTCTATAATCCATAAATTTACACCAAAAAAAAAGAAGATAGTAATAAATTGAAAATTTTGGCAGAACTTCCCAAAGAGGATCTAGTCTGATAATTCACCCCACCGGTAATTCCAGTCAAATTGAAAATATGGGCAGAAGTTCCACTAGAGGCGCTGGACAATTCCTTCACCCCACTGGGCCCACCCATAATCCTACCGTATAACAATCACATGCCATTCTGTGTTCATAAACTACACACCACCCATCCTAGAATACATGAATTAAAAAAATAGATAGCTTGCCAGATCATTTAATTTACCCCACCTGTAGATCATGCGCGTTAGCATTAGTAGAGATTCATGGCATGATCTACCCCACCTGTAATCCAACAACATGGTTTATAGCTGCCGACCCTAATTTTGTTATATTATAACAAAATTAGGGTCGGCAGCTATTTAATTTTATGTTATGGTCAGTCAGCAGTCTGAAACAAATAATATTTTGTTTTATATGGTGAAAGGCTGACAGTGATAACTAAAGATTTAACCAAAAATATTTCTTGCCATTTCATTGGTGGGAGCTACTAATACTAGTATAAAACATATCATGGAGAAATATCTACCTTAGGGGAGATGGCGTGGTACTACAGCCATAATGTAATATGTAAATTAATTCTTATGCATAATTTTTTGGCATGTTTACTGTTTGTTTACTACTAGTAGAGCTGAAGGGGTCACTCTCACCCAAAAAAGTGCTGAAGGGTACACAGGGTTTGAAAATGTCGTAAGGGTACACAGGTTTGTGATCGCCACCAACATCGTTACTTAAACTGTGTTTCTGAAAATCTGGTGCCCATTAGTTTTTTGTTTTCAGTTCATTTTAACAATTATTCTCTAACATAAATCATGGCAGATACGAAAACTAAACGTCATTTCAAACCCTGTGTAGGCCTACCCTTCAGCACATTTTCAAATCCTGTGTGCCCTTTTTTTGGTAAGAGTGACCCCTTCAGCACTAGTAGATCATGCCATGAATCTCTACTCTGGGTAATTCCCATTAAATGGGCATTAGCCAAACAGGCCTTAACATTCGACGAGAATCACCGAATTGTTTCTCGTAATGATTCTCGCGAAACTTTTCCATTTTCAGTGCTTTATGATTCGGCATTTTATTCATGCAAAATGAAATGTATTTCGAGCCCTGCCAAAGTAGAGGTTCATGGCATGATCTACCAGATCTAGCATGTTTACATGCATATACATACAAGTACCGTGAATATATACCAGCAGCTCTCATAATTGGCTACGGCAATCAGCAATGGGTTGCTGTAGCAGATTGCCAAAGCCAAGCAATCTGAATTAAAAGTGCTGCTATGAGTCGGTAGCTTCAAAATTAAAAAAGATTTTTTAAGACATACTAAGACTACCTGTGCATGGACATTTAATTTCTAAATTAATTCTGCATTTAATTCTTGTGGGTAAAAGCTAAATGTCCTACGCAATTACTACCACAGTACCAGAGTAGAGACTATCTGGAGTCAGGCCTGGACACTTCATGGAAGTTGGAACTCATATAGTAATAAAACGCGAATTTTACTAAATAATTATTCTTAAATCTGAGGATTAAACTTGGTCATACTTACTTTTTGGCGTATCCTGCCCTGTACTTCATCATATTCACAAAGGAATCATCCGTAAAGTGGTCGGAACAAATCACCGAACTTCCCGAAACTTCCCAATGGTCCCGCTTGTGTAAAACAAACACCGTCCAAAGTTTAGCCATTTTCGGGTTTTTAGGCCACATGAACAAATTTTTGCCTTCCTGGCCGCAGCCATAGACTACACATCTCCGTGGCATCACAACAAACGAATGATAATTCGACAGAGAGAAAGAACGAGCTAGATGTAAATCAACTGACAGCTAAAAAATTATTTGACAGCGCAATGTCAACAAAAAGGCGCGACCTCTCGGTGTGACGTCACCCGCTAATTATAAACTGCACCCAATTGGACCGTTTCGGCTCACTTGGCGCAATGCACAGCTGCATGCTGTATGACGTTATCCTTATCGGGGGAATTCCCAGTAGATTCGCTTTTAACTTGGAGCCATTCTATGAGTATAATAAGATGGAAAATAAGTCAAATGGTGTTTTCGCAACGTCCACTTTAAGCATCATCTCAGTTAGAACGGGCATGGTGCAAGATGCGTGTATATGTGGAATATGGTAGGTCCCGGAGGCACTATGTACGTTATATAGTTCACTGGGTCGGGTCTGTGTGACACGAGGCAGAGCACATTTTATTCAATAAACATATCCCGTTAACATGCGCATCTCCAAATCGCGATTCTACCCACAATTTTACCTGTCTTCTATGTTACTAGCTGGTGGGCCCGACTTCGTCCGGGCTATTTAGGCATTTCTTTGCCCGAAACATGACTCTATATGAGCATATACGAGCAAGGACACGGTCACATGCAAAATTATACCTGATTTGACCTTGATTTGACCATTTAGAAGGTCAAGGTCAGGTCGAGGTTACGATTTGACCCGTCCAATACAGCCCCTATCTATCAAATTTCGTCTAAATCCGCCAGTTTTAACCGATTTGACCTTGAATTGACCATTTTGAAGAACAATGTCAGGTCGGGGTCACAATTTGACCTGTCCAAAACACTTTCCGGACAAAAGTACCCTTAGGTATCAAATTTCGTTGAAATCCGCCTTTCCCGGCCATAGTTAACAGACAAACAGACAAAAATCCCAAAGTATACATGTATATTATATTCTCTATGTAGGTCAAGTTCAAATCAATATCGTAGTCCCATGTTTCTGTTCGTCAAATACATACTCAAGTATGTAGGGGCCTCAGTACCGGTATATCTATCAAGGACAATGCCTCTGAATATTGACATAAATGCGTACAATCGCAACACATATCTAGCAGAATGGCCCTTTAAGTGAGATGTCTTTCAATGGTGGTCGAGGTGGTTTTAGTGTCAAAGTCAAGGTCATATGAGACCCCCACATCAACTTGACAACAAATTTGGTTGATGTCAAATTTCATCTTCTCTTGTCAAGGCGACCCATGTTTTGATCGACATACAATTTGACTTGGTCGCTGCCACCGGCATCGACAGATGATCTCCAAAAAACACCCGCGTGACGATGTTGAGTTAATTTACCTGGCAATGCGCCAACTGCGTTGCCGCCGACAAATACTTGAGTTGCGCTCGCGTGTTAGGCTAGATTGCTTCAATTAAATTATCTCGAGCGAAATCGCCTGCCGTGAAATATCTGCTCCGCTGAACCTATAGCGAGACAAGGCGAGACGGAAATCTATTGAAAGATAATTCCGCCTGTTAGGCGGAGGATTCATTGAAAAAATTGTCTGGCGCGAAATCCCTTCCCCGCTAAGCGGGCGCGCTATCCCAAAGCGCGATAACATGACAATGTCATAACTTATGTGGCCATGTCATACATCAGTTGAAAGGTCATTGCCTTGGCTATTGTACAGTGTTAATTAAAATTGAAGCAGGCATGTTTTCGTTATGTTTAGTTTACATATAATCTTTGCGACATTATACTTATATGTATGACAACCCATCACGCATATACGCCATAAAGCCACCCCATCGTCTTTTGCGATAAAGGCTTGGGTTAAGCGTATTATTATATTGTATTTGAGAACCCTCGTGAAGGATGGCGGTCAATGAGCAATGGTTTGACCATGATTACTAGATTCGGGTGATACAGAATGTAAATTTATTCGGAATTATATTTACTATGCATCAAACCGTGGACCCCAGATCTTTTATTGGGTGGTCTTTTGTATGCTGTTGCTTGGGGCATTAATATTTTTAAATACATATCGTATTGCATATAAACTATTATGTGATGAATTAAATATGATGTTGACTTTAAAACACAATTGGTGTGCTCTCGTGACTTCTGGTAACAACTGCAAACAAAAAAAAACACTTAGTGAGCCCTCATGTCTCATGTGTGGTAAAAATCAATGAAATCACACACCATGGGTCCCTTAGGCATGAGCACAGAGCCTGAATGCAACCATCTTTGTCAATTTAGGCAATATTCTTGCTAAAGAGGTGATAATTTCATGTTGGAACCCATCAAATGGGATGAAAATGGCTAAACAGACACTTAGTGGGCCCTCAAATCTCTCATTCATGGCAATGGAAGCATCTTATAGTGCCTTTGTTGGCCACAATTCTGTCAGAAAAAAGTGTAATTTGCATATTTAACCCTTCATGTGTGGTAAAAATCAATGAAATCACACACCATGGGCCCCCTAGGCATGAGCACAGAGCCTGAATGCAACCATCTTTGTCAATTTAGGCAATATTCTTGCTAAAGAGGTGATCATTTCATGTTGGAACCCATCAAATGGGATGAAAATGGCTAAACAGACACTTAGTGAGCCCTCAAATATCTCATTCATGGCAATGGAAGCATCTTATAGTGCCTTTGTTGGCCACAATTCTGTCAGAAAAAGTGTAATTTGCATATTTAACCCTTCCTGTGTGGTAAAAATCAATGAAATCACACACCATGGGTCCCCTAGGCATGAGCACAGAGCCTGAATGCAACCATCTTTGTCAATTTAGGCAATATTCTTGCTAAAGAGGTGATCATTTCATGTTGGAACTCATCAAATGGGATGAAAATGAATGTGTAAATTGCACATTTGACCCTTTATTTGTGCTAACAGGGACTGAAATCACACCCCATGGGATCCCAAGATGACACGGCGTAACCATGATTGAGTTACATATATTTATATATTAGATTATGGAAACACGTACTACAGTCTTCAATCTTCTGAATCGTGTAAATTTCTTGAATGTAACACATATTGTCAGTGCACCTGAAAGAATAATAGAGATAGGTGATTAGATACATATTATGCCCCAATTCTCCAATGGATTCCAGGTTGTGGCAGGCACGCCATGGCTCAATATTGTGATTCATAAGATGGTATGGAAGACTAAAGCCCCGCATGGTGTATTTTGTTATGCAGAGGGAGAGATGAGATCTAACTGCCTCTAACAGCAGGTGCGTCGATTCCTGTAGCGCGTCTGCAGTCGTCTGGATTGATCATTTTTTATTGGATTTCGATTCTAGTATATAGCAGTAAAACCTCTTCTCGAATTTCTATTTCGCTTACGCCATAAGATGCTATGTAAAATTTCGAACAAAACGATACTTTACTCGACGAAATTCGTCCATAAATAAAAAAAAGTTCAATCAAATGGAAAGTTTGTTTACATTTTACAAAGTTCTCCGCCCCGAGGGTCGTTACTTTTCCCTGAACTTTTCTGTCGATATTTTAACAAAATTTCAAACGAACGGTAAGACCGCAAAACTTTATTTGGCTGGAAAGATGGTTGAAAGCTGACCCCAGGCATGTAATCGGTTTGGCGGAACTCCTATTAGTTTGCGAACAAGCCGGACTTAAAGTCAGGGTCACGTGGTGTCATCAAGCTTCCACGCGAAGGGCAATAATCCAATTATCTCCACTTCTATTGGGCCGATTCGCATGATATTTCTTTCTAAGAACTCGTATTGTGAAGGCGCACATGTTGCGTGCGATTTCCGCATGGATGAAATTCGGGCAGTCAATAAAAGGTGTAACCCGATGGCGCCAAGGTCACATACGCGCGTGTGAAGTCTTTTTTTCTCGCTCGTTCTCTAATGGTTTCTAATAAAATTGGGAGCGAATACTCGCATTGGTCAGCGAAAAACATTGTTGATTATGTCCATTCTATTGACGTTCCAGTGGCTGCAATCCGTTCATAACTTCATCCAGCACATGCATTGCATCTTAATAATAAAAAACACCCTCACGGACACAGTACTAGAGTGCTAGAGTGCTATTACGCCGTTATCGAGGTCAATTGTCCTGCGTTTAAGTAAAATTGGGCTGAGGCACAAAATTGCACATTACTCACGATTGCGCTGCATTGCACTAAATAGCAACGCATCCAAATTTCGCCGCGTTGCAGCGACATTGCAATATACATAAACATTTAGGTGTTCCACCACAGCCCTTGACCTCTTCAGCCCTTCAAACTCCATTGCATTTGATGAGGATACTTCGTTTTTCTAACATGTAGCAAAAGAAAACTTGAATCATGATCTTAAAAGTAATGTATTTAATGGTTAATCAATTTTACACATCAATCAAATAGTCATTATATCTCACATTGTACCTGGGGACAGCCATTGCAGATATAGTGATATAAAGTGACAATTTTCAACAAGATGGGTATTAAAGGCTCATATAAAATTTGTCCTTGATTTGGCTATTTTGGGAGATAATTACAATTACAAGCAAGAACGTGGCTAGATTGTCTCCATTTGCAAAGGGGGTGTCCAAATTCAAATTTCCAATTACACACCCCACCCAAACTTAAAACCAGATCAAACATATAACTTCACAAGTTTGCGTGATTCCATTTGCTCCTCTTGTGCTTGGATATTATTCTGATCGGTACCTCAGAGGCCAGGATATTAAGCTATTCTGGATTGACCACCTGGCCAGGGAGTGAACAGGATCCACTGGATCAACCCTGGTTTGGACTGAAAATTATGAAATTTGAGCATGAAAATTGTCAAATCCTAGCATCGAGATAAATTGGCTTCAAGCTTTTCCAAAACTTAGAAATATCCAACCTGAGTTGGGAATGGTAAATTTCAAAATATGCTAGAAAATAATGGAAATCAGTTAATATCAGTTTGAGTTTAGTTAATATTAGTTTGAGTTCGGGATTTAAATTTGAATTGAAAAGCCGGGCCTAGTAACTCTAGTGAAAATGTCCAGCCAAGTCTAGTTTGCGAACTCATTTCAGATACTTCGGAAATATGGCTTGTTGCCATTCATTGGAAAGCTCTCAGCGAGAGTTTCCCGATGAATAGCAACAAGCCATATTTCCGACTAAATCCTCAAAAGTTACCCATAATTCTGCCTTGGTTAAGAGGTTGATTACTTACGTTGATTACTGTAGCATAAGTATTTGAAATCCTTTGACAGATGGATGAACAGAACTACTCCTATATTAAAAATTAGTCAGACTTCAAATAATTTATCTATATCCATCTTTCATCTGAAATTGCCATTGTAATTTCAAGAACAATAGTTATCATATGGCATGTACTCTATTGTCACACACACCTCCCAATTTCCAACCTTATACCCCTAAGGTTTGAAATCTTGCATCTGATGGCAGTTACAGTCCAAACTGTGATCAAAAGTAGTAAAATTGTCAACTTTCTGTCAAAAACACTAATTGTAAAATCAAACTTTTAGAAAAAGTTCTTATTTTTAGGGTGAACATTTCAACTGTTGTGTCTGCATGGAATTTCCAATTTTTAGTAAATTCTCATTTCTGGTAACAAAATTGAATAAGAAAACTACCTCATTTCATCAAATCTAATCCCTCTGTCCTCATGTTCATCATCTGTGTCACTGTCAGGGATTGGTACATAATCTTGATCATTTGTTGTTGGACAGGGTACAACATCTTCAGTGGTAGTGCCGTCACTAACACAAAAAGTCTTAGATCCTAGAATATATGAGAACACATATTTATCCATTGTCCACATCAGAAATTTATTTTTTATCCCATTTCATCTGATTTCATTGAAAATAAAAGGTCAGCAATCACGTCCCCCACCCTGAAAAAGGGGATAATAAATGGTCACCCAAACTCAACTATTATTTATTAAAACCCAGAACCTATACATGAAGCTTGAGAATGAGATATGTATTCATTTCTTCCCATTGCTCTCATAGCCATCTGCATTTTAAATTCATGGGTGCTAACATATGCACTCGTCCCTCTTATCAAAATGAAATATTCACCAATGACATTTTTATTAAGAAATACCCAACTCCTTATTATATTATATGATGGCTTACCTCTATACCAAATTTAATTCAATGACCCAATATCATGGCTGAAATACAATATATGCACGGATGACTTGTTCACAGTTTACCTGTTGGGTGATCATCCACTCTTTTTCTTTTCCTTGAAAACTCAACCTGAGTCCCTTTACTTTGAGTTTGTGTCTGGATCTGTGTTCCCTTTGATTTGTGTCGAATACGCTTTTTTTTAGCACCACTCTCACTGCAGAGCCTTTTACCATCTTCAGTTTGGTAGAAGTTTGGCGCTTTCTTCTTGGCTGCCAACTAAAAGTCTGGATTTCTGAAAATATGTTGTTCTAAATTTGGAAAGGTATTTTAACATACCACATGTAGTACGGCAGTTCACATGTCCCTGCCTCAATAGACCACAACCTCGTGGTTGGGGTCTTTTGTGCCAGGGACCTCTGCGACAGCTTCACATTTTATTTTTCCGTCTACTAATATTGATTGTATGAGCAATTCAAATTGGATAAATGACTATTTTTAAAGTTGGGCTATTGAAAGAAAACCTGGTGTTAGTTTTATCTTGGCCTCACTATGTTTCTGTTAAGTAAATCATATATGTATAAATACTTGTTCTATTATTGTAATTTCAATTATCGAAAGATGATAATGATAATTGACCAGAAAAAAAAACACTAGAAGGCACTGTTCTGATAGGTAACACTTTGCACAAACATATACATGTACATATAATTAATTAATAATATAATTTTAGCTTGTTTCTCAAAAGCCTGATGTTATTCTGCTAATGGGACCTTGTCAGGATAGCTTATATAGTGAACTTTTTTTACACCAGACACATACATGTATATCACTTGATAAATATCAGTTATTTGATATTCCTTAAACCAGTGAAAAGTAGTCATGGATAGGCAAGGATTCATAGTTTTATATTTACGGATCACTCCTAGCTTACAGAATCAAGGTAAATTTATATTATTAGCTTGATTCTGTAAGGGGGTGATCCAAAAATATAAAATATGTACTGTATGTATAAACTGGCATGATATATGTGTAGGCTAGATGATGACATATCAGTGTCATGTCAGTGTAAATTATCAGTGTGGGTGTCATCGATCTCTTAGTAGGATTAGCAGAAATTAATATCAGGCCTAATGGTACTTCACATATTGTATAGGCATAGGAGAGTGTAGGCACATAACTGAACAAGGATCTCACACAAAACTGGAAATACATACTTGTCATTGACAGGTTGGTCGAGGTACTACTGGTACACGGACCACAACCTTGCCCAGACTGCTCATCATGGTATGACTTCAGGAGGCTTCTGACACTCTTCTTGTGGATCACCGATCTAACCGGTGTTTTTGGAATCGGCGATAAGTAACCAGCTTCCGTTTCAATGACACCTCCCTGTCTAGATGGAAAGGCATCTTCTTTCAGTTGAAGCCTGAATAGCACAGTAACAAAATTAATTGTGACTAAGAATTACATGTACATGTACCACCGATACCTTCGTGTGTATCTGGATGTTTTAGGTACTTAATGTACTATGAATGGGTATACTCACAAACATAGACATATGTGATACTTACATGTAAGTAGGATGTATACTAACCTGACATGTTGGCAATCACATGACAGAGTCAAACCATCATTTGACATGAAGATGACCTTTCTCTATTCATTATTGTATCTTCCGGGCAACCTCAAACAAGGCAGTCAAATACCAGGCCAGCTGGTAACTGCAAAAATAAAACTAAAGAAACAAGTTTAATATCAAATGACATTCACCCAGCTGGAACCCCCAGGTCACACCACATTTGTGATACCTGGCTAATGATCTACACGGCCATGCAACACACATACAGGTAAAAGTCACAAAATTTGTAGACATTCCATGAACTTTATCAGTCCAAGTCATGTTTACTGTTGACCAAATGTGCAAACATTGAGTATAACAATGTACATGTAGTTGCATTTATGTGGGTAAGCCGTCCGTTATGAAGTTATGTTACAAAGCCAGCTGGCATACTTCATTCAACGGTTAAGATCAATGGGTGCATAGTGAAAGTCCTTTGATATCAAACAATCAGTAAACAGAATGACAAAACATACAGCAAACATCATGCAAAACATAGAAAATAAAGTAAAAAAATTAGATAATTATTCACTGAAAGCTGAGTGTATCATATCTATTCTAAGTTCATATATCAAAATAATGTCGTTCTAGCTTGTAAGTTTTTTTTCCTGGCTTGTACAGCAAACCAGCATGTAGATACTCATGTATATGTATGCATAGTATGAGAGGATATTCAGTAAATTATAATTTAATTGATTAAAATTCATAATAATAATTACTATTATTACAAAACATTTGAGTAAGATTGACCAGATTCCTCACCCAACCCGTATGCGCCATTCTGTATTTATTACACACCACCCATTTTAGAATCCATTAATTTAAAAACACAGACAGTAAAATTGAAAATTTGGCCAGAACTTCCCATAGAGGCGCTAGCCCTACACCCGTAATCCAACATGCCTTTTACATGGCTATAACAATCATGTGCCATTCTGTGTTTATTACACACCACACATTCTACAATACATATATTTTAAAAAAACGCAGTTAAATTGAAAATTTGGGCAGAACTTCCCAGAGGCGCTAGCCTGACCAATTACCCCACCCGTAATCTCAGAAAAATACGGGAAGAATTTTCACTAGAGGCACTGATCAGATCCTTCACCCCACACCCGTAATTCCAACATGGCTATAACAATCATGTGCCATTCTGTCTATTACACACCACATAATAGAATATATAAATAAATAAAAAACATTAAATTGATCATTTTGGCAGAACTTCCCATAGAGGTGCTAGTCTGATCATTCACCCCACCCGTAATACCAGTAAAGATGAAATATGGGCACAAGTTTGAAGTTTCACTAGAGGTGCTAGCCAGATACTTCACCCACACCGTAATCCAACATGCCTTTTACATGGCTATAACAATCATGTGCCATTCAGTGTTTATTACACACCACACATTCTACAATACATATATTTGAAGAAAAAAAAAAGTTAAATCTGGTTAAATTGAAAATTTGGGCAGAACTTCCCCTACATGCGCTAGCGGCTAGTCTGACCAATTACCCCACCCGTAATCACAGAAAAATACGGGAAGAATTTTCACTATAGGTGCTGATCAGATCCTTCACCCCACACCCGTAATCCAACATGGCTATAACAATCATGTGCCATTCTCTCTATTACACACCACATAATAGAATATATAAATTAAAAAAAAACATTAAATTGAAAATTTGGGCAGAACTTCCCATACAATGCTAGTCTGATTATTCACCCCACCCGTAATACCAGTAAAGATGAAATATGGGCACAAGGTTTACTAGAGGTGCTAGCCAGATCCTTCACCCCACACCGGTAATCCAACATGCCTTTTACATGGCTATAACAATCATGTGCCATTCTGTGTTTATTACACACCACATATTCTACAATACATATATTTTTTTTAAACCCAGTTAAATTGAAAATTTGGGTAGAACTTCCCATAGAGGCGCTAGCCTGAACAATTACCCCACCCGTAATCCCAGAAAAATACGGGAAGAATGTTCACTAGAGGCGCTGATCAGATCTTTCACCCACACCCGTAATCCAACATGGCTATAACAATCATGTGCCATTAGGTATGTTACACACCATATAATAGAATACGGTATATAAATTTAAAAATAAAACATTAAATTGAAAATTTGGGCAGAACTTCCCACAGAGGTGCTAGTCTGTCAGATCAT
Organism: Siphonodentalium dalli; assembly: GCA_032622095.1. Taxonomy (NCBI): domain Eukaryota; kingdom Metazoa; phylum Mollusca; class Scaphopoda; order Gadilida; family Siphonodentaliidae; genus Siphonodentalium; species Siphonodentalium dalli. The sequence continues at coordinate 47,388,406 of CP136063.1, read as the reverse complement.
TCACCCCACCCGTAATACCAGTAAAGATGAAAATATGGGCACAAGTTTCACTAGAGGTGCTAGCCAGATACTTCACCCCACACCCGTAATCCAACATACCTTTTACATGGATATAACAATCATGTGCCATTCTGTGTTTATTACACACCACACATTCTAAAATATATCTTTTAAAAACGCAGTTAAATTGAAAATTTGGGCAGAACTTCCAATAGAGGTGCTAGCCTGATCAATTCCCCCACCCGTAATCGCAGTAAAAATTAAAACTTGGCCAGAATTTTCACTAGATGCACTGGTCAGATTGTTCACCCCACCCACACCCATAATCCAACATGGCTATAACAATCATGTGCCATTCTGTTTTTTACACACCACATTCTAGAATACAAGGCAGAACTTCCCAGAGACGCTTGCCTAATCATTCACCCCCCCCCCCCCCCCCACACCATAATCCCAGTAAAAAAGAAAATATGGTCAGAAATTTCACCAGAGGCGCTGGCCAGTTCCTTCACCCCACCTGTAATCCAACATGGCTATAACAAGCACATGCCAATGATGCCATTCTGGATGTATTACACACTACCCATTCTATAATCCATAAATTTACACCAAAAAAAAAGAAGATAGTAATAAATTGAAAATTTTGGCAGAACTTCCCAAAGAGGATCTAGTCTGATAATTCACCCCACCGGTAATTCCAGTCAAATTGAAAATATGGGCAGAAGTTCCACTAGAGGCGCTGGACAATTCCTTCACCCCACTGGGCCCACCCATAATCCTACCGTATAACAATCACATGCCATTCTGTGTTCATAAACTACACACCACCCATCCTAGAATACATGAATTAAAAAAATAGATAGCTTGCCAGATCATTTAATTTACCCCACCTGTAGATCATGCGCGTTAGCATTAGTAGAGATTCATGGCATGATCTACCCCACCTGTAATCCAACAACATGGTTTATAGCTGCCGACCCTAATTTTGTTATATTATAACAAAATTAGGGTCGGCAGCTATTTAATTTTATGTTATGGTCAGTCAGCAGTCTGAAACAAATAATATTTTGTTTTATATGGTGAAAGGCTGACAGTGATAACTAAAGATTTAACCAAAAATATTTCTTGCCATTTCATTGGTGGGAGCTACTAATACTAGTATAAAACATATCATGGAGAAATATCTACCTTAGGGGAGATGGCGTGGTACTACAGCCATAATGTAATATGTAAATTAATTCTTATGCATAATTTTTTGGCATGTTTACTGTTTGTTTACTACTAGTAGAGCTGAAGGGGTCACTCTCACCCAAAAAAGTGCTGAAGGGTACACAGGGTTTGAAAATGTCGTAAGGGTACACAGGTTTGTGATCGCCACCAACATCGTTACTTAAACTGTGTTTCTGAAAATCTGGTGCCCATTAGTTTTTTGTTTTCAGTTCATTTTAACAATTATTCTCTAACATAAATCATGGCAGATACGAAAACTAAACGTCATTTCAAACCCTGTGTAGGCCTACCCTTCAGCACATTTTCAAATCCTGTGTGCCCTTTTTTTGGTAAGAGTGACCCCTTCAGCACTAGTAGATCATGCCATGAATCTCTACTCTGGGTAATTCCCATTAAATGGGCATTAGCCAAACAGGCCTTAACATTCGACGAGAATCACCGAATTGTTTCTCGTAATGATTCTCGCGAAACTTTTCCATTTTCAGTGCTTTATGATTCGGCATTTTATTCATGCAAAATGAAATGTATTTCGAGCCCTGCCAAAGTAGAGGTTCATGGCATGATCTACCAGATCTAGCATGTTTACATGCATATACATACAAGTACCGTGAATATATACCAGCAGCTCTCATAATTGGCTACGGCAATCAGCAATGGGTTGCTGTAGCAGATTGCCAAAGCCAAGCAATCTGAATTAAAAGTGCTGCTATGAGTCGGTAGCTTCAAAATTAAAAAAGATTTTTTAAGACATACTAAGACTACCTGTGCATGGACATTTAATTTCTAAATTAATTCTGCATTTAATTCTTGTGGGTAAAAGCTAAATGTCCTACGCAATTACTACCACAGTACCAGAGTAGAGACTATCTGGAGTCAGGCCTGGACACTTCATGGAAGTTGGAACTCATATAGTAATAAAACGCGAATTTTACTAAATAATTATTCTTAAATCTGAGGATTAAACTTGGTCATACTTACTTTTTGGCGTATCCTGCCCTGTACTTCATCATATTCACAAAGGAATCATCCGTAAAGTGGTCGGAACAAATCACCGAACTTCCCGAAACTTCCCAATGGTCCCGCTTGTGTAAAACAAACACCGTCCAAAGTTTAGCCATTTTCGGGTTTTTAGGCCACATGAACAAATTTTTGCCTTCCTGGCCGCAGCCATAGACTACACATCTCCGTGGCATCACAACAAACGAATGATAATTCGACAGAGAGAAAGAACGAGCTAGATGTAAATCAACTGACAGCTAAAAAATTATTTGACAGCGCAATGTCAACAAAAAGGCGCGACCTCTCGGTGTGACGTCACCCGCTAATTATAAACTGCACCCAATTGGACCGTTTCGGCTCACTTGGCGCAATGCACAGCTGCATGCTGTATGACGTTATCCTTATCGGGGGAATTCCCAGTAGATTCGCTTTTAACTTGGAGCCATTCTATGAGTATAATAAGATGGAAAATAAGTCAAATGGTGTTTTCGCAACGTCCACTTTAAGCATCATCTCAGTTAGAACGGGCATGGTGCAAGATGCGTGTATATGTGGAATATGGTAGGTCCCGGAGGCACTATGTACGTTATATAGTTCACTGGGTCGGGTCTGTGTGACACGAGGCAGAGCACATTTTATTCAATAAACATATCCCGTTAACATGCGCATCTCCAAATCGCGATTCTACCCACAATTTTACCTGTCTTCTATGTTACTAGCTGGTGGGCCCGACTTCGTCCGGGCTATTTAGGCATTTCTTTGCCCGAAACATGACTCTATATGAGCATATACGAGCAAGGACACGGTCACATGCAAAATTATACCTGATTTGACCTTGATTTGACCATTTAGAAGGTCAAGGTCAGGTCGAGGTTACGATTTGACCCGTCCAATACAGCCCCTATCTATCAAATTTCGTCTAAATCCGCCAGTTTTAACCGATTTGACCTTGAATTGACCATTTTGAAGAACAATGTCAGGTCGGGGTCACAATTTGACCTGTCCAAAACACTTTCCGGACAAAAGTACCCTTAGGTATCAAATTTCGTTGAAATCCGCCTTTCCCGGCCATAGTTAACAGACAAACAGACAAAAATCCCAAAGTATACATGTATATTATATTCTCTATGTAGGTCAAGTTCAAATCGATATCGTAGTCCCATGTTTCTGTTCGTCAAATACATACTCAAGTATGTAGGGGCCTCAGTACCGGTATATCTATCAAGGACAATGCCTCTGAATATTGACATAAATGCGTACAATCGCAACACATATCTAGCAGAATGGCCCTTTAAGTGAGATGTCTTTCAATGGTGGTCGAGGTGGTTTTAGTGTCAAAGTCAAGGTCATATGAGACCCCCACATCAACTTGACAACAAATTTGGTTGATGTCAAATTTCATCTTCTCTTGTCAAGGCGACCCATGTTTTGATCGACATACAATTTGACTTGGTCGCTGCCACCGGCATCGACAGATGATCTCCAAAAAACACCCGCGTGACGATGTTGAGTTAATTTACCTGGCAATGCGCCAACTGCGTTGCCGCCGACAAATACTTGAGTTGCGCTCGCGTGTTAGGCTAGATTGCTTCAATTAAATTATCTCGAGCGAAATCGCCTGCCGTGAAATATCTGCTCCGCTGAACCTATAGCGAGACAAGGCGAGACGGAAATCTATTGAAAGATAATTCCGCCTGTTAGGCGGAGGATTCATTGAAAAAATTGTCTGGCGCGAAATCCCTTCCCCGCTAAGCGGGCGCGCTATCCCAAAGCGCGATAACATGACAATGTCATAACTTATGTGGCCATGTCATACATCAGTTGAAAGGTCATTGCCTTGGCTATTGTACAGTGTTAATTAAAATTGAAGCAGGCATGTTTTCGTTATGTTTAGTTTACATATAATCTTTGCGACATTATACTTATATGTATGACAACCCATCACGCATATACGCCATAAAGCCACCCCATCGTCTTTTGCGATAAAGGCTTGGGTTAAGCGTATTATTATATTGTATTTGAGAACCCTCGTGAAGGATGGCGGTCAATGAGCAATGGTTTGACCATGATTACTAGATTCGGGTGATACAGAATGTAAATTTATTCGGAATTATATTTACTATGCATCAAACCGTGGACCCCAGATCTTTTATTGGGTGGTCTTTTGTATGCTGTTGCTTGGGGCATTAATATTTTTAAATACATATCGTATTGCATATAAACTATTATGTGATGAATTAAATATGATGTTGACTTTAAAACACAATTGGTGTGCTCTCGTGACTTCTGGTAACAACTGCAAACAAAAAAAAACACTTAGTGAGCCCTCATGTCTCATGTGTGGTAAAAATCAATGAAATCACACACCATGGGTCCCTTAGGCATGAGCACAGAGCCTGAATGCAACCATCTTTGTCAATTTAGGCAATATTCTTGCTAAAGAGGTGATAATTTCATGTTGGAACCCATCAAATGGGATGAAAATGGCTAAACAGACACTTAGTGGGCCCTCAAATCTCTCATTCATGGCAATGGAAGCATCTTATAGTGCCTTTGTTGGCCACAATTCTGTCAGAAAAAAGTGTAATTTGCATATTTAACCCTTCATGTGTGGTAAAAATCAATGAAATCACACACCATGGGCCCCCTAGGCATGAGCACAGAGCCTGAATGCAACCATCTTTGTCAATTTAGGCAATATTCTTGCTAAAGAGGTGATCATTTCATGTTGGAACCCATCAAATGGGATGAAAATGGCTAAACAGACACTTAGTGAGCCCTCAAATATCTCATTCATGGCAATGGAAGCATCTTATAGTGCCTTTGTTGGCCACAATTCTGTCAGAAAAAGTGTAATTTGCATATTTAACCCTTCCTGTGTGGTAAAAATCAATGAAATCACACACCATGGGTCCCCTAGGCATGAGCACAGAGCCTGAATGCAACCATCTTTGTCAATTTAGGCAATATTCTTGCTAAAGAGGTGATCATTTCATGTTGGAACTCATCAAATGGGATGAAAATGAATGTGTAAATTGCACATTTGACCCTTTATTTGTGCTAACAGGGACTGAAATCACACCCCATGGGATCCCAAGATGACACGGCGTAACCATGATTGAGTTACATATATTTATATATTAGATTATGGAAACACGTACTACAGTCTTCAATCTTCTGAATCGTGTAAATTTCTTGAATGTAACACATATTGTCAGTGCACCTGAAAGAATAATAGAGATAGGTGATTAGATACATATTATGCCCCAATTCTCCAATGGATTCCAGGTTGTGGCAGGCACGCCATGGCTCAATATTGTGATTCATAAGATGGTATGGAAGACTAAAGCCCCGCATGGTGTATTTTGTTATGCAGAGGGAGAGATGAGATCTAACTGCCTCTAACAGCAGGTGCGTCGATTCCTGTAGCGCGTCTGCAGTCGTCTGGATTGATCATTTTTTATTGGATTTCGATTCTAGTATATAGCAGTAAAACCTCTTCTCGAATTTCTATTTCGCTTACGCCATAAGATGCTATGTAAAATTTCGAACAAAACGATACTTTACTCGACGAAATTCGTCCATAAATAAAAAAAAGTTCAATCAAATGGAAAGTTTGTTTACATTTTACAAAGTTCTCCGCCCCGAGGGTCGTTACTTTTCCCTGAACTTTTCTGTCGATATTTTAACAAAATTTCAAACGAACGGTAAGACCGCAAAACTTTATTTGGCTGGAAAGATGGTTGAAAGCTGACCCCAGGCATGTAATCGGTTTGGCGGAACTCCTATTAGTTTGCGAACAAGCCGGACTTAAAGTCAGGGTCACGTGGTGTCATCAAGCTTCCACGCGAAGGGCAATAATCCAATTATCTCCACTTCTATTGGGCCGATTCGCATGATATTTCTTTCTAAGAACTCGTATTGTGAAGGCGCACATGTTGCGTGCGATTTCCGCATGGATGAAATTCGGGCAGTCAATAAAAGGTGTAACCCGATGGCGCCAAGGTCACATACGCGCGTGTGAAGTCTTTTTTTCTCGCTCGTTCTCTAATGGTTTCTAATAAAATTGGGAGCGAATACTCGCATTGGTCAGCGAAAAACATTGTTGATTATGTCCATTCTATTGACGTTCCAGTGGCTGCAATCCGTTCATAACTTCATCCAGCACATGCATTGCATCTTAATAATAAAAAACACCCTCACGGACACAGTACTAGAGTGCTAGAGTGCTATTACGCCGTTATCGAGGTCAATTGTCCTGCGTTTAAGTAAAATTGGGCTGAGGCACAAAATTGCACATTACTCACGATTGCGCTGCATTGCACTAAATAGCAACGCATCCAAATTTCGCCGCGTTGCAGCGACATTGCAATATACATAAACATTTAGGTGTTCCACCACAGCCCTTGACCTCTTCAGCCCTTCAAACTCCATTGCATTTGATGAGGATACTTCGTTTTTCTAACATGTAGCAAAAGAAAACTTGAATCATGATCTTAAAAGTAATGTATTTAATGGTTAATCAATTTTACACATCAATCAAATAGTCATTATATCTCACATTGTACCTGGGGACAGCCATTGCAGATATAGTGATATAAAGTGACAATTTTCAACAAGATGGGTATTAAAGGCTCATATAAAATTTGTCCTTGATTTGGCTATTTTGGGAGATAATTACAATTACAAGCAAGAACGTGGCTAGATTGTCTCCATTTGCAAAGGGGGTGTCCAAATTCAAATTTCCAATTACACACCCCACCCAAACTTAAAACTGATAGGTAACACTTTGCACAAACATATACATGTACATATAATTAATTAATAATATAATTTTAGCTTGTTTCTCAAAAGCCTGATGTTATTCTGCTAATGGGACCTTGTCAGGATAGCTTATATAGTGAACTTTTTTTACACCAGACACATACATGTATATCACTTGATAAATATCAGTTATTTGATATTCCTTAAACCAGTGAAAAGTAGTCATGGATAGGCAAGGATTCATAGTTTTATATTTACGGATCACTCCTAGCTTACAGAATCAAGGTAAATTTATATTATTAGCTTGATTCTGTAAGGGGGTGATCCAAAAATATAAAATATGTACTGTATGTATAAACTGGCATGATATATGTGTAGGCTAGATGATGACATATCAGTGTCATGTCAGTGTAAATTATCAGTGTGGGTGTCATCGATCTCTTAGTAGGATTAGCAGAAATTAATATCAGGCCTAATGGTACTTCACATATTGTATAGGCATAGGAGAGTGTAGGCACATAACTGAACAAGGATCTCACACAAAACTGGAAATACATACTTGTCATTGACAGGTTGGTCGAGGTACTACTGGTACACGGACCACAACCTTGCCCAGACTGCTCATCATGGTATGACTTCAGGAGGCTTCTGACACTCTTCTTGTGGATCACCGATCTAACCGGTGTTTTTGGAATCGGCGATAAGTAACCAGCTTCCGTTTCAATGACACCTCCCTGTCTAGATGGAAAGGCATCTTCTTTCAGTTGAAGCCTGAATAGCACAGTAACAAAATTAATTGTGACTAAGAATTACATGTACATGTACCACCGATACCTTCGTGTGTATCTGGATGTTTTAGGTACTTAATGTACTATGAATGGGTATACTCACAAACATAGACATATGTGATACTTACATGTAAGTAGGATGTATACTAACCTGACATGTTGGCAATCACATGACAGAGTCAAACCATCATTTGACATGAAGATGACCTTTCTCTATTCATTATTGTATCTTCCGGGCAACCTCAAACAAGGCAGTCAAATACCAGGCCAGCTGGTAACTGCAAAAATAAAACTAAAGAAACAAGTTTAATATCAAATGACATTCACCCAGCTGGAACCCCCAGGTCACACCACATTTGTGATACCTGGCTAATGATCTACACGGCCATGCAACACACATACAGGTAAAAGTCACAAAATTTGTAGACATTCCATGAACTTTATCAGTCCAAGTCATGTTTACTGTTGACCAAATGTGCAAACATTGAGTATAACAATGTACATGTAGTTGCATTTATGTGGGTAAGCCGTCCGTTATGAAGTTATGTTACAAAGCCAGCTGGCATACTTCATTCAACGGTTAAGATCAATGGGTGCATAGTGAAAGTCCTTTGATATCAAACAATCAGTAAACAGAATGACAAAACATACAGCAAACATCATGCAAAACATAGAAAATAAAGTAAAAAAATTAGATAATTATTCACTGAAAGCTGAGTGTATCATATCTATTCTAAGTTCATATATCAAAATAATGTCGTTCTAGCTTGTAAGTTTTTTTTCCTGGCTTGTACAGCAAACCAGCATGTAGATACTCATGTATATGTATGCATAGTATGAGAGGATATTCAGTAAATTATAATTTAATTGATTAAAATTCATAATAATAATTACTATTATTACAAAACATTTGAGTAAGATTGACCAGATTCCTCACCCAACCCGTATGCGCCATTCTGTATTTATTACACACCACCCATTTTAGAATCCATTAATTTAAAAACACAGACAGTAAAATTGAAAATTTGGCCAGAACTTCCCATAGAGGCGCTAGCCCTACACCCGTAATCCAACATGCCTTTTACATGGCTATAACAATCATGTGCCATTCTGTGTTTATTACACACCACACATTCTACAATACATATATTTTAAAAAAACGCAGTTAAATTGAAAATTTGGGCAGAACTTCCCAGAGGCGCTAGCCTGACCAATTACCCCACCCGTAATCTCAGAAAAATACGGGAAGAATTTTCACTAGAGGCACTGATCAGATCCTTCACCCCACACCCGTAATTCCAACATGGCTATAACAATCATGTGCCATTCTGTCTATTACACACCACATAATAGAATATATAAATAAATAAAAAACATTAAATTGATCATTTTGGCAGAACTTCCCATAGAGGTGCTAGTCTGATCATTCACCCCACCCGTAATACCAGTAAAGATGAAATATGGGCACAAGTTTGAAGTTTCACTAGAGGTGCTAGCCAGATACTTCACCCACACCGTAATCCAACATGCCTTTTACATGGCTATAACAATCATGTGCCATTCAGTGTTTATTACACACCACACATTCTACAATACATATATTTGAAGAAAAAAAAAAGTTAAATCTGGTTAAATTGAAAATTTGGGCAGAACTTCCCCTACATGCGCTAGCGGCTAGTCTGACCAATTACCCCACCCGTAATCACAGAAAAATACGGGAAGAATTTTCACTATAGGTGCTGATCAGATCCTTCACCCCACACCCGTAATCCAACATGGCTATAACAATCATGTGCCATTCTCTCTATTACACACCACATAATAGAATATATAAATTAAAAAAAAACATTAAATTGAAAATTTGGGCAGAACTTCCCATACAATGCTAGTCTGATTATTCACCCCACCCGTAATACCAGTAAAGATGAAATATGGGCACAAGGTTTACTAGAGGTGCTAGCCAGATCCTTCACCCCACACCGGTAATCCAACATGCCTTTTACATGGCTATAACAATCATGTGCCATTCTGTGTTTATTACACACCACATATTCTACAATACATATATTTTTTTTAAACCCAGTTAAATTGAAAATTTGGGTAGAACTTCCCATAGAGGCGCTAGCCTGAACAATTACCCCACCCGTAATCCCAGAAAAATACGGGAAGAATGTTCACTAGAGGCGCTGATCAGATCTTTCACCCACACCCGTAATCCAACATGGCTATAACAATCATGTGCCATTAGGTATGTTACACACCATATAATAGAATACGGTATATAAATTTAAAAATAAAACATTAAATTGAAAATTTGGGCAGAACTTCCCACAGAGGTGCTAGTCTGTCAGATCATTCACCCCACCCGTAATACCAGTAAAGATGAAAATATGGGCACAAGTTTCACTAGAGGTGCTAGCCAGATACTTCACCCCACACCCGTAATCCAACATACCTTTTACATGGATATAACAATCATGTGCCATTCTGTGTTTATTACACACCACACATTCTAAAATATATCTTTTAAAAACGCAGTTAAATTGAAAATTTGGGCAGAACTTCCAATAGAGGTGCTAGCCTGATCAATTCCCCCACCCGTAATCGCAGTAAAAATTAAAATTTGGCCAGAATTTTCACTAGATGCACTGGTCAGATTGTTCACCCCACCCACACCCATAATCCAACATGGCTATAACAATCATGTGCCATTCTGTTTTTTACACACCACATTCTAGAATACAAGGCAGAACTTCCCAGAGACGCTTGCCTAATCATTCACCCCCCCCCCCCCCCACACCATAATCCCAGTAAAAAAGAAAATATGGTCAGAAATTTCACCAGAGGCGCTGGCCAGTTCCTTCACCCCACCTGTAATCCAACATGGCTATAACAAGCACATGCCAATGATGCCATTCTGGATGTATTACACACTACCCATTCTATAATCCATAAATTTACACCAAAAAAAAAGAAGATAGTAATAAATTGAAAATTTTGGCAGAACTTCCCAAAGAGGATCTAGTCTGATAATTCACCCCACCGGTAATTCCAGTCAAATTGAAAATATGGGCAGAAGTTCCACTAGAGGCGCTGGACAATTCCTTCACCCCACTGGGCCCACCCATAATCCTACCGTATAACAATCACATGCCATTCTGTGTTCATAAACTACACACCACCCATCCTAGAATACATGAATTAAAAAAATAGATAGCTTGCCAGATCATTTAATTTACCCCACCTGTAGATCATGCGCGTTAGCATTAGTAGAGATTCATGGCATGATCTACCCCACCTGTAATCCAACAACATGGTTTATAGCTGCCGACCCTAATTTTGTTATATTATAACAAAATTAGGGTCGGCAGCTATTTAATTTTATGTTATGGTCAGTCAGCAGTCTGAAACAAATAATATTTTGTTTTATATGGTGAAAGGCTGACAGTGATAACTAAAGATTTAACCAAAAATATTTCTTGCCATTTCATTGGTGGGAGCTACTAATACTAGTATAAAACATATCATGGAGAAATATCTACCTTAGGGGAGATGGCGTGGTACTACAGCCATAATGTAATATGTAAATTAATTCTTATGCATAATTTTTTGGCATGTTTACTGTTTGTTTACTACTAGTAGAGCTGAAGGGGTCACTCTCACCCAAAAAAGTGCTGAAGGGTACACAGGGTTTGAAAATGTCGTAAGGGTACACAGGTTTGTGATCGCCACCAACATCGTTACTTAAACTGTGTTTCTGAAAATCTGGTGCCCATTAGTTTTTTGTTTTCAGTTCATTTTAACAATTATTCTCTAACATAAATCATGGCAGATACGAAAACTAAACGTCATTTCAAACCCTGTGTAGGCCTACCCTTCAGCACATTTTCAAATCCTGTGTGCCCTTTTTTTGGTAAGAGTGACCCCTTCAGCACTAGTAGATCATGCCATGAATCTCTACTCTGGGTAATTCCCATTAAATGGGCATTAGCCAAACAGGCCTTAACATTCGACGAGAATCACCGAATTGTTTCTCGTAATGATTCTCGCGAAACTTTTCCATTTTCAGTGCTTTATGATTCGGCATTTTATTCATGCAAAATGAAATGTATTTCGAGCCCTGCCAAAGTAGAGGTTCATGGCATGATCTACCAGATCTAGCATGTTTACATGCATATACATACAAGTACCGTGAATATATACCAGCAGCTCTCATAATTGGCTACGGCAATCAGCAATGGGTTGCTGTAGCAGATTGCCAAAGCCAAGCAATCTGAATTAAAAGTGCTGCTATGAGTCGGTAGCTTCAAAATTAAAAAAGATTTTTTAAGACATACTAAGACTACCTGTGCATGGACATTTAATTTCTAAATTAATTCTGCATTTAATTCTTGTGGGTAAAAGCTAAATGTCCTACGCAATTACTACCACAGTACCAGAGTAGAGACTATCTGGAGTCAGGCCTGGACACTTCATGGAAGTTGGAACTCATATAGTAATAAAACGCGAATTTTACTAAATAATTATTCTTAAATCTGAGGATTAAACTTGGTCATACTTACTTTTTGGCGTATCCTGCCCTGTACTTCATCATATTCACAAAGGAATCATCCGTAAAGTGGTCGGAACAAATCACCGAACTTCCCGAAACTTCCCAATGGTCCCGCTTGTGTAAAACAAACACCGTCCAAAGTTTAGCCATTTTCGGGTTTTTAGGCCACATGAACAAATTTTTGCCTTCCTGGCCGCAGCCATAGACTACACATCTCCGTGGCATCACAACAAACGAATGATAATTCGACAGAGAGAAAGAACGAGCTAGATGTAAATCAACTGACAGCTAAAAAATTATTTGACAGCGCAATGTCAACAAAAAGGCGCGACCTCTCGGTGTGACGTCACCCGCTAATTATAAACTGCACCCAATTGGACCGTTTCGGCTCACTTGGCGCAATGCACAGCTGCATGCTGTATGACGTTATCCTTATCGGGGGAATTCCCAGTAGATTCGCTTTTAACTTGGAGCCATTCTATGAGTATAATAAGATGGAAAATAAGTCAAATGGTGTTTTCGCAACGTCCACTTTAAGCATCATCTCAGTTAGAACGGGCATGGTGCAAGATGCGTGTATATGTGGAATATGGTAGGTCCCGGAGGCACTATGTACGTTATATAGTTCACTGGGTCGGGTCTGTGTGACACGAGGCAGAGCACATTTTATTCAATAAACATATCCCGTTAACATGCGCATCTCCAAATCGCGATTCTACCCACAATTTTACCTGTCTTCTATGTTACTAGCTGGTGGGCCCGACTTCGTCCGGGCTATTTAGGCATTTCTTTGCCCGAAACATGACTCTATATGAGCATATACGAGCAAGGACACGGTCACATGCAAAATTATACCTGATTTGACCTTGATTTGACCATTTAGAAGGTCAAGGTCAGGTCGAGGTTACGATTTGACCCGTCCAATACAGCCCCTATCTATCAAATTTCGTCTAAATCCGCCAGTTTTAACCGATTTGACCTTGAATTGACCATTTTGAAGAACAATGTCAGGTCGGGGTCACAATTTGACCTGTCCAAAACACTTTCCGGACAAAAGTACCCTTAGGTATCAAATTTCGTTGAAATCCGCCTTTCCCGGCCATAGTTAACAGACAAACAGACAAAAATCCCAAAGTATACATGTATATTATATTCTCTATGTAGGTCAAGTTCAAATCGATATCGTAGTCCCATGTTTCTGTTCGTCAAATACATACTCAAGTATGTAGGGGCCTCAGTACCGGTATATCTATCAAGGACAATGCCTCTGAATATTGACATAAATGCGTACAATCGCAACACATATCTAGCAGAATGGCCCTTTAAGTGAGATGTCTTTCAATGGTGGTCGAGGTGGTTTTAGTGTCAAAGTCAAGGTCATATGAGACCCCCACATCAACTTGACAACAAATTTGGTTGATGTCAAATTTCATCTTCTCTTGTCAAGGCGACCCATGTTTTGATCGACATACAATTTGACTTGGTCGCTGCCACCGGCATCGACAGATGATCTCCAAAAAACACCCGCGTGACGATGTTGAGTTAATTTACCTGGCAATGCGCCAACTGCGTTGCCGCCGACAAATACTTGAGTTGCGCTCGCGTGTTAGGCTAGATTGCTTCAATTAAATTATCTCGAGCGAAATCGCCTGCCGTGAAATATCTGCTCCGCTGAACCTATAGCGAGACAAGGCGAGACGGAAATCTATTGAAAGATAATTCCGCCTGTTAGGCGGAGGATTCATTGAAAAAATTGTCTGGCGCGAAATCCCTTCCCCGCTAAGCGGGCGCGCTATCCCAAAGCGCGATAACATGACAATGTCATAACTTATGTGGCCATGTCATACATCAGTTGAAAGGTCATTGCCTTGGCTATTGTACAGTGTTAATTAAAATTGAAGCAGGCATGTTTTCGTTATGTTTAGTTTACATATAATCTTTGCGACATTATACTTATATGTATGACAACCCATCACGCATATACGCCATAAAGCCACCCCATCGTCTTTTGCGATAAAGGCTTGGGTTAAGCGTATTATTATATTGTATTTGAGAACCCTCGTGAAGGATGGCGGTCAATGAGCAATGGTTTGACCATGATTACTAGATTCGGGTGATACAGAATGTAAATTTATTCGGAATTATATTTACTATGCATCAAACCGTGGACCCCAGATCTTTTATTGGGTGGTCTTTTGTATGCTGTTGCTTGGGGCATTAATATTTTTAAATACATATCGTATTGCATATAAACTATTATGTGATGAATTAAATATGATGTTGACTTTAAAACACAATTGGTGTGCTCTCGTGACTTCTGGTAACAACTGCAAACAAAAAAAAACACTTAGTGAGCCCTCATGTCTCATGTGTGGTAAAAATCAATGAAATCACACACCATGGGTCCCTTAGGCATGAGCACAGAGCCTGAATGCAACCATCTTTGTCAATTTAGGCAATATTCTTGCTAAAGAGGTGATAATTTCATGTTGGAACCCATCAAATGGGATGAAAATGGCTAAACAGACACTTAGTGGGCCCTCAAATCTCTCATTCATGGCAATGGAAGCATCTTATAGTGCCTTTGTTGGCCACAATTCTGTCAGAAAAAAGTGTAATTTGCATATTTAACCCTTCATGTGTGGTAAAAATCAATGAAATCACACACCATGGGCCCCCTAGGCATGAGCACAGAGCCTGAATGCAACCATCTTTGTCAATTTAGGCAATATTCTTGCTAAAGAGGTGATCATTTCATGTTGGAACCCATCAAATGGGATGAAAATGGCTAAACAGACACTTAGTGAGCCCTCAAATATCTCATTCATGGCAATGGAAGCATCTTATAGTGCCTTTGTTGGCCACAATTCTGTCAGAAAAAGTGTAATTTGCATATTTAACCCTTCCTGTGTGGTAAAAATCAATGAAATCACACACCATGGGTCCCCTAGGCATGAGCACAGAGCCTGAATGCAACCATCTTTGTCAATTTAGGCAATATTCTTGCTAAAGAGGTGATCATTTCATGTTGGAACTCATCAAATGGGATGAAAATGAATGTGTAAATTGCACATTTGACCCTTTATTTGTGCTAACAGGGACTGAAATCACACCCCATGGGATCCCAAGATGACACGGCGTAACCATGATTGAGTTACATATATTTATATATTAGATTATGGAAACACGTACTACAGTCTTCAATCTTCTGAATCGTGTAAATTTCTTGAATGTAACACATATTGTCAGTGCACCTGAAAGAATAATAGAGATAGGTGATTAGATACATATTATGCCCCAATTCTCCAATGGATTCCAGGTTGTGGCAGGCACGCCATGGCTCAATATTGTGATTCATAAGATGGTATGGAAGACTAAAGCCCCGCATGGTGTATTTTGTTATGCAGAGGGAGAGATGAGATCTAACTGCCTCTAACAGCAGGTGCGTCGATTCCTGTAGCGCGTCTGCAGTCGTCTGGATTGATCATTTTTTATTGGATTTCGATTCTAGTATATAGCAGTAAAACCTCTTCTCGAATTTCTATTTCGCTTACGCCATAAGATGCTATGTAAAATTTCGAACAAAACGATACTTTACTCGACGAAATTCGTCCATAAATAAAAAAAAGTTCAATCAAATGGAAAGTTTGTTTACATTTTACAAAGTTCTCCGCCCCGAGGGTCGTTACTTTTCCCTGAACTTTTCTGTCGATATTTTAACAAAATTTCAAACGAACGGTAAGACCGCAAAACTTTATTTGGCTGGAAAGATGGTTGAAAGCTGACCCCAGGCATGTAATCGGTTTGGCGGAACTCCTATTAGTTTGCGAACAAGCCGGACTTAAAGTCAGGGTCACGTGGTGTCATCAAGCTTCCACGCGAAGGGCAATAATCCAATTATCTCCACTTCTATTGGGCCGATTCGCATGATATTTCTTTCTAAGAACTCGTATTGTGAAGGCGCACATGTTGCGTGCGATTTCCGCATGGATGAAATTCGGGCAGTCAATAAAAGGTGTAACCCGATGGCGCCAAGGTCACATACGCGCGTGTGAAGTCTTTTTTTCTCGCTCGTTCTCTAATGGTTTCTAATAAAATTGGGAGCGAATACTCGCATTGGTCAGCGAAAAACATTGTTGATTATGTCCATTCTATTGACGTTCCAGTGGCTGCAATCCGTTCATAACTTCATCCAGCACATGCATTGCATCTTAATAATAAAAAACACCCTCACGGACACAGTACTAGAGTGCTAGAGTGCTATTACGCCGTTATCGAGGTCAATTGTCCTGCGTTTAAGTAAAATTGGGCTGAGGCACAAAATTGCACATTACTCACGATTGCGCTGCATTGCACTAAATAGCAACGCATCCAAATTTCGCCGCGTTGCAGCGACATTGCAATATACATAAACGCTATCGCACTGTATTGCATCTGCACTCAAGCGCAATTGCGCTGCGACGCGGAGACATTGCGCTGCACTCAAGCGCAATTGCACTGGGACGCGGAGACATTGCGCTGCACTCAAGCGCAATTGCACTGCGGTGGGAGACATTCCGCTGCACCCAAGCGCAATTGCACTGCGATTTTGCAATGTTGCGCTGCACTCAAGCGCAATTGAACTGCGATACCCCGACACCGCGCTGCACTCAGTGAACAAAGAAAACCAAACAAACCAACCACACGTGTGTAGGGAGGGGGGTCCCATATTTATTGTGTACATGTTGAATATAAAATGTATATGTGTTATGCGTGTTACTGATTGATTTGTGTATTTGCAATAAAGCATTCATTTGCGTACTGGCGACTAAAAAAGATCGAAAACGCAGGAAATAGAAAAGGCTTATTAAAGACAAATATACATTAAATAAGCTGTTTCCGAATTTCTAACAAAAGCGATTATACGCGGTGCTGATAGAGCCTCTATAGATGTGTGTATGTGTATATTTCATGATGTCTAGTGTAGTGATGTGAAATCAGTGTCTTCAGCGGAGACCAAATGTGTCTGGATTCTGGCCCACAAAACCAAATGACGCAAATGACGTCATGGACCATGTCTTCGCTGGTTTTCGCTGAGCTAAGCAACGAAATTGGCCAAAATTAAACTAATTTATAGGCCTAAATCACATAGGAGTTGCACTGCCGATTCCGTGATTTGACCATTTCATTGTGAGATCAATTGCACCCAGAGGTGATACCAATTCGGCCCGATGAGGTTGCTATTAGGGCATTATGTATTTATCGAAGTCCACTGGCGTCCAAAACGATTGGCATATAGTTCCACGACCATATACACGATCCTTTCCATTGTCATTCTTCTTACTATTATGTCGGGGTCGTTCTATATAGGCATTGCATATTATCATATTATTTTGCAATTAATATATTTTAGTACTAGGGGCGATAGGTAAATTATAATATTTTGCAATTAATATATTTTCCAGAATTGTTAACTGGAATTACATCACAGTACCTACGTTTGAGAAAAAAATCAATATAAAATTCAAAAATAAAAACACCAACATTATAATGGAACAAGTTCCAAGCGGACCCGCCAGATATGTGCAAATCAATACCTGTTGTTTCCAATACCACATGAAGTCACACTCAGAGGTATGTCCAACTCCGTTTTGTAACTTTTGCTCCTCAGATTTGCACGGCAAATTCCCATTCAAAATTGGTCAATTCACCTCCCCCTAAAAGATGGATTATCTCTTCATTCAACAATTTGAACCCATTTCGTGGGTATAAAATAATAAATGTGAATTGAAGACCCTATCCGCTGTATCACAAGTGATAAAGTTCAATAGAGGCTGCTGATGCAGGATACCAACTATTTAGTTTTCAGTTTCGTCACGGTGAATTGAATTGAATGGTTGATCGGACAGATTATTAGAAACTTGATTGATAAATTACATGCTTATGCATATATATATGTATATATCCCGTCAACGTGTGTGTTTACTTTATTATTTTCATCAGCAAGTTGTGCTATTAATGTTTATTGGGTAGTCATATGCCCTACATGTATAAATTAATTATGCATATGTATTAATGATCGACTGATCGAATCTGCATGGGATCTATTCGTTGTACAGTTGTATACTGTGAACTGGTGAAGGTAGTATAATCGGCTTTTGGTATCTGGTCTTTTCATTTGGATGTTTACCTATTTGCTACGGTTATGTTATTGTTTTCGGTTTGCTATTTGGCTTCGTGGTATGTTTCATATACCGTTGTGTGAGTTATGCATTTGTGTGTGAGATACATGTAGGTATTAATTCTCATTGTGGCCATTTGCATGATACATAATAGTATGGCTGAAGGGGTCACTCTCACCAAAAAAAGTGCTGAAGGGTACACAGGGTTAGGAAAATGTGCTGAAGTGTACACAGGGTTTGTGATCGGCACTAACACCGTTTCTAAAACTGTATTTCTGAAAGTCTGATGCTCATTGGCAGTTTGTTTTCTGTTCATTTTAATGTTCATTGAAACGCAAACAATCATTCTCTAACAGAAATCATGGCAGATACGAATACTAAACGTCATTTAAAACGAGATTTCAAAACCTGTGTACCCTTCAGGCTTCAGCACATTTTAAAATCCTGTGTAGTGTGTACTCTTCAGCACATTTTAAAATCCTGTGTAGTGTGTACTCTTCAGCACATTTTAAAATCCTGTGTAGTGTGTACTCTTCAGCACATTTTAAAATCCTGTGTAGTGTGTACTCTTCAGCACATTTTAAAATCCTGTGTAGTGTGTACTCTTCAGCACATTTTAAAATCCTGTGTAGTGTGTACTCTTCAGCACATTTTAAAATCCTGTGTAGTGTGTACTCTTCAGCACATTTTAAAATCCTGTGTAGTGTGTACTCTTCAGCACATTTTAAAATCCTGTGTAGTGTGTACTCTTCAGCACATTTTAAAATCCTGTGTAGTGTGTACTCTTCAGCACATTTTAAAATCCTGTGTAGTGTGTACTCTTCAGCACATTTTAAAATCCTGTGTAGTGTGAACTCTTCAGCACATTTTTTGGTGAGAGTGACCCCTTCAGCCATAGTATGTGCGTGTGTTTCATGGTACTTTCATTCATCTCAACGTTCATTTTTCAATGATCATGTTAATATCTCTCATTCTCTTACTCGTGTGCATCTCTTATCTAATTTCTCAACATCTCCTTTTCACGTCTCGATCTACTTAGAATATATCGTACATACATTGTATATATGGCATCTCTACTTCATTTCTATACATCATTCATCTGCATTCTATTCTCATACTCTGCAGTTAGCTTCACCTTTCTCACTGCTTCATCTCGGATATCATTCACTACACTATTTTGGCATAGTCAACTCCAAGCCATGCATTCATTATCTATATAATATATCACATGAATATGGTCTAAAATGTGCTTGTCTTTATTCAATACTAGGGGGTTGCCCGTCACAAAATGACGGGTATATAAATGTTCTTTGTTTTTTTCTAGTGTCCGCTTTCATGGACACATGGAATGGTCATGCTTCTCTTTTGTTTTGTTACTTTATGCGCGTTGGAACACTTTATTTCACTAAAACTGTATTTCTACACACCCAGTCTACAAGTGCGCATGTATAATATATTGAACGAAACAAAATCAGTATATTATTTAAATACTACTATGCACCAACTGAAACATACTCAATTCAGGAGCCTTCATTCGGGAGCTTGTTGCACATTTTGAACGGACCCACTTTGGAACCTGTATTCCGCATGCCGCCTAATTATCATACGCCTGCACTGTGCGATCCATTTGTATGAACACTTTTCAATAAAATTGTATTTTTTACCCCCACCCCCATCTCCACAACCCATGTATATGCATGCACATATGGAACGCAACAATCAAAATATTGAACTTTATCTATACTGAAACAGGCTCAATTCGGGAGACTTTATTTAGCGGGAGGGGTCTACATCCCCTTTCTGCGCATCGCGCACATTATATGATCTTAAACTGCGTGAGTTTCGCGCACACATACATGTAGGGAGCTTGCAGCACATTTTAAACGGACCACCTTTGGAACCTGTATTCAGCATGCAGCCTAATGATCGCACGCCCTGCACTGCGCGGCCCATTTGTATGAACACTTTATTTCAATAAAACTGTATTTTTGCCCCCACCATCATCTCCCCAACCCACGTATAGGCATGCACATATGGAACGCAACAACCAAGATATTTTACTTTATCTATAGGGCCTACTAACTGAAACAGGCTCTATTCGGAACCTTTATTTAGCGGGGGGGGGGGGGGGGTCTGCAGTCCCTTAGTGAGCTTCGCGCACATTATATGAATTTAAACTGCGTGCGCTTCGCGCACATTGTGATCTTTTAAACATTTATTCTTTTATCAGATGTGCACTCAACCGAAAGATTAAAAGAACATTAATTAACGTTGGCAGTATTGTTTACACTGTAGGCCCTATTATTAGGCCTGTCCCAGGAGTGTGTTTTTTCTAACTCAGTTTGGCGAATTTACTGAGTTCACGGTACCCACTGGCGGGAGGTCAGACTGTCCATTCGCCATCTTCTGTGTATACCGGTACTCCTTCGATACTACATTCAATGCACAACTTTCGTATCAAAGACAGCATTATTTACTTATGTTTAAAACCAACTGGCAAATTAAAATACCATACATGCACTTCCGCGACAAAATCAACATTCGTTATCTAAATTCACAATGAACCTGAACTGACACATTAATTTAGCGCTTATTTCCAACAACGCTTTGGTTGAGCGCATGGAAGTATCGCCTACAATAGCAAAGCAAGTGTTGGTTTGCGTTCGACGTCAATGGCGTCATTTGGACAAACGTCATAAGAAATAGTGTCTACTTGAGTGTAGATATTGCATTTGGGGACAATGTTAGATCTCAGGTTTGCTTTGACCAATCGGCGTGAAATTTGGTGAGTAACCTTTTCTGACACACTATAGGTCTTGGTATAAATTTGGGCCACATTGGATTCATGGTTAAAAAGTTATAAACGCGCCAAAAGCGTGACCGAGTTATACACACACAGATACACACACACACCCTTGTTTGTATTACATACGTTGTGGGGACATTTCTTTAGAAATTCAAACAATACCGTAGTTGTGAGGACCTCGTTATTTCGTAAATATATCCAAACTCGGAGTGTACCTTTAACGAAATAACGGCAATCTTTGTAACGCATGCGTAGTATCATTTCCGCCTAGTGCGGACGAAAAAATATCAAAAAATACAAATTTCCGTCGCCTTAAGGGAAAAAATTGTTAACATTGTGAGGACATTGTTTTACTATATGAATGTCCTCACAGCGTTGGGTTGACACACACACACACACACACACAGACGACGGGTTTTATATATATAGATTACATGCATGTGGAATATACTCATTTTTTACACCATTTAATATTTGATAATTGTTTTTGTATTCCAGGTTGAAAGAATATATCATTTAACAATATCAGCGTGTCTTCCATTCTCCCAACACGAAACATATGATACAGGGAGACAGCAAGACAGGAGACGACGTGGAACAGCCGAGATCATAATGACCTAATCACGCATGACAAGAACGATAGACCACACCAATGTAACGATTGTGATAAGTCGTTCCTACATCCTTCCTCTCTCACGTCTCACAAGAGGATCCATTCTGGTGTTAGACCATACGAGTGTGCAGAGTGTGGCAAAACCTTCACTCAGAATTGTCACCTAATCTTACACATGATGGTCCACACGGGAGATAAACCATATAAGTGTGATATTTGTGACGATGCATTCAGTTTTCAGTCCACGCTGACTCGTCACATGGTGAAACATACAGGGGAATATTTATTTAAGCCTTATGAGTGTGATATATGTCAGAAGAAATTCGCACATCGCTTTGCTCTTTGTAGACACAAGAGGATCAACACGGGAGAAAAACCACATAAGTGTGATATTTGTCAGAAGGAATTCACAGACAAGGGAGACCTAAATAATCACATAAGGATCCACACGGGAGAAAAGCCTTATGAGTGCGATATTTGTAAGAAGAAATTCGCACGTCGCTCTACTCAAAGTATACACAAGAGGATCCACACGGGAGAAAAACCATATGAGTGTGATATTTGTGACGATGCATTCAGTTTTCAGTCCACGCTGACTCGTCACATGGTGAAACATACAGGGGAATATTTATTTAAATGTAATCTTTGTGATAAGGGATTTGCTCGAAAAGATAACCTTAATGTACACATGAGGATCCACACAGGAGAGACTCCGTATAAGTGTGACATTTGTCTGAAGGAGTTCGGACACGGGAGTCACCTAAATAGACACAAGAGGGTCCACACGGGAGAAAAGCCTTATGAGTGTGATATCTGTCAGAAGAAATTCGCACATCGCTGTACTCTTAGTAAACACAAGAGGATCCACACGGGAGAAAACACCGCATAAGTGTTATGTTTGTCAGAAGGAATTCACGGGGCTGTCAAACCTTAAAAGTACACAAGAGAATCCACACATGTGTCTGATTCATATTTTGTTCAGAGTAAATAATTGCAATTGTTTAAAGGTGGATTATCTCTTTGTAAACATGTATTATATAGTTACCGGTGTATACAATATTATACCTCAATCGAAGACTCCTGTCCAGAAATGCTTCTATCGATTAAAGATTGATTATCTCTTTAGATAACAAATTTTAAATAGTTGCGTGGGTATAAAATAATAGATATGAACTGAAGACCCATGTCCGGAAAAGCTTCTATCATTTGATATTGATTTTATTTCGAATATTAAATCGGGACCGTTTATGTGTCTATTTTTAGAACAGACCATTCGAATGATATCATATTGCGAAATAGAGCACTGGGCTGGGTTCCTATGGTTACGCACCGAAAGTCAAATGTCCCAGATTGATATTGTTTGTATTGTTTTGTTCCACATATATAAGCGATAATGAGTATAATTAACGTTTATTTGTGACAAAATTGTACAATAAAATTTCTGGTCTCTGTTAACAGTAACCACTATTGTTCATTAGCTGAACAAACACACCTTTTTAGACCAGAAAATATTCGAAATAAAATTAATATTAATCGATACAAGCATTTCCGGACAAGTGTCATCGATTCAAACCTAATATTTTATACCCCGGTAACTATATAATACATGTTTAAAAAGAGATAATCCACCTTTAAATAAAAAAAAATACTGTTTCTCACAGGAGTTCATCTCTTCTAACAGCCTTGTAACTTGTCAGATTTCACTCTAGGACGAGCCCTTGGCAAATCAGAGAGGGATACTCGTGGCAGGTCGCACGGAGTTGTTGTCAGCGATGAACATTTGTTGCATTGTATCTGTCTTACATGGTTCTTATTGCGTATTGTTTTTGTTTTTTGCCCACTCCACTGTCGTCAAACAATAAAAGTAAAAAGCAGACATCAGTAGATAACCATCATCCCACATGATAACATGTCTTTAATACATTGTTTTCTGTCAAATGATAGCTTAATATAAAACAAAACAAATCGGTCACCTCCAAACTTTGATATCGAGTAGATACTCATCGCAGAACCATGTGAGGAAGAATTGTATTATATGGCAGTATTTTCTTTAGATGTCATGTAATCTATTTACCTTAAATGTACTCTGAAAACGTTCATGAAATTGATGTCACTACAATTTTGTGATGTATTAATATATGTTTTTTTTTATCTCAATAAACATTATATAAACAAAGAGCAAAAACAAATATTTTAAACATTGCAAATACCACCAGATTCTTCAAATTCATTTATGGTTGTAAGTTTCGTCGTTTTATAATATCTAAAATAATTTTCTATTGCCAACAACAACTAGCTGCGACTTTGCGTGCGCATAAAATGTGTTTTCTGTCACTACATGTACATGTATGGTCGGACCTCCCATTCAATGATTTTGTAATTCTAGTTTTACTTGGCATATAGTGTAACTTTGCTGTCAGTTTAATTAGTTCATTTGTTAACAAATCATATCTTATCAAGTCAACACACCTAAGTACAGTCGCGCGTTTACTTTGGTCATCAGGTCAATACACCTTACTACAGTCGCGCGTTTACTTTGGTCATCGGGTCACCATTAATTTTGACACCAGTCGCGCGTTTACTTTGGTCATCAGGTCAACACACCTAAGTACAGTCGCGCGTTTACTTTGGTCATCAAATCACCATTAATTTTGACACCAATGATTTTGTAATTCTAGTTTTACTTGGCATATAGTGTAACTTTGCTGTCAGTTTAATTAGTTCATTTGTTAACAAATCATATCTAATCAAGTCAACACACCTAAGTACAGTCGCGCGTTTACTTTGGTCATCAGGTCAATACACCTTACTACAGTCGCGCGTTTACTTTGGTCATCAGGTCAACACACCTAGGTACAGTCGCGCGTTTACTTTGGTCATCAGGTCAACACACCTAAGTACATTCGCGCGTTTACTTTGGTCATCAGGTCAACACACCTAAGTACATTCGCGCGTTTACTTTGGTCATCAGGTCAACACACCTAAGTACAGTCGCGCGTTTACTTTGGTCATCAGGTCACCATTAATGTTAACACATTTCGCGCGTTTACTTTGGTCATCTAGTCACCATTAATGTTGACACCTTTCGCGCGTTTACTTTGGTTATCAAGTCACCATTAATGTTAACAACGCACCTTTAACACATAAAATAATTTTCTATTGCAAACAACAACTAGCTGCGACTTTGCGTGCGCATAAAATGTGTTTTCTGTCACTACATGTACATGTATGGTCGGACCTCCCATTCAATGATTTTGTAATTCTAGTTTTACTTGGCATATAGTGTAACTTTGCTGTCAGTTTAATTAGTTCATTTGTTAACAAATCATATCTAATCAAGTCAATACACCTAAGTACAGTCGCGCGTTTACTTTGGTTATCAAGTCATATCTAATCAAGTCAATACACCTAAGTACAGTCGCGCGTTTACTTTGGTTATCAAGTCATATCTAATCAAGTCAATACACCTAAGTACAGTCGCGCGTTTACTTTGGTTATCAAGTCATATCTAATCAAGTCAACACACCTAAGTACAGTCGCGCGTTTACTTTGGTTATCAAATCATATCTAATCAAGTCAATACACCTAAGTACAGTCACGCGTTTACTTTGGTTATCAAGTCATATCTAATCAAGTCAACACACCTAAGTACAGTCGCGCGTTTACTTTGGTTATCAAGTCATATCTAATCAAGTCAATACACCTAAGTACAGTCACGCGTTTACTTTGGTTATCAAGTCATATCTAATCAAGTCAACACACCTAAGTACAGTCGCGCGTTTACTTTGGTCCTCTAGTCACCATTAATTTTGACACCTTTCACGCGTTTACTTTGGTCATCAGGTCACCATTAATTTTGACACCTTTCCCGCGTTTACTTTGGTCATCAAGTCACCATTAATTTTGACATCTTTCGCGTGTTTACTTTGGTCATGAAGTCACCATTAATTTTGACGCCTTTCGCGCGTTTACTTTGGTCCTCTAGTCACCATTAATTTTGACACCTTTCGCGTGTTGACTTTGGTCATCAAATCACCATTAATTTTGACACATTTCGCGCGTTTACTTTGGTCATCAAGTCACCATTAATTTTGACACCTTTCGCGTGTTTACTTTGGGTCATCAAGTCGCCATTAATTTTGACACCATTCGCGCGTTTACTTTGGTCATCTAGTCACCATTAATTTTGACACCTTTCGCGCTTTTACTTTGGTCATATAGTCACCATTAATTTTGACACTTTTCGCGCGTTTCCTTTTGTCATCAAGTCACCATTAATTTTAACACCTTTCGCGCGTTTCCTTTGGTCATCAAATCACCATTAATTTTGACACCTTTCGCGCGTTTCCTTTTGTCATCAAGTCCCCATTAATTTTAACACCTTTCGCGCGTTTACTTTGGTCATATAGTCACCATTAATTTTGACACTTTTCGCGCGTTTACTTTGGTCATATAGTCACCATTAATTTTGACACTTTTCGCGCGTTTCCTTTGGTCATCAAGTCACCATTAATTTTGACACTTTTCGCGCGTTTCCTTTGGTCATATAGTCACCATTAATTTTGACACTTTTCGCGCGTTTCCTTTTGTCATCAAGTCCCCATTAATTTTAACACCTTTCGCGCGTTTACTTTGGTCATATAGTCACCATTAATTTTGACACTTTTCGCGCGTTTACTTTGGTCATATAGTCACCATTAATTTTGACACCTTTCGCGCGTTTACTTTGGTCATCAAGTCACCATTAATTTTGACACTTTTCGCGCGTTTCCTTTGGTCATATAGTCACCATTAATTTTGACACTTTTCGCGCGTTTCCTTTGGTCATCAATTCACCATTAATTCTGACACCTTTCGCGCGTTTACTATGGTCATATGGTCACCATTAATTTTGACACCTTTCGCGCGTTTACTTCGGTCATCAAGTAACCATTAATTTTAACACCTTTCGCGCGTTTACTTTGGTCATCAAGTCACCATTAATTTTAACACATTTCGCGCGTTTACTTTGGTCATCAAGTACCCATTTATTTTGACACATTTCGCGCGTTTACTTTGGTCATCAAGTCACCATTAATGTTGACACCTTTCGCGCGTTTACTTTGGTCATGAAGTCACCATTAATTTTGACACCTTTCGCGCGTTTACTTTGGTATCTAGTCACCATTAATTTTGACACCTTTCGTGCGTTTACTTTGGTCATCAAGTCACCATTAATGTTGACACCTTTCGCGCGTTTACTTTGGTTATCAAGTCACCATTAATTTTGACACCTTTCGCGCATTTACTTTGGTCATCAAGTCATCATTAATTTTGACATCTTTCGCGTGTTTACTTTGGTCATGAAGTCACCATTAATTTTGACGCCTTTCGCGCGTTTTCTTTGGTCCTCTAGTCACCATTAATTTTGACACCTTTCGCGCGTTGACTTTGGTCATCAAATCACCATTAATTTTGACACATTTCGCGCGTTTACTTTGGTCATCAAGTCACCGTTAATTTTGACACCTTTCGCGTGTTTACTTTGGGTCATCAAGTCGCCATTAATTTTGACACCATTCGCGCGTTTACTTTGGTCATCTAGTCACCATTAATTTTGACACCTTTCGCGCGTTTACTTTGGTCATATAGTCACCATTAATTTTGACACTTTTCGCGCGTTTCCTTTTGTCATCAAGTCACCATTAATTTTAACACCTTTCGCGCGTTTCCTTTGGTCATCAAGTCACCATTAATTTTGACACCTTTCGCGCGTTTCCTTTTGTCATCAAGTCCCCATTAATTTTAACACCTTTCGCGCGTTTACTTTGGTCATATAGTCACCATTAATTTTGACACTTTTCGCGCGTTTACTTTGGTCATATGGTCACCATTAATTTTGACACTTTTCACGCGTTTCCTTTGGTCATCAAGTCACCATTAATTTTGACACCTTTCGCGCGTTTACTTTGGTCATATAGTCACCATTAATTTTGACACTTTTCGCGCGTTTCCATTGGTCATATAGTCACCATTAATTTTGACACTTTTCGCGCGTTTCCTTTGGTCATCAATTCACCATTAATTCTGACACATTTCGCGCGTTTACTATGGTCATATGGTCACCATTAATTTTGACACCTTTCGCGCGTTTACTTTGGTCATCAAGTAACCATTAATTTTAACACCTTTCGCGCGTTTACTTTGGTCATCAAGTCACCATTAATTTTAAAACCTTTCGCGCGTTTACTTTGGTCATCAAGTCCCCATTTATTTTGACACATTTCGCGCGTTTACTTTGGTCATCAAGTCACCATTAATTTTGACATCTTTCGCGCGTTTACTTTGGTCATGAAGTCACCATTAATTTTGACACCTTTCGCGCGTTTACTTTGGTATCTAGTCACCATTAATTTTGACACCTTTTGCACGTTTACTTTGGTCATCAAGTCACCATTTATTTTGACACCTTTCGCGTGTTTACTTTGGTCATGAAGTCACCATTAATGTTGACACCTTTCGCGCGTTTACTTTGGTCATCAAGTCACCATTAATTTTGACACCATTCGCGCGTTTACTTTGGTCATCGAGTCACCATTAATTTTGACACCTTTCGCGCGTTTACTTTGGTCATCAAGTCACCATTAATTTTGACACATTTCGCGCGTTTACTTTGGTCATCAAGTCACCATTAATTTTAACACCATTTGCGCGTTTACTTTGGTCATCAAGTCACCATTAATTTTGACACATTTCGCGCGTTTACTTTGGTCATCAAATCACCATTAATGTTGACACATTTCGCGCGTTTACTTTGGTCATCAAGTCACCATTAATTTTGACACCTTTCGTGCGTTTACTTTGGTCCTCTAGTCACCATTAATGTTGACAAATTTCGCGCGTTTACTTTGGTCATCAAGTCACCATTGATTTTGACACCTTTCGTGCGTTTACTTTGGTCCTCTAGTCACCATTAATTTTGACACCTTTCGCGCGTTTACTTTGGTCATCAAGTCACCATTAATGTTGACACCCTTCGCGCGTTTACTTTGGTCATCAAGTCGCCATTTATTTTAACACCTTTCGCGCGTTTACTTTGGTCATCAAGTCACCATTAATTTTGACACATTTCGCGCGTTTACTTTGGTCATCGAGTCACCATTAATTTTGACACCTTTCGCACGTTTACTTTGGTCATCGAGTCACCATTAATTTTGACACCTTTCGCACGTTTACTTTGGTCATCGAGTCACCATTAATGTTGACACATTTCGCGTGTTTACTTTGGTCATCAAGTCACCATTAATTTTTACACCATTCGCGCGTTTACTTTGGTCATCGAGTCACCATTAATTTTGACACCTTTCGCACGTTTACTTTGGTCATCAAGTCACCATTAATTTTGACACCTTTCACGTGTTTACTTTGGTCATCGAGTCACCATTAATTTTGACACCTTTCGCACGTTTACTTTGGTCATCGAGTCACCATTAATTTTGACACCTTTCGCACGTTTACTTTGGTCATCAAGTCACCATTAATTTTGACAACTTTCACGCGTTTACTTTGGTCATCAAGTCACCATTAATTTTGACACATTTCGCGCGTTTACTTTGATCATCTAGTCACCATTAATTTTAACACATTTCGCGCGTTTACTTTGATCATCTAGTCACCATTAATGTTGACACCTTTCGCGCGTTTACTTTGATCATCTATAGTCACCATTAATGTTGACACCTTTCGTGCGTTTACTTTGATCATCTAGTCACCATTAATTTTGACACCTTTCGCGCGTTTTCTTTGGTCATCAAGTCACCATAAATTTTGACACCTTTCGCGCGTTTAATTTGGTCATCAAGTCACCATTAATTTTGACACCTTTCACGCGTTTACTTTGGTCATCAAATCACCATTAATTCTAACACCTTTCGTGCGTTTACTTTGGTCATGTAGTCACCATTAATTTTGACACCTTTCGTGCGTTTACTTTGGTCATGTAGTCACCATTAATTTTGACACCTTTCACGCGTTTACTTTGGTCATCAAGTCACCAAATAATTTTGACACATTTCGCGCGTTTACTTTGGTCATCTAGTCACCATTAATTATGACAACTTTCGCGCGTTTACTTTGGTCATCAAGTCACCATTAATTTTGACACCTTTCGTGCGTTTACTTTGGTCATCTAGTCACCATTAATTTTGACACTTTTCGCGCGTTTCCTTTGGTCATCAAGTCACCATTAATTTTGACACCTTTCGCGCGTTTATTTTGGTATCTAGTCACCATTAATTTTTACCCCTTTCACGCGTTTACTTTGGTCATCAAGTCACCAAATAATTTTGACACCTTTCGCGCGTTTACTTTGGTCATCAAGTCACCATTAATTTTAACACCTTTCGCGCGTTTATTTTGGTCATCAAGTCACCATTAATTTTAACACCTTTCACGCGTTTACTTTGGTCATCAAGTTACCACTAATGTTGACACCTTTCGCGCGTTTACTTTGGTTATCAAGTCGCCATTAATTTTAACACCTTTCGCGCGTTTACTTTGGTCATCAAGTCACCATTAATTTTAACATCTTTCGCGCGTTTACTTTGGTCATCAAGTCACCATTAATTATGACACCTTTCGCGCGTTTACTTTGGTCATCGAGTCACCATTAATTTTGACACCTTTCGCGCGTTTACTTTGGTCATCAAGTCACCATTAATTTTGACACATTTCGCGCGTTTACTTTGGTCATCAAGTCACCATTAATTTTAACACCATTTGCGCGTTTACTTTGGTCATCAAGTCACCATTAATTTTGACACATTTCGCGCGTTTACTTTGGTCATCAAATCACCATTAATGTTGACACATTTCGCGCGTTTACTTTGGTCATCAAGTCACCATTAATTTTGACACCTTTCGTGCGTTTACTTTGGTCCTCTAGTCACCATTAATGTTGACAAATTTCGCGCGTTTACTTTGGTCATCAAGTCACCATTGATTTTGACACCTTTCGTGCGTTTACTTTGGTCCTCTAGTCACCATTAATTTTGACACCTTTCGCGCGTTTACTTTGGTCATCAAGTCACCATCAATTTTAAAACCTTTCGCGCGTTTACTTTGGTCATCAAGTCCCCATTTATTTTGACACATTTCGCGCGTTTACTTTGGTCATCAAGTCACCATTAATTTTGACATCTTTCGCGCGTTTACTTTGGTCATGAAGTCACCATTAATTTTGACACCTTTCGCGCGTTTACTTTGGTATCTAGTCACCATTAATTTTGACACCTTTTGCACGTTTACTTTGGTCATCAAGTCACCATTTATTTTGACACCTTTCGCGTGTTTACTTTGGTCATGAAGTCACCATTAATGTTGACACCTTTCGCGCGTTTACTTTGGTCATCAAGTCACCATTAATTTTGACACCATTCGCGCGTTTACTTTGGTCATCGAGTCACCATTAATTTTGACACCTTTCGCGCGTTTACTTTGGTCATCAAGTCACCATTAATTTTGACACATTTCGCGCGTTTACTTTGGTCATCAAGTCACCATTAATTTTAACACCATTTGCGCGTTTACTTTGGTCATCAAGTCACCATTAATTTTGACACATTTCGCGCGTTTACTTTGGTCATCAAATCACCATTAATGTTGACACATTTCGCGCGTTTACTTTGGTCATCAAGTCACCATTAATTTTGACACCTTTCGTGCGTTTACTTTGGTCCTCTAGTCACCATTAATGTTGACAAATTTCGCGCGTTTACTTTGGTCATCAAGTCACCATTGATTTTGACACCTTTCGTGCGTTTACTTTGGTCCTCTAGTCACCATTAATTTTGACACCTTTCGCGCGTTTACTTTGGTCATCAAGTCACCATTAATGTTGACACCCTTCGCGCGTTTACTTTGGTCATCAAGTCGCCATTTATTTTAACACCTTTCGCGCGTTTACTTTGGTCATCAAGTCACCATTAATTTTGACACATTTCGCGCGTTTACTTTGGTCATCGAGTCACCATTAATTTTGACACCTTTCGCACGTTTACTTTGGTCATCGAGTCACCATTAATTTTGACACCTTTCGCACGTTTACTTTGGTCATCGAGTCACCATTAATGTTGACACATTTCGCGTGTTTACTTTGGTCATCAAGTCACCATTAATTTTTTACACCATTCGCGCGTTTACTTTGGTCATCGAGTCACCATTAATTTTGACACCTTTCGCACGTTTACTTTGGTCATCAAGTCACCATTAATTTTGACACCTTTCACGTGTTTACTTTGGTCATCGAGTCACCATTAATTTTGACACCTTTCGCACGTTTACTTTGGTCATCGAGTCACCATTAATTTTGACACCTTTCGCACGTTTACTTTGGTCATCAAGTCACCATTAATTTTGACAACTTTCACGCGTTTACTTTGGTCATCAAGTCACCATTAATTTTGACACATTTCGCGCGTTTACTTTGATCATCTAGTCACCATTAATTTTAACACATTTCGCGCGTTTACTTTGATCATCTAGTCACCATTAATGTTGACACCTTTCGCGCGTTTACTTTGATCATCTATAGTCACCATTAATGTTGACACCTTTCGTGCGTTTACTTTGATCATCTAGTCACCATTAATTTTGACACCTTTCGCGCGTTTTCTTTGGTCATCAAGTCACCATAAATTTTGACACCTTTCGCGCGTTTAATTTGGTCATCAAGTCACCATTAATTTTGACACCTTTCACGCGTTTACTTTGGTCATCAAATCACCGTTAATTCTAACACCTTTCGTGCGTTTACTTTGGTCATGTAGTCACCATTAATTTTGACACCTTTCGTGCGTTTACTTTGGTCATGTAGTCACCATTAATTTTGACACCTTTCACGCGTTTACTTTGGTCATCAAGTCACCAAATAATTTTGACACATTTCGCGCGTTTACTTTGGTCATCTAGTCACCATTAATTATGACAACTTTCGCGCGTTTACTTTGGTCATCAAGTCACCATTAATTTTGACACCTTTCGTGCGTTTACTTTGGTCATCTAGTCACCATTAATTTTGACACTTTTCGCGCGTTTCCTTTGGTCATCAAGTCACCATTAATTTTGACACCTTTCGCGCGTTTATTTTGGTATCTAGTCACCATTAATTTTTACCCCTTTCACGCGTTTACTTTGGTCATCAAGTCACCAAATAATTTTGACACCTTTCGCGCGTTTACTTTGGTCATCAAGTCACCATTAATTTTAACACCTTTCGCGCGTTTATTTTGGTCATCAAGTCACCATTAATTTTAACACCTTTCACGCGTTTACTTTGGTCATCAAGTTACCACTAATGTTGACACCTTTCGCGCGTTTACTTTGGTTATCAAGTCGCCATTAATTTTAACACCTTTCGCGCGTTTACTTTGGTCATCAAGTCACCATTAATTTTAACATCTTTCGCGCGTTTACTTTGGTCATCAAGTCACCATTAATTATGACACCTTTCGCGCGTTTATTTTGGTCATCTAGTCACCATTAATTTTGACATCTTTTGCGCGTTTACTTTGGTCATCAAGTCACCATTAATTTTGACACCTTTCTTGCGTTTACTTTGGTCAACAAGTCACCATTAATGTTGACACATTTCGCGCGTTTACTTTGGTCATCGAGTCACCATTAATTTTGACACCTTTCGCACGTTTACTTTGGTCATCGAGTCACCATTAATTTTGACACCTTTCGCACGTTTACTTTGGTCATCGAGTCACCATTAATGTTGACACCTTTCGCGTGTTTACTTTGGTCATCAAGTCACCATTAATTTTTACACCATTCGCGCGTTTACTTTGGTCATCGAGTCACCATTAATTTTGACACCTTTCGCACGTTTACTTTGGTCATCAAGTCACCATTAATTTTGACACCTTTCACGTGTTTACTTTGGTCATCGAGTCACCATTAATTTTGACACCTTTCGCACGTTTACTTTGGTCATCGAGTCACCATTAATTTTGACACCTTTCGCACGTTTACTTTGGTCATCAAGTCACCATTAATTTTGACAACTTTCACGCGTTTACTTTGGTCATCAAGTCACCATTAATTTTGACACATTTCGCGTGTTTACTTTGATCATCTAGTCACCATTAATTTTAACACATTTCGCGTGTTTACTTTGATCATCTAGTCACCATTAATGTTGACACCTTTCGCGCGTTTACTTTGATCATCTAGTCACCATTAATGTTGACACCTTTCGTGCGTTTACTTTGATCATCTAGTCACCATTAATTTTGACACCTTTCGCGGGTTTTCTTTGGTCATCAAGTCACCATAAATTTTGACACCTTTCGCGCGTTTAATTTGGTCATCAAGTTACCATTAATTTTGACACCTTTCACGCGTTTACTTTGGTCATCAAATCACCATTAATTCTAACACCTTTCGTGCGTTTACTTTGGTCATGTAGTCACCATTAATTTTGACACCTTTCGTGCGTTTACTTTGGTCATGTAGTCACCATTAATTTTGACACCTTTCACGCGTTTACTTTGGTCATCAAGTCACCAAATAATTGTGACACATTTCGCGCGTTTACTTTGGTCATCTAGTCACCATTAATTATGACAACTTTCGCGCGTTTACTTTGGTCATCAAGTCACCATTAATTTTGACACCTTTCGTGCGTTTACTTTGGTCATCTAGTCACCATTAATTTTGACACTTTTCGCGCGTTTCCTTTGGTCATCAAGTCACCATTAATTTTGACACCTTTCGCGCGTTTATTTTGGTATCTAGTCACCATTAATTTTGACCCCTTCCACGCGTTTACTTTGGTCATCAAGTCACCAAATAATTTTGACACCTTTCGCGCGTTTACTTTGGTCATCAAGTCACCATTAATTTTAACACCTTTCACGCGTTTACTTTGGTCATCAAGTTACCACTAATGTTGACACCTTTCGCGCGTTTACTTTGGTTATCAAGTCGCCATTAATTTTAACACCTTTCGCGCGTTTACTTTGGTCATCAAGTCACCATTAATTTTAACATCTTTCGCGCGTTTACTTTGGTCATCAAGTCACCATTAATTATGACACCTTTCGCGCGTTTATTTTGGTCATCTAGTCACCATTAATTTTGACATCTTTTGCGCGTTTACTTTGGTCATCAAGTCACCATTAATTTTGACACCTTTCTTGCGTTTACTTTGGTCACCAAGTCACCATTAATGTTGACACATTTCGCGCGTTTCCTTTGGTCATCAAGTCACCATTAATTTTGACACCTTTCGCGCGTTTACTTTGGTCATCTAGTCACCATTAATTTTGACACCTTTCGCGCGTTTACTTTGGTCATCAAATCACCATTAATTTTGACACCTTTCGTGCGTTTACTTTGGTCATCTACTCACCATTAATTTTGACACCTTTCGCGCGTTTACTTTGGTCATCAAGTCACCATTAATTTTGCCACCTTTCGCGCGTTTACTTTGGACATCAAGTCAGTATTAATGTTGACACCTTTCGCTTGTTTATTAACTTAACTAGGCATTTCTCATCGATACCTTTCGCTCATTTGTTAAACTCAACTTGACGTTTCACACTTCCAGTTACATATAACCCATAACACTCTATATAAACTCAGTAATACGGAAACCACATACATGTGCAACTAGAATCCATGCATTCACTAAACAGGACATTATGGACAACTTGAAACAATATATTTTCATATAAACGCACAAAACTAACACAGGATAATCAAGGTAAGTCTTCTCCGCCGGTCCTGGTTCTGAATGGGGTGGGGCTTTGCTTCTTGCTTTTGTGGCATCCACCTCATGCAGAGTAGCCAAACACCTACTGTGCATGGGCATATATATGGGAGGCCAAATTCACATTTAATAATTAATTGTGCTTAAGCGCAATCAATTGTGCTTAAGCGCAAATAATTACGCTTAAGCGAAATCAATTGTGCTTAAGCGCAATCATTGTGCTTAAGCGCAATCATTGCGCTTAAGCTCAATTAATTACGCTTAAGAGTAATTATTTGCGCTTAAGCGCAATTCATGGTTATATGTAACAAAACACCCCTGGTGAATAAATAGGTTTCTCCATAACTTGGCATTAACTCCTATTGACATGTCACCTCTTGGTTTCATTGGTTTGGATGGGTAGGGAGCTAGCCCAACTTCTTTATCAAAATGGCTGACTCGCAATAGTATCACCTTCTGTTTTAGTTGGAGCGACTCGTGGTAGCATTATATTATCTTCGGTATATATTAGTTGGGGCTACTTACTATAGCATTACTTTCTGTATTAGTCGGGGCGACATTGATTTTCTTCAATTTTCGAGTATACAGGCACACCATATTAGGGAAGCAAACCCTCGGTGACACCACATTCACACTATATGATCATGGAAATACTATAGATTTGTGCAAGAGATGCTGATTTAATCAGAAAAACTAGAGCTCCAAGACTGAGACACCAAAGCTCCAGTAATTACACACCATTTTTTGGACAGGGATGCTGATAATATGAAAACAGGGTTTTTTCCCCCTGATTTAAGTCAATAAGTAAACCATACAGTAATGCTCTAATTAATCGACTCCTTAACCACAGCAGAATTATGGATAACTTTTCAGGATTTAGTCGGAAATATGGCTTCTTGCCATTCATCGGAAAGCTCTTGAGAGCTTTTCGATGAATGGCAAAAGAGCTTTTCGATGCATGGCAAAAGCCATAATTCCGACTAAATCCTGAAAAGTTAACCATAATTCTGCTGTGGTTAAGAAGTCGATTAATTAGAGCATTACTGTGTGAGGTAAGAAAGCCCTCATGCAGTGACACCGTATGCATGTATAGGATATTACCATAGTAAAGGCTAAAATCTGTTCAAAAATACATTAAAAACATCATACACAAAATTACTAGAGTTCCGGGAAGGCGACATCAATTATTTGGATAGAGAGATGCTGATATGTAATTAGGGATTCTCCTTGTTGAACACATACTCACAGTTGACTGTTGAGTACAGGTCAAAATTAGCCCAATGCTCATCTTGTGTTGCTAGGTGATACACCAGGTCATGCTAATAGTTTATGGGTAGGTTAGATAGTAGTCACAATTACGCTTAAGCGCAATTGATTGCGCTTAAGCGCAATTGATTGCGCTTAAGCGCGATTAATTGTGCTGAAGCGTAAATGCCCTATTTGGGCTTAAGCACAATATGTGATATTTGAGCCTAAGCGCAATTAATTGCGCTTAAGCGCAATTATTTGCGCTTAAGCGCAATCAATTGCGCTTATTAAATGTGAATTTGGCCTCCCATACATATATCAATCTCACATACTCTACAAACGTTCTTCAGCGGAATTATCGCATACAAACGTACATGTGGAATGTAGGGCCTACGTACTAAGGTTGATTCTCATTGCATCCATCATTTGGCAGTACAGAAAACTACATATGGACATGTATGCCGTAGTAATGCCAGGTATGCCGTAGTAATATTGATTCGTGTTGCACCCATAAGTTGGCAGTACAGAGAGGTGGGTAATATAATGAGAGGTACATGCATGCCGTAGTTTTGATTCACGTGGCACCAATAAATCAGAAAACTATCTAAAATATTATTAATGTGGGAAACTGGACTTTGGGATCCTTTGGAACGGTGTAACTAGTAACCACACTGGCAATAATTAACACGGTGATAAAACTTTCCGACGCCCTTGGATATGTACTATTGCCACAGACCGGAAATGTAACGTTTATATGCGTCGCCGATGAGCTGGGGGTTAATTTTGTTTGTTGTATTTCCACCCATTTATATGTTAGATGACAGCGACAATATACATGGTGTGGCAACACATTTTGTATAATTACCACTTTAAAGGGCGTTCTCTAGGCCATTAATAAAGTTTTTCGGGGCGTTCCAAATAGCGTTTTGTTACCAAAATACCGGACCGCGTGCCGATAGTGAAACGCTCTGTTCATTATAGGCCCTCGGTCCGGAAGTTAGATCTCGTTTATTATCCCTTGGACTCGCTTGTTCAAGAAATTAATCTAAAGCTGTACCATATTTTCCCGACACTTGTGGTTTTATGATATATGGTTGAATTATTATCTCAAGCGTAAAAATATTCATTAATAAATTTAGCTGTCAAACTCTAATCGTTTGTCACTCGTCTTCAATGCTGGTTTTTTCCTCTCCTATGTTCAATTGCACCACGTGTCATGGCTGGGCCACATTTCACCACAGCACAATTCGCATGTACTGCAAATGATTGTTAAGGCAAAAAAAAAGAAGACGTGTTTCCGGTGACCCACCCGCCCCTATTTCGGAGCTCCCGACGGTTTTCATTTTATTCATTTTGCAAAATTAGTGCGCATCCCGTTTTATTTTTGTGCCACGTGCAAATATGCAAAATCATCTTCCATTTTTTATTAGTTGCAGTCATTAATTTAATTCAATGAGTCATTAGCATAATTAAGTTAATTAACTGTGTAAATCATGCTCACAAAACACATCAAACTTCCAAAAACAGGAATTTCATTGCAAAATAACGGACTACCGCCGTAGTACCGGTACCTCGAAAACAGAGAACATGAAACAAGAATAAAACGATGTATTTTAGGCTTATGGTTCATGATTGAGCCTATATACGTTTATTAACTCAATGTGTTATGTGAAGCGGTAATGGTTAATATAATTTAAATGAGTTTGGACAAAGATTTTCTCAACATTCTGTAGTTATAGGTAGGCATTAAAAGGTAACCGGCCTGGCTGAGATTTTCTTGCCGATCTCAATTTTTTTCCAGAAGTCCACAATAACATGTCCGTGTGTTACTGTCTATTGTTTTCCCAATACCAACAGCAGAACTAAACACCCATGACATCGCAAACACAACTGACGCATGTGAAGGCCGGCGTGTGAAATCGCGAATTCTAGATATAAATATAAGACAACCCGGTCGGCCATACTACGCCGCGAATAGCATGGTTTAAACTAAACTACACCCTGACAAGTCACTTCGGAAACCCCCCAATCTTTTTATTGTGTTCTGTATTTTAAAGATGGATTATCTCTTTAAATAACAAATTTTAAATAGTTGCGTGTGTATAAAATAATAGATATGAACTGAAGACCCCTGTCCGGAAAAGCTTCTATCAATTAATATTGATTTTATTTCGAATATTAAATCGGGACCGTTTATGTTACTATTTTTAGAACAGACCATTCGGATGATACCATATTGCGATATAGAGCACTGGGCTGTTCATATGGCTACGCACCGAAAGTCAAATGCCCCATATTGATTGTTTGTATTGTTTTGTTCCACAGATATAAGTGACAATGAGTATAATTGACGTTTATTTGTGACAAAATTGCACAATAACATTTCTGGTCTTGGATAAAAGTAACCACTATTGTTTGTTAGCTGAACAAACACGCCTTTTTAGACCAGAAAATATTCGAAATAAAATAAATATTAATCGATAGAAGCATTTCCGGACATGAGTCTTCGATTAAAATCTAATATTTTAGACTCCGGTTAACTATATAATACATGTTTACAAAGAGATAATCCACCTTTAAATGTATTATACTGGTAGCTCCCTTGAATTCCTTCCCGGAATTGGGGACAAACCATGCTTGAAAGACAACTCTGTTCGCGACAAAATTAAGCAGTGAAAAGCACGTGCATTTTGGCGGGAAAATGACAGTCCGTATTCCGTAATCAGCCCTGCGAATTAGCGTCGGCAATCGACAATAATAAGCCACCCTCCGCCCCTATTTTTTTCTTGCATGTCACCAGAAACACAGGTATAACTTACATGTAGTGCTAAAGTCTAATTGAGTTAGTGTTCATATTATATTAAATTAAAATGTTCGAAATATATCTCTCTATTTCATTATTCCACTGGCATCGGGTCAATTGCCCACATCGTAATAGTGATAACATGATCATATCTGGGATTATGGTTTATTACCGGTCCCTCTGGAATGATTAACAGCCCTCGGGGCCTATTAGCGGCCCTCAACTTCGTCTCGAGCTGCTAATAGTCCCTTACTCCCCTGGGCTGCTAATAGTCCCCCGGGCTGTTAATCATTCATGCCGGACCAGTAATAAACCATAACGCTTTCAAAATCATGTTATTGTTATATTAGCATGAATATAATTTGTATAACTGTTTTTGTTAAATCCGATATACGGCCAAGTCATTTGTCGTATCATGTCATACCTCCCAGTCCAAATTGGTAATTTCATTTTCAATTGTCATAATATATATTATATCCTTATAATTATATATATCACATGCATATGGTCTAAAATGTGTTTGTCTTTATTCAATATCACATGCATGTGGAATATATTCACTTTTTACACCATTTAATATTCAATATTTGTTTTTGTATTCCAGGTTGAAAGAATATATCATTTAACAATATTAGCGTTCTTTCCATTCTCCCAACACGAAACATGTGATACATGGAAAATGTGGAGACAGCAAGACAGGAGACGATGTGGAACGGCCGAGATCATAATGAGCTAATCACGCATGCCAAGAACGATAGACCACACCAATGTAACGATTGTGATAAGTCGTTCCTCCATGCTTCCTCTCTCATGGTTCACAAGAGGATCCATCCTGGTGTTAGACCATACGAGTGTGCAGAATGTGGCAAAACCTTCACTCTGAATGGTCACCTAATCTCACACATGGTGGTCCATACGGGAGATAAACCATATAAGTGTGAAATTTGTGACGATGCATTCAGTTTCCAGTCTACGCTGACTCGTCACATGATGAAACATACCGGGGAATATTTATTTAAATGTAATCTTTGTGATGAGGGATTTGCTCGGAAAGATCGTCTCAATAAACATATGAGGGTCCACATGGAAGAGACTCCGTATAAGTGTGACATTTGTGCGAAGAAATTCGGACACCAGATTCACCTAAATAGACACAAGAGGATCAACACGGGAGAAAAGCCTTATGAGTGCGATATTTGTCAGAAGAAATTCGCACGTCGCTCTACTCAAAATATACACAAGAGGATCCACACGGGAGAAAAACCATATGAGTGTAATATGTGTGATAAGATGTTTGCTCGAAATTTTACACTGAATGAACACAAGAGGATCCATACGGGAGAAAAGCCGTATAAGTGTGATATCTGTCAGAAGGAATTCGCAAGGTTGTTAACCCTTAAAACACACAAGAGATTACATACGGGAGAAAAGCCTTATGAGTGTGATATTTGCCAGAAGAAGTTCGCAGACAAGGGAGACCTAAATAAACACAAGAGGATCCACACGGGAGAAAAACCATATAAGTGTGATATATGTCAGAAGGAATTCACAAGGTTGTCAACCCTTAAAGCACACAAGAGAATGCATACGGGAGAAAAGCCTTATGAGTGTGATATTTGCCAGAAGAAGTTCGCAGACAAGGGAGACCTAAATAAACACAAGACGATCCTCACGGGAGAAAAACCATATAAGTGTGATATATGTCAGAAGGAATTCACAAGGTTGTCAACCCTTAAAGCACACAAGAGAATACATACGGGAGAAAAGCCTTATGAGTGTGATATTTGCCAGAAGAAGTTCGCAGACAAGGGAGACCTAAATAATCACATAAGGATCCACACGGGAGAAAAGCCTTATGAGTGCGATATTTGTCAGAAGAAATTCGCACAAAGCTCTACACTTAGTAAACACAAGAGGATCCACACGGAAGAAAACCCGTATAAATGTGATATCTGTCAGAAGGAACTCGCACACCAGTCAAATTTTAAAGAACACATGAGAATCCACACGGGTGACAAACCATATAAGTGTAATATTTGTGACGATGCATTCAGTTTACAATCTACGTTGACTCGTCACACGATGAACCATACCGGTGAATATCCATTTAAATGTAATCTTTGTGATAAGGGGTTTATGCGAAAGCAAAACCTGAATGTACACATGAGGATCCACACGGGTGAGACTCCGTATAAGTGTGACATTTGTCCGAAGGAATTTGGACACCAGAGTCACCTAAATAGACACAAGAGGATCCACACGGGAGAAAAGCCGTATACGTGTGATATTTGTCATAATGAGTTCGCAAACAAGGGATACCTAAATAGCCACAAGAGGATCCACACGAGAGAAAAGCCTTATGAGTGCGATATTTGTCAGAAGAAATTCACACAACGCTCTACTCTTAGTATACACAAGAGGATCCACACGGGAGAAAAACCATATGAGTGCAATATGTGTGATAAGGTGTTTGCTCGAAATTGTACACTGTATGAACACAAGAGGATCCACACGGGAGAAAAGCCGTATAAGTGTGATATCTGTCAGAAGGAACTCGCACACCAGTCAAATTTTAAAGAACACATGAGAATCCACACGGGTGACAAACCATATAAGTGTAATATTTGTGACGATGCATTCAGTTTCCAGTCTAAGCTGACTCGTCACACGATGAACCATACCGGGGAATATCCATTTAAATGTAATCTTTGTGATAAGGGGTTTATGCGAAAAGATAATCGTAATGTACACATGAGGATCCACACAGGAGAGACTCCGTATACGTGTGACATTTGTCTGAAGGAGTTCGGAGACGGGAGTCACCTAAATAGACACAAGAGGGTCCACACGGGAGAAAAGCCTTATGAGTGCGATATTTGTCAGAAGAAATTCACACAACGCTCTACTCTTAGTATACACAAGAGGATCCACACGGGAGAAAAACCATATGAGTGCAATATGTGTGATAAGGTGTTTGCTCGAAATTTTACACTGAATGAACACAAGAGGATCCACACGGGAGAAAATCCGTATAAGTGTGATATCTGTCAGAAGGAATTCGCTGGGCTGTCAAACCTTAGAGTACACAAGAGAATCCACACGGGGGACAAGCCTTATACGTGATATTTGTGACGATGTATTCAGTTTCCAGTCTAACCTGACTCGTCACACGATGAACCAGACACACCCTTAAAGTTACGAACATAAATTATTTCGAAATAAATAATTCAATAACTCCAAATGTGTCCGATTCATATTTTGTTCTGATTAAATAACTGCAATTGTTTAAAGATGGATTATCTCTTTGCAAACATGTATCACATGCATATAGTAGTGATCTTAAAGGCGGATTATCTCTTTGTAAACATGTTTTTAACGTATATAGTGACAGGGGTGTACAGATGGATTATCTATTTGTAAACATGTATCACATGTATATAGTGGTGATCTTAAATGTGGATTATCTCTTTGTAAACATGTATTACATGTATATAGTGACAGTGGTGTAAAGATGGATTATCTCTTTGCAAACATGTATTACATGTATATAGTGGTGATCTTAAAGATGGATTATCTCTTTGCAAACATGTATCACATATAGAATATACGCATAGTGTTTCTGAATAACAAATTTAATCCACGAGTGGGATTGGCGATTTACACCACGAGCTTCAGCTAGTGGTGTAAATCGCCAATCCCACGAGTGGATTAAATTTGTTATTCAACAGATGTTGATTAAATGTATTTATATAGTAATATAGGCGATCGTGGCATAAATGTATATAGTGGTGATCTTAAAGATGGATTATCTCTTTGTAATCATGTTTTACATGTATATAGTGACAGTGGTGTAAAGATGGATTA
The DNA here is from genome assembly GCA_032622095.1 of Siphonodentalium dalli. NCBI lineage: Eukaryota > Metazoa > Mollusca > Scaphopoda > Gadilida > Siphonodentaliidae > Siphonodentalium > Siphonodentalium dalli. The sequence goes on along the minus strand of CP136063.1, from coordinate 47,344,822 downwards.
TCTCTTTGTAAACTGTATTACATAAAAATGGTGACAAGGGGGTAAAGATGGATTATCTCTTTGTAAACATGTATCACATGTATATAGTGGTGATCTTAAAGGTGGATTCTCTCTTTGTAAACATGTATTACATAAAAATGGTGACAAGGGGGTAAAGATGGATTATCTCTTTGTAAACATGTATTACATGTATATAGTGGTGATCTTAAAGGTGGATTCTCTCTTTGTAAACATGAATAACAGCTATATAGTGACAGGGGTGTAACGATGGATTATCTCTTTGTAAACATGTATTACATATATATAGTGTTTATGTGGTCCACAGAGGGTGAATTTAGTGACGCTATCACCACAGTGGGCTAGCGTCACTAAATTATCTCCCGATTATGCATTTTATCTTATGCAATTTAGGGGATATAGAAACTGGAGTTACGGGGGGGGGATAAACTAAAACAATGTAAGATTATTGTAGTACACCTAGGGTAGGATGACGTTCGTCAGGATGGGTATAGCTCAACTTGGGTAGACCTATTCACCAAAGGCCTCGCTCTATTTTACCGAGTGAGTCCAGGGGTTGGGTGGACAACTGAGAATTGAGTTGAACTTGATGAAATTTATACTTTACAATATGTACATTTTTGTATCATTCTTTATATGTGGTGAGTTGATGATATCACAGCAGTTGACTAATAAATACTATAAATATATAATATTAACACTATTTGCAGTATGCCTATAGACGTGTTGTTCCCGATAGGCAATGACCTGGTTTCACGGATAATCAGTACAGTCAAGGAAAGAGTCTGATGCGGACTTTATATACTATGACTGTGTATAAAGCTGGGATGAAGAGTCATGTGGAATGTATCTTTACACGGGATGTCAAACCTTATGGTTGGACTTAGAAAATTCCGGATATAAATGCCGTAGGCCTAGTTGGACGATGCAGAAATTGTGGAAATATTGATGTTGGTTCGGACTTAGAAAATTCCGAATATAAATGTAGTTGTGGGGTGATCAATGCAGAAATTCCCTAAGTGGAAATGTTGATGTTGGTTCGGACTTAGAAAGTTCTAAGTACTAACTGTTAGGAGGCGAGATGAAGTATATGAAACGTTAAGCGTAAAGGTTGGATTACGAGTGACACTGACGTTAGGAACAACGCGACTTATATACTGAGGGAATTTCTGAGAGCCAATAAATGGACTGACAGAATTCCTGAGGACCAAACGTTAAGGACGTCAGAAATTCCTGTGAGCCAATTAATGGAACGCCAAAATTCCTGAAAGCCAATGGCGTCGCAGAAAGTTAACCAATTCACGAATTTGAAGCAAAGAAATATAGATCTTTCTGCTACGCCACACAGCCTTATAATAAACAATTATTAATATGAATTTATGTTGAATAATATCTAAAGTGGGTGGGGAAGCGTATAATATACTATTGTGTGAAATCTAAGAATTCTCCCGCTATTCCAACTTTCGCAGGCGATAGAGCGTATGAATATATATTACTAGAAGAGTCTTGATGCTTCGCCTTGAGAGTGAATAAATAGCAGAAAAATGCCCCAATTGCACGAAATAGTATGACTAGAAATACTTAAGCAATGTAACTGAATAACTCCCAATGAGTTTAAGGTTAATTTGAGTTATATATAAGAGTAGATTGAATGGCTTTCCGTAGAATTTAGTTCCAAAGAACGTGCTATAGTGATTTGTATCACGTGATATAAACATGACGATGAGCGAAAATGTAAAACGTGTGTATCACAATATTCTGATGAAAATCCGGAATAAATATTCGATTTACGAATCATGAGATGAAATGAATGAGCGCGGTTATGACGATGTGGCAGCGTGAATTGAAGGTAAATGGTTTAAACGACGCACAATGAGTTTGATGTTTGTAATTTGATCGCGATGATAAAAATAGATGAGGAAAAATTCGCTGATACGAAAAATGGGTGACAAGCAATCACGTGGTCTGAATGAAAATTATGCTTTCTATGAGTGAAACGTGATATATGCAGAATGTGGTCTATGGGAATGAATTGTGCTGATTTGAAATGAATACTTTTGCCTTTTATAAAGGATTACTAATTTTTTCCAGTGTGCGTTAAGTTATAAAAAAATATGAGGAAATTTATGGAATGAAATACCCAGAGGATATTACATTATAGATACTTTATAGAAGACGATACCTAATGAGAATGAGACCAAAAGAGGGTGTGTTTGGTGATGTAGCCCGCCGTGCGGAATAGCGTCGCTAAATTCCACCCTCTGGTGACCTCATTCTACTAACCAGACTCAACAGCTTCAAAAATTTTAATTTTCAACATCTATTCAAACTTCCTTATAACTGATAAACATTGCAAATGGCTTAAGTATTAAAAGACAATAGAGCAAGCCTCCCCAAAAAAAAGAATTCTAAAAAAAGACATTATTTTTCATGGTACATGCAAATGGAATGTGATAGAAAATATTTTTTGAACAATAATATCATGGTTACAAAAACCTTCTTGGTCTTCTATTTCACATATATTTTTTGGCAAAATTCGGCACAGTTCCGCGGTATTTCGTATTAATAAATATTACAGGGGTACTGTATACAGAGATATGCGATATTTTTTCATTGAAATAACTTTCAAGTTACATGTAGATAGTGTTCGTGTTATATCAGTTTCGTATATACCAAATTTAGCGAAGAAAATATTGATCTTGGAAACAAAGATATTACGATTTCAAACTACGCGCCATGTTTTTTACCTTCACCGGAGAAGACGCAGGTCGCAGGAAGAACCGGAAGTTCAATGGTTCACAGCCTATAAAAATACCTTAAGCTTTATGACTCTTGTTTCTTTCTCCTTTTATTCCGATTCGGTTTATAGCGGGCCTTCATTTTGCAGGTAACATGTTTTGTTTGCAACCCAATAATGTTTCCGAACGGCCGTCGATAAAATCCACGCAACGGATGAGATTTCAAGAACGATAACTCGTAATGGCATAATTCTCTATTTTATGACTCCAGCCATAAATTAATTTATATTGAATAATTCAATTTTACTTTTATGATAGTCTGTTAACCGGAACGTTTTCAGTAAACATCGTCGACTCAAATTTGTTATTTTAAAATACAATATTGATTTTAGATCGCTATTGTCACCTGGAATTTATTAAAATTGGGGTACAGTACCCCTTCAAATTAAAAAAATACTGTTTCTCTCGTCTTTTTTTCTCCAAAAACACGAAGTTCAAAGACTGATCGGAGCTTATATTGTGATGATTTTCTGAATCAGCATTTAAGTTCCAAACTGAGCCAAGTAGGGCTCCAAAAGGTCAAAATCTTGACTTTTTGGAGACTTTCTTCATTTCATTCATTCTTGTTTATTTTCACATGTCCTTGACCTTTCCCGCCAAACAGGAAGTTCAGTTAAATCTTCGTAGAAGGACATGTTTGCAGGTAGTTTTCTTGTTTTGCAGGTAGGATTGGCACTCCTCAGCCTGGCAAACAATTCAAATTTGTCAGAAACCCTCCCCACATACCAGTTAATGTCTCAAACTTGGATAAATGGCATTCAGCAAATGACACTTGGCACTCTTCTCAAACTGAGAAAAGCCCCACTTGGTCTGCAGGCCATGCTCCAATCCAAAACAAGAAGAAGGAAACTTCTTGCCTACCTTGGTCTCCTCCTCATTACCATTTCTTCTGATGTAGAAACCAACCCTGGCCCAGGATCAATTAATGGTCCTACACTTGAACAAAATTCAAGTACCGTACCGATATAGACTACCCTTGTGGTAGCTGCAGCTTAGAAGTAAGTGATGAACAACCTGCACTTGAATGCGATGGATGCTCCCAGTGGTACCACATCGAGTGTCAAAATGTTAGTACCAACACCTACAAAACGTTCCAAAACATGAACTGTTCTTTCTCCTGGTCATGTATAGTCTGTGACGAGGTAAATTTCTCAACGTCCTCATCGTCGCTTGATCCATTTGTCTCTCACAATAGCTTTTCTGCGCTGAGCGACAACGAATCAGAAACAACCAATTTTGAAACTGTTACATTGCCTATGGCTGATATGCTACAACGAAAAACAACCGCTAGTAAACCAAAACTCAGCCGCAGGTCAAACACTTTGAAACTCTTGAATGTAAATTTCCGATCAGTTGTAAATAAGAAAGATCAACTCCACACCATCTTAGACTCACACAAACCAGACATCTTAGTGGGAACCGAAACCTGGCTCAAACCAAAAATATCAGATAGTGAAATCCTCCCAAAGTCTCTCGGATATACACTATTTAGGAAGGATAGGCTAGGGGAAAAGGGTGGCGGTGTCATGATTATAGTCAAGGACACATTAATAGCAACAGAACAACCACAGTTCATGGAAAATATGGAATGTGAAGTCCTGTGGATCAAGCTACAAATGAGAGCCTGTAAGTCACTGTATGTTGGGGGATACTACCGGCCTGAGGAAGGTGATCGTGATAGCCTGGACCATTTCCAGCTATCTCTGGAAAAAGTCATGCAAAGAAATGCTCATATCTGGATTGCAGGTGACTTTAACTTACCCAGCTTCCACTGGAGTAAAGAACACATCCCAACTGTCAAACCAGGCTGTTCATATCCCCAGATATACAGAGACTTCCAGGAAATTCTTGGGGATTTCTCGCTCACACAAATGGTTACTGATAACACAAGGGATAACAACATACTTGATCTCATATTAACTAACAATCTCGAACTAATCAATAGCACAAGCACATATTCCGGCATATCAGATCATGAGTTTGTCTCCTTAGTTGCAAATTTAAACCCAGTCAGGAACAAACAAAAACCCAGGATTATTCACCTCTATAATAAAGCAGACTGGGAAAACTTCAGGCTTTTTACTGCAACAGAACTTTGTTCCATATATCCGAGTCATAGCAAATCTGTTGAAGACATTTGGACAATATTGAAAACAACATTAGAGAAAGGCATCTCAAAATTTGTCCCCACAAAAATGATCACACCAAGGAGATCACTACCATGGATCACATCAGGGATAAAAAGACTTATACCTAGGCGCGACAGAGTATACCGACAAATGAAAAAGACCTCAAATAACCATCTAAAACAGAAACACCGAAGTCTTAAAATGCTGGTCAAAAAGAAACTGAAACTGGCACATGAAACCTATGTTGAAAACATCCTTGAAATTGACAAAAATATCCATGAAGACCACAATGAAAGAAATTACAAGTCAGTCACCAAAAAGCTGTTCTCTTACATTAAAAGCACACAACAACAATCTCAAACAATAAACGCCATCAATGACCCAACCACTGACACTCTGAAAAACTCAAATGCCGAAATAGCCCAGGTGCTAAACAATCAATTTCAGTCAGTCTTGTCCCCACTAACCCCCCTTACACTGTCGCAACATTGCCTGACGACCTTACGGAATAATACACCTGATAACTATATCCAGTCAAATAGTCATGGCTATCCGACCATCAAGGAAATTAAAGTAAACGAATCTGGTGTCCTTAAACAACTATCTGACCTCAAAACCAACAAAGCTGCCGGACCAGATAACCTTAATCCTGCCATTCAGACACAAATGCGTTACGAAATAGCTCCAGCCCTCACAATACTCATCCAGAAAACCCTTGACACTGGGACATTACCAAATGACTGGACAAAAGGCAATGTAGTTCCAATATTTAAAAAGGGAGATAAAACCGACCCCTCAAACTACAGGTCAATCACCTTAACATGTATCATGTGTAAGATTGCAGAGCATATAATTGCATCTCATATAAGTACACACTTCAAAACCCATAACATCCTGTATGACTTACAACATGGCGTTCGTGAACGCCGGTCCTGCGAAACACAATTAGTACAACTTATTGACAACCTTGTTGGAAACCTTTTTGCAGGACACCAAACTGACTTAATACTGTTAGATTTTAGCAAAGCTTTTGATAAAGTCAACCACATAAAGCTTAGATCCTTCCTATATGGCCACAGACAAGTAGTTGTCCTGGAAGGGGAAACCTCAGCTTCAGTCCCTGTCACCACAGGGGTACCCCATGGCTCTATCCTGGGCCCCCTACTGTTTCTACTGTATATTAATGACCTCCCTGACGAATATTGGTATAATGGTATATTGGTAAGTACCCACCCACCACCCCATCCCGCCACCCATAGTATCAATGCGCCGTAGTCTCTCGTATAATGGTAAGTACCCACCCACCACCCCATCCCGCCACCCATAGTATCTATGCGCCGCAGGCGCTCGTATAATGGTAAGTACCCACCCACCACCCCATCCCACCACCCATAGTATCTATGCGCCGTAGCTGCTCGTATAATGGTAAGTACCCACCCACCACCCCATCCCGCCACCCATAGTATCAATGCCCCGTAGTCTCTCGTATAATGGTAAGTACCCACCCACCACCCCATCCCGCCACCCATAGTATCTATGCGCCGCAGGCGCTCGTATAATGGTAAGTACCCACCCACCACCCCATCCCGCCACCCATAGTATCTATGCGCCGTAGCTGCTCGTATAATGGTAAGTACCCACCCACCACCCCATCCCGCCACCCATAGAATATATGCGCCGCAGGCGCTCGTATAATGGTAAGTTATACGAGCGACTACGGCGCATTGATACTATGGGTGGCGGGATGGGGTGGTGGGTGGGTAATTACCATTATACGAGCGCCTGCGGCGCATAGATACTATGGGTGGCGGGATGGGGTGGTGGGTGGGTACTTACCATTATACGAGCGCCTGCGGCGCATAGATACTATGGGTGGCGGGATGGGGTGGTGGGTGGGTACTTACCATTATATTGGTAACAATAATATCACAAACCAGACTTTTTGCAGATGACACAGCCATATATATAACCATCAAAAGCCCCTCAGATCACAACACTCTAAAACCGATCTAATTAAATTGGAGGAATGGGAAAGAAAATGGGACATGTCGTTCAATCCGGGAAAATGCCAAGTATTAACAGTGGCTCGCAAGAAAACCCCAGTTTACCATCAATACATCTTGCATGGGCAAATCTTGCAACATAACAGCACAGCCCGCTATCTCGGGGTTGACCTAACCACAAACATGTCATTCAACGAACATATAAATAAAATAACATCAAGTGCAAACCAAACTCTTGGATTCCTGAAAAGAAATATAAAAACCAAAAATGAAGTCATTCGTAAAATAGCATATCAAGCTGTGGTACGGCCTAAATTAGAATATGCAGCAAGCGCATGGTCACCTTACACAGCCACAAATACCATAGAAATTGAAAAAGTTCAGAACAGGGCTGTACGGTGGATAAAAAATCAATATTCAAGATATGCAAGTGTTTCGGCTATGACTTCTGATCAATGGAGGCCAGAAGAACTATATCACGGCTGTGTCTCTTCCAAAAAACCATCCAAAACCATGTGGAAATTCAAATTCCAACATATCTTGAAAAGCCCACAAGAAAAACTCGATTCCACCATCAGGAAACATTCAGACGCATTCATACAGGCCCAAATTACTTCAGATATTCCTTCTTCCCTGCCACTGCAATTCTCTGGAATAACCTAAACCCTGACCTGGTCACACTCTCAGACCCTGACATGTTCAGAAAGGGAGCACACATGAGAATTCATACGTGAGAAAAACCATGACATATGTGGCCCGCCATATCAAATCCAGTCGGAAGTCGGGATTTTTTTTACCCTGTGCCAAAGCATTCTCTTAAACCCCTGTCACACTCAGGCCGGCGCTCTCACTGCGCTGCAAAAGTACCAACATATTAGTAACACGCAGGAGCACTGAAAAAAAAAACTTAGTCATAGCCTTAGTCAACCCGTAACTTAGTTATTTTTGACTAACGTAGCCAAAAGTAACTAAGTGTGACCTTAGTCACACCTTAGTTACTAAGGTTCATATTTTCTTGATTCAGTCATGCCGTCAACTCAATAGCTTACTTATCGGCGACATATTATATACGGCAATGACTCCATACAGTATGACTGAATCTTACTCTGCTGACATTTAATATGTATATAATATCGCATTCATTCTGTGTTAATCGGGTCGGTACGTCTATGGACGAGTACGTAAATTCAACGCAAATTATCGTCACGCCATTTTTTGGGGTTGGCGATTATCGCAATACGATAGGGGAACACTTTGACGTTCGTACTCATATTTCACCAATTTTTGTACCTGTCTTGCCTGTCCTAAGTTGCACGGGAAAATGGCTAATTTGATTCTATTTGTCGTTATATACATATTTATCACCCCATTTATTATTCATTTTCATAAAAATAAAATAAAAGAAGCCGAAGATGACATGTTTAAAATGTTTTGAAGCATGAATTTGGCGATATGTTGTTATCAGAGTACGTTATACTTGTGATAGTTACGTTACGCACACGGTGTTCCCCTATCGTATTGCGATAATCGCCAACCATTAATTATTTGGCTGACGTTTTTAATTCGGAAAAATCACTAAAATCAGAGTGATTTAGACGTGATATTGGCGTCGAAAGAACTAAAAGAGACGACATATTACATAAATAACAACCATGGCGTATTTGGAGAGCGGATAAAACCAGGATAAAAGAGAAGTTAGGAAAATAATCTGCGAAAACCGTTCATCGTGTACTAGTATTGTTGAAGTTGAACTAATTTATTATTCAGCTGCTTTCAACAAGTGGACAATTTGTCAATAATAGCTTGAATCTTTATTCTACATGTGAAAGAACGGCGCCTGAAATATTTGCTGACAAAATTAGATTTGTGATGACTTTTAAGGTTACATGTACATGTACCGTACACAGTACTGTACAGTACATACAGTGTGGTGAACGTTTTTCGCTGTGGCATTGTGGACGACTACCCCAAGTTGAAGTTCATTCCGGCTTGGTTTGGTGATCGAGACTGTTACCTGTTCGATTGCGGATAGTTGTTAAAGACGGTCTGATTTCGGTTCTTTTGATAACCGCACAAGTTTAAATTCTGCGAAAAAAAGGCTTATTAATCATTGACAATTTCCACTAAATTCATCGAGAGCAGTGATGCATGCCAATTAATCGATGAATCATGACATGATCCATTCAATCGAATCAATGGTCTGACTTCATTCAGATGAACACAAGGCTGAAGCTTCGACGTCAAGCAATAGTGACAATAATAACGACTCAACGAGCAGCTACTTTGTATTAATATTAGAATGGTGAAAATGCAGTTGACAGTACTTGTTCAGAATCTGATTCTTTCAGAGCACATTGACATACATGTACAATTACAAGAGATGATATGCGGTGTGCGCACCAGTGTAATTCACAGAGCTCCAACGTCAACAAAACACCAAAAACAATGAAACTGATGCCGTGTAGTGATGGATGATCACATACATGTACCGGTATCTACAATTCCAACTTAAAATTACAATGACCCCGACCAATTCATATGTGTTCATCATTGTTCATTGAAATGTGTGGATATGAGACATTGTCATTATTCGCCATGTTATCGTCAAGTTACCGGCATCACGCCAATTTACCAGGAGTACATTGTTATTGGTTGGATGTTCTTATCAAACTATCTTCGGCTGATTCACTGATATTTCATGGAAAATGTGCGACTACATGAGAACATTGTCGCCAAGTCATTGCGCACAGTTACATGTTTATTGGATCTGCTGTTGTCTTGAAGGGACCAATCCCAAATACCGGTAGCTGTTGATATATACAGTAGTACAGTACCAGTCAAAAGAAGTGGTACATTAAGCATGCTATTTTCGCAAGTGGAAACACTTATAAGCATGTCGTTTGTGATATTATTGCAATATTTTGCGCTTAATATGGTGACACTTTGCGCACAAAATTGTGACATTTAAATCAAATATTGCGAGGTTTGTTTCCGCAATTCACTCAAAATGTGACCGCAACAAATCGTTCATAATTGCATGCAGTTCTGAAAACAAACATTCATTTGTTAAATAGATGTATTCACCATTGCAAGTGCTATGCCTGTATGGATATGCACGATTGTATCAAGCCAAGGCGGTGTTCCTGAAATTATTGTGACGAGCCTGAAGGCAAGTCACGATGTGTGTCGGAAACTCCACCGTGGCTTGATACAAGCGCTCAGTTCCACACATAGTGGTGAAGATATTTATCATATAATTTTTCTTCTAAAAAAACTCTTCATTTCCTCTGAATTAATCTTCTATGTTGGTCATTCGTTATCATTTTAATGTAAGCATAACTTTTTGTTTCAATTTGAAACAATTATCGACTGGTCAGCTATTGAATGTATATTCAATGAATACTAGTATTCTGTGATGAATAATTTTCTTTCAAGATAAAACATTGTTTATATTGTCTAATTGTTTCAATAGTTAATAAAATTTATGTTGATACCTGTAAGTCATTATTTTCAGTTATTTTAATCTGCAGTTGCGATGTTCAGCTGAGGCTGCAGGGCTATGATACCCCCAATAATTAGGCCCAATTAAATGTACTAATGGATACAGTGATGACTTAGTCAAACCTTAGTTATTTCTGACTAAGGCCTTAGTCATTTCTGAAAAAAAACTTAGTCAAAAGTAACTAAGTTACCTTAGTCAGAACCCCCGTCTCAAAACTAACTAACTTAGCTTAGTCAGAAATGACTAAGGTTGCCCTTAGTTATTTCTGACTAAGGCCTTAGTTATTTCTGACTAAGGCCTTAGTCAGAAATGACTAAGGGCAACCTTAGTCATTTCTGACTAAGCTAAGTTAGTTAGTTTTGAGACGGGGGTTCTGACTAAGGTAACTTAGTTACTTTTAACTAAGTTTTTTTTTTCAGTGAGGAGCGCCGAAAACTGTCGAAAATTGTCAAACTTTTAAAACAAAGTATGCTCCTATTGCGTTCCTACTTTGTCAAGTCTCACGCTCTTAGTGCGTACAAGTCGCTGTCATTGTGATGCTAGTACGTTCTCAATAAGTTCGCAAAACGTTCTCTGCGCGGGCGCGGAGAGTATAGATAGCGCCTCCTGCGTTCTCCAGTCATAGTCAGTTTTTAGGTTGTGGGGAAAATACCCAACAATCCGCAATAGATTAGCTGTCCGATTAAACTACTGTCACACTCCGCTGTGATCAGGCCGGCGCTTGCATTGCGCTGAAAAATAATCAAAGCGCCAAGCAAAGCGCAGTAAGGTATCCAAGAACGTATTGGTGACGCAGTGGACACTGGCTAGGACGGGAGAGGGTCCCCGTGATCGCCCCAGAGCGCCAGAGCGCCGCGCTTGTTTTGTGCATGCACAAAACAAGCGCAGAGGTTCGGCGTTCTGACCAGGCGTAGTACGGTCGCCATGACAGCGCAAAGCGTACTAACAACGCAATGACAACGACTTGAACGCAATAAGAGCGTTTACGACGTGGAGGAAACGCAGTGAGAGCGTGTGAGAGCGTGATACTTGACAAAGCAGGAACGCAATGGGTCGTAAAAAGAGCGCGATGAAAACGTGATAAGCGGGTTAGGGGCATAGCTTGTCACGCGCGCCGCATGTATGACTGGTGGGGAGTTTCTCGTTTCGCGGGCTGACATTATCAATGGGTGTTTTATTAGTTTTATTTATAGAATGGGAATTTTTGGGAATATTTAAAAGTCAAACTGCGAGCTGGAGGCCGAGTCCCGTAAAAATGTGCTTGTAGTTGGGGAAATTAAATTTCGTTTATTGTGTTAATCAACGTTGATTAATGTTGAGTTTTGGTTTGTGGTAAACTATATGTTATTACAAATGATAGAAATTTCTGCAGCCCACTGGGGGTTGTGGTCGGAGACGGTCGAGTCGACCACCGGTTCGTTAATTAGGTGCTGGTTGTTATTGTTATTTAACGGAATTCTGAGTTGGTCATTCGCAAAACCAATATATTTTATATTCTACAATTACATTCTTGGGTTTATAATATATGATCTTGAGCGCGTTACCATTTCTGACATTTGTTCTCTTGTTTTAACAGATTGAACATTTCTGACAATTTTCCGCGCTTCCACTGTGCGTTACTCGTATTTTGATACTTTTTTAACTCAAAGCAAATGCCAGCTTGATCGCAGCGGAGTGTGACAGTGGTATGAGCAGACCGCATTTCAAAGTGCATGGGATCGTAGTGTAAACCTGCTGTAAACGCCGGAAGAACGCCATGTATAACGCTTGGGTGTAAAGCGAGCGCCAGAGTCGCAGTGGCAGCACAAAGTGGACGTTCTATGAGCGGGAACCAGTCCATAACACCCCATGACAGCGCAGAAAGAGCGCAATAAGTTTTGGACAGAGCCTCATTGAGCGTATTAAGGACGGGAAAGGCAGTAGGGATAATTTGATTAAGCTTACTGTAGTCGCAAAAGACAAGATTAATTTCTTGCTGCGACCACGAGAAGCTAATATGCGCTCTTGCTACGTACACATAACGCTCACGTCGCTCGATTGGCGCTTCGCTTTGCGCTGTCACGACGACAGTACTACGTCCTGGTCAGAACGCCGAGCCTCTGCGCTTGTTTTGTGCATGCATAAAACAAGCGTGGCGCTCTGGCACCTATGGGCGACCATGAAGATCCTCGGCCGTTGTAGCCAGTGTCCACTGCGTCACCAATCGGTTCTTGGAGACCTTAGTGCGTTTATGTGGGCGCTTTGATACTTTTGCAGCGCAATGAGAGCGCCGGCCTGAGTGTGACAGGGGCTTTACATATGCGAGTCGACCATAGGTCGCCTCGCATATATAAGAGAATGCATTGGCTTAACAATGTTTTATCATGTTTTTTAAATAAATGTTTCTTACAATTTTTAGGACATAAAATAAAAAACATCCATTACCCTGCAGGGAGCCCCACACTTATATAGAAGCATATATAGAGTGTCGTCTGCTCATGTTTGTTTGGGGCTCTGTATGGGTTAAATTATAAAATTGTTAAAGAATACAAGAACAAATTATTAAAATTGTAAAAAGTTGTTAGGCTAATGCATATATAAGAGAATGCATTGGCACAGGGTAAAAAAAATCCCGACGTCCGACTGGATTTGATATGGCGGGTCACATATGTCAAAATGTATTCGGAAACAAGTAACATCTAATACAACACAAGAGGATCCACGCGGGAGAAAAGCCGTTTAAGTGTCATATTTGTCATGAAGAATTCAGCCGCCGTGACACCCTGTAAATCATCCATATGTGATAAACGCCGTATACGTGTGATATTTGTCAGAATAAATTCACTGACTCAACAGATGATTAGACGCACGGATGGATATTCATTTAGATGTAAATGTAATTGTCGTGGTTTACTAAATTGAATGGACAAATGAGAATCAACACGGAAGAGTGTGATGTTTGTTTCAATGACTTCAGATGTCAGACAATTCAACAAAAGATAATCCTTTAACGTGTTTGACTGAAAATGATCATGTTTGTATGTATATATGCGTTAATATATACATGTTTTTAAATGTGCCCGTTGTGATATTGTACAATAAATTTAGTGTTTTGTATCTTGTCACGGCTTTGTGTTTATAAAGTTGTGCTATCGTTTTAGTCCTTGACTGCTGGACTGAACCCCGTGTTGCAGTAGGCCGAATGAACACTTGTATAGGGTCGCCGTTCTTCTATTTATTACCAAGTGTGTGATATCAATAATTCATTTTGTGATATCAGAAATGAACAAATGATATCACAAAATGGAATATATGATATCATAAATCAGTTAGTTATATCACACATTCGATTTTATGATATATATTCATTTTGTGATATCACTTATTTGAATTTTGGATATCATATATATTCTTTTAATCCAGACGCCAAGTACGAAAATAGCTCTATTTTAGGAGTTAGTTCAACCGGTGTGGTAGAAATATTCATGGTTGCCTAGTTATCGCCCAATGTGTATATTTCACCGTCAGGGTGGAAGTATGCTCTAAAAGTGTTGCAGTTTCGAAACAAAATTGACTTTTATAACATGCATGCCAAAAAAATTGGGACAATTTTTAGATGGTATACATACATTTTATTGAAATAGTGAACTGCAGTATGGAATATCAACATATATTGCGTGGGTTATTATTTCTGTAAATACAAATCTACTATATATTTTGAGACTTCCGTATATATATACGGTCGCTATATATAGAATCGAAAACGGCTGGATCGATTGAGTCCAAACTTCCTATCTAAGGGTAAAAACCCACGAACAGTGCGATCGCGGCATTTTCGAGAAGCTCCGATAACCCCTTATCCACCCTAGTCACAAAAATCACCGTCCTTGGCACTGCGCGGTTAATCGCATTGATAGTTAAAGAGCTTTCCTATCCCCAGTGTCGTTGATAAAGAGCGTATGCGTTTAGTGTGATTCTTATGTCTGGATACTGGCGTCAGCGTCTCTATCCAGACACGAGCGTCTTGTGTGATTTATATGTCTGTCGTCGTACGTCCAGTTCTTATCCGATCTGGTCAAGGTCACTGGGAATTTTCCCATGATATATAACGCAAGTTTTACGCAATAGAGATATATATGCAGTTCATTTGTTGTATGTTCCTTCCCAGCTACCTCAACTATCAAGACAAACTAGTTGGAAATTGTTACGTAAATGTGGAATAGTAAAAGAAATGTTCAAGTTCACTAGTGATGGGTCCCAGTTCACCATTGATAAGATCCGTTCACTACCCGAACATCTATGCAACATAGTTTTGGTAAAATAAGTGTGCACATACATGTATGTTTGAACTAAAACTTCACACTAGACTCACGTTTGTTTGAATTTAATCGCTAATGGTTATATAGTTTGGTACATGGTGTAAAGCACGTCTGTTTTGGACCAAGTACAAAAAAACTCACAAGTGAACTGGACACGGATCGATAGTGAACTGGACCGAAAAACACAAGAGGATCTTTTCTCATGGAGCAGTTCCTACCCCGTACAAGAGAGTGCATGCAGGAAGTATATATATGTGTGAACGCGAGGAATGCCATATCTGTATACACATATAAATGCAATTGACTATTTTGTATTTGACATTCCTAACTGTGATTGATTCTTTAATAAATAGATTAAAAAAACTATAACAAAAACTATCCGACGTTGTTGTGCGCGGAGAATAACGTCGTGCCAAAAGAGCCACGAAATGATGCGGCGGCGACAAACAGATGAGTCACATTTGTATCGATTAAATCCCCTTTTCGGTGACACGAAAAGGCAAAAATCGGGTATTGCCCTTCGTTACATTGCCCTGGCGTCCATAAACAGTTTTAGCAGTATCATACCTTTAGAAATAATGAAACTATTACCATATCACTGCGACAGTTTCTGTTTTCGAAGTAACTTC
Organism: Siphonodentalium dalli; assembly: GCA_032622095.1. NCBI lineage: Eukaryota > Metazoa > Mollusca > Scaphopoda > Gadilida > Siphonodentaliidae > Siphonodentalium > Siphonodentalium dalli. The sequence goes on along the minus strand of CP136063.1, from coordinate 47,329,445 downwards.
CACCACCGGTGGCAAAGTTTGCCGAAAACACTCATGCATGTGCAAACTTTTTAACATAACTATGATTTTGGTTCCCTAAGTCATCCAAATATCCAATATAATCCCCTTCTGTTGTTAAACTTTATGACAAGAAAGTGACGATTTGGGAACCACATACCAGCATTCATGGATAACATGTGCGCACCTCATTAATGACGAAGATAACAAGCCAAAATTGATAACATGTGCGCTAATATTTTGCACCAAAATATGTTTTTTACTTGATGCAAATGAGGAAATAGATTGCAATAAAGTGTGAATAGGAGGAATTCAGAGGAACTCAAATCAAGCGTGAATATCATCAGAGGACCTCACAGCAATTTTCACAAAAAATATCCTATACTTGCATTCATATTCTGTAGAATTAATACACCATAGGACAGGACAAACAGCTCTGTTTTTGGTCGGAGTGGTATTGCGTCGGAGCGGTATTGTGTGGAATAAAACTTTAGGAAATCAGTTTATATCTGTTGAAATTGTCCGACAAACGGATGAACATACTGTATGCGACATCCACTAATATAGTGTCACTAAATGTATGATATATCCACTAATATAGTGTCACTAAATGTATGAGATATCCACTAATATAGTGTCACTAAATGCGAAATCTGCATTAAAATACGAATGACGTTATGAATGTTCTGTAATAGAACTATGTGGGCCCCTGCCTGGTCACACCCATGTGAACTATTGCATCAGTTTCAACTATCACGATGCATGAATAACATGCATGATGGGATTGTTAGTCGGACAGCCGTAATTAGCATGATGGCGAGATCACGCGATGCTGATTCTAGCTAATTCTCAGGAAAGTGCAGAGGTCTAAAAGTTATTAGTTGTTTTGGTACACTGCATTGGTCATGATATACTAAAGCTAACTTTAGTGACGAGCCGTTGACAACTAGTTGTCAAACCTGGCCAGTAACATGATTTTGAAAAGTAGGTTACCACTTTTACATATAAGCACTGAGATTTTATCCATCAGTGTTCAGTTGACTGAGTCCTCCTATGAGTACCGCCCTGTGAACGACTTACTGACCCAGAAGAGCCCGATAATGCTAGCATCAGCTGACCTATCTCGAGAAGCGAAGTTGTGCTCTAGAAATAAACGAAGATATACGGTTCCATGAATTGTCGTCATCCTAAAAAGTACACAACGTGAAGTCCGGTCGGAATTTCGTGTCTCCAACGTACGGGGTTCTGCCACAGTTCATCGAACTTGCAAAACTGCTGAATCATGCGTTTTAATGCGACATTCTTTTGAATCAACTGTAACGCGATATGTACCTTTAATCGTTGAGCATCGATTGTTAATTTAGTGTATATGGAGAGTTCTTTATCAGCAAACACGATTGATAAGAGACACACAATGCCTCCTAACACGCACAACCTATCTACCATACATATTGACTCAGCAAACACGAGGTGTATAAGGCCAAAACAAAAAACTTCTCTGTTTCCGATAACAATGGGATAATTTTCCAGACAGGCAGGCAGGGATTTTTTTAAACCTTTCAGCCGTAAGTGATATAATAGTGTAGTTACAGCCCCATGGAATATGATAGATCAATGTGCATTGAAAACGAGGCAACATTGGGTAAAAACATGCTGTCCCTTGAATTCATTTACTCTGCAGTATGATCTCTACCAATAACTGCTTTTTTGCTTTCGGGATTGGGGAAAAAACAATAAATATTCACTGCGACACTCTAACAGGTAACTTTTGACTAGCCTTCTGGAGACAATTGAAAACAAAATTGAGGCAGGCAAGAAAATCTCAGCCAGGCAGGGTATCGGAAACAAAGAGGTTTTTTTTTGGCCTAAGCCTACATTTTCGGCCAGCTATAAGTTAAGTACAATCAACAAGGTGGGGCCGTAAGGACAAAGTGTCACGCGAAATATCGCAACCGTGTGCTTCAAGTCGAGACTGAACTGTGTACACACACTCCTTTATGTTATAATATCTCAGTGTGACTTCCAGCTACCATAATGTTAAATATAACCTAAACCGCAGCGAGCAAACAGACCACGTGGAGGAAACATGGAATTCAATTGCGCATTTTCTCGAACAAAAAGGTAGGTGTTAAGTCATTATATTTTCTTAAGCGTGATCTCTCTGCAAATAACGTGTAAAATTGAGTAGTAAATTTGAAGCGAATATGTTCCAAATTTCCTTTGACAATGATGTAAATATTGCTAGTTCACAGTAAATTGTATGTGTATGTGTAGGCAAGAGTCGTGTGGTATACACTGTATCAACATCGAATCATTTAATTTGACTTGGCAACATCACTTGACAACGCTGTAGCGCAGACAGGTCCCATTATTAGTTGTTAGTTTTTTTAATTTGTATTCGATATCGGGTGAGTTTATCAATTCTGTACAGTAAATTAACTCCAATAATGTCGATAGATTCCACTTAACCCGTTGAAACCGGACGCCCCACGCGATCGACATATCCTCCCTTAAATTATACATTGTTCTGTCGCATGATATTGGTTATGTTTATACTGTGAAACATGCCTGAAACTTTATACTTTTGTCCCTCATGGATCACTGATCATTATAAGATCGGGAGACTTTGCCCCGCGGCAACTCCTTGGTAACGCTTGCTATTCAAACTACCCGGAATTGGCTGTAAACTGCAACACATGAACATATAATGCAATACATATAATATATAGCGTCGTGATTGAACGAAGTTGATTGTATTTAACACAGGCAATACCATAATTTTAAATTTGAGGAGAAATACCCGGGGAGAACAGTTAACAATTGTTGTATTTGTGTGTATAGCAACGGTTGCTAAGCAAATACTTGAAATACCACAAATGAACTAATGACACAGTTGCACTAACACTAAGGTGGTAATTTGCCTTATATTAATTTAGATAGTGTCTAGTCGAATTGTGTTGTCTGGTCTGTCTGCATGGTTTATATAAAATAAATTTTACGAAGGAAAAGATTTTTATAGACGGTCGACCTTAATATTGTATCGACCTGCGACCGGGGTCAGCGGTTTAGAAATTTCGAGGTCAAGTGAACATCTGAGCGCCAACCACGAGAAAGTCGGGTACCTTGATTGATTGATTGTCTTCGTGGTGACGTTGTCGATACCCGACTGCCCATTCAAACGAATTTCGCACAGACCACAAGGTCAATAATTTCTACCCGCCATCCCACCCTTTCAGGTGTGGGCTTCTGCCCCCCCCTCTTCCTCCAGTGACTGGTTAGTGCTTAGTATGGCACGACCCGGTGCCGTGCCATACCTTTTTTGGTTTAGGCGTGTGGCGTGGTACACCCAGGTTGCATATTGTTCAATCGGGGCCGCGCCACATGCCGATGGTTGTCTTAATTTCGGTAATTCGATTAAAGAATTGCCATTACGCAAATATGTCTTAGTCTTTAATTATTTAGCCCAACAGTGGTACCCAGGGAATTGTCGTAAAGTAGGGAGATAGGATATAAATATAGATAGTGCTGATAAAAAAATAAAAATTATAATTTTTTTCTAACATTCTTTACAATTTTTATCATTTTTCCTTACATTCTTAACAAAAAATAATCATTGTTTATCATTATTTCTCACATTCTTTAACAATGTTTTTTTTCATTTTTGGTCTTCTGTTTACACTATATCGGTTGTACTGTTGATTTACTATTATATGTCTACCTGTGTCTACTATATATTATTAACTATGCATTATTCTGATACATTATGAGAATACCGGCGGTTATTTGAACGAGTTGGAGCCCCGCACCAGGGTGCTACTAATGCTCTGGGGCCATAGTGTTTGAAGGGTTAAAAATAAAATGAGTTGCCCCGCGATGAGGGTCACATGGCCATAATTGTATCACATATGCTGATATGCATGGCATTATGTCGGCATATGTCACATGTCACAACAAAAGTAATTTTCAAAAGATTTACACATCTTTGTCATTCAATCTAACTACTCCTATCTATATATTTACTCTTATTGTGCCATTTATGCCCCCCGATTTAAAAAGTTCAATTTTAGCATACAAACGCTGATACAAATACTTATTTCATACATTACACTCATGAATCAACTAACTGTATGAGTAAAGAGACTGTCATGAAGTATAAGAATTATTGTAATATTATGTCATTAGTTGTTAGCTGATATTGTCAGACTGCATTAAGTTCACCCTACCCTGGAACTATCTGAAGTATTTTTTTTTTTTATTGAACTACACTGTGAACTGATCACTTTTGCGATATCTCCTGCGGATATTGGTCGGGACTCGGGACTCAGTCATAAGTCCATACCAGTTGTTATATTTGGCTTCATTTTGTCAAATACAAATTGGGGGTCCTTTTTGTCTGATGATGACATGTTGGTGTTTAGGAATTTCAGATGCCGGGGTGGGTGTATTTAGGTTTCCCATCTTGGCCTTTGGTGCGATTGGCATATGAGGTAACGGACGATGAGTTAGCCGAGGAGATCATATCTTGGAGTAAGAGCTAATATATGAGTTTGATGAGAGTGATTGGGATCAGCGAATGACTGGCCGTTAAAGTATATAGACCTACTTTGGTATGCAACACATGAGATATTCCCACGAGTACTTCCTATCAGAACAGAATTTGTGATAGGTGGATTTATCAAAACCTTGACAGATTATGTGATTCCATTGGTCGCAATTATCACAAGCGACTCCTTCATCAGACCAGGTGACTTCTTCACAACAGAGTCCACAATCTGATCGTGTTATGTTCAGGGATTCCGCATCTGGCCCTGGATTCGGGTTTATATCAGAAAATTGACGTAGGAAAAGGATGAAGCTGTATATGGAGGTAATTAAGGTTAATGTGATATTTAATATTGGCGTGAGCAACGCCCATTTTAAAAGTATCAACACACAGTGTTGACCAGCTTCAGTGGTATAATGGCTCCCAAAACGCTCCCTTGTGAAGTTATTGTCCCTGTGCATTTATGATTATGTGGTATCTATATAACTGTAAACAACAAAATGCTAATATCTGAGGGTAATAAACTACTCTGGTTATTTATTCTGCATCAATAGCTTATTGTGAATGCTTTATACTGTGTGTATTCCCCAAGGCTTACCTGACACCAAGCCTGAGTTTAGTGTGCCTGAGGTCCCACAAGGTGAATTTAGAGACCATATTCCACACAGCCGGCTAGTTCACCCTCTGGGAACCTCATTCTGCATGGCCTCATCGATCTGATATGGGAAGCAAAGACTCAGATTGAATGTGAGTGTTAGTCGATTCTGCATTTAAAATTGTAGAGGAGAGGCAATTCAATTTATTCAAAGATAGCTGATGGAGTATCAGTGTTGATCCAGTGTTGTTTCTGGTGAACATTTGTGTCTTGCAATGTTTGCTGATTTGATTTGGAGCAAGCATGATGCCGATGAGAATAGCCATACTTGCAGTGAACATGGATGTCAGGTGATTTACAAAAAAGCAGTTTTGGTCATGGGACAAAACACGATAGAAGTATGTTGGTGACGAGCATGCTTCCCCTTAGGAGAAGGTGTGTGTGCTTACCTGTTGGACTGAAAAAGTTGTTCCAAAGGTGTGAATTTCCACATACAGGTGTAACAGAACTTGAGAGAGAAGCGCGTGAATAGCACCGAATCCGATCCAAGGACTAACCGAAGTCGATGTTGATTAGCACGCCCGCGTGTATACTGTGGCCAAAATTGTAGAATTCCGTGGTCCCATGTAAGTTTTATGTTTTTTCCAGTTTATTAGTTTAAAAATCAAATTGCGCGATCAGGAGGCCGGTCACCGGTTTATTAGTTTAAAAGTCGAACTGCGCGATCAGGAGGCCGGTCACCGGTAAACGGTGTAGTTGGGAATTTCAATTTCGTTTAATGTACGGAATTCTGAGGCGGTGATTTCATGCAACCAATATATTTTATATTATAATTTCTATTTATGGCTAATAATATGATGTTGAGGGCGTTACCAGTTCTGCTTATGGTTTTCTTGTTAACTTCGGTGATCACAAAGCGGTTAACGACCGTGATCAAGAGATCTAGACCTATATAGAGAAGCTCGAAGTTATGGGCCTGCGATATTTACAACGCGACCACTACACTACCCCCCCCCCCCGTTCTTTTTGAGATTCACCGAATATCACCCCGAGTCCTCCCCCATGCAGAGCGGTCGCATAGTGACACATACTCCGAGGAGCGGGCGAGCCCCCAGTTTAACAGATCTTGAAACTTGCAAGACAATCGCACAGGTCTCAACATAAAGACATCAAGATAATCATATTGGCTACCAGATAAAGCATAACAACTAAAAAAATGACTATAATCGCCATTTCACAACGGTAACCTACCCCACTCCATGCCCCCTTCTTAATTTCCCATCTCTATACGAAATTACACACATTGTAAATATGCTATACATAACACTGTACATATCATTATGCAAGCATAATGGCCCTGCCCTTGCAAGTTAAACTTTTTGTGGGGTCCTGTTGTTATATATCTACTATAATTATATTGAACTAGCAGGTGACCCGACTTCGTCCGGGCTTTGACCTTGAATTGACCATTTTGAAGGTCAAGGTCAGGTCGGAGTCACTATTTGACCCGTCCAAATAACTCCCCGGACAAAATTACCCGTAGGTATCAAATTTCGTCGAAATCCGTCCAGCAGTTTTCCCGGCCATAGCTAACAGACAAACAAACAAACAGACAGAAGTCCCAAAATCTATATTAGATCATTTGTGGGTACCCGTTTCAAGGTGAAGGTCACCTCGGGCGGAAAAACTGACCCGATGAAAATCTCCCTCATTCCCAGGAACCCCTAAGTACGAACACAAGACTTAAGAATCACAACACGCTCATGTCTGTACACAGGCACAACACGCTCATGTCTGGACACATACACGCTCTTTATTCAACGACACTGCGGATACGAACGCTCTTTAACTATCACGCTATTAACCCATGAATTCACATTGCGGTGGCAGGGGATTGGAGAATGAGTGCTCTGACGTTCTCAGAAGCAGTCCGATGACCATTTTCGTGGGTTTTTACCCTTAGATAGCATGTTTGGGCTAAATCCACCCGGCAGTTTTCCCGGCCATAGCTAACAGACAAACAACAAACAAACATGCAGAAGTCCCAAAATATATATTAGATACCAAATAAATCTTATTGAATCTTGAATCTTGTTATATCTATTGTAAAATATTTCATTGAATCTTGAATCTTATCCCGCGAACTGGAGATGGTTCGTTTCAATTCCTGTCCCAAATTTGTATTCTCTCGACCACGTGATTTCTGGCCACGCATGTGACACAGACCGACGGCGTGTCATCAGAATTTGAAGGCGCGCTCACACAGTCACACCACGACATAAAAATAAAAATAGAGATAGCTACCGTAATGAAATAATTTGGCTATTGTTTTCTCGTAAAAAAAAATAATTTATCGGAAGGTCTGAAACTTCATGATGTTGGTGAGATTTTCAAGTGAGATTTTTGTGCGAGCGTGTTATGAAAGTATCTGATGAGTGCGACCAGTTTAGTTTTATCATCCGCGTTTTGACTCAATGAGTTGGCTTTCCCATATTCCTACTTCAATCAGAATGGTACGTACGCGCTACTTAGGTGAAGTTAGAATGAGGTTTCATATCACTACAATGTATAACAAGAAAACCAAATTCAGAAATGGTAACACCACCAAGATCATATTATTAGCCATAAATATAAATTATAAAAATACTAAAATGGGGTGCGTCGAAATACCAAGCAGTACCAAGCAGAACCAAGCTGAAGAAAACTAAGGCGGAAAATGACACTTAAAGCATGTTTTGTGGTGTATAATGAAGAAATAAACCATAATAATGTAACATGACGTGGTTTTATTTGACTTTTGATGACACAGCGAGCGTAAAACTAGTGCGGCGATCGCGAAAAACTTCAGCTTGGTATTTCGTCGTTTACAGGTACTGCTTGGTTTATAAGCGATAGGTGATAATTGAATTGCTTGGTTCGCCAAAAGACTAATAATTTCTATCACAACCAGTAGTATCGACTTGTTTAAACTCCCCTCGTCCTTTATCTGGTATATGTATTCACGTTCAAACTATTACTATACGAAGTTTGGTGGAGTTTGGTTCAATACTGAGTGTTTTGGAGAATGGAGAAATAGAAAATATGAGACCTCTATATAGGCATGGATATGACACCATTAACTCATTTAATCATCACTCATATATTGTTTATTCAACCATTTTGGTTTCTATGAAACCTGTGAAACCTTGCTTGAATATCACTGTCAAAACATCCCTGAAATATTTTCGGTAAGCCAGAGTAAGCCGCGATCGCACATCGATAATTAATCAGCAACAAAGGCTCTACCGCGCAGTGCCATAATTAATTATGTTCCCGAAAATTAATTATCACCTATCGCTGATAAACCAAGCAGTAGCCTACCTGTAAACGACGAAATACCAAGCTGAAGTTTTTCGAGATCGCCGCACTGTTTTCTAGTTTTACGCTCGCTGTGTCATCAAAAGTCAAATAAAACCACGTCATGTTGCATTATTATGGTTTATTTCTTCATTATACACCACAAAACATGCTTTAAGTGTCATTTTCCGCCTTAGTTTTCTTCAGCTTGGTTCTGCTTGGTACTGCTTGGTATTTCGACGTTCCGCTAAAATGGGGTGACTTTGCTACCAACGGGGAAGGTCAACATGACCGCTTTCGCAGATTGCTGCTGTAGAAGGATACGCACTACGTTCATGACTGAACTACCAACGGGGTTTCTTTGCCACGTCACTGAGAAAATGATAAGAATTAACTCTGTATCTGTACACATGTATATGTATATGTTTCAGCGCTTAAGTTAAGGCTCTCGACTGTGTTTGCGCTGTGGGAGGACTGAGGCCCCCCCCCCCCACCCCTACCCCCCACGGAATACCACTTAACACAGAGGGTGGAATACGGAATACCAGTTAACAGCCAGATGGAATACATAAACATACATGTATATGAAAACTTCATTTTTTTTAAGGTCGGCGTACGAATACCGGTATTTTTGGAATACCGAATACCTCATAACAGAGGCGCCGGAATACCACGTACCTCATTACAGGGCATGGAATACGGCGTACGGAAAGGGGGGTGGGGGGTGTCAGTTGTTGCTCTCCTCCAGGCTGTTGAACTCCTCGATGGCTCGAACAAAGAATGAGTTTCTAAATTGTGCCGTTTTTGCACTTACCCTGCTGGACAAAACAAGTGTCCATTTAACCGCGGTGCGGTTAGCGTTGCCACCGCGGCCGAAATGCAACTACACTGCGGCTCCACCGGCTAACAACAGTTGGGCTGCGGTGTACTTGCCGGCCATGGTGTAGTTGCCGCGGTGTACGTTCATTAAACTGAAAAAAGATGATACAAACCCGAAATCTAACCACGATGTACATGCCATTCGGCCGCGTTGTAGTTGCCTTTCGGCCATGCTGTACTTGCCGCTCGGGTGCAGTGTACTTGCTGTTCGGCCGCGGTGCTCAACTGCAGTTACAAACTCTGACACCGCGACCGAACGGCAAATACACCGCGGTGCCAATGGACACTTGTTTTGTCCAGCGGGGTATCTTTTCGATGGAGTTTGAGTTGATACACTCTTCCTTTTCGACAAGGTTTGATGTCACAAAGCCTGGGTACTTTTTCGCCTTTATTTTCCTTCCTTTCTTTTTTTGGTATAAGTATATCGTTCGATAGAATAGCCGGCACCAGCCCATCCACTACTCTGCCGAACAGCTTCAATCTCATCGTGTTTCTTCTATGATGTAGTGCCTAGTGGCTCCATGAGTTGTTCATTTAGCATTTCAGTTACCGCCCCCATTGTTCTTGTGTGATAGTTGTTTTCAATGAAACGCACCCCTCTTTTGTTGATTCTTTCTATTGCATTGATGTCTTTTTGCTGGTATGGATCCCAAACTTCAGCTGCGTATTCAAGGGTGGATCTTACTGTGGATTCATAGGCCATTTTTTTGTGTTTTTTGTCTGCTCTCCTGAGGTTTCGACGGGGGAATCCAAGGGTGCTGCCTGCATTTGCAGTGGCAACGCTAACCACACCGCGGTTAAGTGGACACTTGTTTTGTCCAGCAGGGTATGCTCAGCACCAATAACTAGATAGCAAAATGTTTCATATGTACTAATATGATTTTACAAGTTCAGATTGTATCACATGTGCCACAAAAATTGATGTCTGCAAATTCTGAAGGTCAAGGTAACGAATGTTACCACACAATGGGTGACGACCTTTATACTAAATTGTAGAATATTTTGGCAAATTTTCAACATAACTAAAAATTTGTAGGGTTTCTTCGACACCAGCAATGATAGAGACCTGAGGGAAACTTCAAATTTATTACTATTTGATCATGTTTCCATGAATATATTTACTTTTTCCTCTTATTAGATTAGACCAAAACAAAATGAATGCATGTTTCCCGTAACAAGCCCAAAAAAAATAGGGGCGGGCGATAGGCTTTTCATTTTATTTTATTTTTTCATTTTTTTTATGGTCTCGTGTGGGCCATGCCAAGCTAACAACCATCAAACACCATACAATGACCCAGAGAAGCCAAAAAATTGGTGATAAAACTAATATATTGAGGGAAAACATATATACCGGTAAACCAGATAACAGTAGACCGTTTACTAAAATTACTTTAATAAACCTGAAACAGGCACTGCCTTGCCACAACAGGCATCAGTCCTGCATTAAGACAATTAATACAAATAGGGAAAACTGTCCTGTAATGTTTATTCAGAGATGTTTTTACGTCCCCATTGGGACCTGCACAATGGGCACAGGTATCAATGGCCCCAAAGGCTGCCCCATAATATCCCAATTCTATTGAAGACCGACAAACAATATCTCGCCGCGCCACCATCCTTGCAGCCTGGCTATGGTCAGGTGGGAGCAGTGGTGCACCACAGGTATACATGTGGTCAAAGCCTGTGATTTTTCTAAGTTGAGAAGGGGGCATACAATATAACTGAGATTTCTGTTAAAAATAACCCATATGGTGTGAACTTGACCTTTATTTTGACCCGATTGAACTAGATACCAAGTTTGGTTTGAATCAAATCTGACACCTTGACTAGAGATTTCAGGTGGAAACAAAGAAATTCATATATGAACATGTAGATGGGAACGATTAATTTTGGGGTCATTCGGCCAAAAAACATGGCCGCAAGCAGCCATCTTGGATTTTCCTCTTTGTATGACTAAATCCTTTAGCACGGGCTACAGCCTACAGGTCGTACCTTCAGTCTGATCATCATAGAATTTGTCATGGATGTTGACAATGACATGTGGATGGGAACGAGTCTTTTTTTAGGTCATTCGGCCAAAAAACCTGGCGTCCAGCAGCCATCTCGGATTTTACTCTTTGTATCAGCTGTTTGTATGACTAAATCCTTTAGCACGCGCTACAGGTCGTACCTTTTGCTTGATCATCATAAATTTTGTCATGGATGTTAATAATGACATGTAGATGGGAACGAGTCATTTTGGGGTCCTTTGGTCCGATTATTATGAAATTTGTCATGGATGTTAATAATGACATGTAGATGGGAAGGAGTCATTTTGGGGGTCATTCGGAAAAAAAACATGGCCGCCAGCAGCCATCTTGGATTTCAAAATTCAATCCATTAGCATGGGCCACAGGTCGTACTGTTCTTCTGATCATCATGAAATTTTTTATTGCTGTTGAAATTGGAATGTAGATGGGAACGAGTCATTTTGGGGTCATTCGGACGAAAAACATGGCCGCCAGCGGCCTTCTTTGATTTCAAAATTCAATCCATTAGCACGGGCTACAGGTCATACTATTCGTCTGATCATCATGAAATTTGTCATGGATGTTAATATTGACATGTAGATGGGAACGACTAATTTTGGGGTCTTTCGGCCAAAAAACATGGCCGCAGCAGCCATCTTGGATTTTACTCTTTGTATGACTAAATCCTTTAGCACTGGCTACAGGTCGTACCTTTAGTCTGATCATCATAAAATTTGTCATGGATGTTAACAATGACATGATGATGGGAACGAGTCATTTTGGGGTCATTCGGCCAAAAAACATTGCCACCAGCAGCCATCTTGGATTTTAATCTTTGTATGACTAAATCCTTTAGCACAGGCTACAGGTCGTACCTTTAGTCTGATCATCATGAAATTTTTCGTCAACAATTTCCTTTAGCACGGCCTACAGTTCGAACCTTTGGTCCGATTATTATGAAATTTGTCATGGATGTTGACATTGACATGTAGATGGGAACGAGTCATTTTGGGGTCAGCGGCCATCTTGGATTTCAAAATTCAATCCATTAGCACGGGCTACAGGCTGTACTGTTCTACTTATTGTCATGAAATTTGTCATGGATGTTAATATTGATATGTAGATGGGAACAAGTAATTTTGGGGTCATTCTGCCAAAAAACATGGCCACCGGCAGCCAACTTAGATTTTACTTTTTGCATGACTAAATCCTTTGACACGGGCTACAGGTCGTACCTTTAGAAGGATCATTATAAAATTTGTCATGGATGTTAACAATGACATGTAGATGGGAACGAGTCATTTTTGGGTCATTCGGGCAAAAAACATGGCCGCCAGCAGCCATCTTGGATTTTACTCTTTGTATGACTAAATCCTTTAGCACGGGCTACATGTCGTACCTTAATCTGATCATCATGAAATTTGTCATGGCTGTTGAAATTGGAATGTAGATGGGAACGAGTCATTTTAGGGTAATTCAGCCTAAAAACATGGCCACCAGTAGCCATCTTGGATGTTGCTCTTTGTATGACTAAATCCTTTAGCATGGGCTACAGGTCGTACTTTTAGTCTGATCATTATAACATTTGTCATGGATTTTAACGATGACATGTAGATGGGAACGAGTCATTTTGGGGTCTTTCGGCCGAAAAACATGGCCGCCAGCAGCTATCTTGGATTTTACTCTTTGTATGACTAAATCCTTTAACACGGGCTATAGGTCGTACCTTTATTCTGATCATCATAAAATTTGTCATGATTGTTAATAATGACATGTAGATGGGAACGAGTCATTTTGGGGTCATTCGGCCGAAAAACATGGCCGCCAGCTGCCATTTTTGATTTCAAAATTCAATTCATTAGCACGGGCTACAGGTCGTACTGTTCGTCTGATCATCATGAAATTTGTCATGGAAGTTAATATTGACATGTAGATGGGAACGATTAATTTTGGGGTCATTCGGCCAAAAAACATTGCCGCTGGCAGCCATCTTAGATTTTACTCTTTGCATGACTAAATCCTTTAGCACGGGCTACAGGTCGTACTTTTGGTCAGATCATCATGAAATTTGTCATGGATGTTAACAATGACATCTAAATGGGAACAAGTAATTTTGGGGTCATTCGGCCAAAACACATGGCTGCCAGCAGCCATCTTGGATTTTACTCTTTGTATGACTAAATCCTTTAGCACAGGCTACAGGTCGTACCTTTAGTCTGATCATCATCAAATTGTCATGGCTGTTGAAATTGGAATATAGATGGGAACGAGTCATTTTGGGGTCATTCTGACAAAAAAGATGGCCGCCAATGGCCATCTTGGATTTCAAAATTCAATCGGGCTACAGTTCGTACTGTTCTTCTGATCGTCATAAAATTTCTCATGGATGTTAATATTGACATATAGATGGGAACAAGTAATTTTGGGGTCATTCGGCCAAAAAACATGGCTGCCAGCAGCCATCTTGGATTTTACTCTTTGCATGACTAAATCCTTTGGCATGGGCTACAGGTCGTACCTTTGGTCAGATCATTATGAAATTTGTCTTGACTTTTGACATTGACATGTAGATGGGAACGAGTCATTTTGGGGTTATTCGGCATTGGGTTGCCAGCGGATTCTACTCTTTGCATGACTAAAGCTATCAAATGTTTTTGAATTGTTGGAAAACATGGCCGCGAGCAACCATCTTAGATTTTACTTTTATATACATGTATATATACATCTTTTCATGTTGATAAACTAGTATTAGACATTCAACTTTCCACATTCCTAATCACTCCATCGACAGTAACACATTAAATTATTCCCTTTCCAAGTTGAGCTACAGTGTCATTGACACTTTTATTAATCTCTCTATTCATTGCTCATCACACAAAAAAATTACCTACTTTACAAAGTTGAGCTACAGTGTCATTGACACTTTCATTTACACTCCTTTTTAAAGTGATACTGTACCCAAATGTTGTTGTTGTTGGTTTCTATAGTCTCCAAGTCGGAGAATAAGATAACAATTTTTATATTATTTGAAAGTCTGTTGAGTACGAAGTAGTGTTACGGATGTCAAATTTACCGGAATGCAAAAATACAAATTGTTGTTCGTCGAGTAATTTTTGTACAGTTTTCAACCAAATGAATCAAATAAAAGTTATATTATATGCATACTAGTCCCATATACTCATTTAAAGTTATTGTATCGTCACTAGTCAGTTAGTGGCTTGAGGTTTCTCCCCATATCAGCATAATGTTTTAACCGATCGTGTGTGCCGTGGGTTTACCAATCCACTATCCCTCAATTAATTTGATTACATCTTGTACACAAACATTCGTAATTTAATTTACGCCATTTTATGGCTCCAGCCATAAATTGAATTTATATCAAATTATTAACTTTGATTTTATGATAGCCTATTAACCTGAACGTTTACAGAATACATCTTCGACTCAAATTACTTATGTTTCTATATATTATCGATATTAGATCGTTGTTATCACCGGAAATTTATTGAAAATGGCGTACAGTACCCCTTTAATCTCTCTATTCATTGCTCATCCCAAAAAAATTACCTTCTTTACAAAGTTGAGCTACAGTGTCATTGACACTTTCATTTGTGACTGTCAGTGATGACCAAGATTATGACATCGTTCCATCAGTAGCATAGTTTTCTCCATGTAACACCAAAAAACAGCCCATCCTAGCAGTTGTACAATATTAGCACATGTATTATTTTGACAATTATGGGTCCTCTATTTTTTGTAATCAAGATTATAAACACATTATTGATCAGACCAGACCTAAGCGTTCCAGTCTAGGGTTGTCCAGTCCACTGACTAGGCAGTCCTGTCCGGTCCAGGCCATTCCAGACTGGTACCCTTGCTTGGACTGGTCCTAAAGCAGTCCGGACCACTTACATGTGAATAAATTACCCTTTTAGCAAAATGTATATATTATACTACACCAGGCCCATATAAAATGGACAATAGATACATGTAATGGACAATAGATACATGTGGTAATGTTATTTTCAACACACATAAAGGCACAGTGAGAATCGTACTGACATGTGGCAAAGTCACCCCGACCCATGTGTGACTTTGCCACCCAACTTTTTCAGTACATGATGTCATTCCAAACATACATGTACATGGGCCATAACCACACATTAAATATATAGTATGAAGTTCCCTAAGATAAATGACTGTAGAACAGTTTTCTGAATTTAACCTGTGACTGAATGCTACATAGAAATATGACAAAAGGTTGGCAAAGTCACCCCATTTTACGGTATATTGGTTACATGAATGGACCGCCTTAGAATTCCGTTAAAACAACTAATCCTTCAAATTATTACAAAAAACTACGGTTTATTACTGCAGGTTTTTCATTCACCACACCAGAAAATCGGAGGTATTGTGTTCCCGCGTTCATACCTAAACGTCGAAAGCAATTAACGCAGTCATAATGATTACATACTACAACTTTAAGACATCCAGCGAATACACACCCCACGAAAACCCGAAATGTGTTGTCCTGCAAGATATCCCATCGCTTTAGCTCAATTTGCCTTCCTACAATATCCATAAACAAGATCATATATTATATACCCACGATTTTAATTATAGAATATAAAATATATTGGTTTCGCGAATGACCAACTCAGAATTCCGTTAAAATAACAATAACAACCAGCACCTAATTAACGAACCGGCGGCCGACTCTGCCGTCTCGAACTACAACTATCAGTGGGCTGCAGAATGAAAAATATCTATAAAAGTTGAAATATAAGAATTGTCACAAACCAAAAATCAACAACGAAATTGAAATTCCCAACTACACCTTTTACCGGACTCGGCCTCCTGGTCGCGTAGTTCGACTTTTAAATAGACCGGAATTTCCCATTCTATAAATAAAACACCCACTGTTAATGTCAGCGCCCACAGCTTTCTAGAATCTCAAGGACAGCATACACCGGTGGTGTTAATTACATGAAATAAACTAACATACTCACCTGACTGGAGTATCAAGAACACTATTTTATACGATATATTATATATCTCTCCCAGTGTTTTTTTTAACTCTTGCCGTTTAGCTCACTGTTGCCTATCGTGACTTGAAGTGTACGTTCAGACGACCATGATGCATTCGTAAGTGGGGGAATCGTGCCCGACGAGAGCGTGGATAGTTTGTTCAGACGATTGCGATTTCGGGGTACATTATGTGGCATTTCACATCATTTCGTTTTTCCGCATTTTGAATCTGTCGGAAATCGCCATTTGTAATTTCACTAAAAAACGCAACATTAAAAAATAAAACTGCTTTGATTTACACGGTAAGAAGAAGAATAAACTATATATATAGCTTTCGGTCGCAACCCGTGATGGCGATCAATCACCACATATTTTTATACGCCCTTTTGAAAAAAAGGCCGTATTATAGTATTGGTCCGTCCGTCCGGGCGTCCGTCCGTTAACCTGTTGTCCGGATGATAACTTTAGTTAGAGTGAACCAAAATTAGTAAAATTGGTATGTGGGTTTATTAGCCGAAAAGTAAGTTCAAGTTCGAATTTGGGTTCCGCCCGCAATTTTCACCGGAGTTATGCCCCTTATTTGACATTTTTTGACTTAGAAAATCCTTGAAATTTGTTGTCCGGATGATAACTTTAGTATAGTTTATCGGAATGAATCCAAATTTGGTATATTACTTTCTCCCACCATTTTTGGCAGAGTTATGCCCCTTTTTTGGTTTCCGGATGATAACTCGATTTTGGAATGTTTATACGCAAAACCCGTTTTTTTGTGGATTACATATATCAAAATACAGCTCAAGTCCGAATTTCGTTTTAATCCGATAATTTATGCGAGAGTTATGGCCCCTTTTTTGACGTAATTTGACTTAGAAAATCCCTGAAATTTGTTGTCCGGATGATAACTTTAGTTAGAGTGAACCGATTTCAATCAAATTTGGTATGTGGGTTTATTAGGAGAAAAGACAACTCAAGTTAGAATTTGGGTTCCGTCCGCCAATTTTCACCGGAGTTATGCCCCTTATTTGACGTAATTTGACTTAGAAAATCCCTGAAATTTGTTGTCCGGATGATAACTTTACTAGAGCTTATCGGATTCAATGATAATTTGTTATATTACTTTCTTCCACCAAAACACAGGTCAAGATCAAATTTGAGTTCCGTCCGCCAATATTTACCAGAGTTATGCCCCTTTTTTACCAGTTTCCGCCGACCCAAGAGAGGGCGTATATTGCACGCCCAGCGTAGCTCTTGTTGTAATCTGTATCGACACTATGTATATTGTCTACACAGTCCGTGATCGCTGGATGCGGACCTCAATGGATTACCTTATGTTTAGAACTTCAGATATCCAATTCAGATTATATAAATACAATTCAATGTCAGCCGCCATTATGAGCAACAAAACATAGATTGGAATGAACAGAAGTGGTGATAAACCTTAGAACAGTCGATCTATTACGTTCTTAAATGGACGTCTGCAAGCTCGACGAGTTATCTGCGACACTGCGGGCAGAATTACGATAAATTCCCCACTTTCAGTTTCTGTTCGAGCGTTGAATCTTGTTGATAACATTTAACACTTGTAATATTTGTCTTTTTTCTGAGACCCTTCCGTGAAGACAACTACTCTGAATATCGAGGAGAGCTTTCCGATGAATGGTAACAAGCCATATTTCCATCTAAATCCTGAAAAGTTACCCATAATTCTGCTGTGGTTAAGAGGTCGATTAATTAGAGCATTACTGTATCAGAAAACAGTTACATGTAAACAGTGATTTATTCGGGACCTACCGGTGTAACAGGATATCTCCCCCCCCCTGGTCATTTAACATTTTTGGTTTCCGACCGATAACTCCAGTTTGGATTATTTGATCTGAACCAAAGTTGGTATGTGAATTTCCCAGCTAAAGATACAGGCCAAGTTCGAATATCGGTTCCGTCCAGTTATTTTTACATGAGTTACAGCCCTTTTTCAACTTAGAATTTTACCAATTTCATAATATTTTGGTTTCCGACCGATAACTCCAGTTTTGACTGTTTGAGCTGAACCAAAGCTGGTATGTGTATTTCCCAGCTAAAACTACAGACCAAGTTTGAATATAGGTTTTGTCTAATTATTTTTACATGAGTTATGGCCATTTTTTCGACTTAGAATTTGACCACATTTTGTCATTAAAATTAGGGGTATATCAGTTTTTCTTCAAATGTAAGCTCAAAGTATTATCTTATTTTGCGATAGTACAATTCGAAATGGCTAAAGGGCGTATTTTGCCACGCCCTAGCGATGCTCTTGTTTTTAAATGTCCAGGTCAGGATATCTCCCCCCCCCCCCCCCACCCAGCACCTACATGACAAAAAAAATCATCTTATGGTATCATCGCTTATTTTGCTTTATATATTCATGAAATGGCGAGAAATTAACTTCTTCTGAGAAAAAGTTGTTTCAGTCAGGGTTTGGGGTGGGGGGGGGGGGGGGGGAAATGTCCAGGTCAGGATATCTCCCCCCCCCCACCCAGCACCTACATGACAAAAAATTATCTTATGGTTTTATCGCTTATTTTGCCTTATATAGTCATGAAACAGCGAGAAATTAACTTCTTCTGAGAAAAAGTTGTTTCAGTCAGGGTTTGGGGTGGGGGGGGGGGGAAATGTCCAGGTCAGGATATCTCCCCCCCCCCCCTCCCACCCAGCACCTACATGACAAAAAATTATCTTATGGTTTTATCGCTTATTTTACTTTATATAGTCATGAAACGTCGAGAAATTAACTTCTTCTGAGAAAAAGTTGTTTGAGTCAGGGTTTGGGGTGGGGGGGGGGGGGGGGGGGGGAGGAGATGTCCAGGTCAAAATAAACTTTTTCTCAGAAGATGTTAATTTCTCGCTGTTTCATGACTATATAAAGCAAAATAAGCGATAAAACCATAAGATCATTTTTTGTCATGTAGGTGCTTGGTGGGGGGGGGGGGGGGGGGGGAGATATCCTGACCTGGACATCTCCCCCCACACCCCAAACCCTGACTCTAAAAACTTTTCCTCAGAAGAAGTTAATTTCTCGCCGTTTCATGACTATATAAAGCAAAACAAGCGATAAAACCATAAGATTATTTTTTTGTCATGTAGGTGCTGGGGGGGGGGGGGGGGGGAGATATCCTGACCTGGACATCTTACCCCCACCCCAAACCCTGACTCTAAAAACTTTTCATCAGAAGATGTTAATTTCTCGCCGTTTCATGACTAAATAAAGCAAAGGAAGCGATAAAACCATAAGATGATTTTTTTGTCATGTACATGTAGGTGTTGGGTGGGGGGGAATATATCCTGACCTGGACATTTCCCCCCCCCCCCCCAAAGTTAATTTCTCGCTGTTTCATGAATATATAAAGTAAAATAAGCGATAAAACCATAAGATTATTTTTTTTTGTTATGTAGGTGCTGTGTGCGGGGTGGGGAATACACAAGCCTGGACATTTAAAAAAATTTTTTTTTATTATAAATGAAACAAAATTTCTTGCCATTTCAGGAACAAACAATCAAATGTGTGAATTTTTTTTTTTATACTTTTTGTTTAAATTCATTTCAGGACCAAACGATATCAAATGAGTGACATTATTTTTTAGGTCGTACATGGGGGGGGGGGGGGGGGGGGGGGGAAGATATCCAGGGTGGGTGGGAGATATCCTAGGATATGTTCTCCCCGCGGGGTGTTCTCCAGGGGGGTGACTTATCGGGGGGGGGGGGGGGGGGACATAACGTGGTACACCGGTCAGGGAAGAATCCAGGGATAAACCTGTTTCCAGCAGATAATGCAATGTATCCCCATATAACTTAATAAGGCTTCTGCGCCGGACCAACACAGATACATGCACATATTTTATAAATATGATATAATATTTCTAATTTCAAAATTAAACATGCAAATAAAGGGTCTATTGCAACTGCAGATTTTTTTATTTACATAGCTTATTGTTGAATTGCCTTGGAAATTCAGGTTGACTCAATACTGTCCACAAGGAGGAGTTTGGGTGCCCATACCTGTAACAGGTATCATAACAGCCCTGCATCCGGTATTTTCTGTAGTATTGCATTATCACGCAGAGCTACCTCTTATGTAATATCTCAAAAACTTACTTTCATGTTCACTTTCAGTTCCAATGTCCATTCACCATGTTTACATGTTTTGTGTACAATTTGTATTTCTGCTACTTTATATGATATAAAATTACATTTCCATTACAATGACGATGCTCCGATACCGATAGTTATGTTATAAAATTTATGCTAGCAGTATACATAGCGGTACATCTCTGAAAATTTAGGCATACATTTTCGTATTTTCCATTTTAGAGTTATTCATCTTTTTTATTTGGAAATGTTGGCTTTTTTTATGGTCCATCTGATGTCTGTTCATGTCATAACTTCAACAGCTGTGACGGGATTTCAATGAAATTTGGTATGGATGTCCGCTACTATTGAGGACATTCAATAGAGGGTTCCATAAATTTGTTCACATTTTCCATTCTAGAGTTATTCATCTTTGTTTATTTACTTTTGTTAACGTAGATTTTGAAACATCCGTGAATGTACATGTAGTTGAAATATTTTTTTTGCAGTCTGGGTCAGAGGTCAGATGTCGGCGGTTATATCTTCAGCTCTGGGTCAGAGGTCAGCGGTTGTGTCTTCAACTCGGAACTATAGCAGTATTCAATTAGTCTGCGACTGGCTTCATTATCAGATGGTATCGGCATACTGATGGTCCAAGAGAGAGAACTCTATCTTGTTAGACTGGCTTTATCAGATGGTACATGTGTCTGCATACTAATAGTCCAAGAGAGAGAACTCTATCTTGTTAGACTGGCTTTATCAGATGGTACCTGCATACTAATAGTCCAAGAGAGAGAACTCTATCTAGTTAGACTGGGTTTGTTATCAGATGGTACCTGCATACTAATAGTTGAGGTAATATATAATAGGATGCATGATGAATGTTTTCAGATTTTTACAGATAATTTGGAGTTGAAGTGCAATAATCAGATTATACTTGACAATTGTGCTATAAACTGACCTCGATACTCGAATCGGACTACTCTGGTTCATGTACATTCATCAGACTATATATGGTGCTTGTGCTGCAAGAGGACCTTGGATCGATATACGGAATATTGGTCGATGCACGCTTATCTGACTCTATATGATAAGCATGCTGCAAGAATCTCGGAGTGAAGTAAATATACTGTGAATTAATTGCATTGCATTGTGTATTCTATTGTTAAAATTAATATTATGATCAACTGAGGCGACTATGAGTTATATGGGTGTCCACGTCTGAGGCGACGTCTAAGTATGAGTTATATGGGTGTTCACGTCTGAGGCGACGTCTCAGTATGAGTTATATGGGTGTCCACGTCTGAGGCGAAGTCTCAGTATGAGTTATATGGGTGTCCACATCTTGAGGCGACGTCTCAGTATGAGTTATATGGGTGTCCACGTCTTGAGGCGACGTCTCAGTATGAGTTATATGGGTGTCCACGTCTGAGGCGAAGTCTCAGTATGAGTTATATGGGTGTCCACATCTGAGGCGACGTCTCAGTATGAGTTATATGGGTGTCCACGTCTGAGGCGAAGTCTCAGTATGAGTTATATGGGTGTCCACGTCTTGAGGCGACGTCTCAGTATGAGTTATATGGGTGTCCACGTCTTGAGGCGACGTCTCAGTATGAGTTATATGGGTGTCCACGTCTGAGGCGAAGTCTCAGTATGAGTTATATGGGTGTCCACATCTGAGGCGACGTCTCAATATGAGTTATATGGGTGTCCACGTCTGAGGTGATGTCTCAGTATGAGTTATATGGGTGTCCACATCCGAGGCAAGGTCTCAGTATGAGTTATATGGGTTACCACACTCTGATTGCAAATTGTGATGGCATGGGATTATGGCGTTTGATGTAGGCGCAATGCAATTGTTTTATTATTTCTGCCAACATGCACTGATGAGTGAAGTTGTTAACACTATTCATTTGCTGATACAACACTATGCAGAAAAATAAAAACAATGGTAGTGCCTGATCCGAAATTCCTGTCTCTTTGTTACTTTGTGCACATATGTAGCAAGATTTCTCAATTAAACACTTTCCTTGTTTTTGTCTCTTTTAAATTGGGGAACAAGATTTATTTTTAAAACCGACTCCACAATATAAAAATGATACGTATGACCAAGGTAATAATTTATGTAAAGTGAATTAAAATTAATACACTATAATCCGCTATATAAATGAATTGATTATTTATTATTACAGCAGAATGAAACGTCCCTCATAATCAAAACATCTGTGGGCTTGAGAGCCAGCTAGGACACTAAAGTGATAATCCAAGATATAGTTCAATGAAATTATTTTGGAGACCGTATTTATACAAAGTTGAGACTTATTATAAGCAAATTATCTGTCAACTTCGGGAATAAAACGGTCATCATGTGATCAGGGTAACCATGGTAACACAGTGTCTATGTGGGTAACACAGAGTGTCTGTAAGTAACAATCAAGCAGGATTCATTCCTTAAATTGCTTGTTGACGACACGGTTTACCCTGTTCTGATTGGATGACACGGTTACCCCTGTTCTGATTGTTCAATAATGTTCATCATAATTACATGCTGTGCAGTAGTTATATGTATTATGCCATTATGTATGACATCGATTTGACAGACATTGGCTTAGCCTCTTAAATAATATAAATTTCCATGATCAAACCTACCCCTCGTATATCAGTACCTTCATATCACTTGCCATTCCCAAAGTGTGAGGCATCTCCCCGTCGGCAGTAATACAAACCATCTGCCATCACGAGTAATACACAAACGCTCCACAAATTAAAACTAGGCATCTCCTGTCAGCAGTAATATAAAGTTCCACGAATTACAACCATCATTAAATATATATAAAGATAATAGGAGAGTTATCTATAGTTTTTGTATCAGTCATCATTCCATCTGATGAGTCAATTTCAGTGCGCCATAACAAATTCATTCAATAATTTTCACCAGCAGTCAAACCTGCCCCTCGTATATTATCTTCTTATCACTGCTCCATAACAAATTCATTGAATAATTTTCACTAGCAGTCAAACCTGTCCCTCGTATATTAGTATCTTCTTATCACTGCCATTTCCAATTGCCAGGCATCTTCCGTCCACAGTAATACAAACGCTCCACGAATTACAGTAGGTCTGTCACTAGCACTTGTTCACATACTGTTTCGGACTAGTTGCAATATATACTCACAGTTTGGTAAGCTTATCTTTGTTGTAAAGATCGCCAACTAATTCATAAACAAGTTCCTGTAAAATGAAAGTCCAAATTTTGTGTAGTTCTCCAGTGTAAATTACAGTTATATATGTCCAGTTCACATCCTGAAATAATGATATTAGAAAATTAGACACATTCTTGGTTGGCTTTTCCGAAACTATTTGTCATACTGATTACGATATACAGAAAAAATAGACGAAAATAATTATATCAAATTATTTATCTTTGTCCGAAATCATTTGTCGGTTCCCACGCCGTTTCGCCCAGGTTTGTACACATAATAGTGTTTGTGTAAAGAGTCGGCTAATTGCTTTTGTTATCTTTACTTGATCTAGAGGTTGATGATCGAGAAATTTGTCAACCTTTTATTTCCGCTCTGCGTTGCACAATTTATCGTGCGGTTTGGATTACTCAACAATATTTATTGTGTACCATCAATTCGCACTCTTTTGAACCTTGTGCTTAAGTACTCTTGTCTACAGTGAAGAGCGTTCGTTGAAAACTATCCGATCTATTGCTACATTTTCTCTAGTTTTAAGGTGAGGTTTTCAATATTGTTAAACACTATAATTTTTTAATGTTCGAATGTTATATATGGGCACAACATTAAAGAATTGATAAATCGATTGTTATTTGTTGCATCTTTACAGATAGTATTGTTTTATTTGAAAGTTGTATTTAATGAAGAGCGTTACAATAATCTGTTCATACTAAACACCTTTTCTGAAAATTTATCATTTCTGTAAAAATTTCGTCGGTCACGACCATTATAGAACAATATCGTTTCAGCGATATCTGACAGAAACAACTTAAATTGTAAAAAATTTTATGATTGCTTTTCGTGTGCATTGTTGGTGGATTTTCTACACATTATTGTTTCATTGGACAGACACAAACATGAGACCATTGATTATATGCGAAATTCTAGAAATATATTTTTGATGTTGTCAAGGAAATCGACACATTATGATAATAACTTCTTCTTTTAAATTTTGTTATACTTTTGAAGTTTGGTGATATACAGGAGCGACACATATTAATACTTAAATTCAACATTTATTGATATCTAGATTACAATTAACTAGATATCGTTATTGGATCGCAAAACTTTTTGTAAATGACAAACTAGCTAATTAGGTTAACCGATAAAACCATGAGTCCCATCAGGTCCCATATCAAAATAAAAACCAAGATATATGCCTTCATCTCATACAATGTTACGTGACACCATTTGTGAAACTTCGATCGTGGCTTGCCAGCCGACTTCAGGACACTCATTTCATCACTGTATTCGTTTGTCTGGTCTATCAAATTGATTAAAAAATTTTGTAGCTGAAACATCAATGAAATGTCAGCGGGTTTGGTACAATTGATAGGAATGCCTCTGCTTCCAAGAGGAGTTGGTAGGAACTTTACTGATTAATTGCTTGAATGATTCTCAAAAATGAGAAATTGTCTCCCATATTTCCACTTTGAGAACTACTTGTTGCTGGTCTGGAATATATTCATTATTCACCTTCCAGATGCATCATTGTCCAGAGGTCCCTGTAAATCGTTCAATAAAGGTATCACATCCGACTCAAAATCAGGTTGTTCATGATCAATGATATGCACGAAATCCGAAAACTGATGTGACCAGTAACCTGGAAATTAATAATTTATTTATGGGGCGTAACTTGGAGTTTAATTCTTTATTTATGTGCTTAGCATGGAATTTAATACTTTATTTTTACCCCCCCCCCCCCCCCCCCCCCCCCCCCCCCCCCCAGTTCAAATGCCGTTGACACAGTATGTTTCTAATCGAGTTTCACTCTTTGTTTTTCCTCGTTTTGAATGCCGTTATCACAATATGTTTCGAATAAAGTTTCACTCTGGGATTTTCCTAGTTTGAATGCTGTTTTCACAGTATGTTTCTAATCGAATTTCACTCTTGGATTTCCATTTCCCAGCAAGTTTTGACATTTATGATTCACGTATTTTTCCCTAAACGTCTGCCGAGATTTTCCCCAGACTGTTATCCGATGTGGTTAGCATTCTGTTAAAGATATAGCTGTGACCATCGAAGTGACATATTCACTCTTTTGATTTTATACCACTTACCTGGGACAATTTGTTTCCCTCGTTTGGAACCCTGACACTCGCCGTCCGCCGCCGTTTTTCGTTGGTGGGTTGGTACAGTTTCGTTTTCACATTGTGATCCCATCACCACATTCCACACTGCATTTATTTTCTGTCCAGTTTGAACCATCCACCATTTTACGGTAAGATTGAAACACAATATGTCCTAGTATTAGTTCTATATGACCTCTCGATGCACATTTTCATAAAATAATGGAACTAAACATGATAGAATGGTTAATGGACAGGGTTAGTGTAATTTCACAACTACACATGATATCGTTAGTTTATCAGTGAGTTGCGAAACCTCCCTATTTTTTGCCCTTCTTTATTAAGATTAAATTAGCGACTTACATCGTTTTCGAAAAAGCGCTTGTGTCACTCTCGATCGTTTGCCTACGACGTCTTCTCATGTCTCCTCCATCGTCTACCTGCGACGTCTTCTCATGGTCTCCTCCATCGTCTAACTAGTTTTTTTGAGTAGTTTGAATGGAACCGATATGGCCAGTGCATTTACAATGTTATGAAATAAATTTGTGTTCCGAAATATCTTGAAATAAGTGGATTTATTCCCAAATTTTTACTCAACTTGTTGGTTTTGCACGATTTGAGTTGCTGATCGTGGATACTACTAACAGCGAGTTATCATGTTGAGTCAGATTATGTATCGTGGATACTACTAACAGCGAGTTATCATGTAAGTCAGATTATGTACGCCATTGTTCCAATGATAAATACCCAACACTCAGGATACAGAATGATTGTATTATTGGTGGCTTGGAGACAAGCCTTGAAATAGGGTGTCTGTCATTTGCAGAATGAGGTCCCCAGAGGGTGAATTTGGTGATGCTAGCCCGCTATGCGGGGTAGCATCACTAAATTCACCATCTGGGGACCTCATTCTGCAAATGACAGACACCCTACATGTATTTCAAGTCTTGCTTGGAGAGTATGCATGTCCACTGTATATCCCTTTATATATCCAATAAATATACACAAAATACTAAATGTACTCCTTACATTACAACATGGCGACCATTTGGCCCATCTTGTTATTGTTAAGGAACACTGGGTCACATACAGCGTCAACAAATGCGATTATGGGCCATTCAAATCCAGACAAGGGCTGATTTGTGATTTATAGACATTAATGGTAACATGATACATGCTTATGGTCAAGCCTTGAAATATTGTGTCTGTCATGTGTAGAATGAGGTCCCCAGAGGGTGAATTTGGTGATGCTAGCCTGCTATGCGGGGTAGCATCACTAAATTGGTGATGCTAGCCCCGCTATGCGGGGGTAGCATCACTAAATTCAATCTCTGGGGACCTCATTCTGCAAATGACAGACACTATTTCAAGGCTTGCATATGGTGAAGTTTGTCAGTTATAATGACGGTAGTTTTTATATGCAGTGGAGTGATTTGTGGGTGAAATGATTCAACTGCATGATAAATATTTGACGCAAGACAAATACTGATATACCTCATTACTCTTTGGGCAGATAACAAGTTGGTTTGATGTACAATGGAAATTCGTCCACACTGAGCTCCCCGTCTGAGTTAACCCAGCTTCCCCTCCTGGTCGGCATCACTCCCGTATATCCAGTAATAGTCACCTGTAATAGGAAATATATAACACGATGTTAACTGAATTAGGTTGTATCAGGGGTAAAATCGTGAAGGTTTCATTGAAGGTTTTACCACTTACCCGGGACAATTTGTTTGGGTGCACTCAATCAGTTCTTTGTTTGGACCCTGACACTCGGTGCCACCGTTTTTCGTTGGTGGGTTTGTACAGTTTCTTTTTCGCATTGTGATCCCATCACCACATTCCACACTGCATTTATTCTCTGTCCAACTGGACCATCCACCATTGACTGTAAGATTAAAACACAAGACGTCATAGCATTAGTTCTGTTTGATCTCTCTAGATGATGCCGCCGTTTCTGTTAGTGGGTTTGTACAGTTAGGTGTTCTTATTGTAATCTCATCACCACATTCCACACTGCATTTATTCTCTGTCCAGTTTGACCATCCACCATTTACTGTAAGATTAAAACACAATATGTCATAGCATTATTTCTATATGACCTCTCTAGATGTGCAATTTCAGAAAATAATGGAACTAAATACGATGGAATGGTTAGTGAACGTGTCAGTGTAATCTCACAACGCATGATGAGTTGAGGCTACATGTAGCTCACTATCCCATTTTGTAGTTGGTTAGTAAATTTGGGGAGTCTGGTGTTTTTTGAGTAGTTTGATCCGGCCAGTGCGTTTACAATGTTATGAAATTAAGGGGGTTATTTTCCAAATTTTTGCCCAACTTGTTGATTTTTCATGAATTGAGTTGCTGGTCATGGATATTAATGATGGCGAGTTACCATGTTAATCTGGTTATGTATGCCATTGTTCCAAGGATGTATCTAATAAGCATAAACTTCTTGGATGCCAACAATTGACCTACTTTGTAGCGGTCATTAACTGATAACCTGAAGAGGTCAGTTCAGTTAAGCCGGTGTCTGAAAGAACTGAACACTTAGAAACTTACATTGTTGTCTTTAAAATAACAATGATAAAAAAATAGGATTTTAATTTCTGAAATGCCAGAAATTTGATACTTCCATGGAATATATATTTTTTAGCTCAACTTTACCTTGTAAAGTTTGAACTAGCTACTGCCATGGCTTGATATTGTTCGGCTATGTATGCGTGTGTGATTCATCAACAATTTCCTTTAGCACGGGCTACAGGGTCGTACCTTTGGTCGTATCATTATTAAATTTGTCACGGCTGTTGACATTGACATGTAGATGGGAACGAGTCATTTTGGGGTTATTCGGAACAAAAATGGTCGCCAGTGGCCATCTTTGATTTCTAAATTCAATCCATTAGCAAAGGCTACAGGTCCTTCTGTTCATCTGATCATCATGAAATTTGTCATGAATGTTAATATTGTAGATGGCAATGAGTAAAATTGGGGTCGATCGGTAATAAAACATGGCCACTGGCAGCCATCTTGGATTTTACTCTTTTGGTCGGATCATAATGAAATTTGTCATGGCTGTTAACAATGACATGTAGATGGGAACAAGTCATTTTGGGGTCATTCGGTCTAAAAAACATGGCCGCCAGCAGCCATCTTGGATTTTACTCTTTGCATGACTAAATCATTTGGCATGAGCTACAGGTTGTACCTTTGGTCGGATTATTATAAAAATTGTCATGGGCAAATAAGAATAAGAAAAAATGATGAAAATTGATAAACAAAAATCTATAAGTATGTCGGTGAGTATGTAAGGAAAAATGATAAAAAAGAAAGTTATAAAAAAAAAACAGATAAAATTTGCTTTGCCTCCCACATGAATTTTACGGCCATGAATAGGTAAACATAGTGTTAGTTTATCAGTGAGTTGCCCTTCTTTACTTAAGATTAAATTAGCGACTTGCATCGTTTTCGAAAAAGCGCTTGTGTCGCCTCGATCGTTTGCCTACGACGTCTTCTCATGTCTCCTCCATCGTCTACCTGCGATGTCTTCTCATGGACAGCAACCAACAAACAATTTTTCATCATTTGTTATTAATTTTTTAATTTAATTTTTTATACCCTGTGCCAATGCATTCTCTTATATATGCATATATAAGAGAATGCATTGGCCTAACAATTTTTCATTTGTTATTATTTTTTACAATTTTTTATAATTTTATGAAAAATTGTTAGGCCAATGCATTCTCTTATATATGGTCGACTCGCATATATAAGAGAATGCATTGGCACAGGGTATAAAAAATTGTAAAATTGCAGACAGCTCCATGGTCCATTCATCCTCAGATGTTTTGGACACCTTTTTATTTTTACCCCCCCCCCCCCAGGTTCGAACGCCGTTGACACAGTATGTTTCTAAACGGAGTTATTCTCCCTTAACTGTCCAGTGATCAGTATGTTTTGTGTGCATGAACCTCTCTAGATGCGCATTTTTCATAAAATAACGGAACTAAATACGATAGAATGGTTAGTGAACGTATTAGTGTAATTTCACAACACATGATGACTTGAAGTTACATGTAGTTCACTATCTCATTTTGAAGTTGGTCAGTAAATTTTGGGGATTCAGGTGTTTTTGAGTAGTTTGAATGGAACCGATCTGGCCAATGTGTTGACAATATTATGTAATTAATTTCTGATATTATGACTAGAAATGACTAGAAATTATAATGTGAAAATATCAGACTTTCTGGCTATCAGTTTAGGCCACTATTTTGGTTTGTGTATGAATTTCTCAACCCAAATGAATACATTGTATCAATGTTCCTATCATACCTATTGAATACATTGTATAAATGTCCCTATCATGGACTATGGAGCGTGCTGCGAGCAAGCAGATAACTCATTGCGAAGGTGGTAGGAATCCTTCATCAAAGATCATAAAATAACAGGCCGAATTTCCAGGGCTGATTGATCAACATTGTCAAATAGTGGTTGTTAAGATATTGCTGTGACTCGACATAACATGTTCATTCGTTAACTTTATACCACTTAACCCTTTACCCAACAGAAGGGCCCTGTGCCAATGCATTCTCCATAGGTCGCCTCGCATATATAAGAGAATGCATTGGCTTAACACATATTAAAAATGATAAAATTATTAAAGAATGTAAGAAAAAATGGTAAAAAGTGTTAAAAGATTTTTTTTTAGGCCAATGCATTCTCTTATATATGCGAGGCGACCTATGGTCGACTCGCATATATAAGAGAATGCATTGGCACAGGGCATAACTGTAACTATCACAATGTGGTCAAGGAGCCGGTTCCAATGATATCCATATTTGTATGGTTCTATTGAGACAGACCGAAGATATTTTAGGCTGTTGAAGCTTTATTTGGCCGGTTTTGGCCGTTTTTTTGGGTAAAGGGTTAATGGAACAATTTGTTTAGGTGCACTCAATCAGTTCCTCGTTTGGTCCCTGACACTCGATGCCGCCGTTTTTCGTTGGTGGGTTTGTACAGTTACTTGTGTGCATTGTTATACCATCACCACATTCTACACTGCATTTATTCTCTGTCCAGCTGGACCATCCACGATTTACTGTAAGATTAAAACATATGGTAAAGTTTGACGATGACGCTAGTTTTTGTGTTAACCCAGCTTCCCTCCTGGTCGGCGTCACTCCCGTCTATCCAGTAATAGTCACCTGTAATAGGAAATATATAACACGACGTTAACTGAATGAGGTTGTATCGGGGGTAAAACCGTGAAGGTTTCATTTACTTACCGGGACAATTTGTTTGGGTGCACTCAATTAGTTCTTCATCTTGACCTTGACACTCGGTACCTCCGTTTTTCGTTGGTGGGTTTGTACAGTTTCGTGTGCGCATTTTGATCTCATCACCACATTTTTTGTCATCATTTGTTATTAATTTTTTAATTTAATTTTTTTTACCCTGTGCCAATGCATTCTCTTATATATGCGAGTCGACCATAGGTCGCCTCGCATATATAAGAGAATGCATTGGCCTAACAATTTTTCATCATTTGTTATTATTTTTTACAATTTTATAATTTTATGAAAAATTGTTAGGCCAATGCATTCTCTTATATATGCGAGGCGACCTATGGTTGACTCGCATATATCAGAGAATGCATTGGCACAGGGTATAAAAAATTGTAAAATTGCAGACAGCTCCATGGTCCATTCATCCATCTCCATATAGTTCTCTACATATAATAGTAATAGATGTAATATTATTATTCGATCATATGGAGACAGAGTATAATAAAAGCGACGCACCATTCTGGTGGTTATATTATTACTTGATCATGATGGTGACATAGTATAATAACCCGTGCCACATCAGTCCTTCGAATTTGAAAAACGTAGGTGCACGATATATCGCTCGGAGCTTTTGGGATTTGCGCGCCTTTTTTTGAGGGAGCAGAATTCAAATTAACATCGATGAAATGATTACTGAATAATGACTAACACAAGTATAATGATACACATGTATAATTCCAAGTGTGGCAACTGAAACAGAAATTAAAACATATCTTTATATTGTACAATAGTCCACATGATAATAACATCAATAATCCGGCAATCCCGGTGAATCTGATCACGGTAATTAGTCGACTTCCGCATCTGAGAGCGCATGCTCATCAGACTCCTTAAAGCTTCAAACTCGGATGCGGAATCTGAATCGTTACCGCAATCAGATTTACCGGAATCCTGGAACTCGCACATGCAGCAGTTATGATTTGGGAGATGCCGCTTTGATCTTTGTTATCAGGGTCGTATTCAACGTCCGCAATGCTGAGAAAGATACATAGTCGCGTTTAACCATGTCTTGTCACGTTTAACCATTGGTGTGTTGTTTGTTAAAATTTTGTTCACTGGTTGCAAATTCCGAGGCGCGCATTTTAAATTTTCGGCGTGCGCATTTAATAACTCGCTGGGTTTTAGATCCGTGAGCGCCATGGCATGCAAGCGCAATTGCGTGCCTCATAATCGAAGGACTGCCACATTCTATACTTATATGGGTTTCAGTGGAATTTGCCAAAAGTCTGAACCCACCCGAATCGAGCTCTGTTGGGCAGGCAGCCCCCTACCTTGGGTTTCGGTGGAATTTTCCAAAAGTTTGAACCCACCCGACTCGAGCTCTCCATTGAACCCACCCGACACGAGCTCTCCATTGAACCCACCCGACTCGGGCTCTCCATTGAACCCACCCGACTCGATCTCTCCATTGAACCCATCCGACTCGAGCTCTCCATTGAACCCACCCGACTCGGGCTCTCCATTGAACCCACCCGACTCGATCTCTCCATTGAACCCATCCGACACAAGCTCTCCATTGAACCCACCCGACTCGGGCTCTCCATTGAACCCACCCGACTCGATCTCTCCATTGAACCCATCCGACTCGAGCTCTCCATTGAACCCACCCGACTCGAGCTCTCCATTGAACCCACCCGACTCGGGCTCTCCATTGAACCCACCCGACTCGAGCTCTCCATTGAACCCACCCGACTCGGGCTCTCCATTGAACCCACCCGACTCGAGCTCTCCATTGAACCCACCAGACTCGAGCTCTCCATTGAACCCACCCGACTCGAGCTCTCCATTGAGCCCACCCGACTCGAGCTCTCCATTGAACCCATCCGACTCGAGCTCTCCATTGAACCCACCCGACTCGGGCTCTCCATTGAACCCACCCGACTCGGGCTCTCCATTGAACCCACCCGACTCAGGCTCTCCATTGAACCCACCCGACTCGAGCTCTCCATTGAACCCACCCGACTCGAGCTCTCCATTGAACCCACCCGACTCGAGCTCTCCATTGAACCCATCCGACTCGAGCTCTCCATTGAACCCACCCGACTCGGGCTCTCCATTGAACCCACCCGACTCGGGCTCTCCATTGAACCCACCCGACTCGGGCTCTCCATTGAACCCACCCGACTCGAGCTCTCCATTGAACCCACCCGACTCGAGCTCTCCATTGAACCCACCCGACTCGAGCTCTCCATTGAGCAGGCTGCTTTTCTAGTAAAGCAGTCAAACTTTGGGGTCGAACCTAAAGTACAGTAATGCTCTAAATAATTGACCCCTTAACCACAGAAGAATTATGGGTAACTTTTTATACGCCCTTTTAAAAAAAGGCCGTATTATAGTATTGGTCTGTCCGTCCGTCCGTCCGTCCGGGCGGGCGTCCGTCCGGGCGTCCGTTAACCTGTTGTCCGGATGATAACTTTAGTTAGAGTGAACCAAAATTAGTAAAATTTGGTATGTGGGTTTATTAGCCGAAAAGTAAGTTCAAGTTCGAATTTGGGTTCCGCCCGCCAATTTTCACCGGAGTTATGCCCCTTATTTAACGTTTTTTGACTTAGAAAATCCTTGAAATTTGTTGTCCGGATGATAACTTTAGTATAGTTTATCGGAATGAATCCAAATTTGGTATATTACTTTCTCCCACCAAAACACAGGTCAAGTTCGAACTTGGGTTCTGTCCGACCATTTTTGGCAGAGTTATGCCCCTTTTTCGACTCAGAAAATTCAGTTTTTCTTATGTTTTTTGGTTTCCGGATGATAACTCGATTTTGGAATGTTTATACGCAAAACCCGGATTACATATATCGAAATACAGCTCAAGTCCGAATTTCGTTTTAATCCGATAATTTTTGCGAGAGTTACGGCCCCTTTTTTGACGTAATTTGACTTAGAAAATCCCTGAAATTTGTTGTCCGGATGATAACTTTAGTTAGAGTAAACCGATTTCTATCAAATTTGGTATGTGGGTTTATTAGGAGAAAAGACAGCTCAAGTTCGAATTTGGGTTCCGTCCGCCAAT
Organism: Siphonodentalium dalli; assembly: GCA_032622095.1. Taxonomy (NCBI): domain Eukaryota; kingdom Metazoa; phylum Mollusca; class Scaphopoda; order Gadilida; family Siphonodentaliidae; genus Siphonodentalium; species Siphonodentalium dalli. The sequence continues at coordinate 47,295,291 of CP136063.1, read as the reverse complement.
TTTCACCGGAGTTATGCCCCTTATTTGACGTAATTTGACTTAGAAAATTCCTGAAATTTGTTGTCCGCATGATAACTTTACTAGAGCTTATCGGATTCAATGATAATTTGGTATATTACTTTCTCCCACCAAAACACAGGTCAAGTTCAAATTTGAGTTCCGTCCGCCAATTTTTACCAGAGTTATGCCCCTTTTTTTATCAGTTTCCGCCGACTCAAGAGAGGGCGTATATTGCACGCCCAGCGTAGCTCTTGTTAGGATTTAGTCGGAAATATGGCTTGTTGCCATTCCTCGGAAAGCTCTCCGATGAGTGGCAACAAGCCATATTTCCAACTAAATCCTAAAAAGTTACCCATAATTCTGCTGTGGTTAAGGGGTCGATTACTTAGAGGATCCTCCTTCAGTAGTTGGTTTGATGTATTTATTTAATTAGTCCACATTGAGCTTCCGTCTGAGTTAACCCAGGTTCCCTCCTGGTCGGCATCACTCCCGTCTATCCAGTAATATTTGCCTGTAATAGAGAATGTAGCACGATGTTAACTGAATGAGGTCATATCATGGCCAACACACAATCCTGTCTGAGTTAATCCAGCTTCCCTCCCGTCTATCTAGTAATATATGCCTGTTACAGTGAATGTAGCACAACTTTAACTGAATGAGGTCGTATCAGGGCAATTCATAAGGTTTTGTTCACGGTTTATGAATTTACTTAGAAATAGAATGGGCAGACTGGGATGAGAATACATCTCAAACTTCGCACTTTCTGCAGTATAGAATCTGATGAAACTAATTTCACAAATAGTTCTAATGAGTCCCGTTTATTTAAAAACGAGTCATGTTTATTTAACCCTTTCAATGTCAGGTCCGATTTTTGTATTAACCATATACCCTGTGCCAATGCATTCTCCTATATACATGTAGGTCGGCTCACATATATAAGAGAATGCATTGGCTTAACAATTTTTCGTCATTTGTTATTATTATTTTACAATTTTTTACAATTTTACTAATTTTTTCTTATATTCTTTAACTCTTTAAGTGCCAGACTTATTTTGTAGGTTTAGTGCCAGGGACTCTTACGTTTTTCATGGGCATCAAAATTATTACTATGAATACTTGGTGATAATATTGAGTTATAACATGCCCCTAAAAAATTCAACCCAAATTTAGGGCCGATTTTACAGACCGTAAATAAGGGCTGATGAGATCGGCCCCTGGCACTGAAAGGGTTAAAAATGAGTCGCGTTGTTTCACGGTAACGGCTTCACAGAGGTTGTTAGTGCAGCCATTGTTACAAAACCAAAAGTAGATAATGTCAATCATTTCTAATTTTAGCAAGTGTCACTGCATGGCATTTAGTTGTTAATAGGTTGGGCATGGCGACTTGCTTTAGTAATAATTTTGTATGGGGAAGTATTCAGATGATCGAACTAATGTTCTGATCGGCTTGAGGGACAGACATACTGGGTGACAAGCCACTCTAGCCCAATCTTTAAATATTTGAAGAATAGTAAATCTGGTATTTACCAAGTGATCGGAAAACGGTTTGCATAATTTTATTCAGCGACTCATGAAGACTATATATTCCGAGTTTGGTAATGATCTGACCAAAAACAAAATTTGGGTGAAATTTTCATAAAATAAACTAACAAATGAAACGGTTAAATGGTATATTACATGCCATATAACAACCATCAAATGGAAATATACAGTAGAATTATCCCTCACAAACTTGTAAAGTGTAACACGATTGCGATGTAAGAAATCAACAAAACAATAGAAAAACAAGAAGAGACTAACTGTCTATTAAGTAATTTTATCGACGATTCAAGACCGCTCCATGATTAACCAGTTGTATCCTTATTTTCTTTATGGCATATTTATTATAAACATTTGAAGACATATCTCAGTAATTCTGTTCCTTCAGTTTAAAGAATGCCATGCGTTTCAACTGAGGTAAACCAACAGCAATAGCAAAATCAAAAGTAATGCTATAACTATTCTGACAACAGCACCATCTGCTGAGGCCATGATCTATACCTCCCATTTGTCACGAAGTCGACCGTCCCTCGGAAGATCTTTCCCATTGTCGTTTAGATGAAGAAAATGCACTATAGCCTCAAATCGATCATGTGTTATTACCTCGGATAGTTTTGGCAATCTGAGCCTTGGATTTGTGGTCCAGTAGCCCCATTATTGATGGAAGTAGTACAACTCCTTGACTGATCAGAAGACCCATGAATGTCCTGATATCGTGTGATTAGTTCAAGTGGGGTGAGAGAGCAGTCACATGGGATGGGTGAAACAGGAAAATACCACATATTTATCTCACATGGACTGCTTTGCTAAAATATGTGGGGTGGGAGAAAACAATATTTGTCTGATTCATAAGACTGAAGTCTGTGTTGTATATGTTTGATTATCTACTGTTACTATGATATAAAAATACATTTCAACACACACCGTTTTCTGCTACAGGTTACCGATGGCTCAGTCATTTGATAACAATATAAGTATTGTCCGTTTCCATGGTCGTCGCTTCTCAGTCATATGATAACAATATAAGTGTGTCCTCTGAACCACTGGAATACAGGTTGGTTCGATAAACAATATGTTCAATCACAGATGCTTCATTATCTAAAGAATGCCCTAGTCCACTTACATTTTAATCAAAGCTAGGAATTAGGTAGCGAATTATAATTTTACTCCATGTTGTATCTGGCAAAGGTGTTCAGAAGCACCTTGATTACTTCCAGTTTCATTCTCATTTGTTTTGATGTACATTGGCAATTTATCCTCGAACTCCTATTTTGGGAACCTGCCCTGGCATGCGGGGAGTGATTAACACAAACACCTGATTGATGGTCAGACGAGTTTATTTCGCCTCTGGTTGTTAATAGTCCAGCCTTGATAAGCATGGAATTTTCGATTACATAATAATTAGTACAATTTGGAATTTAGAGGTTCTGAATGAATAAAACCTTGTCGATACATTGATGGTACCCATTTGTGGGTGTAAACCGCCACTATGGCTGAAATTTCTACACGGTCTATAAAATTTCAGCCATACACCCACAGAACCAATTAGTCCACATCGAGCTCCCGTCCGAGTTAACCCAGCTTCCCTCCTGGTCGCCATCACTCCCATCTATCCAGTAATATTTGCTTGTAACAGCGAATGTAGCGCGACTTTTAACTGAATGAGGTCATATCATGGCCAACACACAATCCTGTCTGAGTTAACCCAGCTTCCCTCCTGGTCGCCATCACTCCCGTCTATCCAGTAATATTTGCTTGTAACAGCGAATGTAGCGCGACTTTTAACTGAATGAGGTCATATGATGGCCAACACACAATCCTGTCTGAGTTAACCCAGCTTCCCTCCTGGTCGCCATCACTCCCGTCTATCGAGTAATATTTGCCTGTAACAGCGAATGTAGCACGACTTTAACTGAATGAGGTCATATCATGGCCAACACACAAGGTTTCACTGTTTATGTATTTACTGAGAAATAGAACGGGTGGATTGGGATGAGACTACACTTTCTGCAGAATAGAATCTGATAAAACTAAATTCACGAATAGTTCAAATGAGCCGCTTGCCAACTAAACGTTCAAACTATTAAATACATCGGCTAGATATGATCAGACTTTTGTAAGATCATTACAATTCCCTAATAAATCTAATTATATATTGATATTGCAACAAATATCGCACAAGGTATAGTTCAAGATTGGCCGTATCTTCAGGCGGCAACCGTGGGTCAGTTTAATATTTAAAATGGGAGATTGATATTTTAAATGGAGGTTGTCGGCAGACCCACGGTAGATTGATATTTTAAATGGAGGTTGTCGGTAGACCCATGGTAGATTGATATTTTAAATGGAGGTTGTCCGTAGTCCCACGGGAGATTGATATTTTAAATGGAGGTTGTCGGTAGACCCACGGGAGATTGATATTTTAAATGGAGGTTTTCGATAGACCCACTGGAGATTGATATTTTATATGGAGGTTGTCGGTAGACCCACGGGAGATTGATATTTTAAATGGAGGTTGACGGTAGACCCACGGGAGATTGATATTTTAAATGGAGGTTGTCGGTAGACCCACGGGAGATTGATATTTTAAATGGAGGTTGTCGTTAGACCCACGGGAGATTGATATTTTAAATGGAGGTTGTCTGTAGACCCACGGGAGATTGATATTTTAAATGGAGGTTGTCGGTAGACCCACGGGAGATTGATATTTTAAATGGAGGTTGTCGGTAGTCCCACGGGAGATTGATATTTATCGCTTTATTTTAGTTTCACAGTTTGATAAGTTTGTTATGTTTTCAAGTCATCTGAACACGCGAAGACATTTGCTGTATCAAACCAATTAGCCGTTAGAGTGTTTATAATCGTGTCGCTCGGAAGATCTTTCCCATTGTCGTTTAGATGAAGAAAATGCACTATAGCCTCAAATCGATCATGTGTTATTACCTCGGATAGTTTTGGCAATCTAAGCCTTGGATTTGTGGTCCAGTAGTCCCTTATTGATGGAAGTAGTACAACTCCTTGACTGATCAGAAGACCCATGAATGTCCTGATATCGTGTGATATCGTGTGAGTTTATTTCGCCTCTGGTTGTTAATAGTCCAGCCTTGATAAGCATGGAATTTTCGATTACATAATAATTAGTACAATTTGGAATTTAGAGGTTCTGAATGAATAAAACCTTGTCGATATATTGATGTTACCCATTTGTGGGTGTAAACCGCCACTATGACTGAATTTATACACGGTCTATAACATTTCAGCCATACACCCACAGAACCAATTAGTCCACATTGAGCTTCCGTCCGTGTTAACCCAGCTTCCCTCCTGGTCGGCATCACTCTTGTCTATCCAGTAATATTTGCCTGTAATAGAGAATGTAGCATGATGTTAACTGAATGAGGTCATATCATGGCCAACACAAAATCCTGTCTGAGTTATCCCAGCTTCCCTCCTGGACGCCGTCACTCCCGTCTATCGAGTAATATTTACCTGTAACAGCGAATGTAGCACGACTTTAACTGAATGAGGTCATATCATGGCCTACTCACAAGGTTTCACTGTTTATGTATTTACTGAGAAATAGAACGGGCGGATTGGGATGAGACTACACTTTCTACAGAATAGAATCTGATGAAACTAAATTCACGAATAGTTCAAATGAGTCGCGTTTATTTCAAAACGAGTCGCGTTGTTTCAAGGTAACGACTTCACAGATGTTGTTAGTGCAGCCATTGTTGCACGTTTCAAAACCAAAAGTAGATTTGTATCAATCATTTCTAATTTTAGCATGTGCGACATCACTGCATGATGTTTAATTATTTATAGGTTGGGCATGCCGACTCGCCTTAGTAATGTTCTCGTATATGGAAGTAATCAGGCGATAAACGTATGTTCTAATCGGCTTGAGGGACAGACCAACTAGCTAACAAGCCACTCTAGCCCAATCTTTAAATATTTGAAGGCCCGTAAGTCTAGTAATTACCAAGCGATCGGAAAACGGTTTGCATAATTTTAATCAGCGACTTATGGAGACTATATATATTCCAAGTTTGGTAATGATCAGACCAAAAACAAAATTTGGATGAAATTTTCATAAATAAACTAATAAATGAAAATATTAAATGAATAGATTACATGAATAGAAAACGGTTATCTAATATTTACACACTAAGTGTTGTCATCACTAAATCCAGCATTCTGATTGGTCGGCGCCCACGTGGCTAGTTGCAGTTATTTCTCGGTGAATGCGCAACGCCTCATAACACCAAGCTAATAACACCATCGATACGTCATTAGGTTTGGAAATACGAACGCGTAATGTTTTGGGCACATTTGGACTCGCGCAGGATTGACTTAATACATCATCGGGTTTCAATATGAATATAAATTGTTCCTATTAACTTTTGGCAAGAGTGCTATTGGGTATTTTGGGCTGATCTTGTCACGATACACTTTTCGATTTAAATATATTTACTAAAGTGACTTTCTCGCTAAATGTATATAAATATAAGGATTAACTTCTTCTTCTTCTTCTTCCGATTTCAGTCCACCATCAACAGGCTGATGATTATGACTAATTTATTTTGGCAACGACTGGCGATAATTTCTCTTCATGATTGGGGTTTGTGATAAAATAATTGATTTGATTTGAATTTGATTTGAATTTTTTTTTTTTTTTTTTTTTTTTTTTTTTTTTACTGGGTCGAATGGGTTTTCTGGGACGTCCAGCATGGATATAGTTGGTTCATCATCCTGGTCCTGAACTCATCGACTGGAATGATGGTGACTATTTCTGTTGGTATAGCATTCCATTCTCTTATGGTCCGGGGAAAGAAAGAAAATTTATGGTAATCGTAGTTGGATTGTGGAATTAGGTAGCCAGCCGCATTAGTGTGCCTGGATTCTCTTGTTCTTTTAGCATATTCGTCAATTTTTATTGCAGCATGTTGATGGTGAATTTTGTGCATCATGAATAATCGAGCCTGGTGCCTCCTGGACTGTAAAGAGTGCCATCTCAGATTATCTATCATGTCTGATACGCTGGATGTTCTTCTGAATCTGTTGAGAGCATATCTAGCAGCGCGTCGTTGGACTTTCTCCAATGCATCTATATTCTTCTCTGTATATGGATCCCATACAGTCGGTGCATATTCCATTAATGGCCTTACTAAAGACTTGTACGCAGTCGCCTTCAGATGATGAGAACTTATCTGTAGATTTCTCTTCAGAAAATTCAGCGTCCTGTTAGCCTTGGCAGCTGTATTGTCTATATGCTGATTCCATGACATATTTGATGTAATAGTCACTCCAAGATATTTTGTCTTCTGCGCCTTTTTTAGCTCAACTTTACTTTGTAAAGTTTGAGCTATTGCCATGGCTTTGTCGTCCGTCGTCCGTGTGTGCGTGTGCGCGTGTGTGCGTGTGTGCGTGTGTACGTAACGCGTCAACAATAGAGGCTACAGGTCGTACCTTTGATCGGATCATTATGAAATTTGTCATAGCTGTTGACATCAACATTTGTACCGGAATGATTCATTTTGGGGTCATACGGAAAAAAAACATGGCCGCCAGCGGCCATCTTAGATTTCAAAATTCAATCCATTAGCACGGGCTACAGGTCGTACTGTTCGTCTGATCGTCATGAAATTTGTCATGGATGTTAATATTGACATGTAGATGGGAACGAGTAATTTTGGGGTCATTCGGCCAAAAAACATGGCCGCCAGCAGCCATCTTCGATTTTACTCTTTGCATGACTAAATCCTTTAGCACGGGCTACAGGTCGTACCTTTAGTCAGATCGTCATAAAATTTGTCATGGATGTTAACAATGACATGTAGATGGGAACGAGTCATTTTTGGGTTATTCGGGCAAAAAACATGGCCGCCACCAGCCATCTTGGATTTTACTCTTTGTATGACTAAATCCTTTAGCACGGGCTACAGGTCGTACTTTTAGTCTGATAATCATGAAATTTATCATGGCTGTTGAAATTGGAATGTAGATGGGAACGAGTCATTTTGGGGTCATTCGGACAAAAAACATGGCCGCCAGTGGCCATCTTTGTTTTCAAAATTCAATCCATTAGCACGGGCCACAGGTCGCACTGTTCGTCTGATCGTCATGAAATTTGTCATGGATGTTAATATTGACATGTAGATGGGAACGAGTAATTTTGGGGTCATTCGGCCCAAAAACACGGCCGCCAGCAGCCATCTTGGATTTTACTCTTTGCATGACTAAATCCTTTAGCACGGGCTACAGGTCCTAATTTTAGTCTGATCATCATAAAATTTGTCAAGAATGTTAATAATCATATGTAGATGGGAACGAGTCATTTTGGGGTCATTCGGCCAAAAAACATGGCCGTCAGCAGCCATCTTGGATTTTACTCTTTGTATGACTAAATCCTTTAGCACGGGCTACAGGTCGTACCTTTAGTCTGATCATTATAAAATTTGTCATGGCTGTTGATATTGGAATGTAGATGGGAACGAGTCATTTTGGGGTCATTCGGACAAAAAACATGGCCGCCAGCGGACATCTTGGATTTCAAAATTTAATCCATTAGCACGGGCCACAGGTCGTACTGATTGTCTGATCATCATGAAATTTGTCATGGATGATAATATTTACATGTAGATGGGAACGAGTAATTTTGGGGTCATTCGGCCAAAAAACATGGCCACCAGCAGCCATCTTAGATTTTACTCTTTGTATGACTAAATTCTTTATCACGGGCTGCAGGTCGTACCTTTAGTCTGATCATCATAAAATTTGTCATGGATGTTAACAACGACATATAGATGGGAACAAGTTATTTTGGGGTCAATCGGCCAAAAAACATGGTCGCCAGCAGCCATCTTGGATTTTACTCTTTGTATGACTAAATCCTTTAGCACGGGCTACAGGTTGTATCTTTAGTCTGATCATCATAAAATTTTTCATGAATGTTAATAATGACATGTATATGGGAACGAGTCATTTTGGGGTCATTCGGCCAAGAAAGATGGCCGCCAGCAGCCATCTTGGATTTTACTCTTTGTATGACTAAATCCTTTAGCACGGGCTACAGGTCGTACCTTTTGTCTGATCATCATAAAAATTTTCATGGCTGTTGAAATTGGAATGTAAATGGGAACGAGTCATTTTGGGGTCATTCGGACAAAAAACATGGCCGCCAGCGGCCATCTTGGATTTCAAAATTTAATCCATTAGCACGGGCCACAGGTCGTACTATTCGTCTGATCATCATGAAATTTGTCCTGGATGTTAATGTTGATATGTAGATGGGAACGAGTAATTTTGGGGTCATTTGGCGAAAAAACGTGGCCACCAGCAGCCATCTTGGATTTTACTCTTTGTATGACTAAATTCTTTAGCACGGGCTACAGGTCGTACCTTTAGTCTGATCATCATAAAATTTGTCATGGATGTTAACAATGACATGTAGATTGGAACGAGTCATTTTGGGGTCATTCGGCCAATAAACATGGCCGCCAGCAGCCATCTTGGATTTTACTCTTTGTATGACTAAATTCTTTAGCATGGGCTACAGGTCGTACCTTTAGTCTGATCGTCATAAAATTTGTTATTGATATTAACGATGACATGTAGATGGGAACGACTCATTTTGGGGTCATTCGGCCGAAAACATGGCCGCCAGCAGCCATCTTGGATTTTACTTTTCTCTTCATGTCTATAAACTAGTATTAGACATTCAACTTTCCACATTCCTAATCGCTCCATTGACTGTAATATATTAAATTATTCCCTTTCCAAGTTGAGCTACAGTGTCATTGACACTTTCATTAATTGTATCCCATGGAGTGAGTATTCTGAATCGATAATATTCTGCGAATGGGTTATATGCATTGCTTCACATTTAGCTGGATTGAAGCTCATTTTCCATTTATTCTCCCACTCTTCTAGTGATCTGATGTCCTTCTGTAGTTCCTCTGCATCTTCCGGTGTATGTATAGTCTTGTATAATAGAGTGTCATCGGCAAATAGTCTTACATTTGATTTTATTCCTTTATCGAGGTCATTTATGTAGTAGAGGAACAGACTAGGTCCCAACACTGACCCTTGTGGAACTCCTGATGTAACTCTTCCTTCGTATGACTTCTCTCCATTTACTACAACATTCTGTCTTCTATCTTGTAAGAAACTTCCTATCCATTTGTTAGTTTTGCCATCAATTCCATAGGTCTTTAGTTTATATAGTAGATGGTTGTGGCTGACCTTATCAAACGCCTTGCTGAAGTCAAGGAAAATTACATCTGTTTGCAGTCCATTGTTTATATTGTTTGTAATATCTGCAGTGAATTCAATTAGCTGTGTTTCACACGACCTCTTGTCTCTGAATCCATGCTGTTTGTCAGTTAATATTAGTTGTTCTTTTCCATGTTTCATTATGTTGCTACAAATAATATGCTCCATTATTTTACATGTTATGCATGTCAGTGAAATTGGTCGGTAGTTAGCTGGGTCATTCTTCTTTCCTTTCTTATATACTGGCACAACATTTGCTTTCTTCCATATGGATGGTACTTCTCCAGTTCCATATGACTTTCTGAATATTGCTCCGAGAATCATGCATATAGTGGGTGCCAGGGTCTTTAATATTAATGGGCTAATCTCATCTGGTCCAGGTGCTTTATGGATCTTCAACTCTCTCAAAAGTTTTTCTATCCCAGGGTCCGTAATTTCTATGTCTTCCATTGATGAGTAAGATAATAATTCTGTGGCTTCTCCACTCAAGGTGCTGTAAGCGTCCTGTTTGTTGAAGACAGACTCAAATTGTCGGTTTAGTGCATCGGCTTTTTCTTTTGGAGTTTCAAACCTTTCCCCATCAACTTCAAGCATCTCCACTCCAGATTTTTCCGTCTTCATATGCTTCACATAAGTCCAGAATTTCTTCATACATTTGAACGTATCCTTTTCTTCCTTCATCGGTGTTACCATAGAATCAACATAGTCCCAGTATGCTCGCCTCATTTCCTTCTGGATATTTCTTTTTAATTCTTTGAACTGAGCGGCGCTATTATCTTTCTCATGGACTTCTCCTGTGTTCCTCTTCATACTTTTATGTAGCTAATAAATATAATGATATATTGTTGTTGCAACAAATATCGCACAAGGTATAGTTCAAGATTGGCCGTATCTTCAGGCGGCAACCGTGGGTCAGTTTAATATTTTAAGTGGGAGATTGATATTTTAAATGGAGGTTGTCGGCAGACCCACGGTAGATTGATATTTTAAATAGAGGTTGACGGTAGACCCACGGGAGATTAATATTTTAAATGGAGGTTGTCGGTAGACCCACGGGAGATTGATATTTTAAATGGAGGTTGTCGGTAGACCCACGGGAGATTGATATTTTAAATGGAGGTTGTCGGTAGACCCACGGGAGATTGATATTTTAAATGGAGGTTGTTGGTAGACCCACGGGAGATTGATATTTATCGCTTTATTTTAGTTTCACAGTTTGATAAGTTTGTTATGTCTTCAAGTCATCTGAACGCGCGAAAACATTTGCTGTATCAAACCAATCAGCCGTTAGAGTGTTTATAATCGTGTCGCTCGGAAGATCTTTCCCATTGTCGTTTAGATGAAGAAAATGCACTATAGCCTCAAATCGATCATGTGTTATTACCTCGGATAGTTTTGGCAATCTAAGCCTTGGATTTGTGGTCCAGTAGTCCCTTATTGATGGAAGTAGTACAACTCCTTGACTGATCAGAAGACCCATGAATGTCCTGATATCGTGTGATTAGTTCAAGTGGGGTGAGAGAGCAGTCACATGGTATGGGTGAATCAGGAAAATATCACATATTTATCTCACATGGACTGCTTTGCTAAAATGTGTGGGGTGGGAGAAAACAATATTTGTCTGATTCATAAGACTGAAGTCTGCACCGTATATGTTTGATTATCTACTGTTACTATGATATAAAAATACATTTCAACACACACCGTTTTCTGCTACAGGTTACCGATGGCTCAGTCATTTGATAACAATATAAGTATTGTCCGTTTCCATGGTCGTCGCTTCTCAGTCATATGATAACAATATAAGTGTGTCCTCTGAACCACTGGAATACAGGTTGGTTCGATAAACAATATGTTCAATCACAGATGCTTCATTATCTAAAGAATGCCCTAGTCCATTTACATTCTCATCAAAGCGAGGAATTAGGTAGCGAATTATAATTTTACTCCATGTTGTATCTGGCAAAGGTGTTCAGAAGGACGGAAGCACCTTGATTACTTCCAGTTTCATTCTTATTTGTTTTGATGTACAATGGCAATTTTATGCTCTAACTCCTATTTTGGGAACCTGCCCTGGCATGTGGGGAGTGATTAACACAAACACCCGATTGATGGTCCGACGAGTTTATTTCGCCTCTGGTTGTTAATAGTCCAGCCTTGATAAGCATGGAATTTTCGATTTACATAATAATTAGTACAATTTGGAATTTAGAGGTTCTGAATGAATAAAACCTTGTCGATACATTGATGGTACCCATTTGTGGGTGTAAACCGCCACTATGGCTGAAATTTCTACACGGTCTATAAAATTTCAGCCATACACCCACAGAACCAATTAGTCCACATCGAGCTCCCGTCCGAGTTAACCCAGCTTCCCTCCTGGTCGCCATCACTCCCATCTATCCAGTAATATTTGCTTGTAACAGCGAATGTAGCGCGACTTTTAACTGAATGAGGTCATATCATGGCCAACACACAATCCTGTCTGAGTTAACCCAGCTTCCCTCCTGGTCGCCATCACTCCCATCTATCCAGTAATATTTGCTTGTAACAGCGAATGTAGCGCGACTTTTAACTGAATGAGGTCATATCATGGCCAACACACAAGGTTTCACTGTTTATGTATTTACTGAGAAATAGAACGGGTGGATTGGGATGAGACTACACTTTCTACAGAATAGAATCTGATAAAACTAAATTCACGAATAGTTCAAATGAGCCGCTTGCCAACTAAACGTACAAACTATTAAATACATCGGCTAGATATGATCAGACTTTTGTAAGATCATTGCAAGTCCCTAATAAATCTAATGATATATTGATATCGCATCAAATATCGCACAAGGTATAGTTCAAGATAGGCCGTATCTTCATGCGGAAACCGTGGGTCAGTTTGATATTTTAAATGGGAGATTGATATTTTAAATGGAGGTTGTCGGTAGACCCACGGTAGATTGATATTTTAAATGGAGGTTGCCGGTAGACCCACGTGAGATTGATATTTTAAATGGAGGTTGTCGGTAGACCCACGGGAGATTGATATTTTAAATGGAGGCTGTCGGTAGACCCACGGGAGATTGATATTTTAAATGGAGGTTGTCGGTAGACCCACGGGAGATTGATATTTTAAATGGAGGTTGTCAGTAGACCCACGGGAGATTGATATTTTAAATGGAGGTTGTCGGTAGACCAACGGGAGATTGATATTTTAAATGGAGGTTGTCGGTAGACCCACGGGAGATTGATATTTTAAATGGAGGCTGTCGGTAGACCCACGGGAGATTGATATTTTAAATGGAGGTTGTCGGTAGACCCACGGGAGATTGATATTTTAAATGGAGGTTGTCAGTAGACCCACGGGAGATTGATATTTTAAATGGAGGTTGTCGGTAGACCCACGGGATATTGATATTTATTGCTTTATTTTAGTTTCACAGTTTGATAAGTTTGTTATGTCTTCAAGTCATCTGAACACGCGAAGACATTTGCTGTATCAAACCAATTAGGCGTTAGAGTGTTTATAATCGTGTCGCTCGGAAGATCTTTCCCATTGTCGTTTAGATGAAGAAAATGCACTATAGCCTCAAATCGATCATGTGTTATTACCTCGGATAGTTTTGGCAATCTAAGCCTTGGATTTGTGGTCCAGTAGTCCCTTATTGATGGAAGTAGTACAACTCCTTGACTGATCAGAAGACCCATGAATGTCCTGATATCATGTGATTTAGTTCAAGTGGGGTGAGAGCAGTCATATGGTATGGGTGAATCAGGAAAATATCACATATTTATCTCACATGGACTGCTTTGCTAAAATATGTGGGGTGGGAGAAAACAATATTTGTCTGATTCATAAGACTGAAGTCTGCACCATATATGTTTGATTATCTCCAATACTTCAGACTGAAGTCTGCACTGCATATGTTTGATTATCTACTGTTACTATGATATAAAAATACATTTCAACACACACCGTTTTCTGCTACAGGTTATCGATGGTCAGTCATATGATTACAATATAAGTATTGTCCGTTTCCGTGGTCGTCGCTTCTCAGTCATATGATAACAATATAAGTGTGTCCTCTGAACCACTGGAATACAGGTTGGTTCGATAAACAATATGTTCAATCACAGATGCTTCATTATCTAAAGAATGCACTGGTCCACTTACATTCTCATCAAAGCTAGGAATTAGGTAGCGAATAATAATTTTACTCCATGTTATATCTGGTAAAGGTGTTCAGAAGCACCTTGATTACTTCCAGTTTCATTCTTATTTGTTTTGATGTACAATGGCAATTTTATGCTCTAACTCCTATTTTGGGAACCTACCCTGGCATGTGGGGAGTGATTGACACAAACACCTGATTGATGGTCCGACGAGTTTATTTCGCCTCTGGTTGTTAATAGTCCAGCCTTGATAAGCATGGAATTTTCGATTACATAATAATTAGTACAATTTGGAATTTAGAGGTTCTGATAGGTTCTGAATGATTAAAACCTTGTCGATATATTTATGTTACCCATTTGTGAGTGTAAATCGCCTCTATGACTGAATTTATACACGGTCTATAAAATTTCATCGATACACCCACGGGAACCAATTAGTCCACAACGAGCTCCCGTCCGTGTTCACCCAAGTTCCCTCCTGGTCGGCATCACTCCCGTCTATCCAGTAATATTTGCCTGTAATAGAGAATGTAGCACAATGTTAACTGAATGAGGTCATATCATGGCCAACACACAATCCTGTCTGAGTTAACTCCGCTTCCCTCCTGGACGCCGTCACTCCCGTCTATCGAGTAATATTTGCTTGTAACGGTGAATGTAGCGTGACTTTAACTGAATGAGGTCATATCATGGCCAACACACAAGGTTTCACTGTTTATGTATTTAATGAGATCATATCATGGCCAATACACAAGGTTTCACTGTTTATGTATTTAATGAGGTCATATCATGGCCAACACACAAGGTTTCACTGTTTATGTATTTAATGAGGTCATATCATGGCCAACACACAAGGTTTCACTGTTTATGTATTTAATGAGATCATATCATGGCCAATACACAAGGTTTCACTGTTTATGTATTTAATGAGGTCATATCATGGCCAACACACAAGGTTTCACTGTTTATGTATTGAATGAGGTCATATCATGGCCAACACACAAGGTTTCACTGTTTATGTATTTAATGAGATCATATCATGGCCAATACACAAGGTTTCACTGTTTATGTATTTAATGAGATCATATCATGGCCAATACACAAGGTTTCACTGTTTATGTATTTAATGAGGTCATATCATGGCCAATACACAAGGTTTCACTGTTTATGTATTTAATGAGGTCATATCATGGCCAACACACAAGGTTTCACTGTTTATGTATTGAATGAGGTCATATCATGGCCAACACACAAGGTTTCACTGTTTATGTATTTAATGAGATCATATCATGGCCAATACACAAGGTTTCACTGTTTATGTATTTAATGAGGTGATATCATGGCCAACACACAAGGTTTCACTGTTTATGTATTTAATGAGATCATATCATGGCCAATACACAAGGTTTCACTGTTTATGTATTTACTTATAAATAGCATGGGCGGATTGGGATGAGACTACACTTTCTGCAGTATGGAATCTGATGAAACTAAATTCGCAAATAGTTCAAATGAGTCGCGTTTATTTCAAAACGAGTCGCTAACAGCTTCACAGAGGTTGTTAGTGCAGCCATTGTTACAACACGTTTCAAAACCAAAAGTAGATTTGTATCAATCATTTCTAATTTTAGCATGCGCGACATCACTGCATGATGTTTTTTAGTTATTAATAGGTTGCGCATGCCGACTCGCCTTAGTAATGATCTCGTATATGGAAGTAATCAGGCGATAAACGTATGTTCTAATCGGCTTGAGAGACAGCCCAACTAGCCAACAAGCCACTCTAGCCCAATCTTTAAATATTTGAAGGCCCGTAAGTCTAGTAATTACCAAGCGATCGGAAAAGGGTTTGCATAATTTTAATCAGCGACTTATGGAGACTATATATATTCCAAGTTTGGTAGTGATCAGACCAAAAACAAAATTTGGATGAAATTTTCATAAATAAACTAACAAATGAAAATATTAAATATTGTTGATGTTACCCATTTGTGTGTGTAAACCGCCACTATGGCTGAAATTTATACATGGTCTTTAAAATTTCAGCCATACACCCACAGAACCAATTAGTCCACATCGAGCTCCCGTCCGTGTTCACCCAAGTTCCCTCCTGGTCGGCATCACTCCCGTCTATCCAGTAATATTTGCCTGTAATAGAGAATGTAGCGTGATGTTAACTGAACGAGGTCATATCATGGCGAACACACAATCCTGTCTGAGTTAACCCAGCTTCCCTCCTGGTCGCCATCAATCCCGTCTATCCAGTAATATTTGCTTGTAACAGTGAATGTTGTGTGACGTTAAGTGAATGAGGTCTTATCATGGCCAACACACAAGGTTTCACTGGAGCCGAATATTTATTAAGGGTTTTGATTAAATGTTGCACAATGATGAATAATTTTGTTGGATATAGTAATAAATTATGTCCCCAGCCCACATGTTATGCTGCATGTGTTTTCTTTCCAAGCAAGTCATGGGGCACCATATGTGGATGTAATAACCGCATACATGTATGTATGTATACTATACTTTTATTGCAATGGGGTCGTCAATGGAACAGTACCCCACATGTTACGCTGCATGTGTTTTCTTTCCAAGGAATCCATGGGGCACCATATGTGGATATAATAAGCGCATACATGTATGTATGTATACTATACTTTTATTGCAATGGGGTCGTCAATGGAACAGTACCCCACATGTTACGCTGCATACATTTTCTTTCCAAGGAATCCATGGGGCACCATCTGTGGATATAATAAGCGCATACATGTATGTATGTATACTATACTTTTATTGCAATGGGGTCGTCAATGGAACAGTTGCGCGTCTGGTAAAGAACGCCCAATTCGCACCTTACGCTGCATGGCACCTCCTACCAAGCGAGCCAATGGGCACCATCTGTAGATGTAATCACTGTATACACATATTCAAAATGAGGGTAAGCAACTACCAGGGGAGCTACAGGGAATGAACCTATACCTGGACTTACATCCTGTTGGCTGTCAGCTGTAAACGAACGTATTCGCGACCAGTTGGAAGGAAGCCACGTTGCACAAATCCGGCACGGAAGTTGCTGAGTACAGCCAGCACAAAACACACACGGGACATGTTCATTGAACTCTGCCTTCTGCTTGTTACAAACTATAAATGAACGCATGTTGATTCAAAGAAGCAAACGTTTCTTCAAAAAATGACAAAGTCAAAATTATTCAATTGTTGAGAGCACTTATCTATACAAATAGATAGGGAAAAAGAATATCTCACCTGGCATTCACGTCTTTTATAACCAAGATGGATCACGTGTTCCAGGTAATACTAAAGATAGACTTACTACATCATTATAGGAATTCCCCTAGGATATTCATACCTTAGGATTTGCGTACCATTTTGAAAAAACCTACCGTAGAATTTTCGTACCGTTTTCAAGAAAACGGACCAGAGAGTAACTGGGTTTTTTTTAACCCTTCTACTGCGAGAAATAAGAATAGGGATATACCATATAGTTTAGTGGGCAAGATAACTTTGAAGGAGATACATATATTCTCAAAATAAGTGTCTATATTAATGTGGTCCTCAGCCGTTTTAATGCTCAGACATACAGAGAATCAACAACATATTAGCACCACTGTCATAATTAATTGTCTGACTCACTATCAAAGGAAGACACACCTGAGCATTGTTAGGAAGCAATTCAGAATGTCAATCTACTTGAGAGATGCATGCCCAGTGTGCGCAACAGAGATTGAATATTTCAAAGCAACACTTCAAATTCAAACTACTGTCAATTAATACAGAAGACAAGCTGGTAGGAGGAGTCAACTTCACCAGATTGCTACGCAGTAATGTAATATCTTCAGTGATTGGAAGGTTATGTGAAATTAGTAATTATTTCACCTGTATGTGGTACCAAAAGAGGCAATACAAATTATATAACATGTTTATTTCACCTGTACGTGGTACCAAAAGAGGCAATACAAATTATATAACATGTTTATTTCACCTGTACGTGGTACCAAAAGAGGCAATACAAATTATATAACATGTTTATTTCACCTGTACGTGGTACCAAAAGAGGCAATACAAATTATATAACATGTTTATTTCACCTGTACGTGGTACCAAAAGAGGCAATACAAATTATATAACATGTTTAACATTTCCAATTTATATTACATCCACTGTTAGGTCTTGTATTTATATTTGTTTAGCTTATATATTCAATTAAATAGGTTTATGTAAACAAAAATCATGATTTTTCGCCGGTTTGTCCAGACAAATTATTTGTTGAAAATCTCTTGCAATTTTTGCCAGAATTTATGCAAAGGCTCACCTGGACATTGCCTTAATTTCTTGTAATATCCTTACACCGTCCGCAACTCATTTGATTAAATATTGCTGACATGCATTGTGTTCTCTCTATGTTATTAATTTAATTGTTGTAGAACGACGTTGTGTCTATAGGGTACATGTGATCATGACTCGTAAACTTACCCGGACACGCTGCTTCCTGTCATATGTCTATTTCTTTGTCTCGGCCAAT
This sequence comes from Siphonodentalium dalli, assembly GCA_032622095.1. Lineage (NCBI taxonomy): Eukaryota > Metazoa > Mollusca > Scaphopoda > Gadilida > Siphonodentaliidae > Siphonodentalium > Siphonodentalium dalli. The sequence goes on along the minus strand of CP136063.1, from coordinate 47,276,768 downwards.
ACACGTGTTGTTGTCGATAGTGCGGCCGGAGTCTTTTCTTCTAATTCAACAGTTGTTGCTTCTTGTGTGTACCTATAATTAAGGTTCAGGTGGTGGGGACAAATTTTGTTGTTTGTGGATTTGTATTGGAACAATTCCTTTAACAGATAAGTGTCCCCAGCCCGCATGTTACACTGCATGTCTCCTCTTCCCAATCCAGCCAAGGGGCACCAAATGTGGATGTAATAACCGCATACATGTATGTATGCATACTAAACTTAAATTTCAATGGGGTCATCAATGGAACAGTTGCGCGTCCAGTAAAAAATGCCCAATCCGCACCTTACGCTGCATGGCCCCTCCTTCCAAGCGAGCCATGGAACACCAATTGTGGATTATTATCTACCAAATAGTTTATCTGACGTCTTATCTGTACATGGTCTTATATCATAGAATTATATGTCATTTAGTTTATCCAACGTCTATCTGTGCTGAATTGTGTTAGCCTATTTTACAGTATCTTTTAATTTTGTTTTATTTACGTTCACATTTGAATAATTCTATGTTATTATCCAACTCCTGGTCTCCGTTCGCCATTCAGAATGATGTTGGATAATTATCAAGACGACCCAATAAATATGTTCTTTAAGGGAAATAAGTCGTCCCGTTTCGGTTGATGAAATATATACTTATGAGGAAGCATTGTAATGCCCAGAATACAGAGACTTAATAACATATTAGCATTACTGCCCTAAATATATGTCTGACACTATCAAAGGAAGACAGACCTGTGCATTGTTAGAAAGAAATTCGGAACATCAGTCTACTTGAGAGATGCATGACCAGTGTGTGCAACAGAAATTGAATATTTCAAACCAACACACCCAGTTTGCCATACTGTCAATCAATACATAAGACAAGCTGGTAGGAGTAGTCATCTTCAACAAATTGCTACATCTTATTATATAATCTTGCCCCAGAAAGTTGCGGATGCAGAACGGCCTTTGACCAAAATTTAAAAATAACATCAACATATGAGACAATGTCACAACGCAAGTGCATGGTCAAATAGAGGTTCAAGATGGGGAAGTTATAGTTTTTCATGCAAAGTCAATAGGGCACCGATCTCTGAATAATATTTTATGAACTTTATGCATGTATATAACAATGCCGACAAAAGGCTAATTAAAGTCCGAATAATCAAGACCTGGTATTCTTCAGGATGAACCAGAGATTGTGTTTATTTTATAATTATTGTTGGTTTATTTAAGATATGGTATGGTGGTATGACTAACCAGCCTGTTTATTTAATATATGGTATGGTGGTATGACTAACCAGCCTGTTTATTTAATATATGGTTTGGTGGTATGACTAACCAGCCTGTTTATTTAATATATGGTTTGGTGGTATGACTAACCAGCCTGTTTATTTAATATATGGTTTGGTGGTATGACTAACCAGCCTGTTTATTTAATATATGGTTTGGTGGTATGACTAACCAGCCTGTTTATTTAATATATGGTTTGGTGGTATGACTAACCAGCCTGTTTATTTAATATATGGTATGGTGGTATGACTAACCAGCCTGTTTATTTAATATATGGTATGGTGGTATGACTAACCAGCCTGTTTATTTAATATATGGTATGGTGGTATGACTAACCAGCCTGTTTATTTAAGATATGGTTCGGTGGTATGACTAACCATCCTGTTTATTTAAGATATGGTTTGGTGGTATGACTAACCAGCCTGTATGAAAATTTTAAAACAACTGGAACATTTCTGGGTTTTTATTTTCATGGCATTTGTTCGTAGTATATGAATGCTCTTTATTGTTACATGCAATAGAAAACAGTTTCGGTAGACACCGGATCTGACATGATAAATGAAGAAAATTACTAAATTTGTATCTTCACAAAAGAACAAAAGTTATATGCATGTTTGGTTCCGTACAAACGGAGAAAACACTAAACTGAGACACCTGCAGCTCTGTTCATCGATTTGCATACAGTATTGCCCTAAGTAATCGAACTCTTAACCAAAGCAGAATTATGGGTAACTTTTCAGGATTTAGTAGGAAATATGGCTTGTTGCCATTCATCGGAAAGCTTTCCAACTAAATCCTGAAAAGTTACCCATAATTCTGCTGTGGTTAATAGGTCGATTACTTAGGGCATTACTGTATACTACTCCCACCACCCCCAGAATGTGATTTAATATATAAAGAAGAAAGTAACCTGATGTGTACTATTTTAATTCATGCTCCTTTCCGCCGGGAGTTCTCGATGGGGTGTTTCTTGTAAAACATACAATACAGAATAACAACGTCAGGATAGGAGTAGGAAACATTATGCTATAATATGTTACATATACACGCTCTAGTTTAATAATAAATATTAATATAAAATAAGATTTTAATGGCAAACTAAATAACATGTGTTTTCGTTTTGTTGACCAAAAAACGCCAGGTAGATAGGTACATGTGTACGTACACATATTCGGCTTCATGCCATCATCTCAGGATGATTTTGCGATTTAGCCTTTCTGTCATAGTTAAATTAATTCTTTCCTGTCAAACATTCATTGCATTTGGAAGTTAAACTTTAATTGCAATGGGGATCGTCAATTGAACAGTTTCGCGTCCGGTAAAGAACGCCCAATCCGCACATTACACTGCATGGTCCCTCCTTCCAAGCGAGCCATGGAACACCAACTGTGGATAGTTTATCCGTCATCTTATCTGTCCATGTTCCTATAATACATAGAATTATCTGTCATATAGTTTATCCCACGTCTTATCTGTTCATGTTCCTATAATACATAGAATTATCTGTCGTATAGTTTATCCCACGTCTTATCTGTTCATGTTCCTATAATACATAGAATTATCTGTCATATAGTTTATCCCACGTCTTATCTGTTCATGTTCCTATAATACATAGAATTATCTGTCATATAGTTTATCCCACGTCTTATCTGTTCATGTTCCTATAATACATAGAATTATCTGTCATATAGTTTATCCCACGTCTTATCTGTTCATGTTCCTATAATACATAGAATTATCTGTCATATAGTTTATCCCACGTCTTATCTGTTCATGTTCCTATAATACATAGAATTATCTGTCATATAGTTTATCCCACGTCTTATCTGTTCATGTTCCTATAATACATAGAATTATCTGTCATATAGTTTATCCCACGTCTTATCTGTTCATGTTCCTATAATACATAGAATTATCTGTCATATAGTTTATCCCACGTCTTATCTGTTCATGTTCCTATAATACATAGAATTATCTGTCATATAGTTTATCCCACGTCTTATCTGTTCATGTTCCTATAATACATAGAATTATCTGTCATATAGTTTATCCCACGTCTTATCTGTTCATGTTCCTATAATACATAGAATTATCTGTCATATAGTTTATCCCACGTCTTATCTGTTCATGTTCCTATAATACATAGAATTATCTGTCGTATAGTTTATCCCACTTCTTAATTGTCCATGTTCCTATAATACATAGAATTATTTATAATATAGTTTATCCCACTTCTTATTTGTCCATGCTCCTGTATCACATATAATTATCTTATCATATAGTTTATCCGATGTCTTATCTGTTCAAGGTCCTGTATCACATAGAATTATCTATGTCAAGAACCGTTTCTGAATATGGTTCAACTCTAGTGAAGAAACTAATAATTTGAATTATACAGGTAATTTTTAAAAGGGTAAATACTGCAAATAGTGGCCATTAAGATATTGCTGTGACCGTCAATATAACATATTCATTCTTTAATTTTATACCACTTATGGGACAATTTGTTTAGGTGCGCTCAATCATTTCCTCGTTTGGACCCTGACACTCGGAGCCGCCGTTTTTCGTTGGTGTGTTGGTAGGGTTTCGTGTGCGCATTGTGATCCCCTCACCACATTCCACACTGCATTTATTCTCTGTCCAGCTGGACCATCCACCATTGACTGTAAGATTAAAACACAAGACGTCATAGCATTAGTTCTGTATGATCTCTCTAGATGGTGCCGCCATTTTTCGTTGGTGGGTTGGTATAGTTTCGTTTCCACATTGTGATCCCCTCAGCACATTCCACACTGCATTTTTTCTCTACCCAACTGGACCATCCACCATTGACTGTAAGATTAAAACACAATATGTCATAGCATTAGTTCTGTTTGATCTCTCTAGATGGTGCAGCCGTTTCTGTTAGTGGGTTGGTACAGTTACGTGTTCTTATTGTAATCTCATCACCACATTCCACACTGCATTTATTCTCTACCCAACTGGACCATCCACCATTGACTGTAAGATTAAAACAATATGTCATAGCATTAGTTCTGTATGATCTCTCTAGATGGTGCCGCCGTTTTTTGTTGGTGGGTTGGTAGTTTCATTTCCGCATTGTGATCCCCTCCGCACATTCCACACTTCACATTGCTTTTATAACGAAATGACAGTCACATGGATCTACTTGACATTGTTTTAATAACGAAAGGACTGTCACATCAACTTACTTCACATTGTTTTTATAACGAAAGGCTGTCACATCAACTTACTTCACATTGTTTTTATAACGAAATGACAGTCACATGGATTTACTTGACATTGTTGTAATAACGAAAGGACTGTCATATGGCAGGCCTCAGCCTAGGAGTTCAGAACAGGGAGACTTGAAGTCTCCCTCCAGGAAATTTAGGGAGACTTCAGGAAATTTAGGGCGACTTCAGGGAGAAGTGGGGAGACTACCAAAAATTGACAATTTTCAAATATCGCTTTATTTTATAACATCAATAACAATTTTAAAAAGATAAAATAAGAAATAAAACAATTTTTTTTTGACTTTATCTGAAATTAGCCTAATTCATTGTTATTATGCATTTAAAATTTTTGGAAATGTTTTGTGTAGCTATCATTTAAGCAAGACAATTATCAAGTTACATTAGTAGTTAATTTTTTAACTAAATGGAAGTAGTATTATTTCCTAGACTGCAGCTTGGAAGATACGTTTGTACAGTCTGAATCATGATGCATGTAACTTTGTAAGTTTAATTCGGTCACAGCTGTAATGTGGGTGTCGGCTAAAATAAACAATAAGGACTAACTAACAAAGGAGTTGCAAAAGCTTTTAGTTTTATTGCTAAAGCTTTTATTAATTAATGGCCTCCCTTAATTAATGCCATCATCACTGGTATAATCCGATTGATGGTGCAGCCGTTTCTGTTAGTGGGTTGGTACAGTTACGTGTTCTTATTGTAATCTCATCACCACATTCCACACTGCATTTATTCTCTACCCAACTGGACCATCCACCATTGACTGTAAGATTAAAACACAATATGTCATAGCATTAGTTCTGTATGATCTCTCTAGATGGTGCCGCCGTTTTTTGTTGGTGGGTTGGTAGTTTCATTTCCGCATTGTGATCCCCTCTGCACATTCCACACTTCACATTGCTTTTATAACGAAATGACAGTCACATGGATCTACTTGACATTGTTTTAATAACGAAAGGACTGTCACATCAACTTACTTCACATTGTTTTTATAACGAAAGGCTGTCACATCAACTTACTTCACATTGTTTTTATAACGAAATGACAGTCACATGGATTTACTTGACATTGTTGTAATAACGAAAGGACTGTCATATGGCAGGCCTCAGCCTAGGAGTTCAGAACAGGGAGACTTGAAGTCTCCCTCCAGGAAATTTAGGGAGACTTCAGGAGATTTAGGGCGACTTCAGGGAGAAGTGGGGAGACTACCAAAAATTGACAATTTTCAAATATCGCTTTATTTTATAACATCAATAACAATTTTAAAAAGATAAAATAAGAAATAAAACAATTTTTTTTTGACTTTATCTGAAATTAGCCTAATTCATTGTTATTATGCATTTAAAATTTTTGGAAATGTTTTGTGTAGCTATCATTTAAGCAAGACAATTATCAAGTTACATTAGTAGTTAATTTTTTAACTAAATGGAAGTAGTATTATTTCCTAGACTGCAGCTTGGAAGATACGTTTGTACAGTCTGAATCATGATGCATGTAACTTTGTAAGTTTAATTCGGTCACAGCTGTAATGTGGCTGTCGGCTAAAATAAACAATAAGGACTAACTAACAAAGGAGTTGCAAAAGCTTTTAGTTTTATTGCTAAAGCTTTTATTAATTAATGGCCTCCCTTAATTAATGCCATCATCACTGGTATAATCCGATTAAAGCAATAAACTTGTCATTTATTTACGGAAGCTTCAAAAGGTGTGACCCGGTCTCTTCAAAAAGTGTGACGCGTTACCGAAACGAACTTCCGAAGCGCCTGGTACATACTCCGATAATGTTGTAATTGTTTTATATCTGAAAAGAGGACGGCGGTCTTTTAAGTTAATTAAAACATTTATATGTGACACTCACGATGGTCAGTAACAACACAGATGCGAACATCTCAGCGTGTCAAAACATTCGTGATTAACATTCATTACCGCAAAGGGAATAAAGGTGACTGAATAACAACACAAAACAATAGGTCATATTTTATTTTTTATTTTAAACACTTTGGTCTTTGTCTCTGCATCGTCTGTTTCTTTTTGGGATGGCCGCCACAATTCAGCTATTTACGGACATGTCTGGAAAAAAAATGAAGGAAAAAAAAAAAAGATCCCTAAAATTGAAGGCGACTTCGACTTCACCTTAGAGTGACGATAGGGCGAAATCAGTGACAGTAAGGCGACAATCTCGCCCGAGTCGCCTTGTGAGCCGAGGCCTGTCACATGGACTGTCTGAAGTTGAACCTATCAGGTTTGACCATTCGCGTACTGTATACTTCATAAAAAATGTTCTAGGATCTTGCAAGCAAGAAGTGAATAACCATTAGTTCATTCAGTGTCCAGGATGTTTATTAGGAGTTACATATTTTGAGTAAAATAAAATATTATTTCACTTGATTCAGGTATTAGTCCTTTGAAAGATCTGTTTCAAACTAAGCCACATAATGGTATTTTGACGAGCCTGTTAGGAATTTTGTTTCCTCATCGAGATTTGAAACAAAAACATACAGAACAAAAGTTGGGGCCACCGCTCAGTGCATACCCCATATGACATATTGCCTGATGTTGTATAAAACAGAACTAAAATATCATATTAAAACAATTTTATCCAGCGAATCCCCCATAGATATTATAACAATAACAAAGATTGCTTTTGATTGAATAATGCAACTTTGATTTGCAAATACCAGTACTAATAGAAACAAGTAATCATAACATAATCAGAAATACATGTATAAAACTGTACAATTCATCATCACCATTCCGAAGCGACAAATATTGGGCGAAATCCGCCATTGGTGGGTACCACACCCGGACATCGTCTACCCGATGATTGTATAAAAATGACCCCAAACACTGTATAAACAAATGTCCGACAACCAGCACTCATCTCTCCATGTCGACTAAACTCCAGCACACAAAATCACATATATCTCACAAGATAATATGAAGATATCAAACGTATACCTACGTTAATTAAACAAAAAATATTGAGAAATTATCTTGTTTACTTTACTTTTACAAATCTCAATTTCGACTGACGCTAACTGACCTACATTCTGTGTACTGACCTACATACTGCGATGTGTTTTTCGTTTTTCCTTCAACCTCCCTCCTATTTTCCTCAGCCTTCAACCACATTGCTTTTGTAAACAAATGGTGGGACTCGCCAGATAAAATCTAACATGCTCTTATATCATCGCAAGTTAGCACATTTATTAATAAGGGTGTCTACTCTGGTCAAAACTGACAGGAAGAACCCTGATTCATGCTTTCCAAAAAAAGACTTAAAATATTTTATGCCGTGAGTCTTGGGTATCTTGTATTATCAATGCTTATAATATGTAAAGTCAGGTGGTTCCTGGTACATCCATTGTGAGAATATTTAAAGTAACGTGGTTTCTTTTAATCCAATGCTGTAAATTATTAAATGTTCTGATAAATCCTGGGTATAGTTCCCTATACAATCCAGCGATTCTTTATGTGAATTCCAATTCTTTGAAGTTCCATATATCTAATCCAGTGATACGTTATATCTAGTTACACAGTAGACCCTAATTAATCGACTTCTTAACGACAGCAGAATTATGGGTAACTTTCCAGGATTTAGTCATAAATATGGCTTGTTGCCATTCATCTGAAAGCTTTCGGGGAGAGCTTTCCGATGAATGGCAACAAGCCTTATTTCTGACTAAATCTTGAAAAGTTACCCATAATTCTGCTGTCGTTAAGAAGTCGATTAATTAGGGCATTACTGTATGTGTATATTCCGTATAATCACTCTGAATTCCATATGTCGGACTATCTCAGAGTTTTTTGAGAGAATTGATATTTTAATCTTCTGCCTCTGTGTTTCCGTAGAATAGTACTTAGCATCACATCACTTATGGAACGTCTGTGGAAAGCTTGTTTTTCAGTTCATCACTGCATGCGCTTCATAATATTTAAATCATGGTTTCAAATCTCAGCTCATGCCGTTATAACTTGTGTGCTCATCCAGTCCTCCTTGAGGTACAATAACTGAATATATCGCCAAGTGCTTAATTTTCCAGACCCCTGTAATATTATCTGGTCATACAGAATCCTGAAACAAAAATGATAAACAGAAAGATAATAACAATCGAGGATGCTCTTTATTGTAATACACCTCGATTCGACACAATATACAACAATCTTAACAATGCAAAAAAATCAACATCTAACTGAAACCTTGATAAACATAAAATGTATACTGAAAATAATATCCAAATTAGTGCATTTGTTTACAAAATACTCTAATAAAGTTGCACAATATTCGATTGACCCTTTACCCAACAGAACGGCCCTGTGCCAATGCAATCTCTTATATATGCCAGTCGACCATAGGTCGCCTCGCATATATAAGAGAATGCATTGGCTTAATACATTAAAAATTATAAAATTGTTAAAGAATGTAAGAAAAAATGGTAAAAAGTGTTAAAAAAAGATTTTTTTTAGGCCAATGCATTCTCTTATATATGCGAGGCGACCTATGGTCGACTCGCATATATAAGAGAATGCATTGGCACAGGGCATAACTGTAACTATCACAATGTGGTCAAGGAGCCGGTTCCAATGATATCCATATTTGTATGGTTCTATTGAGACAGACCGAAGATATTTTAGGCTGTTGAAGCTTTATTTGGCCGGTTTTGGCCGGTTTGTTGGGTAAAGGGTTAAACATAATGTTGAAATGCGGCAACAATGTTGAATATTTGGCAATGCCTGTATTCAACCCTGACAACGACAATTATGCGACTATGATCTGAAATGTCCTTTGTTAGACTGATTGGGTGCTATTTTTATAGTGTTGTATTAACACATTTGGCGGTGTTATATTAACACATTTGTTGGTGTTGTATTAACACATTTGGTGGTGTTGTATTAACACATTTGGTGGTGTTGTATTAACACATTTGGTGGTGTTATATTAAAACATTTGGCGGTGTTGTATTAATTTTATAGTGTTAACATTTGGCGGTGTTATATTAACACATTTGGTGGTGTTGTATTAACACATTTGGTGGTGATCAAATTTTCAAATAAAAGGAAAATGGTCTGAAAATAACTTTGTATCGTATCTATTATCTTACATCTATTATTCGCATCTCAATATACAGCAAGATGCTTGATCTGACTAGAAAAACAAGGTTTGATATATGTTCGTAATCACTTTTAATACTCTGTAAACAAAACAGCAAAAACAAAAACACAAAAGCGACAGTCCTTCATTGTAACACACATTTAATATAACAAACAGATTCTTGTGTTTTATATAAGTAGATAGAGCAGGGTAGAGGGGTGATGTTTGATCGAAGATGCCAATAACTGGACACAAGACACCCATATAAAGGCATATTATTAATATTACAATTTAGAGTCAAGAATGATAAGTACAGATATGTTTGTCTGGTACAACTTCAAGTGGATTTGCAGTTTTTCACTACCCCCTCCCCTTTTTTGCTGGTGCAACAGTAGACATAGTACATGATGGTCCGCATGCTGAGTGTTCGATGTCGTTCCCGTGGCACCAGCTTCCTCCAAACTGGTTGCGGATTGATACAACTTCTTGTTCGGACTTTCACTCCATGATAATCAGTAACTTGTATGCACGATTCTGTCCAAGGCGTCCATTCTCCGTTGACTATACAATAGAATAGTGTACTAATGGTTCCAATTTTTATTCGGGTAGCGAACCACATGGCATTTAGGATCTTACCTATTGTATCATACATTATAGGCTCTATAATAATTCCATAGATGTATTTCTCACAATAATCTATGTGCATCTTAAGTCATTGTAACGATGGCCATTCTATGTGCGTCTTAAGTCATTGTGACGATGGCCATTCTATGGTGAATTTGTCATTCAAAGATGCAAATAATTCAGCAGTATCTGCTTTTTTACAACACAGAACAATTGTATGTTTGAAGCGAAAAGGTCCATGAATTCTAAACCGATAAGCTGAAACATAGATAGATAATTTTTTAAGGGCAAAAAGATGGAAAATTTGCAGACAATTGAGCACAAGCATATGTACAAAAGAGTAACACAGAGTGTGACATTCATATAGTATAAATATAAAAAGTATAGATATATAAATATAACAAGAATGCAGCTTGACAGTTCTGTAGAGGGACAAGACAGTGAATAAACCTAGCTTAGTAATGACTACTAAATAGATACTCATACCTTTATATATATATACAAACATGAAAAATCAACCCGTGCTATCCCACCCTCCTCCCTCAACAGGACTGTCATGTTGCTTAAGAAATACTGGTAAGAGAACCAACAGCTCTTCGCCACCTGCATATACACACTGCTGCCATGTATGGCCGGCTTTAGACTGGCATGTCCATGACCGAAAGATGGTGACCCAAAATACAGGCAGCATGCTGCATGTACATGTACATGCTGCATGTTGCTATAACTACCTCCACATTGAGTGTCTCTCTTTTCTTTTTCAAAATTGCAAAATTATGGATATGATTCCCAAGATATTTAAGGGGGAACAACAAGTATTTGACTTTTTGTTTTATTGTCTCGAATTTCTTTTACTTCATCTTCGTCAGCATGTTTTGACAACAAATGTTTGAGAATGTTTTTTAATGTTTTCTCTTCCTTACAATAATAATAATAAGTGGTTATGTCATATTTCCTGATTTTGTTGTTATCATTACATTTCCAAACTATGTCAACACTGCTATCGGGAGCCTCCGAAACAATGAATTAGTAGACAAATGAGCATTGCAGTTGGATAATTGCAAATCACTTCCTGTTATTTTCTGTCCGTTTTAAATACTTTAGGACGGGAACCTAGGGTGCAATCGGCCTTCCTTTTACGAGAGTGGTGATCCACCAAGTTGCTCATGACCGAGAAATTTAATTTCTGGGAGTGGATTTGCAGTTTTTCACTACACCCTCCCCTTTTTTGCTGGTGCAACAGTAGACATAGTACATGATAGTCTGCATGCTGAGTGTTCGATGTCGTTCCCGTGGCACCAGCTTCCTTCATACTGTGGTTGCGGATTGATGCAACTTCTTGTTCGGACTTTAACTCCATGATAATCAGTAACTTGTATGCACGATTCTGTCCAAGGCGTCCATTCTCCGTTGACTATACAATAGAATAGTGTACTAATGGTTCCAATTTTTACATACATACCTTCTTGAAATAACTTCCAGGGTGAGGAACCATTGTCTCCATCACAGAAATATATGGTAATTCCTTGAGATATTTTAACTGGTTAATAGAAAATTTGACACCAGAAAAAGTTTTCCCAGTCCTCGTATGAAGTTTCTGTGATATAAAGAGAGCGAACCTCTCCATATTATCTTTTTTTAGTTTTATCATTTTCTCCCATCCAGTGAAATTTTGAGCGGTCCGCTCTGCTAAGATCATCCTGTCGACTACCCCATTGTCAGGCATGCCGGCCATGCTAAGCATCTGTAGCAATAACTCATTCCACAGGGTTTTATAATATTTTGCTTCAGGTAAAGTCATAAAAAACGAGCTTAACATTCCATTGTCAAATATATGGAAGTACGGTTTTACTTTCCATAGTGTAATCTAGTGTTGAAACGATTAGTGAATTTCAGAGTCGACTAGTCGAGGCCCAAAAGTCGCGTTGCGTCGACTAGTCGGTACCCTATATCAAAACTTTCAAACATAACATTGTACGGAAAATTCATCGTACATGGCGTACACTGATGACTGATGCAAAGACGGTTGCGCATTTCCCTGCTTACACACCAATTTATTTGGGAAATAATACTGTAAACATCTTGATATTTATCCAACACACTGAATGTAATTATATAATTAGACATGTGGTGGATAATGATTCGAAACACGATCAATTAAACAGGTTTTAAATTTAATATCAGCATTCGAGATTATTTTGTTTAGTCATGTGATCACCAATAAACCGGTGCCGAGCGGTGTCACTATAAAATGTTAATGTTCCGACTAAATACGCCCTATAGTATAGGCTACGTTGTAGAATATGATAGCCAGTTCTTAATGTCAGTATCATTTATATATGGTAGCACCAATGACGTCACCTTAAGCGACCTTCACCCAGCGTCGCATCATAACCTGACGGTGCAAGATCAATTGAAATATACACAGTGCATATAAAAGCGGTCTCGGACAAACGACAAAGCTGGGTCAATCAGATGCCATCATGTCTTTGACCTCAAACGACGAGTGAGACATTGTGTTGTCAATTTCATTCCTTCAATTAATAGTCGAGGTCACCGGTCCGTGTGTGTGTCTATACTAGTAACACTGTCAATTCCGGGTGCCACCAAACGTTATACTTACCATAACTTACGCGCAGTTAACACCGTTTATGCCGGAATTGATCTTGAAAACGTTATACATGCAACTAATACACTATATTCAGACTAGTCGACGGCAAAATTCAGAGTCCACGTTCTGACATTTCAGCATCGTCTACGACTAGTCAATTAATCGTTTCAACCCTAGTGTAATCTGTAGACAGCGCTCGTTGACAATAAACTGAGTGTATCCTACATCTTTTTTTATTAGTTTATCTTGTTCGGACTTTCACTCCATGATAATCAGTAACTTGTATGCGCGATTCTATCCAATGTGTCCATTCTCCGTTGACTATACAATAGAATAGATGTAACTGTTAAAAAGTGCTGACCTTTTAATTGAGTAGTAATATAATACATACCTTCTTGAAATAACTTCCAGGGTCAGGAACCATTGTCTCCATCACAGAAATATATGGTGATTCCTTGAGATATTTTAACTGGTTAAAAGACAATTTGACACCAGAAAAAGTTTTCCCAGTCCTCGTATGAAGTTTCTGTGATATAAAGAGAGCGAACCTCTCCATATTATCTTTTTTTTAGTTTTATCATTTTCTCCCATCCAGTGAAAGTTTGAGTGGTCCGCTCTGCTAAGGTCATCTTGTGGAAGTCGACTACCCCATTGTCAGGCATGCCGGTCATGCTAAGCATCTGTAGCAATAACTCATTCCACAGGGTTTTATAATATTTAGCTTCAGATAAAGTCATAAAAAACAAGCTTGACATTCCATTGTCAAATATATGGAAGTATGGTTTTACTTTCCATAGTGTAATCTGTAGACAGCGCTCGTTGCCAATAAACTGAGTGTATCCTACATCTTTTTTTATTAGTTTATCTTGTTCGGACTTTCACTCCATGACAATCAATAACTTGTATGCACGATTCGGTCCAATGCGTCCATTCTCCATTGACTATACAATAGAATAGTGTACTAATGGTTCCAATTTTTATTGTTTGCAAAATACATGTACACCGACTGTTAGTGTATGCGCAAACCACATTGTCCCATAGAGCAATCACATCACTCTGCGGCTGGTATAGCACTATGGCCGGCTATATATAGTTTCCACAGGTTCTAGGAAGTACACACAAGACTAACACACGGTTTACACCAAAACCAGTACGATGATATTTATTTAGCAGATGATGTTATGAACACACGGAGTTATAAGCACAGTCACGTCGTTGCGAGTAGCTATAGAATAGCGAGTCTCTAGGAAGTTAGCTGTATACGAATGGAGCTTAGATAACTACTGTCCTTCCGATATCTTGGTCTGGCTTATATGGTAAACCACCCACAGCTCTGGTCATTCATCATCCATGGTCGTTAAACTGGAGATCAAGAGTTTCTGTCCCGGGCATGTAGCTAAATCGGACCACAAAAGCTATGGTGGATTTAGACTGTCCACACATGTCTCTTAATTGCGGTAATAAAGTTTTTAACATGCTGTTGCTGTCATGGTATGTTAGCTAATGAGTGTAATTAAATTGGATGGTACATGGCTTGGTTGTACTTGCCATGTCTCGTATTTGCATGGTTGGAATGTAACTTCGAATTTGGATGAATGTTTCTATTGTTGAAGTATACATATGAATTATCCGAATGTCCGAATTGTCCATGATAAGCTGATGTTCGTCTGGCGAATTAATGTGCGTAGCCTTTTATGTTATATTGGGCCAACAGTTGGATCTGTAGCCTTTCCTAATGAATGTAATTTTGAAATCTAAAATGGCAGTTGACAGTCATGATTTTCCACCAACTATCTCAAAACAGGCATAAAAATATAACATTACTTCTGTGCTATATCTCCTATATATATATACATGTATATATCTCGAAACAATTTTCTGATGACTCTTATTTCATATTTATCATCGTATATTTACAGCGAATATTAAAATTTTGAAGATATTTATGATTGTTATTGTTAGACACTCAAGAATAGATGTAACTGTTAAAAAGTGCTGACCTTTTAACTGGTTAAAAGACAATTTGTCACCAGTAAAAGTTTTCCCAGTCCTCGTATGAAGTTTCTGTGATATAAAGAGAGCGAACCTCTCCATATTATCTTTTTTTAGTTTTATCATTTTCTCCCATCCAGTGAAATTTTGAGTGGTCCGCTCTGCTAAGGTCATCTTGTGGAAGTCGACTACCCCATTGTCAGGCATGCCGGTCATGCTGAGATCATTCTGTGGAAGTCGACTAACCCATTGTCAGGCATGCCGGTCATGCTGAGATCATCCTGTGGAAGTCGACTACCTCATTGTCAGGCATGCCGGTCATGCTGAGCATCCTGTGGAAGTCGACTACCTCATTGTCAGGCACGCCGGTCATGCTGAGATCATTCTGTGGAAGTCGACTACCCCATTGTCAGGCACGCCGGTCATGCTGAGATCATCCTGTGGAAGTCGACTACCCCATTGTCAGGCATACCGGTCATGCTGAGATCATTCTGTGGAAGTCGACTACCCCATTATCAGGCACGCCGGTCATGCTGAGCATCCTGTGGAAGTCGACTACCCCATTGTCAGGCATACCGGTCATGCTGAGATCATTCTGTGGAAGTCGACTACCCCATTGTCGGGCATACCGGTCATGCTGAGCATCTGCAGCAATAATTTTGAGTGGTCCGCTATGCTAAGGTCATCTTGTGGAAGTCGACTACCCCATTGTCGGGCACGCCGGTCATGCTAAGCATCCTGTGGAAGTCGACCACCCCATTGTCAGGCATGCCGGTCATGCTAAGCATCCTGTGGAAGTCGACTACCCCATTGTCAGGCACGCCGGTCATGCTGAGCATCCTGTGGAAGTCGACTACCCCATTGTCAGGCATACCGGTCATGCTGAGCATCCTGTGGAAGTCGACTACCCCATTGTCAGACACACCGGTCATGCTAAGATCATCCTGTGGAAGTCGACTACCCCATTATCAGGCATACCGGTCATGCTGAGCATCCTGTGGAAGTCGACTACCCCATTGTCAGACACACCGGTCATGCTAAGATCATCCTGTGGAAGTCGACTACCCCATTATCAGGCACGCCGGTCATGCTGAGCATCCTGTGGAAGTCGACTACCCCATTGTCAGGCATACCGGTCATGCTGAGATCATTCTGTGGAAGTCGACTACCCCATTGTCGGGCATACCGGTCATGCTGAGCATCTGCAGCAATAATTTTGAGTGGTCCGCTCTGCTAAGGTCATCTTGTGGAAGTCGACTACCCCATTGTCGGGCACGCCGGTCATGCTAAGCATCCTGTGGAAGTCGACCACCCCATTGTCAGGCATGCCGGTCATGCTAAGCATCCTGTGGAAGTCGACTACCCCATTGTCAGGCACGCCGGTCATGCTGAGCATCCTGTGGAAGTCGACTACCCCATTGTCAGGCATACCGGTCATGCTGAGATCATTCTGTGGAAGTCGACTACCCCATTGTCAGGCATACCGGTCATGCTGAGCATCCTGTGGAAGTCGACTACCCCATTGTCAGGCACGCCGGTCATGCTAAGCATCCTGTGGAAGTCGACTACCCCATTGTCAGGCACGCCGGTCATGCTGAGATCATCCTGTGGAAGTCGACTACCCCATTGTCAGGCATACCGGTCATGATGAGCATCCTGTGGAAGTCGACTACCCCATTGTCAGGCATACCGGTCATGCTGAGATCATTCTGTGGAAGTCGACTACCCCATTGTCAGGCATACCGGTCATGCTGAGCATCCTGTGGAAGTCGACTACCCCATTGTCAGGCATACCGGTCATGCTGAGATCATTCTGTGGAAGTCGACTACCCCATTGTCAGGCATACCGGTCATGCTAAGCATCCTGTGGAAGTCGACTACCCCATTGTCAGACATGCCGGTCATGCTGAGATCATCCTGTGGAAGTCGACTACCCCATTGTCAGGCATGCCGGTCATGCTGAGCATCCTGTGGAAGTCGACTACCCCATTGTCAGGCATACCGGTCATGATGAGATCATCCTGTGGAAGTCGACTACCCCATTGTCAGGCACGCCGGTCATGCTAAGCATCCTGTGGAAGTCGACTACCCCATTGTCAGACATGCCGGTCATGCTGAGATCATCCTGTGGAAGTCGACTACCCCATTGTCAGGCATACCGGTCATGATGAGCATCCTGTGGAAGTCGACTACCCCATTGTCAGGCATACCGGTCATGCTGAGATCATTCTGTGGAAGTCGACTACCCCATTGTCAGGCATACCGGTCATGCTGAGCATCCTGTGGAAGTCGACTACCCCATTGTCAGGCATGCCCGTCATGCTGAGCATCTGCAGCAATAACTCATTCCACAGGGTTTTATAATATTTAGCTTCAGATAAAGTCATAAAAAATGAGCTTAACATTCCATTGTCAAATATATGGAAGTACGGTTTTCCTTTCCATAGTGTAATCCGTAGACAGTGCTAGTTGCCAATTAACTGAGTGTATCCTACATCTTTTTTTATTAGTTTATCTTGTTCGGACTTTCACTCCATGACAATCAGTAACTTGTATGCACGATTCGGTCCAATGCGTCCATTCTCCATGCACGATTCTATCCAATGCGTCCATTCTCCATGCACGATTCTATCCAATGCGTCCATTCTCCATGCACGATTCGGTCCAATGCGTCCATTCTCCGTTGACTATACAATAGAATAGTGTACTAATGGTTTCAATTTTTATTGTTTGCAAAATACATGTACACTGACCTTCACGGTATGTGCAAGCCACGTTGTCCCATAGACCAATCACGTCACTCTGGGAGCTGGGGCAACAGTTGGATCAGTAGCCTTTCCTAATGGATGTAATTTTGAAATCTAAAATAGCAGTTGACAGTCATGATTTTCCACCAATTATCTCAAAACAGGCATAAAAATATAACATTACTTCTGTGCTATATCTCCTATATCTATTATATATTTTGAAAGATCTGTGTATGTGTTTGTTTGTGTGTGTGTGTGTGTGTGTGTGTGTGTGTGTGTTTGAAATCGATGGACTCCAAAACGACTAAGCCAATTTCGATGAAATTTGGTATTTGGATGTGTTTTCGGCCGGAGACGAACATAGGCATATTTATTTGTCCGTGCGAGGTCAACTTTTCACGTGCGGAGGTCAAATCTATTTTTACGCCGTTTTTGCGCTAATATATTTCAGTTCGGTGCTCACAAATCGATTCGATATAGCGCGAATAATAAATTGCCAGTCATATAATTTGCACGGTTAGAATCTGTGGCGTGTCCTCTTTCCAACGATATATAATATGTATGTATCCGTTTTAGTTATCTGCCTCAATTATTAGGTACAAGTGGTCCGATGCTTTTATCGGGATAAAATCAATGCGTAATTTCTATGACGTCGTCAGAGGTCATAAAGTTAGATTACGTTAACTCTCACCCTGCCGATGCATTTGACTGTGTCGCGTTAACTCATCACCGGCCGAGGTATCCGCAAATGACATTGGGCTATATATCTCGGAAACGGGTGTAGCTATCGACTTGAAATTTGGTATGTGAATGTATCTTGCCCCGGATACGAATTTTATCGGGTCGCCGAGCACGTGCGACACCAGCTTCGCGCATGCGCAGACCAGATCTAGGAAACGGGTGGAGCTATCGACTTGAAATTTGGTTTTTGAATAGCCCGGACGAAGTCGGGTCACCTTCTAGTATATATATATACATGTATATATCTCAAAACAATTTTATGATGACTCTTATTTCATATTTATCATCGTATATTTACATCGAATATTAAAATTTTGAAGATTTTTATGATTGCTAGTGTTAGACATTCAAGAATAGATGTAACTGTTAAAAAGTGCTGACCTTTTAATTGGGTAATAATATAATACATACCTTCTTGAAATAACTTCCAGGGTCAGGAACCATTGTCTCCATCACAGAAATATATGGTGATTCATTGAGATATTTTAACTGGTCAAAAGACAATTTGTCACCAGTAAAAGTTTTCCCAGTCCTCGTATGAAGTTTCTGTGATATAAAGAGAGTGAACCTCTCCATATTATCTTTTTAGTTTTATCATTTTCTCCCATCCAGTGAAAGTTTGAGTGGTCCGCTCTGCTAAGGTCATCCTGTGGAAGTCGACTACCCCATTGTCAGACATGCCGGTCATGCTGAGATCATTCTGTGGAAGTCGACTACCCCATTGTCAGACATGCCGGTCATGCTGAGATCATCCTGTGGAAGTCGACTACCCCATTGTCAGACATGCCGGTCATGCTGAGATCATTCTGTGGAAGTCGACTACCCCATTGTCAGGCATACCGGTCATGCTGAGCATCCTGTGGAAGTCGACTACCCCATTGTCAGGCATACCGGTCATGCTGAGCATCCTGTGGAAGTCGACTACCCCATTGTCAGGCACGCCGGTCATGCTAATATCATCCTGTGGAAGTCGACTACCCCATTGTCAGGCACGCCGGTCATGCTGAGATCATCCTGTGGAAGTCGACTACCCCATTGTCAGGCACGCCGGTCATGCTGAGCATCCTGTGGAAGTCGACTACCCCATTGTCGGGCACGCCGGTCATGCTGAGCATCCTGTGGAAGTCGACTACCCCATTGTCGGGCACGCCGGTCATGCTAATATCATCCTGTGGAAGTCGACTACCCCATTGTCAGGCACGCCGGTCATGCTGAGATCATCCTGTGGAAGTCGACTACCCCATTGTCAGGCATGCCGGTCATGCTAAGCATCCTGTGGAAGTCGACTACCCCATTGTCAGGCATGCCGGTCATGCTAATATCATCCTGTGGAAGTCGACTACCCCATTGTCAGGCATGCCGGTCATGCTGAGCATCCTGTGGAAGTCGACTACCCCATTGTCAGACATGCCGGTCATGCTGAGATCATCCTGTGGAAGTCGACTACCCCATTGTCAGGCATACCGTCATGCTGAGCATCCTGTGGAAGTCGACTACCCCATTGTCAGGCATACCGGTCATGCTGAGATCATTCTGTGGAAGTCGACTACCCCATTGTCAGGCATGCTGGTCATGCTGAGCATCCTGTGGAAGTCGACTACCCCATTGTCAGGCATGCCGGTCATGCTGAGATCATCCTGTGGAAGTCGACTACCTCATTGTCAGGCATGCCGGTCATGCTGAGATCATTCTGTGGAAGTCGCTACCCCATTGTCAGGCATGCCGGTCATGCTGAGCATCCTGTGGAAGTCGACTACCCCATTGTCAGGCATGCCGGTCATGCTGAGATCATCCTGTGGAAGTCGACTACCCCATTGTCGGGCATACCGGTCATGCTGAGCATCCTGTGGAAGTCGACTACCCCATTGTCAGGCACGCCGGTCATGCTGAGCATCCTGTGGAAGTCGACTACCCCATTGTCAGGCATACCGGTCATGCTGAGATCATTCTGTGGAAGTCGACTACCCCATTGTCGGGCATACCGGTCATGCTGAGCATCCTGTGGAAGTCGACTACCCCATTGTCAGGCATACCGGTCATGCTGAGATCATCCTGTGGAAGTCGACTACCTCATTGTCAGGCATGCCGGTCATGCTGAGCATCCTGTGGAAGTCGACTACCCCATTGTCAGGCACGCCGGTCATGCTAAGATCATCCTGTGGAAGTCGACTACCCCATTGTCAGGCATACCGGTCATGCTGAGCATCCTGTGGAAGTCGACTACCCCATTGTCGGGCATACCGGTCATGCTGAGCATCCTGTGGAAGTCGACTACCCCATTGTCAGGCATGCCGGTCATGCTGAGATCATTCTGTGGAAGTCGACTACCCCATTGTCAGACATACCGGTCATGCTGAGATCATTCTGTGGAAGTCGACTACCCCATTGTCAGGCATACCGGTCATGCTGAGCATCCTGTGGAAGTCGACTACCCCATTGTCAGGCATGCCGGTCATGCTGAGATCATTCTGTGGAAGTCGACTACCCCATTGTCAGACATACCGGTCATGCTGAGATCATTCTGTGGAAGTCGACTACCCCATTGTCAGGCATACCGGTCATGCTGAGATCATTCTGTGGAAGTCGACTACCCCATTGTCAGGCACGCCGGTCATGCTGAGCATCCTGTGGAAGTCGACTACCCCATTGTCAGGCATGCCGGTCATGCTGAGATCATTCTGTGGAAGTCGACTACCCCATTGTCAGACATACCGGTCATGCTGAGACCATCCTGTGGAAGTCGACTACCCCATTGTCAGACATACCGGTCATGCTGAGACCATCCTGTGGAAGTCGACTACCCCATTGTCAGACATACCGGTCATGCTGAGACCATCCTGTGGAAGTCGACTACCCCATTGTCAGGCACGCCGGTCATGCTAAGCATCTTCAGCAATAACTCATTCCACAGGGTTAACAATATTTTGCTTCAGGTAAAGTCATAAAAAACGAGCTTAACATTCCATTGTCAAATATATGGAAGTACGGTTTTCCTTTCCATAGTGTAATCTATAGACAGCGCTCGTTGCCGATAAACTGAGTGTATCCTACATCTTTTTTTATTAGTTTATCTTGTTTGGACTTTCACTCCATGACGATCAATAATTTGTATGCACGATTCTATCCAATGTGTCCATTCTCCATTAACTATACAATAGAATAGTGTACTAATGGTTCCAATTTTTATTGTTTGCAAAATAGATGTACACCGACTGTTACTGTATGCGCAAAATCTAAAATGGCAGTTGACAGTCATGATTTTCCACCAATTATCTCAAAACAGGCATAAAAATATAACATTACTACTGTGCTATATCTCCTATATATAGACATGTATATATCTTGAAACAATTTTCTGATGACTCTGATTTAATTTTTATCATCTGTATTTACACTGAATATTAAAATTTTGAAGATATTTATGATTGCTATTGTTAGACATTCAAGAATAGATATAACTGTTAAAAAGTGCTGACCTTAGAATTGGGTAATAATATAATACATACCAGGGACCAGCCTAGACCAGATTTTCAGGGCGAAATGACTTCGCCCTACTATAAAAATAAGGCGAAGTGGCCGTTCTATAGGGCGAAGTGAGTCTACAAAATTTAAATTGATCAGTACTACGACAGGAGTCGCTATAGTCTATAGAACGAAAATAGGAGAGATGAAATATGTCAATTAAACTTATGAAACAATGGTTGAAATATGGAGTCATTATGTTCACTTCATGACCCTAATAACTATTAATAATACCCAAACATAATTGTGAGAGGATAGCAGCATTTTATATCGTAATTGTGGGAGAATGACAGGATTTTATTTCAGATTTTTCAGGTTGTTAAAAATGCCAACAATATTTATCAAACAGAAACGAAACGAAATCATGAACACTTTTACTGCGCTCTGTTAGTAATCCCGTTTGAAATTTGAATATGCTTCACAAATGAATTTGTTTTTAAATTTCTTTAACCAAACTCCATAGAGGGAGTGATGAATTGACACATTGTGAGAGGTGTGAGTTGTAATCTTCATTGTAAGGTGTGGTAATCACAGTAATCTAAAAATAACAACAACCAGATTAACACTTGAGGCCTGACGATGTTTTCACAGCTGCCAGTAATCAGACTCCGTTGTCAACATGCTTCCAGATTGGAGCATTACAGGTGTTAATTGTTTTATAACACCATGATACACCCTGATAGTGGAGTATTGTGTGCAATCACAGTTGACAGTTGTAAATTATCATAAATTATTTGGGGCATTTTGCCGAATTTCGTCAGTCAACTTTGGAATTTTTAGGGCGACTTGAACTTCGCCCGACTGCAAAAATAAGGCGAAGCGGACGGCGCTAGGGCGAAGACGTCGCCCTCTCGGCTGGTCCCTGATACATACCTTCTTGAAGTAGCTTCCAGGGTCAGGAACTATTGTCTCCATCACAGACATGTATGTCGATTCATTGAGATACTTTAACTGGTCAAAAGACAATTTGACACCAGTCCTCGTATGAAGTTTCTGTGATATAAAGAGAGCGAACCTCTCCATGTTATCTTTTTTTAGTTTTATCATTTTCTCCCATCCAGTGAAAATTTTAGTGGTCCGCTCTACTAAGATCATTCTGTGCAAATTGACTACCCCATAATGCCGGTCATGCTGAGATCATCCTGTGGAGGTCGACTACCCCATTGTCAGGCAAACTGGTCATGCTAATATCATTCTGTGGAAGTCGACTACCCCATTGTCAGGCATACCGGTCATGCTGAGATCATCCTGTGGAAGTCGACTACCCCATTGTCAGGCACGCCGGTCATGCTAAGCATCTTCAGCAATAACTCATTCCACAGTGTTTAACCCTTTACCCAACAAAACGGCCAAAACCGGCCAAATAAAGCTTCAACAGCCTAAAATATCTTCGGTCTGTCTCAATAGAACCATACAAATATGGATATCATTGGAACCGGCTCCTTGACCACATTGTGATAGTTACAGTTATGCCCTGTGCCAATGCATTCTCTTATACAGCACTGCTCAAATTAAGCGACCTGTTTTAACGAGGTGTACATGCGTTAATACCGCGGTGCAATACCGCGACATACCGCCGATTCGCGGTTGCACTACCACGCGCGTATTGCGGTACCACCGCGACGTTCACGGTACCACCGCACTACCAGCGGTAACGAATGTTGGTAGCGCGGTGGCACGCGGTAATGCACCGCACAAACGCGGTGACATTACCGCTACGCGGTAGCATTTTTGTAACGAGGTTAATGACGGGATTCGATGGTTGACCGTCAATCTTCCAAAATAGGACGGCCGTTCTCACGATCTCCGTCCATGATTTTGTACCGTGAAGTGTATTATTAAAATATTGAAATAGATGAAAGTCGAGTATCGGGAAATATGCCCATTATAACGGGCTTCCAGATTAAGTAAAGGTAAGTATAAGTTACTTTGAGAAAGTCATTTTTCAATTGATGTGAATATTAAAATATTACAATAACATTTCTAGTCTCGTTTTATTGCCTAAAATTCCTATTAATGACACTAGTTGTAATCAGTGTTGGTTATCGGGAAGGGAACAAATGTTTCGGCCATTTTAGACAGCTCGATAAATTCCGTATCTACAGTTTATATCAATGTTCAGATGTACGTGATCCCTAAATTGAATGATAACGACACTATTTAAATAGTCCCCAGAATAAATATCGTTATTAACTTTATTGACATTCATTAACTGCAAATCACAAACACCATTTGTTCGTATAACGGGAATTATTGTCTTAGCAATAAAAGACACAAAGTGGAACTCCCGTATATCCAGGAAAAAAACACATTCTGCGCAAAAGCACGTGTCACTGATTACGTCATACTGTAGCTGGCAGACTTTGTTAATATAGGGCACGGGGAACTTAAATTAAGATGTCGTCATGTCTTTTTATAACTGGCCTCAATGGGTGAAATAAATATTTGTGTTTTGTTGATGGTGCTATTAGTAAAACTACACACGTGACGCGCGAATTTGCTATTTTGTGTTTTGGACACGTGTATTTCCATTACTTCAATGCGTCCGTTAGGCTTACATAATGCCCGCAGAAGGTAGTTCAGATATTTATCGATCTATTTTGGTATTGTGAATAATATTATGTGCGAACCGCCACGTGACTTTAAACAGACAAGTCTCATTCGATCTTTAAAATGTTGTGCACGTAATAGCTATTTATAAATATTTGTCGCACAAAAGTGAGACAAACGCTCTTTATTGCTACCATATCGGGAATAAACTAACAAGGACTAAAACACACCAATTCGATTACTTGAAATAATTATGTTACAATGTTAACCTCTGTATATAACCAAACAAACATATTTAGAGGTCAACTTTCCAACACCATGCATGTTTTCTTCCGAATAACGATTAGATAGGAATATCGGTATGTGATATAATTTATACTGCGACCCACCGAGAACTACAAGTGCACGCCCTCGCCAAAAGTTGCAATTTCACATAAAACAATGCCGCCCGACACGCACTCGTGAGCTCAATGAATGTTCACGTAACAAAATCAAAGACTGATTTGACAACGTTGTGTCTTTCAATGTTTGGTGTTTTGCGTGTGACATTGGTGATGATAACAACTTTACTTTGCTGCATGACATGTGACACGCTTTCTTAGTTATACATTTTATTCCCACCGACAAGAAATCTTCAGGCGCAAATGTTTGTAAATTGCTTTACTATTTCACGCATGCATACAATCATACGTCTTGGCGACAATATACTATTTACGCGCCGATTATGTTTGGCATATGAACAAAACTATAGATTTGAACGAATATGAATATTTCTGCAATGATCGCCGCCCTGGCCTCAAAGACTAAAATCGGACTCAGTGTTACTAATGCACCGTCCCCGCTGGTTTCGACCTAATTCAGATAAATGGAGGATTTACTTTTCTCATTTTATAAGAAATTTAGATTTCGGAAACACAAACAAAACAAAAAATTCCGCATGAGTGGAAACCGATATAGGAATCGGGTGCGTAAATCATTTCACGATATGTAAGATAGATGCTAACAACAAAACTATTACTCCATCACGGTGTTTTGCGTAAGCCGTAAGCAACTATAGCTGAGTTAAAAAACCGCCGACGTGATTAAACGTGATGTACGTGTACATTTGTAATATGTTACATGTAAACCCGACATGTTCATATGTAATCCGATTGCATTATTATTCATTTATATTCATTACGTATATATAATTACGTGCAGATTACAGGTATTCATTCAATACAAAAGTTATTCATAATCATTTACCTACCGTGTGACGCCTTGTTTCAGTCGTGTTCTCTCCGCGGTGGAGGGCCGTTAGCGGTAATTTGAACGCGGTTACGAAAAAAATAACGCGGTGTATGGCGGTAACGAACACCAATAACGCGGTGACATGCGGTAACCAACGGTAAAAATACCGTACCAGTACCGCGGGTCAACCGCCCTCCGTCGCGGTATAGAATGATAACCGCGGTAGTTTGGTGGTATCACCGCGGTAAGTACCGGCCCGTAACCTCGTTAAACAGGTCGCTTACTGAGAGCATAGCTGTATATGCCTCGCATATATAAGAGAATGCATTGGCCTAAACAAAAACTTTTTTTTAACACTTTTTACCATTTTTTCTTACATTCTTTAACAATTTTATAATTTTTAATGTGTTAAGCCAATGCATTCTCTTATATATGCGAGGCGACCTATGGTCGACTCGCATATATAAGAGAATGCATTGGCACAGGGCCCTTCTGTTGGGTAAAGGGTTAACAATATTTTGCTTCAGGTAAAGTCATAAAAAATGAGCTTAACATTCCATTGTCAAATATATGGAAGTACGGTTTTCCTTTCCATAGTGTAATCCGTAGACAGTTCTCATTGCCAATTAACTGAATGTATCCTATATCTTTTTTGATTAGTTTATCTTGTTCGGACTTTCACTCCATGACGATCAATAACTTGTATGCACGATTCTGTCCAATGCGTCCATTCTCCATCCACGATTCGGTCCAATGCGTCCATTCTCCATCCACGATTCGGTCCAATGCGTCCATTCTCCATTGACTATACAATAGAATAGTGTACTAATGGTTCCAATTTTTATTGTTTGCAAAATACATGTACACCGACTCTTACTGTATGTGCAAACCGCGTTGTCCCACAGACCAATCACATCTCTCTGGGGGCTGGGCCAACAGTTGGATCTCTAGCCTTTCCTAATGGATGTAATTTTGAAATCTAAAATGGCAGTTGACAGTCATGTTTTTCCACCAACTATCTCAAAACAGGCATAAAAATATAACATTACTGCTGTGCTATATCTCCTATATATAGACATGTCGGTACCCTAGTCGGTACCCTATATCAAAACTTTAAAACATAACATTGTACGGAAAATTCATCGTACATGGCGTACACTGATGACTAGTGCAAAGACGGTTGCGCATTTCCCTGCATACACACCAATTTATTTGGGAAATACAGTAAACATCTTGATATTTATCCAACACACTGAATGTAATTATATAATTAGACATGTGGTGGATAATGATTCGAAACACGATCATTTAAACAGGTTTTAAATTTAATATCAGCATTCGAGATTATTTTGTTTAGTCACGTGATCACCAATAAACCGGTGCCGAGCGGTGTCACTATAAAATGTTAATGTTCCGACTAAATACGCCCTATAGTATAGGCTACGTTGTAGAATATGATAGCCAGTTCTTAATGTCAGTATCATTTATATATGGTAGCACCAATGACGTCACCTTAAGCGACCTTCACCCAGCGTCGCATCATAACCTGACAGTGCAAGATCAATTGAAATATACACAGTGTATATAAAAGCGGTCTCGGACAAACGACAAAGCTGCGTCAATCAGATGCCATCATGTCTTTGACCTCAAACGACGAGTGAGACATTGTGTTGTCAATTTCATTCCTTCAATTAATAGTCGAGGTCACCGGTCCGTGTGTGTCTATACTAGTAACACTGTCAATTCCGGGTGCCACCAAACGTTATACTTACCATAACTTACGCGCAGTTAACACCGTTTATGCCGGAATTGATCTTGAAAACGTTATACATGCAACTAATACACTATATTCAGACTAGTCGACGGCAAAATTCAGAGTCACGTTCTGACATTTCAGCATCGTCTACGACTAGTCGATTAATCGTTTCAACC
Source organism: Siphonodentalium dalli (assembly GCA_032622095.1). Taxonomy (NCBI): domain Eukaryota; kingdom Metazoa; phylum Mollusca; class Scaphopoda; order Gadilida; family Siphonodentaliidae; genus Siphonodentalium; species Siphonodentalium dalli. The sequence continues at coordinate 47,249,169 of CP136063.1, read as the reverse complement.
CTAGTGTAATCTGTAGACAGCGCTTGTTGACAATAAACTGAGTATCCTACATCTTTTTTTATTAGTTTATCTTGTTCGGACTTTCACTCCATGATAATCAGTAACTTGTATGCACGATTCTATCCAATGCGTCCATTCTCCGTTGACTATACAATAGAATAGATGTAACTGTTAAAAAGTGCTGACCTTTTAGCTGGGTAATAATATACTACATACCTTCTTGACACCAGAAATAGTTTTCCCAATCCTCGTATGAAGTTTCTGTGATATAAAGAGAGCGAACCTCAATATTCAATATTATCTCTTTAGTTTGATCATTTTCTCCCATCCAGTGAAAATTTTAGTGGTCCGCTCTACTAAGATCATTCTGTGCAAATTGACTACCCCATAATGCCGGTCATGCTGAGATCATCCTGTGGAGGTCGACTACCCCATTGTCAGGCAAACTGGTCATGCTAATATCATTCTGTGGAAGTAGACTACACCATTGTCAGGCATACTGGTCATGCCAAGATCATCTTGTGGAAGTCGACTACCCCATTGTCAGGCATACCGGTCATGCTGAGCATCCTGTGGAAGTCGACTACCCCATTGTCAGGCATGCCGGCCATGCTGAGCATCTGCAGCAATAACTCATTCCACAGGGTTTTATAATATTTAGCTTCAGGTAAAGTCATAAAAAACGAGCTTGACATTCCATTGTCAAATATATGGAAGTACGGTTTTACTTTCCATAGTGTAATCTATAGACAGCGCTCGTTGCCAATTAATTGAGTGTATCCTACATCTTTTTTTATTAGTTTATCTTGATCGGACTTTCACTCCATGATAATCAGTAACTTGTATGCACGATTCGGTCCAATGCGTCCATTCTCCATGCGCAATTTTATCCAATGCGTCCATTCTCCATGCACGATTCGGTCCAATGCGTCCATTCTCCGTTGACTATACAATAGAATAGTGTACTAAATGGTTCCAATTTTTATTGTTTGCAAAATACATGTACACTGACCTTCACGGTATGTGCAAACCACGTTGTCCCATAGACCAATCACGTCAATCTGGGGGCTGGGGCAACAGTTGGATCAGTAGCCTTTCCTAATGGATGTAATTTTGAAATCTAAAAAGGCAGTTGACAGTCATGATTTTCCACCAACTATCTCAAAACAGGTATAAAAATATAACATTACTACTGTGCTATATCTCCTATATATATATATATATACATGTATATATCTCGAAACAATTTTCTGATGACTCTTATTTCATATTTATCATCCTATATTTACAGCGAATATTAAAAGATATTTTGAAGATATTTATGATCGTCATTGTTAGACATTCAAGAATAGATGTAACTGTTAAAAAGTGCTGACCTTTTAATTGGGTAATAATATAATACATACCTTCTTGAAATAACTTCCAGGGTCAGGAACCATTGTCTCCATCACAGAAATATATGGTAATTCATTGAGATATTTTAACTGGTTAAAAGACAATTTGACACCAGAAAAAGTTTTCCCAGTCCTCGTATGAAGTTTCTGTGATATAAAGAGAGCGAACCTCTCCATATTATCTTTTTTTAGTTTTATCATTTTCTCCCATCCAGTGCAATTTTGAGTGGTCCGCTCTGCTAAGGTCATCTTGTGGAAGTCGACTACCCCATTATCAGGCATACCGGTCATGCTAAGCATCCTGTGGAAGTCGACTACCCCATTGTCAGGCATACCGGTCATGCTGAGATCATTCTGTGGAAGTCGACTACCCCATTGTCAGGCATGCCGGTCATGCTAAGCATATGCAGCATTAACTCATTCCACAGGGTTTTATAATATTTAGCTTCAGGTAAAGTCATAAAAAACGAGCTTAACATTCCATTGTTCACACCTCCACAGAATAAAGTAGAGTTCAGACGAATCTGTTGCGTCCGTTGTGTTGGTCCGTTATAACGCAGAGCTTCCGGTTTTACTTTCCATAGTGTAATCCATAGACAGCGCTTGTTGCCAATAAACTGAGTGTATCCTACATCTTTTTTTATTAGTTTATCTTGTTTGGACTTTCACTCCATGTAGGTGGTGTAGTGCTGTTACTGCTATTTTCTGCCATAATTTTTTTAGTTGGTGGTGTCGTGCTGTTTAATAGCGTAGCATCAATAGTCGTAGTGCTGTTACTGCTATTTACTGCCATCATTTTTTTAGTTGGTGGTGCAGTCCTGTTTAATAGCGTAGCGTCAATAGTTGTAGTGATGTTACTGCCATCATTTTTTTAGTTGGTGGTGTAGTCCTGTTTAATAGCGTAGCGTCAATAGTTGTAGTGATGTTACTGCTATTTTCTGCCATCATTGTTTTTTTTAGTTTGTGGTGTAGTGCTGTTTAATAGCGTAGCATCAATAGTTGTACAGGTAGCGTCAATAATGTCTAAACAGTAAAAGGTTGCCTCAAACTTAGCAAAAGTCAGTGATTCCAACTTGTGTGACAATGAATCGAATGATCTGCTCTTTGTCTTTGAAACTCTTTTCATATTGGTGTACATCCAATTTTGAGTTTTATATAATAATTAATATATCAATAAAAGAATCCGATTCACTATTACAGCCATATAATATCGAATTCAAGACAACAAACAAGAAGAAGAAACAAATAAATTGAACCGCGAACACAGAATTGATAACAATTATATCGGGGAAGCCCAGCTAACGGATAATCCAACTGTTTGCACCACCAAACAAGCAGCGATTTATATTTAGATTATTAACCCACCTTCTGTACAGCGGCCGTGACTGCTAGAGCCTCCTTGGCAATTCATCTGCCCGAACAAAACAATGTATCCTTGGCCACCCATTGGGGACGAACAGCTACCTGGTAACCCAGCGGTTCCACGTGCACAATTTGGTTGTTCTCCTCAACCCGGACCAGCCGCTTCTCCATTGGATAGATTATCTCATCCCGGCCTCAGTAATATAGATTGGTGCTGTTCATAGTCCAGCCACTGACAGCCTACAACCTTCTTATGGTATATCAAATTTACCTATATAACCTGTTTCCCCCCAGGGTATAGTTATGGATCTACAATGGCGTCCCAGTACAATATGAAGTGTGCGCATACCTCATATGCCTATTTAGACATAATCCTACCACAGTGATTGGCCAGAGTGACAGCAATATGAGTCAGATGTAACTAACAACAATGATATTTATTAACCAATAAATGCATAAACAACTTCAACAATATTTACTGGTGACATAATTGCACTATAAAAAAGCTTAATACTACTGGGAGCAAAAGGCATATATTATGAAAGCCTGATATGAAAGATGCTCTATTACTTCATTAATTTGGTAACTGTTAATTACAAGTAAACTACAAAATTCGTACTCTTTGCAACGTCTATAAAACACCGTTTCCTATATGGACAGTTCTTAGACAGAACTACCATACTTGCATACCTTAAACCATTTTAGTTACTTCTAAAATACTATCCGATATACAGGAAATAGTAGGGACCAAAGTTGTAGAATATATTCGGGTAAATTCCCAGAAAAGATCTAAACTATGAATAAAGGGTGAAACCCAACCGCAATCTAATATCACTAAGTAATAAGCCAAGATTGTAACCTATAAGCAGAATTTTACACTGGACCACCTGATCAGACACTTATCATGACTATAATTGATCTACCCTGGCCTTGCATGGTTCCTGAAATCCACCACATCCATATCCTGGAATTCCCTTCAGGCTGGATGGTGCCTGTAAATAAGTGGAGTATTAATCCACTTTATACATGTAAATTAACCAATGCCCTAGATCCTCATGTTCATGTATTCCACCATTAGATATCATATTAGCTCATGGCTTACTAAGACTATGTCACCAGTTGCAAACTAATACATCCATGGTTCCGCCTCATGATTCTCGATCTCGGAAAATGGCAAAGTGTCTACTCAGGTGAAATCCAGGTAAAATACATAAAAGATCCATTAAATGCATAAAACGAAGAATTACCTTTAACTACTAAATATTATTCCAAGTATGAATAATATTATTAAATGACCACTGCTACTGTAAATCTTTGCAGCTCCGAAAACCAATATCAACCAATGCCGAAATAGCGATGCGACTGCACCTGAGATAAATCTGACAGTTCTGACCTAATTAAAATCAGCTGTTAATGTTTACGTGTGACGCAAATAGCACGCGAGCCCATGACGGACAGAAGCCACGAGGCTTCTGATTGGAAGGCTTATATAGTAACTTAAAAGCCGTTAGAAATTATTGACCAATGAGAATGGCCATTATAAAAGAGGTTACTAGGGAAGTAACCGGAAGTAATGATTATGGTATTTTGCCCCGAAATACAGAAATGTAAATACACAAGATGTTTGATTAAAATGCTAATTGTGCGTATTCTTAAACGTGGTTATGAATTGAGAATGGATGAACTAGAAGTGCCATGCAACGTTCGTAGTATATGTTCCAAATTTATGTAAGAATAAGTTACGTAAAATAGATAAATATGAAAAACATTACGGGAAAGTTTTAACGATTACGAAAAGAAAAAGATGCCAGTACACAAACGTTTCACTACCGCCCTAGAAAATAATGATTTCGTCCCGAAATTTTACTCTTCGCACTCTTCTGTCTGTATGGCCATCTCCTTGGTGGTCGTAGCCTCGGGATCTTTCGTCCAAGTTTCCTTCAATTCATACCTGGTTCCGTTGGGTAGAGTCACTGATTCCGTCTTTCTGATGCACAAATATCCATATGGTGTGAACTTTTTTTATAATTTTCCAAATGTTTCCTTGCTTCCATCTGTTTCGCTCTTAATATCTGAGCTTGGTGCCCATATAAATAGTAGGATGTCGCACACAGGAAGAAAAACCGCGGGTCCGCAGCAAGTTCATTAAAATCTTTAAAGGGTTCTGGTAACTGTAACTCCTCTTTTGTCTTCTCAGTAACAGCCGTTTCTTTCACATCCATAGGTATGTAGGGATCATCCGCAACTTCCGTCGCCAATTCTTCTCCATCTCCCGCTGTCAAGGTTTTTATATCCACTCCTTCAATTAACTTATCCAGTTCGGTTATGATTTCCTCTATTGGGGGCGGGGAAGCAATCCGTTCTGCCAATGTCATCTGTCTTTGTCTAAGTTGTTCGTCCGTCCAAGGGGTAGGTGGTTCAGGGTAGCAATCCAAGTAAGAAGGAAATATTTGTATGGGAGCAACATCCTCCCACTCACATTCCGGAAGTGTGTAATCTAACCCATGGTCAATGGGTTGTATTGGGGTCTCTACGTCCGTCGTCTGTGTGTCCGTCAGCAATTTCCTTTGGCGCTGGCTACAGGTCGTATCTTTGGTCGGATCTTCATGAAATTTGTCATGGATATTAACAATGACATGTAGTTGGGAACAAGTCATTTTGGGATTGTTCGGCCAAAAAACATGGCCACCAGCGGCCATCTTGGATTTCAAAATTAAATCCATTAGCACGGGCTACAGGTTGTATCTTTTTTCGGATCGTCATTAAATTTGTCATGTATGTTAATATTGACATGTGGATGGGAACGAATCATTTTGGGGTCGTTCGCTTAAAAAACATGGCCGCCAGCAGCCATCTTGGATTTTACTCTTTGTTTGACTAAATCTTTTGTCATGGGCTACAGGTCCTATCTTTGTTCGGATCATTATGTAATGGCTGTTGACATTGACATGTACATGTAGATGGCACCGAGGAATTTTGGAGTCATTCGGCCAAAAACATGGCCACTAGCGGCTTTCTTGGATTTCAAAATTCAATCTATTAGCATGGACTACAGGTCGCACTGTTTGTCTGATCATCATAAAATTTGTCATGGATGTTAATATTGACATGTAGATGGGAATGAGTAATTTTGGGCTCGTTCCGCCAAAAAACATTTCCGCCAGCAGCCATCTTGGATTTTACTCATTGCATGACTAAATCCTTTGGCTCGGGCTAGAAGTCGTATCTTTGGTCCGATCATAATGAGATTTGTCATGGATGTTAACAATGACATGTAGATGGGAAACGGGTCATTTTGAGGTCAATCGCCCAGAAAACATGGCCATCTTGTAGTTTACTCTTTACATGACTAAATCTTTTCACATAGGGTACAGGTCGGATCATTATGAAATTTGTAATGGTTGTTAACAATGACATGTGAATGGGAACAAGTTTTTTTTGGGGTCATTCAACAAAAAAACATGGTTGCCAGCGGCCATCATGGATTTTACTCTTTCAACATTCCTAATCACTCCATTGACTGTGACACATGAAATTATTTCCTTTCCAAGTTGAGCTACAGTGTCATTGACACTTTCATTTCCTCACCATATCGTGTATCGACTTGTTGGCAAAAGATATATCTTCAATAGTATACTGAAATGTTTGCCCAATTGTACAAGGTCATTCCAGAAATTGAATCCGACAATTTTCGCAATAAATGTGATTAGTTTTAAACCACACTAACATCAGACTGAGCCATTATTTCTCGCAAAACTATATATAGACGAAACTAATCAAAGCCAGTAATTTGCTAGCTATTTTAACATATTCCGCACATTAGTTGGAAAACGCTCTTTATCCATACCATATCACGAATAGCGAACGCACTTTATTCATCACGCTTACTGGAAATCATTTGAGGACATAGGAAGATCAGAGCTCGGGGTTTTTTTTCCGTTTCTAGATTAATACTTTCCAAGAGCAACCCTGATGTCAGAGAATTTACAACGTTTTGTCACTAGAATTTACGGAGATTCGAACTTACAGCAGTAGTCAATTGCACTAACTTTGAGCAATGATAATGAGCAATTCACTCATAAATATAATTTTTTCCTCACCATATGGTATATGTGCTTGTTGGCAAAAGAAGACCTTCACGTATATGTAAAAACATCAGCTGATTTGTACAAACCAGCTCCGATAAATGAAGTCAAATATCATAGTTTTCCAGCAGCATATTTAATTTATATATATATATAAGACAGTCCACCGACTCTAAGAGTGGTAATCAACCGCGAATGTGTAAAAACAGCTGATTTATACAAACCAGCTCCGACAAATACAGCCAAAGATCATAATTTTTTTGGCAGCAAATTTGGTTCATTTCACTCAGGGGCGCCAGAAGCATCCAAGGGCATGGGGGGGCAGAGTCTACAAAAAGGGCACTTTTCCGCAAAAAAGGGCATTTTCTCCGCAAACTCGGGAAAATAACCATAAATTCATTGTGGCAAAAATCCCTATTTTAATGGTATTTTTCGTTTTTTATGGCCGTTTTGTGATAAAATTGACAAAATATCTATATTCCTTGTGAAATTGGTGGTATTTGGACCAAAAAAGTCACATTTTGCTATAAAAACACGAGATTAAACACACAAAAAGCATTTCTGTCTCCAGAAAAAAGGGCAAGTACTGCCCCCGCTCGCCCCCCTTGGTCAAGGGCAGGGGGGTCAGCTGCCCCCTCTGCCCCCTTCTTCTGGTGCCCCTGAGTTCACTAGTTACCCCAGTTTCATCAACGTTATAAATGTGATCTGGAGTGAAATGGAGATAGAAGAACTTCCCAACATTAGTTTCATTAAAGCCCCTGGCTCGTGCAGCTGATGTTGCTTCTGGCGTTCTCACAGACAGGTGGGGTGATGGCGTGAGGGTGAATGGCCCCTGAAACACTGATATTATTCGGTCATAAATGGAAATACTTATCATTAATTTTCCAATGCCATAATATGAGGTAACATTTATATGTTGTTAGTATTTACTTGATTTGTTGTAAATTAAACAGGAACAAATTTGACGTATAAAATGGGCCCCTCGGGGCCCATATTAGCTAGCAGGTAGTAATTCTGTGTTTTCGCTAAAACATTTGAAGCAGACGAATTTGAGAGTTTGAAGGAGGATCATTTCATCACATAATAACGATACATACTTCATATTGTACAGCAATTAGATACTGTAGATTCCGGCACTTGTTATCTGGAAAAAAATAAGAAAAAAACGTGAAAAACATAACCGATCATACTTTTTAAACGAACCACGCACACAATTCACTCCAAGCTGTCTCAACCACGTGGTGCTCGATACTTCAAAGAAAGTAGAGTTGCTCCTCTTCTTCTGTCCGCGAGTAGTCGGAATCGCGAAAGCCCGTTTTACCTAAGGGGCCCGTTTTAAGACACTTTTTCGCATATTGGAGTGACTGTTTTGAATCTGTCTTAGGGAAGCTATCACTACCACCTTCCCCGCATTGGACACAAAAATAAGCTTTGCCAATATCACAACCATAGTATGCCAATTATAGACGATCTGACAGGGATAATCTTGCTATTCTTGGGTATTTTTGGGAAACTGTTGCCAACGGCTGTGTAGTCAGAGCTATTAGTTAAGAGATGGTGACCATACTCAAGATAATTCTGACTGAACCAAAGTTTGCAAGAAACACTGGCCCTTTTATACGATTCGAGCAGAACGGGAGATCGCATTGGCCGACCAATCGGAGGTCACCCATCAAATCGCTGAATCGGAACCCTTGCCTCTTGCACACATTGGATCAGTCCAAACGTTGACGTGGTGACCAGCTCACCATTAATGGGCCTTTTGACAAAAAACACCTTACATGTAAGACCTGTTAACAAGTGGGTGAAATCACCCAACATTACCACACTCCTCCCTCCATGAAAAGTTAGGAATGTTCTGTCCATGTAACTAAGAACTGTTCTGTCTATTTGAATAGTCTAGTCATCAATAGTAACAACTGTTTCCTCTGGATCCTCTCCTCGTCGGAGCCAGTTCTTCTTCGTTATTACAATCACCTTTGACCCTCTCATGAACGTTTCCTGATCGCGACGAACAGTCTGACTGGGAAGGTTCATTGGTTTTGCTTCCGCCAAAATCACTTGCCTCCTATCACTAGCGTGTACCCTTTCATCCTCTTTTATGTGAGCAGCTTTTTCCCGGTCTGGTCGTCGTAGTGGCTGAGTGTCACCTGGACTTATATATGGATTATTTATACGATTGTTCACAACATCATTATGCGGAACATCTTTCTGGTATCGATACAGGCTGTCATTACGTTTAAACTTCAATGAGCATCCACCACACTGAAACACGTGACTCATGAAACTTATTCCAGTGCTCCATGAAGTGGTTATATTTCGGATAACTGAAGGTCGTGCATCCCTTTACTGGACAGACTTGACCGGTAACAGGAAAGAGTGGTCTTTCTTCGTGTAGGAAGGTTTAAACCTCGTTGTCTCTAATCTCGACTTCGTCCATTTCCTATAATTAAACTGATTCTTATATCATATGGTATTAAATATATCAATTGTACTCATACCTCACTTAGCAAAACATTTACAATGTAGGGCTATGCACCTGACGAGGTTGAGAATTTATAACATGCTGAAGTGGAAATTTGCCCAACCCAGGCCCCGGTTTCCATTGTGCACATGAGTCACATTCATTACACCACCTTTTTACATCTTCCCCCAACCCTAGCCAATAAAAACGCATTTTAATGGAATCAAGTGTTCGATCAAACCAGCAATTTTATCACTATGCAACCTATGAAAAATAAAGTCCCTGGGTGGGTTACTACTATTGGTTATTAATGAAAGTTTCATTTTCCAATGGGAAAATTGTCATGACCCAGGATGCACAAGTTTCCCCTTGGGTTTCATCAACCAGTTCTTCAACGGGCTGCATCATATCACATTCACTTCTCGAATTGAGTGGGTTCGTTAACTTGGAACTAACAAGGAAATTTGCTGATTACTTGTGTTATGCACCCATGTGGAAACTACTCACATCTATTCATCATAGTCTCGCTCAATAATATCTCTACGTTCTGGCACATTCCATTTCCAGTTTGATTGATGTTATGTGATGTTGGTAATCATCTGATGATATCTTTTTGTTCGTTGCTCTTTGCATGCTTGGAAACCTTCCACGTAATCTTTTGGTTTTATCAACGTTTGATACATTTTTCCCACTCTTTCTCTTATCCCTCGCCCTTCTATTACGGAGCTTTGATACATTTTGCCCACTCTTTCCCCTCACCCTTCTATTACGGAGCTTTGATACATTTTGCCCACTCTTTCCCCTCGCCCTTCTATTACAGAGCTTTGATACATTTTGTCCACTCTTTCTCCTCCCCCTTCTATTACGGAGCTTTCAGCTGAGTCTGTCGAGGAAGGCAGTCTACAATTAAACAGTGACATTCTAACCAGATGCTCTGAATTTATTATTGAAAAATGATTATTTGTGTTCATTAAAATTATATTATTGACAATTGTTGCAAATAAAATAACAAAATAGACATCATATAAAGACGAAATTAAGAGGGACGACATTTCTTTGTGCATGTAGCTCAGTACTGACAAAAAGTCTGAAGCATCTGAGCCAAACATAACTCGAATATATGCCTGGTATATAGTGGTTGCTGCGGTGGGAGTCCCGTCGGTCGACGGGCGTCGCCACTGGTGGCTTTAGCAGTCAGGTCGTAATTAATAAAACACTGATTCATGGCGCATAAAAACGCCAGCGCAGCCCCTCACCTCCTATTTTTTTTTGTCAAGGGAGATCCTGCGTTTTGGGGTGAAAAAACAAAAATACTTTCAGAATACTATCTGGAGTGCGATGCATCCCACACTCACTAATTATGCGACCAAGGGATTACCAAGCGTGCTGGGCTGGGTTTATGAACCAATCCCACGTTATGAAACCAGGTGTATAGTGGTTGGTGCGGAGTGATTTCGACGGTCTTCGCTACCAGCAAAAAGTGCATGCGCCCTTTCAAGGGAGATCGTGCGTTCGGGGCGAAAATAAAATATGATCTGAAGTACGATGCCTCCCACACTCACTAATTATGCAACCGAGGGAATACTGAGCATTATGGGCGGGGTTTATGAACCCATCCCACGTTATGAAACCCATCAGCATTAATTCTGACCTAGATGGTTGCCGGCGCCCATGATTTTTGGCCGAATGACCCCAAAGGAACATATTTTTGTTTAAAATGACTGCATAGTCCAACACTGACCTGGACTGAAAACTTCTTTGCTTTCAGTGTCTTCGTTCTATATATATACTGTCAGTGTAAATGGCAGAATTTAACGAACAATATAGTTGTCAGTTACTAAGAGCCATTCTAATTGTTCCCCAAATTTTTTTTTCGGGGGACTATTAAAATAGCAGGTGTCCGTCCGTCCAGAAATGGTTTTCGGAGGGATAATTTTAGTTTCGGTTAATAGATCAAAAGCAAATATCATAGGTGAGTTGATCAGCCCTATATACAGGTCAAGTTTGAATATGGGTTTGCTCCACCCATTTTTGCGAGAGTTATGGCCCTATTTCGACTTAGAATCCTGTCAATTTCTGGTTTCCGGATGGCAACTTTAGTTTGTGTGATCATATCTGAATCAAATTTAGTATGATAGTTTATCCACAATTTCAGGGGACATGTTCTGAAATTTAGTATCGGATTTAGGGTTGTTATTTTTTTCCGAAAAGCTGATGCCCCAATGAAGCAACTTTTTCGGGGAACACTGTGGCCAGACAGCCTTTTATTGTCAGTTACTAAGAGCCGTTCTAATTAATAATTCGGATATTACTTGGTTGGTTTGATAGTATAGGCCTGATATGAGCCATCGATAACCTAATTTCAGCCTTCGACCTTCAGTCTCGGACTGATATGAGGATACCTCTGGCTGATATCAAACAAACCAAGTAATATCCTCTAAATATTTGCATGGAGAAGTCAACATCTGCTAACATTTGTGACCCGCCATATCAAATCCAGTCGTAAGTCGGGATTTTTTTAATCCTGTGCCAATGCATTCTCTTATATATGCGAGTCGACCATAGGTCGCCTCGCATATATAAGAGAATGCATTGGCCTAACAATTTTTTATCATGTTTTTTAAATAAATGTTTCTTAAAATTTTTAGGACATAAAATAAAAAACATCCATTACCCTGCAGGGAGCCCCACACATATATAGAAGCATATAGAAGAGTGTCGTCTGCTCATGTTTGTCTGGGGCTCTGTATGGGTGAAATTATAAAATTGTTAAAGAATACAAGAACAAATTTTTTTACCCTGTGCCAATGCATTCTCTTATATATGCGAATTGACCATAGGTCGCCTCGCATATATAAGAGAATGCATTGGCCTAACAATTTTTTACAATTTTAATAATTTGTTCTTGTATTTTTTAACAATTTTATAATTTCACCCATACAGAGCCCCAGACAAACATGAGCAGACGACACTCTTCTATATGCTTCTATATATGTGTGGGGCTCCCTGCAGGGTAATGGATGTTTTTTATTTTATGTCCTAAAAACATTTATTTAAAAAACGTGATAAAAAATTGTTAGGCCAATGCATTTTCTTATATATCCGAGGCGACCTATGGTCGACTCGCATATATAAGAGAATGCATTGGCACAGGGTAAAAAAAATCCTGACTTACAACTGGATTTGATATGGCGGGTCACATACATGTGTATGTACCTCAAAATGTGTAAAAAATAGTCCCCATGCAGTACATTAAAATACGGGCGGCGTTGATGGTGGGTATGCTTTTAAAATATTCACCTCTGTCAAAAACCGCCATAAACAGAAATAATAGTAAAATATAGACATACTGTTCTTATACAATCAGAAATATGGAATAAACAGTATGTTATTGTCAATTTTTTTTATTTGTTATGTAAACAAAAGCAAAAAACGTAACATTACCTGGCTTTTGTTTAGAGCCAGATATGGTAGCCCTTCACAGCTCGTGCATCGTCCGAGTGTATCTTAACAATGTATATTTTCATGTAAAGTCGCTGCTCCGTGGTATTATAAACATTCAGATTTCACAATGGGGTGAGAATTATAAACATATTACAAAATGTCAAAGATTTACGAACTGTGACACTTTCATGATACTATGGCTGCAGTGATACTGACCTTGTTGCTTTTATAGTTCGCATGCTGAGTGTTCGATTTCGTTCCCGTGACACCAGCTACCTCCAATCTGCGGTTGCGGATTGCTTCTTTTCACTCCATGACAATCAATGACTTCTATGCACGATTCTGTCCAATGCGTCCATTCTCCGTTGACTATACAGTAGTATGCTAAGGCCAAAAAAAAAAGGTTTTGGTTCTCAGGCCCCGCCGCATTGAATAAAAAGGGCCACATTAGGCCTTTTTATTGCAATGCCTGATGTTATGACAAAAAACTTATGAGAAAAATAAATAAATAAAACAAATATTTTATCATCATGTCCATAGCAGATATGTGTTGAATATTAGTGTGCATTGAGCTCTAACATGTAATGCGTTAAAAAGTGACTTGCAGGCTTACAACATGAAGTAGATGACTACAATTAAGAAAATTATTAGCTGATCCTCATGCTCTTCTTACAATTAGTCATTGTGAACAACTTACACTAATTGTAACTTTATGCATTTGAAAGGCACAGGACTAAATTCAGGATCACATATTAGAATTGGGAGGGGATATAAGACTAAATGAGTTTATATGCATAACAGTTCCCTCTACCTTTCTGGTTATTACTAGACAGAGGAAGGTATCTTTGTCCATGCTTACTATGCGCAGAAAAAAATAAAAATAAAACCCTCCCTCCCTCATTGATTTGAAAAAAAATTGCCCGAGAACCAAATAATTTTTTTTTTTTGGCCTAATGGTTCCAATTTTTATCCCCCGCCAAATTGAAAATGTGTTCCGTTCATCTGTCGAGCCGATTTCAAAGATTTGTGGTATATTAGTTCACCTGACCATTACCTAGAATGAGTTCGCAAGCCATGTCCGGTCAGTTATTTTTACCGGAGTTATTGGACTGTCAATGTCAATGGATTTCAAAGTTATTTGGTATATGAATTCATTGACTAGTAACTAGAATGAGTTCGCAAATCAGGTCTGGCCAGATATTTTCAGCAGAGTTATTCGACTTGTTTATTATTTAGTGCAAATGGACGACGTCGCATGGCTAATTTCCACAAATGTCAGTCCTAAAATGAGTTCGCAAGCCAGACTTGTTGACAAAATCCCACTTCTTTTTTGAGAATGCACTTATTCAACTGCACATTTCAGTAGAGAACGCAAACATTGAGAATGCACTTCCCCAACTGCACATTTCGGCGGGGGGTACCGCCATCTGCGACTGCTTGTTATTGTTCATAAAATACATGTACACCGACCTTTACTGTAAGCGCAAACCACCTTGTCCTATGGAGCAATCACATCACTTTGGGGCTGGGCCAACAGTTGGATCTGTAGCCTTTCCTAATGGTAATTTTGAAATCTAAGATGGCCGTTGACAGTCATGACTTTATAAGAATCTAAGAATTATTTTGGGATAAACAGAATAGCTTAGGACATATGGTCTCCAGAGTCCCAGTCTTATCAGTCTGGTGAGCGGCCCACAGTCTTTGACTGTCTTGTTATAAGCTACCATCTGATGTGCCCGAATTCGTCAAGGCTATTTAGGGATCTCTTTCTGATCAGAAACTTGCCGATATGGGCCTATATGAACGAGGTCAAGGAATAGGTCGAAACTCGCACACAATTCACTCCAAGCTGTCTCAACCATGTGGTGCTCGATGCTCGATACTTCAAAGAAAGTAGAGTTGCTTCTCTTCTTTCAGCGAGTAGTCGGAATCCAGAAAGCCCGTTTTATCCAAGGGGCCGCGTTTTAGACATTTTTCCCCTATGTACCAGTAACAGGAGTCAGACCGCTCTTAGTACAAATCTTGCATATTGGAGTGACTCTTGAATCTGTGTTAGGGAAGCTATCACCATCACCACCACCACCACCACCTTCCCCACATTGGACACAAAAATAAGCTTTGCCGATACCACAACCATAATATACCACAACCATAGTATACCACAACCATAGAAAACCACAACTATTGTATGCCAATTATAGAGGATCTCCGATGCCGCAAACATAGTATGCCAATTATAGAGGATTTGACGGCGATAATCTTGATATTCTTGTGTATTTTTGGGAAAGAGTCTGGGGCCCATGCAATTGGGAAAAATAGATAGCGTTGTGTGGTAAATTGGGAATTTTTGAATTGAAATAATGACACTATCACTTTAAAAAATAAGATGTTTAAAACTTAATGAACTATTAAATAAAACAATAGTACAGCGGCACAATTGAGTAGATGTATTATTCAAACACTGTATTACAATTGGTTAGGTTTAATATGCCAAAACCAATATGTCGTATGTTTTTAGTTCAACAATGCGGATTCGAACGTCGATCCGAGTAGGAAACCGAACAGACTCACTCTCAGTAAAACGTGTAACCCAATGGCGCAGTTATGCCTTAATTAATGGGACTTCTTAACCACAGCAGAATTATGGGGAACTTTTCAGGATTTAATTGGAGATATGGGTTGTTGCCATTCATCGGAAAGCTCTCGCCGCGAGCTTTCCAATAAATGGCAACAAACCATATTTCCGAATTAGAGCATTACTACATATATACCAGCTCATACTTAGTTTGTTGGACAGTACCTCTATAAATCTGATACATGATATGTATATACCAGCTCGTACTATAAAGTCAATACCTCTATAAATCTGATATAAACTTTATTCTAGTATAAATAATTCTGTGTATTTTAGTTACATCTCCTCGCAGTAGTATAGATAGGTATGGCTAGGCTCCCTGCTGGATGATCCGGAATAGCTGAAATACCCCTAATTCCTCACAGGTAAATGCAGGTAAAAACAATTCACCAAATAGACTAAGTCCCTAAATTAGGCGAAAACTGTATAAAAATACGCTAAATATTCCATGAAAGTACGGAAAGCTTAATTGGAATAGATAATCACCTTAAAGAACCAGTTTCCCGAAAGGAAACGCCCAAAAATACTAGATATAGTATTTAAAGTCCAATAGACGAATTAATATCGAAATTAACTAACTGATTACTGTTTACGTTATGGCAGTTGGAGTAGCGTAATCACGTGCATGGGAGTGACAACAGGGCAACGGCTCCAACTGTTGGCTCGTATTTATAGCCGGGGTGGTGGCGCCACCAATCGCTAGGGTTGCTGCACTGATGGTAACTCGCACGTGGGATTTCCCGCTGTACACAAGGATTTGTTTACAAACAATGTGCTACGAGTTAAGTGGTGTAATATATTATTAAAATGCGTAATAATAGGAAGTGATAACTAGAAGATTACGTATAGGAATTACACCTTATAATTAGATATTTATGCGTAACTGATAAATAATGACTTTGAGATGAATTACGGACCGAAATATTTAGTACAGCGAAATTAAGAAATAACGATGATGACCGGCAATCGCTACATCACCCCACTTGCAAAAAAAAGGTGGCGTACACAGTTAAGATTTGAAAATTAGCGATTGCAAAAATTTTTGAAAATGTAAAAGAGTGTTAGAGTGAAATTTATATTTGGAGGTCTTTATTCTTCTTCTTGTATGGTGAGATCTAATGGTTCTTCTTCTGTATATGTAGTCTTCTTTGTTACGTGTGTCGGCTGTGGCGTGTCTTCTGTATGTGTATCTGCAGTCTGTGTGTTTTTTTCTGTGTGCTGCTATCCGTTGTTGTGGTGGCTTCCGGGTTGCGTGTCCATGTCTCAGTTAAAGTGTATGTTCCATCTGCGGTGCGTGCTGTCTCTGTCTTCTTTATACATAGGTATCCGTAAGGGGGGTGTATTGTTTCTTGTAAGTGTTGAAGTGATGTTTCGCAGATGTATTTGCTGCTCTGATAATTTGCGCCCGGTGTCCCTGTAGATACTCTGATGGAGCCCCTATGAAAAAGAATCTTGGGTCTGCTGCTAAATCGTCAAAAATATTGAATGGAGGAGGTATTATTAACTCTTCTAACAGGTTCCGATGCATGTGCCTGTAGATCTATGAGGGTGTATTCATGATTATCTTCTGGTAGTTGGCTTTCTGATTCTGCTCGAAAGTCAGATTTATATGGTGAGTTGGTGATGGCTTTAAGTGACTTTATTATTTCCGGTATTGTTGGTGGTGTTTTTAGTACTTCAGCTAGAGAGAGTTGCCTCTAAAAAGCAAAAATAAATGGGTTTAATTTTTTTTTGGGTATGCTTGAGCATGTTATAGCGAATTTAAAAACAAACTGGATAACACCTTAGGGGCATGTTATAACTCAAAACTATCACCAAGTATTCATAGTATTAATTAATTGCCCATGAAAAACATAAAATTCCCTGGCACTAAACCTACAAAAGAAGTCTGGCACTGAAAGAGTTGAAGAATATAAGAAAAAATTATTCAAATTATAAAATATTGTAAACAATAATAACAAATGGTGAAAAATTGTTAGTGCCAATGCGTTCTCTGATATATGCAAGGCGACCTTTGGTCGACTCGCATATAGAAGGAATGCATTGGCACATGGTATATGGGTTGATACAAAAATCAGACTTGGCACTGAAAGGGTTAAATACATTAAATGGTTATGACTATACGCACATATTTGGGTTCTTCCAGTAGTATATATATAGTTATCCATGTTGTTTCATTCAATTTATTTACTTCCTCGCACTTTTATGAGTAGAATGTTACCTGCAATACGGGCGTTGTTTGAGCACAATTGCAATTTGCTTTCCTTCGACAATAGGCAAATTAAACTGGTTCGGAAGGCATCACATAGAACTTGAAAAATCTAATGAACATTTATCTAATTCTTCCATTTTATTTTGTTTTGCTCCGCCTTATTTCCGATGGGTCTATGAGCGAATAATTGAACACAGAACTCAGTACTTAATAATTGAACACAGAACTCAGTACTTACAGTAATGCTCTAATTAATATATAAATCCTGAAAAGTTACCCATTATTCTGCTGTGTTTAAGAAGTCGATTACTTAGCAATACTGTTTGTTGAGGCGATAATTCCCGCAGCCATTTGTACACTAAAAATAGTAACCATGTGTGAGTTTGGTGGCCCTGTTCACTTAGTTTAGACTGATTTGTCAACAATTCACTGCATGAAACAGATATGATTCTTAAAATTAACGTATCTACACAGTTTTCGTAGGTATGCAGAATTAAATAAACATTGACTAGTTTTCTGACCATGGAAAGGGGTATAATATTATGCAACAAATACCAATTTGCATCCATCTGCCATCATGAAAAATACAAGAAGAATTAATTTATTTTGAAGTTGTGTGGAAAAACTTACTATTTCGTTTGTCTTATCATGACTAGTTGACTGGCATTTTTATTTGTATCTGTCCCTTTGCTCATTATTAAACGTGCTGCTATGGTTTTCATCAATCTTGAGGGAAAGTAAGTCATCAACATCAGATTCTAAAAACATGTAATAATAATAGATGCATAAGACATCAGATAGGTTTTATGTCAATATTGTAAAAAGAACATAGAATTCTGTGGCAAGGTGGAAGTGAATATATTAACCCATATGATATGGTTGAATTAACTATGCACATACGCAAACAAATACAGAGAATAACACCCACCGACCATACTGCCCTTATGTACTAATCCTAGCCGGAGGCACTATGCATGTACATGAAGATATCGTAGTCTCGTGACATCGCAGAACAAACCCTTCACAGTTAGTGCATCGTCCAAGGGTATCTTAACAATGTATATTTTCATGTAAACATTCAAATTTAACAATGGGGTGAGAATTATAAACATATTACAAAATGTCAAAGATTTACGAACTGAGTCACTTTCATGATATTATGGCTACAGTAATACTGACCTTGTTGCCTTGATGGTGCACATGCTGAGTGTTCGATGTCGTTCCCGTGACACCAACTTCCTCCAAACTGCAGATGCAGATTGTTTCAAATTCTTGTTTGGACTTTCACTCCACTCCATCAGTGACTTGTATGCATGTTTCTACCCAATGCATCCATTCGCCATCGATTATACATTGGAGTAGTATTCTAATGGTTCCAATTTTTATTGTTTGCCAAATCCATGTACACCGACCTTTACTGTATGGGCAATCCATGTATTCCCATGGAGCAATCACATCACTCTGGGTGCTGGGCCAACAGTTGGATCTGTACCCTTTTTGAAATCTAGAATGGCCGTTGACAGTAATGATTTTCTAAGAATTATTTCGGGATAAACAGAATGGCTTAGGACATAGAGATGTAAGGGACTAATCCAGGCATGTTTTCAGACCGCCTCACAGACTGCTGTGAATAAAATGTTCAGAATTAAAACTTTTCTCAGAAACATTCATGTCCTACTCTAACCAATGTGATACATTCATGTCCTACTCTAACCAATGTGATACATTCATGTCCTACTCTAACCAATGTGATACTGCATTCATTTTAGAACATTTCTCAACCGATTTTTAAGTTCTTGAAATTTGCTACACAGCGCACACTTCAAGAGACAAACATGCTGAGGTAGAACATTTGGTCCAGTTGTTAGTATTCCCTCAATATGTTGGTGTCATAAAATGTATGCCGCTTTTGAAAATTATGATGCCAAGAGTTCATAGCAGGCACATGATGCTGTAAGGTCCAAACGGTCTGCGTCTTCCACAATAATTTCCTCAAAGGATTTCCAGCTGAAGCTTTCCACTGTGCCCTTATCAAAAGTATTTAGCAATCTTCCCACCCTCGCCCCCTGAGTTGTTTCTTGTGGAAGATGGTAAAAGTTTTGTGGACTTCCATATCGTTGCCCAAACTTCCATCATAACTTCCAGATCTTGCTTGTTTAGGTTCAAAATATCTGCCGTGGTGACAAACACTTCAGAACCTGGGTATGGAGAAAACACAAATAAGAATTGCCCACATCACCAATGTCGGCCTCATTTGTTTTTATAAGCTACCATCTGATGTGCCCGAATTCGTCAGGGCTATTTAGGGATTTCTTTGTGATCAGAAACTTGCCAAGGAATAGTTCGATGTGAAATTGGACCCACCCATATTGTTCGCGGGATCAAAGTAGGCCTACATATCAAACTCGAGTCAGAATGACCGAGGTCCAGAAACATGCCAATATGAGCGAGGTCAAGGACAAAGATCAAGATGCAAGATCAAAGTCGGCCTACATACCAATTATGTGGCGAATGTGCACCGTGTCCAAAATGTGAATGCGAACTAGTTCTCATGGGGGGAGGTGCAACTCTGTGTTGACTCGACCCAATAATCTTTCCATGCGAGGCACTTGTAGACCTAGCTGTGTGGCATGATTTTTGGTTTATCAAACATCCTACACAGGCTGCATTCCAGATTGCATGGCAGCTTTTTAAAGGTACGGTTGGCCTTGGCGGTGGGTATGCTGTGAAAATATTTCCACCCGTCAAAAACCGCCACAAACAGAAAGAACATCAAAATGTAGACAGACTTTTTCCATATACAAATAAGAAATATCGCATAAACAGTATGTTATTGTCATATGTTTGACCAGTGTTGTGTAAACAGAAGCTTAAAAAGTTACTTTTCTGGTGTTTGTTTATATTATGATGGTAAACATAAAGAGCGTTCTTTGTTGGTGAATTCCTGATATGGATCTAATAAAGAGCGTTTATGCCATTTGTGTGTGATTAGCCAGTATCATTGTGCTGTCTTCTGTAACACAACCAGGCTCTTGCTTAGGTAAAATATAGTAGGTCTTTATGATAACATGCTGTTTACGCGATGGTCATGGTATATATGAACGAAACTGTATGCGTTTTAATGTTTTTCTGTTTACGGTGATTGGAAAAAATATGAATATTTTCGACAACTAAGGCCTCACGTGCCTTTAACATTGGATGCATTATCGATTGTGATTGATGGAGTTTCACCATTTCGTGTTAAGTCCCAGTCAGAAACGGCAGATTTTAACACATCTGCAATGTGTGCTGATGTGTGTGATAAAGTTCATATGTCTATATTGAAGCACATAGTTCATGAGTTTCCAGTCATTTATAAAATGAGCTGTTATAGTGAGATAACTTTCTGTTGATATCCAGGATAGTTATAGCTATAAATTGTGCCAGTTTAAAGGGATACTGTACTCAAATGTTGTTGTTGGTTTCTATAGTCTCTGAGTCATATGATAAGGTAACAAATTTCCCATTATTTGAAAGTCTGTTGAGTACGGATGGCAAATTTAACAGAATGCAAAAATACAAATTAATACAAAGTAAGTGGAACAACGAAATGAAATGCCATGGCTCATGACGTCATTTACGTCATGTTGGCTGTGTAGGTGCACCATTAACCCTTTCACGATGTGAGCTGTGCTGTGGCAGCATTAACTCTTTCATGACGGGAGCTGCGCTGGTGCAGCATTAACCCTTTCATGACGGGAGCTGCGTTGGTGCAGCATTAACCTTTTTATTACGGGAGCTGTATTGGTGCAGCATTAACCCTTTCATAAAAGGAACTGTGCTGGTGCAACATTAATTATTTTATGATGGGAGCTGTGCTGGTGTAGCATTAACATTTTTTATGATGGGAGCTGCGTTTGTGCAGCATTTATTATTTCATGATGGGAGCTGCGTTTCTGCAGCATTAACCCATTCATGATGGGGGCTGCGCTGGTGCAGCATTAACCCATTCATGATGGGGGCTGCGCTGGTGCAGCATTAACCATTTTATGATGGGAGCTGTGCTGGTGCAGCATTAATTATTTCATGACGGAAGTTGCGTTGGTGCAGCATGAATTATTTTTTGATGGGAGCCGCATTGGCATTAACCCTTTCATGACGGGAGCTGTGTTGGTGCAGCATTAACCCTTTTATGGAAGGAACTGTGCTGGTGCAGCATTAAATCTTTCATGATGGGAACTGCATTGGTGCAGCATTAACCCTTTTATGGAAGGAACTGTGCTGGTGCAGCATTAACTCTTTCATGATGGGAGCTGCGCTGGTGCAGCATTAACCCTTTCATGACGGGAGCTGCGCTGGTGCAGCATTAATTATTTCATGATCTGAGCTGCGTTGGTGCAGTTTTTGGTAGACACTGGGCAGCCAGTCATGCTGCATCTCCATCCACCAACAGGCCAAACCGGTCTACATTCATCTTGAAAATTGTTAATCTCATTATCATCATATTCAATGACGCCTGCCATTGTGAATCAATCTATAAATAGAAGAGCAATTGTTTAATGTTTAGAGGAATGCCAGGTTTCCATTGTATTCTACTAAGATAAATTCATTAAGTGCATTTCAAATATCGCGATGGAACAGAGCGCACTCATTATTTGGTCCATTCTCATCTAACCATTCGAGTTTGCAGACTGAACATTGAGTCTTGGTAAGACAGCGCTTTTATACATCTGGACTTTTAGTGCATCATGCTCTGAGTGGCTACCTGAAGTCTCGCGACACATTCTCAGCCAATCACGCATCGCGGTCATAGCCCGAGATATGAGCTGAAACTTCGAAGCAGTTTCGACCAATCAGAGCGCTCCTTTTCAAAAAGTCCAGACACAAATGGCGTGTGTAACCAAGATGGCTATAACTAAAATTTGGAAATGGATGCATGAAATTTGATGATGTATAACATTAATAACTATACGAAATTAACTAAGCATAAATTAGAATCACTATGAATTATTGTAGTCCATTGTCACTTTGATGCATCATTTCGTCATACGAACACCCAATTCTTGTTTACATGTCTCTGCCACAAGAATAGGCTAGTAGAAAGTCCGAAACTGCCATATAAACGGAGTCAGCAAGCTTCTTTTCTCACACCAACAGGTCCTGACGAAGGATAATAAAAATCCGAAACTAAAATTTCGATCTCACTGCAGCCATTATTGTTGCTTGTTTTTCTTCTTCCAAAAGTGATAAAAGACCTTCTTACACTGTCAAATGCAGTGGAATGTCAATAAAAACCTTTTGTATACAACATCCACCGACATTGAAGCGCACTTTGTAGTTTTGTAGTTTTCCTTCGGGTGCCATCATGATGTGCGAGCGACAATGGAACTGCCCCCAAACAGTAGTCTAACATTTTATCAATGTCAATGGTGCATCGCTTTGTGTTTTAATAAGCCAGTAGTTTAGCCACAATGTTCCGCTCCATCGTAACCTCACGAACCTTTCTACTATCAGCAGAAGATGCTGAACAGTGGCGCACATGTCTTTAAATTTGCACAGTTTGACTCTCGCGATTGGTTTGTGGAAATGATCTCCGTGTAAGGAATCTTCACGGAACGCGCTTGCCTTTTCGTTGCCGACGGAGATGCATTTGCTCAGACTGTCCTTGATCTCTTGAGAAACCGGAGCGCCAGATGATAGGTGGTAGAGCTGGTCAGGATCGATGTCCTTTGTGAATAGGTTGATCAAGTCCTCAATAAGCACCCGCAGGACTGACATGACATGCTTCTCTGACCGCTTCATGTGTCTAACCTGGCACAACTTTGGGGTATTATCTGGAGAGCTGTTTATCCCAGTAACATCGAACAACATGTCCTTTAACTTCGTCATCTGTGGACAATTTAGCACCCATTTGTCGTAGGCGCCCCTATTCCAAGCAAATTGCTTAATACCTCCGGGTACTTTGGCACTTCTGTCGAAGGTTTGCTCACCAGACTGATCAGTAGCAACACCACCGGCATTGTGTTTACTTCGACAACCGGAAACTCCTCCTTGCAGCTAGACGTCTGTTCCAATTGTCGCACATAGAAAGACCCATATCTCGCATAATTCTCCTTGTTGAATGCAAAAAATAGAGGAATGGACGTTTTCCAATACTGTAATCGCATCAAGAAGTCATTTTCTTCATGGGAGGCATGTATGCTGTGTTGTATATCCATGTATGTCATCCAGAACTTAGACGTTTCACCATGTTCACCATTCCTGATACTCTCACGATAACTTTCATACGAATCGGCGAAGTCCCGTACTTCTTATGAATCCATTATCTCGTTGACATCAATGGTTGAATGTGGAGAATTAACGACTTTCTGCAGAGCATTTGGAACAGGATGACTGAGAGTATCCTTGAATCGTTCTAACAGGAGTCGTTCCAATGCATCAGCAAAATGTTCATACACGAGCCACACTCTGTTGAAATGCTTACAGCGCAAAACTCCACTCAGATTCCCCGATGCACATAACTCTGATTGGAATACTACATCTTCAAATCCACTGCCTTCGACTATCTGTCCAATAATACCGAAGTTCTCTTGCATCAAGTGGAAGTCGCCTAGGGACAAAGACGTTGTTGAATGGGTCCGGAAAGTTCCACACAGTTTGGTATACCTTCACTGCCGCACCCACATCAAGGTAGATGTGCACATTGGGCATATTAGCATCATTGGCCATACGTTTGGTTGTCGTCAGGAACTCGACAATTGTGCTGTATTGACCAATGGGTCGATGCAGTGGTGGTAGATATATACATTCATAAATTGTATGTATATTAAGCAGCATACAGTATATGTGCAGTTTTCTTTCCGTTCTCATCTCCACATATGCCATATGCTTCAGAAAAGCACCTAGTATGCCACAAACTACAAATATAAAACCAACATCCTTATTCCGATCAAAATTATTGTCAGTGTGAGTTTCCGTAGATTTTGTAAAAAAATCAAGCTTGACTTTGGGATAGATTTTTGCAGATGATTTTTTTTTATTTCAAATAGCCAGTTTTATTTGCAACAAACAGCATAAGTCTTTGACCAACGGTTTTTAATATGTTTAATATGTATGGCATCTATACAATATAACTAGTCTAAACTCCATAGCGAAACCGACGCTTTATAACAATGGAGAGACAATTCTGAAGGATTTTGTCGTGGATGAAATGATACCTTGGTACGATGAAACAACGTACACAACACCACAGATGAAAACAGATTTGTTCTCCAACAATTCTTTACCCAAGCAGCGAAGTTTCCAGGCAACTTGCCCAGGCCCTGTCAATGTCAAATCATTACTGCCTGCCTGTACAATGACTAACTGAGGACAGAATGATTTAATCGCAGATGAAGCCAATTTACCAGTTGTCGCAATGTCTGCACCACCCTTGCCAACTAAACGAACCTCTACGCATTCGCCTTCCAAATCAACGAGCGACAAATACGAAGCGAAAATCCGCCATTGGAGGCCAGTCGCGGCGAATCACCAATAAATTGTTATTGTACAAATAGCAGCAAATCTGTCCACAAAAGAATGACCAACAATCAACACGCGAAACGGCATCTCGAATCATAAATGGTCTGGGAATAAAAAACAGGTTTACTTACATTAATAATCAACAAAAGCGTAAAATAATTTTCTTTGTTCGATTTCAAGTATTGTTCTGATTAATCCGATTATCTCCCCTCCCGTTGAACCGGAAGTACAAAAGGTAAACACACCGCAACGTGGTTTGCCGCATACCAGGATCCGAGGAATAAAACCAACTAACCGATGCTTAATTGGTAATATATTATAAAAGTGCCCTTTGTGACCATGGTGATAAATCGCTAGCCTATATAAAACAAAAGTTATCCTTATTTATTTATCTTTACCTATATATGTTGCTGGTTTCAATAAGTCAGTTGGAATGTCAACATGTCGTTATTTGACATTTACTCATGTTGTCACTTTTGGGGGAGGGGTAGCTTTTTGGTCACCATAAACATAATTTCTAACATGTCAATACAATCATTGTCGGATATTGTTTGCAAAATGCCAATGTTTTCAGTAACATATGAAATTCTATGAAATACGTACGGTTGAACAAATGAACTGTTGAAATGTGACAATTTCGGTAAATCGTACTGTAAATTTTGCTGAGTCATGAAAATTTTGCAGGAATTTCACAATATATTAATGTTATATGGCATCATATGTCATATATCACATGATCTGCACTACAATTATTAATGTTGGTGGAGTTATTAAGTCGGCGGAATAGTCAAATCATCGTTTTTTGGGAATTGACATATTTCGCAACATTAGGGGAGGGGTAGCTTTTTGACTACCATCAACAAAATATGAAACATATTATGAAAACCATTTATGAATGTTGTTAGCAATATGATACTGTTTCCAAAAACATATGACATGCTATGAAATATGCATAAATAAATCAATCGCTGGAGTTGACATGCGACTGTTTGTGTGAATCGTCATAAAATTGTGCAGAGTCATGCTGATTTCGTCGATATGACGTCATGATAGAAAATGCAACCCGATATATTTTATATACGTATCGTAGAGGGTCACCAGATGGTCCGAATTGACCACAATTATATTATATCTGCATGTGT
Source organism: Siphonodentalium dalli (assembly GCA_032622095.1). Taxonomy (NCBI): domain Eukaryota; kingdom Metazoa; phylum Mollusca; class Scaphopoda; order Gadilida; family Siphonodentaliidae; genus Siphonodentalium; species Siphonodentalium dalli. The sequence continues at coordinate 47,222,931 of CP136063.1, read as the reverse complement.
TTAGTCATCCCAAATCACATGTATGATACACAGTAATTGATTAAAATCGAAACTATAGTTCAGTGGGGTACCCTATGAAAAATACCGAAAAAACTAATTTCTCGTCCACTTTTGCCTATGCAAGAACCGGATCCATTAAGATGCAATGGTCGCATAAATTCGCATCGTTGGTGACACTTGACCTCCAGCCCAGCTCATCCTATAAAGACTCATGCCAGATTTAACAGATATCATAAATATCTTCTCTTATGCCAGGTTTGTCCAAAAAAAATTCGCGGAGTTATGGGTCTTAGTTTGTCTATTTTTAGCAATTTTCTCATCGTTAGCGCGATAACTCGGTGAAATATTAACCGATTTCAACAATATTTGGTATATGAGTCTCCTGCAACAATATCTCGGACGAGTTTGAAAACCAGGTTTGTCCAAAAAAATTTTGCAGAGTTATGGGTCTTAGTTTGTCTATATTTAGCAACGTTATCACCATTAGTGCGATAACTCGATGAAATATTAACCGATTTAAACAATATTTGGCATATGAGTCTATTGCAACAATATCTCGGACAAATTCGAAAACCTGGTTTGTTCGAATTTTTTTCCAGAGTTATGGGGTTTAGTTTGTCTATTTTAATCACAATTTTATCACCGTTATTTTGATAACTCAATGAAATATTAACAGATTCAATTGATATTTGGTATATAGGTCTATTGCAATAATATACCACCCTCCAACTTTTTTTCTCGTATTTGTGCACCTTATTGGCAGAAGTTTAGTTTGACTGCCAAAAAACTCGACAAAAGCATCTTAGATGCATACCCCTTGTTAACTAAATAAATATCATACATGAATAACATTAATCAACAATAAATGAATTCATAACACAATCAATCTAGTCTTCTGTGTTGACTTCGGTAGCTTCGTTGGTTGTCTTCTTTGGAATGGGAGCAAACAACGTCAGCAGGCTGCTATTTCTCAAGAGTTCCACCCTCGTAATTGGCACATAAGCAGAAAAACTGGGCCTGGTTTCGCCTGTATTGCAAACGTGACGAATACCAGCTCCTAGTCGTCCATGGATCCATAAAATGAATTGCCTGTAACCTTGATGCCTGAATCCTTTCATGTGATCCAGATCTTCAATTCCAAATGTTTGGCCTCTCCAGAGACGTGCTGCCAACAAGACTCATTGCTTTAGTATCTCTTTGCCAACCAGCTTTAATCGGCATATCGGTTGTTGCAGTTTCTCGTCTCAGCATTTGAATTAGATGATAGAACGGGATGTTGGTCTGCCTGTTTATGTATTGAAATCAACAATGCCATCTTTCCGTGTCGTTGTTGGAATGTATCTATCTATTTAATAAATAATAACTAACCTTATCATATAGTCTTTTACTTTATGTCTAATGATCATGTAGGGACCTGCTAATTGGGGATTTGCATCAAATCGAATCTCGATATTGAATCTGCTTCCTGATATCGAATCAAATCTTGAATCGAATCAGCTAGGTGAACTTGGCAACTTGGCTTCAATTAATGTGATGTTATTTAAACGCAAAAAAATGAGACTACGCCAAAGTAACACCAATTCGAATATATACGAATCAGCGGACCGATTCGGTCTCAATCTCGAATCGGGTGCCCGATATCGACATCGAATTGAATATTGAATATTCGCAGATATCTATGATCATGACATACACAAGCGGCACCTGCTTCATCTGGTTCACTTTCCTGACAAAAGCATGGATGGTACACAGTTGCATGAATGGGTGTTTCACCATGCTGAACGTACCAGTTCTTGGCTGTTGGCAAGACAGCCAGCTGGGCATTGGTGGGGAAGATCAAATGGCGCTCATCGTCGAGGTTAATGTCATACATGAAACCAGCGGGAGGGAAGCCACTGTGTGTTGCCTGTTTTTAGCTCACCTGAGACGAAGTCTCCGGTGGAGCTATAGTCATCACTCCTCGTCCGTCTGTCCATCTGTCCGTCCGTCAAGAATCATCTTCTCCTCCAGAACCGTAAGATGGAACAGGTTCATATTTGGTGTGGATGTTTCCTATGTGAATTAGTTAGCAAGTTTGAGCTCAATCATTTCGAGTCTATAAAGGACACACACATATATATCATTTGTGGGTACCTGTATCAAGGTGAAAATCAGCTCGGGCGGAAAAACTGACCCGATCCCCGTTCCTAGGAAGCCCTAAGTACGTAAGAATCACACAACACGCTCATGTCTGGATACAGTCATGCTGACGTGCCCAGACGTAAGAATCACATTACACACATACACGCTCTTTATTAACGACACTGCGGATACGAACGCTCTTTAACTATCAACGCGATTAACCCCACAGTGCCGTTTTTTGTGACTGAGAGTGGAGAACGGGTGCTCTGAGCTTCTCCAAAACGCCGCGACGACCATTTCCGTGGGTTTTTACCATTAGATGGTAAGTTTGATCTCAATCGGTGCAGCCGTTTTCGAGTTTATAAAGGACACACACATATACGGAAGTCTCAAATTATATAGTAGATTCATCAAAGACAGGATTACTCAAACATTTTTCATCTGATCAACACCAAAAACTAATTAAAAACTATGGATCGGTATGTTATGCAAACTAAATTTTAAAAGATGATAAATCCGATATAAAAAAAGAGATAAACAAACCCATTCTCACTGACTTGTGTGTCATTATTTTATTCCCTGTCTCACACATTTATATCAAATTATATGTATTACTATCTGATAATTCAACTGCAAAAGAGCATCAAAACATTGGGCGTCCTTGGCCTGACTAATAATTGTTGACAAGTGCATGATATTCAATGACTGTGGAATAATAGCTTTGATTATCTCTATTATTGTGACACAGTCAACTGCACTTGTCTGCAAACTTCTACTGGATGCATCACATCGGAATGATTATCTAAGCCAGCCCGGGAACGAACATTAGACAAACTCTTACTCTGAATGAGGGCATGCATTAACATGAAGCCGCAAACTTCTGTATGACTGTATGTTGCACAAAGATTCATTTATAATGATCGCCATTAGCCCAAGTGTTTTCATGCTTCAATTCGCGACAATGAGGCAACCACTAAATTAACGATCCATTGCCCTAAAACAATAGTAAGCCAAGTCGCAATTTTATATTACTATAAATGATACGATATTTATGTGTTTCCTCATGCCTCAAATTAAACACATGTTTTATACAAGTTGGAATAATGATGAATAAATGCCTCATCAATATTCATGCCAAGATAATAAATGAGGTTTTTATGATCCACGTTCCCATATTCTGAAGTAAATTGAACCAATGATATCTCCCCTCTCCTCCTGGTGGAATCCCATGGAACTATTTGTGGGGTGTCACTATTTATGGTTTGTTCATGCTGTTATTATTTTTTTCTGAAGATGGACTGTGTCGATTCCATTTTGTCATTATTCATGAAAATAAGGTTAGATATCACATATAGCCTGCCGAGACAGACAAGACTACATAAGTTTTTAATAACTTTATTTGTGTATGAGCGGGATTTCATGCAACGACCGGGAGGATTGGGTCCGTGGTACGGACTCGCAGTCGGCCTGGCAGAAACACTGCATATAGTATAAGTTAGCGGAACATTCCATGGAATCGAACTGCCGGCTACCTACTACTAAGCATCGACCATGGGAACGAAAAAGAGATTACGTAAAATTTTCAATGTGCAGAACTGCAATTAACCACATGTTAGTATTAATTAACTACATATTCCGTCCAATGACCTATATATACATTGTAGTATACAATACTTGACATGTGATAGAAACACATGCACAAAGTTATTAAACTGTCCAAAACTTCCACATATAACGGTACATCCTGGTTCAGAAGTTTTTTTTATGAAGAACAGTGTGCTGAATATTGAAATATATCCATGAGTTAAGAGTGACAAGAGCCCCCATGCATAATTATCGGGATTAATCCTCATATGGATTTTTGTTGAAATGATTAGTGGCTATCATAAGTCAACAAGTCGACAGGAGAAGTCAACTACAAGTTCATTAGTCGAACCCTGTCTCCCAGGGACATGATTGACAACGGAATGTATTTGCACAATTTTTTTTTTAACTGTTATTAGTAAGTTTCTGGTTGAATTACTTCACAAATACGTTGTTAATTAATGGTATTTGTCACCAGAAATCCAGTCAAAAATAATAAAAATAGGCTCGGCGAATGCATTTAATCTATGTTAACGAGTTGAGAAGGTAAACATCAAAACACGTTTTTAAGAAAAATAATGCCAAACAAAATCACGAACTGCTGAACCGGTGCTATAAGTTTCTTTTGAAAAAAACCTTCCGGTCTATGCCTTCTGTAACAACTACTTGAAAAAGATTAATAGAACTTGATAAGCATAGTGTTGCAAACTCTATTACAATATACAGCTAATTAAATAAATAATATGCCGACTAGTGCAGCAACTCACATTGTCGGCCCTTTTGAGATAAACTAGGTCAACGTGCATAATCAATTGGGATCAAAGGTCTGCACGCGTTCAACCTGTGGTAACACTCGGCATCATCAAAGAGTTGTACTACGTCTACATGGAGTAATAATATCTCTGAATAATAACAGTACATTTTTATTGAAGGTTGTTCATCGTTTTAAGTAATCTTTTCATCTATATATTGTTTATGGCTAATGGTAGGGCATGTTGGAATTGTTTAATAAACGAGTCACTCGTCCTCAACCAATTTATAACAAGTCAGTTGAAGATTCTACAGTCAGTGTCAAACCCAGTGTAATTAACTTGTTATCATTTCAAGATTCAACACCTTCACTTGAAAAATTGGAAATAAATAAATGGTAAAATGAGATGTTGACATCTCAACAAAATATCTCATGGAAATTTCCTGAAACAGGATATACTTTAATTAGTGGAAATACACTGACTTGTCTGAATAGATCAGCGTGCAATTGTGAAATCTTACGCTGTTCGAATTTCACGCCAAGTTGTGATCCTTGAGCAAGGTCGCTCATACTGTGTCTGCTTTGTGTTAAAAATGGTACCTAATTGATGCACCGAATCTTCTCGGTCCACAACAGCTTGGGAGATCGCTTAGGATAATGCTGTTTTTGGACCGAATCCCAGCCCGTTGCTCTGACATTAAGCCCATGCAGAGTTGTGGGCGGGAGTTATAGTGCTTGCATGTCTTTAGATTAGGTCAAATGGAAGCTTTGCGTTTATGAATATAGATGACAACCTTTACCAAGCATAATATCAAACAGTCATATCAGAGGTCCGTTAAATGTCAAAGCCATGAGATATATAAGTAAACAAAGCCTAGTTTCGAGAGAATTTTGATTTGTCGTGCTATCTTTCGAGAGAATTTTGATTTGTCGCACTATCAGAAAATGCAAGCAAACAATACATTAAATAATCATATCATAACTATACCTTTTTCTGTCACGGTAGATGCTATATAATTTTTTAAGAAAGATAAATCGCGGACAAGTCAGGTGATCAATCACAATCAAGGGTTTGCATGAATGGCTGTGAATAGGAATAACTGAACATACCATTTCTGGAACCTTCAATGCCGGAAATTGTTTGATTGTTTCATCAGTAGAATGCGTCTGAATAAATTCATTCCTGTAGAAATATGTTTTCCACATTTTATCTTTAATATACAACAAATCTGGCCTGGTTTTCGAACACTCTGTGTTCATTGCAGTGATGTGAATTTTGATACTTTCAGCATCCTCCAAATCTTCATCATCGGCACTGCCAGACTGCAAAACGACAAAAGAAGCATGTTAATATGGATTAATGATACATGTGCATGAATGATGTGAGCATATAAAAGAAACAAATTCTTGATATTAATAAACCACTAGGAAAAGCTACTCTAGGGATCCAAATAAACAATGCATGCACATTTATTAGTTTCTTTTGAAATTCCGAGCCCCCCTGCACAGTGGCTATTTGGGTCTGCCGTTATAATAATTTTGAGGCTATAAAAATTGAAATCAACACACAAACTCAAAATTTCTATATGATTCTGATCTCAAAATGATGAGCTTATAGCTTTATGCATGACATACATATTCAAGTATATGACATACATGTGAACATTTGAATACCAGTATTGAATAAAAATTTGATGACGCATACAAAATGTACCGGTATGTTGATTCCTATACTTGACCTACTTATTAGTACTATAAAAATAATTTGTATATAAATCAGTTATTTTTATGTTTTGCTCCGATTTCCCCTGCACTATTATTTGGGTCTGCACTTTATACAAGGACTATTCTATTCAAGGACTATTCAAGGACTATATTGGTCGAATTCAAGGACTCGACTGCTATAATAGATGACAATTAGGGTCCTTCGAATATTTGGTATTAGAAATAAATCAAATGATATTCGGTTATGACGGTTAATATCAATCAAATATTTCCTTTAATATCTATCGAATAGCATCTATCCATTTATATTTGTGATGCTATCTTATGTCGGAATATTCACCACAAATGAATTTGATTGGACGAATGATAAATGTTCTGTGAGAAGCACACATCTATGACATTGCAGTAGAGAAGTAAACACCCCCTCAATAAACCCTAAAATCGCCACCGTACGCCACCACCAGCCATATTATCTCTACGCCAGCCACATAAAAAAAATCTCACCGCCGGAATTGTCAAATGGCTGAGCTGCAGACATGGGCTTATTTATATGTCAAGTACAACTTCACTGTGAATTGCAATGAACTAAACCACATTGCCCATATTGGTATATATATTCGCAAGGACTCGGCATGGTTGTTATATTATCAGAACACCCAGGCCTCTCAATGTAGAATAGACTATTCCAATGAATGCTTTCATATAAATGAATGGGAGAATCCATTCAGTATTGAAAGGGTTAAATTATAAATTGTTCATTTCAACAAGACTCGGTCTCAGACATACCTGGAATTCGTCAATATATGCACATAACCGATAGAAGAATAGAAAATAGTTGAAATATTATATCATTAGGATTTATCTTTCAATGATGCATGCATATATCGCCAGATGCCAGTGATGATATAGCCTGGGATTAGAAAGATTTCGTAAATGAAAATACGCTGATTGATAACATCTCAGCCAACTGAGCCGCCATATTTCGTCAGCCACAAACGTCGTGACTGAGCCGGCTTAGCTAGCTAACCAGGCACGAAATTAGTTGAGCCAGCCACGAAAACCATTTGTCAGGGCTTTGGGGTGTACCCCTCGAGAGAGTAATTCGTCTTGAGGGTCTCCAGCCGTCTTAGAAAGTAATGACATGAGCGTTTACACAGGGTTTCTGCCGGGAAATTAATGAGTCCGTATTGGGGAGACACATAACGCGACGGGACGACAATGGTTCGTCCCGTTGGGCAAAAAAATAAATATTTGACGAAGCCATTTCCTTGCACCTGAGTGTCCCACAAAGCAGTCCAAAGCTACGTATATTATGCAAGTCGATCATTTCCGTGGGTGCATTAATTCTATTGATGGTATCCAAATAGTTAGTCATTTAATTACGTATGTAAGACTGCCGTCTGATTGAAGACTATATAAATGAACGAGCTACGATTTTAAAACAGTGTTTACAAATTTATAACTTACAATAAGATTCCAACAGGTATAATATAAATCTAAACACTAAAAAGCATCTACGCATTGACCAATAATACCCAGCAAGGGGAATTGAATAAAGTATTTCTTAGAATTTCAAGTACTAAGCGTCGGTGAAAATGAAACTGACAGGATTATATATTCTGTCAATCGTAAAACTATTTGTGCGCTGTGACGTCATACTGCAGGAGATATTTATAGCGGCGAAATACGAATGGTAGCAAAATCTTTCAATCGGAATGCGTAGCTTGTTCAATAGTCTGCATTAGTCCAACAACCGATGACCACAGCTATAGAACAGAGTTTTAGCCAATGTGTTATAAAATATAATTGAGTTTTTGGCGGGAAATGTGAACATGTGTGTCGATTGTGCTTGGGGACCCAGGCGGGACAACGAAACTATTGACTGTACTTTGACTTGATATCCATTTGGGGGGGGGGGGGGTGTATGTGTTCGTGTTATCCTCCATGCATGTAATATGGCTCAAATGAATGGTGTTGTCACTATGAATTCCCGCTATAATGACTGATTTGAGACATGTTCTGTAATATTGTGAAATAAATCACTTTGGGATTTTGTTAATTATGCATGGCAATATACGCATAATAATCAACACACGTAGAGAATCACATGTATATTTCATCGAACTCAAAACAAATGATAATACAGCAATAAGATAAATGATCAACATTGAGTAGATTCATCCACAAAAATCCCGTGCATAAAATTCAGCAATTGGGTCTTTGATCCTATTGTGTAATCGTACGATAGCACGGGGTCTTCGAGCGTGAGTATTTTCATCCATGGAATCCCGTGCACAAAAATATGCGCACTCAACAGTCCGGCATTCTTTGATGTTACCGCGACATGTATTACGCTGTATCTAATGTCGCTATTTGACCCGCTCTTTCTTATTGTTTTTTTCGGGAAATGGACTGTGTCGATTTCATTTTGTCAATATTAATGAAAATAAGTGTAGATATTTAGCCTGTCGACACAGACAAGACTGAAAAAGTTTTTAATAACGTCATTTATTTGTGTATGAGCGGGATTTCATGCAACGACCGACGAGGGGAATGGGTCCGTGGGGCGGCTTTGGGCTGTCGAAGGTGAACAGCGTTATTGTTGATACTTCTTCTGCTGTGAACAGCGTCCCGGTACATGCCTTTTACCAAACATTCATCCAGCTTCGTAAATGAATATATTATAATAATAATAATAATAATAATAATATTTGGGTTCTTTCAGAAGTACATATATAGTTATCCATGTTGTTTCATTCAATTTATTTACTTCCCCTCACTTTCATGAGTAGAATGTTCGCATGACACCATATGCAAACTTCTTCTGAGAATTTGGTAGTGATGACTCATGTTCTGGAAATTGCAACATATAACCTGTGGAAATATAGAAATCATTCTCAAGTAAGAAAATAGTTATCTCATTATTGCTAATATGGATAGATGTATATAGAAACTGGTGTGAAAATGTGAATATCCATGTGATGTGAGTGTTACCTGCATTACGGGCATTGTTTGAGCACAATCGCAATTTGCTACACATCGACAATGGGCAAGTTAAACTAGTTCAGAAGGCATCACAAAGAACTGGAAAAATCTAATGAACATTTATCTAATTCTTCCATTTTATTTGTTTGCTCCGCCTTATTTCCGGTGTGTCTACTAGCGGATAATTGAACAATAAAACGACACAGAACTCAGTACTTACTTTGAAGCGATTTGTACACTAAAAATAGTAACCATGTGAGAGTTTGGTGGCCCTGTTCACTTAGTTTAGACTGATTTGTCAACAATTCACTGCATGAAACAGATATGATTCTTAAAATTAGGTCTAACTTATCTACATAGGTATGCAGAATTAAAACAACATCGACTAGTTGTCTGACCATGGAAAGGGGTATAATATTATGCAATGAATACCAATTTGCATCCATTTCCTAGCTAAGGTGGAAGTGAATATATTAACCAGGGTTTCCGCCAGGCCGGCTGCGTGTTCGTCCCCCAGACACATTCCCCCCGTCGGTCGTTGCATGAAATCCCGCTCATACACAAATAAATGACGCTATTAAACACTTATTCAGTCTTGTCTGTGTCAACAGGCTATATATCTACACTTATTTTCATAAATATTGACGAAATGAAATCGACACAGTCCATTCCCCGAAAAAACAATAAGAAAGAGCGGGTCAAATAGAGACATTAGATACAGCGTAATACATGTCGCAGTAACATCAAAGATTGCCGGACTGTTGACTGTGGATATTTTTGTGCACGGGATTCCATGGATGAAACTACTCATGCTCGAAGACCCTGTGCTATCGTACGATTACATAATTGGATCAAAGACCCAATTGCTGATTTTTATGCACGGGATTTTCGTGGATGAAACTACTCAATGTTGATCATTTATCTTATTGCTGTATTATCATTTGTTTTGAGTTTGATGTAAGTGAAGTTTCTGTAAAATACATGTGATTCTCTACGTGTGTTGATTATTATGCGTATATTGCCATGCATACTTAACAAAATCCCAAAGTGATTTATTTCACAATAATACAGAACCTGTCCCAAATCAGTCTTTATAGCGGGAATTCATAGTGACAACACCATTCATTTGAGCCATATTACATGCATGGAGGATAAACACGAACACACACCCCCCCAAAATATGGATATAAAGTCAAAGTACGGTCAATAATAGTTTCGTTGTCCCGCCTGGGTCCCCAAGCACAGTCAACGACGCACATGTTCACATTTCCTGCCAAAAACTCAATTATATTTTATAACACGTTGGCTAAAACTCTGTTCTATAGCTGTGGTCATCAGTTGTTGGACTAATACAGACTATTGAACAAGCAACGCGTTCTGTGTAAAAGATTTCGCTACCATTCGTATTTTCGCCGCTATAAATATCTCCTGCAGACAAACCCTGCAGTATGACGTCACAGTGCACATATAGTTTTACGATTGACAGAATATATAATCCTGTCAGTTTCATTTTCACTGACGCTACTTGAAATTCTAAGAAATACTTTATTCAATTCTCCTTGCTAGGTATTATTGGTCAATGCGTAGATGCTTTTTAGTGTTTAGATTCATTATACCTGTTGGAATCTTACTGTAAGTTTATATAAATTTGTAAACACTGTATTAAACTCGTAGCTTGTTCATTTATATAGTCTTCAATCAGACGGCAGTCTTACATACGTAATAAAATGACTAACTATTTGGATACCATTAACAGAATTAATGCTCCCACGGAAATGATCGACTTGCATAATATACGTAGCTTTGGATTGCTTTGTGGGACACTCTGGTGTAAGGAAATGGCTTCTTTTCAGTGTCAAATAACAAAATTTTCGCCCGACAGGACGAACCATGGTCGTCCCGTCGCGTTATGTGTTTCCCTAACACGGACTCATTAATTTCCCCCTGGCGGAAACCCTGTATTAACCCATATGATATGGTCGAATTTGCTATGCACATACGCAACACAAATACAGAGAATAATCTTCTCCTTCACCCCTAAGAATAACACCCACCGACCATACCACCCTTATGTACTAATCCTAGCTGGAGGCACTATGCATGTACATGAAAATATCTTAGTCTCCTGACATCGCAGAAACAACCCATCACAGCTAGTGCATCTTCTGAGTGTATTTTAACAATGTATATTTTCATGTAAAGTTGCTGCTCCGTGGTATTATAAACATTCAGATTTCACAATGGGGTGAGAAATATAAACATATTACAAAATGTCAAAGATTTACGAACTGAATCACTTTCATGATACTATGGCTGCAGTGATACTGACCTTGTTGCTTTGGTGGTTCGCATGCTGAGTGTTCGATGTCCTTCCCGTGACACCAACTTCCTCCAAACTGCAGTTGCAGATTGTTTCAAATTCTTGTTTGGACTTTCACTCCATGACAATCAGTGACTTGTATGCACGATTCTGTCCAATGCGCCCATTCGCCATCGACTATACAATGGAGTAGTATTCTAAAGTTTCCAATTTTTATTGTTTGCCAAATCCATGTATACCTACCTTTACTGTATGCGCAAACCACGTTGTCCCATCGAGTAATCACATCGCTCTGGGGGCTGGGCCAACAGTTGGATCTGTAGCCTTTTTTAAATATAAAATGGCCGTTGATAGTAATGATTTTCTAAGAATTATTTCGGGATAAACAGAATGGCTTAGGACATACAGATGTGAGGGACTAATCCAGGCATGTTTTCAGACCGCCTCACAGACTGCTGTGAATAAAATGTTCAGAATTTAAACTTTTCTCAGATACATTCATGTCCTACTCTAACCAATGTAATACTGCATTGATTTTAGAACATTTCTCAACCGATTTTTAAATTCTTGAAATTTGCAACACAGCGCACACTTCAAGAGACAAACATGCTGAAGTAGAACATTTGGTCCAGTTGTTAGTATTCCCTCAATATGTTGGTGTCATAAAATGTATGCCGCTTTTGATAATTATGATGCCAAGAGTTCATAGCAGGCCCTAGTTCAACAAATTAGACTTTCGGATTAAGAGGAATTTTAATATTTAGACGTTTATGGACCTCTTAATCCTTCAGTCTAATAGAACATGTGAAAACTTTGAACGCGAAGAAGTCGCAAGATTTATGCGGCAAGGGCATGCCCCTTGAACTTACACTGTTCACGTCTAATGACACAAATAAAACCATAAATAAAAAACACATACCTTTTGTTGGAATGTTTAGTATCATGACTGAACTAACTAGAATATTTTTTTGTCACTATTAATCCACGAGATTTGATCAGAATACACACGACCGAAATATCAACATCGTCTGCGTATTGAGATTACGCGCATGCGTAAAGAATCAGAAATCATGGAAATTTTTTAGGCCACACCAAACTTATTTCGCAGTTTCGTTGTGTAAACCACATAGGAGCAGGCTGATTTTTATAGACATTATGGGATCTATATCCTTATAATTTTTCGGAGTGAATGATTTTTGTTGACATCTATATATTAAGTATATATGTAGTAAGCGCTAGATACAAACGCTAACTGGTTGTCAACAATTGGAAAGTTTATGCCTAATATGTTTTGATATGCGAGTATTACTGTGGTCCTATAGTTAATGTGAAATTTGTAGTGATAAATCGATATATATATATATATAAACACATATATATATATAGCATCGTCGTCGAAATTGCTAGAAGTATCATAGCAGACGTCTAAATGCGATTTTGGGCGCAATTTATTACCGGATGGGAATATATTCGCTGCCACGTGGTCTTGTATTTTATGCATATAAAAACGAGCTTCGCTTTGATAATTGAGAATGACACAGCTACGAAAATGCATATATGTATACGGGTTCTATTCTATATAATTTGTAGCCACGCACAGATGTGATATTTGTAAGCTCTGTGTGCGCACAGGTACGATTTTAGTCGAGCGACTTCTGTTTTTATCAGCATCGTAGGCCTATACGACCGGGTTGTTTACTTTCTCGTGAATGCAATGGGTTACCGTATTATTAACGTGGTATATATGCTATAGGTATATATTTGTATTTATCGCAGATATTAAATACTAATTTCGCCGCGTGAACACATTAATAGTTGAATCTGATGGCTGCTTCAAATAAATCGTACGACTCAATCGTAGAAAATCTAAATTATTTTATTCCTTGCGAGGCCGATCGTGCGACATAATGTCCTGCGATTTTCCACCGCACACGCTACGATTTTACCCGTATATAGCCTATAATATAGGCCTAACCGGTGCCCGATATTTGTCGTACGATATATATCGCATCGTACTCGTGTGCGGCAAGTTTAAGGCGTTTAGGTTTTCCGTATCAATAATATATGTCGTCCGGTCTATTGCCAATTGTGTAATTTCCAATTTTACTCAACACAGTCAGGCAACTATTTTCGGTATGGTAGCGTACGTACAGGTACATACTTCAATTTATCTCCAAGTTTTCCAATATACATTTAAACACGTACACAAATTCACCGTATTAACGACCATATATTCTTTTAAACATATAATAGGATGACCATACTTACCATTACTACTGTAGAAAACATTAACACAACTGCTTATTTGTACATTGATTTACCGTTTTCTCATTTTACTGGAAAAAAGCGGTAATAATCGGTAACCATCGGAGCGGCAGGATTTTTTTCTCGATACGATTATAAACAGGCAAACGAAAATATAGGCGAAGTGCCGTTTCAGTTAATCTGTTCATCACTAGAAATGTGTTGCTTTTATGCCAAAATATCGAACATAGGCCTATGTTCCGGCTTTTGGTCATAGTTTTCGACTTGTGAACATTTCATGGGGCAGGTGCATGGTCGTTGAATTCATCGATTACAACTGATTTACTTACCCGAAAATTCACAGCAATACGAATATAATCCACAAAAGTGACTAATAATAATAAATATTACCCATGCATATCATACTCTCGTCGAATCTTGACATACCGGAAAGCTTGAAAGACCAAGCATCCGGTTAACCACAAAGCATAGCTAGACTATTACGCTTTTTAAAAGTAATCAATTTGAATTTCAAAAATAATAAAATAATTTCCATATCCCTTCAAATATTGTTTACTTACCGGTAAGAAAAGGCATCTTTATTTTTGGTACAAAAATGTCAATGGTATAATTTTGATAAGAACACTTGTATGATGAAAATGTCAACAAAACCGGATAACAGACCCTTATTATTGTTATTTATCAAACAAACAACATTTGGCGCTAATGTGCTATCTATAAATGCCAATAATTTGACCCAGTTGATATTTCCAGATCTGCAAGGCATATATTGATTTTCACGAGTAATCAATTTGTGTGGCCTTTATTTTAGAAGCGTGACGTCATCCTTTTCGTCTGTATTTGAAAAATGGTGATATGTTTTCTACTCCGGGATTAAACTATCAAATCTGTAATTCTGACAACTTTTATATCACAATCTATGTTTGAACATAAAGAATACTATCTCCGCTACAGGTAAGACTCATGTATTTGCAGAAAATTTCAGATAGAATGGTATTTTGATGGGGTTATATCGGTGGTCACTGGTGTTGACCTGCTTCAAAATTTGTGCTAACTTGGCTTTCAGCTCTTTTATTAGACTAGAAGGGTTAAGATAATCGTATATGTCCAAATATTAAAATATATCTTAACCCGAATAGTCTAATTTGTTGGACTAAGCAGGCCCATGATGCTGTAAGGTCCAAACGGTCTGCGTCTTCCACAATAATTTCATCAAAGGATTTCCCGCTGAAGCTTTCCACGGTGCTCTTATCAAAAGTATCTAGCAATCTTCCCATCCTCACCACCTGAATTTGTTTTTTATTTCGTCCAAAATTCCACCATAACTTCCAGATCTGCTTGTTCAGGTTCAAAATCTCCGTCATGGTCGCAAACACTACAGAGCCCGGCTATGGAGAAAACACAAATATGAATTACAAATATCGACCTCATTTGTATGTATAAGCTACTATGTGCCCGTCAGGGCTATTTGTGATTTCTTTGTGATCAGAAACTTGGCGATATTTGGTTTATGATTTATTATGGGTGAAACGTCCTACACGAGACGAGCTTTTTAACATTGGATGCATTATCTATTGTGATTGATGGAGTTTCACCATTTCGTGTTAAGTCCCAGTCTGAAACGGCAGATTTTAACACATCTGCAATGTTTGCTGATGTGTGTGATAAAGTTCATATGTCTATATTGTATATTGAAGCACATAGTTCTTGAGTTTCCAGTCATTTATAAAATGAGCTGTTATAGTGAGATCACTTTCTGTAGATATCCAGGATAGTTATAGCTATAAATTGTGCCAGTTTAAAGGGATACTGTACTCAAATGTTGTTGTTGGTTTCTATAGTCTCTGAGTCGTATGATAAGGTAACAATTTTTCCATTATTTGAAAGTCTGTTGAGTACGAAGTAGTGTTACAGATGGCAAATTTACCGGAATGCAAAAATACAAATTGTCAATGTCGGAAAAAATTTGTACAATTTTCAACCAAATGTATCAAATAAAAGTTATAGCAACCACCAGCAGGCGAGCGTGGTTGTTTATACCTTAGGCAGGTGAATGTTGTCATCTAATTTTTTTTATATTTTCTATACTATGAGAGGAAATTCAGGAAAGAGTGTATGCTATTTAGCGTGACTTCCGATTAGCAACTGTTTAAAATTGCGGAATCGGAAGTGGAACAACGAGATGAAATGCCACAGCTCATGACGTCATTTACGTCATGTTGGCTGCGTAGGTGCAGCATTAACCCTTTCACGATGGGAGATGAGCTGGTGCAGCATTAATGTTTTTATTACGGGAGCTTTGCTGGTGTCGCATTAACCCTTTCATGACGGGAGCTGCGCTGGTGCAGCATTAACCCTTTCATGACGGGAGCTGTGCTGGTGCAGCATTAACCCTTTCATGACGGGAGCTGCATTGATGCAGCATTAACCTTTTTTTTACGGGAGCTGCGTTGGTGCAGCATTAACCTTTTTATTACGGGAGCTCCGTTGGTGCCGCATTAACCCTTTCATAAAAGGAACTGCTGGTGCAACATTAATTCTTTTATGATGGGAGCTGTGCTTGTGTAGCATTATCATTTTTTATGATTGGGAGCTGCGTTGGTGCAGCATTAACCCATTCATGATGGGGGCTGCGCTGGTGCAGCATTAACCCTTTCATGACGGGACCTGGGCTGGTGCACCATTAATTATTTCATGACAGGAGCTGCGTTGGTGCAGCATTAACCCTTTCATGAAAGGAACTGTGCTGGTGCAGCATTAATTTTTGTATGATGGGATCTGTGCTGGTGCAGCATTCGCTGCTATGTTCCTGGTCATGATTATAAGGATTGTAAAATCCTAAAAAATGTTCGAACTGTCAAGGTTCACATGCTGCATTGGATCGTTAATGTCCCATCTGGGACTATGAATTCAAGATCCAAAGATGTAAAGCTGAGAAACATTTATCGTATATGGATGCTAAGTGCCACCACACATGCTGCGATTAAAATCGTAAGTGGGGAAAATCGCAGGAGGAAGCATCCAATGCGCATGCCCACGACAATATCGTAGCCAAATCGTAGCAAACAAGCACTGTTTGATTTTACCAGGAAAATTGTGGCATGACCTTGGCAACGCGCGCGATCGTAGCTGTCACATGACCACTGTCGCACTGGTCATGTTGTAAATACCACGAAAAGATAACATTCAAAAATGGCGCAAAGTTTACAAACTTCTTACACTTACAAAAACGAAGCCACATTGGTGGAGATGTGGCATGGCAGGGAGTGCAGGCCTATACCACATATCAGGCAAGGAGTAGAGGGCTGCCGCAATTGTTGAAATTCAATTGGGGCAGCTGTTGAGTTGACAGGTACAAAAATGTCAAAATAAAAAAATATTAAATTTCCCTTGAACTTTCAACATCAACTTGTTAGTTTTGAAAATTGAGATACATGCCATGCATATGTATTTAGTTGCATAATGCGGAGAATGTGGTATAACATTTTATTATCATGTGATCGATCACGTGGATAAAATCGTAGCTGCAAACATCGCAGCACCGTAGCATCTGCGGGCAAGCTACGAATTCTCCACCTACGATTTTCCCCACTTACGATTTTAATTGTAGCGTGTGCGGTGACACTAAGAAATTAATTGGTTAGGGACCATCAATTTCTCAAGTCACATAGGCTGCCATTTATAAGAAAAAATATGTTAGTGTCAGCACTCAGACAGAGAGGCAAACCAAACCTGTTAGTATATCATTAGCAACACAAGTTCAGGAGAATGATATTTCTCCTGTTCCTGAACCTGACTCACAGGCAATGGATACAGCTACTACAGTTTTAACGTTTACTCCGAAACCAACAAAGAATATTGACCCAGTTGTTCCAAAAACAAATCTCCAAGGTCTGTCAAGTTTTTTGACTCTCGGAAGCAGAGGTTGAACATTGAATTTTTGAAGTTTGATGCGATGCTTCGAGAGAAGGAGTCATCTTTGAGTGGGGACACCATTAAATTGTGGAATCAGGCTGGCTGTTGGGCAAGGGAACATCTACCGGTGATCAAGCCACCCGATCGTCAACTTGATGAATTAATTAAAACTCGTGCTAGATTCAACAGATCTCATAAATATCTTCTCTCTTATCCCGCAATGTTTTGTGTCCGCTACTCAGCGCTACTGGGAATATTTTGAGCTAAAAGAGTATTAATACATTATTTATATTTGATGAAATCTTTTCATGTAGGTTTTCTGTCTGCTGTTTTCAAAACAGTATTGCTGTGTGTTTTGTTTTATGTGTTTGCACAGTGGTCAGTTTCTTAATGGTTCTAGCCCCAATCGAGCACTCACGCTCTGATTTTGGGTGTTTTTATTTGTATATATTTTGTTTCATTTTAGTCTAATTCACTGTCAGTTCTATTCACAGTTGCTTCACTCAATTTTGATAATCTGTTTCTTCTCGCCGTGATATGGCTTTGTTGCTAAAACGACATTAAACCCCAATCAATCAAAAAAAACTTTTAAGTGATAAAATTGCTTTCAACCCGCATGGCCTCTACCGCTACTAATCGCGTGCAAATGTGACCCTCTTTGTTAATGGTTGATGTTTAATATACATGTTTTTTTTCTAACCATGTTTTCGTAAACAAAGCAAGTGAATCATAAATAATATGTCGACCAATCAGAAAGATTAATTGTGATTCGAGGTCTTGCCGATGGTTCACTTCAAAGTAAACAAAATGTTTATATCAACATTCCACTGCATTAAACATGGTTAGGAGGTTTTTTATCAGTTTGGCAGTAAAGTAATAGAAAGTAAAGGCAACACCGTTTACCCGACCATAATCATTGCAGTTAGTCAGAAATTCAATGGTGTTGGCTGTACAATGTTATTCCCTACCGCATAATTTCATCCCCTTAACTGGCTTCTAGACGTTTCGTACCTTGGTCGAAACGTTACGTACCCTTTGGTTGATTTGTTCCAATATTTTGGTTGTTTCGTAACAATCTTTTTGGTCAGTTCAGACCCATCGGAAAAAAAATATTCTAGCTTAATTTTTAGTCGAGTTTTTCAAAAACTCGACTTATGGTTTGATGAGGGACGGTTGGCGGGCGGGCGACCCTAAATAATGCGTTATAACTTTGACATTTGTGAACGGATTCGAAAACATTTTGGTATGTGAGTTGCTCCCAATGACTATTTACTGCCTGTAGAAAATGGGTCACGTCCGAACTTTTTGACAAGAGTTATCCATCTTTGATGATTTTTAGTTTTTCACCGTTAACGCGATAACTCACGCAAATATTAACCAATTTCAACAATGTTTGGTATATGAGACTTTTGCAACAATATCTCAGACGAGTTCGAAAACCAGGTTTGTCCAAATTTTGTCCGCGGAGTTATGGGTCTTAGTTTGTCTATTTTTAGCAATGTTATCATCGTTAGCACGATAAATCGATGAAATATTAACTAATTTCAACCATATTTGGTATATGAGTCTCCTGCAACAATATCTTGGATGAGTTCGAAAACCAGGTTTGTCAAAAAAATTCGCAGAGTTATGGGTCTTAGTTTGTCTATTTTTAACAATTTTATCACCGTTAGCATGATAACTCGATGAAATATTAACTGATTTCAACAATATTTGGTATATGAGTCTCCTGCAACAATATCTCGGACGAGTTCGAAACCAGGTTTGTCCGAATTTTTTTCGCGGAGTTATGGGTCTTAGTTTGTCTATTTTTAGCAATGTTATCACCATTAGCGCGATAACTCAATGAAATATTAACCGATTTCAACAATATTTGGTATATGAGACTTTTGCAACAATATCTCGGACGTGTTCGAAAACCAGGTTTGTCTGAATTTTTTTCGCGGAGTTATGGTTCTTAGTTTGTCTATTTTTAGCAATTTTATCACCGTTAGCGCGATAACTCGATGAAATATTAACCGATTTCAACAATATGTGGGATATGAGTCTCCTGCAACAATATCTCGGATGAGTTTGAAAACCAGGTTTGTCCAAAAAAAATTTCGCAGAGTTATGGGTCTTTAGTTTGTCTATATTTAGCAATGTTATCACCGTTAGCGCGATAACTCAATGAAATATTAACCGATTTTAAACAATATTTGGTATATGAGTCTATTGCAACAATATCTCGGACGAGTTCGAAAAACTGGTTTGTCCGAATTTTTTTTCCGAAGTTATGGGTCTTAATTTGTCTATTTTAATCACAATTTTATCACCGTTAGTGCGATAACTCAATGAAATATTAACAGATTCAATTGATATTTGGTATATAGGTCTATCGCAATAATATACCACCGTCCAACTTTTTTTCCCGGAGTTATGCACCTTATTGGCAGAAGTTTGGTTCGACAAAATCATCTTAGACGCGTACCCCTTGTTAACGAAATATATATCATACATGACTAACATTAATCAACAATAAATGAATAGTTCATAACACAATCAATCTAGTCTTCTGTGTTGACTTCGGTAGCTTCGGTGGTTGTCTTCTTTGGAATGGGAGCAAACAACTTTGCGCAGGCTGCTATTTCTCAAGATTTCCACCCTCGTAATTGGCACATAAGCAGAAAAACTGGGCCTGGTTTCGCCTGTATTGCAAACATGACGAATACCAGCTCCTAGTCGTCCATGGATCCATAAAATGAATTGTCTGTAACCTTGATGCCTGAATGACCCATGTTAACTGTCTCTCCATCTCCTTCTACTTCATATTTTACACATGGGAGCTCCCATCCATCCAGTTTTCTTCTTTACCATTGTAATTTGTATAAGACTTAGTTTAATTTATTTCATTCAAATTGCATTCGGTGCAAAACTTGTTCTTTATTTCGCTTATCTTGACTTCCTGTTATTGTGTACTCAAACTAGGTACGCCAAACAGATAACGTTAGCGATGCGTTCCCGCATTATATCGATATATCGATTAACCAAAGGTGTGATTTGGACTGCTGAAATAGGTCAATCTTTTTGGCTGGCAGTCTAATAAGTGAGACATGCATTTGAATTTATGTATGACGATATGCTGTACCCGCCTTTCGGAGGGGCAACCCCCAGGTCGATGCCAAACATTGATATATTCCGGAGTGCTATGGTTCCCAGAATACAAGGCACTGGAATCGCCTGGTAGTCCCACTGATCATTAAGTAATTTCCGCAACTGGGTAAGCAGTTCCTGCTCACCCAGCTCCCGAGTAGCTGGAATTAGAATCCGAGCAAAGTTATTCAAGTCTTCTCGGACTTGTACTCGGAAAACGGTAGGGATAGGCCCAGGCTAAGTGTCAAATTGCCACCAACATGACTTTACGTGTTGGCTATAAAATGGTGCCTTTGCTGACCCTTAATAGGCCGTTCACAATCCCTGAATACACACCGGTCTTGCGGTTGAGTGTGACTTGGACCTTCTACCCCTGAAATAGAAGAATTAAGTGAGGCTGGTGAACTTTTTGGGGCCAACTGGTTTACTCTCAGTGTCCTCAGTTTCGAAATGATATCTGACACGTTGTTTGTCAACAATTCGAGTTGGTTGATTAAAAGCCTCTTTAATTAATATGCCTAATGGATGGCTAACGACTGGGCTATAGACCATTGCTTTCTGTGACTATGTGTTATATATTATCGTAAATATGATCGGCTTCTTTTATTGTAAAAAACAAGGTGGTCGAAAAAGTTTTAAAACATCGGAGCATGTGCTTGTCCAGTCTATATAAACATACACTCAGATTCATACTGATACTGAGTCTATTGCATTCCCATCAACTTTTCATTTCTGAACGGTTGTGGGCTTCCCCCAAATTACGTCACACCGCACTAAATATAAATCTGAAATTAGTTGTGATTGACAGGCGTAAACATGGTCACATGCCAGTGCCGTCATGGCCGCTTCAACCCTGTGAAGCCGACTCTAAGAATCGGAATTAATAGTTGCAGGGTTTGTGACTTTTCGTTCGGCGGTTGTTTTACTGACAATAAAGGGAAACGGCTAGCTTCCGGGATCCAAAATAATATGTACAATAACTAAGACAGATCTTCTTGAAATTATAAAAAAAATGTCAATTTATGTGGATCTCTTGGACTCAGAACGAATTATTTTTTAGATTGGCCAGGCGATTTGTCGCCCATGTTGTCAAAAAATAACACAAATCAACGGCCACGAATCAAAAATACATGAATGTCGGGACTATATATCTGCTAAAACAACTACAGAACTAAAAAAAAAAGTGAAATGACATAACAAAACGATCAATCAGTTCCCCAGTACCGGCAGTAGTACCACCGCAGCCAAAACGAGCGAAGAGCAACACAATTCTACCACAAACCCCACCGAAACCCTCCCGACCTTACACAGTCGTATTATTAGCTCCAAAGATTGGCCAGTTGTACCCTAATTACAGTTGCCTGCAATCCAAATTCCGGTGATTCTTGATTTTAAACTTTCGACCGCTCGTCAACAATCTACTTTATTTGTCGATTTGTGAATTTCTCTTCCGGTATAACATGACGTCATGGATACTATTTTAACAACATTTAGCCACACCTTCGGAATTTCCACACCGAGAGCACGTGACATGTTACTAGTTTTTTATTGGGGCACACATTTCTTGGAGCTAAGTTTTGATTGGCGGTAATTACAAGGAATCCCGGGTTTGGGAAATGAAAACTGAACGAAAGGTCGTCAGACCCACTATTTTTTATATGTGGGTATGTAGTTTACTCCAGACTGGTGCTTGTCAAGATGGCTATACTTCATCCGAAACATCAAAGCGCTAGCATCAGCTGGATACATTGTGAGATGATTGGTTTGTGGCGCGCATGCAGGTGACACAATGACCTTTCAAGTAGGTGCAGCTTGCCCTGTCAACTGTAACCGCTTACCTGGATACGGACTATCATGCTAGATTTTATATTGACTCCATTAGCTGAGTATGTCAATGTTTGAAAGACACAAGTAAAATGATTTTGGGGACATGTGCGAATCGTGATTGTGTGGAATTAATACAAAACTCGATTGTAAAACAGGACATTATTAGAGCTTCAAAAAATATTCATTTCACTTCTCAATGGAGCATGTCTTCATGTATTTGCCTCGGCTAAAAAAATGCCGATGCAAATTCATTTCACGTCTGCTTTTGCCTCGGCACTGATGATTGCCGATGGTAATTCCCAGGGCTGCAGATATCATCCCTGCAATTATATAGGATTGTGTGTAAGGTAAATCAGTGCTGTAAAAAAATAGGAAGCCATGAGAAATGCCAAATCATACACTGTTACATAGTATCTATACTAAATACATGTACAAGGAACCAGGTAAGGCCAAGCACACCACAGCTAAATAATTACAAAAATGAATAAGAGGCTGTCTAAAATCGGGTTGTATGTAATGAACAGAAGAAAATCAGGGCAGACCAAAATACGTCAAAAGTTTAAGCCGAAACTGAAGTTTGCCCGTATTGTAATTAAAGTGGTGTGGGTATTCAAATAGTCACAATGTTATTTAAAAATTGATGCAATGAAATCAGGCACAAACTAAAGGTTGAGATTTTCATGTGATGTTCAAACAAAAGGTGGAATTTGTCATGTGATGTACAAACAAAAGGCGGAATTTTTCATGTGATATACAAACTAAAGGTTGAGGTTTTCATGTGATTTACAAACTAAAGGTTGAGGTTTTCATGTGATTTACAAACTAAAGGTTGAGATTTTCATGTGATTTACAAACTAAAGGTTGAGATTTTCATGTGATGTGCATTAGAAACTAAAGGTGAAGGTTTTCATGTGATTTGACAATAAATGCAATGAAATCAGATGCAGTATTAAGACTTTATGTATAGAGTGTCTGCTAGTTACAACCAGGCTGGGTTATCTCCCTTAATCTGCCTGTGGACGACACATACATCTGAGTCTTATTTAAAAACCAGACTGGGTTATCTCCTTTAATCTGTCTGGAGAATAGTCTGATGTGTGGAAAGATAGCATCCTTTTATCATCTAAAGAATAATATATGAACAGGAATGGGATAGACAAGATTGAACTCTCAGTTGTCACAAAATACCACCGATAAGGTGCATCAAATAAGGTGCCCACCATACTGTTTACTTCTAGTGTATATAGGTGAAGAGAATTCAAGTTGTAATCGGTGATATCCCATTAGAGCCTCATGGGTTGAAGACTCTAATCTCACAAACTGATAATGATTTGGTCGCTCGTTGGGGCTGATTTGGATCCGCCAGCTCCGAACCCTGTGTCAATGAGTTGACGACCCGGATTGTTTAGTCAGTGTGCACGGGGTCAAATGGGAGGCTGGGATCCCAGAGTAACAGGATACTAGTGGTTCAATTAGGTGTGTCATAGCATTAGATCCATAGACCTGGGTGAATGCTGTGATTTCCAAGAGAGAGACGAGCAGCAGTAGGACCTTGTCTGGGTGTAAATTAAGACGATCTAGTTTTGAGCTTGTGCTATGGCCCAGAAATTGGTGAAAAATTGTAGACCCTAGCACAAAGTGGTCAATTGAAGAATCAATGACTTGGTGGAATTTTTCGTCAACTATGCCTAAAAATATTGCCCTCTGTCATTATCTGTCATGAAAATCCAATTCGTGAATACTTGGGGGACCATCTTAGTATAGTGAGCATAGGTAACACTGAGCATGTCCAGGCCCCATTCTTCATTCCATTGTCATTGAGCAAGTTGAGTAGGGCAGTCTGTCATTAGGTCTGGTAAGGCCAAAATAATAAAGACCCTATTCCGACGCCCTCGACCATTTTCATTTTATTGATTTTGCAAAATTAGTACGCATCCGATTTTATTTTCTTGTAAACTGATTCATTTCCGAAAAATGGACACATCGTGTGTAATTTATACCACACTTCAATTAGGTCACAGCTGAATCAAATAATTTGTTCATGTTTTATTCAATGAAACAATAATTTACACTGCATTGTAATATTATGTACTTAGTTTTATTATTTCATAGTACATTACAAACAAGGAGAGGAAGTCCAGGAGGAGGGGGGGTATTCATATATATTATGAGCAAAGTTGAAAATAAAATGAAAAGCCACCCGCGACCCTATTTTTTTCTTGCATGTCACCAGAAACACAGGTACCGTTTTTGGCCTAAGGGTATTCTTCTTGAGGAGCCTCCAAGCTGGTAGGAGAGAAACAACTTATAGTCAGAATAGACAGAATAATTGAATAATTTGTTCCTTGTTTGTGTTTATAATCACAGTATAACTTATGCCAATGTATTCTCATTAGCCTTCACATATTGTCATCTGAAACGTCTATATGTCTGGTCTCCTCTCAGCCATATCGCGAAACGAATCCACAATAATCTCCCATGTATCATCTTCAAGCTTGTCTGGTCCAACTAAGTTGATTCTCATCAACTTGTCTAAGCTCTTTGATGACAAACAATTTCTCTGTTTAGAATGCATCAAGTTCAATGTGGAAAATCCCCTTTCAACATTAGATGTAGTGAGGGTATAAGCAAGGACAATTTGAATAACCTCATATCAACATACAAATGTTGTTCACAATGCATTTCAGAATATATTTGAGATGATGTGATTGGATGATTTTCCTAATAAGATTCAACATCACCAGAGTTCAGTTTCTTATCCCTCACCATTTTCATAATTTCAATGTTCCTCAGGTGCTCAACTTTGTCAAGAGACTTGGCATAGTTTGAAGAGACTTGGCATAGTTTGAAGAGACTTGGCATAGTTTGAAGAGACTTGGCATAGTTTGAAGAGACTTGGCATAGTTTGAAGAGACTTGGCATAGTTTGAAGAGACTTGGCGTAGTTTGAAGAGACTTGGCATAGTTTGCAAAAAATAAACTAACAGTAGCTTTCTGGTCATCAAGGAATTGTTTATTTAGTAATGCATCGTAGATAACTGTGTCGTCCTTAAATGTTTAAGAATTTGATGAACCATAGAAATCAGCCAGTGTTTTCAATTTGACAATTTTTATTTCATCACTGATATTGTGGATCAGATGAAAAACATTGAATGCCAAAAATACATCATCCCTACTGGCTAAAGCTTGAACCAATTCCATTTGGAGCTCTTTCAAAAACTCATCCTTCACTGAAGTTTTGAACTGATGGATTTTCGCATCAACAACATCTTTTAGCGGGTCATCTTTCAGTAATTGTGTATTGCGCATGTTTTTGCTTAACTGTTTACGTTCCTTCGAAATTGTCAGGTAAGTAACAGCGTACTTCGAGAACAACGGGCCGTCTTCCTCGCTCAACTTCTGTAATGCTGCATTTAACTGCTCTAGTTTTAGAGCAATATCGGTGTGAACTAAGTTCCTTGTCTGAAAACCGGTTTATGTATGTTGAAACATCTGCCAATAGTAGCAGGAAAAGAACAATATCTGGGTCCAGGAGCTTGTCACGTATGCCTCGTATTTTACCATCACTTGATTCAGATATCAGTGTATCCAGAGCATTGACAAGTGCCTCAAATCGAATGGCAACTCTCGCTGATGCTTTGCCATGTGAAAGCCATCTGGTCAGTGCTGCTTTTAACAACTTTAAAATCTTCAAGCCATCAACAACTTGTGATTCACTGAACATGGCTGACTTAACAGTTGAGTATTTAAACATTTTCCACACATCAAGTAGTAATTTGTCAACAGATTCAAGAAGACTGAATTTTTTTAGAAGGTACACGAAAACCAACGCCAGACGATGATTTCTACAGTTATGTATTTTGTGTGTGGCCTATAATGTCTGAGTCGGCATGGAAATTCAGTAATCTTCCCACTCCTGGTGTTAGTCCCATCCAGCCCACTGAATTGCATTTCAGAAATATTGATTCCCTTATCTTTTAACACTTCACAAATTTTTTCAAACAAATTTTCGGCTCTCTTTTTCTTCTTTAACCTGGTGGGTGTCGCTATCCACATACCTTATGAAACAGCCAGTACCGCTCGGCAGCATTATCTGTGGTTTCATCAGCTAGTAGACTAAATTCAGAGGCTGTGACAATCTGCTATCATATCGTCTTCTAGATAATTGCTAATACATTTCAAATAGTCATCTGCAGTCGTTGTTGTAATGTATGTGGCTCTTTTGCTGACCTCCGCTAAATGATCATTAAATTAATATCACTATCCCCGAAATCTCTCAAAAAGTGTATAGTGTCCGTAAAGTTCTCCCTTATTGCCCACTTCTTACGAGCCAAAAAATACGTTGTCTTAAGAAACTTCTTAATTACCCTTCTGTTTCTATCCTTGATTTCATTTCTATTAGGGCCAAAACGATTCACAACACTACGATTCAATGCGCATCACGATTTTTGTTGATGATTCGATGCGCATCACGATTTGTTGGTCCAATGTACCATATGTCAGTTTGAGTGAAAAAGCCAATTTGAGCTAGTGTCATTGACACATTCATTAACCCTTTCAGTGCCAGGTCCACTTATTTTTGTATCAACCCATATACCCTGTGTGCAAAATGCGTAAAAACAACATCAGTCGCTCGCCAAATTTTATCCTATATTTAGATTATGTATGACGACAGGAAATTCCCAGCTCAAAGTTTGCTGGCGAAGTATTTGTTTTGTAAATGGCGACTTCTACTCTACTAGTTAGTTTACAAATCTACATTTTTTCAAGAATTTGGAAACTTAGAAACGCTCAACGGTATCAATGCACTGGACTCATATCATCATATTATATTATCATGACTTCATGCGGGAACAATAACTTTGGACACTGTAAGTAAATTTGGTGAGCGACTATTCAATGATGTGATAGAAAATATCACTTCAAACAATGCTTCAACAAGAACAATAAGTACCGTTTTGTCATTCGAGCTTAAGCGCAAATATTTACGCTTAAGCACAAATCATTTATTGCTTAAGCTCAAATCAAATACGTTTAAGAGCAAATGATTAGTGCTTAAGTGCAAAGAAATAATAAATGTGAAAAGGGCCTCCCATACTAAACACCAAGCTATACAAAATAATATAGAATAAACTTCAATTTTCTTCTTATTTCCTACGGCTTTGTTTGGCTTCATATGGCTTGGTGAAGTTGGTGTTTAGTCACACATTTTTCTGGGATCCCCAATTTTCTTCTACAGCACATAAGGCCAAAAAAATATATACCTGTGTTTCTGGTGACATGCACGAAAAAAATAGGGGCGGTGGGGGGGTGGCTTTTCATTTTATGTTATTTTTTCATTTTATTTTCATCTTTGCTCAAAATTAATATGAATGCGACCCCAAGCCAACTTCTCCTTGTTTGTAATTGACTTATAAAATAATAAAACTAAGTAGATTCCATTAGAATATAGTGTAATTTATTGTTTTATTGAGTAGAACATGGAAAAGCATGATGTTTACAATAGAGATCGATATTTGCCATGAAAAAGCTATTAACGTTCCCTGTTTGTGAACAATATTCAACCTGCTTAAAAGATCACCACCCTCCCACAAATGCTCAATGTTTGCATCCATATTAGGGCCCCAAAAAACAAAACATCTCTGTTTCTGATAATACAGGGAAATTTTTCCAGGCAGGGATTTTCTTTTTTAACTAGCCATTTGAAAGCGATAAAATAGTGTAGTTATAACACCCCTTTAACATGCTTTAAAGAGTTTTTAATATCACATACTTAGTGAGGTATGTCATTTTCCTTTAAGCAGGTGTACACCTATATCAGTTCACTTGATCCCAATAAACTTTCAGAGACAACTTATTATGTATATTTTTGCTACCAGAATGAGCTCCTATGTGAAGAACCAAGATATTGGCTATGACCATGGGTTTAGAGTTATTCCTCTTGCATGGAATATCTCTCTGATGTTCATGGGCTTGAGGTTACACATTTTATGCCATCCTATTCAGTTGTGCCTACACAATTTTTCAGGTGGTGCTGGTGTTGAAAGGGAGATTGTTTTATGCAATAAATACTTGCCATTTCAATCAAACATAATGTATGTTCATTCCCTCATATTTCTCTTCATAGAGGATCATTATTTTTATACGACAACTTGTCCATATTATCAAATCACTAAATAGTATTGTTGTTCAAGGTCACATATTTCCCACCTATTTCGTTTGAACCCCGGAAAGTTTTAATTAGCAGAATTTATTACCTGCTATCTTTCAGTGCAATTAACAGCAAGTTATCACATACAGTACATGTACATGTTTTGACATCAGACGATCAGAAATGCGTGTTTAATATTTGCATACAGTGTGAGTTGTTTCTATATTACTAGTATTTGCTACTAAGTCGGTATAAAGATCAAAGAGTCTGCCCTAAATAGTTACGCTGAGTTGATTCGCGTGACCCGCACGTGTTTGTTGTATGACACAGTGACCCAGTTTGAGTGTGTCCTTCATAACAGGCAGTTGTTTATTTAAATTTGGTTAAGCTCTGGTTTCTGTGAATACTCCAGGATGCCTATGCATTTTATATTGGATACTGCTATCTTCTGGTCAATGGTGACGGCGATTTCGGCTTTTACCTGGGCAATGTCGATTGTCGACGCTAATTCCCAAGGCTGATTACGGAATACGGACTGATTTTCCCGCCAAAACGCACGTGCTTTTCACTGCTTAATTTTGTCGCGAACAGAGTTGTCTTTCAAGCATGGTTTGTCGCCAATTCCGCGAAGGAATTCAAGGGTGCTACCGTTATAATACATTGTAAAATACACAGCACAATAAAAAGATAGGGGGTTCCAAAGTGACTTGTCAGGGTATAGATTGATTTAAGCCATGCTACTAGTATTCGCGGCGTATAGCATGGCCGACCGGGTTGTCTTATATTTATATCTAGAATGCAAGATTTCATACGCCGGCCTATACATGCGTCAGTTGTGTTTGCGATGCCGTGGGTGTTTTGTTCTGCTGTTGGTATTGGGAAAACAAAATATTAACACACGGACATGTTATTGCGGACTTCTGGGAGGAAAAAATGAGACCGGCAAGAAAATCTCAGGCCAGGCCGGGTGCAGTGCACCTTTTAATGCCTACCTATAACTACAGAATGTTGAGAAAATCTATGTCCAAACTCATTTAAATTCTATTAACCACTACCCCATCACATAACACATTGAGTTAATAAACGTATATAGGCTCAATCATGAACCATAAGCCGAAAAGACATTGTTTTATTCTTGTTTCGTGTTCCCTATTTTTGAGGTACCGGTACTGCGGCAGTAGTCCGTTATATTGCAATGAAATTCCCGTTTTTGGATGTGTTTTGTGAGCATGATTTACACAGTTAATTAACTTAATTATGCTAATGACTCATTGAATTAAATTAATGACTGCAACTAATAGAAAATGGGAGATGATTTTGCATATTTGTACATGGAATTTTTCCAGGTGGCACAAAAATAAAACGGGATGCGTACGAATTTTGCAAAATGAATAAAATGAAAACCGTTGGGAGCTCCGAAATAGGAAACACAGGTATATATTTTTTTGGCCTAAAGATAATTCCCTTAATTTCTCCCGGACATGGGATAATTAAAATTAAAAGCAGCAACAAGCGAAATCATTTTTAGATTATTTATTAAAATAATAAATATTCATCAAATCTCAAAACCAGCATCTGAAGTACCGTACACTAAAATCCTTCTTGCAGTGTTGAAAATGAAAATGTATCCTCCCAGTTTGTCACAAATACATCGTAGTTTTATTCCTGTTTTCCGAAATATTTTGTGAATAAACTGCACATCTAATATCTGTGGAGATTACACATAAATAATGTCACCGATTTGTAGATGAAGATTCTTCTAAAACATGAATCCAAATCTCGATTTGTTTGCTTCTGTCATCACTTCTTCACGAAAATAATGTCGGCCTGCATCAGTCGCTCGCCAAATTTACTAACACTAACAGCGTCCAAAGTTATTGTTCCCGCATGAAGTCATGATAATATAATATGATATGACTCTTTATGAGTCCAGTGCATTGATACCGTTGAGCGTTTCTAAGTTTCCAAATTCTTGAAAAAATGTAGATTTGTAAACTAACTAGAAGAGCAGAAGTCGCGATTTACAAAACAAATGCTTTGCCAGCAAACTTTGAGCTGGGAATTTCCTGACGTTATACATAATCTAAATATAGGATAAAATTTGGCAAGCTACTGATGTCGTTTTTACGCAGGAAGCACCCTGTGCCAATGCATTCTCATATATATGCGAGTCGACCATTATTTGATCAAAAGGATTTGTCTAATTGTAAATTTAAGTACAAAGGCAATTTCATGTGCAGAAAAAAATTGGTTTCATAATGTATACAGACTGACCGATCTTATAATGTATACATACTGACTGATCTTATAATGTATACAGACTGACTGATCTTATAATGTATACAGACTGACTGATCTTATAATGTATACAGACTGACTGATCTTATAATGTATACAGACTGACTGATCTTATAATGTATACAGACTGACTGATCTTATAATGTATACAGACTGACTGATCTTATAATGTATACAGACTGACTGATCTTATAATGTATACAGACTGACTGATCTTATAATGTATACAGACTGACTGATCTTATAATGTATACAGACTGACTGATATTATAATGTTTACAGACTGACTGATCTTATAATGTATACAGACTGACTGATCTTATAATGTATACAGACTGACTGATCTTATAATGTATACAGACTGACTGATCTTATAATGTATACAGACTGACTGATATTATAATGTATACTACTGATCTTATAATGTATACAGACTGACTGATCTTATAATGTATACAGACTGACTGATCTTATAATGTATACAGACTGACTGATCTTAAATTTTGCAACACTTTGCTCCAGTCATTTTGTTTTGAAGACATAATTTTGTTGACAAAAAAATTATTGCGGAGAAAAATTTTAAAAGGAATAAAATGGGTGTCCATGATAGGGCAGGTGGGTTACCGGAAACACAGGTACTTTTTTTATTTAGCCTACTCAATAATGTCAGATGTAACCGTAAATATTTGAAACTCAAGAGATTATCATTTTTTATGTAACCCAAACATGAACAATTTAACAATAATCGGTCTTTAGCGCATTAATTGAAGTAAGCCGTTGTGCACGTTGAACTGTTCTGAACTCATTCATCCTGGACCCTCAAATTTTTCTTTAGGAATATCAACATACTAACATGCTCAGGAGATAAGCACGATCTCTGAGCAGAAATAAATACTATCTATTTATACATGTAGGTATAACATTTGATACTATCGTTCCCAGGCAAACTAAATTATACCTCTCCGTGATGAATGTCATAATCTTTGATGGTGTATGATTCCATGAGACCATGTGCATCAACCGAGTCTCCTATGAAATAGTTATTCTCATATCTCTTATCTGTGTGCACTCTTCTGATAACTCTGCTTACTGGATCATAGCCGTAGTACTCTATAAACTCTGCTTTTGACAATGTTATTTTTCGTTGAGGTGTTATGATATGAAGTTTGAAATCCTGAAAAAAAAGCATTGATTAATTCGTAAATATTGCGATTTTATACCGAGGTCCAGTTTTTATTTTATTTTGTTTTAAAATACCCCCTTTTTATGTGTACCCATACCATAGTATGGTACACATAGTGTTGATGTCTGGATTAACCACTTGTCGTTCATCTGTCAGTCCATAGGCACTTTATGCATCATGCGATAACTCAAACATTATCTAAGCTATCGGAACCAAATATTGTATATGAGTTTCTCAGACCAAAATACAGATCAAGTTTGAATATGGATTTGATCAAAGTTTTCACAGTCCCATTATAGTATCTGATGAGCACTCATGGTTCACTGTACTGACAAATAAAAATACTTTTAATATCCATCTGTTTTGTCTTACATTTCCATAGTGTGTGGACATTGTTGACCCAGGGTTTATAAAACCCCACATAGCTCTCTGGTTTAGGATATCGATGCAATATTCAAGTGACATAGCTGGTGCAGTCACCTAATTTTATAGTAGGTTAAAATTGTTAACTGTGGTCATCAATTTAATTCTTTCTTTTTTATATTTTTCATTTAACCATTCTCTTATTATATCTCCTGCTTTTTCTTCCTTCACTTTTATGGATTTTTGTAGTTAAAAATAAACCTTCAATATTCCTGATACTTTTAACAGAATAAAATGGGTGTCCATGGTAGGGGCGGGTGGGTTACCAGAAACACAGGTACTTTTTTTTATTTAGCCTACTTAATAATGTCAGATGTAACCTTTAAATATTTGAAACTCAAGAGATTATCATTTTTTATGTAACCTCAAACATGAACAATTTAACAATAATCGGTCTTTAGCGCATTAATTGAAGTAAGCCGTTGTGCACGTTGAACTGTTCTGAACTCATTCATCCTGGACCCTCAAATTTTTCTTTAGGAATATCAACATACTAACATGCTCAGGAGATAAGCACGATCTCTGAGCAGAAATAAATACTATCTATTTATACATGTAGGTATAACATTTTATACTATCGTTCCCAGGCAAACTAAATTATACCTCTCCGTGATGAATGTCATAATCTTTGATGGTGTATGATTCCATGAGACCATGTACATCAACCGAGTCTCCTATAAAATAGTCATTCTCATATCTCTTATCTGTGTGCACTCTTCTGATAACTCTGCTTACTGGATCATAGCCGTAGTACTCTATAAACTCTGCTTTTGACAATGTTATTTTTCGTTGAGGTGTTATGATATGAAGTTTGAAATCCTGAAAAAAAAGCATTGATAAATTCGTAAATATTGCGATTTTATACCGAGGTCCAGTTTTTATTTTATTTTATTTTAAAATACCCCCTTTTTATGTGTACCCATACCATAGTATGGTACACATAGTGTTGATGTCTGGATTAACCACTTGTCGTTCATCTGTCAGTCCATAGGCACTTTATGCATCATGCGATAACTCAAACATTATCTAAGCTATCGGAACCAAATATTGTATATGAGTTTCTCAGACCAAAATACAGATCAAGTTTGAATATGGATTTGATCAAAGTTTTCACAGTCCCATTATAGTATCTGATGAGCACTCATGGTTCACTGTACTGACAAATAAAAATACTTTTAATATCCATCTGTTTTGTCTTACATTTCCATAGTGTGTGGACATTGTTGACCCAGGGTTTATAAAACCCCACATAGCTCTCTGGTTTAGGATATCGATGCAATATTCAAGTGACATAGCTGGTGCAGTCACCTAATGTTATAGTGGGTTAAAATTGTTAACTGTGGTCATCAATTTTATTCTTTCTTTTTTATATTTTTCATTTAACCATTCTCTTATTATATCTCCTGCTTTTTCTTCCTTCACTTTTATGGATTTTTGTAGTTAAAAATAAACCTTCAATATTCCTGATACTTTTAACAGAATAAAATGGGTGTCCATGGTAGGGGCGGGTGGGTTACCAGAAACACAGGTACTTTTTTTTATTTAGCCTACTTAATAATGTCAGATGTAACCTTTAAATATTTGAAACTCAAGAGATTATCATTTTTTATGTAACCTCAAACATGAACAATTTAACAATAATCGGTCTTTAGCGCATTAATTGAAGTAAGCCGTTGTGCACGTTGAACTGTTCTGAACTCATTCATCCTGGACCCTCAAATTTTTCTTTAGGAATATCAACATACTAACATGCTCAGGAGATAAGCACGATCTCTGAGCAGAAATAAATACTATCTATTTATACATGTAGGTATAACATTTGATACTATCGTTCCCAGGCAAACTAAATTATACCTCTCCGTGATGAATGTCATAATCTTTGATGGTGTATGATTCCATGAGACCATGTGCATCAACCGAGTCTCCTATGAAATAGTTATTCTCATATCTCTTATCTGTGTGCACTCTTCTGATAACTCTGCTTACTGGATCATATCCGTAGTACTCTATAAATTCTGCTTTTGACAATGTTATTTTTCGTTGAGGTGAAGTTTGAAATCCTGAAAAAAAAGCATTGATTAATTCGTTAATATTGCGATTTTATACCGAGGTCCAGTTTTTATTTTATATTGTTTTAAAATACCCCCTTTTTATGTGTACCCATACCATAGTATGGTACACATAGTGTTGATGTCTGGATTAACCACTTGTCGTTCATCTGTCAGTCCATAGGCACTTTATGCATCATGCGATAACTCAAACATTATCTAAGCTATCAGAACCAAATATTGTATATGAGTTTCTCAGACCAAAATACAGATCAAGTTTGAATATGGATTTGATCAAAGTTTTCACAGTCCCATTATAGTATCTGATGAGCACTCATGGTTCACTGTACTGACAAATAAAAATACTTTTAATATCCATCTGTTTTGTCTTACATTTCCATAGTGTGTGGACATTGTTGACCCAGGGTTTATAAAACCCCACATAGCTCTCTGGTTTAGGATATCGATGCAATATGCAAGTGACATAGCTGGTGCAGTCACCTAATTTTATAGTGGGTAAAAATTGTTAACTGTGGTCATCAATTTTATTCTTTCTTTTTTTGTCCCCCGACGTTTCCGTCGGAGGACTATAGAAATGACCCTCGTGCGTCCGTCCGTGCGTCCGTCCGTCCGTCCGTGCGTCCGAGATTGGGTACCTTCATGGTGTAATCAACTCCTCCTACAGTTTTAAACGTAGAGATTTGAAACTCTGGGATATTGTTACTAACATGTTGGTGATTTGCAACATCTATATAGCTAATCAAAAATATAATTTTTTCCATATTTTTGGGGGGGTTTTCGACTTAGAAAATTTGAAACATTTTTGCCTTTTGGATGAGATTGGGTACCTTCATGGTGTAATCAACTCCTACTACAGTTTTAAATGTAGAGATTTGAAACTCTGGGATATTGTTCCTAACATGTTGGTGATTTGCAACATCTATATAGCTAATCAAAAATATCATTTTTTCCATATTTTTGGGGGGGTTTTCGACTTAGAAAATTTGGAACATTTTTGCCTTTTGGATGAGATTGGGTACCTTCATGGTGTAATCAACTCCTCCTACAGTTTTAAATGTAGAGATTTGAAACTCTGGGATATTGTTCCTAACATGTTGGTGATTTGCAACATCTATATAGCTAATCAAAAATATCATTTTTTCCATATTTTTGGGGGGGTTTTCGACTTAGAAAATTTGGAACATTTTTGCCTTTTGGATGAGATTGGGTACCTTCATGGTGTAATCAACTCCTCCTACAGTTTTAAATGTAGAGATTTGAAACTCTGGGATATTGTTCCTAACATGTTGGTGATTTGCAACATCTATATAGCTAATAAAAAATATTATATTTTCCATATTTTTGGGGGGTTTTCGACTTAGAAAATTTGGAACATTTTTGCCTTTTGGATGAGATTGGGTACCTTCATGGTGTAATCAACTCCTCCTACAGTTTTAAATGTAGAGATTTGAAACTCTGGGATATTGTTCCTAACATGTTGGTGATTTGCAACATCTATATAGCTAATACAAAAATATCATTTTTTTCGCGTTTGCATGCGTTTGTTCATCGGGTTGTTTTGTCCAAGAAATTTTGCGGTGGTTTGCAACATCTATCTATTGTATAACATTGTTGCAAATAGTATCCTTCTAACAAATCCAATCATGAAGTTTACCACTCCAGTCGGGGGACATGTGGTCTGCGACCTTTTATATATTTTTCATTTAACCATTCTCTTATTATATCTCCTGCTTTTTCTTCCTTCACTTTTATGGATTTTTGTAGTTAAAATAAACCTTCAATATTCCTGATACTTTTAACAGAAATACGTTTCATCTGACATGTCATTTTATTGAAATGTATGTAAATCTGGTATGTCAGTTTATGATAAAATTAGACACATCAAATTTTGTCAATGTGGAAGAGGATTTGTGGAGCTATAAAATGTTGCTATACAGGTTAGAACTGATTACTTAGCTGAGATAAATGGTCATGCACATGATGCATTAGACTATGATAAACCATACAGCACTACGATGTTGGTTACAACCATATGACATAAAGCCATGTAATATATCTTATGTAGAATGTCCATTCAAGTCTTAATAGGAATGATAGCTTTAGTTATATTTACTGTTATGACTGATGGTGGGGTGCTTTGCCACCCGGCAGAGGAACCTCTTTCGATGTTAGAGGGTGTGACTCTGTAATTGAAATGAAATGCAATTTTAACTACAGTAAAATATATTCTTAATTTAGCAGTTGATAAGATTTAATATTTTTATGCCAACGCCATATTAATTAATGCCAGTCATTAATACTAGCGCCATATTAATTAATGCCAGTCATTAATACTAGCGCCATATTAATTAATGCCAGTCATTAATACTAGCGCCATATTAATTAATGCCAGTCATAAATGCTAGCGCCATATTAATTAATGCCAGTCATTAATGCTAGCGCCATATTAATTAATGCCAGTCATTAATACTAGCGCCATATTAAAACACTTTTAGTCCAGGAGATATTGGTCGACCTCTGCACCCCCCAGGACTTAACTTCACCCCACTAATTTTCTTCCTTAAGGTCTCCTCTAACAAGAACAAAAAGTGGCCGCAGAGACTCCAGACAAGATGGCGTCCATCATGGCGGCCATTTAAAAAAAAATGCACCAGGTCTCTTTGATCGCCATTATAGTAAAGATGATAGCACATGCGGTCCTGTTTTCTACTCGATTCGTTATGCTAATATACAACCCTTACAAATTAGCCAAAAATCCGACACCAGAATCCAGTATGGCGGCCAAGATGGCCGCCGAAATGTGAAAATATGATATTTTTCTGTCATGTTACCACATTTCGTTTGTCTCTGTGGGAAAATGTTAGAATTTTTGCGTCATGTTATACATTTATCATATAGAGGAGTCATTGGCGAACACATGGGGACCATAATATGCATTCATTGTGGGATATTTTTGTCCGATATCACGTTTTCCCAAATGCCGTTATCATAGGTCAAAGCCGAATCTCCGTTAATAACGCGATGTTATGTTTCGAATCAATGAATGTTATTGCTATTATAACAACACCCATGCATATATATGTGCAGGAGATACTCGAGCTAGGATTCCTAGTTGAGTTGAGGAATATTTAGCCAAATCCAAGATGGCGGCCAAAATGGCCACCAGAAATAAAAAATCGCTGATTTTAACATCAGTGAGCATTATTGTCATGACAACTCCACACCTGCTTACTATTGTAAGTTGGGAACACATAGGCGAAGAACTTTCCTTGTACCATATCCAAATAAAAGTCCCCCAAATCCAAAATGGTGCCCACAATGGCGGACAGATTTTGAAAAATCACCGAAATTCCCTCATATCCACATCATTGGGCATTATTGTCGAGACAACTCCATCCATGCGTACAGCAGGCCTCAGCTCACAAGGCGACTCGGGCGAGATTGTCGCATTACTGTCGCTGACTTCGCCCTATCGTCGCTCTAAGGCGAAATCGAAGTCGCCTTCAATTTTTGGGGGAATGTTTTTTTTATTTTTTTCTTAATTTTTTTTCTAGTTTTTTTTCCGGTATATAGATGAATTGTGGCGGCCATCCCAAAAAGAAACAGACGATGCAGAGCCAAAGACCCAAGTGTTTAAAATAAAAAAATAAAATATGACCTATTGTTTTGTGTTGTTATTCCGTCGCCTTTGTTCCCTTTGCGGTAATGAATGTTAATCACGAATGTTTTGACACACTGAAAACACGATGAAATGTTCGCATCTGTGTTGTTACTGACCATCGTGAGTGTCACAAATAAATGTTTTAATTAACTTAAAAGACCGCCGTCCCGCTTTTCAGATATAAAACAATTACGACATTATCAGAGTATGTACCAGGCGCTTCGGAAGTTCGTTTCGGTACATTATCCTTTAGTCCATCCGACTGTTTTGAGGGAGGCTATCATAGTATTATCCAGACAAAAGTGTACGCAGTTGAATCAGAAAGGCTTCGAAACGGATGTGGAAATACAATCTTACCACACCAAATAAAACATTCGATATCTTAAACATGCACCAGGTGTAGGGGTGGTGTATACAGTGGCCCATTTCATTCCCACTATCATGGCGCATGTCCACAAACTAGCACCGCGAGCATTGTTCTTCTCTGCTGGGAGATATTCGACGAAACAACTGCGGGGCGTCACACAGTTTGCTTCGGATAATGGTTAAGAAGTGTGGGTAGTCTGTACACTAGGGTCTTCTCCTTAGCAGATAGACATCTGTCCAAGGGAATGAGACAGCTAGCAACCTTCGAAACACTGTCGAAGTTGTCCACATAATTATGCCAATGCGTTCGCTGAGTTTGTGAGTTGACAAACCATCTATTGAGAAGTGACTAGCAAACTGGTTCGCCAGGTGTACATGTCGTTATCCATGGGGTATGGGACACATACATAGACATGACCTTCTGTAAGTTTGTATATTCATCGGCCATATGCCTTCCTAGTTCAAGATGACGCACAAATATCATAGTTAGCAAATGAATTGTTTGAAACGTTATGATTAGAGGGACCCTACTCCCAGGAAGTGGTGAATACTTTGTCGGTGTGAGCTACCTAGATTTATCAGACAAAGAAATGGAAGATGGTCCAGATAATTATGGACGTGACGTGGCAAATCAGAATCTGTTATCAGGTAATTGTTCTGATATAACTATTCGGCGCACCTACGCTTACGGCCATTATCGTCACTAAGTGGAGATTGGATTTCGAAATGCCACATCGCGATATTAATTGTGGTTTTTCATCTTTTCAGAAGGATACGAGATATGTTATGCGTTTTGATACCTTAAAGTTGAACTAGTAGATGGTTTATGTACAGTTTCGTCCATACATACCGATATTATGACAAAAAGTTGAAATTAATATGTGAAAATATCGATTTCTTATCAATTTCTAGCCGCCAATTTAGCAGCGATCTTGGCTGTGAGTATCAATTGCCAAACCCTAATGAATACTTCATGTCACTATTCCATATCAACATGTAATGGTGGATAGAAATCGCGAAACAATAACGCCCATCGTAAGAAAGTAAAGGAATGTAGACTTGTTTTCAAATGTCGGTCGCCATTTTGGCCGCCATCTTTGATTTGGAAAAATAATTCTTGCATGAGATGTAATGTAATTACTTTACCTCAGTATTTTCAACTCAATTGTAAGCATGGGTGGAGTTGTCTCGACAATAATGCCCAATGATGTGAATATGAGGGAATTTCAGTGATTTTTCAAAATCTGTCCGCCATTGTGGGCGCCATTTTGGATTTGAGGGACTTTTATTTGGATACGGTACAAGGAAAGTTCTTCGCCTAAGTGTTCCCAACTCACAGTAAGCAGATGTGGAGTTGTCATGACAATAATGTTCACTGTTGTTAAAATCGGCGATTTTTTTTTCTGGTGGCCATTTTGGCCGCCATCTTGGATTTGGGTAAATATTCCTCAACTTATGTATAAGAGGAATCCTAGCTTGAGTATCTCCTGCACATATATATGCATGGGTGTTGTTATAATAGCAATAACATTCATTGATTCGAAACATTACATCGCGTTATTAACGTAGATTCGGCTTTGACCTATTATACCGGCATTTGGGAAAACGTGATATCGGACAAAAATATCCCGCAATGAATGTATATTATGGACCCCATGTGGTCGCCAATGACTCCTCTATATGATAAATGTATAACATGACGCAAAGATGCCAACATTTTCCCACAGAGACAAACGAAAGGTGGTAACATGTCAGAAAAATAGCATATTTTCACATTTCGGCGGTCATATTGGATTCTGGTGTCGGATTTTGGCTAATTTGTAAGGGTTGTATATTAGCATAACGAATCGAGTGGAAAACAAGACGGCATGTGACATCATCTTTACTATAATGGCGATCAAAGAGACCTGGTGCATTTAAAAAAAATGGACTCCAAGTTATTTGATAAACTTATTCTCCCAATAATATTATACGGCTGTGAAATATGGGGTACAGAAATAACGCCGAGCAGAATATACCAAATACAATGTGAACTAGTTCATACAAAATATTGCAAAACGAATTTTGAATGTCGGAAAATTTACAACAAATCATGCTTGCTGTCAGAGCGGAACTCGGTCGCTTCCCATGTTACATAGATGTGATTTACAGAATGGCTAATTATGCGATTAAAGCATCGACTGAGTCAAAAAATTTCTTCTGACTAAAGCTGTTTATGAACAACAAATGCGCAAGGTCAAATCACTTTCCATCTTTAAATCTCTCCAAAATATCGGACAAAATATCGAACTAATCTTTCAAACAGGTGGGAAGCTTTATCACTCAAATATTGTAGACAAACTTAAAGCTTCCTTGAAATGTAAACATGAGAAAGAATTCAAACGTTCGATATTCGACGATGCTCGGAAAAACGGTGATAATAAACTAAGAACATATCGACTATTTAAATCTGAATATGTCATAGAACCATACCTTTATGGTACTCATAACGCGGAAGACAGAATGCGTTTCACAAAACTTAGAATTAGTGACCACCAACTGTCCATTGAGAAAGGCCGCCACCATCAACCGAAAATAGATGTAAATGATAGGAAATGCATATATTGCCCTCCACTCCCAATAAAGGTTGAACATGAACTACATGTAATTATGGAATGTCCATTATACTCAGATTTAAGGGATAAACTATTTTTGCTAATGAAACAATATTGTGACAACTTCGATTCATTGGATGAAAACGGTAAATTCATTAAAATTATGACAAATGAGAACGGAAACTGTGGAAAGATCTGCAACGTGATCCGTCAATACTTCGACAAGCGAACAATATTTTTACAAAATAAAAGTTCGTGATAATTCATATATACATTTCAGGTTTTATACTCTTTTTTTTTTTATATATCATATAATCATTGTATGCATACTGCCTATGTTACGGGTGTTTCATGCATTAAAATTATCTTATCTTATCCATCTTGTCTGGAGTCTCTGTGGCCACTTTTTTTTCTTGTTAACAAGTGAAAAAAATTAGAGGAGACCTTAAGGAAGAAAATTAGTGGGGTGAAGTTAAGTCCTGGGGGGGGGGGGGGTGCAGAGGTCGACCAATATCTCCTGGACTATTTGTATTGCTCATGCAGTTGACCTTTGAACTTTCATTTCTTGTATTTTTAAAGATCAATTTAGAATTTAAATTTCTTCAAGATAATTTCTGTCATAATCAACAGCATGCAATTGGAATGATTTGAGCACTAATTGCAGTCTGAGCCAGTCTCTATGTCTAGCCTTAGATCTTGATACAAGATATGCGCCAATTATATGGAATAAATCAGTGAAAATGTAATTGATATTATTAATCTAGTGTATTTTTTACCTTTTTCATCGGTGCCAATATATTTAGAGTTTGGGTGTTTGTGGAGTCTACAGATGAAATGTGACAGCCATATTATAGATTAATATGAATGTGTAGTATCATACGTTGTCATGTAATAGGTCATATGTACTGCTTGGTAATGTATTCATTAGGAAATCTAAATACTAAACATCTATGTCGAAGGCATTTTTCCACCTGTCGTTATAATTGGGTTAATGGGTCAATATAGATCTACATAAAGACTGGCTTCACTCGGATGAATACATTTCACTTCTGGAATAGTTGCCAAGCTTCATTATGTTTACCCATACCATAGTATGGTAAACATAGTGTCGTTGTCCGGATTGACCACTCGTCGTGCGTCTGTCTGTAGACACTTTAGGGTCATTCTCACGAAATGTGCCAATTTCGGGTTGCAAATGACATGGATGTGAATTCGGAACTGGCTCAGAAAGAGAGGACTGGCGTTTCTGCTCTGGTTCGTTAGTGCTACCGGCGACATCGGACGATTTTCGCTTCCTCGACGCATCTGCCTTTTCCTAGCTTGATGGTGGATGATTGGGTGATTTCGCAGCAAGTAAATCCATAAATGTGATGTAGTTTTTACTTTTGCTCGCTTAATATTTGTGGACAGTTTTTGCATCTGAACTTTTTCTCCTTTCCGATTTCAACATATTCAAAATAAACTTTTGTTAATTCCGCCATTGTAACTTTCTTTTGCTGATTAAAATTTGGGAATGTAATGTCACGATCACGGACATTCTGAAACGAAAACTAACGAATATTGTACACTCTAAATAAAGAGCAATAACTCTATCTGCAATTTCTATATGTTCTGCATAGTATGGAAATATAGAGTTATTCCTCTTTATATATCATGGTTGCCATGTGTATTAGCGTTGACGGATGGTGATCATTGTTGATCGCGAAATTTAAATGATTACTTGGTGGTCCTTTGGCAGCTGGGTCCGGGTTAGATCGCGACATTTCTGGTTTTATGTGGTGGAAGAAACATTGTGTGCTCTGCTCTCATTGTGGTCCAACCGTGCTGAACACGTGAACCATAACTGACCTACATGTTGTTGTATGGGTAACCCGCCGACTTTCCGTGTAACCACCACTGGGACTGGGAAGCCTATGTGCAGTGGGTTATTGGGCAACTTATACATACATGTTAAATCACTGGTGTCGCGGAAGGAAATTCAGGTTACGTATTGGGGATATAATGAACATTTTTATAGATACTGCAGGCGATAAAGGACTTTTATACAACGATTCGAAATATCCCAAATCACAAGACCGCTTTCGAATCGAATCGAATTGGAACGTAAGATTCGAAATCGAATCGAGAAGCTTTGTCGGGCCCTAACGCGCATGTTAAATAGAATATAATTATGCTATTCAATTTA
Organism: Siphonodentalium dalli; assembly: GCA_032622095.1. Taxonomy (NCBI): domain Eukaryota; kingdom Metazoa; phylum Mollusca; class Scaphopoda; order Gadilida; family Siphonodentaliidae; genus Siphonodentalium; species Siphonodentalium dalli. Next base: position 47,179,377 of record CP136063.1, on the reverse strand, counting down.
TGTTGGGTTATTTAGTGCTGACTGTGAGATAAATATGGGTGATAATTCTGGTTGAACAATTTGTCGCAATGCTATGCAAAATGTATTAACCTCGTCCACTAAATTTGATTCGAGGAGCTTCACTAAAGCTCAACTCGAATGGAATTTAGTCCACTCAGTTAACAAATTTCGTATAGATTTGCGACTCATTAATATGTAGGCCTACTATCTTCTAGACGTACACAGTGGTCGTTTCGCACATTATTGATTGGACCTTTCGTACACAATGTTGTTTGGTTGTTTCGTACACATTTTTTATTGGACTTAATATAAAGAAAGAGATAGTTATTTTAGTTTTTGAACCGACATTGAAAATTTATTGACTGAAAGTGATACGGTATATATAATTTATTTCATAACTCTTTGGTCCAGTGTGGTCACAACGTTGTCCCATTCAGCGGCCTTGACCATCTTGTGGCGGGTTGTTACTGGTACAGACTCGCTAATAAATTGGACGATTTGGTCTTCTTGATACCAGCAAACATCTACCAACAACCCCCAGAAGAATCTATTGTCGCCCACCTTGTGCATCACGTCGACCTCTAATGTATTGTCAATAGCATCAACATCCTTGATTATGCCTATAAAATAAGAATGGTTATACATGTAATCGATGCAGGTACCACTTAAATGTGAATTAACATCTACCTAGATTTTATATCAATTGTTTACTATAAGTATAAACATAATTGTCGAAGCATTCCTGTAAGGCATCCTCTGGGAAAATATGATTGCGTTGTTGTCTGGAACCTCAACGCCTAAACATTCAATTCAAAGCCTCAATCATAACATGAATCAATCAAATCAAATCAATCAAAATAAATCGTGATGCATGTGGCCTATGTTGGTGCAGAATGCTTATGCACTGAAGTATATATCAGCAAAGCGTTTATAAATGTTCCAGTTCTTGTAGGGGTGCAATTGTATTACATTTATAATGACATTGCATGTACCTGGATATGGTTTGTTGTCATATGTGACCACACACCATCTCCCAATCATGTCTTCGTCAGCCACATATCCATCGCCGATTGTTGGTGTGTCCTTTGGCGATGTTGACTCAGCCACAAATCCACCGCCGATTGTTGGTGTGTCGTTTGGCGCTGTCGACTCAGCCACCTACCGGTATATATAAGGCCAAGAAAAATTAATGGTTTGATTCCTGTTCCATGTACATCAAAAATAAAAATAGGGTAGGTAGGTAGGGATTAAACTTTGTTTTGTATAAATATTTTTTTCCCCTGTAAATTCTCTCCACACTATGCAGTTCATCTTTCCGACTGATGCCAGATTTGACGCCCGAACTTGAGGTTTTTTTCAGTGGAAATGCCCTTTTATTTTTCATAATCTCTGTGAAAGCATTCACAGCTTTAACTTCATCTTTGGAAACATTGTTGTTAATGTTGCTCCGACTCTCGTCCACAATAGGCCCACATCGAAATACTACTGTCTTGATCCCGAATTTTTCGACGGATCAAATCAGCATGCATATCTGCATCAACTGCAAACAAACCCACCGGTTCATCAGCAGTCCCAGCAGCAAATTTTTCACTAGACGCGACGTACAACTTTCCAGGTTTCTCCGCATGGACGCATCAGAAAACATCTCTGAATGTAAGGCCATTCTGGATTGTCCTCAGTGCTCTCAACCCATCTGAATTATGTCGGCATTGTCCACATATTAAGGCTATTATACTTGTCATTGTTGACAAAATTTCGTTGTTAAATATGCCTATTCATCGTGATGGAAACGACCTTGAAACTGATTAAAAATGCGGAACGTATCCGTTAAAATGCATCACATCGACCATACAGAAAGAACTTCTGTGACTACCAGAACTAGAAACGTACTTAACGGAAACCGTACCGATATTCGCACGCGTTTCACCATTTCGTGGTATTACGATCGCATTTTTTTAAAGGTTGCATAAAGTTTTCATGGTCGCACGTCTGAAATAGGGTCGGTCGGGAAACTGGAACCAAACCATTAATTTTTCTTGGCCTAATATAAAATAGCAACAAGTACTGGTATATACAGCTAATATTCAACTCGTATATTGGATTAAAATGTGTGCAATTACTTTTAAATATGCACGAGACATGTATTCGCACACTTCTGTTTGTAAAAATGGCATAATCATCTCATTAAATCAATTTTCTTATTTTATGTGGAGAACTATATCACCTGAATTTGTTCATGATCGAGTCTTATTATTATTATCATCTCAGACATAATGCCAACAGTGTTTTCAATGGTTTCCTATTGAATTGTTGAAATATCACATTGCTCTTCATTATTCAAGTGTAAAGACTGAAATAAGTAGATTGTGTATAAAAAGATGATATTGCTATCCATGCATACCTGTTCTGTAGCTTCCAGTTGTGGATATGTTATCGACCCTGGGTTGTAGCAATCGCAGAATGTATTGGTGCCTTCGCACAAACAGCTCACAGCTCTGCACTTAACCCTTTACCCAACAGAACGGCCCTGTGCCAATGCATTATCTTATATATGCGAGTCGACCATAGGTCGCCTCGCATACATAAGAGAATGCATTGGCTTAAAGGGGTACTGTACCCAAGATGTTGTTGTTGGTTTCTATAATCCCCGAGTCGGAGAATAAGGTAACAACTTTTCCATTTTTTGAAAGTCTGTTGAGTACGAAGTATTGTTACGGATGGCAAATTTACCGGAATGCAAAAATACAAATTGTCGTTGTCGAGTGATTTTTGTACAGTTTTCAACCAAATGAATCAAATAAACATTATATTATATGCTTAGCAGTCCCATATACTCATTTAAGTTAGTGTATGGTCACTAGTCAATGAGTGGCTTGGGTTTTCTCCCCGTATAAGCATAATGTTTCAAACGATCGTGTGTGCAATTGTTTTATTAATCCAGTATCCCTCAATTATAATTTGATTACGTTTTGTACACGGAAATTCCAATTTTAAGAGACGCCATTTTATGGCTGAAGCCATAAAATCAATTTATATTAAATTATTAACTTTTAAATTATTAAATTTTAAGATAGCCTATTAACCTGAGCGTTTACAGAATACATCTTCGACTCAAATTACTTATATTTCTATATAGTATCGATAATAGATCGTTGTTATCACCGGGAATTTATTGAAAATGGCGTACAGTACCCCTTTAACACATATTAAAAATGATAAAATTGTCAAAGAATGTAGAAAAATATTATAAAAAATGTAAGAAAAAATTATAAAATTGTTAAAGAATGTAAGAAAAAATGGTAAAAAGTGTTAAAAAAGAATTATTTTAGGCCAATGCATTCTCTTATATATGCGAGGCGACCTGTGGTCGACTCGCATATATAAGAGAATGCATTGGCACAGGGCATAACTGTAACCATCACAATGTGGTCAATGAACCGGTTCCAATGATATCCATATTTGTATGGTGTTATTGAGACAGACCGAAGATATTTTAGGCTGTTGAAGCTTTATTTGGGCGTTTTTGGCCGTTTTGTTAGGTAAAGGGTTAAGCAATAACATCGTATCTGAGTACACCTTGAACAAAGTTAAGCATACTGCTGTTCAGTCCTATCATTTATGGTTTATCCATGAGATTGGATGAGAGATTCATTACTGCTACGTTGCGATGTTTAATAAAATGGCTGCTGGACAATGCACGACATTGATTGATTTGACTGTTTATTGATCGACATCAGATGAAACAATCAGAAACACGCTATGTACATATCGAAAGTCATGCAATATCTGATGCAACATCATCTTGTAAAGGATCACTAATAATCACGCACGCGCAATTCAGCATATAACTATATCATAGGATAACATAAACATGGTGGCATCATGATTTACTGTATCATGGTTTTCACATTTTTTTCGATAAACACAATTCAATGTGAATAGTTATTTCCATAAAGACAATTCAAGGTAGATAGTGTTGTTCATCTTGGATTGCATCGAGGGCTTCGTGTCAATATCAGCGCCGTGATAATTGCTATACTCTTATGTGTATATTTATCAATGCTGAGCTCACGTGCACATTTAATCGACAGTCTCATATATATAAGCGTTGATATAAAATAAACTATAATTATGCTAATCAATTAAATTTGATGCATTTCGAGTGCAAAACAAGACAACTATTAAATAACCCATTCCATATTTGCAGAATAACTCATTTAAAAGACATGCACAACATGCATTAATATTACTATTATTTTTTGCATGAGTTTCCGCTGGTTCATGCTTGATATTGTTTTCACATAACAATTACCTGGTGGATATTCATTGTGCCCTTATGTGTAGGTACGACACTTCGAATTCTGTGACCTTTTCTTCTGGGATGTAGAAAAGTTTGACGGAGGAGATTGGCAGTAGTTCCTTATACAGCTTCTCAACTGTGTTCACATCCTTGCCATTGGCCACCATTTGGTCACCACTAAACTCATCCACTGACGCGCGTTTTTATTCTGACTCCAGGCAGCTATTTCCTTTGGTTCAGATAGACATGTTGAAACTTTAACAAACTGGTAAGTTGTTAAGGCCAGAGTTCACTGGCTGTCTTTTCCCCAGTCATGGTCAGCATACGACACCTTAATCCAAGGGTAAGTTGTTAAGGCCAGAGTTCACTGGCTGTCTTTTTCCCAGTCGTGGTCAGCATACGACACCTTAATCCAAGATTTTGAAGATCTCTGTACAACCTCTACATTATTACAGATAGAAACTTACGATTTCCTACCAAATTCTACTTGTTCTCAGTCTGAGTCTGAAATTTCCTAAATTTAGATTTTTGACCTCCGAATTTCCAAAAGTTGATCAATTGGGGTTGCAAAGGGGCATAACCGAATGTTTTTGTCGCGCGTTATTTGAAATGGTAATTGCTGAAAGCTACGATGCCCAGGGAGGGTTCAATGCTAGTCCGGCCATAGTATTACTATAGTCTGACTATATATCCCTGCACCAGGCTTCGTGACTTTCAGTTGTCACCATCAAATGATCAATTATGTCAACATAACTTCGAAACAGAAGTAACTTTTGAATTATTTCAAATCAAATGTTACTGTTAGCACAGCTAATGAAAACACAGGAAAAGATCAACTTATGTCTGGAGTTGATTCTGTCGAACATGAACAAATGCTATCCGAAACGGCCAATACTGGCGATAAAGCTAAGAGTACGGCCACTGAGACTGAATCCATCAGACCCTTGTCTATAGTGAACATGAAAACACTACTAGTAGTAGGCCTACTGCAACCCAAAGTCGTATTTATGAGGTTGGCATCGTTCATGTTTTCAAAATGATTGTCTCATCATTGTCATGCATATCATTGCGTTGAACAGTGTACTATCGCTTAAATGTAAGTACCGGTACTCTCATCATCATGCAAATTGACTAAGTGAATGGATGTCGGTTAAAAGCACTCTAGATTGCACAGGATCGCTCCATTTCAATCCAAGAATGAATTTTATTTTCTCACACCCCCCCCCATCTGGCCGCTACGCGGCTCGATGTCAATGTACCCAATATTTATATATAGCCGTACCAATAATTTATTGGCTGCTATGCCCCTGTATCAAAGGTACTATTGGAAGAAAGTCCGGCCTTTTTATTGGCCTACCATCTCACCAGCAATCACACCTTTAGACGAACCACTATGAAAACATATCCAGTAAGGCAATTGCCATAACAGCTCTGACACTTTATCTTGACTAATAATCAGTGTCAAGAGTATTAAATGTCAGGTATAATTCCATCTCACCTTCAGCGTGTGTTGTTACAACATTGTTCAAGTTGTCAAGATTTTTGACAAAGATCATTGCAATTTTAATATTTGCAAACTATGATCAGATAAACATAATATTATGGGAATTTAGCCTTGATAGTTTAATGGATTAATCACACAAAAAGGTAGGCCTAAGTAAATACATTTTTATTCACAAAAAATAAAGTGCTGTAGAAACAACCCGCCCGACCTGCCGAGAGCCAGAACCCTGCATACCCGGGGTGGGGACAAGACGCTTTTATGGTATTGGGGGGTTGGGAGGGGTGATGGTGATTAAATGAATGAACGTTTCCTATCGGTCTACACCTCAAACCATGTATGCATCATTTGTGCAATTTTGATAAAAACCAGTGGGACAAAGACGCTTTTACAGTCTGACTATTATAAAGACGCTTTTACGGTCTTGTGGGTGTGTCCCTGGAGGTGAAAGATGCTGAGAGCCCGAGATTATAAGACGCTTTTATGGTCTTGTGTGAATATCCCTATCTTTTTCGTAACCCACGGGAATGGGACCATGACGCTTTTATGGTCTTGGTAGCTAATCAAATTTACGTACCCAAACTCCATTGCTCATACAGTCAATTATGTGTAGCTGTTCTTTGTGCTCTATAGGTGATTTAACCGTTGCAAAAAATGAATTGGGATTCGGGTGTGTTCGTATAATTTTGTTTTTCAAAATGCTTAATGATGCCCTGTTGATGCAATGATCCATTGAGTGTTAGTTCATGTTACTTAAACTTGGTGGTGATTGGATGAGGCTGTTTTAGCCAATCAAATTTCGCGATAGCCTTGTCGTTGCTATAGGTGCTTTTTTCAAGCAATCTTTATAATAATTTCGTTCAAATTATACTTTGGACGGACTCGACCCACCAACAGAAGCGAATTTTTTAACATGACACCCACCAACAGAAGTGCAATTTGTGCCAGACCACCCACTTATGCATTATTATTTTATCTGACGACCGGGAGTGGTACACAAGTTTAAATGGAACAGCCCTAAGTATGGTATGGATAAATAACACACATAAATAGCTCAATCAACAACACTTCAGATGACGACGAGCCCATTGTCGTCAAAACCATCAAACTCCAAGTCGTCATCAGAATCATGAAGTCTATGATGCATGCAGATGAGTTTTGAACACTTGATTGACATGCGTGTCCATATGATAGACCAGAATCATGAAGTCTATGATACATGTAGATGAGTTTTGAACACTTTATTGACATGCGTGTCCCTATGATTGATGGACCAGTGGTGTACAACCTGTAAATAAGAGAAAAATATTTGCTGCATGAGGCCTTTAGATTAGGCTAATTTGGGGACCAAGGGGTTTCCCCCGAGGAGACATTTTTTTTAAAGTAAGCCTAAAATGGGGGCTATCTGGTTGGTTCCGAAGCATGTGAAAGAAATGAACCAATGGCCCCATATCATTATTACCCTTATATTTTCAAGTATTGTAGGTCACAATCTGACATTTATTGACCACTTGGGAATATTGGATCATTTGACATCAACAAAGCCATTTTATAGATGTGTGGTGCTTGATATTTCATCAAGCAGTCCACCAACACACTGATCATGGGTATTACCAATTAAAATTTAATTTAATCTAACTATATGTGATTGTTCCATAAATGGCCAAATCTAGTGTTCAGTACCCGTTAATGTTTCACTCTAACTAATGTAACTTAATCTGTCTGTTTTTGTTGAAGTCCTTGTCAAACATATCAATAATGTTATTGATGGTCGTCCAAATGGATGTCGTCCAAAGGGAGTGGAAACATTTGTATTCTGATTAGTTTATCCAGAGTCTCATCTTTTGTTAATCCTTGATGTTTTCCCACTAACAATTGCATTTGGCTGAAGCCTCTCTCAAAATGGCATTAAGTGATTGGAAGTACACAACAGATATTAAGAAAAAAGCTCATGTTCATGTAAGCAGTATCAGCCAAATTATCCTGACACAGTACTTTGAGTACATCTGCTGGTGTAGTACATGTACGTTCTTTTCTTAGAAGGTCAATCTTTTCCTCTATTTTATTTAGTTCATACTGAGGCACATATTTCTTAAGGGACTCCGCTGTTTTAAACTCTAATCTTTTCTGCAAATTGTTAATTTGCACTTGGTTCTCAGAGTTCCATTTTTGCTTCACGAGTTGGATGTTTGTGTATAACTTCTTATATTCCGTCAATAATTCACCAACAAAAAGAATTTGCTCAGTCAGCGCTGTGGTGTTTCTACCACTAACACTTGCCTGCCATCTCAGATCTACTTACATTCTATATTGGTGTAAGTCTGCCGGCAAGCTGTTTTCTTCTTAGAAGTCTTTCATGTGTGCGTGTAAGTCTGATCTCTTTGCATGTCTTTGTTTGAGTGGCGGGAAAACTGACTCGGGACATTTCCTCAGATCCTCAAGGACCCCCCTTTTATGGAACAGGGATTTCATGGGCCAGCTTGGGTTTTTATTTAAACTAAATATATCATTCTAGAAAATGACCACCCCCCAAATACTTAATATCTTTCAAACTACTATAAATCTTTCAAACTACTATAAATGTCCACCCTACCCCCAAAAATGACTAGCATTGACATATAAACTTATATATAGCAAATAAACTTATATCAAAACATAACAAGGGAAATATGGGAAAAAAAAAATATTGGCTCAGGGAGGGCTGTCAAAAATATCTCCAAACCTCAAATATTTTTCTGCAATATCTTTATAATGCTGGGCTTTATAATATCTGCCCCCTAATCTAACCCCAATTTTCCTTACGGGCTTTATGCCCAACAAGCCAGAAAGTCTTGCGGGGCCTTATGCCCAGGAATTCCAAATAGTTGATAGGGCTATTTGAAGGGTATCCCTCTCAATTCTCCTAGTCTGTACTCACTCATATGGTTTGGTTAGACCTAAAAAATTATGTAATGTTAACTAGCCCTCCCAAAAATGAGCCAGGTGTTAGTTGCCACCTGAGAAAATAGAGCCCGTTATATCCGGACTATTTGTCCATATCACAAATTAATATCACAATCAAATATCTACATGATCACTCTTTGGTATGTACAGTAATGCCCTAATTAATCGACTTCTTAACCACAGCAGAATTATGGGTAACTTTTCAGAATTTAGTCAGAAATATGGCGTGTTGCTATTCATCGGAAAGCTTTCATATGAATGGCAACAAGCCATATTTCCGACTAAATCCTGAAAAGTTACCCATAATTCTGCTGTGCTTAAGAAGTCAATTAATTAGGGCATTACTCTACAATATCCCTTGAAAAACTCCCTGCTCTTTAGCTAGGTTAACTGACATCCCATGTTACCTGACATCCCAATCCCATGTTAACTGACATCCCATGTTAACTGACATCCCATGTTAGATGCTTATTATAGTCTGGTTAACTGACATCCCATGTTAACTGACATCCCAAGTTAACTGACATCCCATGTTACCTGACATCCCATGTTAACTGACCTCTCATGTTAACTGACATCCCATGTTAACTGACATCCCATGTTAACTGACATCCCATGTTAACTGACATCCCATGTTACCTGACATCCCATGTTACCTGACATCCCATGTTAACTGACATCCCATGTTAACTGACATCCCATGTTAACTGACATCCCATGTTAACTGACATCCCATGTTAGATGCTTATTATAGTCTGGTTAACTGACATATCCCATGTTAACTGACCTCTCATGTTAACTGACCTCTCATGTTAACTGACATCCCATGTTAACTGACATCCCATGTTAGATGCTTATTATAGTCTGGTTAACTGACATCCCATGTTAACTGACATCCCATGTTAACTGACATCCCATGTTACCTGACATCCCATGTTAACTGACATCCCATGTTAACTGACCTCTCATGTTAACTGACATCCCATGTTAACTGACATCCCATGTTAGATGCTTATTATAGTCTGGTTAACTGACATCCCATGTTAACTGACCTCTCATGTTAACTGACATCCCATGTTAACTGACATCCCATGTTAGATGCTTACTATAGTCTGGTTACCTGACATCCCATGTTAACTGACATCCCATGTTAACTGACCTCTCATGTTACCTGACATCCCATGTTACCTGACATCCCATGTTAACTGACATCCCATGTTAACTGACATCCCATGTTAGATGCTTATTATTATATAGTCTGGTTAACTGACATCCCATGTTAACTGACATCCCATGTTAACTGACCTCTCATGTTAACTGACATCCCATGTTAACTGACATCCCATGTTAGATGCTTATTATAGTCTGGTTAACTGACATCCCATGTTAACTGACATCCCATGTTAACTGACCTCTCATGTTAACTGACCTCTCATGTTAACTGACATCCCATGTTAGATGCTTATTATAGTCTGGTTAACTGACATCCCATGTTAACTGACATCCCATGTTAACTGACCTCTCATATTAACTGACCTCTCATGTTAACTGACATCCCATGTTAACTGACATCCCATGTTAGATGCTTATTATAGTCTGGTTAACTGACATCCCATGTTAGATGCTTATTATAGTCTGGTTAACTGACATCCCATGTTAACTGACATCTCATGTTAACTGACCTCTCATGTTACCTGACATCCCATGTTACCTGACATCCCATGTTAACTGACATCCCATGTTAACTGACATCCCATGTTAACTGACCTCTCATGTTACCTGACATCCCATGTTAACTGACATCTCATGTTAACTGACATCCCATGTTAGATGCTTATTATAGTCTGGTTTGCCAGTAATACCTTCCCACGTTTGCACTCGAGAACTCTTGACAGTTTTTACGTGATATTTCTTCCAGTGATCGGCGAATGTGGGATATGATTCATAGATATTTCCCTGTTTGCATGCTTCCGCTGGGCATGGAGCAGGGCTCGTCTGATCATCTTGGCTGGCTCAAAAACCTGAGGTTTTCTCCTCATTTTGAACTGAGCTTACCTCTTTCACCTCCACCTCATCATCTGGCACCAATATTTGGGGGATATCAGAAATCAAGAATATAAGAAGGTTTTATGGTGAATACCTATTAGGGGCATTGACTGCCCTGTCTGATCGTGTTTTATGTGGCTGAATTTTTGTAGGAGATTCTATTGGGATAAAAATCCTCCGTTACTCATTCATCTTCGAATTCAGTAGAATTATCAGGCTCAATGTCAGAGGTGCTATCTTCATTTTTATTTTCAAATGAAATTTTAATGTGGAATTTTAAAACATTTAGATTCACTGTTATAATTATCTTATCTGACTGGCTGTTGAGTTGGTGTCTGTATCTATCATGTCGATGACCTTCCTGACCACTTGTTTTCTGTACAACTGTTTGAGGTTGGTGATCGATGCCCTGGTCGCATGGCTGAATTATCGATGTTTTATTCGGCGGGAGGAATGCTATCTTTATATTGCTCAGCTCCTTCGCAGAGTCGGGTGGGTGAGCTGAACACTTGTCGACGAGGAGTAGGATCTGTCGTTTCTGGCGTCGCATGTCTCTGTCAAATTATTTTAATCAATCCACGATCCAAGATGGCGGTCATCCAGCTATTCTTGTTGTTTTGGTATGGCAACAGCAGGTTCTTCGTGCCACGGAAGCATCACGGCTGTTTAGACTTCCCAATCACCAATGGTCGTTGCTTGTTGGAACCTGTCATGTTGCATGCTATCAGAACTGGATATCTGCCTTTGGCCTTCTTTCCACCACCACATGACTCCGACTTCCTGGCTAGTGTCCCATTCAGTAGAGCTCTATAGTAAAGGCCGGTCTCGTCCGCGTTGTAGATATCAGCTGGGTCATATGCGTTTAGGTATGCTGGCAGTTTGTCATTGAGCCACTCCCTTGCTGGCTTTCACATCTGCGTCTCTCTTCTCGCCATGGAATCGTTTGAAGTGGATGTCATTTCTGTTCTTCCACCGTGAAAGCCATCCGCTAGTAGGTTTGAAGTCTGGTTTGTATAGCAGCTTAGTGAAGTATATGGATTTTACTAAATGGGCATTTAATTACCACTGCCTCCGGATATGAAGAGAAAGGTGAGATGAGCTTAATATAGTTGCTCTGACACAAATGGAACTTGCGCGGGTTGGGATACACAACAGAGCTTTAGTTTTTTAAGTGAAGTGAAAATGTGACACATTTGCCTTACCCATCAAATCTGTAATTATATCGCCACCACACGCTAATTTCATTAGTGACAACATGACCACTCAGCGCTCACATATCTAGTGACAACATGACCACTCACATATCTAGTGACAACATGACCACTCAGCGCTCACATATCTAGTGACAACATGACCACTCGGCGCTCACATATCTACACAACATGACCACTCAGCGCTCACATATCTACACAACATGACAACTCAGCGCTCACATATCTACACAACATGACCACTCAGTGCTCACATATCTACACAACATGACCACTCAGCGCTCACATATCTAGTGACAACATGACCACTCATCGCTCACATATCTACACAACATGACCACTCAGCGCTCACATATCTACACAACATGACCACTCAGCGCTCACATATCTACACAACATGACCACTCAGCGCTCACATATCTAGTGACAACATGACCACTCAGCGCTCACATATCTAGTTCATATGATTATTCTTCCAAATTAGTGGTGTATTGACAAACAAACTATATATGTATGTATAAAACAGCATTTGGTAAATATATAAACGAATTCAACACAAACTAAATATACAAATAACAAAAAGTCTTATTTGTTTCTTGCTGCCTTCTCCATGTTCCTGATGGCAAGGAAAAACACTGCGTGCACTATCAAGTTTTCTGGTGCCATATATCTCAGTTGCGTTTGTATTTGGCGGAGCCCACTGTTTGCCTGTTCTACAACCTGACTGTTTGTGTCTCTTGTTATCATATCACTTTTATATGTCTGCTTGTCGCATCCGATAGTACACCCGATGTGTCCAACACGAAAATGAAGCCGATCTACATAAAACTTTGTGTTTTGGAACCCAGCTGGTTCCCTGAAGAGAGCATACAAATGTAATTTACAACAGTTATCACATATTATCTGACTTGGAATCTCTCCATCAGAATGTCAAAGGCAGTTTGTGGTGATTCACATGATAACATGACTTAAGCAAATGCTGTTTTTGCAAAACATTGTGAATAGTCCTGGCATTAGTTTTTGTTGGCATTCTGTCATTTTACGACAACCAGAAGATGTGTCCCTTGTCATCGTTTCATAGTGCCCAGATCCCCTGACCAGTGGTTGGTGAAGGGAAGAATTCCATATGCGTCTCCTGGAGCGTTATGGCCATACCGCATACGTATTGTCAATCGACAAAGACATGTCAGCTAGGACATGCCTGACATTAGGACTGACTGTCTTACACTTTAGAATGTCTACGGCCACATATTTATTTTATTATGAAACCTAAATCAATGGATGGTTGGGGAAGAATTCCATCTGCTTGTGTGTATCTGTTGGAGGTGGATAACTAGTCTCATCAGGAAGAATATGACTGTACGTATTGTCAATCGACAAAAGCATGTCGGCTAGGACATTGGGACTCACTGTCTTATGCTTTTTAACCCCCCGCCAAATTTAAAATTTGCGGGGGATATAGGAATGGGTTCCGTCCGTCCATCCGTCCGTTCCGAATTTGTAAGAGTCATAACTTGAATAAATGTCAATGGATTTCAAAGATCTGTGGTATATGAGTTCACCTGAATGCCGGCTGATACGGACCCTGGCTTATACGGACCCCGGCTTATACGGACCTTGGCTCATACGGATCTCAATTAAAATACACAATTTTATTTTTTATGTTTTATGTTTATTTAAATAAATTTAAATTATGACAACATACATACAGAGATAACAAAAATGGAACAAAGTTACATCAGACGAACATTATTTAAACTGGGGCGTACAGCTTGGCGGCTTCTTTTAGTAGTTTGCTGGCACTTATCCTCATTGACGAGTAGTCTCTCCACAATGTCATTAACTTTCCGGTCGTCTCCCTCGTTTTCCTCTCCTGTCGCCGGATCCTGGATGTGTTTGGTGATTTTTTCTTCGAGTCTGGTGAAGGCTGTCGGTATGTCACTCGCAGGTAGGAAAGGTAGAGCGAAGACCTGTCGAAGAAGATTGAACACACGGTCTGTATTGTTGTACACCGGCTGTAGACCTTTCTCCAAAGCGCCTGACCGAAGTGGAAGGAACAACCATGAATTTCAGGATCGACGTACACCTCCCTCAGAGCTCCCCACATGCCTGATTCGAAGTCACTGGCTACAGGATCGTACTCTATGTTGAATTCACCCCTGTTGATGGTTACGGCTTCTTCGCACAGAAAGGCTGAAGCTATGGATGTCAAATTATCACATAGAAATGAACGAGTACAACTTTCGGGCAATGAACGACTGTAGTGAACGAGAATTAACGATAATTGTTTTATAACTCACCGTTGTCACAAACCCGATGTGTCAAACGGGAACATTCATGTTCAATGCAGCCAATAACCTCCTGACGATGTCGAATGGTATCTCCACATGAAGCACAGTTAGACATTGTGGAATTATGCCAGTCAACAATAAATCAGTTGAATATATACCAGTTGTGTTTTTACTAACATGTTTTCATAGCAAATCAAACTCAGTGGATTCATCCTGATCACCATTCACTGACCATTCATCATCGCATGTCTGTTTATAAAACAATATAAAGGGATCACACACGAGTGTTTATATAACAGACAATGAATCAGTTGAAACAAGTTGTGTTTTTACTAACATGTTTTCGTAACAAATCAAACTCAGTGTATTCATCCTGATTACCAGTCACTGACCATTTATCACCGCATGTCTGTTTATACAACGACATAAAGGGATCACACACGCGTGTTTATTAAACGGCGAAGAGATTAATTAACACGATTCAATAAATGCTTTTTCAAGTCAGAACATCACATAAATTCTCAATTAATACAGATATATGTGTGAAAAGACAATCATAATTATATATTAAATTCATAAATATAAGTTTGGAAATCACCGAAAAAATCGGTTAAATTCATAAATATAAGTTTGAAAATCACCAAAAAAATCACATAAATTCTCAATTAATACAGATACATGTGTGAAAAGACAATCATAATAATATATTAAATTCATAAATATAAGTTTGCAAATTGCATAATTTAATTGAGGTCCGTATGAGCCGTGGTCCGTATAAGCCAGGGTCCGTATCAGCCGGTGGTCCGTAAAAGCCAGGGTCCGTAAGAGCCAGGGTCCGTAAGAGCCAGGGTCCGTATAAGCCGCATACCGTTCACCTGACCAGTATCTAGAACGAGTTCGCAAACCTGGTCCGGCCAGATATTTTCAGTAGAGTTATTGGACTGTTTATTATTTTTAGTGCAAATGGATGACGTCACATGGCTAATTTCCACAAATGTCAGTCCTAAAATGAGTTCGCAAGCCAGGCTTTTTGACAAAATCCCACCTTGTTGAGAATGCACTTCCCCAACTGCACATTTCGGCAGAGAATGCAAATATTACTGAGAATGCACTTCCCTGACTGCACATTTCAGCGGGGGATACCGCCGTCTGCGACTGCTTGTAAGAATGTCTTTTAACAACGGGCACATACTTATTATGAAACATAAATCTTGCTGGTTAGATGAATCTGTAAGATTAAAATCTCCATGGATGATATTACGCAATAACGATTGAATTCATTCGTCGCCTCCAAATTGAAGAATGGCAAATGTTGGGCTTCCATGAGAAAGCTCTCCAAGAATAACTCTGATGTATTCCTGACAATTTCTACTTGATGCAACAACAACAGACTGAACACTGTGGGTACTGCGTTGTGCAGTAGGTCCCTAGATTTGCTAGTCCCTGCAGTAATGCAATATATATTAGGCCTACATGATTTATTAACTGATAAAATGGATTGATACTACTAAATGATGTTAGACGTTACTTTGCATACTTTTTATATAATTAATTTCGCAAATCTGATGGGTTTGTTTGCTTAGTGATACTTGAAGCCTAATTAAAATTATGTGATTTCTGATCCGGAAAATAAGATGATTATCTTTTTGCATTGATTTATGTAGCTTTTGGAGCAGAAAATAAGAGGACTATCAGATTTCTCGATTCATCAGTATAGGTGAGTGGGCATGGATGCGTTAGATAGGAGAATTTGATATTTTCAAAGTTTATTGAATATCAAAACATACAACAAAACGTTTATAACATAATATGTAAATGACAGCAGAAAACAATGAAGCACAAGCAATAGTATAAAACATATATATATGTACATGTATAAAACAGCTGAAAAAGAATGGTGTTGTTATAGACCCAATTGAACAGTAGGGGGAAAGAATGAACTCAAGAACTGAAAAATATTTATTCAAAACATTTTTCATGTTATATTATATTATAAGTTATATTTATTTTTTTTATATGGGATGTGATATTTCTAGATTGCCTGTAGATAGCATTATGATTACTCGCCGATCCTTGCGATTTTTGGAATGGATGATGTTTTCACTGAACACTTTCATTTGGTCTGTCCTGGCTTTTTCCCTCCATTCGTCGCAGTTAAAACAATCCTCTGTCCATCCGTTTTCTGTTGCAGTCTATCATTTGTCGGTCTGATTCGTCTTAAAAATTTCTCAAAATGTCGTCGGCGAACTTCAGTCAATTTCTGGTTCCATAATATATCAGCTGCAACTTTATATTTATGGAACTGCTCTATGAGTTCGATTTGTCCGAAACCAAAAATACTACATTCTAATTAAGTCATACTCACCTTTAACTACATTGTATATTATTTTAACTAAGTCCACTAGAGGTTTTTATTTCCACTCAACGGCCTGCTTCAGAATATGGTTAACCCTTTCAGTGCCAGGGGCCGATCTCATCGGCCCTAATTTATGGTCTGTAAATCGGCCCTAAAAAATAAAAACATTTGGGTTGAATTTTTTTGGGTATGCTAATGCATGCTATGGCGAATTTAAAAACAAACTGGATTAAACCTTAGGGTCATGTTATAACTCAGAACTATCACCAAGTATTCATAGTAATAAGTTTGATGCCCATGAAAAACGTAAGATTCCCTGGCACTAAACCTACAAAATAAGTCTGTTAAAGAATATTAAAATATTAAATATTAAAATTCTAAAAAATAATAACAAATGATGAAAAATTGTTAGGCCAATGCTTTCTCTTATATATGCGAGGCGACCTATGGTCGACTCGCATATATAAGAGAATGCATTGGCACAGGGTATATGGGTTGATACAAAAATCGGACTTGGCACTGAAAGGGTTAAGCGATTCACAGTTATTGTTCGTCCATTTTCCATCTGCCATCAGGTTTGGTGTTTGTGTTATTGTCTCGTAGGTTTTCTCTTAATATCGGTGTCAGTCTGTTTCGGAAATATTCTAGAAATGTAGGTGCCGTCAATGTTATTGTTCGTTCACACATTTGCCGTCGTCACATGTATGTCTAGAGATGGTAAGGTGTACACTAACCTGGCCAATGCCACTTTGAATAGGTAATCTCCTTGGTCATTGAAAGAACACAGAAGAATGTCAAACTTAAATCTGACGACCAAACGTTGAACAACTGTTTGGTCATGCCAGTTACACAAGCTGAGTGCATCCAGGATTTACATCCCATACACTCGATGCTGTCTTTGAAGCATCTCAAACTACACACTCCGCACGGGTATCGTGGATCGGTAAGTCGCATATTGAAAATTTTTTAATGAATATGAGAGTCTCAGTGTTCAACTTAAAGGGATACTGTACCCAAAATGTTGTTTTCTATAGTCTCCGAGTCGGAGAATAAGGTAACACTTTTTCTATTATTTGAAAGTCTGTTGAGTACGAAGTAGTGTTACGGATGGCAAATTTACGGGAATGCAAAAATACAAATTCTCGTTGTCGAGTAATTTTTGTACAATTTTCAACCAAATGTATCAAATAAAAGTTATATTATATGCATACTAATCCCATATACTCATTTAAGTTATTGTATCGTCACTAGTGAGTGAGTGGCTTGAGTTTTCTCCCCGTATCATCATAATGTTTTAAACGATCGTGTGTGCGATCGGTTTACCAATCCAGTATCCCTCAATTAATTTGATTTACGTTTTGTACACGGAAATTCGTAATTTAATTGACGCCATTTTATGGCTGCAGTCATAAATTCAATTTACATCAAATTATTAACTTTTATTTTAAGATAGCCTATTAACCTGAGCGTTTACAGAATACATCTTCGACTCAAATTACTTATGTTTCTATATATTATCGATATTAGATCGTTGTTATCACCGGAAATTTATTGAAAATGGCGTACAGTACCCCTTTAATTATCATGTCTTAGAATCACAAAATGTCACTCCTCTATGAGTAGGTGAAAAAGTACTAACACCAGTTGATAATTAGTCACAACCCTATCACAGCAGACATTGCCGAAATGAATCTTCAAAGAGGACGAGAGATCCTTATCGCAAAGAAAACACTCAGTCTCGCAAACAATTTGATTAATGATCACCCATGTAGTTGGGCTGTGTAAACTTACCATTCAGTTCAATAAGTTATGTTTAGTACCGTACTGATCACTTGTCAGTCCTAACTTAAAGAAAATTATGCAGTTTAGCATCAAATGCCATGATATATGAGTCCTTGTTCTGCTCATATGTATCGAACGATTAAGCATATCTCAGGATGCTGTCAACTGCAGGACTGGAAATCTGCGAAGCTTGAAGTTCTCTCTTATTTACTAAATCACTATTGTCAGGCAAATGATCACAATCGTTGTTCCTATCAACTGCCGGACTGTAAATCAGAGAAGTTTCCAATTCGCTCGCACATGTCGTGGCGTATCTATTCGGTTTACTTAGGCAATCCGAATAGTTTTGATCTGCATCAACACCTCTTCGGGTTGAAGGGGAGGGCGATGAAAATTCTTGTTCAATGTGAACTGTCTTATCACATTTGAGTTTATCCCCCATGTCTAGTTGTGACTAGAGAACATTTAAGTTTGTTCTCATCTGATGTAACAATCTGTAGTTCACTCTGTATCTGGGGCACCGGGACATATCCCAGTTCATTATCACAGCCAGTAACACATGTTATGTTATTCACTTTGCTTATACTGGATTTATGCGATGATTCTAGTTCGCTCTCATTAGTCTTGACATACTAGTAGTTGTGTTCAGTCAGTGTTTTGTGATGGAACATCGGGACACATTCTACTTCACTATCACTCATGTCAACACAGGCGAGTTCATTCGTTGTCCAGATATGTATATCTGGTGACTGTGAACATTCAAATTCGCTACAATCTGTCATAACATATTTAGACTGTGTTCATTTGTTGTTCTGATATGTTTATCTGGTGACTGCGAACATTCCAATTCGCTACAATCTGGCATAACATATTTAGACTGATATCTACTTTTGTATGTCTATCATCCAATTCTTCTTTAGCACTTTTATTAGAAACATATGTCGATGGGCTAATTTTCTTATGGCATTCATTGTACATTTGCTTTTGGTTTTTGCTGATATTCCTGATCTGCCTTATTTTTCATATATATCCCCAACGAGAATTCTTGTCCCTCCATCCGTCTGCTTCCCCTTTCCTGTCCATTTTCCAAACGCTCCGGTATGTATGCCATTGGTGAACTAGTTTAAACTTCAATTCACTGGACATGATCAAAGTATCTCTGTATATTACCACATCAGAAGTGGAAAATCTATATAAACAACTTCTCTTAACACCCTAAGCCATGACTATAAAACAGTTATGCAAAACATCGGTAATGAAACGTCGACACATAAAAAAAAAGTCCCCATCATCAAAGGGTTATATTGCTATTAACACTTTACCCAACAAAACGGCCAAATAAAGCTTCAACAGCCCAAAATATCTTCGGTCTGTCTCAATAGCACCATACAAATATGGATATCATTGGAACCTGTTCATTGACCACATTGTGATGGTTACAGTTATGCCCTGTGCCAATGCATTCTCTTATATATGCAAGTCGACCATAGGTCGCCTCGCATATATAAGAGAATGCATTGGCCTAAAAAAAATCTTTTTTAACACTTTTTACCATTTTTTCTTACATTCTTTAACAATTTTATAATTTTTCTTACATTTTTTAACAATTTTTATAATATTTTTCTACATTCTTTGACAGTTTTATCATTTTTAATATGTGTTAAGCCAATGCATTCTCTTATATATGCGAGGCGACCTATGGTCGACTCGCATATATAAGAGAATGCATTGGCACAGGGCCGTTCTGTTGGGTAAAGGGTTAAATTTGGCAATATATGTTTTGTGTGAACATCCTTATTTGTGCAAATAGTCGAGAAAACAATACCACCTAACGTGCAAGGGTTAATCACATAACGATTATATTCATAGTGTAATTTGATTCTTACCAAATATAGCAAACATTTGACCAGTTGATTGTCTGGATCAAAGATAGTTCAATCTGATGCTCTGCTAGAGTTAACAACTATTGCACAAACACCAGTATTGGTTACTCCAATACATTAATAAACCCTTTGAGTGCCATAGGTCGCCTTGCATATATAAGAGAATGCATTGGCCAAACAATTTTTCATCATTTGTTATTATTTTTTACAATTTTTATTATTTTTTCTTATATTCTTTAACAGACTTATTTTGTAGTTTTAGTGCCAGGGAATCTTACGTTTTTCATGGGCATCACAATTATTACTATGAATACTTGGTGATAGTTTTGAGTTATAACATGCCCCTAATGTTTTATCCAGTTTGTTTTTAAATTCGCTATAGCATGCTTAAACATATCCAAACAAAATTCAACCAAAAAAGAGCTGTGTTGCAGACCCGCGATATCGCCGATTCATCTGAATCGGAGATCTTTATTATCAAAATTCTATAGAAACTTAGATTATATTTCTTTTTATCTCACCGGAGACAATGTCTCTGGTGGAGCTATAGTTATCACTCCTCATCCGTCCGTCCATCAAGAATGGATGCTAATCGTTCATCGCCTCCGAACTGAAGAATGGCAAATGTTGGGCTTCCAAGAGAAAGCTCTCCAAGAATAACTCTGATGTATTCTGGACAATTTCTACCTGATGTATCAACAGACTGAATACTCTTACAAAACATAAGTTCATAGCACAATGTCTTATTATCAGCCATTGTCATTTTGCTAACTTCTTTGGAATAACATCCAGGCATGTATATTACGAAACCAGTCGTCGAGCTTTGGAACTTGTCACCAAAATGCGATCGTTCCAAGAACTGCTTTTAATGACTGGTATCGAAGAAGTTTTTGCATCCTGGCAGTAATTGCCCCAAGCCTGGCAGGGACATATCCAGGCTGTTTTTTATACCGTTTATCATATAACCATCCATAGTACAGTAATGCCATAATTAATCCTTAACTTCTTAATCACATAATAGTATAGTCGGAGAAGGCGAAAAAAATGGTGAACCTAGAAGAAATTGGTAGAGAAGCGGTTTTTATGTCATTGGACGCGGGAATATCTCCCAAATAATATATCCAAAATCAGCTAAAATCCGCTTTGAGCAATTTTTTCTACATCACTTTAAAATAGGGGTCCTCTTTCAAATATGTGTGCTGATTTTCTAATGAGCGATTTATTGGCAAACATTGGGTACCAAGATAACATTGATATATTATTGTAACTGTGATATATATTACATCCAGTATGTATTTAACTTTGTAAATAAGTCAATATTGGCCAAAGTTTCCGCGAAATTTAAATTTTTTTAACGAAAATATCATTCAGTTTCGCAAAAATGTGTCGCGTTTTCAAAAATATATCCGAGTAAATTGTATATTGTTTGGAGATTTGTTCATGGAATGTGTCGTAAATGATATTTAAATGTGCACAAGCATGTCCTGAATACGTCAATATGAACCTTATATGAGTACAAATATCTGAAAAATATTAACCATACCCCCCAAAACATGAAATTTCAGGTAAAAAAAATGGAAAAAATAAAATACTTAAAACTATAACACTACCTATTTATTGATCAACTATGGGGTATTTGTAATTTTGTAATTCTTTTAAATCATTTTGGTAGCATGTTTATAGAAAATTAGTGGTTATTTTATTAATATAACAGAGAACACCCGTATATATGTACATTGACCCAATAAAAGGCGAGCAATTGTTAACTCAGCTGCTGAACTTGATATAAATATGTTCAGAACCGAGTTTGGGGCAGGTATGTGGTGGATATCTCATGAATATTCCAAAATCCACCTAAATCCGACTGGGAAATAATGAACCTGAGAACTGTGCAAGGGGGTCACATTTAACCCATTTTGTTTTGATTCTCCCATGCAATCACAATGAATGGCTATTACACATGTAGTTAGTAAAGAGCATCAAATATGATCTGCATGCGTCATATAGTATATTAATGCCACACCAAACAATGTAGCATTGTGTACTGAACTATGTGTATCCAAATGCCCTTTGTTAATTTGCCAGGCATCCGCCACCCACAAAGCATCGACACATTTTGTCACTTGTATGCAAGTCAAACTCTCGCTCACATCGCATAGCTACTTCGCAGCACTATTATCATATCGATACACGTGTATTAATATTTCTATATTAAATTGGTTTGTCAAGCTTCGTCTCCTGCTGAAACCTAACGGTGTCAACTTACACTAGAGACAATTTGATTGTAATTATCACTGGTGAGGCTATCTTGGTGAGGGTGTTGTAATTAATTGTTTTATTAGAATCACATTTTCTATCATTTGAGTTTAATCATAGTTTATTTGAGTGTCATATTAATAGGTGTATTATTATAGATATGTCTGAGGATTTGGCATCAGGGGACACTGGTCATTTATTGGCTGACTTATGTGTTATATGTAGTATTGGGTTTGATGAAGAGCAGTCAGTTGCTGTTTTGGAGAAAGGCATATTAACCCTCATTAGTTTCGGCGAGAAATGTGGTCGGCTAGACCTCGTGCGTTACTTAAATAGTCGCATTAGTGCAAGTCCTATAACGTGTTGGTACATAGAAAATGCAGACATGATTTTACAGATTCTAAGAGAGGGTTGTGCAGTGCTAGTGGCAATGTTGAGATGTCATCTACAAAAAAACTCAGATCTAGCCTGTTACCTTTCAATTACAAAGATGACTGCTTGATATGTGGACAACATGCCCATTTCGATAAAAACAATCCTCTTAGAACACAAGTTCGAAGTGTCACCACACTTCCACTGCGCAACAAGTTATTAGAGTGTTGCTCGAAAAGGGGGGATTCGTTTATCTTTTTGTCCAAACAAAACATCATGGTTGTATTGATCTGGTTGCGGCTGAAGCTGTTTACCATGACAGTTGTCTCAATCGTTTCATGTTGAAAAAATATATCACAGTACCAATGGATCGAAAGCCACAGTCCGGTCGGAAAATAGACTCTCTATGAACTTCATAGTAAGATGGTAGAAATCTCTGGTGGGTCCGAAGTATATTCCATAAAATGGCTAAAGGAGAAGTTACTTGACCACTATGGGACCTTCATAGTTTTTGCTGAGGTGGATGGTCGAATCAACGTTATTTGTTTCAGAAATATGGCCAATTTCATAATCAATGAAAAGTGGTACGCCGAGAAAAAAATGACATTGAGGAAGAAGCCGAGAGGATAGTAATGGCAGCTGCCAAGATTATCAGAGCTCAATTGAGTGAGATGGAGTACAGTGTACATCCTTACCCTAGCATGGATGACATTTCTGATGTAGAGCGAGGTAAACGCTTGATTACAGCCCATCTGCTAACTCTGTTGAAAGTTCTGGTTCCTTTAGAATTGAAGCAAATCAGTATTGGTCAGTCTATTATTCAAGCAGCACGACCACGATCAGTGGTATTACCGATTTTAATCGGCCTTGGTGTCGAGAGCTGGACCATATATTTGGGTCAAATTGGCTTGTAACGGAACTATCGCGATTAGGCTTCTCGATTAATTACTATGAAGTTGAGTTGTACAAGCAGTCAGTAATCCAGGCCGAAGATGACGACAGTGTTCTTGCTTCATATTTCCCAGGGACGTTTACACAGTGAGTTGCAGATAACGAGGACCATAATGTTGCAACACTAGATGGTCACAGGACATTTCATGGAATGGAAATAATTGCTGTATGTACTCCACGCGATTATTCCCCACTACAGCCAAGACAACAGTTAGTCATAAGACAACAAAGATCCAAGGTTGATGATATTGTGAAAGGCAAAGGAGTGCCTTATATTCACCAATACATGAGTTGTCCCGAAAAGTGACTTTCAATAGTCACATACAAGCCTCTGCTCCAACTACAGTTCGTACATACATTGCCCCACATATATCAATTCAGATTTGCTCTTGCATGCAGGGCGGCTTTCTAGTAAGCGAGCACACCTATACCCAATTGGTCGGGTCTATATGGAACATATATTCTCTGAGTGCCCAAATGGCCCGTCCAATAAATCAGAAGTGTTTTTGCCTATCATTGACTTGAATCCGTCTGACGAGTCCTGTTGCTTTTCATACAGAATCAGACTATCAAACAAAGCATTTCAACCCCATGCTTGACATTTGATCAGCTACTGTGGTTAAAGGCAGTAGAATGTCGTTTGTCGACTCGGGGGATTCAACGTCATGATGTGCTGTCTTGGAAGCATTTGTTCCATGATGAAGGGATCTGGTTTGGAAGAGGCAATGGAAACAATATATGGTCCTAATGCAGTACAACATATGATAAGGCAATCTCAACATCTATTCGTGGCCACATACTAGTAGAGGTAGCTCTTTATAACAAGTTAACATCGGCTGTCGTCGAATAACCCGATAGAGTACTGCCTGACATAACGGATACAGAATCAGCGGGCGAAATTGTCAACGCTGTAGATAACGAAACTGGTCTTCTGTCTGACACTGACAACGTTTTGGAAACACTTGATCCACATGTTGGACAGATATCAAAACTGACAATATCAGACACCAGATGGGAAAGAGGTATTTGTGGCGGCCGATGGCACTGATTTGTTAGTCCTGTTCATGTACCATTGGAATGAAGACATGGAAGATATATACTTCCTTTCAAATGCAGGGAAGACAGTCAAGGGTGGTGGAGCTATCTGGAAAATCCAAGATATTGTGCAGAAGGACAACCAACATTCTCTTTATTCATACCTGGACTGGATGCGGCACAACATCAGCGACATACGGGCAAGGTAAAACAAGCATGCTAAAGAAAATAGAGTCGCCCGAAATACAACAAATGGCGAGTGTCATAAGCAACATACAGCTGACGAAAAACTTGTTGGCGATGTTGGTGTGAAATTGTTCAAGATGATATATGCTGGCAAAAGGATGACACTCGGAATGGTTTGAGGAAATTCTTGGAAATGATTTCCTTGGCCAGAGGATTATTGGATCCGCAGAAATTATACCACCGACGGAACTGGCAGCATATTTCCATAGCCTATTAAAGAGTTCACATGCAGGTTATGATATGGAAATCTCTGTGGGACACACATATGGACCCAGCAGAGTGGGGGTGGAAAACCCAAGGGACACAATTAGTTCCAGTCATGACAGACCTAGAAGCTGCACCCGATTCATTGCTAAAATTTGTCCGTTGCAAGTGCAGGCTAGTGCACGAGTAGGACATCTTGTGGGAATAACTCATGTGCATGTAGAAAAAGTGGACTCCATTGTGTTGTAGCCTGCGGTGACTGTCGTGGTGATGGCTGAACAAATTCAGAGGACATTCTCATTGATGAAGGCGAGACTGAGAGCTGAAAGTGGAACACCAATATGACAAAACATTACTTTCTTTAAATTTTGGTCCCTATTATGACACCCATCTTGGAGTATGAAGGTCACGTTGTAACACATATGTGTGTATGAACTGTTGTTCTTTTTAGCAAAATACATCAGATATTATTCTATGAGTAGTTATACCAGGTTCAATTGTCGAGTTGATAATGTTTTGTATTTTCCGACTATATACATTGTATATATTATAATATCGGGGTTTCTGTCATATACACAACATAACCAATACTTTTCTATTAACATGTAACTATAATGACTTAAAAGTATTATGCATACCTCATTGTTAATCAATACATAGTTAGTGTTATATTTTAAGTGTTTTTATATTTTCCATTTTTTTTACCTGAAATTTAATTTTTTGGGGGTAGGGTTAATATTTTTCAGATATTCTTGCTCTATTATTATTTAAATTATACACGTTTCATACTGTTGTATTGAGGATATGTATGTGCACATTTTAATACCATTTGCGATACATTCGATTATCCAATTTCCAAAAAATATGCAAATTACTCGGAGATAATTTTGAAAAAGTAACACTTTTTTGCGCAAGTGAATGATATTTTCGTCAAAAAAATAAAAATAGGGCCAAACTTTCGTCTATATTGACTAGTATATAAAGGGTAATATAGACTGGAGGTAATACTAGTAACAATTATAGTTATCTGTCAATGTCATCTTGGTACCCACTGTTTTACAATTTATTGCTAATTTGAAAATCAATACAAAGGTGACAATATTTCAAAGTGATGTAGAAAAAATTGCTCAAAGCGGATTTTAGCGGATTTTGGATATGTTGTTCTGGAGATGTTCCCGCGTGCAATGACATAAAAATCGCTTCTCTACCAATTTCTTCTAGGTCCAACCCTTCTCCGGCTATACTATAATTAAGGGTAATTTTTCAGGATTTGGTCAGAAATATGGCTTGTTGCCATTCATTGGAAAGCTCTCAGTGAGAGCTTTCTGATGAATGGCAACAAGCCATATTTCCGACTAAATCCTGAAAAATTACCCATAATTCTGCTGTTGTTAAGGAGTCAATTATTTAGGGCATTACTGTATACCATAGGCTTGTTAACAAGATTTAATAACAGTTCATCTTGGCCATTATGCATATATTTACACGCTATACACTAAATAATATTCAAAATAATTGACACATTATAATGAACAACATAGTGTCTAATATACTCAATCAGACGCTCCTAAATTACTATTTCTTTGGTTTTTGGAGGTAAAAAATATTTGATTCAATTTGAGGAACCTACCCATCAAACCTCAGATTGATCATATATAGATTTTTGAAGTTTGTTATTTCTCAAGATGTTGATAATATGTGGCCCAGAAACACGTTGTCAAATGAAGGTCTTAGACAAAATTGCGGATGAAGATGGATAACTCTAAAATCAAGTGGTATAACGGTTAAATTTTGTGATACTTTAGTGATAATACAGCCATATTTTGTTGAACACAATGTTGATAAATAACAAGTTTTGTGAAATTTTATACCCTAGTTGACAGTACCGTGAGTGGTTAGCATTATTTTGTTGCAATAACTCGATTCTAACTAACGTGTATTTTCAAGAAATGTTGTATCTTGATGGTATGGGACCTTCTGATCAGATTGAGTACCTTAAAGTGCATAGCCAAGTGATTATCACTGCTAAGATTCGGTGAAACCAACCCTTTTGAAAAATTATCTAATCTTCAGAAACAGGTTTCAAATTTAGAGATTCCACCTTACTAAAAAATGGCCTCAAGCCTGCTAACCCTTTACCCAACAAACCGGCCAAAACCGGCCAAATAAAGCTTCAACAGCCTAAAATATCTTCGGTCTGTCTCAATAAAACCATACAAATATGGATATCATTGGAACCGGCTCCTTGACCACATTGTGATAGTTACAGTTATGCCCTGTGCCAATGCATTCTCTTATATATGCGAGTCGACCATAGGTCGCCTCGCATATATAAGAGAATGCATTGGCCTAAAAAAAATCTTTTTTTAACACTTTTTACCATTTTTTCTTACATTCTTTAACAATTTTATAATTTTTAATGTGTTAAGCCAATGCATTCTCTTATATATGCGAGGCGACCTATGGTCGACTCGCATATATAAGAGAATGCATTGCCACAGGGCCGTTGTTACATTTCTTTGGGAGCAGTTTCTAGCATCTGTAAAGCTGGAGTATTGGTCAATTTATTCATCGATATAATGGCCGCTATCAAGACGGTTAATTTATTCATCAATATAATGGCCGCTATCAAGACTATTTGTTAAGTAAAGTTGCAAGTTATCAGTAGCGATATATAAATGCAATCTGCACCAACCATGATTTCTGCTCCAAACAGTGTTACATGTAGTTCGCCTCTCGTTGGGAACATTGGGCACATCCCTAAAGAGCATTTGGTCGATTCTGTTAACCCTTTGAATGCCAGGGGCCGATCTCATCGGCCCTAAACCTACAAAATAAGTCTGTTAAAGAATATAAGAATAAATTATTAAAATTGTAAAAAAAAATAATAAATAAATAAATAATTTATAGGCCAATGCATTCTCTTATATATGCGAGGCGACCTATGGTCGACTCGCATATATAAGAGAATGCATTGGCACAGGGTATATGGGTTGATACACAAATCGTACCTGGCACTCAAAGGGTTAAGAAGCAATTTAGACTGACCAGACCTGGACAATCTGAGCGCTCTGATAATCGTATTGATTTTGCTATAATGAAAATTGATATTGAATGCCTTTTAAATGCGCTTACATTTGGAAAATCTAAACAGGTGGAAACAAATTGTTAAAGATAATGCAAATAAATTTTTCAAAATTTCTCCATACGATATGATTGATCTTGAGGAACACTTCAACAGGTATCGAGCATCATAGAATCTCAGATCTTTGCTTTCCGGTATTGCTTCTAGTCGTCAGCAGTTTTGCGATCAGAAAAGACATTTTGATAATTGTTCTAATTTCCTTCCATGCCATTCTCAATCCCAGAATGTCTCCTACGAGTTGGTTTGTTGATGTCAGTCGGTTCATTTGGGTACTTCGAAGATTTCTCTTTCCATTTCAGCCCAAAATTGTATATATATAGTGACAGGAGGGAGATTAGTGGGGAACTGGGATCGTACTTTGCTATGACGCCCATGAATAATGAGTTAGCATGACATAGATTAAAATATCAAGATCGAAATCAGGTATTTCCTATATCTGACAGCTTTCTGCTTGAGTGACAATAGGGACAACTGCGAGGAGTATTTACAAATTGTATCTGCATCGATAACTAAGCTGGATAGGATAGTTTATTTACAATACACACGAATGACACAGTGGCAGTAATACATAATAAATTATAAGTGTATTGTCGGGGGTAGCTTAGCCCTATCGGGCTGTCTTCCTGCTACCCCCTAAAACAAGTATAACTATACGTAATAGCATAGATGCTTGTATTTAAGATCCACGCACTTGTACAGACTATAGTCATATATAAAACTTTTTAGAATCTAGTACTTAGGGCATATCACAAATGAGTATTGTCGTGGTTGTGAGCCAATCCAGACGATTTATCAGATCGAAGATGTACTATCTTTCCATAGGAATTTTTTGAACTGTTCAAATTATCTAAAACATATTAACAGTTTCAGTTCCAGTTCCATGGGTATATATTAAGAACAAAATATTTTGTTTTCTGTTGCTACAACGGTTTCAGGCGAGAGATACCGCCATCTTTATATAGGTAAACAGAATGAGAATCTATATGGATCGTCGGAAAGTCTCTGTGTTGAGTGAGGTTTTGGGATAATTCAAATTATCAATATTACATATTACATATATATATATCTGTTTATGTATATCTGGTGGTGTATGGTAATAGTCCCGTTAGATAAATCATGATAATGTACGGTAACATTTATGATGTGTGGCAGTATATATGGGCATGTTAGGAACGAGAATGCGACGTGTGTCCACATGCAGCTGAGAAGAAACTTATTTGAATAGTATTAGGATTATACAACTACAACGAGTATGACTATGATTATCCGTGTTGTTTATTGAGCACAATCTGGACATCCTTTGTTTTTACAGCGTACATTTTCGGAGTAATTTTTCAGCATGGCTATCTGTAAGCGCTTCTTCAATGTGTGCCTGCTTTGGCAAGCAGTATGGTCTTTTTCCATATTGTTCCATGTTGTGGGGAAGGCGTGGTGGGGTAGTTTTCCTGAATGGGAATAGGAATGTGTTTTATTTGAGAGGGGATGAAATGTTTTTTGGAGGCAGTTCTTGATGGAGATGGGGTACTCGATCTGACAACCGATGAAGGGTGGAATATATATTCTAACCAACATGGCACGACAGTAGATAAAACCCATGAAATCAGTGGAAAACGTACTGATATGGATGTGGATATTGATCGACTTCATCCCAGTTCCCTGGTTCCTTCTATCTCAATGGATAGAATTGGCTTATGCCTATAACAATTCCTTGCAAGGTCTGTGGAGAAATTGCTTAATTTGGAGATAGCAAATATTTCCCAATTTTCCAATAGTCTCAGGGAACAACTTAATGCAAAAGATGCTCAAAATTATCGAGCTGAATGTTTCCAAACATTGGAGAGCAATATCAACAAATGCTTAGTGAAACAGTGGAACTACCACATAGTCTTTGACAAACAAGTAACCCCGAGCCCATTAAGTTGAACAAAGACCATGCCTTTATTATTATCACACCACCGCCGGCCAATGATGCAGGCAAATTTACGAAGGAATCCTCAATGAGAATATAAAGTGATGCCCTAAGTAATCGACTACTTAACCACAGCAGAATTATGGGTAACTTTTCAGGATTTATTAGGAAATATGGCTTGTTATCCCCCGCCAAATTGAAAATTTGCGGGGGATATAGGAATGGGTTCCATCCGTCTGTCCGTCGAGCCGTCCGTCCGTCCCGAACTTGTAAGAGTCATAACTTGAACAAGTGTCAACGGATTTCAAAGATTTGTGGTATATGAGTTCACCTGACCATTAATTACCTAGAATGAGTTTGCAAGCCAGATCCGGCCGGTTATTTTTACCGGTGTTATTGGACTTTGTTTATTATTTTTGTCGAATTTAACCAAATAGCAAATAGACGACGTCACAGGGCTCATTTCCACAAATATCAACAGATTTCCAAGATTTTTGGTATATGAGTTCACATGACCATATATCTAGAACGAGTTTGCAAACCAGGTCCGGCCGGATATTTTCAGCAGAGTTATTGGACTTATGGCTAATTTCCACAAATGTCAGTCCTAAAATTAGTTCGCAAGCCAGGCTTTTTGACAAAATCCCACCTCTTGTTGAGAATGCACTTCCCCAACTGCACATTTCGGCGGAGAATGCAAACATTATTGAGAATGCACTTCCCCGACTGCACATTTCGGCAGGGGATACCGCCGTCTGCGACTGCTTGTTACCATTCATTAGGAAAGCCATATTTCCTACTAAATCCTGAAAATTTACCCATAATTCTGCTGTGGTTAAGGAGTCGATTACTTAGGGCATTACTGTACATGCATATGGGATAATGATCGAGAGAGAAATCACCGATTACACACTATTCAAAATCATGTTCAGCTCTTTGTCTCTCTGTTCCATTCTCAATTCCATTCATCGTGAAACATGCTGGATTACGTTTACGTTAAGCTTTCGCGTTAGTCACAGAAACCAGCCCGCGATACCTGTGATTACACTGTTATAATATACCGTCAGTTTGATATAATGATGTATGTATATATATATGAGGTTAATAGTAAACAGGAGTAAATTTCAGAGTAGGAAAAAAATTGCATTACTCATTTTTTGCAGCTACAACATACCCACCCACCCCGCCTTGTGTCTGCAAAAAATATGCAGAGACACCCCCCCCCACCCTGATGTTATGCAAATTTAATGCGGTCGCCATGTTTGTGAATGGACCGCAACCATCAGTGTTCACGCTAGCGGTTGCCATTTTAGCCATTAGCGAAAAAAATGGCTAAATTAATTTCCTCTCAAATATGTCCATCTGGACATGGTGGCGATTATCAACACACCTGCAGCAGTCATCGGTCTAATAACATCACGTGCAGCTGACATCTGTACAACAAAAGTGTCACCACCTCGTGTATGTTACACGATCCAATGTGCTTGGAGCAATTAGTATAGGTGTACATTGGTGTTTATTTCATTCAGTGTCAATGGCAGACGCTTTGTGTTGTAATAAACGCAACTTTTGAGTGTTGGATCTGGGAAAGATATTAATCACTTTAAGTGACGGAGGTTTTTGTTGCGAGTCAAGTTTCCAATATGAATTTCTTGCATTTGCAGTTTGATCCCTATTAATTAATTCCAACTTTTTACAAAACCGATCGATATGTCCAACTAGCCAATTATCCTAATTGGGTAGTCACCAGGGTATACTTCCTATTTTCCCCGCGAATTGAACAAATATGCACCAGATACGCATAGGCATAGATAAAACTATGCACAAACTCGCGAATAAATAACATTTCAGGTTGCATGATATCGTATTGCATATTTTCGCTACATGTATATGTTAAAGATGGATTATATCTCTTTAAATAACAAATTTGAAATAGTTGCGTGGGTATAAAATAATAAATATGAACTGAAGACCCATGTCCGGAAAGGCTTCTATCAATTAATATTGATTTTATTTCGAATATTTAATCGGGACCGTTTATGTGTCTATTTGTCTATTTTTTAGAACAGACCATTCGGATGATACCATATTGCGATATAGAGCATTAGGCTGTTCTTATGGCTACGTGCCGAATGTCAAATGTCCCAGATTGATTGTTTGTATTGTTTTATTCCATAGTTATAAGCGATAAGGAGTATAATTAACATTTATTTCTGACAAAATTACACAATAATATTTTTGGTCTCTGTTAGCAGTAACCACTATTGTTCGTTAGCTAAACAACCACAACTTTTTAGACTAGAAAATATTCAAAATAAAATTTATATTAACTGATAGAAGCATTTCCGAACAGGAGTCTTCGATTCAAATCTAATATATTATTCCCACGCAACTATTTCAAATTTGTAACTATATAGTTCATGTTTACAAAGAGATAATCCACCTTTAATCCACCGCAATTTGTTTTTATTTGTGATGGTCTAAAAACTTTCATTGTATGTGGAATCGCTTGGCAGGATGTTATTGCTCATATTACATTGTTATTGTTTTCTTTGTCAATAAAGTGTAATATATCTTAACATTTGTTCCCAAACAAGTGGCTAAAGTAAATTCAAAGTGGCTAAAGAAAATGTCATTTGGCTAAAATAATGGCTAAAGGAATTTCTGGGCCAGCGTGAACACTGCCAACCATATATTGAGAAGTGGTTAATAGCTAACTGGGAAAATCACCATATGTACATGTTGTGATCCCAATCAGATCACCAAATGAGCACTATAAAGTAGTGCCCTAAGTAATGTAATCTCGAGGAGAGCTTTCTGATGAATGGCAACAAGTCATATTTCCGACTAAATCCTGAAAAATTACCCATAATTCGGCTGTGGTTAAGGAGTCGATTACTTTGGGCATTACTGCAGATATCGCATCCTCTGTGTCACAGTATTAAGGTAGAGCTGGGTCTGGACAAGATGCACAGTGAATATAGCCTTGTTCAAGCCTCGAAATAGGGTGTCTGTCATTTGCAGAATGAGGTCCCAAGAGGGTGAATTTAGTGATGCTACCCCGCATAGTAGGCTAGCATCACCAAATTCACCCTCTGTGGACCTCATTTCTGCTTACACCTCGATAGAATGAAGTTCCCAGAGGGTGAATTTGGTGATGCTAGCCCGCTATGCGGGGTAGCATCACTAAATTCACCCTCTGGGGACCTCATTCTGCAAATGACAGGCACCCTATTTCAAGGCTAGGCCTTGTTTCTGCTATATGGGATTATTTATACAAAATGATTGACATAATAAAATGAGACCCGAAGAAACATTGATTGAGGGTAGACCTGAGTGATCTATGCATGCCCGAGATTTTCAATGGGGAATGCCGGACTATGATATTAACCCTTTCAGTGCCAGGTCCGATTTTTGTATCAACCGATATACCCTGTGCCAATGCATTCTCTTATTTATGCGAGTCGACCATATATAAGAGAATGCATTGGCCTAACCATTTTCATCATTTGTTTATTATTATTTTTTACAATTTTAATAATTTTTTCTTATATTCTTTAACAGACTTATTCTGTAGGTTTAGTGCCTAGTTTTTCATGGGCTTCAAAATTATTACTATGAATACTCGGTGATAGTTTTGAGTTATAACATGCCCCTAAGGTTTTATCCAGTTTGTTTTCAAATTCACTATAGCATGCTTAAGCATACCCAAAACAAAATTTCCATCCAAATAAACCTGAAGAAAAAAATATTTAAATATTTTTACTTTTTTTTTAGGGCCGATTTTACAGACAGTAAATTAGGGCCGATGAGATCGGCCCCTGGCACTGAAAGGGTTGAGGTGTATGTCCACCAAACAGAATGTCTCTATCAGTTATTTTTTATTCGATATGACACAAGTAAGTTGACACCATATATAATATGTTGAAATTGATAGATATTTGCTCACATTTATGACGGAGTTCCCATTTCTTATGGCATGGTTTCAATTCGAGGCTGGAGAGAATGCCAATTATAAACACAATAATTTCATTTACAATAGGGCCCGACGAAGCTTCGAGATTCGATTTTGAATCTTACTACCCGATTCGAAAGCAATTGTGTGATTCGGGATATTTCGAATCATTGTATAAAAGTCCTTTATCGCCAGCATTTTCCCCAAATAGTTAACAATAATCCGCGACCGTTGTGTCCAATGTGTAGGGTAAGTTGCCAAATAGATTGTTCTTTCTCCCCACTAATCCAGCGCGACTATATGAAGTCATGTGAGATAGCTAAGTGTAATTTACTACCTCGCATGAGCACGTGGTGTCTGTCTCACATGAGACACGTGACTTGTCACAATTGCAAACTCAATTGACGAAAGCACACATCGAAGGTGTCATTTTTCATATAAAATGTTAGAATGTAATCGAACCGAAATATGTGTGACGAACATTAAATTAATGTACATGTAATAAGTTTCAGCTTGTTAATTGCATGTGTAACTGGGTATTCCATATATAACAACTTCAACTGGAAATAAATACATCTGATTTGACCCAATGCTACGCGCTACATATAACCAAACCACACGACTGCTGTCGATATATACACAATGTACAAAGTTCCATCGTATCCATTAATATTAATTGTATTGTATTGCAAATGTATAACATAAAAGTAACTGGATAATTGAAATTTATAGGTTTTCATAGCAACAGAAATTCCTCATTAAATATTTCTTCAATTGAATTTAACTAGCGTATTTGAATTTTTCCCTTTAATCGGAATATCTAAATGTTCAATTATTTGTTGTCTCTATATGCTGTATCAGTTAGTTTGTTTTCAAATATATACCTTTGTTTAAACCAAATTTGTACTTCTGATCAAGTTTTTGCAAGTTATCAGTTTTTGTCACAAACATTTTGATAATGTTAAAATGGCGACATGATCGATTTGGGGGCAGAAACATCATCCTGGGTGCATGAGTGACTGGTGTGCATGGGATGGTAAAATCTCAACCTCAGGACAATATTTTTGACCCAGACACTCAGGAAACCTCGTGTCTGGTTCAAATATCTTTCCCCTCAGGTAACATTCCCCATCCTATAGATACACCATCACCCATATAATAATCTCATTCCAAATGAGTGGATAGGACAATGGGCAACAGACACTCAGTAACAGTTTAATTAATTGTAAAAGTTCATGTTGTTACAAATACAAATAATTTGTTTCATTTAATCATTGTTGTTGTTTTTTATTCTTAAATGAAATTCAGATTCAGGAAACATAGAATTCACATCATAATAATGATATCAGATATAGACTATAGACACAGGATTTACCGAGCTATCCAATATGGTGGATTGCTTGCGATATTCCTACCATTAAAACTTATTTCTGCAAGCTGGATGTCTACAAATGGTTTCTTTTAGGGAGTTTTTGACAATAAAAACACAAAATAGACATGTATTTTATAAAATTTTAATATTGACATTTAATTATAATATTTATAAATACGGATATGGTATCAAGAATATGGGAATATATACCTGTTGGCAATAGATTAGATCCGAGATTCAATTCGATTTCGAGATTCGATTCGATGTTGAATTTGCCGATTCTTCGGGCCCTAATTTACAACTATACCATGCGCGGAGGTGGAACTCCCATGCGTAAATATAATGCAGAATATATCATTCTACTGCAGTGTTGGAAAGAAATTTGTCTGCAGACAAATAAAGGATCTGAAAATATTTCTAAAAGGTTACAAACATACTGTGATAGGATTTCGGCCACATACATGTTTATTATTCAGGCATATTTCAGGGGGTGGAAGACTTGAAAGGAACTTTCACAGAACCGTGACCTTTGTCTGAGGGATGTTTTGGCAAGGGATGTTTCGCAAGTGTGGAAACAGTCGTGACACCACTTAAGGGTAAGTTCATTCTGACTGCTACTGTCCCCATGATGTTCGGTACAAAAAAGACCCAAGATAGATATATAAATTTATTAGCATAAAGATGCTCGTGAAAGCCGTATGCATGTATAGATGGTGATGACACAATATAATGTATAAACACATTTTAACACAATACATATATACATCTATACAATAAATATTTGAACACTGTAGGTCAGTAGTGTCAGTTGGTGTTTGAAAGATCGAGATTAACTAGCTACAGCTTCACTGATCACTTTACTCGACTTTTCTTCATCATTTCGCATGATATATACAAATTTCTCCAAGTTATTGGCAAACAAGTGCTGAAGGGTACATAGGATTTTCAAAATGTGCTGAAGGGTACACAGGGTTTGAAATGTCATTCTAAAGGACATTCTGTCTTTGTATCTGTCATGATTTCTGTTAGAGAATAATTGTTTACGTTCCAATGAATATTAAAATGTTCTGAAAACAAACTGCTAATGGCCGCCAGACTTTCATAAACACAATTTAAGTAATGGTGCCGATCACAAACCCTGCGTACCCTTCAGCACATTTTAAAATCCTGTATACCCTTTTATCTTTGTACGATAAAATCAATCGGCGAGAGGCCAACTCCCTTATCTGATCATTATCAAACTTTATATGGATCTTCGATGAGACCGTTAGATGGGAGCCATCTCGGATTTTACTCTTTCTATTAGTATTTTACTGTATCACCCCCAACAGCCAAATTTTTTATCCGATTAATCCCAAACTGTTGATGCATCTTCAGGGTAACCTCCAGTTACTTAATCATATAAATTGTCCAGTTCTCTATCGCTTTATGAAATTTAATATATGACATGATCTCATTTTCCAATTTGAGGTACAGTGTCATTGACACTTTCATCATCCAATTGATCCCAAACTTCTAAGGCTCTTCGGGTTGACCTCTGATTGATAATATTTAAACTTTTAAACTTTCCACATTCTTTATCGCTCCATTGCGGTACAATGTACTACATTACCCCCTCTCCATGTTGAGCTACAGTCATTGACATTTTCATTTATGTTCATATTTGCTTGCAACATAACGGGTCAGTCATCGACTCATCGTCAGAGATCCCTGTGTGATTTAGATTTTAAACTATACAATTTTTACAATTTCAAATGCTAGTTGTGTTAGAAGATGATGAGTTAATTAATATAATTGATTATTGATTGAGATATAAAATACACTGATGGCACTCTTTTTCCAGTTGGAATACCATTTCAAAGAAGAAATGAAGGCATCATTGCGTCCAGGGGTGATCGTGCCGGTATCATCCAACCGATGGGCTTGATGGCAGCATTATGTCCAGGGGTGATCGTGCCGGTATCCATGGTAATCGATGGGCTTGATGGCAGCATTATGTCCAGGGGTGATCGTGCCGGTATCCATGGTAACCGATGGGCTTGATGGCAGCATTATGGATCTTCCACAAAGAAAACACCTTTTCTTCAAAAGAAATAAATAAATTTAAACTTGAATGTTTTTTTTATTTAATCTTTCCATTTAAAAAACTTTCATAAAAATATGAAATCAGCAAGTCTTTCCCTTTCGTTGGAAGATCTCTCTGATTTATGAGAGAGAGCACTATAGTACTATGGTGGTATTGCAGGCAATAGGCGCTTGATACCATATGAGCTTAAGCGGCATTCTTGTTTGATAGTACAAATGTACATGTATATTATATGACTGTTCTCAATTTAGTCAGCTGATATAACAAATATTTTTCACACATGATTGATGTGCGTTTATTTAGTGCAAAAAAAGGAAACGAGATTGGTTTTTAGTTCAGGGTTTCCGCGTTTGGTTCCCAAAGATAGTGAAGCTGGTGGAACTGTTGACAATTTCATAAATAGAAATTCAGGATTAGATTAATCTGATATTACCATATGTCATGACCAGGGTTGTCTTCTCTTCATATATGATCAACTCAATGAAATGTCTTAACCCTTTACCCAACAGAACGGCCCTGTGCCAATGCATTCTCTTATATATGCGAGTCGACCATAGGTCGCCTCGCATATATAAGAGAATGCACTGGCTTAACACATATTAAAAATGATA
Organism: Siphonodentalium dalli; assembly: GCA_032622095.1. NCBI lineage: Eukaryota > Metazoa > Mollusca > Scaphopoda > Gadilida > Siphonodentaliidae > Siphonodentalium > Siphonodentalium dalli. The sequence continues at coordinate 47,140,922 of CP136063.1, read as the reverse complement.
AAATTGTCAAAGAATGTAGAAAAATATTATAAAAATTGTTAAAAAATGTAAGAAAAAATGGTAAAATTGTTAAAGAATGTAAGAAAAAATGGTAAAAAGTGTTAAAAAAAGATATATTTTAGGCCAATGCATTCTCTTATATATATAGGTCGCCTCGCATATATAAGAGAATGCATTGGCACAGGGCATAACTGTAACCATCACAATGTGGTCAATGAACCGGTTCCAATGATATCCATATTTGTATGGTGTTATTGAGACAGACCGAAGATATTTTAGGCTGTTGAAGCTTTATTTGGGCGTTATTGGCCGTTTTGTTGGATAAAGGGTTAATAATTATGGAAATAGCATATAACCAGGGTGATTTTCAAATTATGATGGTAATTTTATAGCCCAATACAACCACCCAGCATTATTCTCTGGTGCAAGGAAATATGGGATTTTTTGGCGGGCCAAATGCATGATCCTGTCGTAGGTTTTATGTCTGCGTTGAACATTCCCACGAATAGGTACAACTACTGACAGCTTATATTGGCAACTAGTTTCTGAACATACCTACACCTCACAACGCCATCTGGTTCTTGCATATATCGCAACCGGAGAATTACACACGGCAGTCCAATTTATATCGCGACCGGAGACTTGCGCGCTTCCTACATATATCGCGACCGGAGACTTGCACACGGTGCTTCTCAGACCGATGTCTTTCACACAACTCTCCATGGCGTTCCACAGGCCAAATCCTATTCACGGTTAATCCGCCATCCGCGTTCTGGTCAAATATCAGGCTATCACTAATCAACGTAGGTTGACTTGTTATCCGAGGACACCGCATTCTGCTGACTTGCACTGAGATGGATTCCCACTGATACTACAGTCCACACCCGGGATCGAACAGATGCATGAGAGATATGCGGTATCACAATTCAATTTTGAAAGAATAATTTGAATTTTTAAGAAAATACTTAACATTTTAAGTGCTGTAAAATTTTATAAAATTGCAGAGAAGGCAACTTAGCGTTTATTGATGCGCACTCGACGATTATACTAGTTCGGACGGATTTAGCAGTACCCCAATGTATTTGTTGAGTCAGATTACTAGAGCAAATGAACAATTTCTGACACGCATCGTACTGAAAAGGTCCATCACCTATGTGGATTCTCATGTGTAGTCAGATTTCGAGAATTTGCAAATACTTTCCCGCAAATATCACACTTTTATCAGTCATCACCTTAATTTATCGTCTTATTTTGAGTCAGATTACGTGAGTCAGTGAAGGATGTATTACATATACATGTATCCCACTGATATGGGTCGGATTACGTGAGTCAGTGAAGGATTTATAACATTTTTCCCAATATGGATCGGATTACGTGAGTCAGTGAAGGATTTATTACATACATGTATTATCCCACTGATATGAAGGATTTATTACATATATCCCACTCATATGGGTAGGATTACGTGAGTCAGTGAAGGATGTATTACATATATCCCACTCATATGGGTAGGATTACGTGAGTCAGTGAAGGATTTATTACATACATGTATTATCCCACTGATATGAAGGATTTATTACATATATCCCACTCATATGGGTAGGATTACGTGAGTCAGTGAAGGATTTATTACATACATGTATTATCCCACTGATATGAAGGATTTATTACATATATCCCACTGATATGGGTCGGATTACGTGAGTCAGTGAAGGATTTATTACATACATGTATTATCCCACTGATATGAAGGATTTATTACATATATCCCACTCATATGGGTAGGATTACGTGAGTCAGTGAAGGATGTATTACATATATCCCACTCATATGGGTAGGATTACGTGAGTCAGTGAAGGATTTATTACATACATGTATTATCCCACTGATATGAAGGATTTATTACATATATCCCACTCATATGGGTAGGATTACGTGAGTCAGTGAAGGATTTATTACATACATGTATTATCCCACTGATATGAAGGATTTATTACATATATCCCACTCATATGGTCGGTCAACAGGGAGTTTATCTATGTACGTCAGATTTTGATATTGATTTTATACACAGAACGACACGATGTGTAAATGAGATTGTCGATATGGCACATATCGACAAACCCATTTACACATCGTGTTGTTCTGTGTTTATTACACGCTTCACGTTCTGGAATCCGTGCATTAAAAATATAGGATTTAAGGTTTAGTTATGCTCATACATGTACAGGGCGTTTTCTTTAAATAGCTAGTTTCCAGCAATAACACTGTATTTCTTTTCTTTAAATAGTTAGTTTCACGGTTGAGGTGACCGCCATGTACATCATTTTACGTAAACGAGATGCATATAGAACGTACATGTATGTTCCATACGGATTTGTATATATATAGAACAGCAATAACACTGTATTTCTAGGAACAAGCGTGTAATAAAATACTTTCCGCGTATATCACACTCATAAATGTGATCTATCATCTGTTATGTATGGGTTTTCTTATGTCTCGTCAGAGTTCCAGATTGTGTGAATACTTTACCACATATATCACACTGACACTTGTGTGAGCAATCATCTGTGTGGATTACCCTATGTTGTACCAGCGAACATGCATGAGCGAACGATTTCTCACATATATCACACTGATATGGACGATCACCTGTGTGGATTCTCTTATGTACAGTCAGAGTAGTTAACTGAGCGAACGATTTCTCACATATATCGCACTGATACGGTCGATCACCTGTATGGATTCTCTTATGTGCAGTCAGCTTTCTAGATTCTGCGAATACTTTCCCACATATATCACACTTGTGTGCACCATCACCTGTGTGGGTTACCATATGATGCGCCAGAGTACTTGAATAAGCGAACGATTTCTGACATACATCACAAAGGTATGGACGGTCACCTGTGTGGATTCTCATATGTCTAATCAGATGCTCAGAACGGGCGAATACTTTCCCACATATATCACATGTGTATGGGCGATCCCCTGTGTGAATTTTATTGTGTCTCGCCAATTTACTTGAGTCGGAGAACGATTTCTGACATATATCGCACTTTATATAATATGGCCGTTCACCGGTGTGTATTCTCTTATGTACAGTCAGATTTCGGGAATTTGACAATACATTCCCACATATATCACACTTGTGTGAGCTATCACCTCTATGGATTATCATATGGTGCCTCAGAGTCCTTGAGTTCGCGAATGATTTCTGACATACATCGCACTGATATGGACGGTCACCAGTGTGTACTCTTTTGTGTACAGTCAGATTTCCAGAGCTTGCAAATACTTTCCCGCATACATCACACTCGACACTACATGGTCGATCGTTTGTGTGGATTCTCTTATGTCTAGTAAGATTTCCCAATAGAGTATATGCTTTCCCGCATATATCACACTCGTGTGAACGATCTCCGGTTTGATTTACCTCATGTGCCGACGAAGAAGCAAATGTACTAATGATCTGCTCACGTACGACACCTTTGTCCAAACATAGATAGTTATCCATGGCCACGACGCCGACGTGTATGGCTATGGAGAGCAATGCATTCAAACAGAAATACTATTATAGGACCCGCATTCTGTTGGAAGTCAAATTAGTCAATCTATTATCGAAAACACCGTGTTCCTTAGTAAGTGACATTACAAAGTATGGTCTCGTAGAATTGGTATATCTATTGGGCGATGTTGCCCCAACAGCGAAGTAATGATGCATATAAACACGTGGCTATACCCAAAGCTTTCAGTTACAGTGAAGTAATTATTTTCCATAGGCCTCCATACTAACCTTTAATAGCCTACTGCTGTCAATATATACCATAAGTGTGGAAGTCATATATTATATGAAAGACTGTCATCTGTGCAAACTTTTTGAAAAAAAATTGATATCGTTGAGCATGACTTTTACATTTAAATTTCGTGTTTTTGAAAGTAGCATCAGGATCGCAGTAAAAAAAACATTGATAGTTTACACCTCACACTGAAAATTTGAAACATGAAAGCACAACATTGGTCATAAGCCAATGTTTTTTTTCTGATTTTTTTTAATTCAAGCAGGAATGATTTCCTTCATTTTTATCTATAAATATAAGATATCCAATTAACCAATCAGGGAGCAGTGTGTATTTAGTACTCTCTTCCAAAATCCGTTGGAGGGCGCCCTCCCTCAATTACTTCACTGTAACCTAAATCACAAATGAAACCATTATAGTGAGGCTTTCACTGGCCCGAAGAAACAAAAGTCTCGGGTTCCTATCAACAATCAGTCTGATGATTTTGCCCAGTACGATGGCGACCGACATTCTCGCCACTTGTATCGCGACACATACTGCGCCACTTCAAATGCCGAAGTTTTGGGGAGGGGGCGTGGAGGAGCAAATAGGGCTACGAGCCCAGTTGATTTCGACCTTGAACAGGATTTCCGCAATCTTCGCGTTGATCGTAACTCTCGACCAGCACGTGGTCGTGATATTAGAAATCGCGACGCGATAGATCAAATGTTCACTCTCGTAGTGGTCGGCAAGATAGCACAGTAAACAGGGCTGTGGAAAATCAAGGGAGGCGACAACAATCAAATAATGCCCAACCCAATCAGCATGGACAACAAAACAGTGGGCGGCGAATTCAGGATACGCGTGATTTCAGGGACGATATCGCACATGATGGGTTTCCATGGGGACAGTCTCAGTCCCATGACAATCATTCAAATAGGCAACCCAGATATAGAGACCGGGGTGGGTCTGCTGAATATAACCGTGATAGGTTTCCACATGGACAGTCTCAGTCTGTGACGATCACCCAAATAGGCGACCCATGCAGGAAAGGGGTCGACCTGGCCCAGCCTTTCATATGGGCCGGGGCTCGCAAGATATCAGATTAAATGATAACAATCGTTTAGATGCAAACAGCAATAATAGGGATGCTAGACCACGACGGGCTCAAAGAGTTCCCAACACTTTGGAATACGATGGCAGCCCTTTCAATTTCATGAATTATTTCTAAATCAGTTAGATAAATACAATTTCCGCACACAAGATGAAGAAGTACGTTATTTGGGAAACTGTCTATATGGATGGGCCAAAAAGTTTTTTGTTGAAATATTGAACGGTGATCCCTCGATGGGGGTAGATGATTTGTCGGTTGAGTTACAGTGGGAATCTTCACAAAGGGATGCATCCCGAAATAACTCCAAATGCAGCAATATTTAGGGGTTATGGCCCGTCGTTTGCCTCTGATAAAATTCAGAATCGGAGCAGTCATACAGTTCCAATGAAAATTACTTGAACGTCAGTCACAGTCACGAGTTTGATTATAACATAAATACAAGCTGGGACATTGACTATGATTTGTCCCGTCAGTATATAATAATTATTCCACTGCCGTCTGTGAAACTGCAGACTGGAACATAACTTCGGATGACCAAAAGTATTTTGCAAAGAAACTTCTGTGTCGGATTCAGTATTGAAATCACAGCAGTTTAAAGGGGGATTATCTCTTTGTAAACATGTATTATATAGTTACCGGGGTATAAAATATTAGATTTGAATCGAAGACTCCTGTCCGGAAATGCTTCTATCGATTAATATTAATTTTATTTCGAATATTTTCTGGTCTAAAAAGCTGTGTTTGTTCAGCTAACGAACAATAGTGGTTACTGTTAACAGAGACCAGATATTATATTGTGCAATTTTGTCACAAATAAACGTTAATTATACTCATTATCGCTTATATCTGTGGAACAAAACAATACAAACAACCAATCTGTGACATTTGACATTCGTTGCGTGGCCGTAGGAACAGCCCAGTGCTCTATATCGCAATACGGTCTCATCCGAATGGTCGTTTCTAACAATAGTAACATAAACGGGCCCGATTTATTATTCGAAATAAAATCAATATTAATTGATAGAAGCTTTTCCGGACATAGGTCTTCCGTTCATATCTATTATTTTATACCCACACAACTATTTAAAATTTGTTATTTAAAGAGATAATCCATCTTTAAAGATGGATTATCTCTTTAAATAACAAATTTTAAATAGTTGCACGGGTATAAAATGATAGATATGAACTGAAGACCTATGTCCGGAAAAGCTTCTATCAATTAATATTGATTTTATTTCGAATATTAAATCGGGCCCATTTATGTTACTATTTTTAGAACCGACCATTCGGATGAGACCGTATTGCGATATAGAGCACTGGACTGTTCCTATGGCTACGCAACGAATGTCAAATGTCACAGATTGGTTGTTTGTACTGTTTTGTTCCACAGATATAAGCGATAATGAGTATAATTAACGTGTATTTGTGACAAAATTGTAGAATAAAATTTCTGATTTCTGTTAACAGTAACCACTATTGTTCGTTAGCTGAACAAACACACCTTTTTAGACCAGAAAATATTCGAAATAAAATTAATATTAATCGATAGAAGCATTTCCGGACAGGAGTCTTCGATTCAAATCTAATATTTTATAACCCGGTAACTACATAATACATGTTTACAAAGAGATAATCCACCTTTAAGAATTCTGTGCACACATTTTCTGAGGGAGCACCAAATAAATCTGTGAGGCCAAAACATATCTAGGGTTCCTATAGAACGCTGGTACACTAACAGCACTAGTACTTACCAAATGCCTTCTTGGGATCCTGATGACTCGATGTGCGACTACAGTTCTGTCCAGTTAAACAAGTCAACCAAACTAGCAGATCCCAGATTTTGTAGTCTGGCACAGGGTAAAAGTAGTAAATCTAATTGCAATGTTAGGGCTAAAGAAATTGTTGATGTACAGAATCAAAATGCAAGGGTCTCATCTTCTGAGTATACTTTCCTCTTGAATCATCGTGCAAGGGTGCTTTTCAATTGAGTGCCCAGTACAATCATCCTGTATTCACTTCCGAATCATATTCTGGGAGTATTTTCCCCACTAATCAACTGACAAAGTTTGATATCGTTAACGCCAGCTTACAAGACAATTCATTTGGCACAGTGAGCACAGTGAAAAATAAGCAAGTTTCTCTTTCCTATGAATACTACATGGAACACAAGGGAATTGTCACAGTCATCCAATGACCGTGAGTTCCCGTTAACCCAGTGTGTCAGAACAATTCAAATGCACTTGAGTCGCCAAGCGAAATGGGCGTTTTGAATGACTGCACGTTTCATGATTATGGGAATTCTGATTCCGAGCTTCATGTGAGTGAGAATTCAGTTACGCCCGATTCAGCCTCTGGGGTGATGACCATAGAGAAATTTCAGTCACACAGTTTAGTCATGTGGAAATTCTTTCTGGTTCTGTGGATAACTCGAAAGTGATTTGTTCCAAAATAAATCCACTTGCACCCAACTCAATTTTACATGAACATCTTTGCACATTCAGTGTAAATGTAACTTGTGAAACAGACTGCCACATTATTGCAGGATCACATGTATTCTCAAGTCATGTCAAAAGTGAACCCAGCTACACAGGGAACCCATTAGTTCCCATTAGGGTGGTCACGGAATTGCAAAATACATGTGATTTTCAAAGTATTCCAACATTTGACAAATGTTGTGAAGAAATTGAAAGTTGCAATGAAGTTATGGATTCAATTGGGAGATCACTCCCAGTAACATAAAGTAAAGAACCTCTGTTTTGCAAAGCATGGATGAAGGGCACGCTATTGTCTTCAGACATGGTTAATGCTAATTTGGAAATTGCACACTCTTCAAATATCCATAGAAGTACAGGGACACATGTAAATATGGATTCTAATTTTGTAGAAGTTGTATGTAAGCGGGTATATTGCCCTGTACCTCCTGGTGTCACTTCATCGAAATTAGATGGAAATCATTCTGTTCATGCAGACGGGCTCACCGGCCCAACACATCTGAATGCAAGTGTCATATCGCATTATGAAAACAATACTCCAGTATCTAAAGGCAGAAATGAAATAAAACTTATTACATCCGGTATAGATTTATCAAACACTCAGTCTTGCAATGGTACTGGGGTTGATCAAGTCACAAACATTGGTTCTAATCCCTCTGGTACACCCATCAATGCACACATCACTGCATTGGGTGGCAATACTGATACTGTCCAGCAAGATAAGTTTCTCTCACAAAATGATAAGTTTGTGTACATCACAGTCCAAACAGTGGGCTGACTGCGGTGAGTCCAATTCAACTGCTTACGGTTGCAACACAATACTTATTTTACTGGTATACACAAAAGCCTACTAAAGTATGTCCAAAACCTCTGTAAACGTTTCTGATACTCCACATATGGGCACGTCCATTTTTCCATATAAGCCCGAATCAGTTTTATAGCTTGGACCATAGTCATCTTTTTTTGGTATATATACTTTGTACATCTATCCTACTTGTCTTAGTTTAAAAGTCCTGAAACTTCTGAAATGCTAAGGGCTTATTTCTCAAAGGGTTGGGGAGCGTTTATAAAACGGGGAGGAATGTAGTGTCTTTAGGATTAATTCTCCCCAGCAGAATCAGTTATTCTCAGCCAATCTTGTGCCCAGTCAGGGGGCCCCCACCCCACACCCCATGGAATACGGAATACCACTTAACACAGAGGTTGGAATACGGAATACCAGTTAACAGCCATATGGAATACATAAAAATATATGAAAACTTCATTTTTTGGAAGATCAGCGAACGAATACCGGTATTTTTGGAATACCTCCTAACAGAGGGGACGGAATACGGCGTACCTCGTAACAGGGCATGGAATACGGCGTACGAAAAAGGGGGTGGGGGCCCCAGCCAGTGTGACCTCAAACAGGGGCTAAATAGCTTCATGTCTAATGGTTTGGCCCAGATCTGGGCAAGCAATCTGGGACAATAGCTATCAGATTGCCCCGACCTGGTTTACCATAGAGTGGGGATTATATTCTTTCAGAGTGTGGCACATCTTGCCCATGCATCTAATCCCCTGAATGCCTGAGGTCACTTGGTTAGGACATTGGCTGGTAACATTCAGTTGGAAATCAGGTCTTTTAAAAATTGTGGTTAACATGTTACTTAATAACTACTGGATACATCATGTATCGCGTGTATAGATCTGAACGCCAAGGTTGGATAATTATTTATTTCAACCTGATAAAGAAAAGAAAAGAAAATATTAAAATCCAATAATCCGAGTCCGAACAATACCATCAATACAAAAGTACCATAAACACACGTACCTTATATGTATCATGCAAACGGCCACAATGAGAATACCTATCTCACACACAAGTACATAACTCACAAAAGGGTATATAAACCATATCACGAAGAAAATATGTCCAAATAACAAAAAGAAAACAATAACATATCCGTAGAAAATAGGTAAACATCCAAATGAAAAGACCCGATACCAAAAGCCGATTATACTGGCTTTACAGTATACCACGAATATATCCCATGCAGATTAAATCAATAATACATATACATACAGGGCATAATACTCAATAAACATTAATAGCACATATTGCAGATGAAAATAATAAAGTAAACATACACGTTGGCGGGATATATATATGCATAAACATGTAAGTTATCAATCAAAGTTCTACTAATCTGTCCGATCAACCATTCAATTCAGTTCACTAAACTAAAATCTAAATAGTTGGTATCCTGCATCAACAGCCTCTATTGAATGTTATCACTGGAAACGGGCCCACTCGCCCCAGGGCCAGCTCGCCCCAGTCGACATGGGCCAGCTCGCCCCGAGCCAGCTCGCCCCGGGCCAGCTCGCCCCAAGGGATAATGTCTTATTTAAGTTGTCGTTTTGCTTGCTTTCTCTCTCTCTCTTTCCTCTCTCTCTCTCTCTCTAAGCCAAAGGGTTGTCGAGAGATAGATTGGATAGTTGGGTAGCAGTGATAATTATTTATTGAATACGTGAATGAATATGTAAAAATACGACGACTAATATAACGGAATATGAATGAATGGATGCCCATATAAAAATGTACATGGGTAAATCCACCCAGGTTTTTTGGGCCGAAACCCAGGTAAAAATCTATCTACCAAGACATCCACCAACCATTAAGACCACGCGAAACCTGGGTTTTACCATGATTTACCCACCTGAAACTGGATAAAAACCCTGGTATGGGTAAACCTGGGTGTAATTACCCAGGTGACCACACCCAGGTGTACCCTACCTGGGTGTTTCCCACCCAGGTCTACCCTGGTGTTTCCTACCTGGGTTTTTCCCCACCCAGGTGTACCATGGTGTTATTTACCCAGGTGTACCCTGGTGTTTCCTACCTGGGTGTTTCCCATCCAGGTTACCTTGGTGTTATTCACCCAGGTGTACCCTGGTGTTTCCTACCTGGGTGTTTCCCACCCAGGTGTACCTTGGTGTTATTCACCCAGGTGTACCCTGGTGTTTCCTACCTGGGTGTTTCCCACCCAGGTGTACCTTGGTGTTATTCACCCAGGTGTACCCTGTTGTGTTTCCTACCTGGGTGTTCCCCACCCAGGTGTACCTTGATGTTTCCAACCCAGGTATACCTTGGTGTTTTTTTTACGCCGGTGTACCTTGGTGTTTTCTTACCCAGGTGGATTTCCCATTGAGAAGCACCTGGGTTAGAAAACCCCAAGGTACACCCAGGTAAGGAAACACCAAGGTACACCTGGGCAGGAAAACACCAAGGTACACCTGGGTAAGAAAACACCAAGGTACACCTGGGTAAGAAAACACCAAGGTACACATGGGTAGGAAACACCAAGGAACACATGGGTGAATAACACCAAGGTACACCTGGGTGTGGATACCAAAGTGAAATGATGAGGATGGCAATGAAGTAGATTTTGATGGGATGCAGGGGTATTGTTATCAATGGAGTTGTTTTAGTATAATAGAACATTAAGGAAACTGATTGTGCAGCAATACAAGTTTATTCAAGGACAACAAACTAACTAAAGATAAAATACATGTATAGAAACACATGTAATATATAAATATATAAACTCATTAAACTGCATGGGTTAAAACTTACTGACAACAAGAGTTGGGTTAAAATTTTGATTAAAAAACACTTGCAAAGTCCCTCTTCATACATGTATATGGTATGTTAGGCAAGTTACATGTACATGTAGTTGCAATGTATACTAGTACCGGTACATGACATACCGGTGGACACAAAAATCATTATTTTAGTTCCAATGTCATTTACCAGAATACATGTACATGTTGTACCTTGCAACTACATCTACAGTGAGGTAGTTTTGTCTCATTTAAACTTTCTAAATGGGTTTCTCCCTTTGAATGACATAAACTAATGTGAGGTAACTACGCGTCAATGATGCTTTAATAAAGAAAGGGTTAATAAGGTAACTTCACATCAATGGTGCTTTAATATAGAAAGGGTTAATAATGTAACTACTCACCAATGTTACTTAGTATAGAAAGGGTTAATAAGGTAACTACCTGTCAATTAATGATTTAATATAGAATGGTTAATAAGGTAACTACACGCCAATGGTGCTGTAATATAGAAAGGGTTAATAATGTGACTTCAATGCAGATTATACAGTTTAACAAAATACCACAGGTGTATATATCCGGGTGAACACTGTAGTAAATACCTGGGCGAAACCCTGGTGTAAATACCTGGGTGTAAATACCTGGTGTAAATACCTGGGTGTAAATCCGTAAAAACCCGGGTAAACTGGGGTTTATACCTAACATATATAGAAAACACCTGGGTAAATCTATATAAATCCCTGATTTACCTGGGTGTAACCTGGGTGTGACCTGGGTGGAACCAGGGTAAAACCTATATGTACCGGGGTATACCTAGGTAAACACCAAGATTTACCCAGGTACATTTTTATATGGGTGATGAATTATTCTCCACAATCAGTTGGCCGCCGCTCCTCTCGATGCTTTGCTCTTAAGATATAATCTAGCACATTTCTTCAGGACTTATATCCCTTACCAAAAACTGCTAACATGATACTACATTAGATCTAGCAGGAAATTCTAATGTGAGAACTAATGTAGAACTAATGTTGTAATTTAACTGTCAAAAGTGAGATGGGCGGAGCCTAAAAACTAACATAATTGCACATGTGCTTTTAGGTTAGCAAAAATGCACATTAGTTCTACGTTGGAAAATTGCACATGTGCACAGGTTAGCAAAACAGCACATTAGTTTTACATTGGAAAGTTCGACGCCATTTACATGCAAAGGATTCTCTCAACTGAGTTACTATATTATCTTTGCTAACAAACGTGCCTAAAGTAATCTAAATGTCAAAATTGATGGACATAACTCTGAAATATATCATAATCTGAACTTAAGAAATTATAATATATCAATATATATTAACTTATTTACAACTTTAATACAAATGTAATACCCGGGCCAGCTCGCCCCTGAAAGGTGGGCCAGCTCGCCCCAAAAACGGCCTGGGGCGAGCTGGCCCTGGGGCGAGTGGGCCCGGATCCTTTATCACTCGTGATACACATCATACCTGTAGATGAATAACTAGCGCTGGCCAAGAAGGCAAGATGGACTTGGTTGCAATGTTATACCCAGTAACAGGTACGGTAACTAAAATGTAAGAGATCTGAAGGTTTTGGTGGGGCAAGATACCAAGCCTTCAGCACTTTTTTTTTGTGAGAGTGACCCCTTCAGCATTAGTTGGCTGTTGGAGCAATATCGCCCAATAGATATACCAATTCTACGAGACCAGAATTTGTAATGGCTCTTACTAAGGAACAAAGGAAACGGTATTTTTCGACAATAGATTGACTTCCAACAGAACGCGAACCCTCTTCTTCTTCTTCTTCGTCTATAAGGTGCTACGCTATACACGATATTGCACCGTATGTACTAGATATTCTGTTTGAGGTATTGCCCTCCGTGACTGTGGCGACGAGAATTACTAGAACACGTGGGTGTCGTGGCATGGATAACTATTTGTGTCTGGACAAATATGCCGTATGTGAGCAGACCATTAGTACATCCGCTTCTTCGTCAGAACATGAGATAATTCAAACCGGATATCGTCCACACAAATGTGATATGTGCGGGAAAGCGTTTACTCGAGCTGGAAGTCTTACTAGACATAAGAGAATTCACACAGCCGATCGACCACACGCGTGTGATATATGCGGGAAAACTTTCATTGAATCGAGATCTCTGACTGGTCACATGAGTATCCACACTGGAGAAAAGCCATATAAGTGTGATATATCCGATAAATCGTTCACTCAGTCAAGTAGTTTAACGCAACACAAGAAAATCCACACTGGTGATAGCTCACACACATGTGATATATGTGGGAAAGCATTCGCACAATCTGGAAATCTGACGCAACATAAGATAACCCATACAGGGGACCGCCCACACACATGTGATATATGTGGGAAAGTATTTGCACAATCTCAGTCTGACTATACATAAGAGAATACACACAGGTGATCGCCCTTTTCAGTGCGATATATGTCAGAAATCGTTCGCTGACTCAAGTCATCTGACGCGACATAAGATAATCCATACAGGTGATAGCTCACACAAGTGTGATATATGCGGGAAAGTATTCACACAATCTGGAAATCTGACTGTACATAAGAGAATACACACAGGTGATCGACCTTTTCAATACGATATATGTCAGAAATCGTTCGCTGCCTCGAGTTCTCTGACGAGGCACAAGATAACCCATGCAGGTGATAGATCACACAAGTGTGATATATGCGGGAAAGTATTCTCACATTCCGGAACTCTGACTGTGCATAAGAGAATACACACGGGTGATCGACCTTTTCAGTGCGATATATGTCAGAAATCGTTCGCTGACTCAAGCAAATTGACGAGACATAAGATAATTCACACAGGGGACCGCCCACACACATGTGATATATGTGGGAAAGTATTCGCACAATCTGGAAATCTGACTAAACATAAGAGAATACACACAGGTGATCGACCTTTTCAGTGCGATATATGTCAGAAATCGTTCGCTGCCTCAAGTACTCTGACGAGGCAAAGATATTCCATGCAGGCAATGGCACATGAGTGTGATATATGTGGGAAAGTATTCCACGCTCTGGACGTGAACGTCCGTACCAGTGCGATGTATGTCAGAAATCGTTCACTCAATCAAGTAGTTAAGGAGTCGATTATATAGGGCATCAGTGTAATTCGGGAGTTAATTTGGATTGTGCTTCTTTAACACTCTCATGATGGAAGCTGCACTGGTGCAACATTAAAGACCATGTATCAGTGCATTTGTAACGAGCAGCAAGATACTGGCGGTCCGCTTCCAACTTCTATATTTGTAAACCCACCGCACGCGCACGTAGCCCGGCTTCCGGCAGGCCAGTTGACGTCAGACGTGAGAGGCGAGCAGTCACGTTTCTGAGAGAGAGGTTTGAGAAGCGATTGTGAGTTAACGAGTTAGGCCTGTCGAAAGCCGGAAAGACGGGCGCGTGCAGTGGGTAGTGTATGGTTTGTCATTGTGTGATTATCATTTTAATATAATATAATCTTGCATTTGAACCATTGAAGTGTCATTATTTCGAGGCAATTTCCGTAGTCGTTTAAGACGCGACCAGACCCCCTCCCGATAATTGGGCATATATATAGCCGGTGAACGCTACATTGGTGGCAGCGGGTGGGATATACGGAAGGTTGATGTTATTTTGTCCTAATATTCCAATAAATTGGGTTATTTTCGCCGATTTTTTACGCCGAGCTCCAGAAGAAGAGCCACAGACTCCAGTGAAAGAGCCAGACTCCCGCGAAAGAGCCACAGACTCCAGTGAAAGAGCCACAGACTCCCGCGAAAGAGCCCGACTCCCGCGAAAGAGCCACAGATTCCAGCGAAAGAGCCAGACTCCCACGAAAGAGCCAGACTCCCGTGAAAGAGCCAGACTCCCACGAAAGAGCCCGACTCCCGCGAAAGAGCCACAGCTCCCGTGGAAGAGCCAAACTTTCGTGAAAGAGCCACAGCTCCCACGAAAGAGCCAGACTCCCGTGAAAGAGCCACAGCTCCCGTGGAGGAGCCAAACTTTCGTGAAAGAGCCATAGCTCCCATGAAAGAGCCAGACTCCCGTGAAAGAGCCACAGCTCCCGTGGAGGAGCCAAACTTTCGTGAAAGAGCCACAGCTCCAGTGAAAGAGCCAGACTCCCGTGAAAGAGCCACAGCTCCCGTGAAAAAGCCAAAGACTCTAATGGAAGAGCTACAGAAAGAGCTCAGAGAAAGAGTGCATGACTCTCCCGGAAGGATAGATTCCCGTGGAAGAGTCGATGACTCCCCGGAATTAGAGCCGAGGAAAAGGGTTGAGGTCACAAGAAATAGCACTCAAGACTCGGACAACGAGCTTTTGACTCAGCAGTATAGGAGCTCATATAGGTCACAAGAAACAAGTACCAGAACCTGTAGAAACGAGCTACCACATGGTGATAGAGAATTATTTGGAGTTAAGAGCCCATCCCACATGGCCGAATTCATGGAGAGCAAGGATCGAAGAATTCAAGAAATGGAGCCAACACACTTCGATTTAAGGGAAAAGCCAATGCCCAGCCAGCAGTATTTAAGTGAAGAGTCAGACTTATACGAAACTGATGCAGAGCAGCAAAGGTTGTTTTCTCGGAGGAAAAGGGCTGATAACCGAGCCCCCAGGAGCAAGCAGTCGAAAACAGACTACTCAGAGACCGACAGTGATGAACCTACCCTAGTTCCAACAGGTGATGGTTGGTATCGAAGCAAAATTCCTCCATTCTATGAATCTATTGTGGAGACAGAAGATGGAATTCACGAAGAGATAGTTGCCCAACCGAGAAATATTAGACCTAACTATTATCTGCCGATGGGGTGCCCTAGTCCACTATCAGATGAGTTGGTGCCTTCTGGCTGGTGTAAAGACTCAGGTGACACTCAGAAGAGTAGAATGTTTCCACATGAACAGAACACCACCTTGATGTATGGTGATAGAAATCACACCAGCGTAGAATGTAACTGCGCAAGCCTGCCAAGTTATAGTCCTGAATCGCCCATATATGACAGTGGTTTTTTGCAGCACTATGCGGAATCTGATATGTTTGTGCCCAGGGTACCTGCTAATACATCAGCCTCTTCAACATGCTATACTGGCAGACATGCCACAGGACAACTACAAAAGAGCCACATTCGACCTGTGAACCTACAAGGGCAAAGTGATGAAGTGCCTATTCCCCTCAACTGTCGAGAACAGCGAGGACTGAAAATTAAAATACATGAAAGTGGACCTTTCAGTTCTACACCAGCACTCGCTAGCTGTCCTCATGTTGCAGCCAGGCTACCCCCTAGACCGGAATCCACTGTTTGGATGGATCTCAATAGACGGTCTGAACCTCACAATGTTCACCACGGTTATGCAGCTGAGAAAACTCTTCGGAAACAGAGGGTTACAGTCGATAGAACTGCAGTTGAAGACACAGTACCAGTCAGAAAGAAATACTCCCACTGCAATCAGCCCGAGTCAAATTGTAGTTATGCCCATGGGTATGCAGATAAACGATTGGTTGGATTTAAAGTGAGAAAGGGGCCCTCAAGAACTAAAAGATTGGAGCCTGAAGCAAGGGAGTACACCAACAATGACATGCAGTCAAACCGAAGACACAACACACAGCAAGGACATATGTGTTGCCCAGAATTTCAAGAGCCTGCAAATAGGCACAGCGAAACTATCTCCTGTGATCCGACCAGAATGTTTGACAGTAGAGCTGCAACTGCATCAAGAGTCCATATTGCAGCGAGACCATTCAATGGCTCGACCTCATTAATAGACTATAAGGCACATTTTCAGAACTGCGCAGAACTAAATGGATGGACAGATATTGAAAAGGCACTACACCTTGCAAACAGTCTCGAGGGGCCAGCACAGCAAGTTCTAACCTACCTACAGGACGATGATAGACGAAACTACGAGAAACTGATGGAGGCCCTTCACAAGAGATTCTTACCCCACAACCAAGAACAGATGCTCCGGGCTGAGCTTCGGGCTAGCAGGCGCCAGAATGGTGAATCTCTCACCGATTTGGCTTATAGAATTAAACGGAAAGTCAGCCTGGCATACATGTCTGCAGCCACTGATTTACAAGACAGTTTAGCGATAGATGTCTTTTGTGACGCACTTCATGGAGACAGCGACCTGATATGGAAGATCAGACAATCCCGTCCCGTTGACCTAGATGCTGCTGTCCAATTAGCAATATAACTTGAAGCTTTCAGAACGTCCACAGGAGCCAGTACAGGAAAAATAGAAAACCAAGATGCAAAACCGTACCATGACAACATCTCTCGACAGATTTCCCACCTATCAAAGATGATGGAAGATTTGAGTAGAATCAGAGAACCGATGCAGAGAAGAAGCCCAGATGCCAGGAGAGATTGGCGTCAAACCCCAAGTAATAACAATGAACGACCTGATCGAGGACCGATCATATGTTACCAATGCAGGAAGCCAGGACACATAGCCCGCTTTTGTAAAGAGCCCAGACCTGGAGCGAGCACAATACACCCACGTGATGATCAAAGGACAAAAATTGAACTTCCCATAGGTTGCCGAGGAACGGAACCCAATGAAGCTGGATTGCACTTAGCAATAAAGCTAAATGGAGTATCCATATACTGTTTGCTGGACACTGGTGCAAGCCTTTCCGTATTGGCAAAAGAAGTTTTCAATAAGATAGACCCTCAAAAGAAACCAGCGATTAAATCACTCGAGAAGAGTTTGTATACAGCAAATGACCAGATGCTTACCTGTATGGGCAGTGCCGAGGTCAACTTAGACATTGACGGAGATACCTACACACTGGATATGGTAGTTGCAGAGATTGGGTCCCCTTGTATACTGGGTCTAGACTTCATGGAGCGATATGAATGCACGTTGGATGTGGTTGGGAGGATCTTTGTAATTAAAGGGCAGCCACATGAAGCGATGAGAGAAGGACCTATTGGCATCTGTAATGTGAAGGTGGCTGAGACAGTTAGTATTCCTCCAATGCATGAAATGTTGATTCCAGCGATGTTGAGTCATGACCTAGAAGATGATCAGCTCGGAATTATTGAGCCAAATCAACATGTTGGGCAGAAACACCATGTTGCCTCAGCCAAGATCCTTGTGAAAGTGGAAGCTGGAGACAGGAAGGTCCCTGTACGGCTCCTCAACCCGACGACAGAGACAAAAGTGATTTACAAGAACACAAGTGTGGGAAAGTTATCTCCAGTCGAAATTATGGAGGAAAAGCAAGCTTCAAAGATTTCGGAGGCTGAAGTTAGGTTACCAGAGCACCTGCAAAGCTGGTGGGCTAACATTAAGAAGACGCTTAATGCTAAGCAAGCTGAGCAAGGACAAGAGCTGCTCTTACGACACCAAGATATATTTGCTGCCTCGTCAGCACACCTTGGACGTACTGACCTAGTGGAACATGAGATTAGAACAGATAATGCAAGGCCTATTAAGCAGCCACCTCGACGAATACCTATTCATTATAGGGATGAAGTCAAGACTATCCTTGAAGATATGTTGAGTCAGAAGATAGCTTCACCCTCCACCAGTCCATGGGCAAGTCCTGTCGTGTTGGTGAAGAAGAAAGATGGCAGCCTGAGGTTTTGCGTTGACTACCGACGGCTCAATAATGTCACAGAGAAGCATACCTATCCCTTGCCAAACATCACAGAAAACATGGACTTGTTGTCTGGCGTGAAGTGGTTTTCGACTTTAGACCTTTTGAGCGGATATTGGCAGTGTCCCGTAAAGCCACAAGACAGACCTAAGACAGCATTCACAACGCCCTATGGCGTTTATCAATTTGATGTGCTCCCATTCGGCCTTTGCAATGCGCCTAGCACGTTCGAGAGACTTATGGAGACAGTTTTGGCAGGCCTACAGTTCGAGAGTTGTCTCATTTATATTGATGACATATTGGTGTTCGCAAAGAACTTTGAAGAAATGTGTTCCCGATTGGATCAAGTTTTTGACAGGCTGCGGAAGGCTAATTTAAAACTCAAGCCCAGCAAATGCTCACTCTTCCAACGAGAAGTGGCATACCTTGGCCATATCGTATCAGCTGAAGGAATAACCACGGACCCAGGCAAAGTAGAGGCTGTGAAGAATTGTCCACCTCCCTGTAACACAACAGAAGTCCGGAGTTTTCTTGGTCTTTGCAGTTACTACAGACGTTTTATCCATGATTTTGCCAAGGTTGCAAGCCCTCTCAACAAGCTGACACAGAAAAACTATTGTTTCAGGTGGACAGAAGAATGTCAGCTAGCATTTAATGATCTCAAGCAGAGACTCACTGAAGCACCAATATTATCATATCCCGATCCCAACAAGGGTTTCATCCTTGATACAGATGCAAGCCAGGATGGAGTAGGTGCTGTTCTGTCACAAGATATAGATGGCAAGGAGCTGGTTATAGCCTATGCCAGTCGGGCTCTGAATAAATCTGAGAAAAACTATTGCACAACACGAAAGGAGTTACTGGCTGTCATATCTTTCGTGAATCACTTCAGGCCATATCTTCTAGGCAAGAAGTTCTTGATCAGGACCGATCACGGAAGTCTACGTTGGCTGCTTAACTTCAAAAATCCACAGGGACAAACTGCACGATGGATTGAGACTCTTGGCATGTATGATTTCGAAATCCGGCACCGGCCGGGGCGAGTCCATAATAATGCTGACACTTTATCTCGCAAGCCTTGTGTCCAATGTGGGAGATCAACTGAAGAAAAGGGATCAACTGATCAGAAGGTTTCTGTGATCGGAGTTGATAGGTCCCAAATGGCAGAATCCCAGAAGAAATGTCCAGAAATTAAAGTTGTGAGAGACTGGCTGGAAAATGGAACAAGACCAGAGTGGAAAGATGTGGCACCGGAGAGTAATTTAGTCAAATGCTTGTGGGCGAAGTGGAATTCCCTGAAATTGGACAACGATGTGCTCTACCTAGAAGATGAAAAAGGAGGCCATCCCAGCACAAGGACAGTTGTGCCAAATGACAGTCACAAGCACATGATAGCCCAGGCCCATGACCCCCCAATGTCAGCCCACCTGGGAATAACAAAGACCCTCCAAAAACTACAGTTGGCATATTACTGGCCAGGAATGAAACAAGATGTTACTGACTATGTCAGAACCTGTGTTATATGCATGCCAATAAAGTTACAAAAGCGAAGGAGTCAATTAGATACTCATGCCTCAGGAGCACCATTGGAGAGGATTGGGATAGACATCATGGGACCAATAAAACCAAAGACAGAACAAGGCAACCAATATATTCTGGTGGTGATCGACTATTTTACCAAGTATGCCGAGGCATATCCCATGGCTAACATGGAGGCCATTACAGTTGCCAATCTTCTCATGAACGAATTTGTATCACGGTTTGGGCCACCAGCCCAAATACACTCTGACCAGGGTGCTCAATTTGAGAGTAAGGTATTCAGCGAGTTATGCAACCTCATGGGCATCACGAAGACAAGGACAACGGCATACCACCCTCAATCTAATGGGTTGGTTGAAAGGCTGAACCGAACAATTAAAGCAATGCTGACCGCATACATAGAAGATTCAGACTGGGACACCATGCTCCCATATGTGATGACAGCATACCGCTCCACAACCCAAGAATCTACCGGATACACGCCCAACTATCTCATGTTTGGAAGAGAAGTAAGGACCCCGTTAGACATCCAGTTTGGCACACCTTGCCAAGAGGCCTATGTGGAGACACAGGCCTGGACGGAAGAGCTGAGAGGGCGATTGACTAAAGCTCATCATATTGTCCGTGACCACATGAACACTGCAATGAAGAGACAGAGACGAAACTACAAAGTTCCACGTGCCAAACCAGACTTTGAAGTAGGCAACTGGGTGTGGTTGTACACCCCAGTAAAGGATAAGAAGAGACCAAACAAATTCCAGACTTATTGGGATGGCCCTTTTGAGGTCACTAGACACCTCACCGATATCACCCTGGAAATATCACACCCCAGGTCAGAGAGAAGACAAGTGGTACACACTGATAGGCTTCGTCTATATTATAGGAGGGCACCATCTTCATCAGACAATGAGACAGACCAAGATATTACTGCCAGCGATGAAGAATCGTCAGAAGATGAAGGTGACAGTGACCAACTGATAAGAGAAGGATTCCCAGCTGTTTGCACCAGATCTGGACGAGTGAGCAGGAAGCCGGTCTACCTGAACCAGTACACATTATAAAGAAGCTGAAGAGAACAAAACCTACATTGTACATAGCATTTCCTGTATATAGTATTTTCACTGGATCCCAACAATTGATTATTAAAGATTGAACAGAAGCCTAGCTGAGTGTTGTTGTTGATCCTTTTGACAGATTTGTCACTCGTAGCTAAAAGTCTTCATCTTCTATTTTCAGATGGAGAATCTAAAAAATTATCGAATTCCAAAACACAGTGACACAAAGGATAAACTGTGTCGGCCTTGCAACTTTGTCACGGGAAAGATATCCAATTATAAACGTCACCTTGGAACCAGCAAGCATGAAAGTACCACATCCCACTTGAGACATGCACGCCGGAGTAGGAGCCCGAGAAGAGATGTGTCACGTGCCTCCCACAGACGAAGTCAGTCACCTGAGAGGAGAGACTTGTCACGTGCCTCAACCAGACGAAGTCAGTCACCAGAGAGGAGAGACTTGTCACGTGCCTCAAACAGACGAAGTCAGTCACCAGAGAGGAGAGATTTGTCACGTGCCTCAAACAGACAAAGTCAGTCACCAGAGAGGAGAGACTTGTCACGTGCCTCAACCAGACGAAGTCAGTCACCAGAGAGGAGAGACTTGTCACGTGCCTCAAACAGACGAAGTCAGTCACCAGAGAGGAGAGATTTGTCACGTGCCTCAACCAGACGAAGGCAGTCACCAGAGAGGAGACAGAGTTCTAGAGATTGTGCTCGCAGCTGTTCAGGGTGTGAATTGATAGCCCCTGCGGTTCCAGAGAGGAAAAGTCGCGTTTGTTCTGTGATCATTCGGAGATCACCACGAGGTTCTCATCATGTTGCAAGTCCTCAAAGTAACTCCAGCATTGGACCTGAACCAGCTATACATGTTGGGGAGCCCACGGAAGAGAGTTCTAATACGAGAGAAGTGGCGTCGGAAGCGAGTAATTTGCCAAAAACGAAGGATGTAACAGTTCAATGTCAACTGGGTGATGTGCATATCACAACAAAGATCCGAAGTGTTGACCGTCTGCAAGAAGTAGAAACTACATTTGTGGAGCGCCGCTCTATGGATTGTTTGGAGTTCCACCGTTTGCTGCGGAGTTTGTCTGTTCCTGTGACGCCAGATGGACAGTCTGGCTGAAATGAAATACTGCTACTTAAGGGAAGGAGCATTGCGGGCAGTTGAAAGCATTCCTGCCTGGTACAACATGAAATACTCACCTTACGGGTATTTACGGAAGAAGTCTTCCTGATATATGTTTGACAAAAATGCGGGACGCATTTTGTTGGAGGAGGGAGTGATGTAACGAGCAGCAAGATACTGGCGGTCCGCTTCCAACTTCTATATTTGTAAACCCACCGCACGCGCACGTAGCCCGGCTTCCGGCAGGCCAGTTGACGTCAGACGTGAGAGGCGAGCAGTCACGTTTCTGAGAGAGAGGTTTGAGAAGCGATTGTGAGTTAACGAGTTAGGCCTGTCGAAAGCCGGAAAGACGGGCGCGTGCAGTGGGTAGTGTATGGTTTGTCATTGTGTGATTATCATTTTAATATAATATAATCTTGCATTTGAACCATTGAAGTGTCATTATTTCGAGGCAATTTCCGTAGTCGTTTAAGACGCGACCAGACCCCCTCCCGATAATTGGGCATATATATAGCCGGTGAACGCTACACATTCATTATATTATATACATGTATGAGCTTTGGTGGGTGGGTTCCTCAACTCGAATGTATCTCACCCACCTCCGAAACCGAATAAATAGTAATTAAAGGGCGTTAAATCGGATTGTGCATCCTTAAATATTGTCTCTCTTTGTGCTATATAGTTACCAGGATATAAAATATTGGATAAGCTATGAGTGGATTATTATAAGTATAAGACTCATGTATGGAAATGCTTCTATCGATTAATATTGATTGTATTTCGAATATGTTTGGTCTTAAAGATGGATTATCTCTTTAAATAACAAATTTTAAATAGTTGCGTGGGTATAAAATAATAGATATGAACTGAAGACCTATGTCCGGAAAAGCTTCAATCAATTAATATTGATTTTATTTCGAATATTAAATCGGGCCCATTTATGTTACTATTTTTAGAACCGACCATTCGGATGAGACCGTATTGCGATATAGAGCACTGGGCTGTTCCTACGGCTACGCAACGAATGTCAAATGTCACAGATTGGTTGTTTGTACTGTTTTGTTCCACAGATATAAGCGATAGTGAGTATAATTAACGTTTATTTGTGACAAAATTGCACAATATAATTTCTGGTCTCTGTTAACAGTAAACACTATTGTTCGTTAGCTGAACAAACACACCTTTTTAGACCAGAAAATATTCGAAATAAAATTAATATTAATCGATAGAAGCATTTCCGGACAGGAGTCTTCGATTCAAATCTAATATTTTATAGCCTGATAACTATATAATACATGTTTACAAAGAGATAATCCCCCTTTAATAGTGGAGGGAGGGGGTGATACGTCTATATTAATAGTACATGGAACATGGGATAGGGACTCGGTCCCCGGGAACCAGATCCCTAGTTGTCAGGTTCTAAAATTAGAGGGAGTAGGGAACATGTGTACATGTACATGTAGGTGGTACTAAGTACTGTTTTCTGCAAATGCAGGTATCTGCTTCTGTGTTTGGGGGCGATAACAAGCAAAAAGCCCAACCATCTATTGCTTCATGGAGTAATTCTAAATAAGGTCCCATGGGATTCTATGGTTTGGGGTCTGCATAAGTGTGGCATGTTGTAGAAAGTGGGCTATTGTCCAGAGTTGGACTATTTGCCCTCACAAGTCTATTTTTGTTAATAGGTATTGTCGCACACAAGAAAGTGTACCATACCTGCTAATTTAGATGCATTTGTTTAGTTTATAGTGTTAATAGTGTGTATATCATACATTTTTGGTACGTCCATTTTTCCATATAAGCCCGAATCAGTTTTATAGCTTGGACCATAGCCATCTTTTTTGGGTATATACTTTGTACATTTATCCTACTTGTCTTAGCTAAGTCCTGAAACTTCTGAAATGCTTAGGGCTTATTTCTCAGAGGGTGGGGAGCGTTTATAAAACAGGGAGGAATGTGGTGTCTTTAGGATTAATTCTCCCCAGAAGAATCAGTTATTTTCGGCCATTCTTGTGTCCAGTCAGTGTGACCTCAAACAGGGGCTAAATAGCTTCATGTCTAATGGTTTGACCCAGATCTGGGCAAGCAATCTGGGACAATAGCAATCAGTTTGCCCCGACCTGGTTTACCATAGAGTGGGGATTATAATCTTCCAGAGTGTGGCACAGCTTGCCCGTGCATCTACCGTGCATCTAATACCCTGAATGCCTGAGGTCACTTGGTTGGGACATTGGCTGGTAACATTCAGTTGGAAATAAGATATCTTGTGGTAAACATGCTACTCAAATAACTACTGGATACATCACATAGATGAAGAACCAGCGCTGACCAAGAAGGCAAGATGGATTGGTTGCAATGTTATACCCAGTGACAGGTACGGTAACTAAATTGTAAGAGATCTGAAGGTTTTGGTGTGGCAAGATACCACACCTTCGGCACTTTTTTTGGTGAGAGTGACCCCTTCAGCATTAGTTGGCTGTTGGAGCAATATCGCCCAATAGATATACCAAGTCTACGAGACCAGAATTTGTAATGGCTCTAACTAAGGAACAAAGGAAACGGTATTTTTCGACAATACACATGTAGATTGACTTCCAACAGAACGCGAGTCCTCCTCTTCTTCGTCTATAAGGTACTAGAAATTCTGTTTGAAGTGTTGCCCTCCGTGACTGTGGCGACGAGTATTACTATCTAGAACACGTGCCGTGGGTGTCGTGGCATGGATAACTATTTGTGTCTGGACAAATATGCCGTATGTGAGCAGACCATTAGTACATCCGCTTCTTCGTCAGAACATAACATAATTCAAACCGGATATCATCCACACAAATATGATATGTGCGGGAAAACGTTTACTCGAACTGGAAGTCTTACCAGACAGAGAATCCACACAGCCGATCGACCACACGCGTGTGATATATGCGGGAAAGCTTTCATTGAATCGAGATCTCTGACTGGTCACATGAGTATCCACACTGGAGAAAATCCATATAAGTGTGATATATCCGATAAATCGTTCAATCAGTCAAGTAGTTTAACGCAACACAAGAAAATCCATACTGGTGATAGATCACACACATGTGATATATGTGGGAAAGCATTCACACAATCTGGATATCTGACAATACATAAGAGAATACACACAGGTGATCGACCTTTTCAGTGCGATATATGTCAGAAATCGTTTGCTGCCTTAGGTAAATTGACGAGACATAAAATAATTCACACAGGGGACCGCCCACACACATGTGATATATGTGGGAAAGTATTCGCACAATCTGAAAGTCTGACTAAACATAAGAGAATACACACAGGTGATCGACCTTTTCATTGCAATATATGTCAGAAATTGTTCGCTGACTCAAGTTCTCTGACGCGACATAAGATAATCCATACAGGTGATAGCTCACACAAGTGCGATATATGCGGGAAAGTATTCTCACATTCCGGAAATCTGACTGTACATAAGAGAATACACACGGGTGATCGACCTTTTCAGTGCGATATATGTCAGAAATCGTTCGCTGACTCAAGTAATCTGACGCGACATAAGATAACCCATACAGGTGATAGATCACACAAGTGTGATATATGCGGGAAAGTATTCTCATATTCCGGAAATCTGACTGTACATAAGAGAATACACACAGGTGATCGACCTTTTCAGTGCGATATATGTCAGAAATCGTTCGCTGACTCAAGTAATCTGACGCGACATAAGATAACCCATACAGGTGATAAATCACACAAGTGTGATATATGCGGGAAAGTATTCTCACAATCTGGAACTCTGACGCAACATAAGACAACCCATACAGGTGATAGATCACACAAGTGTGATATATGCGGGAAAGTATTCTCACATTCCGGAACTCTGACTGTACATAAGAGAATACACACGGGTGATCGACCTTTTCAGTGCGATATATGTCAGAAATCGTTCACTAACTCAAGTAATCTGACTAAACATCAGAGAATCCACACAGGTGATCAACCTTTTCAGTATGATATGTCAGAAATTGTTCGCTCAGTCAGGTAATCTGACGCGACATTTAAGATAACCCATACTGGTGATAGCTCACACAACATGTAATATATGCGGGAAAGTACCGTATTCGCCCGCTCCGGAAATCTGACTGTACATAAGAGAATACACACAGATGATCGACCCTTTCAGTGTGATATATGTCAGAAATCATTCGCTCACTGAAGTACACTGACGTGACATAAGATAACCCATACAGGTGATACCTCATACAAGTGTAATATATGCTGGAAAGTATTATCACACTCCGGAAATCTGACTATATATAAAAGAATACACACAGGTGATCGACCTTTTCAGTGCAATATATGTCAGAAATCGTTCGCTGCCTCGAGTACTCTGACGAGGCACAATATATTCCACGCAGGCAATGGCACATGAGTGTGATATATGTGGGAAAGTATTCGCACGCTCTGGACGTGAACGTCCGTACCAGTGCGATGTATGTCAGAAATCGTTCGCTCAATCAAGTATGTAGTTAAGGAGTCGATTATATAGGGCATCAGTGTAATTCAGGAGTTAATTTGGATTGTGCTTCTTTAACACTTTCATGATGGAAGCTGCACTGGTGCAACATTAAAGACCATGTATCGGTGCAATCATTATATTATATACATGTATGAGCTTTGGTGGGTGGGTTCCTAAACTCGAATGTATCTCACCCACCCCCAAAACCAAATAAATTGTAATTAAAGGGCGTTAAATCGGATTGTGCATCCTTAAATATTGTCTCTCTTTTTGCTATATAGTTACCAGGGTATAAAATATTGGATAAGATATGAGTGGATTATTATAAGTATAAGACTCATGTATGGGAATTCTTCTATCGATTAATATTGATTGTATTTCAAATATGTTTGGTCTTAAAAGGTGTGGTTGTTTAGCTAACGAACAATAGTTATTACTGTTAAAGGTGGATTTTCTCTTTGTAAACATGTATTATATAGTTACCGGGGTATAAAATATTAGATTTTAATCGAAGACCCTTGTCGGGAAATGTTGTATCGAATAATATTAATTTTATTTCGAATATTTTCTGGTCTAAAAAGGTGCGTTTGTTCAGCTAACGAACAATAGTGGTTACTGTTAACAGAGACCAGAAATTATATTGTGCAATGTTGTCACAAATAAACGTTAATTATACTCATTAATTATCGCTTATATCTGTGGAACAAAACAATACAAACAACCAATCTGTGACATTTGACATTTGTTGTGTAGCCGTAGGAACAGCCCAGTGCTCTATATCGCAATACGGACATAGGCCGTTGATATAGCAATTTCGTGGTTTGTTGATCCATGTTTTGTGGAATCAGCATACCAGTATGTCCTGTAAATAGGATGGTTGTGTTTTATTAATAATTCGTATTATGCAGGCATGTCTACCTCAACTCAGATATAAATAATTTCTGACAGCATTCTGTCTGCAATACTTATTCTACTGGTATACACAAAAGCCTACTAAAGTCTGTCCAAAACCTCTGTAAACGTTTGTGAGAGTTCCACATATGGGCACGTCCATTTTTCCATATAAGCCCGAATAAGTTTTATAGCTTGGACCATAGTCATCTTTTTTGGGTATATACTTTGTACATTTATCCTACTTGTCTTAGTTTAAAAGTCCTGAAACTTCTGAAATGCTAAGGGCTTATTTCTCAGAGAGTGGGGAGCGTTTATAAAACGGGGAGGAATGTAGTGTCTTTAGGATTAATTCTCCCCAGCAGAATCAGTTATTCTCAGCCATTCTTGTGTCCAGTCAGTGTGACCTCTAACAGGGGCTAAATAGCTTCATGTCTAATGGTTTGGCCCAGATCTGGGCCAGCAATCTGGGACAATAGCAATCAGTTTGCCCCGACCTGGTTTACCATAGAGTGGGGATTATAATCTTCCAGAGTGTGGCACAGCTTGCCCCTGCATCTAATCCCTGAATGCCTGAGATCACTTGGTTGGGACATTGACTGGTAACATTCAGTTGGAATTCAGATCTCTTGTGGTAAACATGTTACTTAATAACTACTGGATACATCGTACAGATAGAGAACCAGCGCTGGCCAAGAAGGCAAGATGGACTTGGTTGCAATGTTATACCCAGTAACAGGTACGGTAACTAAACTATAAGAGATCTGAAGGTTTTAGTGTGACAAGATACCACACATTCAGCACTTTTTTTGGTGAGAGTTACCCCGTCAGCATTAGTTGGCTGTTGGAGCAATATCGCCCAATAGATATACCAATTCTACGAGACCAGAATTTGTAATGGCTCTTACTAAGGGACAAAGGAAACGGTATTTTGACAATATATTGACTTCCAACAGAACGCGAGTCTTCTTCTTCTTCGTCTATAAGGTGCTATGCGTATACACGATATTGCACCGTATGTACTACAAATTCTGTTTGAACTTGAAGTGTTGCCCTCCGTGACTGTGGCGAAGCGTATTACTAGAGATGACACAAGTTTTTGAAAAAAATCAAGTGGCAATCAAATTTTCAATGTTTTTCAAAGCCAGAGACATCTACCATCATATAGAAAGCTATAAAAAAAAATTCCTATGAATATTTCTTTTTTGCCAATTTTTTTTAATTCGGACTTTGGAAAAGAAATTCTGTCAACTCATTATGTCACCCAGAAGTTGCCAAATAATGTCTGTAGACACTGCTAATGTGCTTTCCACTCATAATTCAGTGTAGTAATATCTCTCCTACATTAGTCTGTTGGTCGTGGTGGTGTATTAAGGGACAAAAAGCTTGTAACATCAATTGTCTATTTTCAGTTAGGATATGTGAAGATTGTATGTTATATATTTGGTTTCTAGCAATAACACTAATAAATGTAGAATGATTGGTTGAAAACTTGTATATGCCTGAGAAATCATCAGCACATTTGGTTAAATTTAACCCGGAGGTTGATTGACATGAGACAACAACGAAGACAATCAACAGTTATACAAGTAACAGATCTTGGGCAAGACCAAGGGTTAATTTTTATTACAGAATACAAAACTATCATGTAATGCAACTTCATGTGCCCAAGCATCAAGACTACAATAAATAAAATTGGCGTCGGATGAATACATATAAGGTGATCTTGAGAAGTTGAGTTGTACAATACCGGTATTATAGAAGGACATGATAGACTCCAGTTATTATCGCATAACCATTTTTATCACATAATTTGGCCATAAAAGCAGTTTCATAATTATCGGTAATAGACACGTTTAATATCAGCGCGTGCGATGACGTCACGGCGTTCTTCAAATAACTTGCGATCGCTGTAGTTTATGATTGTTGTTTTCGATGAATATTTCGCGTTGCTTCGAGTTTATTTGATCATGTGATAAAAGGTATCTCACACTCGTCCTATTTTATACGTAATTTATCAACCTCGTCCTCTAAATTCTATTTGAGCCTCGGTAAACCTCGGCTCAAATCGAATTTAGTGAACTCGGTTGATAAATTCCGTATAAAATAGAGACTCATGTGAGATCCTCTATTTACATGATGTACTAAATGGAAGTTCCCACTCAGTTATAAAAGTGCATTGGAATGGTCTATAATCATTTGGTGGGTTTTCAGGAAAAAATAAGCAGACGACAGATGCAAGTATAACACAAATAAAAGTACATTTTAGTGAAATGTTCAGATAATAAGTTCAACAATTACAACCTATCATTAGATTTGTTGAACTTGAATAATATTTGAGCATTCCCTTATGGGTCACTACTCATCACTGAGTATTTGCTAGAATAGTTTTAAGAAAATACCACATACTTTCTTTTCATAAATGAAAATTGACTAACATTTGAGTTAGATGTGTTATTTGCTTTGATAAAAAAGGTACTACTCCTGCCGATCAATCAACATTTAATTTGATGTTGATATCGGTATATGTGCAACATGTAGCAAGTGGTGTGGGGGGGGGGGGGGGGGGGGGGTCCTGGTAACTACTCACACATGGTACAGTTAACCTAAATAAAGTTGATGTGTATGTTGTACCTAAATCATGGAATACATGTAGTACCTCAATCTTGGGCTTTCTTTGACCCGCAGATTTACATGAACATACTCAAACAATGTAAACAGGAAGTTGTCTAGCCTAAAATGTTGTTCACAATATATTATTAATGAATTGATTTCATAATATCAACACAACAATCAATTATTTTCTTCAAATTCTTGTTGTTCTCTTGTGTGTTACAATTCAATCTGGCTTGATCTGGACAACTTTCAAATGAATATGGACAGTTCAATTTCTCAGAATGATACAGAATGAGTTGTAGCGGTATATAACCTACAAAAGTCTCAAATAAATAAATGCGACATTTCTTCATATTCCGTGTAGGTGCGGGCAGCGATGAGTACTGTGTAGGGGACTGAACTCTGCATGAAGCTTGATGAAGGATGTCATTTAGAATTACTAAGCAACAATAGTGGTCAATATAATTTCACAAAGAATTAAAGGTGGATTATCTCTTTGTAAACATGTATTATATAGTTACGGGGTATAAACTATTAGATTTGAATCGAAGACTCATGTCCGGAAATGCTTCTATCGATTAAAGGTGGATTATCTCTTTGTAAACATGTATTATATAGTTACCGGGGTATAAAATATTAGATTTGAATCGAAGACTCCTGTCTGGAAATGCTTCTATCGATTAATATTAATTTTATTTCGAATATTTTCTGGTCTAAAAAGGTGTGTTTGTTCAGCTAACGAACAATAGTGGTTACTGTTAAGAGACCAGAAATTATATTGTGCAATTTTGTCACAAATAAACGTTAATTATACTCATTATCGCTTATATCTGTGGAACAAAACAATACAAACAACAATCTGTGACATTTGACATTCGTTGCGTGGCCGTAGGAACAGCCCAGTGCTCTATATCGCAATACGGTCTCATCCGAATGGTTGGTTCTAAAAATAGTAACATAAACGGGCCCGATTTATTATTCGAAATAAAATCAATATTAATTGATAGAAGCTTTTCCGGACATAGGTCTTCAGTTCATATCTATTATTTTATACCCACGCAACTATTTAAAATTTGTTATTTAAAGAGATAATCCATCTTTAATATTAATTTTATTTCGGATATTTTCTGGTCTAAAAAGGTGTGTTTGTTCGGCTAACGAACAATACTGGTTACCGTTAACAGAGACCAGAAATTTTATTGTACAATTTTGTCACAAATAAACGTTAATTATACTTATTAGCGCTTATATCTGTGCATTCTGTGGAACAAAACAATACAAACAACCAATATGTGACACATTTACTTTCGTTGCGTAGACGTAGGAACACCCCATTGCTCTATATCGCAATATGGTATCATCCGAATGGTATGTTCTAAAAATAGTAACATGAACGGTCCCGATTTAATATTCGAAATAAAACCAATATTAATTGATAGAAGCTTTTCCGGACATTATTTAGAGAGATAATCCATCTTTAAGTTCATTATAAACTAGGATTGTCTGTCTTTCCAACTATTTATTCAACTTTAAGTGAACACATGGAGTTCAGTTCGGAGAGTTCGAATCCTCTCTTTTCAAGTAAAAGAAGACCCAATAAACACAATAAGACCAATTTACGACGGTCGCAACACTTATATACCCACAACGCATTTCAATTGTAAATTAAAAACGGTAATTATGCAAATGAGCAAACACCATTGTTCGCGATGTTTCGAAAGTTGTGGGATTATAAACATAGTGACGTCTTTATTAGCACGCCCGCGTGTATTCTGGTGGAGAGATTCTCGTTTCGCATGGGCGCTGACATTATCAATGGAGGTTTTATTTATAGAATCAGGGGGGGGGGGGTCGCGGAATTTTTTTACATGTATAGGGCGAAAAAAATGTTTTTGCCCCTTTCAGGGACCCACCACCCCTCTACCTGCAATTTTTTCTTTTTTTCCGACCAATTTTTGGGACCCACCCCCAAAATCTTACAAAAAACATAAAATATAAACCAAATCATAGCCTAACAAAGAATTGTTCCGTTTCTTATTATTTAGTACTATTCCCTGCATTTTAATAAACCTCTAAACTGCTCTAAAGGGAGATAATTCTATTAGTATAAAAATTGTTATTTTTGTTTGTATCATCAAGTTTATCATTATAACAAATAATATCCATTATGTGGATTAAGAACAGAAGATGGTAATCATTTCATAATTATGCTTATATGCCAGCATTGTCGGCTGATCGTGTCTGAGCATATAATTATATTATAACAGTAAACAAATTTGTCAAAAGTAATTGCAAAATTCATCACATAATTCATCAATATAAACTCAGCTTTATATTTTGTTCAAACCATTAAAGGGATACACATGTGTATATATATAGCTATAACATACACTTTGACATCCAATTGAAAGGCTATCTTGGATATGCATATTATAAATGTTTGTTCTTGTGTTTTAATGTTTGTTATATGATTTGTTTATATATATATATCTTTCATACGTCGAAATCTGTTTCATTAATTTTGACATACATCAGCATACATACACCCCTAAATGGTAGTTAGTTCTGGTTAGTATGTTTTAAATAGCCTAGTGTTTCATATGGTTGATATTAACAGATTACATGAGCACAAAAACAGTGATTTTAAGTGGAGCAACAAATTCGCATTTTTGGTCATTTACGCATTTTTTCCGCGTCCAAATGACCCACCCACCCCCGCCCTATATATGGAATTTTTGTGCGCGACCCCCCCCCCCCCCTGATAGAACGGGAATTTTTGGGATGATTAAAAGTCGAACTCCGCGATCAGTAGGCCGGTCACCGGTAGAAGATGTAGCTAGGAATTTCAATTTCGTTTATTTTCCTTTACATTATTATGTCAATAATGCTGATTTTTGGTTTGTGACAAGCTATGTCAATTCCCAATAAAAGAAATTAAAAAGATAATTTGTAAGTCTTATATTTCAACTTGTATAGATATATATTTCGCCGGTTCGTTAATTAGGTGCTGGTTGTTATTGTTCTTTTAACGGAATTCTGAGTTGGTCGTTCGCGAAACCAATATATTTTATATATATTCTATAATTAAAATCATGGGTATATAATATATGATCATGTTAATTTATGGGTATTGTAGGAAGACTAATCTCGTAGGACAACACATTTCCGGTTTTCTTGGGGTAGATCCACTGGATGTCTTATAGTTGTTGCAGTACATAAGAAATGAACGGCGGTTTCAATGTGGTCATGGGATTTTGACCGCGAGAAAAATTCAGCAAACTGCATGAATCCCAATGAACGCAATGAGTTCGAATCCTCGCCTTTTAGAAAACCAAACATTGTGAGAATCCGTTGACGGAGAGCGGAAAAACGTAATTTCACAGTAAAGTATACACATTATGACGAAATTTCTTGTTCAGCTTGTAATGAATGTAGATGTGTTGATATCAAGAATGATAATATCTGAAACTCACAATTAAGTTTCAGTTGTGGGTGATAAGAAATTGACAATACGCCGTAACACCATAATGATATATTTCCGAGGTCGTGGGTTGTGTAATCAGAGGAGATGCGTTGTATAGGTGCAGGGAAACAACACTGATTATAGACCAACACAAATTGATTACCAAATTCGGACGTGATGAATAGTCAAGTACTCGTTCATGTCCGACAATCTCCGGTGATTTCCGGGATCAATGTGTTTATAAACATATGAACGACATTGAAAGTGACATCACGTTACGTTCATAGGTTTATGAACACATTGGATCAGGGGGCGTGTCTACCGTAACGCTAAAGGGAAATCGGAAGCGACATTATGTGTATGTAAACATATGTATGTAACCGTGTTAATTGCTTTCGATGAATAATGGCTGGACCATGCACTCTTGGCGGCAACACAATACCTCCGATTTTTATCCGTATTTAGAAGCTTTCTGGTGTGGTGAGTGAGAAACCTGCAGTAATAATTCGTAGTTTTTTTGTATTAATTCGAAGGATTAGTTGTTTTAACGGAATTCTGAGGCGGTGAATTCATGTAGGCTACATGTAACCAATATATTTTATATTATAATTTATATTTATGGGTAATTATATGATTTTGAGGGCGTTACCATTTTATGTTTATGGTTTTCTTGTACTATAACATAGCCCTGCATGGGGTGATGGATCTCCGCGCGGTGTACAATTGTCGAGATGCTGATTAGTTGTGTAATCAGAGGAGATGAGTGTTAGCGGCAGGGTAACAACATTGATTATAGACCTAAACAAATTTCTTGCCAAACCCGGACGTGCTAGATACTCAAAAAGTCGGTAATGTCCGACAATCCCCGGTGATCAATGTGTTCATAAACCTAGCAACGACATTGAAAGTGATGTCACGTTACGTTCATAGGTTTATGAACACATTGAATAAGGGGACGTGCCTACCGTAATTAACGCTATGGGAAAATCGGAAGAGATATTATGTGTATGTAAATATATGCCTATGAACTTTATTCGTGAATTTTCCCATTATTTGGACTTATGTTCGGTTATGTTCGGTTGCGTACCGGTGTTCGGCTTTTATGAGCTCCCTAAAAATGTGTGGTTGGTTAGCTAACTTACTTACTTACTTACTTACTTCGTCTTCTCTACGCCCGTCTACGAGCAACCTCAATGTGAGTATTATAATAATCATAATCAACTTCCAATTTAGTGATTTTATATACAGTAGTTGATCTAAAAATACTAAATGACATTTTGTTGCTGTGTATACGACTGGGAACTGTGTTGTAGTTTCATAGAATTCTTCTGATCTTTCATAAGCAACAGCTTATTGTACTTCTCGATATGTAGCGCATAGGTATGAAACTGCAGCTGGGTGATGTCTTTGGAGTTATGAATATCTTCAGATAGATTGAACACATCTGGTATGACATCCATCTTGGAGTCTTCAGACAAGTCAGTGTAGTTGACAGCATGACACTCCCTCAATTCGTCCTCAATCTGTGGAAAAGTTCGATTTCTGACTTCATTCAGGGCTGGACATCTTATCAGAAAGTGCTGTCTGTTTTCATCTTCTAGTTCGCATAATGTACATAGACCATCAATCTTTTTATATTTAGCACTGTTCTCTGCAAGGTTATATGTATTCGTGGCTAGTTTAAGCTTCACAGCTAGTCGACGTGCCTTTTTACTAGGTTTACCACCAGTCTTCATAATAGAGTGGACATTTCCAGGAGTGTAGCTCATGCAAGTGAATAAATTCAAGGATTGATATGTGTTAGATAGACTTATCATTCTGTTCTTCCAGTAGGTATTTACAGCATTCTTGACAGTATATTTCCAGCTCTTCTTCGTAGGTGGCTGATTCAATAAGTCTCTTGGTGGTGGTAAATCATATTTCCCTAAAGTTCTTCTTACTGCCACAAACCAGCTGTTACTGTCATCATATTTCATTAGTAGTTGTCTCTGGGGTAGCTGTTTTTCGATGTTGGTCCGATATTATTGAATAGGCACAGTAGTTTGATGT
This sequence comes from Siphonodentalium dalli, assembly GCA_032622095.1. NCBI lineage: Eukaryota > Metazoa > Mollusca > Scaphopoda > Gadilida > Siphonodentaliidae > Siphonodentalium > Siphonodentalium dalli. Next base: position 47,105,040 of record CP136063.1, on the reverse strand, counting down.
CAATTATACCTTCTATGGGTAACAGACCTGTTAGAATATAGATTGCAGCATCTGCAGTATGTGAGGATAATGATAATAGTTGTTTGATAGTCTTCTTCTGAAACTTTTCCACTATTTCCAGTTTCGACCCAGTTGGTAATATGATTTCACATCCATAGGTTAATACTGGGAGGATGTAGATACGGTATATATGTAGTGATGACTCTGCATCAAGCCCATTATGTCCGTGCAACCCAGCTGGCATTAGGCTATAAGTAGCTCTTCTGGCTTTCTTCACATTATTCTCGACAGTTAAGGAGGTTGACTTGTCGACACTGGTTCATCTAATGATAACCAAATGTGTTGTAGAGTCTACTCTAGGCATAACTTGGTCTTGTAGTTTCCAATCATATTCCCATTTATTCTTCGGTTGTCTTGTAGTTGGGGGTGACCTCTAGTACAACACTTTTATGTGGTTGGAGTAGATATATGTGCATACAACTGCAGTGGTACGCATAATTAATTAGAATTTGAAGATCTGTTGGGTTGTTGCTGAATACAGCAATGTCATCTAGAGTTTTTAACAAGTCCTCAATATATATTTATAGAGGTCAGCTGATAAGATACCTCCTTGACGTACTCCCTGCTGTATAGGCAAATGCTGCGATCTTTGATCATTCCACTTTACAACTGATGCACATTCAGCACTTTACAACTGAGGCACATTCAGCACTTTACAACTGAGGCACATTCAACCAGAGGTCTACAATCCTCCAAGTTGGCTGGTCTATCTGGATATGATATAATTTCTTTAACAGCATCTCTTTATGGACAACATCAAAAGCTGACTTGGCATCTAAAAATGCTACATAGGTGGTAGTTTTGTTATCTTTGCTTTCTCTAGTCACTTCCTCTAGAATCAAAGCGCTAATGAGTGGTGATGATTCAGCAGTAAATCCCTTCTGAACTGGTGACTGCTTAGGAAGAGCTGCCTCTCTTATCTTCTCTCTTACAATAATCTCAAGTAGTGTGAGGATTACTAGTAGAACTGTAATACCTCTATAGCTGCCTGCATGTGTTTTCTCTCCCTTTTGCTTGTATACAGGTGTTAACAGTCTCTGGGATTTTCTGACATCCAAGCATACCTTTGATGAGCTCGACAAGATATTGTAAGAATTTATCTCCAGAGTATATTAGATGTTCCATTGTCAGTCCAAATGAGTCAGGAGATTTTCCTCGCTTTAGTTTGCTAAGAATTTGTTTTAGTTTCTCCACTGTAACAGATATTACCGGAGTACTTGTCTGGGTCTGTTTAATAATGTTATAGTCGTCAATACACAGGTTGAGAAATTCATTGTTGAATGTTCCATTTTCTTTTGCGTCAGCAAGTTAATGTAAGTGTTTTTTCCATCCTTCGATGAGTTTCTCATTAGAGTACACGTCTCCAACGAACAATAGTGGTTACTGTTAGCAGAGACCCGAAATTTTATTGTGATATTTTGTCACAAATAAACGTTAATTAGTCTCATTATTGTGTATAAATAGAATAATCAATATGCACACTTGACGTTCGGGATGTAACTATGGGAGGGACACACTAATGCTGTCAGATGGGGTCATTGTCACAAGGCTCCGGTCACATTCGTAGCCAGCTTTTTAAGAGGAAGGTAAAGTGGAAAATTTATTATTTTTCTCCCATAGGGTTTCCATGTTAAAAATTTGAGACAAAATCCTGATTTCATAAATTTTACTACAGAATCTATGAATGTACCTTCATGTAATTCCTGATTCCATCTAGTGACAAGGCGTCGTCGATTTTCGAAAAACGTACCCATTATCTAAATATCACACTTCAAAAAACTTTACGAACAGAAATTGGGGAAATTATGTCCGCCATTGGTGGAGTTATCGTTCCTGTGTTGAGAAATGTGCTTATTTTTACAATGTTGAAAATAAAACGAACTGACTGTTGTGACAACACAGGGTCCATAACACAATTGGATAATCGTTTGTTGCGTAACACTGTATTGTTTTCATAAGCGATCGCGCCATCGATTACTTACAGTCGGCATCAAGTTTTACGAAAAATCTCGCAGGAATTTCGACGTAAACATAACAAACTATGCAATAAACATATCACTCCGCCGAAATAGTTCGGAATATATATATACGATATTAAGTAATAATATCACATAATACGTAATGTTAATGTCAAATACTTACACCGTATGGCAGAAAAGTTACACCTGGCTATTATTAAATGTTGATATCATCTTTCTTGTATTGTTTAAAATACCGACCGCGTGATTGAAATTTGGCGTACATGTAGTTACATATAACGTGGTTGTTGGGCGACTTCCGCCTTCCTGGTAAATTCTCCCCGCGAAATAAACATCAATCTAATAAATTGTCAACGTTTGACCGGTAAGGAATCAATATATTGATACAACATAGAATATACGTGTGTGTTAGATACATCAAAAAGTTATTGGCGATCGCTTTATTGATCGACACGTACAGCTGAAGATTGCAAAGGGAATTTCTTGTTTATTTTCAGCCGAAATCGAAACTCACGAAGATAGGTAAACAGGAAGTATGAAAAGCTATTTCGCTGTGCATGGTATTTGGGACTGTACATTTTTGCATACATGTATTTTTGATAGTAAAGTGGTGCTCCATAGTTTTCTGAAATAGTTCTTGCAAATGGCTGTCTTTTTGGGCGGTTTGTTTACATATATTAAGTTAAAATTTCTGGAGTTTAAGTTTGAAACTAGGAAATCAGCTACGCGTTGTCACTGCATGGGAGTATTAGCTACATGTTGATACCTCCTGTTGGCTATTTGATATTCTTACCAGTGAGTATTTTCATCTAAAAAAAATTGTGTTGTTTTGACGTTCAAATGCATCTTTTTTGGATTGACAAATGTATTGCTTATCAGATATACTTAATCTTGGATTATTGTAGTATGTCTATGAACAAATATATTTTTAATTTTTTGGTCTTTTAAAACAAAAATACATGAATTTCAACCGGTCCCCATTTCTGGAATTGTGCCACTTTACCCCCCTCTTTAATGGATAACAAATGTAGCCAGCTTTTTTCACCGGCGATCACATTCGTAGCCAGCTTTTCTAATTACATGATTCATAATTATGGCGCGAGATATGACGTAATCACGTTTGTGACTAAAATGTCGACGTCATGCTCCAAAACTGAATTCGTGTATCAACTTATATCGGAATATAATTCTAGCATTCCAACGACATTGATCGGAAACCTCGGGTTATTAGATGAACTAATATCAAAACAAAATTCAAGTTGTTGTTCATCCATCAACTCAGAAAAATAAGATTAACCTGATCGTGTTCATTGAGGCTCGCCTGAATATGAAAAGCTGGCTACAAATGTGATCGCCATAGAAAAGCTGGCTACGAATGTGATCGATGCCTTGTGACAATGACCCCATCAACCACACTAATACCGTTAATTGTAGTCCGAGCCCAGTAAAATGTGTATTTGGGATTTTCAATTTCGTTTATTGTCGTTAATATAATTCCAATAGTAGTCCAGGCACATTAGGTTTCACTAGTGCAAAAAATCCGGGAATGCTGAATTTTTCAGGGATTAATAAGAACATGTTTATGAACAACTTGGCAAAATTCCCCTTGAATCCGAGTTGAGCTTTTTGAGATATCATGATTTTTCGTAATGGTGCAAATTCTGACGAAATTCCATTAGACCATATGCGAATGCAGTCATGTGTAGGTTAATTTATTGACTCAATCTTCACACATACCTGTCCATCGTGAAGCAGGCATCGATAGATATGCGTAATTGATGCTAAAGCAGTCGATATTCCATAATTGTGATGACATTTATTGGCAAAGAGAGCATAAATCGCATGGTGATTCAAACTTTTCCTAACAAAAGGGGGTGAGTAAAGATATTCAGACGACAATGAGCTAAAATATGAACCATTATACTAGAACAGTGGTTAGTTCAGAACAGGAAAGTGATGAGATATATCGGACCATCCTTAAGATTGTGTAGCCGGAAACATAACACTACCCCCTAAAACTTACGCCATGGCTTTGGGTGTCTGAAAGGCAAAAATACCACATAATAGTCCTGGCGTTTTACATAACAATTGCGCAAATGGTGATAACATTATGAAACTTGGCACATAGGTTCCTTATACACTACTAATCATTTTCAGATGTATAGACGTCGCGGCAGGTCCTTCATTGGCAACGGTTGCTAGGCATCGAAGAAATACATATATGACTGATATTATGGCAGTTTTAACAATCTAACCTACGTCATGCAGCATTTTTATGGTGAAAATAATATTAGTTGTTGTTCGAGTGGATCTGGCTGGAAAATTAGTTCTTACTTACAGGGGTGGTAACGGTTGCTATGGACATACCCGAAATCGAAAAATGCCGAGCTGACTGATATTATGGTAGTTTTGACAAACTAATATAAACTACGTCATTATCATTTTATGGTGAAACAATTGTAATAGTTAAAATTGTCAGTGTGGGTTCGACTTTAAAAATTACTACATATTTTTGGTAACGGTTGCTAGGGACATACCAGGCATAGAAAAATGCACACATGGCTGATATTATGGTAGTTTAACAAACTAAACTACGTCATGTAACATTTTTATATTGAAAACAATTATGATAATTATTGTTAGTGTGAACATGGCAGTTAGTGTTGCCACATTCGCTACCTAACGGGTGTGTAATGGTTGCTATGGGCATATCCACCTTTGAAAGCATACCATATGTACGAGTTTCTGGTAATTTAACAGATATAACTGTTTCATAATATGGTATGAGTTTCGGGAAATTTGCATGATATAATTGTTTCATAATATGCCATATTATGCTTATATTGACAATAATTCATAATTAAAGGTTGTTGTGTTGTGTTGTGTACTGCTGCATTCTCGTGTGTTCTCGTGTGGCAAATAGGTATTGGGGTATCATTGTTGCCAGGTAATCACCTACCATTGACAAATGTTCTTTAAACTGACAGACTATTCAGTTAGTTGTTTTAGAATCACATACCTGTGTGCAGTTTATTATTGTTTCTTCCATGAATCGATTGTTGGAATGAATTTTAATGAGACATGTAAAAATATTGACCCACATTTATGTCGATACCACCTGAACCCCCCCCCCCCCCTCCCATGGAATCGGACATTCGCACTACATTTGACAATGGCATCCATGCAGAACACTCTATCATGGTGTGGTAGCTTCCGCATACCAGTTGCTATACGGTATAAACTAACTGTGTTTTCTTCATATCCATGCCATAACTACATATATGTCAATACATGGTCATGAGTCGTTTACAAGTCTAAAGGAGCTCGTACATGAGCTGGATTATATATTTCAGACTGAGATACCATGAATTACCCTTTGGGACTGGTGACATAGGTACATATCATGCGTTCATAACTATAGACACCTGTGTATTTGCACTACATGTGGTGTTCATATGGGTCCATGGCGTATGCGTGGCTATGGTTATAACCTAGATAGTCATGTTACATGTACATTCATGGGATGGGTTCATGTCTTACATATAAATGTCTGGTAATAAGGTCATAAGGTCAGCCTGGATACATGGGCTGTCCATAGTGGCCCGTCTCGATTTCCTAACTATATGAGCCTGGGTCCATAGCCAAGCTATAGTGGTGTACACGGCCAGTCGATATGGACCTCCATCATATAGGGCGTTGGTCGAATGGCTGAAAACGGGCGTACGTATATGGTATTCTTATAGAGACGTGGGTCCATGCACATGCATTTTGGTCCATGACTTACCCGTAGGCACGGGGTCCATATGTCCCCTATATATGTGGATCAGTCCATTGCCTACCTGCATTTATGTTGATATATGAAATTATTAATAACGCCGGTGCCTTAGCTTTTATTTAGGGACATGTGTCCATGTCCTACATATAGACACCTGTATCACTACATACATCATTATAGTCACCTGTGTATTAGCACTATTTAAACTTGCCTGGGTCTTTGGTGTAGATATATCACGTATAGACAGACACCTGCTTATGCCTGGGCACAATGCAATATGGCATACATATATCGGCCTTGGTCCATGGCCTACACGTATGGGTATGTGTCCATGGCCAACCTACAGTGCCATGTGTGTATGGGCTATTTATAAGGGCCCCCCATCCTTAACTTTCGTATATGTGGCATCGGTCCAATATCTATATATAGGTTCGTCTATCATAAAACTCTCAAATGTTCATACCATATATTGGTTCCTGAATCCATGGTGGACTAATGTATTGTGCATCGGACTTGGTCTATGTCGTCTTAGTACATGGCCTATCTATGGGCATTTGGGTATTTGCACCATGCGACAGTGTCATGATCATGGTCATAGATACCACACATGTATGGTTATATGAAGCGGTCTGGTTCATGGACCATACATATCATATGTCCATAGTCTATATGTATGGACATGGGTCATGTGACTATATATGTGCCTGGGTTCTTAACCTAACTATTTTAGGCTAGGTCCATGGCTAACATATTGGTGGCTGACCCCAGCTATGTTCTTCATATATAGTAGAGTGGGCCCGTGACTTACATTATATAACTATAGCTGTGTGGGTCTATGGCTTATATAACTATTATGGTCATGCCTCATATTAAATATAAGCAACAACTTTTCAACTCTCACTTTGAATTCCCGATATCTAAACTGATGGAACATAACGGACAATTGTACCCATATTCTGGTTAGGCTCACACTAACAACATTTATAATTGTCTTCACCATAAAAACGTTAATACTACCACAATATCAGTCATATGTGCATTTTTGTATTTCGGGTATGACCCTGGCAACAGACAGTTACCACTCATATAAGTAAGAATTATATGGTATTTTTTTCAGCCAGCTCAACACGAACAACAACTCTTCTAATTGTTTATTAAATAACAAATTTAGATAGCTTCCTGTGTATGAAAAAATATGTAAGATGTGAGAAGGGTGGGAAATCCCTGCCCGGAAGCAATTCTATCAAATAATAAGCCCACGTAGGCGCAGCCGCGAAGCGGCTAGCCGTGGGCTTAAGTGAGTACTGCGTATACACACTCGACGCTGGGAGAGCATATAATCTACAATGCTGTTAAACGAAAAAATCCATGTGTAGTTTGTGTACACGCTATACTGATTATTGACCTGATGTGACAAAGGAATTCACTCCAGGAAGCTGATGTGTATTTATTTCTCCAGTGCAAAACATCGTTTGAAAGTACAGGGTATTGATCCACTTGTTCTAAGGAAAATATAAACTGCTTGAATTCTGAAGAATGTAAATCTCGTTCTACTACGTTTGGAAAGTGCCATAATTTACACTTGAATGTGTCTGTATGTCTAACAGAAAGTGTAATAAAAAAGACATGAAGACTCCTGGGTGATATGATTGCCTTCTGAAATATTGGTGCCAACAATATGATCATATTATTTTGAACAAAATCCAAATTCACCGGTTTGACAAGCAACAGTTGGGTATATTGTTATTAGAATGAGATACCGGTTGGTATTTTTTCATTCTAGCCACGTTTGTTATGTTCCAGGGGACAGTGTGTGCAATAAATACAAATAGGCCAATATGCTTGTGTTTGAGCCTCCCTACCACACCTACATGTATGTTACCCCCACCAAAAATGGATTGACTTCTCAGTTAAACGATTGTGTTGATTGAAGGTTATGCAAACTTGCAGATCAAATATAATACTTGTAAAGTCATAAGAACGTCAAAATAAAACAAAATATGATGATACGTTCAATAACTTCAATTTGAAGTCCCTTCAATAAGTTGTAACCCCAACTACACTCAATCCGACATAACAATGAAGGTTACATATGTATCAATAAAGCCTGATCCCTTTTAGTGCCTTCCTTATACAGCAAATACGAGTAACTCTCACTTTGGCGTGGAACGTTAGTTGAAAAAAGTTAATTAAATTAATTAGTACATGTATTTATTACTTATATATTTTAATTGTAAATTTGTGAGTCTAGAGTGGATAATGTTATACATATATTACTATATACTACTATAGCTATATAAGTTCATGAAATATGACTGCAAACAGCAATTGTTATGTTCAATTAGACACTCAAAGAAAGAACATACACCAGTGTTACTGGCCGCAAGTTTATGAAACTCATGCGATCCCATAAGAATAACACATCTAGGGTATTTCACTCTTCGTGCAGAAAGTTGTGCTTAACTTGCACCCTTGCTCTCGTATGGTAAACTGACGAAAGGAACACACACAAACAGTTGTGTGTATATATTTCTTACCAACGTTTCACATTGGTATAGTCACTATAGTGGCACATGTATCCATATGCTTGCGACATACGCTATGACAAGAGTCTACTAATTTGGTCATTTCTTTACTTAACAATGCGTTCCAGACTCGTGATGTTTCAATATTTTTGAGAGGTGTGCCCATATGGTTGTGACGTTGATGAACACGTCCTGAAATACGGACTGAAAGATCCTTTATTGATGCAGTAGTGCAGTGGAAAATGATTGACGTATTAACTCAGTATAACCAAAATAAAACTACAACCTTACCATTGTGGTATACAAGTAATTGGTTGCATTGTTCTCAGCTCTACTTGGTATGATTGTGGTTTGATGTTGATGGGTTGTGGTGTCAGTTATATTTAAGCAGGTAATTACAAACAATTGCTTTAAAATACTTAAAATTTTCAGTTTCTAACTTGTAATTTCGCGATTCCATTGTAGTAACACACACCTTGCAAAGATGTTAAGATGTGGGGTGGACTTGCGGAATGTTTATGAAATTCCTGCGATCGTGGAGGTGTATTTGACAGGCCAAGCTATCATTGCGCCATTCCACTTGTCAGATAAACTGACCACATGAACACACACATGCGGTTTTGTATAACATAGTTCATACCAAGCGAGTGATATTGATATGGTGGCAAGTGCGTTCATATGCTTGCGACATGCAATATGGAAATAGTCTGTCCATCCATTAGTGGTACGAAATTCAATGGTGGCCATTTCTTATTTTCACAATGCGTTCCAGCGTTCGGTATGTCAATATTCCGGAAGGGACGCCCATATGGTTGCGACATTGATCAACGCGTCCTAGAAAATAGACTGAAAGTCCTTTATCGATGTACCAGCGCATGCAGTGTGAAAATAAGCGATGTAGGAACGCATTTAAAATATATAATACGGCCTTAGAATTGTGACATTGTTCTCGACGCTACATTGTTCTCGACGCTACCTGCTATGCAGAGTTTTGATGCTGATGGTGCTTGGTGTCTATTAAATTTAACACTTTCATGACTGGAGTTTCCGGAAATAGTGCGAAAACCCTGTGCCAACGCATTCTCTTACATGTACGAGGCTCCCTAATCCATATATAAGAGAAGGCACTGGCACATGGTCTTTAATACTGCAACAGTGCAGCTCCCATCATTAAAGGGTTAAACAGATATTGCAGGAAAAATACAAATATTCACGAAAATGCTAAAATTTCCAGGTTGTGTGGTTAAATCTATGAGTTTAGAACTTGATATTTTGCACTATTGTTGAAGAAACAGTGTTAAGCAACACCCATCTTGCAGGGATGTAGAGACAGTTGTGGGGAAGGGTTAGTTAGAATATGCCGTTCCAACGTGTGGTTAACAGCCCCGCATATGTGTGTTACTGGCCGCTAGTTTATGACATACTTGCATACGTCGCGTAAGGATAACAATTTTTATTTGACTGATCGTGCGATCATTACGCCATTGCACTCGTCCGATATGCGGACAACAGTAACTCGCGCATGCATGCGATTTTGTGTATATATTCCATATCAAGCGTGTCAAGTGCGTCCATATGCGTGCGACATACAATATGGCAATAGTTTGACAATACGTTAGTGGTATACTATGTTTAATCGTGGTTAATTTTTAATTTCTCATTGCGTTCAAGAGTTGGGATAAGTCGATATTCCGGAAGGGGCGCTCACATGATTGCGACATTGATCAATGTACCCTGGCATATGGACTGAACATTGCTTTATTGACGTAGTAGCACAGTGCACAAAGTATTGTAAAAAAAAAAAAAACCCTAAAATGGTTACATAACCAGTAATTGTGTACATTATTATCGACTACTGGTATGACTGAATGTTGGTAATGATGTTGTTTGGTGTCTGTATTAAATTTAAGCAGATATGGTAATTATAGCAAGAAAAATACAAATGAAAGGTTGAAATTATTTTCCGGGACCTGGGAAATTATCCCCAATTAATCAGGATTTCCATTTTTATTCACCCAATTCACCTAATTATGAACTGATTTTTTCCCTGGGAACTGGGATTGGACCCCCCCCCCCCCCCTTCAAATGATTTATAAATAATATTACTGAAAACACAAAGAAACAAAACAAATAAATGGAAAAAAACGGTACCATTATTGAACAACACAGAGTTATTTTTTATATACAAGAAAAAATCCAAATCAAATTAATATTAATTGATAGGCGCATTTCCGGACATGAGTCTTAGATTCATATTTTTTATTTCATACCCAGGAAACTATAAAGATCATGTTGCGGAAGAGATAATCAACCTTTAAAGAAAGATGGAAAGAAATCACACAAGTTCCTCTTTGACCATCATTAATTTAACTTACATCAGCTGCTTACTTGACTTATTTAATGGAAAATTTATCTCTTGATTCTTAATCTTAATATTCATTTATGATAAGAACAACATTATTTCATTTACATGCACTTTTAGTACCACAACCAAAGTTTGCTATACTATATAACTAAGCGAATCAAATAGAAAAGTATATGTAACATTTAACATGTTAACTGCCCTATCGTCTACTTCTTGAGAATATGTAACTACCCAGAGTTTTGAATGGCACAGGTGTGGACAGCTTTAGAGATCTCGGCAACTGGATGGTTATCTCTCTCTCCCCCTTCATCTCTCTTAATCTCTGTCTCCCTCCCCCTCGCTCTCTCTCTCTCTCTCTCTCCCCCCCTCTCCCTCGATTTGTTGCAGGGAGCACCGAAGTGGTCTCTCCCTCCTATCTATCCATCTGTCTCTCTCCTATGTCTCCCTCCCTCCCTCTCTGTCTCCCTCTATCTCTCTCCCCTCCCTCTCTATCTCTCTCCATCCACCCCCTCTCTCTCCTATCCTCTCATCCTCTGTTGCAGGGGGAGCCAAAGTAGTCTGTTGGAGCCAATAATACTCTGGGGTATCTTGTCCAGGGTCCATGTTTGTATGGGCGGTCGCATCAAAGAAAAACAAAGGTTGCTGGGTTGATGCCGAAGATATTGAATTTAATGTATATGTGTATGTATCATGCATAGTCACGAACCACCTATGTTATACATGTTTACACATTTTAAAGATCTAAATAAAAAAACTAAATTAAACCAAAAAAACATTTTGCATATTATACAAATTGGTTTTACATCAAACATATATTTGTGTGTTGCACTCAAAATGTTCTTCAATAAGATTCTTTCTTTTTTTCAGAGAATTACTGTATGTGGATCAGTATCGATGCTACATGTAGATTACCCCACAGATTGTAATAAGATACTTTCAGTGAAAAGATGGCTGACAATTTTGATAATAAAAGTACATTTTCCATTATGGTAGGTAAACAACAAAGAAATAAGCATATGAGGGTCCATAGAGGAGAGGAACGTCATCCATGTCATGTGTGTCTTAAGACATTTGCGTCAGCTGGTATTCTGAAAACGCATCACATGAGGATCCATACAGGAACAAAACTGGCGAATCAGTGTAATATATGTCATAAGATATGTCCATCAGCTGGTAGTCTGAAAACACATCACATGAGGATCCATACAGGAACAAGACTGGCGAATCAGTGTGATGTATGTCTTAAGAAATTTGTATCGGATGGTATGCTGAAAACACACATGAGTATCCATACAGGAGAGAAGCCGACTCATCAGTGTGTTGTGTGTCTGAAGAGATTCTGTGGGTCTACAAGTCTTAAAACTCATATAAGGGTTCATACAGGAGAGAAGCCGCATCAGTGTGATTGGTGTCGTGAAAGATTCGCCCAGTCTGACGGTCTGATGCAACATAAATGTATGCTGATACACACCGGAGTGAAATCCTATGAGTGTGATATATGTCTTAGGCGATTCTCTCAAGCTGACAAATTAAAGAGGCATACTGAAATCTGTCTCGTGATGTTCACAGCCGAATGTTTGAAGAAATACAACATGAACTGCATCGAAGAAGGTTCAATGACACATGCATCATCTTCCTCATCACCGTCAACATCATCTTCATCGTCATCACCATCATCATCGTCGTCATCATCATCACCACCGTCAACATCATCTTCATCATCCTTATCTTCATCATCATCATTGTCGTCATTATCATCGTCTGACTAGACATAACAGCATCCACACTGGTGATCGAGCAGCATCCACACTGGTGATCGAGCAGTTGATTTGTGAGAACTCGGTGGTGATCGGCCATAAATCGTTCATTCATTCAAGTAAACTGACGAAACACAAGCTAACTCACACACGAGACCGTCCATATGACAATCGCTGAGTCGCTACCATATTGGATCTACCCAACCCTCATTTTGCAGTTTAAATCTATATGTAAAAGTTCTGGATAAGCATTCCATATATGGAGTTTTGAATATTCAAAAGTTCCTTAAGTGGAATGCTACTCCAGAACTTTAAAGATGGATTATCTCTTTAAATAACAAATTTTAAATAGTTGCGTGGGTATAAAATAATAGATATGAACTGAAAACCCCTATCCGGAAAAGCTTCTATCAATTAATATTGATTTTATTTCGAATATTAAATCGGGCCCGTTTATGTTACTATTTTTAGAACCGAATATATACAGTAACCACTATTGTTCGTTAGCTGAACAAACACACCTTTTTAGACCAGAAAATATTCGAAATAAAATTAATATTAATCGATAGAAGCATTTCCGGACAGGAGTTTTCGATTCAAATCTAATATTTTATACCCCGGTAACTATATAATACAAGTTTACAAAGAGATAATCATGCCACATTGAAGGGGCTCTGTACACAAAATCAGGCCATTTATGTGACCATCTCCTTTTATACTCAACATAATATATACAACAAATGAATGAATTCTAATGAAAATGAGTTTATGACTCGATTCATAAATTCATTTTAATTATAATTACCACGTTTGCATTGTTCAAAGACCACATACATATACCCGATAAGTGTATTTTGCACTAATCCATGGCTGAAATTCAGTCAAGGATTGCATATATCATGTTGAGTATAAAAGGAGATGGTCCCATAAATGGCTGGATTTATAATACAATCTCCCTTTAAAGGTGGATTATCTCTTTGTAAACATGTATTATATAGTTACCGGGGGATAAAATATTAGATTTGAATCGAAGACTCCTGTCCGGAAATGCTTCTATCGATTAATATTAATTTTATTTCGAATATTTTCTGGTCTAAAAAGGTGTGTTTGTTCAGCTAATGAACAATAGTGGTTACTGTTAACAGAGACCAGAAATTATATTGTGCAATTTTGTCACAAATAAACGTTAATTATACTCATTATCGCTTATATCTGTGGAACAAAACAATACAAACAACCAATCTGTGACATTTGGCATTCGTTGCGTGGCCGTAGGAACAGCCCAGTGCTCTATATCGCAATACGGTCTCATCCGAATGGTCGGTTCTAAAAATAGTAACATAAACGGGCCCGATTTATTATTCGAAATAAAATCAATATTAATTGATAGAAGCTTTTCCGGACATAGGTCTTCAGTTCATATCTATTATTTTATACCCACGCAACTATTTAAAATTTGTTATTTAAAGAGATAATCCATCTTAAATAAATTGTTTGTTTGTTCGTCTTTATTTTCAGACAGAGTCTGTTATATATACGGTATATATCTCTTTATTTTTTTTTAAATAAAATCTGTTATTGCATTTATCACATATTCAATGCTTATTTTGTCTGCCAAATGATGAAGTTAGGCTGTGAGACCAATGTATTATTGTATATTGAACATCAAAATTGTGAAAAAGTGTTTGAAAATCTACAAACAAAAAATGCTTTAGATATACATGTACCATAACAAAAAATCTAGGTGCTATAGACATATCATAAAATGATATCATTATTTCCTGATGTGACCTGCATACATGTACTTTCTTAAGTTTATGGATTTAAAATGTACCGGTACGTCAGGCTGGGAACGGTGTCCATTATATAAATGGGATACATGCCTATCTAGCCTATCCGGAGAGTCACCACAACAAATTCTGATCTATAAATGTTCATTATATTTTGCTGTACAAACATGTGGAATCAACTCACTGAACTATGCGTTGATGCACCTGATGTCAATACTTTTAAATCAACGCTTAACGACTCCTGGAGAGAAAGAGAAAACAAGTTTCATTTTAAATTCAACTAAAATACAATGTTTTTAATGGCTGTAAATACTGTGATTTTAATAATGCCACAAGCACCACTGATAGTTACATATACGAAACGTTGAGGAATTAACGAAGAGGCCATACAAGCATACCGCTTTCATCGGCGAAGATTCAAGGTAAATTCAAGGTAAATATATTTATGAGCAAGTATTGCTATATTTTTCAATAAAATTAAATCGTCAACACACTCAAGTTAAAAAATTAGCTATGAAGGAATTGGGTGTTCGTATCTTGTATTTTTATGGGTCATGTGATGATATCGCCTCCCATCAAAATCTGCTGAAACAATGTAATTCAAGGCAGACGCAAGAAATAAGAAGAAAATGTTACATGTATGTTCATTTCAAATTTGAATTTATTGTGGTATGTCGATTTGGAAATATCTGACTCTAATTGATTTGGGGATATCTCCATTTATTTAGAGATATCTTAAAGATGGATTATCTCTTTAAATAACAATTTTAAATAGTTGCGTGGGTATAAAATAATAGATATGAACTGAAGACCTATGTCCGGAAAAGCGTCTATCAATTAATATTGATTTTATTTCGAATATTAAATCGGGCCCGTTTATGTTACTATTTTTAGAACCGACCATTCGGATGAGACCATATTGCGATATAGAGAACTGGGCTGTTCTTACGGCTACGCAACGAATGTCAAATGTCACAGATTGGTAGTTTGTATTGTTTTGTTCCACAAATATAAGCGATAATGAGTATAATTAACGTTTATTTGTGACAAAATTGCACAATATAAGTTCTGGTCTCTGTTAACAGTAACAACTATTGTTCGTTAGCTGAACAAACACACCTTTTTAGAAAATATTCGAAATAAAGTTAATATTAATCGATAGAAGCATTTCCGGACAGGAGTCTTCAATTCAAATCTAATATTTTATACACCGGTAACTATATAATACATGTTTACAAAGAGATAATCAACCTTTAAAATTAATAACATGTATGGAGAATTTTTTAATTACGGATATGTCCAATTGTGGATAGGTTGATTTAGAGATATCTCCAAATATTTAGAGATATCTCTAATGCATTCAAAATAATATGGAGAAGTATTTTATACAGATATGTCCAAAAATCACTTATCCTTTAAAACTGAATTGGAGATATCTTCAACTGATTTAAATCGATATATCTTCAATTCATGTGTTGATCTCTCCAATTCATTTAAAGATAAGTTTAATTTCAAGTCCAATTACCAGTATGGATATGTGCAAACTTAGTAATATCCTCAAATTATTTGGAGATATCTCCCAATATCTAAAGATATATTCAAATATTTAGAGATATCTTCAAATTTAGAGATATCTCCAAATATTTAGAGATATCTCCAAATATTTAGAGATATCTTCAAATATTTAAAGGTGGATTATCTCTTTGTAAACATGTATTATATAGTTACCGGGGTATAAAATATTAGATTTGAATCGAAGACTCCTGTCCGGAAATGCTTCTATCGATTAATATTAATTTTATTTCGAATATTTTCTGGTCTAAAAAGGTGTGTTTGTTCAGCTAACGAACAATAGTGGTTACTGTTAACATAGACCAGAAATTATATTGTGCAATTTTGTCACAAATAAACGTTAATTATACTCATTATCGCTTATATCTGTGGAACAAAACAATACAAACAACCAATCTGTGACATTTGACATTCGTTGCGTAGCCGTAGGAACAGCCCAGTGCTCTATATCGCAATACGGTCTCATCCGAATGGTCGGTTCTAAAAATAGTAACATAAATGGGCCCGATTTAATATTCGAAATAAAATCAATATTAATTGATAGAAGCTTTTCCGGACATAGGTCTTCAGTTCATATCTAGTATTTTATACCCACGCAACTATTTAAAATTTGTTATTTAAAGAGATAATCCATCTTTAAAGATATCTTCAAATATTTAAAGATATCTTCAAATATTTAGAGATATCTCAAAATATTTGAGTATATGTTAATTTGGCTGCCCATAGAAATCCTTTGCACAAATATCACATATAAAAAGTGTGTCACAGATCCGATTGTGCTGAACTTGGTTAGTCTGTCATCGGAATTCCTCCTCACAATATTATACTTGTGTGGCTTTCGTCTCCTCCCAGGTGGATTCTTGTGTTAATTTAGGTCATTCTGAAATCTGAATTGCCTGTGACAAATATCACACTTATACGGCTTCTCTTGCACTGAATTATTTTTGACAAACATGCATCGCACTTTATACATGGATTCTCTCCCATGTGGATCCCCTTGTGTCGAATTAGGTTAGATTTGTCTTTGAATTATTTCTGGAAAATTATCACATTTAAACAGTGTCATCCCTGTGTGGCGAATTATGGTATCATTGCAAACAAATTTGTTACCGCAAATATTATATTCATGCGATCTTTCTCCTGTGTAGATTCTCATATGTTTATTTAGGTTAATATGTATCTCAATTCCTTCTGACAGGTATCACACATAATAAGTGTCACTTATAATATATATATTTTTTTGCATGTGGATCCTCTTGTGTTGATTTAGGTTACTCCGATCTCAGTTTTGCTTCTGACATATATTGACACAGTTATAATATATGTGTTCTCCCGTTTTGTTACTCTTGTGTTGATTTAGGTTACTCAAGTATCTGTATTGATCTGTATTGCTTCTGACAGATATCACACTTATACGGCTTTTCTCCTGTGTGGATCCTTGCGTGTTTTGGCAGGTACCGGTAACGCTTTTGTGTCTTGGACCATATCACCGAGCCAAGCATTTTCATTGTGTAATTCTTTTGATTCTTGTCGAAGTAATATTATCTGGTGTTGGCTATTATCTGCATTACTAATGAATTCTATGTTGAGTTCAGAATATTTCTCATTAGCAGATGATAATTGTTGTCGATATTTCTCTGCACATCTGTTTGAATAACTGAGTTTGGATCGAAGTCGTTTCATTTCCTGGTTTTTTAGCTTTATTCTATTCCTCAGCACACTGTTGAGTTTATAAAGATATTTAGCCTTTGACTTGGATTCTTTTAACTCTGCCTTCAATTTTGGCACACCATATCTTGTCATCTTTTTCTTCAGTTTACTTTTAGCTTCTTCCATGTTGATATTAAGTATTTCGTTCTCTGATGTCACCTTGCGCAGATTTTCGGCAAGAGATGTGGCGACAGCCATATATGTTTCTGCAGCTTGATTATTGTTGTCTGCCTGCTTAGTAAGTGGCCTAGGAATGTTGATATTTTTATTACTGAATTTGTCCATGTCTTCTTGTGTACCATTCTCTTTCAGTCTTTCATATGCTGCGTATGTTCTTTTGCACATTGAATACAATGCATGGTATGAACATTGACCTGAACTGACCAAAGAAAACAGCCACTTGGTGCACTGTGCAACACTGTTGTCTTCAATATTTGATATTATATCTGAGACTTTAATATTCTCCATTGTTGCTGTAGACTGATTATTGTAGTTTGTGAATATATATCCCTAGTATTTCTATTTGTAGATAAACATTAGGCTTCTGGCATTATAATTAGCAGGGATGATTTCAATGTTGGTATAGATAGTTTCGCGCACTTATCACCATAAATGATCGATTATCAATATCATGTGTCGAGTCAGATCAGAAAGTGTTTAAGTGAGAAACACGAACGAAACATTTGTCACATATTTGTCATTCCACATATTCAGGTGGATAACTGGAATTGATACCAAATAATTTGAATTTGTCCAGGTCATTTCTTTGCAGTTCCCCTTATTTTATTATCCGATTTTCTGCATCAGTTCATGACCAGATGACCGAATGGCGCACATAATAAAAAATATATAACTGGTCACACATTTAAAATACTCCGAAAGCACGCTCACGGTAAACGCAGTCATACGGAAAATATTAAAGATGGATTATCTCTTTAAATAACAAATAGTTGCGTGGGTATAAAATAATAGATATGAACTGAAGACCTATGTCCGGAAAAGCTTCTATCAATTAATATTGATTTTATTTCGAATAATAAATCGGGCCCGTTTATGTTACTATTTTTAGAACCGACCATTCGGATGAGACCGTATTGCGATATAGAGCACTGGGTTGTTCCTACGGCCACGCAACGAATGTCAATTGTCACAGATTGGTTGTTTGTATTGTTTTGTTCCACAGATATAAGCGATAATGAGTATAATTAACGTTTATTTGTGACAAAATTGCACAATATAATATCTGGTCTCTGTTAACAGTAACCACTATTGTTCGTTAGATGAACAAACACAGCTTTTTAACCAGAAAATATTCGAAATAAAATTAATATTAATCGATAGAAGCATTTCCGGACAGGAGTCTTCGATTCAAATCTAATATTTTATACCCCGGTAACTATATAATACATGTTTACAAAGAGATAATCCACCTTTAATAACTACTGGATACATTATACAGATGAAGAACCAGCGCTGACCAAGAAGGCAAGATGGACTTGGTTGCAATGTTATACCCAGTAACAGGTAAGGTAACTAAACTGTAAGAGATCTGAAGGTTTTGGTGTGGCAAGATACCACACCTTCAGCACTTTTTTTGGTGAGAGTGACCCCTTCAGCATTAGTTGGCTGTTGGAGCAATATCGCCCAATAGATATACCAATTCTACGAGACCAGAATTTGTAATGGCACTTACTAAGGAACAAAGGAAAAGTAAGGAAACGGTATTTTTCGACAATAGATTGACTTCCAACAGAACGCGAGTCCTCTCTTCTTTTTGGTCTATAAGGTGCTACGCGTATACACAATATTGCACCGTATGTTCTAGAAATTCTGTTTGAAGTATTGCCCCCCGTGACTGTGGCGACGAGTACGGTATTACTAGAACACGTGGGTGTCGTGGCATGGATAACTATTTGTGTCTGGACAAATATGCCGTACGTGAGCAGACCATTAGTACATCCGTTTCTTCGTCAGAACTTGAGAAAATTCAGACCGGATATCGTCCACACAAATGTGATGTGTGCGGGAAAGCGTTTACTCGAACTGGAAGTCTTACCAGACATAAGAGAATCCACACAGACGATCGACCACACACATGTGATATATGTGGGAAAGTATTCACACAATCTGGAAATCTGACTAAACATAAGAGAATACACACAGGTGATCGACCTTTTCAGTGCGATATATGTCAGAAATCGTTCGCTTACTCAAGTGATCTGACGCGACATAAGATAACCCATACAGGTGTTAGCTCACACAAGTGTGATATATGCGGGAAAGTATTAGCACATTCCGGAAGTCTGACTATACATAGGAGAATACACACGGGTGATCGACCTTTTCTGTGCGATATATGTCAGAAATCGTTCGCTGACTCAAGCAAATTGACGAGACATAAGATAATTCACACAGGGGACCGCCCACACACATGTGATATATGTGGGAATGTATTCGCACAATCTGGAAATCTGACTAAACATAAGAGAATACACACAGGTGATCGACCTTTTCAGTGCGATATATGTCAGAAATTGTTCGCTGACTCAAGTTCTCTGACGCGACATAAGATAACCCATACAGGTGATAGCTCACACAAGTGTGATATATGCGGGAAAGTATTCACACAATCCGGAAGTCTGACTATACATAAGAGAATACACGCAGGTGATCGACCTTTTCAGTGCGATTTATGTCAGAAATCGTTCGCTGACTCAAGTAATCTGACGCGACATAAGATAACCCATACAGGTGATAGATCACACAAGTGTGATATATGCGGGAAAGTATTCTCACATTCCGGAAATCTGACTGTACATAAGAGCATACACACGGGTGATCGACCTTTTCAGTGCGATATATGTCAGAAATCGTTTGCTGCCTTATGTAAATTGACGAGACATAAGATAATTCACACAGGGGACCGCCCACACACATGTGATATATGTGGGAAAGCATTCACACAATCTGGAAATCTGACTAAACATAAGAGAATACACACAGGTGATCGACCTTTTCAGTGTGATATGTCATAAATTGTTCGCTCAGTCAGGTAATCTGACGCGACATAAGATAATCCATACTGGTGATAGCTCACACAAGTGTAATATATGCTGGAAAGTACCGTATTCGCCCGCTGACTGTACGTATAAAGAGAATACACACAGGTGATCGACCTTTTCAGTGCGATATATGTCAGAAATCGTTCGCTGCCTCAAGTACTCTGACGAGGCAAAGATATTCCATGCAGGCAATGGCACATGAGTGTGATATATGTGGGAAAGTATTCCACGCTCTGGACGTGAACGTCCGTACCAGTGCGATGTATGTCAGAAATCGTTCGCTCAATCAAGTATGTAGTTAAGGGGTCGATTATATAGGGCATCAGTGTAATTCAGGAGTTAATTTGGATTGTGCTTCTTTAACACTTTCATGATGGAAGCTGCACTGGTGCAACATTAAAGACCATGTATCAGTGCATTCATTATATTTTATATACATGTATGAGCTTTGGTGTGTGGGTTCCTCAACTCGAATGTATCCCACCCACCCCCAAAACCGAATAAATAGTAATTAAAGGGCGTTAAATCGGATTGTGCATCCTTAAATATTGTCTCTCTTTTTGCTATATAGTTACCAGGGTATAAAATATTGGATAAGATATGAGTGGATTATTATAAGTATAAGACTCATGTATGGGAATTCTTCTATCGATTAATATTGATTGTATTTCAAATATGTTTGGTCTTAAAAGGTGTGGTTGTTTAGCTAACGAACAATAGTTATTACTGTTAAAGGTGTATTTTCTCTTTGTAAACATGTATTATATAGTTACCGGGGTATAAAATATTAGATTTTAATCGAAGACTCTTGTCGGGAAATGTTGTATCGAATAATATTAATTTTATTTCGAATATTTTCTGGTCTAAAAAGGTGCGTTTGTTCAGCTAACGAACAATAGTGGTTACTGTTAACAGAGACCAGAAATTATATTGTGCAATTTTGTCACAAATAAACGTTAATTATACTCATTAATTATCGCTTATATCTGTGGAACAAAACAATACAAACAACCAATCTGTGATATTTGACATTTGTTGTGTAGCCGTAGGAACAGCCCAGTGCTCTATATCGCAATACGGACATAGGCCGTTGATATAGCAATTTCGTGGTTTGTTGATCCATGTTTTGTGGAATCAGCATACCAGTATGTCCTGTAAATAGGATGGTTGTGTTTTATTAATAAGTCGTATTATGCAGGCATGTCTAC
This sequence comes from Siphonodentalium dalli, assembly GCA_032622095.1. Taxonomy (NCBI): domain Eukaryota; kingdom Metazoa; phylum Mollusca; class Scaphopoda; order Gadilida; family Siphonodentaliidae; genus Siphonodentalium; species Siphonodentalium dalli. The sequence continues at coordinate 47,083,237 of CP136063.1, read as the reverse complement.
CTCAACTCAGATATAAATAATTTCTGACAGCATTCTGTCTGCAATACTTATTCTACTGGTATACACAAAAGCCTACTAAAGTATGTCCAAAACCTCTGTAAACGTTTGTGAGAGTTCCACATATGGGCACGTCCATTTTTCCATATAAGCCCGAATAAGTTTTATAGCTTGGACCATAGTCATCTTTTTTGGGTATATATACTTCGTACATTTATCCTACTTCTCTTAGTTTAAAAGTCCTGAAACTTCTGAAATGCTAAGGGCTTATTTCTCAGAGGGTGGGAGCGTTTATAAAACGGGGAGGAATGTAGTGTCTTTAGGATTAATTCTCCCCAGCAGAATCAGTTATTCTCAGCCATTCTTGTGTCCAGTCAGTGTGACCTCTAACAGGGGCTAAATAGCTTCATGTCTAATGGTTTGGCCCAGATCTGGGCCAGCAATCTGGGACAATAGCAATCAGTTTGCCCCGACCTGGTTTACCATAGAGTGGGGATTATAATCTTCCAGAGTGTGGCACAGCTTGCCCCTGCATCTAATCCCTGAATGCATGAGGTCACTTGGTTGGCACATTGGCTGGTAACATTCAGTTAGAAATCAGATCTCTTGTGGTAAACATGTTACTTAAAGATGGATTATCTCTTTAAATAACAAATTTTAAATAGTTTCGTGGGTATAAAATAATAGATATGAACTGAAGACCTATGTCCGGAAAAGCTTCTATCAATTAATATTGATTTTATTTCGAATAATAAATCGGGCCCGTTTATGTTACTATTTTTAGAACCGACCATTCGGATGAGACCGTATTGCGATATAGAGCACTGGGCTGTTCCTACGGCCACGCAACGAATGTCAAATGTCACAGATTGGTTGTTTGTATTGTTTTGTTCCACAGATATAAGCGATAATGAGTATAATTAACGTTTATTTATGACAAAATTGCACAATATAATATCTGGTCTCTGTTAAAGGTACTCAACCCGATAAAACTCCTCTCAATTACTATTTCAATGGCTTCGGGGGTCAAAAATATTTGATTCGAGTCGAGGAAGTCACCCATCAAAGCTCAGATTTGTTAGATATCGATTTTAGAAATCTATTATTTTTCATTATCGGGAATTGTTTCTGGCCCAGAAGACAGTAAAAAATTCGTTGTTATTACCCACTTGATCATAGAGTTATCCATCCTTGTCTGTTTGAATATAATTTTGGCGTAATATCTCGAGCATGTTACCAAATTGACGGCAGTTATTGGTACTCATCTCGAGAACATAAGAATTTTCAAAAATCAATATCTAATAACTCTGAGCTTTGTTTGATGGGTTCCTCGACTCGAATCAAATATTTGTTACCCCCAAAGCCAAAGAAATAGTAATATAGGACCCTCTGATCGGATTGTTGTTGTTGGAATCTGTTGAGATGGGGACCCTCTTTACGGGTTGAGTACCTTTAACAGTAACCACTATTGTTCGTTAGCTGAACAAACACAGCTTTTTAGACCAGAAAATATTCGAAATAAAATTTATATTAATCGATAGAAGCATTTCCGGACAGGAGTCTTCTATTCAAATCTAATATTTTATACCCCGGTAACTATATAATACATGTTTACAAAGAGATAATCCACCTTTAATAACTACTGGATACATCGTACAGATGGAGAACCAGCGCTGGCCAAGAAGGCAAGATGGACTTGGTTGCAATGTTATACCCAGTAACAGGTACGGTAACTAAACTATAAGAGATCTGAAGGTTTTAGTGTGACAAGATTGTTACGCCAGCTTTTGAAGTAAAAAACACTTTTGAAGTAGGTCTCCACTTTTGAAGTAAAAAACGCCAGCTTTTGAAGTAACTCACCACTTTTGTAATAAAATCGCCAGCTTTTGTAGTAAAGTGAGGTCTCCGCTTTTGCAGTAAAAAACGCCAGCTTTTGTAGTAAAAAAACTAGGTCTCCACTTTTGTAATAACAAAATTACAGCTTTTGAAGTAAACTGACTCAATACATTTTGACGGGCGCTGAACGATTTTCATGACAAAGTCAACCCGATATTCCATAGTGGCCATCACCCATACGAGTGTGACGTGGTTTGAATAGCGTTCAGTCATGCCAACACAAGATAAATCACACAGACAATCGCCCATACGAGTGTGACGTGTACCAAAAGGCATTTAGTGAGTCAGGTTCCGTGACAAAAGAATCTACACCGGTAATCGACCATACGAGTGTGACGTGGTTTGAATAGCCTCCAATCATACCAACACAAGAGAAATCACACCGTCAGTCGCCCATACACGTGTGACGCGTATAAAAAGGCATTTAGTGAGTCCGGTTCCGTGACAAAAGAATCTACACCGGTAATCGACCATACGAGTGTGACGTGGTTTGAATAGCTTTCAGTTATACCATCACAAGAGAAATCACACAGTCAATCGTCCATACACGTGTGACTTGTACCAAAATGCACTTAGTGAGTCCGGTTCCGTGACAAAAGATTCCACACAGGTAATCGACCATACGAGTGTGGCGTGGTATGAATAGCCTCCAATCATGCCAACACCAGAGAAATCACAGTCAATCACCCATACACGTGTGACGTGTACCAGAAAGGCATTTAGTTAGTCCGGTTTCTTGTCTAAGCATATGAGAACACGCATAGGTGGTCAATCATACGAGTATGAAATGTTGTTCCCAGTCTGTCCGCCAACCTGACGATCCACACTGGTGACCGACATTATAGGTGCGACGTTTGTTAGAAGAAGTTTGCCGTGACCGTGAGTCTTACAATATATAAGAGCATCCACGCTGGTGACAAGATGTGTGTCTGAAGACGTTCTGCCAGTCCAGTAAAATGGCAACATGAATATTTCTTCAAAATTGGGGGACGTGACAAATGTATCAGTTACAACGGAAAATAGTTGGTCTATTTGTCCTCTTCTTTGGAAGAACAGTCCTATGTCAAACTTCCGATTCGCAATGTTCCTGGTGCCAAAAGGTTCAGTCTCCTTTTTGTAATTTTATAAAATCGATTATCAATAATGATAAATAAGTCCAAATTCTGATTGGCCAACTATGAAACAAAGGACGAAAGTCCAGATGTCAGGTGATTAAGAATGTCATACAAGACAACGATTCTGCATAATTTCACGAGTCATTGTCCCAGTTAGAATAATATTATCATACACGTGCTACAGAATAATAAGTCAAAGATGTTCATTCAATTTACAACTGAAATACAATCTCCTTTGGACACTTTAATAACGAGAGATAATGGTTCCTGGAATTACAAACTAAATTATTGAACATACTCACGTCTGTTATGGGATTGTGTTATATCGATCGAGACTTCGTGACAGCTCTAGAACCACCAAAAGAGGGAACAGGATAACAAGAAAAATCGCATACCATATCGCTGTGTAGATCCGGCCTCTTTGGGCGCTACAGTTGTAATGTTTTATCATAACATTTAATGCTCAGGCGTTATGCTGTGGTGATTCTCTATGGCAGCCATGCAGTGGAGCCCGTGTTCCGAGCGTGTATTATACCACGTGGTAGCTATGCCTGCGATTGCATTGTTGAATGTGAGTCCTCTGGGAGTGGGAGGTGTTAACATTGGCCACAATAGCCAGTAACTGGTGTTGCCCTGAATAGGGCAGGTGTGTTACGGTAAGTTGCTTGTAAGTCGAGGGCAATACTATTGGGAAGGGACTGGCATATTAGTCCAGTGCATTTATGAGAAAATAGGGCTGAACCTCAAAATAATTGCAACACAAAAGATTTTGTTTTATTTTGGTTGTGAGCATCATAGAGTATACTCAGCTAAAAATCAACAAAAATCTGAACATGCGAAATGGCCTTTTTGAGGCAAAAAGTGGCGAAAATGATGAAAAATTGGTGAAAATGGAGATTAACATTTTTTGTTAATAACTCTTGATGTAAACATACAATTGTGATATTTTCACAATGATAAACTGTGGTACAGTTGTATCCAAGATTTTGTATCATTTTATTCTATAAATATTGATTAAATTCTCGAAATTTGGGTCAAAAAGTTGAAAAATTTCCAAAATTCAGTGAAAACTGGAAGTCTACAATAACTCTTGATGCAGTTGTAAAATTGTCATAACTGGGCTTGGAACTATTGTTATATAGTTATATCCACAATTGTGGGTTTTTTTCATGTTGTTACTACAAGCAAATAAATTTAGTAAAAGTTGGTAAAATACCCATTTTATAGCTTTTCAAGGATGTTTATAAAAAACTTCATTTCACATGTCGTTCCATTTATATATCCATTTTGTGGAGTACACAATCCTGATTACAGAACAGAAAACATTTTCCAGATACGTTGAGAATTTTTCGAGTTATGTGCCTCCAAAATTGGGAGTTTGTCTAATTTTGGAGCCTCAATTTCTAAAGAATTAGCTAAAATCCATATTTTAGGGTTTAGTATTTTAAAAACTAGAGAATAGTGAAGGGATATCTTACTGTTGTATTAGTTGCTTCACTATATTGTGCACAAAAAATGATTTCTGTATGCATTTATGATCGAGATGACAAAAATATGCTTGATCAAAATGTGTGTTCTATTGTATGGACTTAGCCAAATTTGCCTTGTGACACAGAACTGGTGTGATGAAATACCATATTTGAGGTCATACAACTCAATAAATTGATATCCACATGCCCTGTATTTTTCATAACCTCTTACGTATACTGGGTTAAATACACTGCGCCGGAATTGCTAAACACATATCTGCCAAAATCAACTTATGGCCCTATGAATCCTTTGTGTTGACTCTTTTCCAAAAATGCCATTTTGGACTGTTTTGTGGTGTTTTTGTCCATTTTAAAGTTTTTTTTGTGCACAAATAGTAAACAACAATGAATACAATTAGTGTTTAATGTGTAAAATCATTTGAACGTTCCTCCTAAAACACTTAGTGTTGGAAACAATATGATTAAATTGGTTATGCCAAAAAACAGTCACTGGATTTCACATATTTTTCAAGAAACTGACTCCAAATTTGAATGTTGATAACGGGGAAGGTGAAATCACAAAGGTTATGATCTTGTCACCTTATTCTAGTCATTGGAGACAAAGGGTTGTTTTATTCCAGTTTGTGCAGATTATTCTTGCATGGTAAACAGTTTAGTACATTAATAATTATTAGATGTTTATTTAGAACTTTATCAGCATGTTATATAGAACCAGCCCGAAATAATGATTCGCCATTTCACCATTGAGTTACAACAAAAAGGATCGTAGCTCTAAATATGAACATCAAAACAGGAAGCAGTTTACTTTGTAAGAAAGAATAAGGTTTGTAGGAGCTGGTGGTGCTAAAGTTTTATGCATCAAGGTCCATACTTTCTAGATTTTGTCAATATGGTTTCCCCTACCCCATTTTTCAGATATTCAAATTTGGCATCAGTTTCCAGAAAAATTAGTGAAATTCACTGACATTCATTGACATATCTAACATAAGGCATTTATTTCAATACTAAAGTGTTTCAGGGTGAAAATTCAAATGATTTTGCACATTAAACATACATTGTTTTTTACAATTTATACACAAAAACCTTTAAAAATGAACAAAAAACACCCCAAAGTGGCATTTTTAGATGAGTCAATTCTAAAGATTCATAGGGCCATAATTTGATTTTCTACACCATGATTTGGGAAATTCCTTTACAATGTGCTTAACGATGTATACTTAAGTGATTATGAGAAAGACAGGGAATATGGATATATAATTATTGATTTGTAAGACGTCAAATATGCTATTTCATCACGCCGGTTCTGGACCACAGGCAAATTTGGCTGTCCATACAATGGTGGAACACACATTTTGTATAAGAATATTTTTGTGCTCTAAATCATAGATGCATTAAGAAATCATATTTTGTGCACAACTTAGAGAGGAAATGACTAAAACAAAAAGGAATCCTTTCATTTTACTTTATTTTTTAAAATACAAGACCATAAAAAATGGATTTGAACTAATTTTGAGAAATTGAGCCTCCGAAATTAGACAAACTCCAAATTTTGGAGGCACATAACTCAAAAAATACTGAACGTATCTAGGAAAGGTTTTCTGTTCTGTAATCAGGGTTGTACACTCTACAAAATGGATATATAAATGGAAGCACATGTGAAAGGAAGTTTTTTATACACATCCTTAAAAAGCTATAAAATGAGTATTTTACCAAATTTGGACAAATTTATTTCACAAAATTCATCAATTTCGCATTTCTTGATTCTTGTTGATTTTTAGTATATTATTTGTGATGGGTTAAAGTACTCATTCCCACTGAGAAACTTTGTGTTGCAATTATTTTGAGGTGAAACCATAAATGCACTGGACTATATATTCTATTGTGTATTATACATAAATGCTCATCAATCCCAGCTTGCACCGTTGGTTTGCAGTATATCAATAAATTCATTGTTGTAATTTTGTTTTGCATTTAGTTTTTTTTTTTTGGAAAGGGGTTACCACATTGCGAGCAGCGCACGGTCTGTGCGTTTATAACTAACGTAGTTGAAAATGAGGGGAGTAGTAATTATGAGCTACATTGTAGATCTAGATATCAATCATGATCGACCAGTGCGCACTAAGATGTATGTTTGCAAGTTTGACTGGTATATGAAATGTCTGATCAACTTGCATTTATATTTCATAGAACATAACCACACACATATGATTTCTTGAATTTAACAATCGAGATAACGGTAATTTAACAATCGAAACTGTACGAGTGTACTCGTTTTGTTCAGACTGGTTTATGCATAATAGCTATTTAATACCACACGGACGACAGCGATACGGCTACATTGATAATATTAATACACACTTTACCCCTATGTACGCACACATTAGTTTGCCTCAAAATTGCTGTGCTCACATTGGCGTATAATTGTTTGATGTGATCACTGTCCTGTGATATAAAATTTGAGGTTGCTTTCGATGGAAATTTGAATAATTATTATTTAACTACATAAACAACATCGTTCCATTCATTCTTAATTTTGTTATGCGTTTCATTTTGTATTGCTGTGACTGACAATTGACAATAAAATAATTAATTGTATTCGTATATTGTGTTGAATAAATTTTGAAAGGAGACTGTACCTTCTGGTATCAAGAACATTGAGATTTGAAAGTTTAACTTTCCCTGTATAGCGACATAATGCCATCGAATCCGTTATTTTATATACTCAATCATCAGAGTGTATTGGCTCCCGTGTTGTATAGCTGGCCACGTTTGACGTAGTTATAATACTTCGGTTATGTGACATAATTTTAATGATTGAAAATTGTTGTTAATGTCGCCTTCCAGAGACGAATCTAATAAACAAAACATTTTATGCTGTCCCTAACGCGTCGGGTCACCTAATTTCAAGGGTACGAATATGCAATTAAAAGTGAGGCCAATAATAAATATACCAACTATTTTCCGTTGGAATTAATACGTCACCTAATTTCGAGAAACTATATATGTCGTTATGATACTGGACTGACAAAACGTCTGACTTCTTCTGACAACGATCGCAATTGTAAGGGCATTCAATAGTGTGGGTTGTCAGGCTGACTGGGAACAATCTTATATACTCGTATGATTGATCACCTATGTGTGTGCATATGTTTAGGCAGGAAAACGGACTCACTAAATGCCGTTCGGTACACGTCACACTTATATGGGCGATTGACTCTATAAATTCTTTTCTGCTGTTATGACTGAATGCTATTGGAACAACGTCACATGGATATGGTCGATTGCCGGTGTGGATTCTTTTGTCACGGAACTGGACTCACTAAGTGCCTTTTGGTAGACGTCACACGCGTATGGGCGATTGACTGTGTGATTTCTCTTGCGTTGGTATGGCTGAAGGATATTCGAACCACAGTTGTTGGAAATTTTTGTCAAAAACCGCGAAAACAGATATATCCCCACCCCTACTTACTATATAATTGACAAGTAGGGAAAGCTGTTGATAAAATGAGCCCTCCCATTTCCCCTCATAACCATGTCACCGCTCGTTTCGTGGTCAATTGCAACAATAAAAACATTAATTTCAGAAAAGTATCACTTCCTAGTAATAAAACATATATTCCTTTTCGTGTTTGCCGTAAGTGCAGTAGAAAATTATCACTTTATAATTACTTTTATCGTATCAAACTTCCCAAAACAACCGTGGGTTGCCGATTCCACGTGTCGCCATCCGAGTGTCAAGGACAGGTTCGGGGAAATCTAAAGCGCGGATGGACTATAACGAATCGAAACTTATCGCGCGGTCCACAAACTGCGCGCGAAATTCAAAATTTAAATTTGAAATGTTAGTACGGGCGCGTGCGAAATTCAAACACGTATCTCGTTAACTGGATAAATGAATATTATTGCGAGGAAACTAACCCTAATCCAGTTACATGATCCAATTTCACTCAGTATGGGTAGGCCTACTCTCATCAACGTGTCGTTGATATAAAAGCTCAATTCGTTAACCCACGTGTATAATTATACTATGATTTATAGTTTACATGTAGAACAAAACATGCAGTCAATTTGAATATAATATATTCTTTATAAAATGACATGCATATACAAATAAGGTGATTGAGAGTCAGAATTTTGTTCAAGAACTTTTTAAATCGCCCTCAGCTATAGCTCCACTTCAAGTCTCAGTCTTGAATCACAATCGAATCACAACTTTCAGAGTAACATGGACTAGTCATAACATGGACTAGTCATAAACTATTGTACGAGTAATTAAAGGGATACTGTACACTAAATCCGGCCATTTATGGGACCATCTCCTTTTATACTAGAAAGAAATTGATTGCACCAAATGAATGAAGTTGGGCCATGGATTAGTGAAAAATAGTCTAATGTGCCATAAATTCGTGATAATTACCATACTGTTTGCATCGTTCGTATAGCACATGAGTGCATTTTGCACTCATCTATGGCTCAAATGGAGTAATTTGTTGCATATATATATTTTTTTAGAATAACGGCAGATGGTCCCGTAAATGGTCGGAATTATGGTACATTCCTCCTTTAATCGACATCGTGATATATGAAGTCACGGTGGCGTTCATATCAGAACTGAAAGGCAATCCTTGCAGTTATTAATATAGGTGAATAACGACCAGCCATGACCCACATATAACATCTGTCCATGCACGTGTTTATATGTTTGTATATGCGGCTATAACCGTATATTCTTCAGTGTCATTAACTCTGTCCACTGCTGCGACATTAATCGGTATGACATTCGCCATGTGCCGGGTAATTTTAACTAATTGAATCTAGATCGTACTTAAAGGGGTACTGTATGCCACATGTTGTTGTTGGTTTCTATAGTCTCCGAGTCGGAGAATAAGGTAACAATTTTTCCATTATTTGAAAGTCTGTTGAGTACGAAGTCATGTTACGGATGACAAATTTACCGGAATGCAAAAATACAAATTGTCGTTGTCGAGTAATTTTTGTAAAGTTTTCAACCAAATGAATCAAATAAAAGTTATATTATATGCATACTAGTCCCATATAATCATTTAAGTTATTGTATCGTCGCTAGTCAGTGAGTGGCTTGAGTGTTCTCCCCGTATCATCATAATATTTTAAGCAATCGTGTGTGCGATCGGTTTAAAAATCCAGTATCCCTCAATTACTATTTTTGATTACGGTAATTCGTAATTTAATTGACGCCATTTTATGGCTCCAGTCATAAATTCAATTTATATCAAATTATTAACTTTTAAATTATTAAATTTTAAGATAGCCTATTAACCTGAGCGTTTACAGAATACATCTTCGACTCAAATTACTTATGTTTCTATATATTATCGATATTAGATCGTTGTTGTCACCGGAAATTTAATGAAAATGGCGTACAGTACCCCTTTAACTCAAAAGATAACTTTTCCTAGTGCCACACTGGCCGCTGATGAGAAGATTATGCCCTCTGTTTGCTATTTCCAGTCCATTAACTTGGTCTTCGTTGAGAACTTCCATGGTATGGATGTTGTCTTGACTCTTGACGCGACCAGATCATACCTTCATTCATCAACGCGAAAGAAGCTTGACGAACATTCCTGTGCCGGATTCCGGTTTTCATCAAATTATGCTATTTCACGGCGTTTGAAATTATCTGTCCTTGACAGTTAGCAGTTAAGTTAGGCCACTGTGATTCAAACAGACAACAGAGATCCGTGTGAAATTGGCCTCCGCTAGTCGAAGTATCCGGACCAATAGATGTCTCGAGTTGATCAGTTTAACAACGTAATTTTGCTCATTTGTTCAACGTTGGACCAATGTATTGGGCCTACGTTGGACGACATATACAGAGCGTTGGCCCAACGTCGGGCCAACGTTGATACCCAGACCACATGGTTGGCATAACGTTGGCCCAACGTTCGAAACTAAACCCTTTGGTTGGCATAACGTTGAACCAACGGAGGGACAACATTGGGAACTCAAACAAATTGGTTGGCATAACGTTGGGGAATTTGTTTTTTTATTTGGCATCCAATAATCCATTCATAATTCAGTTACCACTACCTGATGCAAGTTTGTGAGAAACTACTATGCATGTCAATGTACACCGTGCAAACATTCAGAACTTTGTGATTCCGAGAAAAATATTGGGAAAATAATTAATTAATTTTACACAAAAGAGTATAGTTTCTCACAAACGTAAACCTACTTCGGATAGCGACCCGACGACTGATGGTGGCACATCAAGAACGAACAAATCCTTGAATTCCAAATTAAAGAAACTGAATCCTTTATTTGCTCAAATCCATACCAGCAGCAGCACTGGACGAAACCCAGAACAAAACGCGCAATAAGAAAAGCACACCTGATCCGTTGTGCACGCGCGTAGAGTCTCACGTCAGAGCTTTCTACGTTGGAATTACGTTGGGCCAACATTATTCCAACCGACACCATCCAACGTATTTTATGACATATCGTATGATATATTGTATCAGCAATGATTGTACGTGTGTTTACGGAACAGAAAGTTCGTTAAGATATATATCACAATCATGTATGTGCGCTATATGTTATTGGACTGCAATGAAGCTGTTAGCGTTGACCCAACATTGGACCAACGTTATAATTCTAACTGTTGCATGGGAGGAATACCTTAATTTGGGTCAACCAAATGCCAATAATGTAAACCCAACCAATATGGTGTGCACAGTAAATTCCATTTTCATGCTGGCGTTGGCCCAACGTTATAATTTCAACGGTTGGAGGAATACGTTGGGCCAACCAGGCTTGTCACGAGTCAATTGGTATACCAGTACCGGCACCGGCGGTACTTGGTCGTTTCAACGGTACCGGTTCTGATACTCAGTACCGACGGTTCTCGGTACTCGCCAAAACAGTAAATAGATTAGTATAGATCGATTACAATTGAAGGAACTTTGCTCTTTTAAGTGTGCCGCAACTGTCGCTTGCATTATGGTATGCTACTGTATCACTTTGTGATAATGTTAACGTTCTATAGTGGTGCTTATAGTTGCGACCAACGTTTTGTATCGACTTTTACTTTACATGGAGTTCGTTGTAGACTCATAACATTTGACTTGATCAAGATATTGCTTTAGACATATCTAATTAATTGTACATTTGATATCTATATATAATTTAGCAGTTTTCATACCCGCCAATGTGTAAGTTTAATGTTTATAATTTCAATTGGAATTTATGTGTTCATACTTTGAATTTTGCTATTTTCTAAATAGGTGTGCTCCTTTTGTTGCTCGGGACATTTTATTTAGTAGCTTTAATTATTTATTATCAATTTCATTTAAATCATTATTCGTTTTCATTATTTGTTCTCTTCCATTTGCATTTCATTATTCCCACTCATTTCATCTCCCATCTTTATTCACGTTGTCTGTTTCACTAAAATGTCTTTCACACTTCATCTGACCCCGGTCGCATGCGTATGGGCGTTTTCATTTTTTCCCTTTCATCGTGTCATTTCATCTCTAGGCATCATCATATAACTTGCTTCATATCGTTTATTCACCTGCATCTCACATTCATTCATTTTCACAAGCATATGGTCGTAATTAGTTTTATATTTATTTATTTAAAAGCTTTACTATTTTCATCCTATACTTAAGCATCATGGTTTGGTATTTTATATCTCATTCATTTGGAGTGGATTATTATTCACATGTGTTTGGTCTGAATATTTTTTCTTGTGTAACATGCAAACGGATATTTCAAATATTTTTTCTGATTTTTACAATTTTGTCATTTTAGGTTTAAACTCTTCAATAAAGCATGTTAGAACCTTGGTGTGGTTAGATTACTCGGGAAACATTTAAACACAGGGGATACTACAGCTACAGACATGAATGAGGCAGAAATTGATGTAATCGAGAGATCGAAGAGAGAACGTTCAACATCAAAAGGAAAATTCACTCGAATTTTCAACCGGTTGCAGGATTCTCTTTCTGACAAAGACCTTGGTATAGCCGGAAAGCTATTTGATCAACTGGAATCTGCATACGCTAATTTCGACGAGAAAAATGATGTGTACACTAATCTGTTAGATCCAAAGGAAAGTGGTGAGAAAATCCAGGAACTCACATTCGATATTGACAAGGTTCACAAACAATTATGTGACATTGAGTGTGTTTTGAGAAGAAGGCAGACAGAAATTGCGCCCATTGATGATAAACGAAAGATTGTTGAAGCAAGTCAGGCGTTTCGGATCAAGAAGCTTGAAGCTCCACATTTTGGTGGCAATATTAGAACATATCCTGGGTTTTTGAGAGACTTTAAAAGGCACATGCTGCCATCGTTTGGAGAAGACCCATATGCATTAAAGAGTTGCCTGAATGGGGAAGCTCTCACTACCGTTTTAGGCGTTGACGATGATTATCAAAAGATGATAAAGAGACTCGATGAAAAATATGGAGAACCAGAAGTTTTAACTGATGTGATTATTAATGATATTAAAGCAGGAAGTAGACGATGACAATCCTGAGAGATTTATCGAGCTTGTGAACACAGTGGAGATATGTTGGCTCGACTTACAACAGGCCGACTTGGAATGTGAGATGGACAATGCTACTGTGATGAACAGTATTGAGCGTCGTATGCCCACTATACAGAAGCGAGAATGGACACTCAAAAAACGAAAATGGAAGTCAACAAAGGGTCGTGTAAGATTTGAAACCCTACTGGAATTCCTTCTTGAAGAAAAGTCAGCTTCTGAATACCTGTTATCTTGCGAGCGTCGTGTCCCATCTCGCAAGCATAAGGTCAACACCATCACCTCCGCTGGCGACAAAACTGACCAGTTAATGTTGGCAATGCAGGAACAATTGTGCGAAAACAATAAGGTAGTGAAACAGTTGGCAGAAAGTATCGCTCAATTGTCATCGAACTCACGAGAAAATACCACGTACCAAAATGGACAGTTCAAGTGTTGGTATCACAAAACTGACACACATGATATCTCATCATGTAGCGCATTTGGACGAATGGATATCAAGACCAGATTGGAATTACTTAGGAAAAATGGTGGTTGTTTTTCTTGTCTAAAACTGAACCACAGATCGAATCGATGCGCACACAGAACACCCTGTGATATATTTGATTCATCACGACAGAAGTGCGGTCGAATGCACCATCCATCTTTGCATACTGAGGATAATAGTGTTTTTTCTTACCACACTTCTGCACAGGAAAGACACGTCAACGCGCGAAAGATCATATTAATGTTAAATATGGTGAAATGCAAAAAAGAGTTCATGACGGCATTGTGGGACCCAGGAGCAGACGTTTCCCTAATCACACACAAACGGGCAAAGGATCTGGGGCTAAGAGGGAGCAATATGACATTCTCTGTCACAAAGGTCGGAAATGTGACTGAAACTTTGCAGAGTAAAGAATATGAAGTTCCTATTACTGATTCAGATGGACACACTTGGAACATTCGGGCATATGGCATGGACGAAGTCACAGCTCGAGTTGGAACTGTTGATGTTAGTCGTGTTGTTCAACTGTTTGATGACATAACCATTGCAGATATACAGAGACCTACTGGGACAGTTGATCTATTAATCGGTACTGATTGTTGTCATTTGATGCCGAAGGTTGTACAAGAATCTGGTAACCTTCAGTTGATGCGAAACAGATTTGGGTATTGTCTGCGCGGTTCACACGAATTACTCGAGGTAACACACGAAGCCCACGTACACGAGGTTCGCATTCATATGACATTATTGGATCAACATTCGCTCAACGAAGCAACGATAGTGCCCAGTGACAAGCTGAAGGATTCTCTCGACAAATTTTTCAGTATTGATAGTAGGCATTTGTTGTGATCCCAAGTGTGGTGGGTGTAAATGTGGAAAATGTCCTATTGGCGGTAAGGAATATACAATCCAAGAGGAACGAGAACTGGCTTTAATCGAAAAGGGTCTTCAGTTTAACTCGGATATGAACAAATGGGTAGCAGAATATCCATGGATAAGGTCGCCTGATGATCTGCCCAATAATTTCACAGCTGCTTTCTCCAGATTAATTTCGACCGAGAAACGTCTCATGCGTATGGGCGAAGATTACTCGCTCAAATACCTTGAGCAAATCCATGACATGGTAAATAGACAAATCGCACGCAAATTGTCTAAAGAAGAGCTTGTCGCATACAAAGGGCCAGTACATTATGTTCCCCATCATGAAATCCACAAACCTGATTCCGAATCAACGCCGTTGAGAATTGTGTTTAATTCATCTGCATCATTTATGGGACACGCTTTGAACAATTACTGGGCCAAGGGGCCAAATGTTGTGAATGATTTAATTTCAGTATTAACGAGGTTCAGACAAGGCTATTATGCATTCGTTGGTGACATCTCGAAAATGTATAATTCAATTGCCATAAGTGAGAGGGACCAACATACCCACCGGTTCCTTTGGAGGGATTTAAATGCAAATAGGGAACCAGATCATTATGTGTTACAAGCCGTTACATTCGGAGACAAACCCAGTGGCACAATAGCGATGGTTGCTTTGAAGCTGACAGCGGATACTTTTATCGAATCTCTTCCTGGTGCAGCAATGATGATCAAGCAGAACAGCTATGTGGATGATATTCTTCAATCAGTGGCGTCTCCCGCGGAAGCAGGGCAATTAGCACGTGATGCCGAACAAATACTTTCATATGGCGGATTTGCCGTAAAACACTGGATTGGATCACATATCAATTCATCGGTCGCCCAAGAGCGAGTGCATTTTGTGGAAAAGGAGGAGGAAAAGGTACTGGGTATGAGATGGCAACCCGAGAGTGATACGTTTAGATTTAAGGCCACTCTTAACTTTTCTAAGAAAATAAAAGGCGTGCGGGTTGCGTTAGACATGCATCAACGTGATATTCCACATGGACTACCACAAAAGTTGACACGGAGGATGCTGCTCAGCCAGGTAGCAAGCATATTTGACCCGCTCGGACTTATAAGCCCTTTTGTTTTGCAAGCAAAATATCTCATGCGAGAACTATGTATAAAAGAGAATGTGGATCCCACTGCTTCAAGTGTATGGGATAAGCCGGTTTCCGATGACATCGCACGCAAATGGGCGGAATTGTTTCGCAGGTTGTTTGAAGTTGAAAGAATTTGCTTCCCGCGCTGTGTGAAGCCCCAAAATGCACGTGGAGATCCAGTTCTGGTAATGTTCTCGGACGGTAGTAGTATTGGTTATGGTGCTGTTGCATATGCTAGATGGGAAATTGCCGATAACGTCTACGATGCTAGAATAATAATGGCAAAAAATAGGATCGCGCCTGTGAGGCAGTTAACAATACCGAGACTTGAGTTGTGCGGAGCAATTATTGCAGCTCGAATCAGAGCGAAACTACAGCGGGATATGGGTTGGACCTTCGCACAGGTTACACACATCGTCGATTCGATGATAGTAAGAGCCCAAATACAAAAGGAAAGCTATGGATTTGGAACATTCGTCGCGACAAGAGTGGCTGAAATTCAGGCCAAAACTAAGCCATCTGAGTGGCATTGTGTTCCCAGTTGTGGTAATGTCGCAGACTTAACAACAAGGCAAACCAATCCTCATGAACTGGGGATGAATTCAAAGTGGCAGTGCGGACCAGAATTTATTCGTCGACCCGTTGAAAATTGGCCGATTCGCCAGGATTGTGAGATGGAAGTGTCAGATCTCCCGGATACGTGTACCAATGCAGTTATTTTGTCTTCGGAAGCTACATGTGTTCCGAATCATGAAAATGAAATTGATCTGAGTATGATCGATTTCGACCATTTCAACGATTGGGATAGTCTCATACGTGTGGTCGGCATATTACTGATCATTGCTGAGAGAAGAACATTCAAAGGTATCACAAGCCACCTCACACCCGAAGTGTTTGAAAGAGCAGAACACCAGTTAGTCAAGTATGCACAGCTCACTTTGCCTCGTGACTGGAGATATCGGTACCGGCAATTAGGAGTTGATCTTAACGATGATGGAATCATCGTAGTCGGCACACGCATGCAGGAATGGATCAAACGAACCTGAAATCGAACGAACTTTATTCTCTTGCAAGCAGATCAACCAATTGTCCGCATCCTACTAGAAAGTTCCCATAGGAAGGATCATTGTGGTATTGACACCACTCTGGCAAAAATTAGAAGTAAATTTTGGATACCAGGTGCGCGTCGTTTCTTGAAATCTATCAAGAAGAGGTGCGTAGTCTGTCGATTGTTAGAGAAGCAGGTAGTTGGGCAGAAGATGGGGGTGTTACCATGGGAACGACTGAGTCCATCGCCACCGTTCATGTTTTGTGCAGTCGATTTATTCGGACCATTTGATATTAAGGATACAGTGAAAAGAAGAGTTCGTGGCAAAGTCTATGGAGTAGTATTTAACTGCTTGTCAAGCAGAGCAGTATATGTTGACATTGCTGATGGATATGACACTGACAGTTTCCTGATGGTTTTGAGACGCTTCGTATCTCAGAGAGGATATCCAAGAAAAATGATATCCGATCTTGGATCTCAGTTAGTGGCAGCTAGTAAGGAACTAAAAGGGATTCGAGATGGACTTGATAAAACTAGAATTAAGGGTTATGGTTCGAATGCTGGAATGGAATGGACATTCATCAAATCTGCGGATGCACCATGGGAAAACGGATGCAGTGAAGCCCTCGTGAAATCTATTAAACGTTGCTTGGAACGTGCAGTAGGTGCGAGCGTTATGACATTCTCGGAATTGCAAACTGTGTTCTTTGAGGTAGCTAATTGTGTAAATGAACGGCCGATAGGAACAAAGACAAGTGATCCAAATGAAGGATCTTACCTATGCCCTAATGATTTGCTCCTTGGTAGATCGTGTTCCAAGGTACCTAGTGGAGAATGGTCAGAAGACCAATCCTTCCGTGCACGATGGAAGTTCGTGCAACAATTGGTCAATTCTTTTTGGCGAAAATGGCAGAGGGATTACTTCCATACACTGATTGTTCGTAAGAAATGGCATATTAATGAGAGGAATCTGAGAATCGGTGACATTGTGATCATTCCGGATTCTACACTTTTTCGTGGTGAATATAAACTGGCTGAAGTTTGCGAGGCTTCCGTCGGCAGAGATGGACGCGTACGAGATGTTTCTGTGAGGTATAAAAGTCAGGCTGCTGGATCTGATTACAAGGGCTGTAAGGATACCATTGTCAAGAGGTCTGCCCATATGATTGTGTTAATTCTCCCAGTAGAGGAACAGGAATGATCGCGCGGGGAGTGTATCACTTTGTGATAATGTTAACGTTCTATAGTGGTGCTTATAGTTGCGACCAACGTTTTGTATCGACTTTTACTTTACATGGAGTTCGTTGTAGACTCATAACATTTGACTTGATCAAGATATTGCTTTAGACATATCTAATTAATTGTACATTTGATATCTATATATAATTTAGCAGTTTTCATACCCGCCAATGTGTAAGTTTAATGTTTATAATTTCAATTGGAATTTATGTGTTCATACTTTGAATTTTGCTATTTTCTAAATAGGTGTGCTCCTTTTGTTGCTCGGGACATTTTATTTAGTAGCTTTAATTATTTATTATCAATTTCATTTAAATCATTATTCGTTTTCATTATTTGTTCTCTTCCATTTGCATTTCATTATTCCCACTCATTTCATCTCCCATCTTTATTCACGTTGTCTGTTTCACTAAAATGTCTTCACACTTCATCTGACCCCGGTCGCATGCGTATGGGCGTTTTCATTTTTTCCCTTTCGTCGTGTCATTTCATCTCTAGGCATCATCATATAACTTGCTTCATATCGTTTATTCACCTGCATCTCACATTCATTCATTTTCACAAGCATATGGTCGTAATTAGTTTTATATTTATTTATTTTAAAGCTTTACTATTTTCATCCTATACTTAAGCATCATGGTTTGGTATTTTATATCTCATTCATTTGGAGTGGATTATTATTCACATGTGTTTGGTCTGAATAGTTTTTCTTGTGTAACATGCAAACGGATATTTCAAATATTTTTTCTGATTTTTACAATTTTGTCATTTTAGGTTTAAACTCTTCAATAAAGCATGTTAGAACCTTGGTGTGGTTAGATTACTCGGGAAACAGCTACTATGTGTCAACGGATCAAGCACGCGGCGGCGGATGCCGAGTCTTGAAGCTGTTATCATTTTATTCAACAATGTACATATGTGTCATTGACTCAATGTGTGTTACATTATAACTTACATCTGAGGATTGCAGCCTTGCAGGTACATAAAATTTATTTCAGTTTAAATTGTCATTCACCATATATATAGGCCTATATACCCATCTTTCCGATGTATACGTATTTGAGCGCCTGAAGCCCTAAACATAAACGTTCTAACACCTATCATGCAGGCTGCCTAAATTATGGCACATTTTAGGTGATTGTTGTGGGTGATAAATCCAACTATTTCAGACTATACTAATGCATGTATGTCACACATTTATGTGTGGCTGTTGTGGCATACATGTACGTGCATTATGATCTAGTCTGACAGTTGTATTTGTCATCCACAACAATCACCAAAATCTGGCACAAAGTGCCATACATTACCAGTAATTACCACATTAGAATTTACTCTTTTAAATGTGTGATATGTAGTGGAATAAACAATACAACACCAGTACCGGTACCGGTTCCGCGGTTCCAACGCAGTACCGGTACCGGTACCGACTACCTTGGTACCGGTGGTACTTTGACAAGCCTGAGGCCAACCAAGGGCCAACCCAGCCAATTTACTGTAGATAATTCCATTGGCATGTTCACGTTGGCACATAGTTGGGCCAACGTTATATTTCCAATGGTTGGGATGAATACGTTGGGCCAATCAAGGGCCATGCACACGCATCCATACATGGGAACTATCATTGAATCAAAATTCTAAAATTATATCCAATTTAATTTGCGTATATCAGCTGTATACAGTTTCTGTTGGTGCTAAATGTGTAACTTTACCCATGGTGAACTATACGTTGGACCAAAAAAAACACAACTACCCTAGCTATTTCATAATGGTATCATCCTCTACAGATCGACTGCATCTTCCTATTGGTCTTTCGACCTACCGATTTGCTAGCATATCACGAACACATCAACCAAGTTAAAAAAAACAATCGACGAGAAACGCCATTTTAATTTTTAGTGCCTTAGCTTAAATATATATGCAATTATACGCGACAAGAACTCATGCAGTGCAATCAGCCAGTGCCACGGAAACAAGGGCATACATATTGATCGTGTGCATTAATATAGGACTACAACCCATTTCCAACCAACATGATCCATGAACATCCCATTAAACTCTTATTTTCAAGGTGTTTAATAAAGACAACACATATATAGGCTGAGTACTCACTCACCCATTTAGTATTTATCACCTGTAGGCCCGACTAGTTTACAGTCAAATGTGGGCGAAACTCTCGCATTTTCTGTTTCCGTCATTTTAATCCGTTCTTGGTAAAAAAAAAAAACCACATTAATCTTTGCAATGTAATGACAGTTCACATCTGAACGCAGAAATTGAGAAAATATCGCCAAACATTTTTGATCCATTGGGCTTCCATCATGTATTAATGTAGGCGTTTACAACAAAGGTCAGGGGTTGTTGATTACAAGCATTACGTTTTTGTTTAAATATCGTGAGTAGAGTTCTCGTTTAGCGATCACAAAACGAGACATGGTCATTTTCAAGATTAACACATTTGCTTTTAAATGCGGAAAAGATTTTTAACGATCGCGACTGAAATAACTGAATATTCAGGTTTGAACCTCGATGTTTACCAATAAATGCGTGACCCACATGTAGATTAATTAGCTGTAATTAAAATCGAGAAGAGATAATGAGCGGTTGATCCGTCGTATACGATGTCCAGCACTACCTCGAAATCACATTACCTAATGTCGAGGGTCCCGTTGGGTGTCAACAAAACAATAGGCAATTAGTATGGAATTGCATAATATCTGAGGAACCTCGATCGAGGTTTTTAAGACAAATCGAGGTTTAGTACATCGATTTTGGGTTCTCCCTGACCTGTTTGTGTCTGGACAAATATGCCGTATGTGAGCAAACCATTAGCACATCCGCTTCTTCGTCAGAACATGAGATAATTCAAACCGGATATCGTCCACACAAATGTGATATGTGCGGGAAAGCGTTTAAGCGTTTACTCGAGCTGGAAGACTTACCAGACATAAGAGAATCCACACAGACGATCGACCACACGCGTGTGATATATGCGGGGAAATCTTTCATTGAATCGAGATCTCTGACTGGTCACATGAGTATTCACACTGGAGAAAAGCCATATCAGTGTGATATGTCCGATAAATCGTTAACTCAGTCAAGTAGTTTAACGCAACACAAGAAAATCCATACTGGTGATAGCTCACACACATGTGATATATGTGGGAAAGTATTCACACAATCTAAAAATCTGACAATACATAAGAGAATACACACAGGTGATCGACCTTTTCGGTGCGATATATGTCAGAAATCGTTCGCTGACTCAAGTCATCTGACACGACATAAGATAACCCATACAGGTGATAGATCACACAAGTGTGATATATGTGGGAAGGTATTCACACATTCCGGAAATCTGACTATACATAAGAGAATACACACGGGTGATCGACCTTTTCGGTGCGATATATGTCAGAAATCGTTCGCTGACTCAAGTCATCTGACACGACATAAGATAACCCATACAGGTGATAGATCACACAAGTGTGATATATGTGGGAAGGTATTCACACATTCCGGAAATCTGACTATACATAAGAGAATACACACGGGTGATCGACCTTTTCAGTGCGATATATGTCAGAAATAATTCGCGGACTCAGGTAAATTGACGAGACATAAGATAATTCACACATGGGACCGCCCACACACATGTGATATATGCGGGAAAGCATTCACACAATCTGGAAGTCTGACTAAACATAAGAGAATCCACACAGGTGATCGACCTTTTCAGTGTGATATATGTCAGAAATCGTTCGCTGACTCAAGTGATCTCACGCGACATAAGATAACCCATACAGGTGATAGCTCACACAAGTGTGATATATGTGGGAAAGTATTCGCACAATCTGGACATCTGACTGTACATAAGAGAATCCACGCAGGTGATCGACCTTTTCAGTGCGATATATGTCAGAAATCATTCACTGACTCGGGTACACTGACGCGACATAAGATAACTCATACAGGTGATAGCTCACACAAGTGTGACATATGTGGGAAAGTATTCACACAATCTGGACATCTGACTAAACATAAGAGAATACACACAGGTGATCGACCTTTTCAGTGTGGTATATGTCAGAAATCGTTCGCTGCGTCCAGTACTCTGACGAGGCACAAGATAACCCATACAGGTGATAGATCACACAAGTGTGATATATGCGGGAAAGTATTCACTCATTCCGGAAATCTGACTGTACATAAGAGAATACACACAGGTGATCGACCTTTTCAGTGCGATATATGTCAGA
Organism: Siphonodentalium dalli; assembly: GCA_032622095.1. Classification (NCBI taxonomy): domain Eukaryota; kingdom Metazoa; phylum Mollusca; class Scaphopoda; order Gadilida; family Siphonodentaliidae; genus Siphonodentalium; species Siphonodentalium dalli. The sequence continues at coordinate 47,061,173 of CP136063.1, read as the reverse complement.
AATCGTTTGCTGCCTTAGGTAAACTGACGAGACATAAGATAATTCACACAGGGGGCCGCCCACACACATATGATATATGTGGGAAAGCATTCACACAATCTGGAAGTCTGACTAAACATAAGAGAATCCACACAGGTGGTCAACCTTTTCAGTGTGATATGTCAGAAATTGTCCGCCCAGTCAAGTGATCTGACGCGACATAAGATAACCCATACAGGTGATACCTCATACAAGTGTAATATTTGCGGGAAAGTATTCGCCCGCTTAGGAAATCTGACTATACATAAGAGAATACACACAGATGATCGACCTTTTCAGTGTGATATATGTCAGAAATCATTCGCTGACTCAAGTACACTGACGTGACATAAGATAACCCATACAGGTGATACCTCATACAAGTGTGATATATGCGGGAAAGTATTATCACACTCCGGAAATCTGACTATTCATAAGAGAATACACACAGATGATCGACCTTTTCAGTGCGATATATGTCAGAAATCGTTCGCTGCCTCGAGTACTCTGACGAGGCACAAGATATTCCACGCAGGCAATGGCACATGAGTGTGATATGTGTGGGAAAGTATTCGCACGCTCTGGACGTGAACGTCCGTACCAGTGCGATGTATGTCAGAAATCGTTCGCTCAATCAAGTATGTGGTTAAGGAGTCGATTATATAGGGCATCAGTGTAATTCAGGAGTTAATTTGGATTGTGCTTCTTTAAAGGTGGATTATCTCTTTGTAAACATGTATTATATAGTTACCGTGGTATAAAATATTAGATTTGAATCGAAGACTCCTGTCCGGAAATGCTTCTATCGATTAATATTAATTTTATTTCGAATATTTTTTGGTCTAAAAAGGTGTGTTTATTCAGATCACGAACAATAGTGGTTACTGTTAACAGAGACCAGACATTATATTGTGCAATTTTGTCACAAATGAACGTTAATTATACTCATTATCGCTTATATTTGTGGAACAAAACAATACAAACAACTAATCTGTGACATTTGACAGTCATTGCATAGCCATATGAACAACCCAGTGCTCTGTATCGCAATACGGGCTCATCCGAATGGTCGGTTCTAAAAATAGTAACATAAACGGGCCCGATTTAATATTGGAAATAAAATCAATATTAATTGATAGAAGCTTTTCCGGACATAGGTCTTCAGTTCATATCTATTATTTTATACCCACGCAACTATTTAAAATTTGTTATTTAAAGCGATAATCCATCTTTAACACTTTCATGGTGGAAGCTGCACTGGTGCAGCATTAAAGACCATGTATCAGTGCATTCATTATATTATATACATGTATGAGCTTTGGTGGGTGGGTTCCTCAACTCGAATGTATCTCACCCACCTCCGAAACCGAATAAATTGTAATTAAAGGGCGTTAAATCGGATTGTGCATCCTTATCAATATTGTCTCTCTTTGTGCTATATAGTTACCAGGGTATAAAATATTGGATAAGATATGAGTGGATTATTATAAGTATAAGACTCATGTATGGGAATACTTCAATCGATTAATATTGATTGTATTTCAAATATGTTTGGTCTTGAAACGTGTGGTTGTTTAGCTAACGAACAATAGTTATTACTGTTAAAGGTGGATTATCTCTTTGTAAACATGTATTATATAGTTACCGGGGTATAAAATATTAGATTTTAATCGAAGACTCTTGTCGGGAAATGTATCGAATAATATTAATTTTATTTCGAATATTTTCTGGTCTAAAAAGGTGCGTTTGTTCAGCTAACGAACAATAGTGGTTACTGTTAACAGAGACCAGAAATTATATTGTGCAATTTTGTCACAAATAAACGTTAATTATACTCATTAATTATCGCTTATATCTGTGGAACCAAACAATACAAACAACCAATCTGTGACATTTGACATTTGTTGTGTAGCCGTAGGAACAGCCCAGTGCTCTATATCGCAACACGGCCATAGGCCGTTGATATAGCAATTTCGTGGTTTGTTGATCCACGTTTTGTGGAATCAGGATACCAGAATCTCCCAGAAATAATAACTCCCAAGTGTTTTATATAAAATTTATTTGCAAAAAATCGATATCATTATACTATTAATGACATAAACAAAATGTCAAAATTGAAACATAATAATTAATATTTTATAATTATTAATTATACTCATACGAGTCATAGAAATTAGAATGATATATTGTTATTGCAGGTACCGGTACTGCAATGCAAAATATAAATAATTGTGTTAATCAACTATCCCAGTATATGAAATTTTTGGCTTTTTCTGCAATACAATGACAAAATGAAATATCTAAATACTTTGGGTAATCTTTGGGTGGTGGGAAATAAAAAGAGAGCTAATCACGCTCAAAGTTAAAATTCGAATAATGAATTTTTTCAGAAATTAACGCGGAAGTGAACCTAAACAAATTTGACCAATCAAATCGCTAGTACTAACGGGTTGTCACCCTTATCGACCTATCATGATTGGATAAAACTATATGCGTTGGACCAATGAAACAAAGCGAAACATTATTCCTTGAGGAAGAAAAACAAAATGTCGACGCGGAGTTCAAAGCTTTTCCGAGAAGATTAATCATTTTAAGATGGTATCATAAAAGTAACCAATCTCCCAGAAATAATAACTCCCAAGTGTTTTATATAAAATTTATTTGCAAAAATGTGGGGAGCTATGCTCCCCAACATCGATATCATTATACTATTAATGACATAAACAAAATGTAAAAATTGAAACATAATAATTAATATTTTATAATTATTAATTATACTCATACGAGTCATAGAAATTAGAATGATATATTGTTATTGCAGGTACCGGTACTGCAATGCAAAATATAAATAATTGTGTTAATCAACTATCCCAGTATATGAAATTTTTGGCTTTTTCTGCCAAACCGAAGGTCGGCCAAAAAATAATGGGATAGTGCATTAATAGTGGGTAAAGGATAATGTGTGTCTATCCTACCTCAACTTCCTTAAGTTCATGGCGACTAGCAACTTCACATACATGTGGATGAAGTAATACTTGCTGTGGATGAAGTAATACTTGCTGTACTTCTGTACATAAAAATAATTATAATTATATACATGATTAATAGACATATTAATACAATACAAATACCACAATGATTGTGACCAATAAATTCCAATCTAAGTGTCGGCGCACACGATCACGGTTGTCCCCGGTTTACCCGGCTGCGGTGTACATCGGGGACAACCGGGATCGTGTGCGCCGACACTTTGGGCCGGTTTTTGTCGGATCCGATTTAACCGGGCCGATCAAACTGAGTTTGATTTCATCCGGAAAAACCGGCTCGTGACGATGGCAACGCGCGTGTTTTTGCTTGTCACATGACCAAAACATCATTCAAGATGTCGGAATAGTTAGCAGTGACCGCTATTCGAAAATTATGTCAAGAATTCTGATCCATCGACAAGTAACAACTGCTGGTAGACCTATGGGCAGAAAATAGGTGCCCGTATATAGTAATCGCAACAAGAAGGCGGTAGCTGTGGAAAGGTAGTTTACGCCAATTTACGGTTATTGGCAGTATTCACAGTATTGCCCGTGACCTCAAATTCAATATATTATTATTAATATTATATATTCATTCAGTTTATTATTAATAAATAGAAATACATATTAATATAAATCACCATGACTAGCTATAGTAAATGTCTAGATCAGCTGACCACACCAGTTGGCTATTTACTACAGTGACCATAGGCATTTCATGCATATGACCGGAGTGAAAATCGGACTCGTGTGCGCTGAACCCCCCGATTTTATCGGGCCCGATTTACACCGCAGCCGGGTAAACCGGGGACAACCGTGATCGTGTGCGCCGACACTAACACCTGCACAAGTTAGACCCCCAAGCCTCATCGAAGGATATTTGACTTGGGGTGACTAACTCTGGGAAGCCCAGAGCCCATACTGACACCGGGTCGACCCCTGGTGAAAGAAATGACAAATTTTGATAAGTAATGTCAGATAATAAGTGTTATCTCTTTATAACCACCAGCGTAATACTATTATATGTAAAATTGTACATAAGTCAGCTTAAGTCTTCACATTGTAGATCATTATAATTATATACATGATTAATAGACGTATTAATACAATACAAATACCACAATGTGACCAATAGATTCCAATCTAACACCTGCACAAGTTAGACCCCCCAAGCCTCACCGAAGGATATTTGACTTGAGGTGACTAACTCTGGGAAGCCTCGAGCCCATGCTGACCCCGGGTCGACCCCTGGTGAAAGAAAGGAAAAATATGGATAAGTAATCTCAGATAATAAGTGTTATCTATTAATACAATACAAATACCACAATGTGACCAATAGATTCCAATCTAACACCTGCACAAGTTAGACCCCCAAGCCTCACCATAGGATATTTTACTTGAGGTGACTAACTCTGGGAAGCCCAGAGCCCATGCTGACCCCGGGTCGACCCCTGGTGAAAGAAAGGAAAATATGGATAAGTAATGTCAGATAATAAGTGTTATCCGTTTATAACTACCAGAGTAATACTATTATATGTAAAATTGTACATAAGTCAGCTTAAGTCTTCACATTTGTTTTATGAATTGTAGGAAACGCCCTGTTAAAACTCTGGAACCTAAAAAGTTAAGATGGAGGCCACCATCATTGATAGCAAACAATGACCGATCGGGGATCCCACCTTTCTTTAGGAAAGGCTTAAAAGAATGACCAAATGTTACATTGTGGAGTTGACAAAGTTCCTTCCGAATTTTTTTTCACTTTAAATACCCGGTTCTTCGTTTTCTCATAGTCCACTGGTCTTGGTAAAATTGACGACATGGTAATTTTTACCTGGAAGCTCCTAAGAACCCCAATCAGATTGCCATATGCTGATGCAAAATCTTCTACCTTCATGTTCGAAGGGATGTCATTAGTCCCAACATGGATCAAGACACAGTCAAAAGAGCGGATGAAGGACTCTGATTTTTTAACAAAACTTGTCAAACTACCAATTGTTGCTCCGCGAAGACACTGAATTTTTGTTCCACCAATACTTGAGACGTACTTGGCGATTGAATCCCCCAATAAATACGCCTTATTTCTTCGTCCTGTAAATAAATTAGAAACTATTTAGTGCTGCAGCCATATGTTTTGAAACCGACAATTTGTCTAATTGTGAAAATTCTAAGTAGACTTTGTAGGCATCGCTAACCCAATCTCCGTGTGTTTGTATAAGTTCTGATGGAATATGGGTTTGGAAGGCGCATGTAGCTCCACCACGTCTAAAGGAATGGGATGAGTAAAGGAGTGGATCCCGACCGGTCAAAGTTATTAGTTTCTTCAGTTTCTGAGTCAGATCCGAATAAGTGATAGGAATCTGTTTTTTGTGTGATAACCTAATGAATGCTGGTGCACTGCATGGTGCAGGTACCAATGAAACCATATTTTTGTATGCAACAACAGGACAAAATTTAGAGCCAGGAATATTAGTTATGGGAATTTTCAGTTTTCTCTCTCCAAACTGAATTGTTTTTGACCATCGTATGGTAATAACGAGTTTGTCGTCCAAACATTCAATATCGGATCGGTGGAGAACATTTACAGCACTAACGGTAGATTTTGAAATGGGAACTAAATTTGATTTCCTAGCCATTAGAAAAAAGGCCATAAGAAATAGACACCAAAAAGTGGCTTCCAAAGGAGAAGATAAATCCATAAAGTGAAGGAATTCATTCAAAATGTTTGGAGTTATGGGCAAGGCCCGCTTTGGACAATGAGGATTTAATCTTGCAACACCTTTTAGTAGCAACTTTAAATAATAGGAATGAAATGCTTCAATGATGTAATTCTGAATAATATGTAAAATTTTTACACCTGATAAATAGTTTTGAATGGAAGAAGTGGACTTAAAGGACCGGCTAAGGAACTGAGCATACAGACCTAAAATCTGCACTGTAGATGGCAGTGGAGTGAAATTGAAATATATACAAAATTGTAAATATAGCAGGATTTGTGTGTGTAAGTTTTTCTTTGTACCTTCGGCGAAGGCTGCTCGATGTGAGACTCTTGTTTCTCGTTTCAATGCTTGAAGTTCCATATCTACAAGAGATGAATTGGAAAAATGCCCATTACTGAATTCCTGGATAAATAATTGTGATTCACCAGTCGTGTTCAAATTCAAACATGTTGTCTTCTACTGGTATACAGAGTAATGTGTTTAATATATTGTGTTCTGCCATAATTGTGAGAAACTGTGATTTTGCATAAGGTTCTGATTCCCATCTAGACAATAGATCTGCAATCCTATTGGAGTTACTACTTAAATGCACACTTCTAACTTCAAACTGATATGTAGCTGCCAAATAGCAAATCTCTTTTAAACATGATTGTAAAAATTTATCCTTTGTTTTCCCGGTATTGATCACTGTAACAGAGGCCAAGTTGTCACAATATATTTTTATCCTTTTTCCTGCAAATTTATTGCACCAGAGTTTTAGTGCTACACATATGGTTAATAACTCCAATGAATTGATGTCTAGATGCTTATGTAAAATAGTTGAGGAAAATGATGTATGAAAATATTCGTTATTGAACATCCCCCCACACCCAGAAAGACATGCGTCTGTTGAGAAGACTTCATCGGGATGAGACCACTCTTCCATATACAGCATCGAGATTCCATTGTATTCTTTCAAAAATATTGCCCACCAGAGTAAGTCTTTGAAAACAAATTGTTGAATAGCAATTCTTTTCTTGGGATGAAGGGAATCAAATGATTTTAGCCACACTAATAATCTGGAAACAAACAATCTGCCTGGCCTTATACATTGACTGATAAAGTGAAGTTTTCCAAGAAGGGATTGCAATTCTCTCAGTGATGCCTTCTTTTTGTTCGACCAAAGGTTAACTAATTCTAAGATTTCTTCTATTCTATCGTGAGTAATGGTTAAGGTAAGGGACACTGTGTCAAATTGTATACCAAGGAATGTCATGGAAGTATGTGGAGCCCTTGCCTTCTCAACAGACTCGACCAAACCACAATTGGACAACAATTCACCTAATTGCTTATAGGCTAACATAGCTGTTTTGGGTGTGTCTGCTCCAGCAAAATCGTCCAAGTAGTTTAACAGGAAATATCCCTGTCTTCCCATCATGTAAGTAATCATGGAAGAAACTCTTTGGAAGATGTATGCTGAAGACTTCAAACCCATCGGTAAGGCGGTGTCAAAATAAATTGGATCGTCCCAAATAAATCCCAAATGATGAATATCACCGGGGTCGATAAAAACTTGTCTGTATGAATTTTTTAAGTCTTTTTTGTATAGCAGGCAACCCCGTCCAAGTTTCTTAATTAACTCCACCAAATGATCAACTGTTGGGTAAACTACTTTGATGGGTTGACCCAGATAATTATTGTCTGGAATGTGCTCATTAATAGAATGGCCCAAAGGGAAACTTAGGTCAAATATTATTCTCCTTTCAACTGTGTCTCTTTTTGGGACTGTGTTCAATGGGGATATATGAATTTCATTACTAAATGGATTTTTTTCAAATGGACCAATCACTGAATTGTTGAGTTGTTCTTTCAGAATGTAATTGGACAAGACTTCTGGATACTGTAGGGCTCCCCTATGATTTGGAAAGAAAGTTCTCTGTTTGTCGTTAATTTGGTTCCCAATGTGTATAGGAAATCCAAATTCAAGTAGATTTTTACTAATTGTGTATCTTCATAGTTCAGTAACTGAGCTCGAATAAAAGCAAGATTTAACTGTGAATAAACAGGAATTTTGCATTCCAAAAAATTGGGGAGACCTGATTCAGTGATCCTTCGGTTTGCCTCAATAACGGCAATCGTGGAAGGCTGACAACAGCTATCAATAATTGTATCAGACAAATTCTGTTTAGATATCAAGGTTTGATCAACATATGGTTTGTCAATTGGTAAGCTTGTTGTTTGTGTGGTTGAGTCCAACAAGTCTGAGTAAAAAACTGGATATTTCTGCCACATGTCTACTAAGGTGTCAAATTCTTTATTAACTTCATTTTTTACATCAAGAACTGAGTTATTGGAAACTACTTCAGTTGTAGTGTTAAGACACACTTCCAAATTATTTTTACAATCAGAGGACAGTGACATGGGTGAGGGTGGTTCAAAATCACCCCAATCAAATTATGGATCACTGCTCCAATCACATAATGCGGGATCAATTGCATTGTGTGTATTAATATATTTAGAATTCAAGATATCGGTGATCCCTACTTTCTGACCCATATGTCATTTGTCACCGAAGTAAGGACATGCAGAAGAACTTTCCGGATGTGGGAGCTGTGCTTTGTCTTTTGCATAGCAAGTTGCACAGAAATGGTGGACAGTGCGCGATATATTGAATATGGTTTTTGCATGTGGAGATGATTCTCCACATTTTTGCCGTTGGAAGTCTGGACAGAACCATTTGTAATCAGGACTTCTAGAATTGTTGTTAGTAGACATTTGTGAATAGCTATTGGACCGATAGCTACCCTGACCCCCTCTGGGATTCTGATTATTTTGTGAATAGCTATCGGACCGATAGCTACCCTGACCCCCTCTAGGATTCTGATTATTGGACTGATAGCTACTCTGATACTTTCCTGGACCACGGAATTGTCTGGTTGACCCAGCCAACAGAGGGACCTCAATGTCAGATGGAGTATCATTCCAGTGGTTCTGCCCATGTTCGATCTTACGAATCCAAGCGGCATAAAACCTCAGCAAAGCTTTCCATTCATACAATTCATAGTAATATGAGATTTTCTTTAATAAATTCAATCTACCAATTTTTTCAATTTCATCTTCAGTGGATAAAATAATTTCTAATTCGCCTGCCACAAATTGGTTAAAGGTTAAATTAAATGGTTAAATAAAAAGAAAGCTAATCACGCTCAAAGTCAAAATTCGAATAATGAATTTTTTCAGAAATTAACGCGGAAGTGAACCTAAACAAATTTGACCAATCAAATCGCTAGTACTAACGGGTTGTCACCCTTAGCGACCTATCATGATTGGATAAAACTATATGCGTTGGACCAATGAAACAAAGCGAAACATTATTCCTTGAGGAAGAAAAACAAAATGTCGACGCGGAGTTCAAAGCTTTTCCGAGAAGATTAATCATTTTAAGATGGTATCATAAAAGTAACCTATGTCCTGTAAATAGGAGGGTTGTGTTTTTTTAATAATTGGTATTATGCAGGCATGTCTACCTCAACTCAGATATAACTAATTTCTGACAGCATTCTGTCTGCAATACTTATTCTACTGGTATACACAAAAGCCTACTAAAGTCTGTCCAAAACGTCTGTAAACGTTTCTGATACTCCACATATGGGCACGTCCATTTTTCCATATAAGCCCGAATCAGTTTTATAGCTTGGACCATAGGCATCTTTTTTGGGTATATACTTTGTACATTTATCCTACTTGTCTTAGTTTAAAGGTCCTGAAACTTCTGAAATGCTAAGGGCTTATTTCTCAGAGAGTGGGGAGCGTTTATAAAACGGGGAGGAATGTAGTGTCTTTAGGATTAATTCTCCCCAGCAGAATCAGTTATTCTCAGCCAATCTTGTGTCCAGTCAGGGGGCCCCCACCAACACCCTATGGAATACGGAATACCACTTAACACAGAGGTTGGAATACGGAATACCAGTTAACAGCCATATGGAATACATACAAATATATGAAAACTTCATTTTTTGGAAGATCGGCGTACGAATAGCGGTATTTTTGGAATACCGAATACCTCCTAACAGAGGGGCCGGAATACGGCGTACCTCGTAACAGGGCATGGAATACGGCGTACGAAAAAGGGGGGTGGGGGCCTCAGTCAGTGTGACCTCAAACAGGGGCTAAATAGCTTCATGTCTAATGGTTTGGCCCAGATCTGGGCAAGCAATCTGGGACAATAGCTATCAGATTGCCCCGACCTGGTTTACCATAGAGTGGGGATTATATTCTTTCAGAGTGTGGCACATCTTGCCCATGCATCTAATACCCTGAATGCCTGAGGTCACTTGGTTAGGACATTGGCTGGTAACATTCAGTTGGAAATCAGGTCTTTTAAAAATTGTGGTTAACATGTTACTTAATAACTACTGGATACATCGTGTATAGATCTGAACGCCAAGGTTGGATAATTATTTATTTCAACCTGATAAAGAAAAGAAAATATTAAAATCCAATAATCCGAGTCCGAACAATACCATCAATACAAAAGTACCATAAACACACGTACCTTATATGTATCATGCAAACGGCCACAATGAGAATACCTATCTCACACACAAGTACATAACTCACAAAAGGGTATATAAACCATATCACGAAGAAAATATGTCCAAATAACAAAAAGAAAACAATAACATATCCGTAGAAAATAGGTAAACATCCAAATGAAAAGACCCGATACCAAAAGCCGATTATACTGGCTTTACAGTATACAACGAATATATCCCATGCAGATTAAATCAATAATACATATGTATACATACAGGGCATAATACTCAATAAACATTAATAGCACATATTGCAGATGAAAATAATAAAGTAAACATACACGTTGGTGGGATATATATATATGCATAAACATGTAAGTTATCAATCAAAGTTCTACTAATCTGTCCGATCAACCATTCAATTCAGTTCACTAGACTAAAATCTAAATAGTTGGTATCCTGCATCAACAGCCTCTATTGAATGTTATCACTCGTGATACACATCATACAGATGAATAACCAGCGCTGGCCAAGAAGGCAAGATGGACTTGGTTGCAATGTTATACCCAGTAACAGGTACGGTAACTAAAATGTAAGAGATCTGAAGGTTTTGGTGGGGCAAGATACCAAGCCTTCAGCACTTTTTTGTGTGAGTGACCCCTTCATCATTAGTTGGCTGTTGGAGCAATATCGCCCAATAGATATACCAATTCTACGAGACCAGAATTTGTAATGGCTCTTACTAAGGAACAAAGGAAACGGTATTTTTCGACAATAGATTTACTTCCAACAGAACGCGAATCCTCTTCTTCTTCTTCGTCTATAAGGTGCTACGCTATACACGATATTGCACCGTATGTACTAGATATTCTGTTTGAGGTATTGCCCTCCATGACTGTGGCGACGAGAATTACTAGACACGTGGGTGTCGTGGCATGGATAACTATTTGTGTCTGGACAAATATGTCGTATGTGAGCAGACCATTAGTACATCCGCTTCTTCGTCAGAACATGAGATAATTCAAACCGGATATCGTCCACACAAATGTGATATGTGCGGGAAAGCGTTTACTCGAGCTGGAAGTCTTACTAGACATAAGAGAATTCACACAGCCGATCGACCACACGCGTGTGATATATGCGGGAAAACTTTCATTGAATCGAGATCTCTGACTGGTCACATGAGTATCCACACTGGAGAAAAGCCATATAAGTGTGATATATCCGATAAATCGTTCACTCAGTCAAGTAGTTTAACGCAACACAAGAAAATCCATACTGGTGATAGCTCACACACATGTGATATATGTGGGAAAGAATTCGCACAATCTGGAAATCTGACAATACATAAGAGAATACACACAGGTGATCGACCTTTTCAGTGCGATATATGTCAGAAATCGTTCGCTGACTCAAGTCATCTGAAGCGACATAAGATAATTCATACAGGGGACCGCCCACACACATGTGATATATGTGGGAAAGCATTCGCACAATCTGGAACTCTGAATATACATAAGAGAATACACACAGGTGATCGCCCTTTTCAGTGCGATATATGTCAGAAATCGTTCGTTGACTCAAGTAATCTGACACAACATAAGGTAACCCATACAGGTGATAGATCACACAAGTGTGATATATGCGGGAAAGTATTATCAAAATCTGGAACTCTGACGCAACATAAGATAACCCATACAGGGGACCGCCCACACACATGTGATATATGTGGGAAAGTATTTGCACAATATCAAAGTCTGACTATACATAAGAGAATACACACAGGTGATCGCCCTTTTCAGTGCGATATATGTCAGAAATCGTTCGCTGACTCAAGTCATCTGACGCGACATAAGATAATCCATACAGGTGATAGCTCACACAAGTGTGATATATGCGGGAAAGTATTATCACATTCCGGAACTCTGATTGTACATAAGAGAATACACACGGGTGATCGACCTTTTCAGTGCGATATATGTCAGAAATTGTTAGCTGACTCAAGTAATCTGACGCGACATAAGATAACCCATACAGGTGTTAGATCACACACATGTGATATTTGTGGGAAATGATTCACACAATCTGGAAGTCTAACTACACATAAGAGAATCCACACAGGTGATCAAGCTTTTCAGTGTGATATGTCAGAAATTGTTCGCTCAGTCAGGTAATCTGACGCGACATAAGATAACCCATACAGGTGATAGCTCACACAAGTGTAATATATGCTGGAAAGTATTATCACACTCCGGAAATCTGACTATTCATAAGAGAATACACACAGGTGATCGACCTTTTCAGTGCGATATATGTCAGAAATCGTTCGCTGCCTCGAGTACTCAGACGAGACACAAGATATTCCACGCAGGCAATGGCACATGAGTGTGATATTTGTGGGAAAGTATTCGCACGCTCTGGACGTGAACGTCCGTACCAGTGGGATGTATGTCAGAAATCGTTCACTCAATCAAGTATGTGGTTAAGGAGTCGATTATATAGGGCATCAGTGTAATTCAGGAGTTAATTTGGATTGTGCTTTAACACTTTCATGATGGAAGCTGCACTGGTGCAACATTAAAGACCATGTATCAGTGCATTCATTATATTATATACATGCATGAGCTTTGGTGGGTGGGTTCCTCAACTCGAATGTATCTCACCCACCCCCCAAAACCAAATAAATTGTAATTAAAGGGCGTTAAATCGGATTGTGCATCCTTATAAATATTGTCTCTCTTTGTGCTATATAGTTACCAGGGTAAGATATGAGTGGAATATTATAAGTATAAGACTCATGTCTGGAAATGCTTCTATCGATGAAATATTGATTGTATTTCGAATATGTTTGGTCTTAAAATGTGTGGTTGTTTAGCTAACGCGAACAATAGTTATTACTTTTAACAGAGACCAGAGATTTTATTGTATAATTTTGTCACAAATAAACGTTAATCAGGCTCAGTATCGCTTATAACTATATGGAATAAACCAATACAAACAATCAATCTGGTACATTTGGCGTTCGGAACGTAGCTATGGGAACAGCCTAATGATATATATCAATATATAACATCGCCCGAATGGTCTGTTCTAAAAATAGAATAATAAAGTATCCCAATTAATCATCCCATCTCATAATATATTAGAAATAACATGAATATTATTTGATAGAAGCAACTATTTAAAACTCGTTATTTGAAGAGACAGTCCATCTTGAATACTTGCCCAGTATAGTTCAGTGTTTAAGAATGATTTATTTCAATATTAATTGAAGACTATGAGTGACCCGCCATTAAATCCAGTCGTAAGTCGGGATTTTGTTCACCCTTTGGCAATGCATTGGCCTAACAATTTTTTACAGTTTTAATAATTTTTTCTTGTATTCTTTAACAATGTTATAATTTCAACCACACGAAGCCCCAGGCAAACATGAGCAAACGACACTCTTCTATGTGCTTCTATATATATGTGTGGGGTACCCTGCAGGGTAATGGATGTTTTTTATTTTATGTCCTAAAAATTGTAAGAAACATTATTTTTTTTAAATGATAAAAAATTAGTTTTATAGACCCACCCTAAATCCCCCATAGTAAATGCATGCGGTCGTAAAGCACGTGGCTTTGTTTGGATACTTTCTGGCCCACAATGCATCATTCTCGCTATCTGTAAAATTGTCTATTGGCACAGAGGCGTTATTTCGCTAAAATCCGATTCAGATTCTGGATTCAGATTACAGATTTGTCCCCGTACGACTTGGTTCGGCAAAAGAACAGACCAGAAATTGGCAGAATCAGTAAACGAACAGACCGTAATCTCAATTTCGTGGTAATCCGATTGGGATTCGGATTCCGATTACGGACTCAAATGAGGGTCCCACTAAACAACGAACACAGACGAACATAAACGAACACAGGTCCAAAAAGCGGAGTAGAAGGGTGAAATTTGGTTTGTGGGTGCGCGTGGGTCCATTCTATGTGTATGTGGTGTTATTTCCAACTTTGATGATTTATTTTTTGAGTTATTAGCATTATTTGAATACAAAACTACTAAACAACGAACACAAACGAACATAAGATTAGCGGCAGTGCAGAGGCTACCATGCATGCAGGTGTTAATTAACTACGGCTTACTCTGTCTCCTTGTTTTTACTGCAAGATGATTGTCAATTTTATCACTGATGGCAATAAAAACACGGGGAAACATCATAGGTCGGCGTTTTAATGCATAGCTAACAAAACATTTGATTGAATGTGAGTGAGACATTGTTGTCAGTCTCTGAGATGACTATATATTTTTTCTCAGTCTCGGAGATCACTCTGGTAAATGCTATTTCTGCTTGCTTTCCTGATACACGCATACGCTATGTACCAGGCATCTTAAGGAAATCTCAATCGTAATTTAAGTAAAACAGACAGTGATCAAACTGTCAATAAGATGGAAAAGTATTCAATAGCGAGAGCGGCTTGGTAACAATAGAAAACAAAATCATTTATGACGAAATACAAACAGACATAATTGACAAATATATATGTGACAACAGACGATACCTTACATTTATGGAAAGACTAAAGACGAAAGTTTTCAATGCTAGAAAAAAAAATTCAACAATTCCGAAATGTTGGACAAATAACAATTATGAAAGCATTAAAGGTGCGGGAGTCCTTGGCAGTGGGTATATGCTGTGAAAATATTTCCAACGGTCAACAACCGACACAAAAAGTAAAATGTAGACAGACTTTGTCCGTATACAAATGAGAAATATCGCATAAACAGTATGTTATTTTCATATGTTTGACCATTGTGTAAACAAAAGCATAAAAAGTTACTTTCCTGGTGTTTGTTTATATTATGATGGTAAACATAAAGAGCGTTCTTTGTTGCTGAATTCCTGATATGGAACTAATAAAGAGCGTTTATATCATTTGTGTGTGATTAGCCAGTAACACGTACGATGCTGTCTTCTGTAACACAATCAGGCTCTTGCTTAGGTAAAATATAGTAGCTCTTTATGATAGCTGTTTACACGATGAACGCAACTGTATGCGTTTTAGTGTTTTTCTGTTTACGGTGATTATGAATATTTTCGACAACTAAGGCCTCCCATGCCTTTAATAATATAATTAACAATTTTTTTTACTGAGTTTACAGACAATTTAAATGAAACAGTGCCTGAACAACTGCGTGATATTCGACTGGAGGGGATTTTACATTATCAGGCATTGCATCATCTTTGGAAGTGAGACACGAAATTTGAACAAATATGACGGCCGAACAACGAGACAGACTAATGCGAAGACTTCTTAATTTTGTGAGTGACAATTCCAAATTCCAAACTTCAACTGACGACAATTAACTATACCCAAAACTACCGCTCTCGCAAAAAAACCAGGACAAAAAAAGGAAAGAGTGAAGGCATCAAAAACCAAGACCTTCACCAATAAACGACAGAAAGTTAGCATATAGTATGCAAATATACATAGAAGATCTCACATGAGTTTCTATTTTATACGGAATTTATCAACCGAGTTCACTAAATTCGATTTGAGCCGTGGTTTACCGAGGCTCAAATAGAATTTAGTGGACGAGGTTGATAAATTACGTATAAAATAGAACGAGTTTGAGATACTTTTTATCACATGATCATACAATCGCTTAAATTTTTATCGAAAACAACAATAATTAACAGACAGAGAACTTTGTCCCAAAGAGCAGCGTGACGTCATTGCACGCAACGATATTACACGTGTCTATTACGCTCGAATATTACATAGGAAAATAGTGCTAATCATGTGATAAAATAACATATAGACTTCTTGGATTCATATCAAATAAGTGCATTACTTGATTTTAATGATTTAAATAATGCGCCATTTTCATCCATGCACTGATTTCAAGGAGAACAAACTCTGCCCATCGTTCCGCCGGGGCTGAGTTGTAAAATAATATATAAATATTCGATTGTATATAAAACAAACTATGATTCTAGTACCTGAAGTTCTACTGAAAGAGCAGTGTGATGCCAGGGAAGTTAAACGAAGTAATAATAAGACAAACTAACTAAGTCAAAACAACTCAGTGACAAAGAGACAGAGTATAAGCCATAGAGAAGGCGGTAGTTAATTAACACCTTTATTAACACCTTTGCAATACGGCTAATCTCATGTTCGTTTGTGTTCGTTGTTTAGTAGCTTTGCATTCAAATAATGCTTATAACTCGAGAAATAAGTCATCAACGTTGGAAATAACACCAGATACACATATATTGGACCCACACGCACACACAAACCAAATTTCACCCTTCTATTCCGCTTTTTAGACCTGTGTTCGTTTATGTTCGTTTGTGTTCGTTTGTGTTCGTTGTTTAGTAGGACCGCTCAAGGGTTCGTAATGTAAACAAACCGAGATTTCGCCACCTCAGAGTTTAAAAACACAATAAAACATAAGAATCCGTCTCTTGTGTACAAATTATTGCAGAAATATAAACGATCTATATCAAAGAATTTTAAATGCGGAGACAAATTTGTTTTATTGAATGTAAACTGGGAGAATAATACTGAAATTAGCCAAATAATAACGCTATTGATAGTAACGCTGGGGGAGCACTTCGGTTGATGGCGAAGCAATTGAAAATCATTGTTGATTGTCACTTTCATATGTCCATTTCATAATTCCATCCTTAAAATACCGCCCGAACGCATGTCGATTTCGAATTCGGCGGATACGTCACCATTGACCGAATTCATATGAACCTGCATGGATATGTCTTCTGCTGTGTCCGTTATAATAATGTTTCTTCTTATTCAAGAAATAGTAGGATTATATGGTATCGATGGATTATCAGATACACGTATGTACTATCATCTAGTCTTAAAGTTATAGCAATTTCATGTTTAACATGTTTTGTTTTGTTAAATGCAGCCGTTTTGCACAATAGTCTCTGTATAGACAACAGACACATATTCTAGGGACGTGGCTAGAAGTTTCCTCAAATTTCCGCCCATTGAACCAAACATCAATCTCACAGGTTCGCAGAATTCAATTTGCTCCCCTTGGAAATATCCTATCTGACAAACACTAAGATTGGAAAATTACCAACTTTTACTGGTTGAAAAAAATCAAACAATGATAACAATGCCAACCTATATATGGTGTCAAATTAATGTCCAACTAATGTTGTGTCATGCATGAAATTTCCGACTGCTGGAATGTACCGAAGTTTAGTTTAGATATATTTATTTCAAATATATGTCAAATTTAGATAACACATGATATATAACACATACATTTGTTTATACATACAAAGGAATTGGGGGAAAAGTACTGACTCACTTAAGGGTACACCCTCTCCCATATGTTATTACACTGAACAAATAAATAATTAGTAATGGCAAAGCAACATGACTACCAAAACAAGTTGAACATATATACAGATCACTGGACACCCCCTCTCCCGAGTTAGTCATAAGTTTGTATATGTATTTATTTAAAATCGGATTTGTTTGTTGCGTTTGTTGGCTTGTACGTATCATTATTTGAAACAGTTAGTCAAAATAATCCTGATTTTCCTCACGTGTGAATGACTGCACAGCTTAGCAAATTGTACCAAAGTTCGGGGTGGGAGTCGAGACACCCAATCAACCCCTGTCGTCACGTCCCTGTTCAACTGACAAGTTTCGTGTGTTCTATGCAACTTCTTCGGAATTTGATTCAGGAGGCCTAGAGCTGTCATGTTTAGATAATTTAAATTTATTAGTCTATGCTTGCTATCATCAATAAACACACTTTAACTTGAAAAAAAAGATGCGATTAAGTCGGATTGGCAGCAAATTATGTGCCGTGTATATACACATAGAAGAAAAGCATGACTTTCACAACAAACATGCACTTTATAAATATAAGATACAAATGATACTTGTGTCAAATACATGAGCCATGTTTGACGCCGGGAGAGAGTTTCGGAGACCACGTGGATTTCAAAATCTGACCTAGAATCCGAAATTAGCTCCGCCCCCCCCCCCCCCGTAATCGGCTTTGGATTCTCAATCCGGATTTTAGCGAAATTACGGCTCTGGGTAAAAAAATCCCGACTTACGACTGGATTTGATATGGCGGGTCACATGAACGTTACTGTAATTTTCTATTGTGAATCTGGTATGGTTACAAACCCTAGGCCTAGCACTAGCTTAGAGGTTACAAATACTTGCACTGAGGTCATGGGGACACCAATATTAGAAGTGAAGCCCTTCATTCAAATTGGAAGTTCATTCCCATTTTATACTTTCCCTCGGTGGCAACAATGACTACTGAAATTGCCCAATACCACCATTCAATTCCACATAATCTTGCTAATAATCCATATGAAGTTAATGCCATTCACATATCGGTACACACCATAGCCATTCTAGCCCTCGTTATGGAATATCTATTCATTCCGTATCATCATTGACTCCAGATATGGTATACATAGCACAAACAGTCAGTCAGTCACGCTGTATAAATTAAAATATCACCGTGTCTCCACATAGTACCTGTAACATAATCTTGACATTCCATATGACGCCAATACAATTAAGGTATCGATCTACCCCTTATAGGTCAATACTATTCATATAGTATGTATAAAGACTGGTCAAATAAAGGATATCCTTCAGATATATTACATAAATGGGTTTCCTATTGGGCCAATGCCATTCATGTATATGGGTACACACTGTATATAATGTCGTCGATGTCGGAGCAGTCAACGTCAAACCGCAAGTTCGTGGTCGTCGAGCCACAAAAAGTCAATGTCAAAGGGCTGATCATTTATCTTGTCATAGTTATGATATCAATATAGCCAATATGTCCATATTTTGTTGGGCATTGCCCAGAGCTAATATTCAAGTATTGTTTTTGCGATAACAAACAAAAAGCCCAACCATCTATTGCTTCATGTAGTAATTCTAAATAAGGTCCCATGGGATTCTATGGTTTGGGGCCTGCATAAGTGTGGCATGTTGTAGAATGTGGGCTATTATCCAGAGTTGGACTATTTGCCCTCACAAGTATATGTTTGTTGACAGGTATTGTCGCATACAAGAAGATGTACCATACCTGCTAATTTAGATGCATGTGTTTAGTTTATAGTGTATATATCATACATTTTTGGGGTCATGGAGTACAGCATACCCCGTTAATATATCAATTTCGTGGTTTGTTGATCCATGTTTTGTGGAATCAGCATACCAATATGTCCTGTATATAGGAGGGTTGTGTTTTTTTAAATAATTCGTATTATGCAGGCATGTCTACCTCAACTCAGATATAACTAATTTCTGACAGCATTCTGTCTGCAATACTTATTATACTGGTATACACAAAAGCCTACTAAAGTCTGTCCAAAACCTCTGTAAACGTTTCTGATACTCCACATATGGGCACGTCCATTTTTCCATATAAGCCCGAATCAGTTTTATAGCTTGGACCATAGGCATCTTTTTTGGGTATATACTTTGTACATGTATCCTACTTGTCTTAGTTTAAAAGTCCTGAAACTTCTGAAATGCTAAGGGCTTATTTCTCAGAGAGTGGGGAGCGTTTATAAAACGGGGAGGAATGTAGTGTCTTTAGGATTAATTCTCCCCAGCAGAATCAGTTATTCTCAGCCATTCTTGTGTCCAGTCAGTGTGACCTCAAACAGGGGCTTAATAGCTTCATGTCTAATGGTTTGGCACAGATCTTGGACAATAGCAATCAGTTTGCCCCGACATGGTTTACCATAGAGTGGGGATTATAATCTTCCAGAGTGTGGCACAGCTTGCCCATGCATCTAATCCACTGAATGCCTGAGGTCACTTGGTTGGGACATTGGCTGGTAACATCCAGTTGGAAATCAGATCTCTTGTGGTAAACATGTTACTTAATAACTACTGGGTACATCGTACAGATGGAGAACCAGCGCTAGCCAAGAAGGCAAGATGGACTTGGTTGCAATGTTATACTCAGTAACAGGTACGGTAACTAAACTATAAGAGATATGAAGGTTTTAGTGTGACAAGATACCAAGCCTTCAGCACTTTTTTGGTGAGAGTGACCCCTTCAGCATTAGTTGGTTGTTGGAGCTATATCGCCCAATAGATATACCAATTCTACGAGACCAGAATTTGTAATGGCTCTTACTAAGGAACAAAGGAAACGGTATTTTTCGACAATAGATTGACTTCCAACATAACGCGAGTCCTCTTCTTCTTCTTCTTCATCTATAAGGTGCTACGCGTATACACGATATTGCATCGTATGTACTACAAATTCTGTTTGAAGTGTTGCCCTCCGTGACTGTAGCGACGCGTATTACTAGAACACGTCTGGACAAATATGCTGTATGTGAGCAGACCATTAGTACATCCGCTTCTTCATCAGAACATGAGATAATTCAAACCGGATATCGTCCACACAAATGTGATATATGCGGGAAAGCGTTTACTCGAGCTGGAAGTCTTACCAGACATAAGAGAACACACACAGACGATCGACCACACGCGTGTGATATATGCGGGAAAACTTTCATTGAATCGAGATCTCTGACTGGTCACATGAGTATCCACACTGGAGATAAGCCATATCAGTGTGATATGTCCGATAAATCGTTCACTCAGTCAAGTAGTTTAACGCAACACAAGAAAATCCATACTGGTGATAGCTCACACATATGTGATATATGTGCGAAAGCATTCACACAATCTGGAAGTCTGACTAAACATAAGAGAATACACACGGGTGATCGACCTTTTCAGTGCGATATATGTCAGAAATCGTTCGCTGACTCAGGTAAATTGACGAGACATAAGATAATTCACACAGGGGACCGCCCACACACATGTTATATATGTGGGGAAATATTCGCACTATCTGAAAGTCTGACTAAACATAAGAGAATACACACAGGTGATCGACCTTTTCAGTGCAATATATGTCAGAAATTGTTCGCTGACTCAAGTGCACTGAGGCGACATAAGATAACCCATACAGGTGATAGACCACACAAGTGTGATATATGCGGGAAAGTATTCACACAATCTGGAAATCTAACTGTACATAAGAGAATACACGCAGGTGATCGACCTTTTCAGTGCGGTTTATGTCAGAAATCGTTCGCTGACTCAAGTAATCTGACGCAACATAAGATAACCCATACAGGTGATAGATCACACAAGTGTGATATATGTGGGAAAGTATTCTCACGTTCCGAAACTCTGACTGTACATAAGAGAATACACACGGGTGATCGACCTTTTCAGTGCGATATATGTCAGAAATCGTTTGCTGACTCAGGTAAATTGACGATACATAAGATAATTCACACAGGGGACCGCCCACACACATGTGATATATGTGGGAAAGTATTCTCACAATCTGGAAATCTGACTGTACATAAGAGAATACACACGGGTGATCGACCTTTTCAGTGCGATATATGTCAGAAATCGTTCGCTGACTCAGGTAGATTGACGAGACATAAGATAATTCACACAGGGGACCGCCCACACACATGTGATATATGTGGGAAAGCATTCACACAATCTGGAAGTCTGACAAAACATAAGAGAATCCACACAGGTGATATATGTGGGAAAGCATTCACACACTCCGGAAATCTGACTGAACATAAGATAATCCACACGGGTGATCGACCTTTTCAGTGCGATATATGTCAGAAATCGTTCGCTGACTCAAGTAATCTGACTAAACATAAGAGAATCCACACAGGTGGTCAACCTTTTCAGTGTGATATGTCAGAAATTGTTCGCTCAGTCAGGTAATCTGACGCGACATAAGATAACCCATACTGGTGATAGCTCACACGATATGTAATATATGCGGGAAAGTACTGTATTCGCCCGCTCCGGAAATCTGACTGTACATAAGAGAATACACACAGGTGATCGACCTTTTCATTTGATATATGTCAGTAATCATTCGATGACTCAAGTACACTGACGTGACATAAGATAACCCATACAGGTGATACCTCATACAAGTGTGATATATGCGGGAAAGTATTATCACACTCCGGAAATCTGACTATTCATAAAAGAATACACACAGATGATCGACCTTTTCAGTGCGATATATGTCAGAAATCGTTCGCTGCCTCGAGTACTCAGACGAGGCACAAGATATTCCACGCAGGCAATGGCACATGAGTGTGATATATGTGGGAAAGTATTCGCACGCTCTGGACGTGAACGTCCGTACCAGTGCGATGTATGTCAGAAATCGTTCGCTCAGTCAAGTATGTAGTTAAGGAGTCGATTATATAGGGCATCAGTGTAATTCAGGAGTTAATTTGGATTGTGCTTCTTTAAAGGTGGATTATCTCTTTGTAAACATGTATTATATAGTTACCGTGGTATAAAATATTAGATTTGAATCGAAGACTCCTGTCCGGAAATGCTTCTATCGATTAATATTAATTTTATTTCGAATATTTTTTGGTCTAAAAAGGTGTGTTTATTCAGATCACGAACAATAGTGGTTACTGTTAACAGAGACCAGACATTATATTGTGCAATTTTGTCACAAATGAACGTTAATTATACTCATTATCGCTTATATTTGTGGAACAAAACAATACAAACAACTAATCTGTGACATTTGACAGTCGTTGCGTAGCCATAGGAACAACCCAGTGCTCTGTATCGCAATACGGGCTCATCCGAATGGTCGGTTCTAAAAATAGTAACATAAACGGGCCCGATTTAATATTGGAAATAAAATCAATATTAATTGATAGAAGCTTTTCCGGACATAGGTCTTCAGTTCATATCTATTATTTTATACCCACGCAACTATTTATAATTTGTTATTTAAAGCGATAATCCATCTTTAACACTTTCATGATGGAAGCTGCACTGGTGCAACAATAAAGGTGGATTATCTCTTTGTAAACATGTATTATATAGTTACCGGGGTATAAAATATTAGATTTGAATCGAAGACTCCTGTCCGGAAATTCTTCTATCGATTAATATTAATTTTATTTCGAATATTTTCTGGTCTAAACAGGTGTGTTTGTTGAGCTAACGAACAATGGTGGTTACTGTTAACAGAGACCAGAAATTATATTGTGCAATTTTGTCACAAATAGATGTTAATTATACTGGTTATCGCTTATATCGTTGGAACAAAACAATACAAACAACCAATCTGTGACATTTGACATTCGTTGCGTAGCCGTGGGAACAGCCCAGTGCTCTATATCGCAATAAGGTCTCATCCGAATGGTCGGTTCTAAAAATAGTAACATAAATGGGCCCGATTTTATATTCGAAATAAAATCAATAATAATTGATAGAAGCTTTTCCGGACATAGGTCTTCAGTTCATATCTATTATTTTATACCCACGCTACTATTTAAAATTTGTTATTTAAAGAGATAATCCATCTTTAAAGACCATGTATCAGTGCATTCATTATATTATATACATGTATGAGCTTTGGTGGATGGGTTCCTCAACTCGAATGTATCTCACCCACCCCCAAAACCAAATAAATTGTAATTAAAGGGCGTTAAATCGGATTGTGCATCCTTAAATATTGTCTATCTTTGTGCTATATAGTTACCAGGGTATAAAATATTGGATAAGATATGAGTGGATTATTATAAGTATAAGACTCATGTATGGGAATACTTCAATCGATTAATATTGATTGTATTTCAAATATGTTTGGTCTTGAAAGGTGTGGTTGTTTAGCTAACGAACAATAGTTATTACTGTTAAAGGTGGATTATCTCTTTGTAAACATGTATTATATAGTTACCGGGGTATAAAATATTAGATTTTAATCGAAGACTCTTGTCGGGAAATGTTGTATCGAATAATATTAATTTTATTTCGAATATTTTCTGGTCTAAAAAGGTGCGTTTGTTCAGCTAACGAACAATAGTGGTTACTGTTAACAGAGACCAGAAATTATATTGTGCAATTTTGTCACAAATAAACGTTAATTATACTCATTAATTATCGCTTATATCTGTGGAACCAAACAATACAAACAACCAGTCTGTGACATTTGACATATGTTGTGTAGCCGTAGGAACAGCTCTATATCGCAATACGGCCATAGGCCGTTGATATAGCAATTTCGTGGTTTGTTGATCCATGTTTTGTGGAATCAGGATACCAGTATGTCCTGTAAATAGAAGGGTTGTGTTTTTATGCAGGCATGTCTACCTCAACTCAGATATAACTAATTTCTGACAGCATTCTGTCTGCAATACTTATTCTACTGGTATACACAAAAGCCTACTAAAGTCTGTCCAAAACCTCTGTAAACGTTTCTGATACTCCACATATGGGCACGTCCATTTTTCCATATAAGCCCGAATCAGTTTTATAGCTTGGACCATAGTCATCTTTTTTTGGTATATATACTTTGTACATCTATCCTACTTGTCTTAGTTTAAAAGTCCTGAAACTTCTGAAATGCTAAGGGCTTATTTCTCAAAGGGTGGGAGCGTTTATAAAACGGGGAGGAATGTAGTGTCTTTAGGATTAATTCTCCCCAGCAGAATCAGTTATTCTCAGCCAATATTGTGTCCAGTCAGGGGGCCCCCACCCCACGGAATACGGAATACCACTTAAAGGTGGATTATCGCTTTGTAAACATGTATTATATAGTTACCGGGGTATAAAATATTAGATTTGAATCGAAGACTCCTGTCCGGAAATTCTTCTATCGATTAATATTAATTTTATTTCGAATATTTTCTGGTCTAAAAAGGTGTGTTTGTTCAGCTAACGAACAATGGTGGTTACTGTTAACAGAGACCAGAAATTATATTGTGCAATTTTGTCACAAATAGATGTTAATTATACGAGTTATCGCTTATATCGTTGGAACAAAACAATACAAACAACCAATCTGTGACATTTGACATTCGTTGCGTAGCCGTAGGACCAGCCCTGTGCTCTATATCGCAATAAGGTCTCATCCGAATGGTCGGTTCTAAAAATAGTAACATAAATGGGCCCGATTTTATATTCGAAATAAAATCAATATTAATTGATAGAAGCTTTTCCGGACATAGGTCTTCAGTTCATATCTATTATTTTATACCCACGCAACTATTTAAAATTTGTTATTTAAAGAGATAATCCATCTTTAAATAACAAATTTTAAATAGTTGCGTGGGTATAAAATAATAGATATGAACTGAAGACCTATGTCCGGAAAAGCTTCTATCAATTAATATTGACTTTATTTCGAATATTAAATCGGGCCCATTTATGTTACTATTTTTAGAACCGACCATTCGGATGAGACCGTTTTGCGATATAGAGCACTGGGCTGTTTCTATGGCTACGCACCGAAAGTTAAATGTCCCAGATTGATTGTTTGTATTGTTTTGTTCCACATATATAAGCGATGATGAATATAATTGACGTTTAATTGTGACAAAATTGTGCAATAAAATTTCTGGTCTTGGTTAACAGTAACCACTATTGTTCGATAGCTGAACAAACACGCCATTTTAGACAAGAATTTATTCGAAATAAAATTAATATTAATCGATAGAAGCATTACCGGACAGGAGTCTTCGATTCAAATCTAATATTTTATACACCGGTAACTATATAATACATGTTTACAAAGAGATAATCCACCTTTAAAGAGATAATCCATCTTTAATAACTACTGGATACATCATGTATCGCGTGTATAGATCTGAACGCCAAGGTTGGATAATTATTTATTTCAACCTGATAAAGAAAAGAAAAGAAAATATTAAAATCCAATAATCCGAGTCCGAACAATACCATCAATACAAAAGTACCATAAACACACGTACCTTATATGTATCATGCAAACGGCCACAATGAGAATACCTATCTCACACACAAGTACATAACTCACAAAAGGGTATATAAACCATATCACGAAGAAAATATGTCCAAATAACAAAAAGAAAACAATAACATATCCGTAGAAAATAGGTAAACATCCAAATGAAAAGACCCGATACCAAAAGCCGATTATACTGGCTTTACAGTATACAACGAATATATCCCATGCAGATTAAATTAATAATACATATACATACAGGGCATAATACTCAATAAACATTAATGGCACATATTGCAGATGAAAATAATAAAGTAAACATACACGTTGGCGGGATATATATATGCATAAACATGTAAGTTATCAATCAAAGTTCTACTAATCTGTCCGATCAACCATTCAATTCAGTTCACTAAACTAAAATCTAAATAGTTGGTATCCTGCATCAACAGCCTCTATTGAATGTTATCACTCGTGATACACATCATACAGATGAATAACCAGCGCTGGCCAAGAAGGCAAGATGGACTTGGTTGCAATGTTATACCCAGTAACAGGTACGGTAACTAAAATGTAAGCGATCTGAAGGTTTTGGTGGGGCAAGATACCAAGCCTTCAGCACTTTTTTTTGTGAGAGTGACCCCTTCAGCATTAGTTGGCCGTTGGATCAATATCGCCCAATAGATATACCAATTCTACGAGACCAGAATTTGTAATGGCTCTTACTAAGGAACAAAGGAAACGGTATTTTTCGACAATAGATTGACTTCCAACAGAACGCGAATCCTCTTCTTCTTCTTCGTCTATAATGTGCTACGCTATACACGATATTGCACCGTATGTACTAGATATTCTGTTTGAGGTATTGCCCTCCGTGACTGTGGCGACGAGAATTACTAGAACACGTGGGTGTCGTGGCATGGATAACTATTTGTGTCTGGACAAATATGCCGTATGTGAGCAGACCATTAGTTCATCCGCTTCTTCGTCAGAACATGAGATAATTCATACCGGATATCGTCCACACAAATGTGATATGTGCGGGAAAGCGTTTACTCGAGCTGGAAGTCTTATTAGACATAAGAGAATTCACACAGCCGATCGACCACACGCGTGTGATATATGCGGGAAAACTTTCATTGAATCGAGATCTCTGACTGGTCACATGAGTATCCACACTGTAGAAAAGCCATATAAGTGTGATATATCCGATAAATCGTCCACTCAGTCAAGTAGTTTAACGCAACACAAGAAAATCCATACTGGTGATAGCTCACACACATGTGATATATGTGGGAAAGCATTCGCACAATCTGGAAATCTGACAATACATAAGAGAATACACACAGGTGATCGACCTTTTCAGTGCGATATATGTCAGAAATCGTTCGCTAACTCAAGTCATCAGAAGCGACATAAGATAACCCATACAGGGGACCGCCCACACACATGTGATATATGTGGGAAAGTATTCGCACAATCTGGAACTCTCAATATACATAAGAGAATACACACAGGTGATCGCCCTTTTCAGTGCGATATATGTCAGAAATCGTTCGCTGACTCAAGTAATCTGACACAACATAAGATAACCCATACAGGTGATAGATCACACAAGTGTGATATATGCGGGAAAGTATTCTCACAATCTGGAACTCTGACGCAACATAAGATAACCCATACAGGTGATAGATCACACAAGTGTGATATGTGTGGGAAAGTATTCTCACATTCCGGAACTCTGACTGTACATAAGAGAATACACACGGGTGATCGACCTTTTCAGTGCGATATATGTCAGAAATCATTCGCTAACTCAAGTCATCTGAAGCGACATAAGATAACCCATACAGGGGACCGCCCACACACATGTGATATATGTGGGAAAGTATTCGCACAATCTGGAACTCTGAATATACATAAGAGAATACACACAGGTGATCGCCCTTTTCAGTGCGATATATGTCAGAAATCGTTCGTTGACTCAAGTAATCTGACACAACATAAGGTAACCCATACAGGTGATAGCTCACACAAGTGTGATATATGCGGGAAAGTATTATCACATTCCGGAACTCTGATTGTACATAAGAGAATACACACGGGTGATCGACCTTTTCAGTGCGATATATGTCAGAAATTGTTTGCTGACTCAAGTCATCTGACGCGACATAAGATAATCCATACAGGTGATAGCCCACACAAGTGTGATATATGCGGGAAAGTATTATCACATTCCGGAACTCTGATTGTACATAAGAGAATACACACGGGTGATCGTCCTTTTCAGTGCGATATATGTCAGAAATTGTTCGCTGACTCAAGTAATCTGACGCGACATAAGATAACCCATACAGGTGATAGATCACACACATGTGATATATGTGGGAAATCATTCACACAATCTGGAAGTCTAACTACACATAAGAGAATCCACACAGGTGATCAAGCTTTTCAGTGTGATATGTCAGAAATTGTTCGCTCAGTCAGGTAATCTGACGCGACATAAGATAACCCATACTGGTGATAGCTCACACAAGTGTAATATATGCTGGAAAGTACCGTATTCGCCCGCTCCGGAAATCTGACTATTCATAAGATAATACACACAGGTGATCGACATTTTCATGTGATATATGTCAGAAATCATTCGATGACTCAAGTACACTGACGTGACATAAGATAACCCATACAGGTGATACCTCATACAAGTGTGATATATGCGGGAAAGTATTATCACACTCCGGAAATCTGACTATTCATAAGAGAATACACACAGGTGATCGACCTTTTCAGTGCGATATATGTCAGAAATCGTTCGCTGCCTCGAGTACTCAGACGAGACACAAGATATTCCACGCAGGCAATGGCACATGAGTGTGATATTTGTGGGAAAGTATTCGCACGCTCTGGACGTGAACGTCCGTACCAGTGGGATGTATGTCAGAAATCGTTCACTCAATCAAGTATGTGGTTAAGGAGTCGATTATATAGGGCATCAGTGTAATTCAGGAGTTAATTTGGATTTTGCTTTAACACTTTCATGATGGAAGCTGCACTGGTGCAACATTAAAGACCATGTATCAGTGCATTCATTATATTATATACATGCATGAGCTTTGGTGGGTGGGTTCCTCAACTCGAATGTATCTCACCCACCCCCAAAACCAAATAAATTGTAATTAAAGGGCGTTAAATCGGATTGTGCATCCTTATAAATATTGTCTCTCTTTGTGCTATATAGTTACCAGGGTAAGATATGAGTGGAATATTATAAGTATAAGACTCATGTCTGGAAATGCTTCTATCGATGAAATATTGATTGTATTTCGAATATGTTTGGTCTTAAAATGTGTGGTTGTTTAGCTAACGCGAACAATAGTTATTACTTTTAACAGAGACCAGAGATTTTATTGTATAATTTTGTCACAAATAAACGTTAATCAGGCTCAGTATCGCTTATAACTATATGGAATAAACCAATACAAACAATCAATCTGGTACATTTGGCGTTCGGAACGTAGCTATGGGAACAGCCTAATGATCTATATCAATATATAACATCGCCCGAATGGTCTGTTCCAAAAATAGAATAATAAAGTATCCCAATTAATCATCCCATCTCATAATAATTATTTAGAAATAACATGAATATTATTTGATAGAAGCAACTATTTAAAACTCGTTATTTGAAGAGACAGTCCATCTTGAATACTTTCCCAGTATAGTTCAGTGTTTAAGAATGATTTATTTCAATATTAATTGAAGACTATGAGTGACCCGCCATTAAATCCAGTCGTAAGTCGGGATTTTTTTCACCCTTTGGCAATGCATTCTCTTATATATGCGAGTCGACCATGGGTCGCCTCGCATATATAAGAGAATGCATTGGCCTAACAATTTTTTACAGTTTTAATAATTTTTTCTTGTATTCTTTAACAATGTTATAATTTCAACCACACGAAGCCCCAGGCAAACATGAGCAAACGACACTCTTCTATGTGCTTCTATATATATGTGTGGGGTACCCTGCAGGGTAATGGATGTTTTTTATTTTATGTCCTAAAAATTGTAAGAAACATTATTTTTTTTAAATGATAAAAAATTAGTTTTATAGACCCACCCTAAATCCCCCATAGTAAATGCATGCGGTCGTAAAGCACGTGGCTTTGTTTGGATACTTTCTGGCCCACAATGCATCATTCTCGCTATCTGTAAAATTGTCTATTGGCACAGAGGCGTTATTTCGCTAAAATCCGATTCAGATTCTGGATTCAGATTACAGATTTGTCCCCGTACGACTTGGTTCGGCAAAAGAACAGACCAGAAATTGGCAGAATCAGTAAACGAACAGACCGTAATCTCAATTTCGTGGTAATCCGATTGGGATTCGGATTCCGATTACGGACTCAAATGTTCGTAATGTAAACAAACCGAGATTTCGCCACCTCAGAGTTTAAAAACACAATCAAACATAAGAGGTCATGGAGGACACCAATATTAGAAGTGAAGCCCTTCATTCAAATTGGAAGTTTATTCCCATTTTATACTTTCCCTCGGTGGCAACAATGACTACTGAAATTGCCCAATACCACCATTCAATTCCACATAATCTTGATAATAATCCATATGAAGTTAATGCCATTCATGTATCGGTACACACCATAGCCATTCTAACCCTCGTTCATGGAATATCTATTCATTCCGTATCATCATTGACTCCAGATCTGGTATACATAGTCACGCTGTATAAATTAAAATATCACCGTGTCCCCACATAGTACCTGTAACATAATCTTGACACTCCATATGACGCCAATACAATTAAGGTATCGATCTACCCCATATAGGTCAATACTATTCATATAGTATGTATAAAGACTGGTCAAATAAAGGATATCCTTCAGATATATTACATAAATGGGTTTCATATTGGGCCAATGCCATTCATGTAATGGGTACACACTGTATATAATGTTGTCGAGGTCGGAGCAGCCAACGCCAACCCGCAAGTTCGTGGTCGTCGAGCCACAAAGAAGTCAATGTCAAAGGGCTGATCATTTATCTTGTCATAGTTATGATATTAATATAGCCAATATGACCATATTTTGTTGGGCATTGCACAGAGCTAATATTCAAGTATTGTTTTTGCGATAACAAACAAAAAGCCCAACCATCTATTGCTTCATGTAGTAATTCTAAATAAGGTCCCATGGGATTCTATGGTTTGGGGCCTGCATAAGTGTGGCATGTTGTAGAATGTGGGCTATTATCCAGAGTTGGACTATTTGCCCTCACAAGTATATGTTTGTTGATAGTTGTGTTTTTTAAATAATTCGTATTATGCAGGCATGTCTACCTCAACTCAGATATATCTAATTTCTGACAGCATTCTGTCTGCAATAGTTATTATACTGGTATACACAAAAGCCTACTAAAGTCTGTCCAAAACCTCTGTAAACGTTTCTGATACTCCACATATGGGCACGTCCATTTTTCCATATAAGCCCGAATCAGTTTTATAGCTTGGACCATAGGCATCTTTTTTGGGTATATACTTTGTACATGTATCCTACTTGTCTTAGTTTAAAAGTCCTGAAACTTCTGAAATGCTAAGGGCTTATTTCTCAGAGAGTGGGGAGCGTTTATAAAACGGGGAGGAATGTAGTGTCTTTAGGATTAATTCTCCCCAGCAGAATCAGTTATTCTCAGCCATTCTTGTGTCCAGTCAGTGTGACCTCAAACAGGGGCTAAATAGCTTCATGTCTAATGGTTTGGCACAGATCTTGGACAATAGCAATCAGTTTGCCCCGACCTGGTTTACCATAGAGTGGGGATTATAATCTTCCAGAGTGTGGCACAGCTTGCCCATGCATCTAATCCACTGAATGCCTGATGTCACTTGGTTGGGACATTGGCTGGTAACATCCAGTTGGAAATCAGATCTCTTGTGGTAAACATGTTACTTAATAACTACTGGGTACATCGCACAGATGGAGAACCAGCGCTGGCCAAGAAGGCAAGATGGACTTGGTTGCAATGTTATACCCAGTAACAGGTACGGTAACTAAACTATAAGAGATCTGAAGGTTTTAGTGTGACAAGCCTTCAGCACTTTTTTGGTGAGAGTAACCCCTTCAGCATTAGTTGGTTGTTGGAGCTATATCGCCCAATAGATATACCAATTCTACGAGACCAGAATTTGTAATGGCTCTTACTAAGGAACAAAGGAAACGGTATTTTTCGACGGATCAGCTCTATACGGACCATCCAACCGGAAGTGGATGAATCGTGAATCAACAGGCTACGCAAAATGAAGAAAGTTGGATATTGAATGAATCGTTCGCCAACTTGACCTTGACCTTTGCGGCGACTTTGGGATTTGACTTTTAGCATTCTAGACTGTTCTAGATGCCATATATTGACAGAAGTTCAGGGTGAATAACTCTATTGCTTACAAATGCACGCATTTTAGTAACCTTTTAATCATTCATATCAGCTAAATGTTACGGATCGGCGAACTGTCAATATGACGTCACGAATTACTATATCCGGTGTGAGGGTCCGTATAGAGACGTCGCCATTTTTCGACAATAGATTGACTTCCAACAGAACGCGAGTCCTCTTCTTCTTCTTCTTCTTCGTCTATAAGGTGCTACGCGTATACACGATATTGCATCGTATGTACTACAAATTCTGTTTGAAGTGTTGCCCTCCGTGACTGTAGCGACGCGTATTACTAGAACACGTGGGTGTCGTGGCATGGATAACTATTTGTGTCTGGACAAATATGCTGTATGTGAGCAGACCATTAGTACATCCGCTTCTTCGTCAGAACATGAGATAATTCAAACCGGATATCGTCCACACAAATGTGATATATGCGGGAAAGCGTTTACTCGAGCTGGAAGTCTTACCAGACATAAGAGAACACACACAGACGATCGACCACACGCGTGTGATATATGCGGGAAAACTTTCATTGAATCGAGATCTCTGACTGGTCACATGAGTATCCACACTGGAGATAAGCCATATCAGTGTGATATGTCCGATAAATCGTTCACTCAGTCAAGTAGTTTAACGCAACACAAGAAAATCGATACTGGTGATAGCTCACACACATGTGATATATGTGGGAAAGCATTCACACAATCTAAAAATCTGACAATACATAAGAGAATACACACAGGTGATCGACCTTTTCATTGCAATATATGTCAGAAATTGTTCGCTGACTCAAGTGCACTGAGGCGACATAAGATAACCCATACAGGTGATAGACCACACAAGTGTGAAATATGCGGGAAAGTATTCACACAATCTGGAAATCTGACTGTACATAAGAGAATACACGCAGGTGATCGACCTTTTCAGTGCGATATATGTCAGAAATCGTTCGCTGACTCAAGTAATCTGATGCGACATAAGATAACCCATACAGGTGATAGCTCACACAAGTGTGATTTTTGCGGGAAAGTATTCTCACATTCCGGAAATCTGACTGTACATATAAAGAGAATACACACAGGTGATAGACCTTTTCAGTGTGATATATGTCAGAAATTGTTCGCTGACTCAAGTCATCTGACGCGACATAAGATAACCCATACAGGTGATAGATCACACAAGTGTGATATATGCGGGAAAGTATTCTCACGTTCCGAGACTCTGACTGTACATAAGAGAATACACACGGGTGATCGACCTTTTCAGTGCGATATATGTCAGAAATCGTTTGCTGACTCAGGTAAATTGACGAGACATAAGATAATTCACACAGGGGACCGCCCACACACATGTGATATATGTGGGAAAGTATTCTCACAATCTGGACATCTGACTGTACATAAGAGAATACACACGGGTGATCGACCTTTTCAGTGCGATATATGTCAGAAATCGTTCGCTGACTCAGGTAGATTGACGAGACATAAGATAATTCACACAGGGGACCGCCCACACACATGTGATATATGTGGGAAAGCATTCACACAATCTGGAAGTCTGACAAAACATAAGAGAATCCACACAGGTGATATATGTGGGAAAGCATTCACACACTCCGGAAATCTGACTGAACATAAGATAATCCACACGGGTGATCGACCTTTTCATTGCGATATATGTCAGAAATCGTTCGCTGACTCAAGTAATCTGACTAAGCATAAGAGAATCCACACAGGTGGTCAACCTTTTCTGTGTAATATGTCAGAAATTGTTCGCTCGGTCAGGTAATCTGACGCGACATAAGATAACCCATACTGGTGATAGCTCACACAACATGTAACATATGCGGAAAAGTACTGTATTCGCCCGCTCCGGAAATCTGACTGTACATAAGAGAATACACACAGGTGATCGACCTTTTCATTTGATATATGTCAGTAATCATTCGATGACTCAAGTACACTGACGTGACATACGATAACCCATACAGGTGATACCTCATACAAGTGTGATATATGCGGGAAAGTATTATCGCACTCCGGAAATCTGACTATTCATAAAAGAATACACACAGATGATCGACCTTTTCAGTGCGATATATGTCAGAAATCGTTCGCTGCCTCGAGTACTCAGACGAGGCACAAGATATTCCACGCAGGCAATGGCACATGAGTGTGATATATGTGGGAAAGTATTCGCACGCTCTGGACGTGAACGTCCGTACCAGTGCGATGTATGTCAGAAATCGTTCGCTCAGTCAAGTATGTAGTTAAGGAGTCGATTATATAGGGCATCAGTGTAATTCAGGAGTTAATTTGGATTGTGCTTCTTTAAAGGTGGATTATCTCTTTGTAAACATGTATTATATAGTTACCGTGGTATAAAATATTAGATTTGAATCGAAGACTCCTGTCCGGAAATGCTTCTATCGATTAATATTAATTTTATTTCGAATATTTTTTGGTCTAAAAAGGTGTGTTTATTCAGATCACGAACAATAGTGGTTACTGTTAACAGAGACCAGACATTATATTGTGTAATTTTGTCACAAATGAACGTTAATTATACTCACTATCGCTTATATTTGTGGAACAAAACAATACAAACAACTAATCTGTGACATTTGACAGTCGTTGCGTAGCCATAGGAACAACCCAGTGCTCTGTATCGCAATACGGGCTCATCCGAATGGTCGGTTCTAAAAATAGTAACATAAACGGGCCCGATTTAATATTGGAAATAAAATCAATATTAATTGATAGAAGCTTTTCCGGACATAGGTCTTCAGTTCATATCTATTATTTTATACCCACGCAACTATTTAAAATTTGTTTTTATTTAAAGCGATAATCCATCTTTAAAGATGGATTATCTCTTTAAATAACAAATTTTAAATAGTTGCGTGGGTATAAAATAATAGATATGAACTGAAGACCTATGTCCGGAAAAGCTTCTATCAATTGATATTGATTTTATTTCGAATATTAAATCGGGCCCATTTATGTTACTATTTTTAGAACCGACCATTCGGATGAGACCGTTTTGCGATATAGAGCACTGGGCTGTTCCTACGGCTACGCATCGAATGTCAAATATCACAGATTGGTTGTTTGTATTGTTTTGTTCCACAGATATAAGCGATAATGAGTATAATTAACGTTTATTTGTGACAAAATTGCACAATATAATTTCTGGTCTCTGTTAACAGTAACCCCTATTGTTCGTTAGCTGAACAAACACACCTTTTTAGACCAGAAAATATTCGAAATAAAATCCATATTAATCGATAGAAGCATTTCCGGACAGGAGTCTTCGATTCAAATCTAATATTTTATACCCCGGTAACTATATAATACATGTTTACAAAGAGATAATCCACCTTTAACACTTTCATGATGGAAGCTGCACTGGTGCAACATTAAAGACCATGTATCAGTGCATTCATTATATTATATACATGTATGAGCTTTGGTGGGTGGGTTCCTCAACTCGAATGTATCTCACCCACCCCCAAAACCAAATAAATTGTAATTAAAGGGCGTTAAATCGGATTGTGCATCCTTAAATATTGTCTATCTTTGTGCTATATAGTTACCAGGGTATAAAATATTGGATAAGATATGAGTGGATTATTATAAGTATAAGACTCATGTATGGGAATACTTCAATCGATTAATATTGATTGTATTTCAAATATGTTTGGTCTTGAAAGGTGTGGTTGTTTAGCTAACGAACAATAGTTATTACTGTTAAAGGTGGATTATCTCTTTGTAAACATGTATTATATAGTTACCGGGGTATAAAATATTAGATTTTAATCGAAGACTCTTGTCGGGAAATGTTGTATCGAATAATATTAATTTTATTTCGAATATTTTCTGGTCTAAAAAGGTGCGTTTTTTCAGCTAACGAACAATAGTCGTTACTGTTAACAGAGACCAGAAATTATATTGTGCAATTTTGTCACAAATAAGCGTTAATTATACTAATTAATTATCGCTTATATCTGTGGAACCAAACAATACAAACAACCAGTCTGTGACATTTGACATATGTTGTGTAGCCGTAGGAACAGCCCAGTGCTCTATATCGCAATACGGCCATAGGCCGTTGATATAGCAATTTCGTGGTTTGTTGATCCATGTTTTGTGGAATCAGGATACCAGTATGTCCTGTAAATAGGAGGGTTGTGTTTTTTTAATAATTGGTATTATGCAGGCATGTCTACCTCAACTCAGATATAACTAATTTCTGACAGCATTCTGTCTGCAATACTTATTCTACTGGTATACACAAAAGCCTACTAAAGTCTGTCCAAAACCTCTGTAAACGTTTCTGATACTCCACATATGGGCACGTCCATTTTTCCATATAAGCCCGAATCAGTTTTATAGCTTGAACCATAGTCATCTTTTTTTTGGTATATATACTTTGTACATCTATCCTACTTGTCTTAGTTTAAAAGTCCTGAAACTTCTGAAATGATAAGGGCTTATTTCTCAAAGGGTTGGGGAGCGTTTATAAAACGGGGAGGAATGTAGTGTCTTTAGGATTAATTCTCCCCAGCAGAATCAGTTATTCTCAGCCATGCTTGTGTCCAGTCAGGGGGCCCCCACCCCACGGAATAAAGAATACCACTTAAAGGTGGATTATCTATTTGTAAACATGTATTATATAGTTACCGGGGTATAAAATATTAGATTTGAATCGAAGACTCCTGTCCGGAAATGCTTCTATCGATTAATATTAATTTTATTTCGAATATTTTCTGGTCTAAAAAGGTGCGTTTGTTCAGCTAACGAACAATAGTGGTTACTGTTAACAGAGACCAGAAATTATATTCTGCAATTTTGTCACAAATAAACGTTAATTATACTCATTATCGCTTATATCTGTGGAACAAAACAATACAAACAACCAATCTGTGACATTTGACATTCGTTGCGTAGTCGTAGGAACAGCCCAGTGCTCTATATCGCAATAAGGTCTGATTCGAATGGTCGGTTCTAAAAATAGTAACATAAATGGGCCCGATTTTATATTCGAAATAAAATCAATATTAATTGATAGAAGCTTTTCCGGACATAGGTCTTCAGTTCATATCTATTATTTTATACCCACGCAACTATTTAAAATTTGTTATTTAAAGAGATAATCCATCTTTAAATAACAAATTTTAAATAGTTGCGTGGGTATAAAATAATAGATATGAACTGAAGACCTATGTCCGGAAAAGCTTCTATCAATTAATATTGACTTTATTTCGAATATTAAATCGGGCCCATTTATGTTACTATTTTTAGAACCGACCATTCGGATGAGACCGTTTTGCGATATAGAGCACTGGGCTGTTTCTATGGCTACGCACCGAAAGTTCAATGTCCCAGATTGATTGTTTGTATTGTTTTGTTCCACATATATAAGCGATGATGAATATAATTGACGTTTATTTGTGACAAAATTGTGCAATAAAATTTCTGGTCTTGGTTAACAGTAACCACTATTGTTCGATAGCTGAACAAACACGCCATTTTAGACAAGAATTTATTCGAAATAAAATTAATATTAATCGATAGAAGCATTTCCGGACAAGAGTCTTCGATTCAAATCTAATATTTTATACCCCGGTAACTATATAATACATGTTTACAATGAGATAATCCACCTTTAAAGAGATAATCCATCTTTAATAACTACTGGATACATCATGTATCGCGTGTATAGATCTGAACGCCAAGGTTGGATAATTATTTATTTCAACCTGATAAAGAAAAGAAAATATTAAAATCCAATAATCCGAGTCCGAACAATACCATCAATACAAAAGTACCATAAACACACGTACCTTATATGTATCATGCAAACGGCCACAATGAGAATACCTATCTCACACACAAGTACATAACTCACAAAAGGGTATATAAACCATATCACGAAGAAAATATGTCCAAATAACAAAAAGAAAACAATAACATATCCGTAGAAAATAGGTAAACATCCAAATGAAAAGACCCCGATACCAAAAGCCGATTATACTGGCTTTACAGTATACAACGAATATATCACATGCAGATTAAATCAATAATACATATACATACAGGGCATAATACTCAATAAACATTAAAGGTGGATTATCTCTTTGTAAACATGTATTATATAGTTACCGGGGTATAAAATATTAGATTTGAATCGAAGACTCCTGTCCGGAAATGCTTCTATCGATTAATATTAATTTTATTTCGAATAGTTTCTGGTCTAAAAAGGTGCGTTTGTTCAGCTAACGAACAATAGTGGTTACTGTTAACAGAGACCAGAAATTATATTGTGCAATTTTGTCACAAATAAACGTTAATTATACTCATTATCGCTTATATCTGTGGAACAAAACAATACAAACAACCAATCTGTGACATTTGACATTCGATGCGTAGCCGTAGGAACAGCCCAGTGCTCTATATCGCAATACGGTCTCATCCGAATGGTCGGTTCTAAAAATAGTAACATAAATGGGCCCGATTTAATATTCGAAATAAAATCAATATGAATTGATAGAAGCTTTTCCGGACATAGGTCTTCAGTTCATATCTATTATTTTATACCCACGCAACTATTTAAAATTTGTTATTTAAAGAGATAATCCATCTTTAATAGCACATATTGCAGATGAAAATAATAAAGTAAACATACACGTTGGCGGGATATATATATGCATAAACATGTAAGTTATCAATCAAAGTTCTACTAATCTGTCCGATCAACCATTCAATTCAACAGCCTCTATTGAATGTTATCACTCGTGATACACATCATACAGATGAATAACCAGCGCTGACCAAGAAGGCAAGATGGACTTGGTTGCAATGTTATACCCAGTAACATGTACGGTAACTAAAATGTAAGAGATCTGAAGGTTTTGTTGGGGCAAGATACCAAGCCTTCAGCACTTTTTTTTGTGAGAGTGACCCCTTCAGCATTAGTTGGCTGTTGGAGCAATATCGCCCAATAGATATACCAATTCTACGAGACCAGAATTTGTAATGGCTCTTACTAAGGAACAAAGGAAACGGTATTTTTCGACAATAGATTGACTTCCAACAGAACGCGAATCCTCTTCTTCTTCTTCGTCTATAAGGTGCTACGCTATACACGATATTGCACCGTATGTACTAGATATTCTGTTTGAGGTATTGCCCTCCGTGACTGTGGCGACGAGAATTACTAGAACACGTGGGTGTGGTGGCATGGATAACTATTTGTGTCTGGACAAATATGCCGTATGTGAGCAGACCATTAGTACATCCGCTTCTTCGTCAGAACATGAGATAATTCAAACCGGATATCGTCCACACAAATGTGATATTGTAGCGGTTTTAGGTCCCGAAGAGTACCGGTTATCCGGTACGAGTGCACCCGAGGATGTGACGTCACTCCCAGCTATCGAGAAGAACAGAACAGAACTGAACGCGAAGAAGACAACACCTATTTGGCTGACATCTTGTGTTATCATGCATTGTGACATCTTGCTATTATAATAAACCATGTTATAGACAATGTATAGTCCTGTTTTGGTTTCATTGGCGACGAAGCAACCACGGATCCACGCGGAGAAGTATTTTGATGTGTAAAACTTTCTAAAAAATGACTTGCCAAAATTTTGTGAATTTTGATTTTTGTTCGTCGATAATTATACCTTCGACGATCAAACGAGTTTAAATCATGAATAAAAACAGATATAGTTCATGATTTGACTGATTTACATTGTTTTTAAACATGTTGAAATGTGTAAATTCGACATGTGTGCTGCCGTTTTCTTCAAAATCCAGCGCGGTGGTCTAAAAATAGACCACGCGTAAAGCACAGTTTCCGGACATCAATTCTTCACCACAGCTAGCTGGCCAATTTTTGAAGACAGGGGAGAGAGGAGAGTGTAATCGACAACTTCGCTGCCCAGTGTCAACAGAATTACGGTCAGATAAACTTACCTATTTTTCTCACAAAATGTCAATCACAATGTAGTTCAATCTGCGAACTGATTTGAACATGCCACAACTCATCAATAATCAACATGAATACAAGTTAGAACCAACTAAATAGTTCTGTTCCACCCATCAGACCAATTGAGATGTCATACCAGTGAAATACCAGTGGTGAAAATATAACATTTGGCAGTTCCCAACAAATTGGACAATTTTCATTATATCAGCTCAACCACGATTCAACTGAAATAAAATTCTTGACAAACTTTGAAAGCAGCCTGAAATTTCTTGTTCAACTTGATGTCAGATATCTGAGTTTAAATTGGACATCAACATTTCTCAATGTTGACTCAACATGAGTTTCATGCTCTTGACTTTTAATAGATTAACGCGAGCCACTCGTTTAATTTGAATATGGATAACCAAGCAGCCTGAAAATTACATGTTCATCCTTATGCAGATACCAACATATCCAGAGTTAAAATTGGACAGTAATTTGATCAACTTCAACAGCTCATATACTAAATTGAACAGAAACTTCTTGTTCTATCTGATGTCAAATATTAGAGTTTGTATTGGACAGTCCACATGTATAAGACACAGCTCCACATGAGTTTCACTCCATGTGACATTTGAATCAGAGATTTTGATAAACTAACCACCTGAACTAACGCGAGTTTTCTCGTTTAATTAGAATTTGGATAAAAACTTAGAGTTCCACACCTTTTGATAAATTAAGGCGAGTTTTCTCGTTTAATTCAAATTTGGGTAATAATTTATTGTAGTTTTGCATTTATTTATATATTTTCATGTCATTGTGATTAGTTTCTCTGTATGAGTATATGTACTTGTGAGACACTGATTTATTATATTTCTAATGTCAATGTGATCAGTTTCTCGGCATAAGTTTGGTGTTATGAGACCCTGATTTATTTTTCAATAAATTATATACACACTATGATATATGCATATTTTTTCATTAATATTTTGTATGTGGTTATTTTTGATGAATTAATTATTTGTGTGTAGCCTATGAGATAAAGTTATATTTTTGTAGTATTTTGAGTAGGCATTTTCCATATATTTCTGAATTGGTTCATAGTTCCCATATATACAACTTCTTCTGTTAAGTTCTATATTTCCATAACTCGCTGACTGAATACATATTTCATTGTGTTAACAGAATCTATATTTCTTGTTCATTCAATGATCAAACTCAGAAATTGATGCGGAGATAACCGTTCAATACTTGAACTTCTTGCATAATCCTACCGTTCTTCCAGGGAGATTACTCTTATCATAAGAAGCGGACTGGATTAAGCCAGCCTATATCTTCATTAACTTGTAGTTAAATTGATACACATTGATTCACTTTATCTACCAGTAGTTTTGCAATCAGCTTGCCAATATAAGTTATGTTTACTTTCAGAGCTGATTAACCTAAATGTAATTGGTTTTTTGTTTCATATATTTTTGTCACTGTGATCAGGTTCTCTGAACAAGTTATTCGTACTTTGGAGACCCTGATGTATATGTATTAATTTTTGTGAATTTCTGATACACATTTACACAGTATTAAATTAATTGCTTTCTATTAAATAGTATAAGTTATGTATTCTCTGTGTAATAATTGTCATGTTTAGTGTGTGTCAATCAGAATAGGTATATTTATTTCCATTATTTTTGTTCTCTTAGGAATATTGCTTAAGTTTTCTGAGCCCTGTTGTGTATTTTCCTGATGCAGATTTGCTGGGAATGATTGTTTGGAACCTCGGATTGTGTTCAATCATTCCTGTTGAAATTGCATTATATATTATTTATTCATAAGATAGCTGCTCAGATTGCTTGTTGGAATATTCAATTGTTTTTTTTCTTTGTGTATTGATTTAAATGGATATAAAAGTACCTACAAAGTTTTCAGAAGTTTAGAGGGCAAATCACTTGTAGTATTGCACTATTGCTAGTGCACTAATCAATTGATTTGCCAATCATACTCTGAAACGCTTGGAATAGGGTATTTACATACCGTGACGCTTGATTGGTCAGACTGGAATAAATTAATTGATAAGCCTGTTACGCCTGATTTATTTAGGTTCGGGTTCAATTGATATGTCAAGTACTAATCAAGGTCGCAACCTACCAGGTCAAACTCCCATGTATGGCTTCAACCCACAACAAAGCTATGGATATCCACAGAATCCATACCCGTCACCATACGGGCACGGGTATAATCCATGGCCAGCTCAAGCACCAGGTTATTATCCACCAGGTGTGCCATATTCCATCAATCCCCGGTATAGTCCGGAGTTTTCGACTGGGTATTGTCAGCAGCCCATGGCCAATGCTGTGCACATGCCAAAGCCAACTGGATTTGAAAAGCCTCCTGGCAAAGTACCATTAACAAGCGACCCACCACCAAGTGAAGACCAAATACAATCAAATTATAAAGCCATGGAAGAACAGCTAAAATCACAGAATGAAACTGCGAAAGGGAAACTCATAATTATGGAAGAAATAATCTACATCCGGTCCAAATATGAGAAAGAGCGTTTTCAAGAAGAGGAACTCGAGTCAGACAGTCTTACAAACAAAACGTGGGACTTAATTGTAGACTATGTTCATAGGGGCTTGTGTGAAAGGAGCGTGCAACTCACCATGATCAACCTACGGCGTGAGAGGAGGGAAGCTCACCGTGAATTGTCCGACGGGGATATTATAGATATTTACTGGGAGGTTATAGGCAAATTTGACCAACATATGGGTTATCAGGAAGCCGAGAACAAAAGGAAAATCGTCGTGCAAAAGATTCAATTCAGGAATAGGAAAGAACAAAAGTGGAGGCACATAAACTCCAAAATACTGTTGTTTTACAAAGAGATTTCCAGTTTGGAAAATCATAACCCCTCAGTTGGGCATTGTGATACGCCCATCGAATCACCCTCAGTGAAACCCATTGGCAAGAGAGAATCCCACAATAAACCAAGACGTGAGCGAAAGGATGAGGAATGGAGACATGAGATGGTCCAAGAGATAGATAACATCCAGTTTGGGAAGCACAGAACGTGTTTTCAAAAAGAGGAGCAAGAGTCACGTGGTCTTCGGAAGGAGGTGTGGGACTTTGTGGATGAGTATGTACATGCCCGAAATATCGGCTGTCCAGTCCTATACAATGTAGTTTGCTTTCTAAAAGAACTAGAGTCGGAGAAGGGAAATATTCTAGAAGAATATTACAGAGCTAAGAGTGAGATGTGGGACCTCTTGGACGATTTGCGTGAATATGATAAGCCGATGAAACTCCCAAAAGCTAACTTGAAGATAGAGCTCGAGCGAATTGGTAAACTTGGAGATAAGGCACAAGAAGAATGGCGACAGACCCATTCCGTTGTCCGTCTAGTCCAAGCGAAGTTCCAAAATATATACAGGAATTCGACTAAAGGGGAAGATGAGGATTCTACCATGAAGAAAATGATCCCCCAAAGGCTGAGAAGTTATTTCCGAGTCGAGCTGCAAGAGTCAATCAGGGTTGCGAAAGAAGTACGAGAATTGATTGAAGACTATGCTAAGAAGGGCTATTTTGGAAGTCGAAGACTGTATGGCTTAGCGTCCACCCTACGTGAACTGAATTTTTCCATTAGTGGATGTTCCAAAGATGCAAATTCCAGGAGGACATCCAAAATGGCCATCCAAGACCAGTCATCATATATTGGAGACAAATATGGAAACTCCAAGAGGACATCCACCCATCGCCAACCAGCTTTGGAGAGCATAGATGCACTGGGGGCAGAAATTCACATGCCTTCATTCGAAACTTCAAATCAATTGACAGAGAAGATGGCATCCAAACCGGTCGCTAAGGACACCCAATCATGGACGATAACCACTGACTCGGCACATGGGCATGAGAGAGCGAGGGGCAGACCAATTGATTTAGATAGGGAAGAGGTGGCGGACAACAGTAAAGCCTCACAAACTTCTTCGGCGCAGAGAGATCCTCCCCGTCTTGATTCTCGAGACATTGAG
Source organism: Siphonodentalium dalli (assembly GCA_032622095.1). Classification (NCBI taxonomy): domain Eukaryota; kingdom Metazoa; phylum Mollusca; class Scaphopoda; order Gadilida; family Siphonodentaliidae; genus Siphonodentalium; species Siphonodentalium dalli. The sequence goes on along the minus strand of CP136063.1, from coordinate 47,016,627 downwards.
GTTCCAGTATCGCCCTCAGAAGAAATGTCTCCCAAGTCTTCGATACAGATAAATCATCCCCGTCTCGATTTCCGAGATTATGATGTTCCAGTATCGCCCTCAGAAGAAATGTCTCCCAAGTTTTCGATACAGATAAATCATCCCCGTCTCGATTTCCGAGATTATGATGTTCCAGTATCGCCCTCAGAAGAAAGGTCTCCCAAGTCTTCGAGACAGATGGCATCCAGAATGGCCGCACATGACCAACCATTATGTACGAGTTCCATAGAGACCGACAGTGTTCCTACATATCGCCATTCTAATCAAACGATCAACACATCAGAAGACACTATGGCAGGGCAAGTGGCCCACAACCAGCCAGCATCCAAACAATCTGACGTACTTGTCAAAAAGTTGCTACAAGGCGGATTATCAGAAAAGATGGCATCCAAAACGGCAGTCCTGGACAATCAGCCGTCGACAATAGCCATCAAGTCGGCACATGGAAATAAGGGAGTAGAGGGCAGCCCAATTGAATTAGTTGGGGAAGAAGTAGCTGACAATAATATAGTCACAAAGCTCCAGGTCGGCAAAGATTCTCGACAAACTTCTTCGGCGCAGAGTGATCCACCCTCAGAAGAATGGTTTCCCGGGTCTTCTTCAATGCACAGGGATCCTCCCCGTCTCGATTTCCGAGATTATGATGTCCCAATATCGCCATTGCCAGAAACATTGACATCCAGATCTGAGTCTCTCGATCCAACTCTGATGTATCCCAGCTCTGAGTTGAAGACTGAAGCTCCAACAACCACGAGTCTTCCTATTAGGCCGACAACCGCTTTAGTATTGGAGGTAAATGATTTTGCGTCTGGGCAATTTATCAACGACGAACAACCAGGGACACTGGTGCAGGGACTGACAATCTTGTCCGACAAACTGCTGAACGTACAGTCTGAAATAGAAGACATGCAACTTCTGACACCAGATGAGTATGCATTCTATTCAAGGAATGCAGTTCAGCATAAACCACTATCCCCGGATGAGGCATATATCAACCACGATGCCAACACAGGCTTCTTACAAGATGAAGAGTCGCCGATCTATGATATCAATCTAGAATGGGACGATAGCGTTTCTCTGGAGCTGAATTCAATAGATTATGAAGAGGATGCAGTTCTGCTTCAGCAGCAAGGATGGTCAGGTGGAGACAGAGGCGATCTGAGAGACGCCCAGATCCCTCTTCTCACACAGTTTGAGTCTTTGACATCCGATGGCGATATATCCTTCATTGAATTCGAGAAAATTGGCTTTGACTCGACCCTGTATTCAATCACATCAGGCTCCTACGATGATGATTCGGCATCCACTAACATCTCAGACGCTGTTCAAACAGTTCTGGAGTCGCCCGCTAATGTCTCAGATGCTGTATCAACAGTTCTAAGACCGGTTTCCTTTGACTCTTCTGATGAAAAGGTGGGTCATATGAACAAGGCGACGCTCTTCGACAATGAATCACCAGAGCAAAATATGAAGCATCTCGCAACCACGAGTGATGTGTTGTCACCAGTACCAAATGATCATGACCAGCCGAACCATAAATTATGTAATGGCAGTCCAGAAGATAGTCTCTGTGCCCTGCCAATATCACATGGTCAACAGGAGGAGCCGTGCCATAATCACAATCAACAGTATGATGAGCACGAAGACGGCACTGTGAAGAAGACAGAAAATAATGTCCGAATACATGTAATGCATGGCAGCAATATATATTTGGATACAGAACTGCCTCAATTTGGGAGCAGCCCAGAACGCAGCCCATGTCATGTTCCCTTGCCAAGCTACCAGCCGAAAGGTTACCCACTAATGACCATGATGCCTGCACGGTCTAGAAATAAAGCAGGATCTCCAGAGAAATGGCCTTGGGATCCTGGGGGCAAGTGAGTCCGAATCAGACGTGGATCGCAATTACTAACTACAATAAAGAGATCCACAGCCATGGTCAGAGTATCATCAGACCCCATGGCAAACTATTAAGACCATTACTTGTCGCCAGAATGATGCGGGTTCCAGTATGGAAATGTACCTCCATGACTCACTGAACATAATCATATGCTTGTTCGCAACGTTTAAATGATGTTCACAGTTAATGCAGCAATGAGTGAATCCAACATTGGGGTTGTGTTGTCGGTAATGGATATCGGGCCAGCTGATATACTACACCGACATTGAACCACCATTGGTATGTTGTACTGAGAATGCCGGGCCCCGGTTTCTCTTTCACTCTGCATTGATGTACATATTCCACGAAGCATAACACGCAGAACCCAGTCAATGGTTATCGGTCGAGTGGACCAAGAAGTGAATGTAAGCAGCTATTCACCATGGCCAGATTATACATAGTGCAGACCACCTCTACAATGTATATGGCTCTACAGAAGGAACTTACGGTAACTACAACAGGCGTTCCGGATCAAAAACTTAACTGGTCACCCAATGGAGCCAAGACATTGGGCGGTGTAAACAAGCTGGCCAGACAATCATTTGACCGATACAATGGCGAAGACATTACCAGATATGACAGAAAATGGTAGTTGGATGATACGAGATGCTGAGAAATTCCACTCTGCCAGCCATCCATATGACGGTGCCTCCTTCGACCAAGTTACAAGTGTTCGTCAGTCATCCGATGTTCAGGATCCAATGCGTCGACTACAAGACTCTGCAACCGAGCCCACGGAGGCCTATGACGTAACAGAAGTCTTGTTGGAACTTGGACTGACTAATGACGAGGGATGGACGAATTCTTCAACCCCCTCCAACAGGGCATTCTTTTCAAAGCTTGGGGGAATGTAGCGGTTTTAGGTCCCGAAGAGTACCGGTTATCCGGTACGAGTGCACCCGAGGATGTGACGTCACTCCCAGCTATCGAGAAGAACAGAACAGAACTGAACGCGAAGAAGACAACACCTATTTGGCTGACATCTTGTGTTATCATGCATTGTGACATCTTGCTATTATAATAAACCATGTTATAGACAATACAATGTCCTGTTTGGTTTCAATATTAATGTGAAAATGGGGTTATCACATGTAAGATTATTATATATGGAATGGAAAAGGATATTATACTCACGAATATATATGTAGAAATACGAGGATTACATCTGATTTAGCAACAACAATTATTTATGATGTGTCTTGTTTGGATTCAGTTTCGGTTCTGCCGGCTGATCCCGGAAGCTGGCACTCGGTTCCCGGCGCCGCTAGGTGGCGCTGTCCAACAAGAATTAAGCTTGGCCGCACAATATATCCATTTTCACTACACTATTCCCCTCTTTAAATAATAACACGTCCAGGGTAGGTGTGAATCCTAATCCATGAATATCACATAATCAGTCTGGTCCAACATTCGGAATACACTCATTTAAATGATACAGCTTATACAACAGATTTCTCGACATTCTGTGAATGCCGGAGTAGTATAGAAAACTAATAATACCGAACCAGGTTGGTTTACAAGGTAGGTTTCAACCTTGGTGATTGATGATGTATGAATTGTTGTGGAAATCCACTCTTTTCGGAAATTTGGAAAGTTTTCAGAAAAGCGGTTAATTTGACCTACATAGATAATCTACGTGCTAATATCCGAATTTTGAAAATCTTTATGACTTCATGACAAGAGTGGATCCTTAACAGGTCCCTACATGAAAGACGTTATGGCTACAATTTCTCACGTTGGTGCACAGCCAAGAGTGGACTCTTAACATGTCCCTCCATGAAAAAGTATCCGACACAACGACTGATCCATAATTCTACGGTAACCGGAATTATTTCATAGTGATTTAGAAAGCCGGAGTAGTAAAATGTCCAGAAAGTGGTTAATACATTATCTACCGATAACCGGGATTGTATAAGAAAAATTTCATAGTTATTTAGAAAGCCGGAGTAGTAAAATGTCCATAAAGTGGTTAATACATTATCTACCGATAACCGGGATTGTATCAGAAAAATTTTCATTGCATTTCCTCATTACTCAGACTTGGCAAACCCCCGACAACCGGGGTTGCACTCTTCATTAGAGAGCCTCTAAACAAGTGGCAAGTGGATTCCGTAGACATCCTTGGCATTTGCGGCAGTGATGGAGAGAATCTCTCGCACATCCATGTTCAGAATACGGGCCAATTCCCATGCCACTTCTCCAATTACCTCTGGAGTGGTATGGTCACGCCCTTCTGTAGGAAAGTGTGTCGCGTCAGACTCTAATAGCAGCCGGTTTAACCGCACTGCACGCACCCCTTCTTTCTGCAGCTCGCTGAATCGTGCACAGGCTCCTGTGTATCCGAAATATGTGTTTGGTCGATGGTGGGTCCAGGCATGCACTGCATGTTTCGTGCCAGTGAAACAGTGATAGTGGAGTACTTGATCCAGATGTGTCTGTGTCTGCACGAGTTCCAACGCCGTAAAACTCACATCATGCCCTAGCGACTTCCCTGGTGGCCCCCTTAGGTGCATGATAATTGGTTTGTTAAAAAACCGGCCCAAAGACAGCAACTCTCGAAAAATGTCGTCTTGTTGAATCATGGCATGCTCGCTCAAATTGGGAATTGATCTATCCAGCCCAATTTCTCCGATGGCGATAACCGCCGGATGTTGTGCTAATGCTCGCAGGGCTGCCATTTTTTCGGGCGCTTTTAATTGCTCATACTTCTTGGGGTGACACCCAACTGCCACTCTCCAGTGCGGATTGGCTGTCAAATCCCCGATAACCGGGTAGGTCGCTGGATCACAGTGGACCTCGATTCCGCCAACTACATTAACTTGATGGTGAACGCGCACGTTTGCTCTTCGACACAAATCCACGGTTGATGTATGTGGAGGCTGTTTGAATGCAACGCACATCCTATCGCGGTGGAAATGTGAATCAATGCACGGCACCCTCTGTTCCTGATTCGAGCTCTTCACCTCGATAACCGAGGATTTACCTGCTCTTGACCTTGGCCGACTATCCCTACGAGACTGGTTCGACGAACTTCGTTTAACCTCGACAACCGAGGACTTACTGGTTTGTGACCTCTCCGGCCTCCTAATTTCACTCTCACTAGGTACTGGAGCATTTGGCCGATGGCGTTTGTAACTCCTTTTGTGGGACTGATCCCGTGGATGCTTCTTCGTATAACTTTCCGTTTTCCGGTAAGCGTCCTGAATTAAAATTGCTGCCGCAATCCCATCTGGGGCTTCCTCTGGCCACATTCCTCTGGTGATGAACTCTCGTGCCTCCTCAATATCTGAGGATGGGATGTATCCCCGGAACACTCTGTTTCTCATCATGTCAATCATCCATAATTCAATCTGTGAATGTGCAAAAGCCTCGCGTTGTTCCTTAGTAATCTTGTTTAGGATTGCTACCAATACCCGCCAATGGATAAGACAGGCATTGGAGCTGATGTACGGGGAGATGCGATAACCGCTCTCCGGCTCTCTTTCGCCGAGATCCTTCCCAAACTCACGAATGGTATCCCGAGCTCCTGAACCGATAACCATCGGCGTCGGAAGAGCTTGACTATCCCATTCTACATTCAATCTTTTCCTTAGCTGGCTGAGCAATAACTGCTCTTGACGTTCATCAGGAGATGCGTCAGCCGGACATAATGCTCGGGCGAAATGTGTCAAGTCCTTCCTGATTTCGACTCTGAAGCTTTTTGGTATATTAGTGCCATAGGTGTTTTCCATGGGCCACCAGCATGGTCTGAGATGGGTGCTATAGACATGTTCGCGTTGCTTGCCGCGCACGTCCTGGCCGCATCCCACCACCGGACACTTTGTAGCGTCATACGGTCCAACCGGATCCATATTTCCCACTTCCATGGGTTCTGAAATGGAAAGAGATGATGAGCATGTGGTTTGGTTTCCATGCACACCTAGAGAGGTCATACCTGATTCTGCAATTCCAAATGAGGGGGTGACAACCACCCCTGATCCAGGATATGTTTCCATGTTAACCCTTTGTTGGTCGGCATAACACTCTGAGTTCCCAATTCCAAATGGGGGGGTGACAACCACCCCTGATCCAGGATATGTTTCCATGGTAACCCTTTTTCGGTCTGCGTAAACCTCTGAATTCTCAAAATGCGTCGAGGTCAGTACTGCAGTTGGCTTTGGGATAATCCCTGGCCTACTGGTTTCAAAATTAGTTGCAGTCATGATATCTATTTGTGCAGGGATAATCCCTGTCAAAACAGTCTCACCTCTCATGGGCTCTGGTACGGCTGGTCGTGATCGATCGAGTACCTTCTCTAACCCATGATCCGGTGTTGGCGAGCCATGATCCGACCTCAGGATCACGCTGTCATTGTCAGTGTCACTCATGTTTGATCTGGAAAACAGAAGATTTGAGTCAATAGGATGCCTTCTTAACACTTTGGACATCTATAATTGTCAAGACTATCTGCTTCCTCCTGAGTAACATTAACACATTCCCCATGATACCATTCATCACAGAAATCGCATTGTAGCATAAATTTTCCACCGTATTTTTGCTGACATAAACAAAATTTACCGGTCTTCTTTTCAATAGCTACTTCTCCAGTTTCCCGAAATTTATCTACACATTTACTCAACCATGGAGGCAGTATTCGATCATGACATTTTTTCAGGCGATCGTGATTTACCGCCATAATAGCATTTTTGAATAGTATTTTATACAAATATGGGGTATACACTTCACTGATAATTGCTGGGCCTTTCCAAAAAGGAGACAATTTTCGATTTTTGCCCTTTTTTGTTGCAGTGTCAAGTAAATACACCAGATCACCTAGTTTGTATGCGTATTTATTGGCCCTGACGTCATAATCTCGTTTAGCCTTTTCCGTTTCAGTTTTTAGTTTTGTTCGTGCAATTTCATGACATTCTTTCGATATTTTGACTAAATTTTGCACGTACTCTGCTGCATTTTCGAATGCCACGACTTTCGGTTGAAAATTGTAAACGAGATCTGCGGGGTGATTAACCTCACGGCCCAGCATCATCTTATTTGGCGTAAAACCGGTGAGACGATGAACGGAAGATCTCATCGCCCCGGCAAGCTGTGGTAAATACTTGTCCCACGATTTCTGATTCTTATCGATATAACATCGTATTGCATTCATAAGTGTACGGTTCTGGCGTTCCGCGGCACCGTTCGCCGAGGGCCGATATGCTGTTGTGCGTGCTTTATGGATTTGGAGCGCCTCACACATGGCGGTGAATAATTTTGAAACAAAACAGGCTCCTTGATCCGAGAAAATTTGCAACGGACAACCGAATCACGTGAAGAATTCATTCACTGCAGTAATTGCAGCTGTCTCTGCGGTTTGATCTTCCAACGGAATGAATTCCACCCACTTTGTGAATTGACAAGTCATTACCAATATATACTTATTTCCTTTTTCGCTCACTGTAAGAGGCCCAAGAAAGTCAATGTGAACCCTTTCCATGGGGGCGCCTGCATGGTAAATCACCTGTTCCCATTTAGCCTGTCTAGTGGCTTTCTTACCTTGATTGCACTGGGGACATGATGCCACAAACAATTTGATGTCGTCCGAGACCCCATACCAATAATAACTTTGGCGCACACATTCCCTTGTCCGAGCGATTCCCTGATGCCCCGAAGCTGGAATATCATGTGCTAACATCAAAACTTCTTTAGCATGCTTTGCCGGAATTACCACAACTTGACTTAGCCCCCTACGCACCTTGTATAACAGATTATCCTTCATAAGAAACCTGCTCCGGTTTATCCACATATATTTGGTGGCCTCACTACACAGAAAGAGTTCACCCTCACCGGGTTCCCGTCCTGTCTCTAACCACCCAATTATCGGAGCAATATCTGCATCTTCTCGCTGAACCTCCGCCAATTCGTCACGACTGCATACATCAGCCAGCAACGACTGATCGGTCTGGGTGACTGTTCTTACCGTCAAATCCGGTACTCTGTTTGGGCTGTACACAAGATCCAATTGGGAATGCGTCCATCCGGTAATCGGACAAATGGACCCCGAAAAGTCTGGGGGGTTATCCCATGATTCTCCCTGCTTCCAGGATAACCCTAATTCTTCGGACCTGCTCGAGATGCTTACCTGTCTCACCTCTGATTGTTCATCGTCAGACTCAAACGTGATGAGGCCTTTCGTCAATGGGATAACATCATCGACGTCACTTTCAAACTTGGCCCAGCTGTGGTGAACCCTAGTGCAATATTTGCACCCACCACAAGGAAGGCCCTTCAGATCACAGCCGGGAAAATATTCCTCGCACATCTCACCGATAGGTATTCGTGAGAGTGCGTCAGCATTTATGTGATGAGAGCCTTTACGATGTTGTATAACCATATCGTAGGAGCTAAGCTCTTCCAACCATCGGGCTATTTGGCCTTGCGGCTCTTTGAAATTCATAATCCATCGGAGGCTGCTATGGTCCGTTCGTAATATAAACTTTCGACCAAGCATATAATGACGAAATTGTCTGGTAAGTCGCACCACCGCGAGCAACTCGCGTCTAGTGGCGCAATACCGTCTCTGTTGAGGTGACAACACGAAACTGCCATATGCGATCACTCGTTCTTTGCCATTTTGAATTTGCAGCATTTCGCCGCCGATTGCATATCCACTGGCATCCGTATCGACAATAATTGGATCCGAAAGATTTGGCATAGCCAAAACAGGTGGAGATGTTAGGGCCTGTTTCAACTGGTCAAAGGCCGACTGTTGCTCTTCACCCCATCGAAAAAACTTTTTTCCAGTCACATCATACAATGGCCTAGCTAACTCGGCATACCCCTTAATGAAACTCCGGTGGTAATTCACCAGTCCACAGAAACTTTCGACTTCTCGTGTACAAGTTGGTTCTGGCCAATTTTGTACAGTTTCTATAGAAGAGTCCAACATGGTAATGCCGGTTCCACTTACCGTCCTCCCCAGAAATTCAATTTCTTTCTGGTAAAATTCACACTTACTAGGCTTCAATTTGAGATGGTACTTGTGAAGTCTAGCGAGGACCGTAGCTATGTTTTGACGGTGATTACATAACGAATCGCCCATCACAACCAGATCGTCTATATACCCTAAACAGATGTCCCAGTTTATGCCTTGGAGTACAAGATTTATAACTCTACACCAAGTAAACGGCGACCCAAATAAACCAAACGGCATTTTAAGGTATTCAAAGGTCCCGTATTTTGTGAGGAATGCGGTCTTAGGGCGGTCTTCTTTTCGTACCGAAACTTGATGGTACGCAGATAGACAATCTGCCTTACCAAACCATGAATTTCCGGCCAAGGTATCTAGACAGTCATCAATTCTAGGTAATGGATAGACTTCTTTCCTTGTAACAGCGTTAACGCGGCGATAATCGACGAACCACCTCATTGTGGAGTCACGCTTTTTTACGAGAACCGGAGCCGACGCCCATTCAGAAATAGAGGGCTGAATGACTTTGGCCTCCAACAATTTTTTCAAATGGGCTTCCTCTTGGCCAATGAAACAAGCTGGGGTGCGCCTCATGGGTTGTTTAACAGGGTGCGCCCCTTCGATTAGAGGAATGCCATGTTCTATCTCTGTAAAATTACCCAAGTCAAACTCGTCTTTCGCAAACACATCTTGATACTTGAGTAACAAGTGTGCGAAACACGCAGCTTCTTCCTGGGGTATATTCTGAGTCGAGCGTTTATATAAAGCTTGGATATGTTCAGGAAGTTCTGGTACTTCCCCTGGAATCATATCCGAACAACCAGAGATAACCTCCGTTGTGTCGTCACTGCATTCAACGCGGCTCACCTGTGTCACGTCCGTAAGTGTGGACTCCTCAGATAACCGAAGTTGACACTCAACCGACTTGTCACTAAGTTGACATGCATGTATCTGGTCAATTTCTTGGGCTTCTCCAATACAATCGTGTTTGTTAATGTGCACGTCCTTTTCGCTTGCATTAATCAAACAAATTGTGGGGTTCTCTGAACCATGATGCACTGTGGGTAGTACGAGATCAATATATTCATGATTTGGCTCGATCATAAATTCGGAAATAAGTGTGTCAATGTCACACTGTACCCGCACTACAGACCACGCAGGTATAACGGTATTGTTTGCCACACACACTCGAGCGACCCTAGACCCTTCGTCTTTGGATATAATTGTAGGCAACCTACATTTACCCAAGGAAATTGAGCCTGTGTTGGCTGTGATACGTGCATCATATTTTCTAAGAAAATCTATGCCCAATAACATTTGATCCTCAATTGGGGCCACGTACACATTTTCGCTACATATTAAATCGCCTATTTTAATTTCCACAGGCCCCACCAGACATCCAAACATGTGTTTATCCCTTGCCGCAGTGTGAAATTTCATTGATTTTATAATCATTGGTTTCACTTCCAATAACTGGAACAACCTATCTGAGATAATGGTTGAATCTGCCGCGGTATCAACAACAGCTTTTTCATGGGTACCGGCAATTTATAATGGTATTTCGATAGCCGAAAATGATTTTACCCGCTGAATGGTTAATTCGCCACAATTGCCAATATCCATTTCACTGCTGAGGTCATGTGTATTCCTGGGGGGCATATTCAGACCTCGTGATCTGCCCCAGTCCCATTTAAATTATCTGTGAACCGGACAACCGTATCTTTATTCATACGGTTCACTGGGTTCCTCGAGGGGCAGAACTTCTGGTAATGTCCGTAACCCCGACAGGAAAAGCATTGTACTTTAGATTGAGGTGAGGGTGACCTTGACCTTGGAGGTGTGCGAACCCCTCTATTTAGGGTTTGGGGCGATTTATCCCCGAAATTCTTATTTCCAGGTAACAACTTTGACAATGTATCTGTCATAGTTTCCAATTTTCGATGTAAACTCTCGACACTGGTCTCGAGTGCTAGGGTGCGCGATTTCCACAACGAAAATTCCCCGGTATTCCGATACCTGGGATTTCGCTCCCCTCTGAACCTGTTTATGTCGGTTTTGGTCGTCCTCAGACTCTGATGAGTGAGGCTCTTTGCCTGGAAATCGGTTCGGCCTACCTCTATTCTGTGGTCTAATGACACGAATCCTATCATCGTCTGATGTATCGGTCGACAATCGACGAACATCTTTACGAGGTACATGTATTTTTGAGCCATGAATGGCGGCATAGTTGTGTTGATGCCACCTTATGCGGTTGATGGCCTGCTCCATGGTCAGTGGAGTCTCCATACTGACCAATTCCGCGGCTCTCGTGTCTGAGCACCCCTGGCAAAACAGCCTGCCTGAAGGTAAAGTCTGCGGGACAATCCCGAAATGCCCTGGTGGCCAATGATAGGACAGTTTCTGCCCACTCATCCAGAGATTGACCCGGAACTTGCTTGTCCTGCTGAAACTGCAATTGTGTAGTTTCCGGCAGGTCATGATTGCCAAAGCGAGTTTCCAGCCCAGACAACAATTGATCGGACGTAATATCTGGATTTCTGTCCGTGAGCAAGGTAAAATACTCGCTTGCTCGTCCACTCATGCACCAACATAAGGCTTGCTTAACCTCCTCTGGTCCCCATTGCTGGGATTCTACATACTTAACGAATTTTAATTTGAAGGGATGCCACGCCTCCACCCCGTCATAAAAGAAACCTTTGGGCATTCGAGCTAACCGCCGGTCTCTACCATATTGCCAATGATTTTGTTCAGGGTGGGCCTGGTAACCGGGTTGTCCCTGAGGTAGTGGTTGTTGGTGAACAATGTGTGGAAGGACCGGCTGTTGATATACCGGCTGGTGATATACCGGTTGTTGCACTAATGGTTGTTGCTGTTGCATCACCGGTTGTTGTGGTTGCATCACCGGTTGTTGTGGTTGCATCACCGGTTGTTGCTGTTGCATCACCGGTTGTTGCTGTTGCATCACCGGTTGTTGTTGCAACACCGGTTGTTATGGCAACACCGGTTGCTGGGGCATCACCGGTTGTTGTGGCATCACCGGTGGTTGTTGCTGTTGCATCACCGGTTGTTGTTGCAACACCGGTTGTTGTGGCAACACCGGTTGCTGGGGCATCACCGGTTGTTGTGGCATCACCGGTGGTTGTTGCATCACCGGTGGTTGTTGAAAGACCGGTTGATGAATGACCGATGGTTGCTGCCACCCCGGTTGCATAACCGGTGTTTAAATTTGTCCAAGTTGATAACCAACTGGAGCGTTAAAAGTATTTGAAGTCGGAACCGTATTTGATATCTGCTGGTCATGCCGTCCATAATGTGGTGGAGGCTGACTTAGATCAAATGTCGACATCTGTATTTTAGTTTGTACACCCAATGTCGGGTTGGATGTGGGTACATAACCCGCCTGATAATTTGTCCCCAATGTCGGGTTGGATGTGGGTACATAACCCGCCTGATAATTTGTCCCCAATGTCGGGTTGGATGTGGGTACATAACCCGCCTGATGATTTGTCCCCAATGTCGGGTTGGATGTGGGTACATAACCCGCCTGATAATTTGTCCCCGATAACCGGGTATCAGGCACTGCGGAGTATGTATATGTGGACGAGACCTGTGAGTAAGTGGGATTCGTCAACATAGCATTTGATATTGACAACCGCGTGACTGGGGTGGTTAACTGAGCAGATGGTGCTTGTGGTATTGGCAACGGTGCAACCTGATTAGGCAAATCAGCTGATGACCTTTGTGTCGTTAGAAAACTAGGTTGATGCGATGGAAGTTGTCCCAACGCAGACATAGCCGATGTCATGGCTTGTTGCAGTTGATCGGTTGCTTGCCAAGTACTATGGGTGGTCACCGTAGATAACTTAACGGTGTCCCCAAAACTAATTGGCCCTGATGCACGAGTGACTACCGTGGTAGCACTTGTCACTGCTTGGGTACTTACCATGTATTGAGTTCCCGTAGCCATTGACACCAGACCGTGGGGAGTATCATGAGTTGTTTGACTCCCTGGCGTCCACGACAACATTCGTCGAGTGCCGTCTGCTAATTTGTGTGACTCAATAACATCATGGACGCCCATGATAAAAGATTTTTCGGCATTGTATCGACGCAACCGTTCTTGTTCGGAGTCAAGTGTGTTTGTTGATTGTGGGGGGCTGAGCATAGCTGATGATTCGGCTGCAGCCTGACCAGAATCGTACCCCGCTGGATAATCATCGAAATGTGAGGTTTTTGATGGATCCAATTTAAATGGAAGCCAATTATCGGCGAGTGTACCTGATGGCGCGGGACTGAAATCGATAACCGACCCTTGTTGTTGCGACCCACGAAAACGCGCGACATTCACTAAATCATCTCTGGACAGAGTGACCACCTCCCGACGTTTCAAAATTATAGCCACAGCTATAGAATCATCGACTTGTGGAATTTTTGTCAATTCCTCCAAACCAGCCGTATTTATTTTTATTTTGACAGACATACTGCAATAACGGGTATGGTCAAAATATCATTCGAGATCGATGAAAAATAACAACAATCAATCAACCCAATTTTCCGAAAGAAAAAAGGTAAACAGGACAGAAAATGGAATCTACGTATTTCTACATATATATTCTGCTTTGTGCCATTGACTCAGGAAGCTAAGCAGAAAGATGGAATCAGTCTGGTCATTCGACTGGACGACTTCAAAGAATTTAGAAAAATAATTCGTACAAAGACAAATGTGCTGGTCATATTCTCCAAGACAGAGAAGATGTTCACAAAGTCTACAAGCCTCTTTGGTGCTGTCGCCACAGCCATGAAAGGGAAGGCAACCATGGCTCTAATAGAGTGTGGGGAGGCCAAGAAATTATGTAAAAAGTTGAAAGTTTCTCCAACAGAGCTGGATCTCAAGCACTATAAAGATGGAGAATTTAACAAAGATTATGACGGAAAAATGGAAGTAAAATCAATGGTTAACTTCCTAACAGATCCGACAGGTGATATTCCATGGGAGGAGGAAACAAATGCTGGCGACGTCATACACATAGATGACTCAAATAGTTTCATTAAATTATTAAAAAGAGAAAAATTACCAATGTTGGTGATGTTTTACGCACCATGGTGTGGTTTCTGTAAAAGGTTAAAACCAGAATTTGCTGCAGCTGCATCAGAATTAAAAGGCGAAGCTGCTCTTGTTGGTATTGACGTGGATAAACCACATCATATGCAGCTGCGGATGGACTATAATATTACAGGTTTTCCAACCCTCTATTATCTAGAAAATGGTAAAATTAAATATAAGTATGGAGGAGAAAATACAAAAGATGGAATCGTTAACTGGATGAATGACCCTAAACCTCCATCTGAATCCAAACAAGAATTAGAATGGGCTGACGAAACAGACGAGATAACATTCCTGAATGATGACAACTTTGAAGATTTCTTGCAGAATAATCCATCTGTTTTAGTTATGTTCTATGCACCATGGTGCGGTCACTGTAAGAAGATGAAGCCAGAATATCTTGAAGCAGCCCAGACCATGAAAGCTGAAAATATCCCAGGCATTTTAGCCGCAGTTGATACCGCAAAAGAAAAGAAAGTTGGAGAGGATTATAGTATAAAAGGATTTCCAACAGTCAAATATTTCAGTGATGGTAAATTTGCATGGGACGTCAATGAGAGAACAGGTGATAAAATAGTAGAATTCATGAGAAATCCAAAGGAGCCGCCTCCGCCACCAACTCCAGAGCCAAAGTGGGAAGAACAGGAGACCGATATCATCCATTTAACAGATGCCACATTCAAATCCATCCTAAAAAAGAAGAAGCATGTGTTAGTGATGTTCTATGCTCCTTGGTGTGGACATTGTAAGAAAGCAAAGCCAGAATTTAGTTCAGCGGCTGCACAGTTCAAGGACGATTTAAAAGTAGCTTTCACAGCAGTAGATTGCACTCTGCACACGGTCACATGCAGCACATTTGAAGTGACTGGGTACCCAACGTTAAAATACTTCAATTACGGCAAGAATGCAAAGACATATATGGGTGGTCGAGAGGAGAATGATTTTGTGAAATTCATGCAAGATCCATTAGATACAGGGGCAGCAGAACCACAACAAAAGCCGGTTAAAAGTCCAGATGAGGAGTGGGTCGAGGTGGCTGGATACGAGAACATCCATTATTTAACAGACGACACCTTTGATAATTTCCTGCAAGACCATCCGTCTGTGCTGGTCATGTTCTATGCACCATGGTGCGGTCATTGTAAATATATGAAGCCAGATTACGGAGACGCAGCAACTACAATGAAGGATGCAGGGTCAACTAGTGTTTTGGCAGCTTTAGATGCTACAGCGAATCCATCCGTAACAGGGCAATTCGAAATAAAAGGCTTCCCGACTTTGAAATACTTCAAAAATGGGAAATTTTCTTTTGATTACTCTGGTCCAAGAAAAGCAGATAACCTTGTCACATTTATGAAAAATCCAAAAGCTCCACCCCCTCCGGAGCCAGCTTGGAGCAGCATTCCTAGTGCCGTCAAGCATCTGTCTCAAGCTAACTTCACAACATTCCTCGAGAAGAAAATCCAAAGGATTTAAAAGCACAATTATTTAACGAAACGACGCCATTAATGTGAAAATGGGGTTATCACATGTAAGATTATTATATATGGAATGGAAAAGGATATTATACTCACGAATATATATGTAGAAATACGAGGATTACATCTGATTTAGCAACAACAATTATTTATGATGTGTCTTGTTTGGATTCAGTTTCGGTTCTGCCGGCTGATCCCGGAAGCTGGCACTCGGTTCCCGGCGCCGCTAGGTGGCGCTGTCCAACAAGAATTAAGCTTGGCCGCACAATATATCCATTTTCACTACAATATGTGCGGGAAAGCGTTTACTCGAGCTGGAAGTCTTACTAGACATAAGAGAATTCACACAGCCGATCGACCACACGCGTGTGATATATGCGGGAAAACTTTCATTGAATCGAGATCTCTGACTGGTCACATGAGTATCCACACTGGAGAAAAGCCATATAAGTGTGATATATCCGATAAATCGTTCACTCAGTCAAGTAGTTTAACGCAACACAAGAAAGTCCATACTGGTGATAGCTCACACACATGTGATATATGTGGGAAAGCATTCGCACAATCTGGAAATCTGACAATACATAAGAGAATACACACAGGTGATCGACCTTTTCAGTGCGATATATGTCAGAAATCGTTCGCTAACTCAAGTCATCTGAAGCGACATAAGATAACCCATACAGGGGACCGCCCACACACATGTGATATATGTGGGAAAGTATTCGCACAATCTGGAACTCTGACTATACATAAGAGAATACACACAGGTGATCGCCCTTTTCAGTGCGATATATGTCAGAAATCGTTCGCTGACTCAAGTAATCTGACACAACATAAGGTAACCCATACAGGTGATAGATCACACATGTGTGATATATGCGGGAAAGTATTCTCAAAATCTGGAACTCTGACGCAACATAAGATAATCCATACAGGGGACCGCCCACACACATGTGATATATGTGGGAAAGTATTCGCACAATCTCAAAGTCTGACTATACATAAGAGAATACACACAGGTGATCGCCCTTTTCAGTGCGATATATGTCAGAAATCGTTCGCTGACTCAAGTCATCTGACGCGACATAAGATAATCCATACAGGTGATAGCTGACACAAGTGTGATATATGCGGGAAAGGATTCTCACATTCCGGAACTCTGACTGTACATAAGAGAATACACACGGGTGATCGACCTTTTCAGTGCGATATATGTCAGAAATTGTTCGCTGACTCAAGTAATCTGACGCGACATAAGATAACCCATACAGGTGATAGATCACACACACATGTGATATATGTGGGAAATCATTCACACAATCTGGAAGTCTAACTACACATAAGAGAATCCACACAGGTGATCAAGCTTTTCAGTGTGATATGTCAGAAATTGTTCGCTCAGTCAGGTAATCTGACGCGACATAAGATAACCCATACTGGTGATAGCTCACACAAGTGTAATATATGCTGGAAAGTACCGTATTCGCCTGTTCTGGAAATCTGATTGTATATAAGAGAATACACACAGGTGATGGACATTTTCATGTGATATATGTCAGAAATCATTCTATGACTCAAGTACACTGACGTGACATAAGATAACCCATACAGGTGATACCTCATACAAGTGTAATATATGCGGGAAAGTATTATCACACTCCGGAAATCTGACTATTCATAAGAGAATACACACAGATGATCGACCTTTTCAGTGCGATATATGTCAGAAATCGTTCGCTGCCTCGAGTACTCAGACGAGACACAAGATATTCCACGCAGGCAATGGCACATGAGTGTGATATTTGTGGGAAAGTATTCGCACGCTCTGGACGTGAACGTCCGTACCAGTGGGATGTATGTCAGAAATCGTTCACTCAATCAAGTATGTGGTTAAGGAGTCGATTATATAGGGCATCAGTGTAATTCAGGAGTTAATTTGGATTGTGCTTTAACACTTTCATGATGGAAGCTGCACTGGTGCAACATTAAAGACCATGTATCAGTGCATTCATTATATTATATACATGCATGAGCTTTGGTGGGTGGGTTCCTCAACTCGAATGTATCTCACCCACCCCCAAAACCAAATAAATTGTAATTAAAGGGCGTTAAATCGGATTGTGCATCCTTATAAATATTGTCTCTCTTTGTGCTATATAGTTACCAGGGTAAGATATGAGTGGAATATTATAAGTATAAGACTCATGTCTGGAAATGCTTCTATCGATGAAATATTGATTGTATTTCGAATATGTTTGGTCTTAAAATGTGTGGTTGTTTAGCTAACGCGAACAATAGTTATTACTTTTAACAGAGACCAGAGATTTTATTGTATAATTTTGTCACAAATAAACGTTAATCAGGCTCAGTATCGCTTATAACTATATGGAATAAACCAATACAAACAATCAATCTGGTACATTTGGCGTTCGGAACGTAGCTATGGGAACAGCCTAATGATCTATATCAATATATAACATCGCCCGAATGGTCTGTTCCAAAAATAGAATAATAAAGTATCCCAATTAATCATCCCATCTCATAATAATTATTTAGAAATAACATGAATATTATTTGATAGAAGCAACTATTTATAACTCGTTATTTGAAGAGACAGTCCATCTTGAATACTTTCCCAGTATAGTTCAGTGTTTAAGAATGATTTATTTCAATATTAATTGAAGACTATGAGTGACCCGCCATTAAATCCAGTCGTAAGTCGGGATTTTTTTACCCTGTGCCAATGCATTCTCTTATATATGCGAGTCGACCATGGGTCGCCTCGCATATATAAGAGATTGCATTGGCCTAACAATTTTTTAGTTTTAATAATTTTTTCTTGTATTCTTTAACAATGTTATAATTTCAACCACACGAAGCCCCAGGCAAACATGAGCAAACGACACTCTTCTATGTGCTTCTATATATATGTGTGGGGCACCCTGCAGGGTAATGGATGTTTTTTATTTTATATCCTAAAAATTGTAAGAAACATTATTTAAAAAAAATGATAAAAAATTAGTTTTATAGACCCACCCTAAATCCCCCATAGTAAATGCATGCGGTCGTAAAGCACGTGGCTTTGTTTGGATACTTTCTGGCCCACAATGCATCATTCTCGCTATCTGTAAAATTGTCTATTGGCACAGGGTAAAAAAATCCCGACTTACGACTGGATTTGATATGGCGGGTCACATGAACGTTACTGTAATTTTCTATTGTGAATCTGGTATGGTTACCAACCCTAGGCCTAGCACTAGCTTAGAGGTTACAAATACTTGCACTGAGGTCATGGGGACACCAATATTAGAAGTGAAGCCCTTCATTCAAATTGGATGTTCATTCCCATTTTATACTTTCCCTCGGTGGCAACAATGACTACTGAAATTGCCCAATACCACCATTCAATTCCACATAATCTTGATAATAATCCATATGAAGTTAATGCCATTCAAGTATCGGTACACACCATGGCCATTCTAGCCCTCGTTCATGGAATATCTATTCATTCCGTATCATCATTGACTCCAGATCTGGTATACATAGCACAAACACAGTCAGTCACGCTGTATAAATTAAAATATCACCGTGTCTCCACATAGTACCTGTAACATAATCTTGACACTCCATATGACGCCAATACAATTAAGGTATCGATCTACCCCATATAGGTCAATACTATTCATATAGTGTGTATAAAGACTGGTCAAATAAAGGATATCCTTCAGATATATTACATAAATGGGTTTCATATTGGGCCAATGCCATTCATGTATATAGGTACACACTGTATATAATGTCGTCGATGTCGGAGCAGTCGATCGTCAAACCGCAAGTTCATGGTCGTCGAGCCACAAGGAAGTCCATGTCAAAGGGCTGATCATTTATCTTGTCATAGTTATGATATCAATATAGCCAATATGTCCATATTTTGTTGGGCATTGCCTAGAGCTAATGTTCAAGTATTGTTTTTGCGATAACACGCAAAAAGCCCAACCATCTATTGCTTCATGGAGTAATTTTAAATACTGTCCCGTGGGATTCTATGGTTTGGGGCCTGCATAAGTGTGGCATGTTGTAGAAAGTGGACTATTGTCCAAAGTTGGACTAATTGCCCTCACAAGTCTATTTTTGTTGACAGGTATTGTCGAATACAAGAAGATGTACCATGCCTGCTAATTTAGATGCATTTGTTTAGTTTATAGTGTGTATATCATACATTTTTGGGGTCATGGAGTACACCATACCCCATTGATATAGCAATTTCGTGGTTTGTTGGTCCATGTTTTGTGGAATCAGCATACCAATATGTCCTGTAAATAGGAGGGTTGTGTTTTTTTTAATAATTGGTATTATGCAGGCATGTCTACCTCAACTCAGATATAACTAATTTCTGACAGCATTCTGTCTGTGCACAATACTTATTCTACTGGTATACACAAAAGCCTACTCATGTCTGTCCAAAACCTCTGTAAACCTTTCTGATCTTCCACATATCGGCACGTCCATTTTTATATTAAAGCCCGAATCAGTTTTATAGCTTGGACCATAGCCATCTGTTTTGGGCATATACTTTGTACATTTATCCTACTTGTCTTAGCTAAGTCCTGAAACTTCTGAAATGCTAAGGGCTTATTTCTAAGAGGGTGGGAGCGTTTATAAAACGGGGAGGAATGTAGTGTCTTTAGGATTAATTCTCCCCAGCAGAATCAGTTATTCTCAGCCATACCTGTGTCCAGTCAGTGTGACCTCAAACAGGGGCTAAATAGCTTCATGTCTAATGGTTTGGCCCAGATCTGGGCAAGCAATCTGGGACAATAGCAACCAGTTTGCCCCGACCTGGTTTACCATAGAGTGGTGATTATAATCTTCCAGAGTGTGGCACAGCTTGCCCGTGCATCTAATCTCCTGAATGCCTGAGGTCACTTGGTTGGGACATTGGCTGGTAACATTCAGTCGGAAATCAGATCTCTTGTGGTAAATATGTTACTTAATAACTACTGGATACATGATACAGATGAAGAATCAGCGCTGGCCAAGAAGGCAAGATGGACTTGGTTGCAATGTTATACCCAGTAACAGGTACCGTAACTAAAATGTAAGAGATCTGAAGGTTTTGGTGTGGCAAGATACCACACCTTCAGCACTTTTTTTGTGAGAGTTTTTTCAATTACATCACGCAGTCCGTAGTAATCGATTATGCCCTTTAGTTTTGACAATGGGTTCAGGAGATTTGAGTTGAAATCGCCAGTTATTATTAGTTTATGGTTTGCATCAAGCTCGTCATTTATCAAAGTATCTAAGTTGTCCCAGTAGTTTTGATTACTCTCGCGTTCGGACCTATGGGAAACAAAAGAAGGAATTTGGTGACTTTTGATGTAATGTTATACCCAGTATCAGGTACGGTAACTAAACTGTAAGAGATCTGAAGGTTTTGGTGTGGCAAGATACCACACATTCAGCACTTTTTTTTGTGAGAGTGACCCATTCAGCATTAGTTGGCTGTTGGAGCAATATCGCCCAATAGATATACCAATTCTACGAGACCAGAATTTGTAATGGCTCTTACTAAGGAACAAACGAAAAGGTATTTTTCGACAATAGATTGACTTCCAACAGAACGCGAATCCTCTTCTTTTTCGTCGTCTATAAGGTGCTACGCTATACACGATATTGCACCGTATGTACTAGATATTCTGTTTGAGGTATTGCCCTCCGTGACTGTGGCGACGAGAATTACTAGAACACGTGGGTGTCGTGGCATGGATAACTATTTGTGTCTGGACAAATATGCCGTATGTGAGCAGACCATTAGTACATCCGCTTCTTCGTCAGAACCTGAGATAATTCAAACCGGATATCGTCCACACAAATGTGTTATGTGCGGGAAAGCGTTTACTCGAGCTGGAAGTCTTACCAGACATAAGATAATCCACACAGCCGATCGACCACACGCGTGTGATATATGCGGGAAAACTTTCATTGAATCGAGATCTCTGACTGGTCACATGAGTATCCACACTGGAGAAAAGCCATATAAGTGTGATATATCCGATAAATCGTTCACTCAGTCAAGTAGTTTAACGCAACACAAGAAAATCCATACTGGTGATAGCTCACACACATGTGATATATGTGGGAAAGTATTCGCACAATCTCAAAGTCTGACTATACATAAGAGAATACACACAGGTGATCGCCCTTTTCAGTGCGATATATGTCAGAAATCGTTCGCTGACTCAAGTAATCTGACACAACATAAGATAACCCATACAGGTGATAGATCACACAAGTGTGATATATGCGGGAAAGTATTCTCACAATCTGGAACTCTGACGCAACATAAGATAACCCATACAGGTGATAGATCACACAAGTGTGATATATGTGGGAAAGTATTCTCACATTCCGGAACTCTGACTGTACATAAGAGAATACACACGGGTGATCGACCTTTTCAGTGCGATATATGTCAGAAATCGTTCACTGACTCAAGTAATCTGACTAAACATCAGAGAATCCACACAGGTGATCAACCTTTTCAGTATGATATGTCAGAAATTGTTCGCTCAGTCAGGTAATCTGACGCGACATTTAAGATAACCCATACTGGTGATAGCTCACACAATATGTAATATACGCGGGAAAGTACCGTATTCGCCCGCTCCGGAAATCTGACTGTACATAAGAGAATACACACAGATGATCGACCTTTTCAGTGTGATATATGTCAGAAATCATTCGTTCACTGAAGTACACTGACGTGACATAAGATAACCCATACAGGTGATACCTCATACAAGTGTAATATATGCGGGAAAGTATTATCACACTCCGGAAATCTGACTATATATAAAAGAATACACACAGGTGATCGACCTTTTCAGTGCAATATATGTCAGAAATCGTTCGCTGCCTCGAGTACTCTGACGAGGCACAATATATTCCACGCAGGCAATGGCACATGAGTGTGATATATGTGGGAAAGTATTCGCACGCTCTGGACGTGAACGTCCGTACCAGTGCGATGTATGTCAGAAATCGTTCGCTCAGTCAAGTATGTGGTTAAGGAGTCGATTATAGAGGGCATCAGTGTAATTCAGGAGTTAATTTGGATTGTGCTTCTTTAACACTTTCATGATGGAAGCTGCACTGGTGCAACATTAAAGACCATGTATCGGTGCAATCATTATATTATATACATGTATGAGCTTTGGTGGGTGGGTTCCTCAACTCGAATGTATCTCACCCACCTCCGAAACCGAATAAATAGTAATTAAAGGGCGTTAAATCGGATTGTGCATCCTTAAATATTGTCTCTCTTTGTGCTATATAGTTACCAGGATATAAAATATTGGATAAGATATGAGTGGATTATTATAAGTATAAGACTCATGTATGGAAATGCTTCTATCGATTAATATTGATTGTATTTCGAATATGTTTGGTCTTAAAGGTGGATTATCTCTTTGTAAACATGTATTATATAGTTACCGGGGTATAAAATATTAGATTTGAATCGAAGACTCCTGTCCGGAAATGCTTCTATCGATTAATATTAATTTTATTTCGAATAGTTTCTGGTCTAAAAAGGTGCGTTTGTTCAGCTAACGAACAATAGTGGTTACTGTTAACAGAGACCAGAAATTATATTGTGCAATTTTGTCACAAATAAACGTTAATTATACTCATTATCGCTTATATCTGTGGAACAAAACAATACAAACAACCAATCTGTGACATTTGACATTCGATGCGTAGCCGTAGGAACAGCCCAGTGCTCTATATCGCAATACGGTCTCATCCGAATGGTCGGTTCTAAAAATAGTAACATAAATGGGCCCGATTTAATATTCGAAATAAAATCAATATGAATTGATAGAAGCTTTTCCGGACATAGGTCTTCAGTTCATATCTATTATTTTATACCCACGCAACTATTTAAAATTTGTTATTTAAAGAGATAATCCATCTTTAAAAGGTGTGGTTGTTTAGCTAACGAACAATAGTTATTACTGTTAAAGATGGATTATCTCTTTAAATAACAAATTTTAAATAGTTGCGTGGGTATAAAATAATAGATATGAACTGAAGACCTATGTCCGGAAAAGCTTCTATCAATTAATATTGATTTTATTTCGAATATAAAATCGGGCCCATTTATGTTACTATTTTTAGAACCGACCATTCGGATGAGACCGTATTGCGATATAGAGCACTGGGCTGTTCCTACGGCTACGCAACGAATGTCAAATGACACAGATTGGTTGTTTGTATTGTTTTGTTCAACAGATATAAGTGATAATGAGTATAATTAACGTTTATTTGTGACAAAATTGCACAATATAATTTCTGGTCTATGTTAACAGTAACCACTATTGTTCGTTAGCTGAACAAACACCCCTTTTTAGACCAGAAAATATTCGAAATAAAATTAATATTAATCGATAGAAGCATTTCCGGACAGGAGTCTTCGATTCAAATCTAATATTTTATACCCCGGTAACTATATAATACATGTTTACAAAGAGATAATCCACCTTTAAAGGTGGATTATCTCTTTGTAAACATGTATTATATAGTTACCGGGGTATAAAATATTAAATTTGAATCGAAGACTCCTGTCCGGAAATGCTTCTATCGATTAATATTAATTTTATTTCGAATATTTTCTGGTCTAAAAAGGTGTGTTTGTTCAGCTGTTAACAGAGACCAGAAATTATATTAATCAATTTTGTCACAAATAAACGTTAATTATACTTATTATCGCTTATATCTGTGGAACAAAACAATACAAACAACCAATCTGTGACATTTGACATTCGTTGCCTAGCCGTAGGAACAGCCAAGTGCTCTATATCGCAATCCGGTCTCATCAGAATGGTCGGTTCTAAAAATAGTAACATAAACGGGCCCGATTTAATATTCGAAATAAAATCAATATAATTGATAGAAGCTTTTCTGGACATAGGTCTTCATATCATATCTATTATTTTATACCCACGCAACTATTTAAAATTTGTTGTTTAAAGAGATAATCCATCTTTAAAGGTGGATTATCTCTTTGTAAACATGTATTGTATAGTTACTATTTTTAGAATCGACCATTCGGATGAGACCGTATTGCGATATAGAGCACTGGGTTGTTCCTACGGCTACGCAACGAATGTCAAATGTCACAGATTTGTTGTTTGTATTGTTTTGTTCCACAGCTATAAGCGATAATGAGTATAATTAACGTTTATTTGTGACAAAATTGCACAATATAATTTCTGGTCTCTGTTAACAGGAACCACTATTGTTCGTTAGCTGAACAAACACACTTTTTTAGACCAGAAATTATTCGAAATAAAATTAATATTAATCGATAGAAGCATTTCCGCACAGGAGTCTTCGATTCAAATCTAATATTTTATACCCCGGTAACTATATAATACATGTTTACAAAGAGATAATCCACCTTTATACCCCGGTAACTATATAATACATGTATACAAAGAGATAATCCACCTTTATATCCCGGTAACTATATAATACATGTTTACAAAGAGATAATCCACCTTTATACCCCGGTAACTATATAATACATGTTTACAAAGAGATAATCCACCTTTATGCCCCGGTAACTATATAATACATGTTTACAAAGAGATAATCCACCTTTATACCCCGGTAACTATATAATACATGTATACAAAGAGATAATCCACCTTTATACCCCGGTAACTATATAATACATGTATACAAAGAGATAATCCACCTTTAATAGTGGAGGGAGGAATACAGGAGAAGTCGGCCCAAAACAAAGTCGGCCCCGGAGAAGTCGGCCCAGGAGAAGTCGACCCGTACGAAGTCGGCCCAGCTGTTAACATTAGTTAGTGACATGTTTACTCAATTGAGGTGTCACGGAAACCTCGTTTAACACTATATGACTTAATGTTTATCTTTATAATTATGACAGGACATTGTTTAGGCCTATAGATTAATTGGCTAACTAAGTGTGAAGGTTCGTATCTATGGCTATTTTTTTTCGGTACAGATTTGTATATCAATTTCAAATATGCCTATCACACATCCCTGTTATGTGTGTTCACAAGTGAATAATCAATGCAATTGTGATTGCAATGTAACAACTGAGCTTCCGATTATGGAATCTACCAGGCTGTCAATGGACAACATTCAGCAACCTCCTGATTTGCCCGCTAAGCAGGGGCGCCGGAAGAGGGGGGGCAGCTGACCCCCCTGCCCTTGACCAAGGGGGGCGAGCGGGGGCAGGACTTGCCCTTTTTCTGGAGACAGAAAATGCTTTTTGTGTGTTTAATCTCGTGTTTTTATAGTAAAATGTGACTTTTTTGGTCCAAATACCACCAATTGCACAAGGAATATTAATTTTTTGTCAATTTTATCACAAAACGGCCATAAAAACCGACAAATACCATTAAAATAGGGATTTTTGCCACAATGAATTTATGGTTATTTTCCCGAGTTAGCGGAGAAAATGCCCTTTTTTGCGGAAAAGTGCCCTTTTTGTAGGCTCTGCCCCCTGCCCTTGGGTGCTTCCGGCGCCCCTGCCGCTAAGCGTGTTCGTCGACAACGTCAGGCATATACACCATCCGATTACGATGGAAGTAACATGAGTTTATTGATGGTGGTTCGCAAAGATCTGGGAAGATATTAGTAGACAGCCGAGGATATACATATACACAGAAACATGGCCGGACAACGTGGAGGTGCTCTGTGAGAAACAAAAGCAATACATGCCATGCATCTGTGAAAACGACGAAAGACGACTTCATACATGGACCTAAACAACATAACAACCCGGGAAAACCTGGAATTTCGTCACAAATACGAGTAAAAAAAGAAGCCCATGATTCAGCAAGAAACGATATCTTCCGATCTGCAGCCACAATTGTCGAGGATGTTATCTTGCCTCACTCTCAGCCTGAACAACCTCCAGATAGCAGACCAAATCCAAGTAATCTCACACGAAGTTCCAATTGTACCAGCGCCAAAAACTCGAAGCCGAAAGAACCGAAGATGGATCAACTAGATTTTGATATTGCTGAATATTTCATACCGAAAGACTATCTTAGATCTGATGTGAAAATCTTCGTGAAGCCATGACAGTGCGCGATAAGCAAATGGATTGCCATGAGGTGATATAATCCCCTTTGACACCATGTGGCGAAAACATAGTCACACAAAATGGAATGCTACGAGGTGATATAATCCTCATTGACACCATGTGGTGAAAACATGGTCACATAAAATGGAATGCGTAATGTATACACCGCGGCCATTGACTATATAAACATCTTTTTGTGCCACAGGCATTAACAAGCAGTAAAATAATAATGGGACCGACTTCTCTTGACCAATCTTTAATTTACCGGGCCGACTTCTCTCGGGGCCGACTTCTCTGGGCCGACTTCTCTTGGGCCGACTTTGTTTTGGGCCGACTTCTCCAGATACCGGAGGGAGGGGGTGAGACGTCTATATTAATAGTACATGGAACATGGGATGGGGACTCGGTCCCCGGGAACCAGATCCCTAGTTGTCAGGTTCTAAAATTAGAGGGAGTAGGGAACATGTGTACATGTACATGTAGGTGGTACTAAGTACTGTTTTCTGCAAATGCAGGTATCTGCTTCTGTGTTTGAGGGGCGATAACAAGCAAAAAGCCCAACCATCTATTGCTTCATGGAGTAATTCTAAATAAGGTCCCATGGGATTCTATGGTTTGGGGTCTGCATAAGTGTGGCATGTTGTAGAAAGTGGGCTATTGTCCAGAGTTGGACTATTTGCCCTCACAAGTCTATTTTTGTTAATAGGTATTGTCGCACACAAGAAAGTGT
Organism: Siphonodentalium dalli; assembly: GCA_032622095.1. Lineage (NCBI taxonomy): Eukaryota > Metazoa > Mollusca > Scaphopoda > Gadilida > Siphonodentaliidae > Siphonodentalium > Siphonodentalium dalli. The sequence goes on along the minus strand of CP136063.1, from coordinate 46,989,260 downwards.
ACCATACCTGCTAATTTAGATGCATTTGTTTAGTTTATAGTGTTAATAGTGTGTATATCATACATTTTTGGTACGTCTATTTTTCCATATAAGCCCGAATCAGTTTTATAGCTTGGACCATAGCCATCTTTTTTGGGTATATACTTTGTACATTTATCCTACTTGTCTTAGCTAAGTCCTGAAACTTCTGAAATGCTTAGGGCTTATTTCTCAGAGGGTGGTGAGCGTTTACAAAACAGGGAGCAATGTAGTGTCTTTAGGATTAATTATCCCCAACAGAATCATTCTCAGCCATTCTTGTGTCCAGTCAGTGTGACCTCAAACAGGGGCTAAATAGCTTCATGTCTAATGGTTTGACCCAGATCTGGGCAAGCAATCTGGGACAATAGCAATCAGTTTGCCCCGACCTGGTTTACCATAGAGTGGGGATTATAATCTTCCAGAGTGTGGCACAGCCTGCCCATGCATCTAATACCCTGAATGCCTGAGGTCACTTGGTTGGGACATTGGCTGGTAACATTCAGTTGGAAATCAGATCTCTTGTGGTAAACATGCTACTTAATAACTACTGGATACATCACATAGATGAAGAACCAGCGCTGACCAAGAAGGCAAGATGGATTGGATGCAATGTTATACCCAGTGACAGGTACGGTAACTAAATTGTAAGAGATCTGAAGGTTTTGGTGTGGTAAGATACCACACCTTCGGCACTTTTTTTGGTGAGAGTGACCCCTTCAGCATTAGTTGGCTGTTGGAGCAATTTCGCCCAATAGATATACCAAGTCTACGAGACCAGAATTTGTAATGGCTCTAACTAAGGAACAAAGGAAACGGTATTTTTCGACAATACACATGTAGATTGACTTCCAACAGAACGCGAGTCCTCCTCTTCTTCGTCTATAAGGTGCTACGCATATACACAATATTGCACCGTATGTACTAGAAATTCTGTTTGAAGTGTTGCCCTCCGTGACTGTGGCGACGAGTATTACTATCTAGAACACGTGCCGTGGGTTGTCGTGGCATGGATAACTATTTGTGTCTGGACAAATATGCCGTATGTGAGCAGACCATTAGTACATCCGCTTCTTCGTCAGAACATAACATAATTCAAACCGGATATCATCCACACAAATATGATATGTGCGGGAAAACGTTTACTCGAACTGGAAGTCTTACCAGACAGAGAATCCACACAGCCGATCGACCACACGCGTGTGATATATGCCGGAAAGCTTTCATTGAATCGAGATCTCTGACTGGTCACATGAGTATCCACACTGGAGAAAATCCATATAAGTGTGATATATCCGATAAATCGTTCACTCAGTCAAGTAGTTTAACGCAACACAAGAAAATCCATACTGGTGATAGATCACACACATGTGATATATGTGGGAAAGCATTCACACAATCTGGATATCTGACAATACATAAGAGAATACACACAGGTGATCGACCTTTTCAGTTTGATATATGTCAGAAATCGTTTGCTGCCTTAGGTAAATTGACGAGACATAAAATAATTCACACAGGGGACCGCCCACACACATGTGATATATGTGGGAAAGTATTCGCACAATCTGAAAGTCTGACTAAACATAAGAGAATACACACAGGTGATCGACCTTTTCAGTGTCATATATGTCAGAAATTGTTCGCTGACTCAAGTTCTCTGACGCGACATAAGATAACCCATACAGGTGATGTCTCATACAAGTGTGATATATGCGGGAAAGTATTCTCACATTCCGGAAATCTGACTGTACATAAGAGAATACACACGGGTGATCGACCTTTTCAGTGCGATATATGTCAGAAATCGTTCGCTGACTCAAGTAATCTGACGCGACATAAGATAACCCATACAGATGATAGATCACACAAGTGTGATATATGCGGGAAAGTATTCTCACATTCCGGAAATCTGACTGTACATAAGAGAATACACACAGGTGATCGACCTTTTCAGTGCGATATATGTCAGAAATCGTTCGCTGACTCAAGTAATCTGATGCGACATAAGATAACCCATACAGGTGATAAATCACACAAGTGTGATATATGCGGGAAAGTATTCTCACAATCTGGAACTCTGACGCAACATAAGATAACCCATACAGGTGATAGATCACACAAGTGTGATATATGCGGGAAAGTATTCTCACATTCCGGAACTCTGACTGTACATAAGAGAATCCACACAGGTGATCGACCTTTTCAGTGCGATATATGTCAGAAATCGTTCGCTGACTCAAGTGTTCTGACGCGACATAAGATAATCCATACAGGTGATAGCTCACACAAGTGTGACATATGTGGGAAAGTATTCACACAATCTGGACATCTGACTAAACATCAGAGAATCCACACAGGTGATCAACTTTTTCAGTATGATATGTCAGAAATTGTTCGCTCAGTCAGGTAATCTGACGCGACATTTAAGATAACCCATACTGGTGATAGCTCACACAATATGTAATATATGCGGGAAAGTACCGTATTCGCCCGCTCCGGAAATCTGACTGCACATAAGAGAATACACACAGATGATCGACCTTTTCAGTGTGATATATGTCAGAAATCATTCGCTCACTGAAGTACACTGACGTGACATAAGATAACCCATACAGGTGATACCTCATAGTTTTATGGTGCCCACATTCATACTGAGCAATGGGGGGTGCCGCAGTGTCCTGGGCCCACAAAAAAGGTACCCTGTCTTGCTCACCGGAAGCTGTATTATGCTAATGATGAACAGATAGTCTGCCGTAGGAGCAGTTTTAGCCAGTCAAAAGTAAAAAGGCAGAAGTAAAAGATAAAATTATAGAGCACCCTGGAAGTCAGTCAAATATCTTTTAATTATCAATATTGTATTTGGGTTGAATTATTTGTTACTTTTGTTTATGTAACAATCATAGTATTCACTATGGTTATAATTGAAAGCATTTATAAAAAGTTAACTTAAAATTGGCGTAGGTAATTATAAAAAATTGTTAGTATGCATACCTTTAAATTATAACCAAAGTTGGTCAACAAGCCTATATAGGTCAAAAGTAAAATCAATAATATGTTGTAGGTATAATAATGAGGTATCTGGTTTTAGTTTATACACAAAGTATAGTCTGATAATAATGGGTCTATAGTCTGCTTTTTGATCGAATTGTTTTGAATTACATTTATACATATATGTTTTATATTTTATTAAAATAAAACTTCCCTCATATCCTTCTTAATGAGATTCCGTTGATTATCAATTATGTGCAGTGAGTATCAAACCCTATATAATTATGAATAAATCTAATTATTATATTAATATTATAATAGTGTATAATATAGTTTTTGGTTTCTAGCAGCATAGTATTGCTATAAAGGTTATGCCGTTATAGGGGTATCACACCCCGCAAATCTGACTATACATAAGAGAATACACACAGAAATCGTTCGCTCCCTCGAGTAATTTGACGAGGCGCAAGATAGTCCACGCAGGCAATGGCACATGAGTGTGATATATGTGGGAAAGTATTCGCACGCTCTTGGCGTGAACGTCCGTACCAGTGCGATGTATGTCAGAAATCGTTCGCTCAATCAAGTATGTAGTTAAGGAGTCGATTATATAGGGCATCAGTGTAATTCGGGAGTTAATTTGGATTGTGCTTCTTTAACACTTTCATGATGGAAGTTGCACTGGTGCAGCATTAAAGACCATGTATCAGTGCAATCATTATATTATATACATGTATGAGCTTTGGTGGGTGGGTTCCTCAACTCGAATGTATCTCACCCACCCCCAAAACCGAATAAATAGTAATGAAAGGGCGTTAAATCGGATTGTGCATCCTTATAAATATTGTCTCTCTTTTTGCTATATAGTTACCAGGGTATAAAATATCAGATACCGTATGAGTGGAATATTATAAGTATAAGACTCATGTCTGGAAATGCTTCTATCGATGAAATATTGATTGTATTTCGAATATGTTTGGTCTTAAAATGTGTGGTTGTTTAGCTAACGCGAACAATAGTTATTACTTTTAACAGAGACCAGAGATTTTACTGTATAATTTTGTCACAAATAAACGTTAATTAGGCTCATTATCGCTTATAACTATATGGAATAAACCAATACAAACAATCAATCTGGTACATTTGGCGTTCGGAACGTAGCTATGGGAACAGCCTAATGATCTATATCAATATATAACATTGCCCGAATGGTCTGTTCCTAAAATAGAATAATAAAGTATCCCAATTAATCATCCCATCTCATAATAATTATTTAGAAATAACATGAATATTATTTGATAGAAGCAACTATTTAAAACTCGTTATTTGAAGAGACATTCCATCTTGAATACTTTCCCAGTATAGTTCAGTGTTTAAGAATGATTTATTTCAATATTAATTGAAGACTATGAGTGACCCGCCATTAAATCCAGTCGTAAGTCGGGATTTTTTTTACCCTGTGCCAATGCATTCTCTTATATATGCGAGTCGACCATGGGTCGCCTCGCATATATAGGAGAATGCATTGGCCTAACAATTTTTTACAGTTTTAATAATTTTTTCTTGTATTCTTTAACAATGTTATAATTTCAACCACACGAAGCCCCAGGCAAACATGAGCAAACGACACTCTTCTATATGCTTCTATATATGTGTGGGGCTCCCTGCAGGGTAATGGATGTTTTTTTATTTTATGTCCTAAAAATTGTAAGAAACATTATTTAAAAAAAATGATAAAAAATTAGTTTTATAGACCCACCCTAAATCCCCCATAGTAAATGCATGCGGTCGTAAAGCACGTGGCTTTGTTTGGATACTTTCTGGCCCACAATGCATCATTCTCGCTATCTGTAAAATTGTCTATTGGCACAGGGTAAAAAAATCCCGACTTACGACTGGATTTGATATGGCGGGTCACATGAACGTTACTGTAATTTTCTATTGTGAATCTGGTATGGTTACAAACCCTAGGCCTAGCACTAGCTTAGAGGTTACAAATACTTGCACTGAGGTCATGGGGACACCAATATTAGAAGTGAAGCCCTTCATTCAAATTGGAAGTTCATTCCCATTTTATACTTTCCCTCGGTGGCAACAATGACTACTGAAATTGCCCAATACCACCATTCAATTCCACATAATCTTGATAATAATCCATATGAAGTTAATGCCATTCATGTATCGGTACACACCATAGCCATTCTACCCCTCGTTCATGGAATATCTATTCATTCCGTATCATCATTGACTCCAGATCTGGTATACATAGCACAAACACAGCCAGTCACGCTGTATAAATTAAAATATCACCGTGTCCCCACATAGTACCTGTAACATAATCTTGACACTCCATATGACGCCAATACAATTAAGGTATCGATCTACCCCATATAGGTCAATACTATTCATATAGTATGTATAAAGACTGGTCAAATAAAGGATATCCTTCAGATATATTACATAAATGGGTTTCATATTGGGCCAATGCCATTCATGTATTGGGTACACACTGTATATAATGTCGTCGATGTCGGAGCAGTCGATCGTCAAACCGCAAGTTCATGGTCGTCGAGCCACAAAGAAGTCAATGTCAAAGGGCTGATCATTTATCTTGTCATAGTTATGATATCAATATAGCCAATATGACCATATTTTGTTGGGCATTGCCCAGAGCTAATATTCAAGTATTGTTTTTGCGATAACAAACAAAAAGCCCAACCATCTATTGCTTCATGTAGTAATTCTAAATAAGGTCCCATGGGATTCTATGGTTTGGGGCCTGCATAAGTGTGGCATGTTGTAGAATGTGGGCTATTGTCCAGGGTTGGACTATTTACCCTCACACGTATATTTTTGTTGACAGGTATTGTCGCATACAAGAATATGTACCATACCTGCTAATTTAGATGCATGTGTTTAGTTTATAGTGTATATATCATACATTTTTGGGGTCATGGAGTACACCATACCTCGTTTGTCGGTCCATGTTTTGTGGAATCAGCATACCAGTATGTCCTGTAAATAGGAGGGTTGTGTTTTTTAATAATTCGTATTATGCAGGCATGTCTACCTCAACTCAGATATAACTAATTTCTGACAGCATTCTGTCTGCAATACTTATTCTACTGGTATACTAATGTCTGTCCAAAACATCTGTAAACGTTTCTGATACTCCAGATATGGGCACGTCCATTTTTCCATATAAGCCCGAATCGGTTTTATAGCTTGGACCATAGCCATCTTTTTTGGGTATATACTTTGTACATTTATCCTACTTGTCTTAGCTAAGTCCTGAAACTTCTGAAATGCTAAGGGTTTATTTCTCAGAGGGTGGGAGCGTTTACAAAACAGGGAGGAATGTGGTGTCTTTAGGATTAATTCTCCCCAGCAGAATCATTCTCAGCCATTCTTGTGTCCAGTCAGTGTGACCTCAAACAGGGGCTAAATAGTTTCATGTCTAATGGTTTTGCTGCCCAGATCTGGGCAAGATATCTGGGACAATAGCTATCAGTTTGCCCCGACCTGGTTTACCATAGAGTGGGGATTATAATCTTTCAGAGTGTGGCACATCTTGCCCATGCATCTAATCCCCTGAATGCCTGAGGTCACTTGGTTGGGCCATTGGCTGGTAACATTCAGTTGAAAATCAGATCTTTTAAAAATTGTGGTAAACATGTTACTTAAAGGTGGATTATCTCTTTGTAAACATGTTTTATATAGTAACCGGGGTATAAAATATTAGATTTGAATCGAAGACTCCTGTCTGGAAATGCTTCTATCGATTAATATTAATTTTATTTCGAATATTTTCTGGTCTAAAAAGGTGTGTTTGTTCAGCTAACGAACAATAGTGGTTACTGTTAACAGAGACCAGAAATTATATTGTGCAATTTTGTCACAAATAAACGTCAATTATAGTCATTATCGCTTATATCTGTGGAACAAAACAATACAAACAACCAATCTGTGACATTTGACATTCGTTGCGTAGCCATAGGAACAGCCCAGTGCTCTATATCGCAATACGGTCTCATCCGAATGGTCGGTTCTAAAAATAGTAACATAAATGGGCCCGATTTAATATTCGAAATAAAATCAATATTAATTGATAGAAGCTTTTCCGGACATAGGTCTTCAGTTCATATCTATTATTTTATACCCACGCAACTATTTAAAATTTGTTATTTAAAGAGATAATCCATCTTTAATAACTACTGGATACATCATACAGATGAAGAACCAGCGCTGGCCAAGAAGGCAAGATGGACTTGGTTGCAATGTTATACCCAGTAACAGGTACGGTAACTAAGATGTAAGAGATCTGAAGGTTTTAGTGTGACAAGATACCACACCTTCAGCAATTTTTTTTTTGGTGAGAGTGACCCCTTCAGCATTAGTTGGCTGTTGGAGCAATATCGCCCAATAGATATACCAATTCTACGAGACAGAATTTGTAATGGCTCTTACTAAGGAACAAAGGAAAAACGGTATTTTTCGACAATAGATTGACTTCCAACAGAACGCTAGTCCTCTTCTTCTTCTTCGTCTATAAGGTGCTACGCTATACACGATATTGCACCGTATGTACTACAAATTCTGTTTGAAGTGCTGCCCTCCGTGACTGTGGCGACGAGAATTACTAGAACACGTGGGTGTCGTGGCATGGATAACTATTTGCGTCTGGACAAATATGCCGTATGTGAACAGACCATTAGTACACCCGCTTCTTCGTCAGAACATGATATAATTCAAACCGGATATCGTCCACACAAATGTGATATGTGCGGGAAAGCGTTTACTCGAGCTGGAAGTCTTACCAGACATAAGAGAATCCACACAGCCGATCGACCACACGCGTGTGATATATGCGGGAAAACTTTCATTGAATCGAGATCTCTGACTGGTCACATGAGTATCCACACTGGAGAAAAGCAATATAAGTGTGATATATCCGATAAATCGTTCACTCAGTCAAGTAGTTTAACGCATTGCAAGAAAATCCATACTGGTGATAGCTTACACACATGTGATATATGTGGGAAAGCATTCACACAATCTGGAAATCTGACAATACATAAGAGAATACACACAGGTGATCGACCTTTCCAGTGCGATATATGTCAGAAATCGTTCGCTAACTCAAGTCATCTGAAGCGACATAAGATAACCCATACAGGGGACCACCCACACACATGTGATATATCCGGGAAATTTTTAGCACATTCCGAAAATCTGACTGTACATAAGATAATACACACAGGTGATCGACCTTTTCAGTGCGATATATGTCAGAAATCGTTTGCTGACTCAAGATATCTGACGTGACATAAGATAACCCATACAGATGTTAGCTCACACAAGTGTGATATATGTGGGAAGGTATTAGCACATTCTGGAAATCTGACTATACATAAGAGAATACACACGGGTGATCGACCTTTTCAGTGCGATATATGTCAGGAATCGTTTGCTGAGAAAGGTACATTGACGAGACACAAGATAACTCATACAGGTGATAGCTCACACAAGTGTGATATATGCGGGAAAGTATTCTCACATTCCGGAAATTTGACTGTACATAAGAGAATACACACGGGTGATCGACCTTTTCAGTGCGATATATGTCAGGAATCGTTCGCTGCCTCGAGTACTCTGACGAGGCACAAGATAACCCATGCAGGTGATAGATCACACAAGTGTGATATATGCGGGAAAGTATTCGCACAATCTGGAAATCTGACTATTCATAAGAGAATACACACAGGTGATCGACCTTTTCAGTGCGATATATGTCAGAAATCGTTCGCTGCCTCAAGTACTCTGACGAGGCACAAGATAGTCCACGCAGGCAATGGCACATGAGTGATATATGTGGGAAAGTATTCGCACGCTCTGGACGTGAACGTCCGTACCAGCGCGATGTATGTCAGAAATCGTTCGCTTACTCAAGTAATCTGACTAATCATAAGAGAATCCACACAGGTGATCAACCTTTTCAGTGTGATATGTCAGAAATTGTTCGCTCAGTGAGGTAATCTGACGCGACATAAGATAACCCATACTGGTGATAGCTCACACAACATGTAACATATGCGGAAAAGTACTGTATTCGCCCGATCCGGAAATCTGACTGTACATAAGAGAATACACACAGATGATCGACCTTTTCAGTGCGATATATGTCAGAAATCGTTCGCTGCCTCGGTACTCAGACAAGCCACGCAGGAAATGGCACATGTCAGAGTGTGATATATGTGGGAAAGTATTCGCACGCTCTGGGCGTGAACGTCCGTACCAGTGCGATGTATGTCAGAAATCGTTCGCTCAGTCAAGTATGTAGTTAAGGAGTCGATTATATAGGGCATCAGTGTAATTCAGGAGTTAATTTGGATTGTGCTTCTTTAACACTTTCATGATGGAAGCTGCACTGGTGCAACATTAAAGACCATGTATCAGTGCATTCATTATATTATATACATGTATGAGCTTTGGTTGGTGGGTTCCTCAACTCGAATGTATCTCACCCACCCCCAAAACCAAATAAATTGTAATTAAAGGGCGTTAAATCGGATTGTGCATCCTTAAATATTGTCTCTCTTTTTGCTATATAGTTACCAGGGTGTAAAATATTGGATAAGATATGAGTGGATTATTATAAGTATAAGACTCGTGTATGGGAATTCTTCTATCGATTAATATTGATTGTATTTCAAATATGTTTGGTCTTAAAAGGTGTGGTTGTTTAGCTAACGAACAATAGTTATTACTGTTAAAGGTGGATTTTCTCTTTGTAAACATGTATTATATAGTTACCGGGGTATAAAATATTAGATTTTAATCGAAGACTCTTGTCGGGAAATGTTGTATCGAATAATATTAATTTTATTTCGAATATTTTCTGGTCTAAAAAGTTGCGTTTGTTCAGCTAACGAACAATAGTGGTTACTGTTAACAGAGACCAGAAATTATATTGTGCAATTTTGTCATAAATAAACGTTAATTATACTCATTAATTATCGCTTATATCTGTGGAACAAAACAATACAAACAACCAATCTGTGACATTTGACATTTGTTGTGTAGCCGTAGGAACAGCCCAGTGCTCTATATCGCAATACGGACATAGGCCGTTGATATAGCAATTTCGTGGTTTGTTGATCCATGTTTTGTGGAATCAGCATACCAGTATGTCCTGTAAATAGGATGGTTGTGTTTTATTAATAATTCGTAATATGCAGGCATGTCTACCTCAACTCAGATATAAATAATTTCTGACAGCATTCTGTCTGCAATACTTATTCTACTGGTATACACAAAAGCCTACTAAAGTCTGTCCAAAACCTCTGTATTAACGTTTGTGAGAGTTCCACATATGGGCACGTCCATTTTTCCATATATAGTCCAGACGCCAGGAATTTTTTTTTAGATTCTGTTCAACCGGCCACCAAGAAAATGTCCGCCTATTGCCTGTTGTGGGGAACTACATTGCGGTTCATGTAAGGGTGGATGTAATTTCTGAAAGTGTTGCAAATTTTTTTTATTCATGGTTTTGATTGAATAAATCTTAAAATAACCATAAACTGATATTTCAAACTACAGACGACAGTTTATGTCATATTGGCATTATTTCCTTTTAAAATGTTAGTAATAGAGATATTATTTCACATCGCCACACAAGATCTTGGAAAATAAATACCATTTTCGAAAAAAAATTATTTAAGTGCGTTTTTTGGGCAAATATTTGCTTTCGTTTCAATTTATTTCTGAAACTGATAGCACACAGCTTGTAATTTCCATACTTAATTCCGAATGTTAAAGCGTAATAATTTTCTACGACAAACTGGGAAGTCAAATTGCCAGAACAAAACTCTGGATAATGCCTTGAATGACTATTTTTTGTAAAAAATATAAACCTCCCCCCAAAAATTATAAAATTGTCATTTTTTATCATAAGACGCTTGTTATGTAATATCACAATGGAAATACACCCGTACCCGATCTTACCGTTGTCACAATGTCAACGGGGGGTCAAATTGGTACCGAATTGTAGCTTTATGCTAAACCTAGTGATTGCATATAAATATTCAAGACGGCCTCCATCATTCAATAAGTGAAATCAGACCATACGGATGTGATCATATGATATTTAGTTGCAGGACATAAAGCTCAAGTCTGAACAACTTCTGAATGTCTAAAAGTTCATACAGCAACTGAAAAAGTTAACTGCCATAGTTTTGTAAGGTGATATAATCCTGAATTGTAAGAATTTACATTCACAACAAGCACTGAAATTGCAATATAATCATTTTGTTTTTTGGGAAAAATAAAATATTTCGCCACTAAGTAAAATAACATGTGAAAATAGTAATTGGTACGAAATAAAACTAGTTGGGTATGCTATAAACGTTTCCCATCGCTCACTTCTCCGTCACTCGTACATTTATTGTCACACAGTTATTGATCGCAGCCACATGCATCGGTGCATTGAACATCCTCTTTCCTACAACGGCAACGTCATGTACTGTAATCGGACTTGCACTTGCATATGGTGAGTTCGAGAACGGCAGTCGGAGCTGGAGTGACATCATTTCCGGAACAAGGTGCCCATTAGAATTATTAAGTATACAGCCATTTGGGTCGTGGTAATGGCAGCAACATCATTGGGAAAAGAGCATGAGTCCATATATACGTTCGATAGTTAACGCGTTTTGGGTGCGAATTGAATGAGTCCATGGTCGGTGGCAGTTTGTCGCTTCTCACGTTCTTCGTAGCGCAAGTCATCCAGGGATGTCAAATCACGGTTGGAATAAACCAAAGAAACAAGAGACACAAATGTTTCCCTCATATGATTCGGAATGCGAGTCGGGTCCTCCCCCATCTGCGTAAACGCCGGGATCAGTTCTGGGTGATCTTTCAATGTTCTGAACCATTTCAATTTCCTAATAGAACTGAATGCGTTTGTCGAATCGCGTCCGCTCAATTCATGAACTGCTGGAATAATCAGTGACATGAACTTGCCCACAACTTTTGCACTATCATGCACTGGGATATATCGACGTCGTTTGCCATTACCAGTTAGGAAGAATAACTCGTATACCCAGTAGTACACAAAACAGTGGGCACATCGTCAGAACGTCTGAGTCACCACTCCAAACAATGAATATTTCAACTTGCAGTTCACTTGCTGCATGCCCCATGTGTACGAACATTCTTGAGTCAAGTTTTTTCGCGGTCGGACTCAAGATACCCAGACCAACCGCAACCATCCTTTGATAAAAAAAAGCATTACTTTCTTTGAATCTGGAAATCCACCCGCAAGAAACACTTGCTGGCCATGCGGCAATAACAATGGTATCTTTAGGGACCAATTATTGGATAACAAGTTGACCATTTTTATTTTGTGAAGTTCTGTTCGAGTCATGCATTCCACTCATTTCCAAAGTTTGCAACGCAACTGAGAATTTTGAATGGGGCGTGAGATAGAAACGGTTTAGAGCTGCAGACTGGCAACACAAATTCCGATATTTACCACAGTCCATATTTATGGATTGTTTTATGGCCATTTACAGAGGAATCATTTCTGCTGGTGTTCCAATTTCATGCAACACATTATCATGGTCAATTAGATGCGGCGGTTCAATGTGTTCTTCGTTGCAACTAAGCCAGTCTAAAAACGACTTCCACCTCAACTGTCCAAATGCTTTGTGCATCAGCTTATGCAAACGAACTCCACGGTTATATGACTTTCCGCATACAATCCGGTTTACAGTGGCGCCACCATGCACCCAGCTTCTATAACAATGTCCTCGAAGCCACTTCATAGCTCTGTACATCCCTACAATCGTCGTTATCAAATTCATCAGGGTTCCTCCATTCAATCATATGAGCCTTGCAGTATGTTGCTTCGTCGTATGCTACATAAGACCAATTCTGTCCTAGAGCCCTGAACAAATACTGAAATCGTTTCGTCGTTGTATCTACTGTTTCAAAATCAGTCGCTGAACCAGGAACCATCGGACAACATCCAATGTTAGTCTTCGTCACGTTGATTCGATTAGTGACACTAGCATGATATACACTCCAGCCAGGAACATATTCCGATTTACCTACACGTTGAACCAACGGATGCGCATTTTCCAGTTAGATGCACTGGGCCCGGTTGCTTCCCTCCGAGATTAGGACACACACGAATAGTATTATCAAATGAAATATGGGTTTCTGGTTGGCGTTCATCCTTCTTTGGAATCACACCGAAGCAACCCTACTGAGATCAGCTGCCTGATATAACACCATATTCACCACGGTTATATCCACCTACAGATGCTGTCACTGCCCCATATGGCATATTGGTTGGCACTGTCAATCCGTCTCTCTCAATTTGTTAAAAACATGTGTATTACTGGACGATAACTGCAGTTCCTTGAGCATAGCCCTGGTGTTTGATGCGACATTGATGGCATTCTGTATATTAAGGGATTTACTGATCGCGAGTTCAGGTTTAGTCCGTGATTTATCAATAAAACACACTTTGTCAGAGTAATTCAGTTCAATCATTTCCTTCAGTTTCTGTTTAGTGTAGACCTTGCTACACTTCGGTTTGCCTATTTGTCGTAATATGTCCAGGAACTTTGAAAGTAGATGACCCATATCATATGGGACACCCTTTTCAAAGTCCGGGAGAATACACCCATCAAATGTTCCAGTGCAACATCGTGTGGGGTAATCGTGTTACTGGAGGTGGTGGTCTCCAGCAGATATTTACTATGACACAACCTGTGATGTCTTGCCTCAAGTGCTATCAACTTCGAAAAGTCAAACCAACACGCCGTTACATTATGTCATCCTCCTTTTCCTTCGCACATCGTTCGGTAGTTTCGCAAGATGTAAATGTACTGACCCGAACTAATATCTTCACTCCCAAGTGAGACAACTTTTAGCATATAAGACATCTAGTTTTGAAGTCGAAATATTCTCTTGTAACTTGTGGATTTGTCTGATCAACAGTCATGGATGTGGGCGGTTTGACTAATCAGATATCCGAAGAACTTGTGAAATTGTAGATTGGAGAAACAACTCTTGTGCAAACTTATGTTGAGATCTTTAAGGTCAATTCCATATTCTTCATATGATGATCGACGAACATCCAGAGCAACAGAAAACGATTCCAAACAAGAATCGGAAGCTTTCCGCAGATTCCCGTCTTTTAATTTCTGACATACTAAACACCGTTTGAAATTCAACGAAAGTTTACACTTTTTGGCAACGGGTATTAATTTGAGAGGACTCGTCTCCATTTCAATTGAATCACTGTAATCTCCAGTTAAATGCAGCAAATTATTAAGGTTTGATACCAGGAATTTTCCGGAAAATTATAAAGCGGGCAGTATCAGTTAGAAAACATTAATGAATCGACGCTGATTTTAGCCCTAAAAATGCACTTCATTGAGTATTTTTCGAAATCAGTATAACTATTAGAGCTTGTGTTGTAGCTACGACATATGGAATCTTTATTTTAACATAATGATGATTAGTAATGCCATAAAGCCATAACTTGTCATAGCTAGTTCGAGTTTTCGGTTTATGGTTATTTTAAGCGGATAACGATGAATGATGGCGAAAAATAACTTTTTCACACAACAAAATAATATTGCCAGTTAAGTGCTTGTTGTACATGTAAATTCCTATAACTCAGGATTATATTACTTTACGAAACTATGAAAGTTAATTTTTTTCAGTTGTTTTCATACAAAAGTTGTTCAAACTTGGGTTTTAAGTCCTGCAACTAAATCTAAATTGATCACATCCGTATGGTCTGATTTCGCTTATTGGATGTAGAAGCCGTCTTTAATATTTATATGCAATCCAAGGGTTTGGTTTAAAGCTACAGCCCGGTACTAACTTGACCCTCCGGTGACATTGTGAACACGGTGAGATCGGGTACGGGTGTATTTCCATTGTAATATTACAGAACAAGCGTCTTTTTAACGAAACTGCAAAAAATGACAATTTTCTAATTGTAGGGGGAAGGGTTATATTTTTTACAAACAATAATCATTAGAGGCACTATCTGAAGTTTGTATCTGGCAATTTGACTTCCCAGTTTATTGTAGAAATTTATTACGCTTTGACACAAGGAATTCATTAGGGAGATTACAAGCTGTGTGCCATCAGTTTCAGAAATAAATTGAAACGAAAGCAAATATTTTCCCCAAAAAAACCCTTAAAGGGGTACTGTACCCAAGATGTTGTTGTTGGTTTCTATAATCCCCGAGTCGGAGAATAATGTAACAACTTTTCCATTTTTTGAAAGTTTGTTGAGTACGAAGTATTGTTACGGATGGCAAATTTACCGGAATGCAAAAATACAAATTGTCGTTGTCGAGTAATTTTTGTAAAGTTTTCAACCAAATGAATCAAATAAACATTATATTATATGGTTAGTAGTCCCATATACTCATTTAAGTTAGTGTACCGTCACTAGTCAATGAGTGGCTTGGGTTTTCTCCCCGTATAAGCATAATGTTTCAAACGATCGTGTGTGCAATTGTTTTCCTAATCCAATATCCCTCAATTATAATTTGATTACGTTTTGTACACGGAAATTCGAATTTTAAGAGACGCCATTTTATGGCTGGAGCCATAAAATCAATTTATATTAAATTATTAACTTTTAAATTATTAAATTTTAAGATAGCCTATTAACCTGAGCGTTTACAGAATACATCTTCGACTCAAATTACTTATATTTCTATATAGTATCGATAATAGATCGTTGTTATCACCGGGAATTTATTGAAAATGGCGTACAGTACCCCTTTAAAGATGGATTATCTCTTTAAATAACAAATTTTAAATAGTTGCGTGGGTATAAAATAATAGATAGGAACTGAAGACCTATGTCCGGATAAGCTTCTATCAATTAATATTGATTTTATTTCGAATATTAAATCGGGCCCATTTATGTTACTATTTTTAGAACCGACCATTCGGATGAGACCATATTGCGATATAGAGCACTGGGCTGTTCCTACGGCTACGCAACGAATGTCAAATGACACAGATTGGTTGTGTGTATTGTTTTGTTCCACAGATATAAGCGATAATGAGTATAATTAAAGTGTATTTGTGACAAAATTGCACAATATAATTTCTGGTCTCTGTTAACAGTAACCACTATTGTTCGTTAGCTGAACAAACACAGCTTTTTAGACCAGAAAATATTCGAAATAAAATTAATATTAATCGATAGAAGCATTTCCGGACAGGAGTCTTCGATTCAAATCTAATATTTTATACCCCGGTAACTATATAATACATGTTTACAAAGAGATAATCCACCTTTAAATATTTTTTTTTCGAAAATAGTATATATTTTCCAAAATCTTGTGTGGCGATGCGGAATAATATATCTATTACTAAGAGTTTGAAGGAAAATAATGCCAAAATGACATAAACTGTCATCTGTAGTTAGAGTTTTCAGTTTATGGTAATTTTAGGCTTAATTCAATTAAAAACCATGAATAGAAAAAATTTGCAACACTTTCAGAAATTACATCCACCCTTGCATGGACCGCACTATAGTCCCCCACAACAGGCAACACGTGGAAATTTTCTTGGTGACCGGTTGAACTAACTCCTAAAATAGAGCCCTTTTCAGACTTGGCGTCTGGACTAATAAGCCCGAATAAGTTTTATAGCTTGACCATAGTCATCGTTTTTGGGTATATATACTTCGTACATTTATCCTACTTCTCTTAGTTTAAAAGTCCTGAAACTTCTGAAATGCTAAGGGCTTATTTCTCAGAGGGTGGGGAGCGTTTATAAAACGGGGAGGAATGTAGTGTCTTTAGGATTAATTCTCCCCAGCAGAATCAGTTATTCTCAGCCATTCTTGTGTCCAGTCAGTGTGACCTCCAACAGGGGCTAAATAGCTTCATGTCTAATGGTTTGGCCCAGATCTGGGCCAGCAATCTGGGACAATAGCAATCAGTTTGCCCCGACCTGGTTTACCATAGAGTGGGGATTATAATCTTCCCGAGTGTGGCACAGCTTGCCCCTGCATCTAATCCCTGAATGCCTGAGGTCACTTGGTTGGGACATTGGCTGGTAACATTCAGTTGGAAATCAGATCTCTTGTGGTAAACATGTTACTTAATAACTACTGGATACATCGTACAGATGGAGAACCAGCGCTGGCCAAGAAGGCAAGATGGACTTGGTTGCAATGTTATACCCAGTAACAGGTATGGTAACTAAACTATAAGAGATCTGAAGGTTTTAGTGTGACAAGATACCACACATTCAGCACTTTTTTTGGTGAGAGTTACCCCGTCAGCATTAGTTGGCTATTGGAGCAATATCGCCCAATAGATATACCAATTCTACGAGACCAGAATTTTTAATGGCTCTTACTAGGTTACACTGGTGTAAATGTTTTCCATAGGCCTCAGTGCTAACGTTTTAGCGTATAGTGTTGGCAATATAAATGTTGGGTCCAAAATTTTCTTTAAATCTGAAAAATTGACATTTTGGGAAACTTTTTACACCAAAAAATCATGTCTGTCTAGCAGGGAATTCGCCTTTAAATCTTATGTTTTCGTAACTAGTGTCAGAACCGCATAAAAAAATACAGTCATATTTTAGACCACACCAAAAAATTCAAACTTCACTACAAAGGGTTAATTCCTGTGCCAATGGTTATTTTACCTATGGGAAATCATAGGGAAGAGGTGTGATGATTTTTTTATGTGAAAAGCACACAAGGCTATTGACCAATCAGGGCCCAGTGTCTATTTTATTCTCTCCTATATATTCCTCCCGCATCCGCTAGATGTCACTCGGAACCTTATTTACACCAGTGTAACCTAAAGCGATAGCCCGCTTTTTCGCGGAATAATTGTAACTCCCTACATTTCTTCAGAATTGCCCATCAATGGAAAAAATGTGTTCAAAAACAATATCACTTCTGTGGTTCTTTATTTATCACACACAATTTAACCCCACCCCCTTTAACAAATTATTCATCAAAAAAGCACAATTTTCCACCACCAGTCATGTTCAGGCCCTATTTTCACTCAGTTTTAGGGGTCTGGTGTTGCAAACTTGGATCAGCTATGGAAGACTGTTCAATATTCTTTCCATGAGAGAACTTCTGGTGATGTGAGGTCATTGAGTCCAGATCTGATCAGCTGAGCATCAAGCGCATGACTTTATCAGCACATTGAAGAATAAAATATGACATTTTCAGGTCTGCAAGGGTGATCCAAGATAACTGGATGTGGGTGTATATTGAATTAGTTGAATAAAGATATGCTCTCTTTGAATTGCTGAAGCATTTTCTTAAATGTGTCCAAGTTTTAGTGCTATTAACCTTCAAATGACCATACCCACCAATGGAAATGACACACTTTTATGATATATATCTGTATATCACTGGCTATAAAATCCAAAATACTTGTTAAATTAGGTTCTTATAACAATTGATATATGTGTCGTTGACATGCCCATGTTATGGGTCATTTGCATTATCATGTGACTATTACCACCTTGAAATTTTTTGAAAATACCTTGAAAAATTGGCATTTTTTATGAAAAATCTTACTATTTTTTTGGCTGATGTAAGTGAAAGAAGACATCAGCAGCAAGAATAGCCACATCAAGCATGAGATATTCATTGGACTGAAAGACCAGGCTCTGTAAAATGCAATAAAATGCTTTAAAGTGACTCCCAGGAATCAAAAATGATAAAAAGCAATTTTTTCCCTTTAGGTTACACTGGTGTAAATGTTTTCCATAGGCCTCAGTGCTAACGTTTTAGCGTATAGTGTTGGCAATATAAATGTTGGGTCCAAAATTTTCTTTAAATCTGAAAAATTGACATTTTGGGAAACTTTTTACACCAAAAAATCATGTCTGTCTAGCAGGGAATTCGCCTTTAAATCTTATGTTTTCGTAACTAGTGTCAGAACCGCATAAAAAAATACAGTCATATTTTAGACCACACCAAAAAATTCAAACTTCACTACAAAGGGTTAATTCCTGTGCCAATGGTTATTTTACCTATGGGAAATCATAGGGAAGAGGTGTGATGATTTTTTTATGTGAAAAGCACACAAGGCTATTGACCAATCAGGGCCCAGTGTCTATTTTATTCTCTCCTATATATTCCTCCCGCATCCGCTAGATGTCACTCGGAACCTTATTTACACCAGTGTAACCACTAAGGGACAAAGGAAACGGTAGTTTTCGACAATATATTGACTTCCAACAGAACGCGACTCCTCTTCTTCTTCTTCGTCTATAAGGTGCTATGCGTATACACGATATTGCACCGTATGTACTACAAATTATGTTTGAACTTGAAGTGTTGCCCTCCGTGACTGTGGCGAAGCGTATTACTAATACTAGAACACGTGGGTGTCGTGGCATGGATAACTATTTCAATATTTGTGTCTGGACAAATATGCCGTATGTGAGCAAACCATTAGCACATCCGCTTCTTCGTCAGAAAATGAGATAATTCAAACCGGATATCGTCCACACAAATGTGATATGTGCGGGAAAGCGTTTACTCGAGCTGGAAGACTTACATGTACCAGACATAAGAGAATCCACACAGACGATCGACCACACGCGTGTGATATATGCGGGGAAATCTTTCATTGAATCGAGATCTCTGACTGGTCACATGAGTATTCACACTGGAGAAAGGCCATATCAGTGTGATATGTCCGATAAATCGTTAACTCAGTCAAGTAGTTTAACGCAACACAAGAAAATCCATACTGGTGATAGCTCACACACATGTGATATATGTGGGAAAGCATTCACACAATCTAAAAATCTGACAATACATAAGAGAATACACACGGGTGATCGACCTTTTCAGTGCGATATATGTCAGAAATCGTTCGCTGACTCAAGTCATCTGACGCGACATAAGATAACCCATACAGGGGACCGCCCACACAAGTGTGATATATGCGGGAAAGTATTCTCACATTCCGGAAATCTGACTGTACATAAGAGAATACACACGGGTGATCGACCTTTCCATTGTGATATCTGTCAGAAATCGTTCACTGACTCAAGTTATCTGACACGACATAAGATAACCCATACAGGTGATAGATCACACAAGTGTGATATATGTGGGAAGGTATTCACACATTCCGGAAATCTGACTATACATAAGAGAATGCACACGGGTGATCGACCTTTTCAGTGCGATATATGTCAGAAATCATTCGCGGACTCAGGTAAATTGACGAGACATAAGATAATTCACACAGGGGACCGCCCACACACATGTGATATATGCGGGAAAGCATTCTCACAATCTGGAAGTCTGACTAAACATAAGAGAATACACGCAGGTGATCGACCTTTTCAGTGCGATATATGTCAGAAATCGTTCGCTGACTCAAGTAATCTGATGCGACATAAGATAACCCATACAGGTGATAGATCACACAAGTGTGATTTTTGCGGGAAAGTATTCTCACGTTCCGGAACTCTGACTGTACATAAGAGAATACACACGGGTGATCGACCTTTTCAGTGCGATATATGTCAGAAATCGTTCGCTGACTTAGGTAGATTGACGAGACATAAGATAATTCACACAGGGGACCGCCCACACACATGTGATATATGTGGGAAAGCATTCACACAATCTGGAAGTCTGACAAAACATAAGAGAATCCACACAGGTGATATATGTGGGAAAGCATTCACACACTCCGTAAATATGACTAAACATAAGATAATCCACACAGGTGATCAACCTTTTCAGTGTGATATGTCAGAAATTGTTCGCTCAGTCGGGTAATCTGACGCGACAAAAGATAACCCATACTGGTGATAGCTCACACAACATGTAATATATGTGGGAAAGTACTGTATTCGCCCGCTCCGGAAATCTGACTGTACATAAGAGAATACACACAGGTGATCAACCTTTTCAGTGTGATATGTCAGAAATTGTTCGCTCAGTCAGGTAATCTGACGCGACAAAAGATAACCCATACTGGTGATAGCTCACACAACATGTAACATATGCGGAAAAGTACCGTATTCGCCTCCGGAAATCTGAATGTACATAAGAGAATACACACAGGTGATCGACCTTTTCATTTGATATATGTCAGTAATCATTCGATGACTCAAGTACACTGACGTGACATAAGATAACCCATACAGGTGATACCTCATATAAGTGTAATATATGCGGGAAAGTATTATCACACTCCGGAAATCTGACTATTCATAAAAGAATACACACAGATGATCGACCTTTTCAGTGCGATATATGTCAGAAATCGTTCGCTGCCTCGAGTACTCTGACGAGGCACAAGATAGTCCACGCAGGCAATGGCACATGCGTGTGATATATGTGGGAAAGTATTCGCACGCTCTGGGCGTGAACGTCCGTACCAGTGCGATGTATGTCAGAAATCGTTCGCTCAATCAAGTATGTGGTTAAGGAGTCGATTATATAGGGCATCAGTGTAATTCAGGAGTTAATTTGGATTGTGCTTCTTTAACACTCTCATGATGGAAGCTGCACTGGTGCAACATTAAAGACCATGTGTCAGTGCATTCATTATATTATATACATGTATGAGCTTTGGTGGGTGGGTTAGTGCATTCATTATATTATATACATGTATGAGCTTTGGTGGGTGGGTTCATCAACTCGAATGTATCTCACCCACCCCCAAAACCAAATAAATTGTAATTAAAGGGCGTTAAATCGGAGTGTGCGTCCTTATAAATATTGTCTCTCTTTGTGCTATATAGTTGCCAGTGTATAAAATATTGGATAAGATATGAGTGGATTATTATAAGTATAAGACTCATGGAAATGCTTCTATCGATTAAAGATGGATTATCTCTTTAAATAACAAATTTTAAATAGTTGTGTGGGTATAAAATAACAGATATGAACTGAGTACATATGTCCGGAGAAGCTTCTATCAATTAATATTAATTTTATTTCGAATATTAAATCGGCCCGTTTATGTTACTATTTTTAGAACCGACCATTCGGATGAGACCGTATTGCGATATAGAGCACTGGGCTGTTCCTACGGCTATGCGATGAATGTCAAATGTCACAGATTGGTTGTTTGTATTGTGTTGTTCCACAGATATAAGCGATAATTAATGAGTATAATTAACGTTTATTTGTGACAAAATTGCACAATATAATTTCTGGTCTCTGTTAACAGTAACCACTATTGTTCGTTAACTAAACAAACACACCTTTTTAGACCAGAAAATATTCGAAATAAAATTAGTATTAATCGATAGAAGCATTTCCGGACAGGAGTCTTCAATTCAAATATAATATTTTATACCCCGGTAACTATATAATACATGTTGACAATGAGATAATCCACCTTTAAAGATGGATTATCTCTTTAAATAACAAATTTTAAATAGTTGCTTGGGTATAAAATAATAGATATGAACTGAAGACATATGTCCGGAAAAGCTTATATCAATTAATATTGATTTTATTTCGAATATTAAATCGGGCCCGTTTATGTTACTATTTTTAGAACCGACCATTCGGATGAGACCGTATTGCGATATAGAGCACTGGGCTGTTCCTACGGCTACGCAACGAATGTCAAATGTCACAGATTGGTTGTTTGTATTGTTTTGTTCCACAGATATTAAGCGATAATGAGTATAATTAACGTTTATTTGTGACAAAATTGCACAATATAATTTCTGGTCTCTGTTAACAGTAACCACTATTGTTCGTTGGCTGAACAAACACACCTGTTTAGACCAGAAAATATTCGAAATAAAATTAATATTAATCGATAGAAGCATTTCCGGACAGGAGTCTTCGATTCAAATCTAATATTTTATACCCCGGTAACTAATTAATACATGTTTACAAAGAGATAATCCACCTTTAAAGATGGATTATCTCTTTAAATAACAAATTTTAAATAGTTGCGTGGGTATAAAATAATAGATATGAACTGAAGACCTATGTCCGGAAAAGCTTCTATCAATTAATATTGATTTTATTTCGAATATTAAATCGGGCCCATTTATGTTACTATTTTTAGAACCGACCATTCGGATGAGACCGTATTGCGATATAGAGCACTGGGCTGTTCCTATGGCTACGCAACGAATGTCAAATGTCACAGATTGGTTGTTTGTATTGTTTTGTTCCACAGATATAAGCGATAATGACTATAATTGACGTTTATTTGTGACAAAATTGCACAATATAATTTCTGGTCTCTGTTAACAGTAACCACTATTGTTCGTTAGCTGAACAAACACACCTTTTTAGACCAGAAAATATTCGAAATAAAATTAATATTAATCGATAGAAGCATTTCCAGACAGGAGTCTTCGATTCAAATCTAATATTTTATACCCCGGTTACTATATAAAACATGTTTACAAAGAGATAATCCACCTTTAACAGAGACCAGAGATTTAATTTATAATTTTGTCACAAATAAACGTTAATTAGGCTCATTATCACTTATAACTATGAAATAAACCAATACAAACAATCAATCTGGTACATTTGGCGTTCGGAACGTAGCTATGGGAACAGCCTAATGATCTATATCTCTATATAACATCCCCTGAATGGTATGTTACAAAAATAGAATAATAAAGTATCCCAATTAATCATCCCATCTCATATTAATATATGTCGCAGGGATTCCTTTCTCGGGGAAATCGTTATATGCATATATATGTTGGTATGCATGTGTATACACGACAGTCAAATAATTGTATGAGTCCGAGAAACATGTGTATATATCGAATTTCTTCGCCATGAGGGTTGGAGGTGAATAATGGAAAGATCTCACCTTAAAATGTCTTTATATATATATTGGATGATATAGGTATACAGCGCTGTACAAATGTCGCGTATACTGTGTCTAGCTTCTACAGATCTTCGACATTTCTCTGCAATAACCAAAATACAAAAATAGTAAATGAACTGAACATTTGCTAGATACTTTGTTATTTATTTCATCTATTGCTGACTTGTAATTACTTTATAACTGACAGTGATTACTGTGCTTCATGCACTTGTAATATTAAAACTTCCCCCTCCCCATAAAATGTTCAAATGATAATTAAAAGTGTAAATATAATGACTTAAAAGGTATCTAACTATAAATATATGCCGCCATCGGAATTGATATGAATAATCCAAACCCTCAAGGTTCAGGTTTGACCTTTGACCAAAAGGAATAAATATCCTGAAAGTTAAATATTATCTCATGAAAACACTTGTAATATCTGTAATAACATACGATGTATAAGAATTGTATTTACCTTGCCGGTGAGACAAAAGACTCTCCCAACTATCTGTATTGGCCTTCCATTATTACTTAAGTTAAGACATTAATGATAAAAATGATGGCTAAACAAGCCAAATATATTTGCGACCCTTTCGCTACGAGGGAGGTCTGAGAAAGAGATCGAACTCCGATAACAAGGTTGTGATGTAACAACAAATTGCGGGAAAAACTGACCAATTGAAAAGCGGTTTACTAATTTTTGTCAAGTGTGTGGTTTTTATTGTTTAATACTTAATAATGAATAAATGTAAACAAAGTTCCATGTGCTTTTTCTAAATATAACTTTTAAAGGTGCTACGTTAATTCTGCCACATATTACGTGCAACATTCACTCTACCACATATATTAGAAATAACATGAATATTATTTGACAGAAGCAACTATTTCAAACTCCTTATTTGAAGAGATAGTCCATCTTGAATACTTGCCCAGTACAGTTCAGTGTTTAAGAATGATTTTTTCAATATTAATTGAAGACTATGAGTGACCCTCTATATCAAATCCAGTCGTAAGTCGGGATTTTTTTTATATATAAGAGAATGCATTGGCCCAACAATGTTTTTACAATTTAATAATTTTTTCTTGTATTCTTTAACAATGTTATAATTTCACACATACAGAGCCCCAGACAAACATGAGCAGACGACACTCTTCTATACGCTTCTATGTATGTGTGGGGCTCCCTGCAGTGTAATGGGTGTTTTTTATTTTATGTCCTAAAAATTGTAAGAAACATTTATTTTTTTTTAAATGATAAAAAATTGTTAGGCCAATGCATTCGCTTATATATAGGTCGTTGATATAGCAATTTCGTGGTTTGTTGATCCATGTTTTGTGGAATCAGCATACCAGTATGTCCTGTAAATAGGAGGGTTGTGTTTTTTTAATAATTCGTATTATGCAGGCATGTCTACCTCAACTCAGAAATAAATAATTTCTGACAGCATTCTGTCTGCAATACTTATTCTACTGGTATACACAAAAGCCTACTAAAATATGTCCAAAACCTCTGTAAACGTTTCTGATACTCCACATATGGGCACGTCTATTTTTCCATATAAGTCCGAATCAGTTTTATAGCTTGGACCATAGCCATCTGTTTTGGTATATATACTTTGTACATTTATCCTACTTGTCTTAGTTTAAAAGTCCCGAAACTTCTGAAATGCTAAGGGCTTATTTCTCAGATGGTGGGAGCGTTTATAAAACGGGGAGGAATGTAGTGTCTTTAGGATTAATTCTCCCCAGCAGAATCAGTTATTCTCAGCCATTCTTGTGTCCAGTCAGTGTGACCTCAAACAGGGGCTAAATAGCTTCATGTCTAATGGTTTGGCCCAGATCTGGGCCAGCAATCTGGGACAATAGCGATCAGTTTGCCCCGACCTGGTTTACCATAGAGTGGGGATTATAATCTTCCAGAGTGTGGCACAGCTTGCCCATGCATCTAATCCCCTGAATGCCTGAGGTCACTTGGTTGGGGCATTGGCTGGTAACATTCAGTTGGAAATCAGATATCTTGTGGTAAACATGTTACTTAATAACTACTGGGTACATCGTACAGACGGAGAACCAGCGCTGGCCCAGAAGGCAAGATGGACTTGGTTGCAATGTTATACCCAGTAACAGGTATGGTAACTAAACAGTAACAGATCTGAAGGTTTTAGTGTGGCAAGATACCAAGCCTTCAGCACTTTTTTGGTGAGAGTGACCCCTTCAGCATTAGTTGGTTGTTGGAGCTATATCGCCCAATAGATATACCAGTTCTACGAGACCAGAATTTGTAATGGCACTTACTAAGGAACAAAGGAAACGGTATTTTTCGACAATAGATTGACTTCCAACAGAACGCGAGTCCTCTTCTTCTTCGTCTATAAGGTGCTACGTGTATACACAGTATTGCACCGTATGTACTAGAAATTCTGTTTGAAGTGTTGCCCTCCGTGACTGTGGCGACGAGTATTACTAGAACACGTGGGTGTCGTGACATGGATAACTATTTGTGTCTGGACAAATATGCCGTATGTGAGCAGACCATTAGTACATCCGCTTCTTCGTCAGAACATGAGATAATTCAAACCGGATATCGTCCACACAAATGCGATATTTGCGGGAAAGCGTTTATTCGAGCTGGAAGTCGTATCAGACATACGAGAATCCACACAGCCGATCGACCACACGCTTGTGATATATGTGGGAAAGCTTCCATTGAATCGAGATCTCTGACTGGTCACATGAGTATCCACACTGGAGAAAAGCCATATAAGTGTGATATATCCGATAAATCGTTCACTCAGTCAAGTAGTTTAACGCAACACAAGAAAATCCATAGTGGTGATAGCTTACACAAGTGTGATATGTGCGGGAAAGTATTCTCACATTCCAAAAATCTGACTATACATAAGAGAATACACATAGGTGATCGACCTTTTCAGTGCGATATATGTCAGGAATCGTTCGTTGACTCAGGTAAATTGACGAGTCATAAGATAATTAACACAGGGGACCACCCACACACATGTGATATATGTGGGAAAGTATTCACACATTCTGGAAATCTGACTAAACATAAGAGAAACCACACAGGTGATCAACCTTTTCAGTGTGATATATGCGGGAAAGTATTCTCACATTCCGGAAATCTGACTACACATAAGAGAATCCACACAGGTGATCGTCCGTATCAGTGCGATGTATGTGAGAAATCGTTCACTCAGTCAAGTCATCTGACTAAACACAAGAGAATACACACAGGTGATCGACCTTTTCAGTGCGATATATGTCCGAAATCGTTCGCTGACTCAAGTCGTCTGACGCGACATAAGATAACCCATACAGGTGATAGCTCACACAAGTGTGATATATGCGGGAAAGTATTCACACAATCTGGAAATCTGATTGTACATAAGAGAATACACGCAGGTGATCGACCTTTTCAGTGCGATATATGTCAGAAATCGTTCGCTGACTCAAGTAAACTGACGCGACATAAGATAACTCATACAGGTGTTAGCTCACACAAGTGTGATATATGTGGGAAGGTATTCGCACATTCCGGAAATCTGACTATTCATAAGAGAATACACACAGGTGATCGACCTTTTCAGTGCGATATATGTCAGAAAACGTTCGCTGCCTCGAGTACTCTGACGAGGCACAAGATAACCCATACAGGTGTTAGCTCACACAAGTGTGATATATGCGGGAAAGTATTCTCGCATTCCGGAAATCTGACTGCACATAAGAGAATACACACGGGTGATTGACCTTGCCAGTGCGATATATGTCAGAAATCGTTCGCTGACTCAAGTTATCTGACACGACATAAGATAACCCATACAGGTGATAGATCACACAAGTGTGATATATCGCGACCTGAGTTCCAATCTGTTCTAAGTGCATTTTTTATGATTTTGAGTAAACCGATTTTCAAAGTTTGAATTGCCGTCACAGCTGAAATGTATGGTTTACAGTGGAAAATTTCGCATCATTGGATTCCTTAATGTCTTGGGTATTAATTTTTATCAAGACTAATCCGCATAAGACTGTTATATCTCTTAAGTTTTGAGAAATGTAGACCTAGGGTGTGAAATTTAGCACTTAGAGAAAAATAGAACTAAATAATTGTTGTTGAACACGCAAATGACAGAAATTTCTGACCTTAACACTATTTTAGGGCCAGGTTTGTCCTATGTTCCGAAAAATATGTAATTTTGGAACTTAGGACAACTACGAGTTACACTCTATACACTCTATTAAAGGTGGATTATCTCTTTGTAAACATGTATTATATAGTTAACGGGGTATAAAATATTAGATTTGTATCGAAGACTCCTGTCCGGAAATTCTTCTATCGATTAATATTAATTTTAATTCTAATATTTTCTGGTCTAAAAAATTGTGTTTGTTCAGTTAACGAACAATAGTGGTTACTGTTAACAGAGACCAGAAATTATATTGTGAAATTTAGAACCGACCATTCGGATGAGACCGTATTGCGATATAGAGCACTGGGCTGTTCCTACTGCTACGCAACGAATGTCAAATGTCACATATTGGTTGTTTCTGTTGTTTTGATCCACATATATAAGCGAAATGAGTATAATTAACGTTTATTTGTGACAAAATTGCACAATATAATTTCTGGTCTCTGTTAACAGTAACCAATATTGTTCGTTAGCTGAAAAACACACCTGTTTAGACCAGAAAATATTCGAAATAAAATTAATATTAATCGATAGAAGCATTTCCGGACAGGAGTCTTCGATTCAAATCTAATATTTTATACCACGGTAACTATATAATACATGTTTACAAAGAGATAATCCACCTTTAACACATAGGTAGATTAATTTTAAAGGCATTTACTGACCGTTTTTCTTGGCCAGCCTGAGACAATTTCTTCACATGGAAGTCGCGTCCGTCGTTACTTAACGGGTCCTCGTTACACGGATGACCAGCGTGTTCATGCCGCTGTCGAAATCTTTCCTCGGTTGCAGACGACTGCTTCTATTATGTCCAATTATCCTTGACCCATGGGAGTTCCTAAACACTGAGGTATCCAGGGCGGAGCAGGTGGAAAATATATTCTATCTGGGTTGCTTAACATTTATGATGTGCAAAAAGTTACATTATCCAACAATTTTTTTTTTAAATTCACGAAAATGACAAAAAAATATCATAAATTGCAGTGCTTTTTCAAAAATGTTTTCCAGAAGATTTCTCCTAAAATTTTCATATTTTGGTATAAAGCTCTCATTGGTGCATCAAAATTTTCAGCAGTATATACCTGATTTATTAATATCATACTTGACAGGTATTTTCAGATAGAAAATCAGTTTTAGGGGGGTGGGTTATGTTTTTGCAAATATCTCGGCTTATTGGATATCATAGCTTGTGATGTTGATACTAATAAATCAGGTATATAAAAAAGTTCAAAAAAATATATTTTCCACCTGCTCCGCCCTGGATACCTCAGTGTTTTGGAACCCCCATGGGGCAAGGATAATTGGAGATAGTGTAAAAATTTCTACCCTTTCTTGTGACACTACCCTCATCTGGGGCCGGTCTAATATCTGTTCTTCAGAAAATGAATTAACATCAAGGAAATTGAGACTTACCTCGTCATCAGTTGTGACATATAGAGTTTCATGATTGAAGATACGATTCCATGATAACTTTGCTAAGGTTATAGAGTTCACTCACTAGAATTCATATTGTGATCATAATTGTCACAACATTGTTTCAACTGCGTTGATGTCCCAAACTATCGTAAAAACACTCTTTCACGTTTGTCAAAACACGCTTGCATGGCTTCACCGATCAGTCAAAACACTCTTTGATTTTATTAGCAGGGTGGGGAAATGTCCGGTGGGTAAATGTCCGGGTGGGAAAATGTCCGGTGGGGAAATGTCCGCTTTTGAAAGTGGGGAAATGTCCGGTGGGGAAATGTCCGTATACCCTAGTCTCAGTATTGCGTATAACTTTAGAATAAAACAATACAGGTAATCAATATGCACACTTGACGTTCGGAATGTAACTATGGGAGGGACACACTAATACCGTTAGTTGTAGCACAGGGGTTTGTCAGAATGATAGTAAATATGACTGTTATACATCAACGTGACCGCTCTAATTTACATTTAGCGTGGCATTGGCAATATCACCTTATGTTCTCTTTATATCACCGCAACGCCAGGTTTCATTTTCGAACCGTCCGCTGAGTTCATGGACACGCGACCATGATCATCCGCTTGGGGTCCCATCTTCGCGGGGACTAGATTTTTTACGCAGTGCGCTAAATGCGCAAAAATGACATCAGATGTTCGCCAAATTTTATCCTATATTTAGATACTGTATGACGTCAGGAATTTCCCTGCTCAAAGTTCGATCTAGCAAAGTAATTTGTTTTGATCATGGCGACTCTGACAGTTTTTGGACATATAGTCCCAACAATAAAGTTTTATTTGAATTTATAAATCGGTATACTAATATAAAGAAACACCTTACATTAGTATACCGATTTATAAATTCTATCAAAATCTTATTATTGGGACTTTACATGTAACTGTGTGCAGGTCGACATTTTGAGAAGTGACTACACTGCAGCCAAGACGAAGCAGAGATTTCGATTCACGTTTTAGAAGAATCTTCTTCATCTACAAATCGTTGACATTATTTATCTTAATGTGCAGATTATCCACAAAATATTTGGGAAAACAGGAATAAAACTACGATGTATTTGTGAAGTCGCACATTTTCGTTGATCATCTTTGATGACAAACTGGGAGGATGATTAAACTTTAGTGTACTTCAGATCATAGTGTTGGTTTTGAGATTTGATGTATGGGAGGCCCTTTTCACATTTATTATTTATTTATGCTTAAGCAAAACTATTGGTATAGATCTGTGCAGGATATGTCTCTTTTATAAAATACCCCCGGTATACTAGATCTCTGGGATGGAGACACAAATTCTTGGAGACAGGGATGCTGATAATATTAAAATGGGGGTTTTCCATTATTTCAAGTCAATAAGTACACCATATGAGGGAAGCAAGCCCCCAGTAACGCTGAAGGGGTCACTCTCACCAAAATAAGTGCTGAAGGGTACACAGGAGTTTCAAAATGTACTGAAGGGTACACAGGGTTTGAAATGTCGTTCTAAAGGCATTCAGTTTTCGCATCTGCCATGATTTCTGTTAGAGAATGATTGTTTACATTCCAATGAATATTAAAATGTACTGAAAACAAACTGCTAATGGGTGCCAGACTTTCATAAACACAATTTAAGTAATGATGTTCTTGCCGATCACAAATCCTGTGTACTCATCAGCACATTTTCAAGCCCTGTGTACCCTTCAGCACTTTTTTTTGGTGAGAGTGACCCCTTCAGCCCCAGTGGTATATATATATATATATATGCAGGAGATGTCCCTTTAATCTATCATATATTTTAGAAGATATGGTCATGTATGTGTGTGTGGGGTGTGTCTGTCTGTGTGTCTGTAATCGATGGACTCGAAAACGGCCAACCCGATTTTGATGAAACTTGGTATGTGGGGTTATTTTCGGCCGGGGAGTGACATATGCCTATCAATTTGCCCGTGCGACGTGACATTGACCTTGAAATAGGGTAATTTCAAGGTCAAACGGCCGAATATAACGGGATTTCGATGAAACTTGGTATATGGGGGTACTTTCGCATGGGGAGTCTCATAAGCATATTCATTTGCTCGTGCGACATGGCCCTGACCTTGAAATCGGGTCAATTCAAGGTCAAATCGCCAATTTTTATGGGATTTCGACGAAATTTTATACATAGGGTTACTTTTGTCCACTGAGTGTTTTGGACGGGTCAATTAGTGACCCCGACCTGACCTTGACCTTCAAAATGGTAAATTCAAGGTCAAAGCCCGGCCGAAGTTGGGTTACCTGCTAGTAAAATATACAAGATCTCTGGGAGTGAGGCACCAATTCTCGGGTCACCAGGGGCAGAGATTCTGATATGCATATGGAACTTTTGAGTCTGTATAGGGCTACTACTATGGGTCCATAATAATATACTATGAGATGGACTCAAATCATTCACAATCAGAGGGATATAAGGGAGTGTTAGGTATTTGTGCTTAAGAGCAAATGATTTGCGCTTAAGCGCAAATAAATAGATAGCTATGAGAGGCCCTATTCACATTTATTATTTATTTGCAAATATTTGTGCTTAAGCGTAAATCATTTGCGCTTAAGCACAAATATGTGTCTATCAATTTATATACACTTAAGCGCAAATCATTTGCACTTAAGCGCAAATACCTAACACTCCCTTACATCCCTCTGATTGTGAATGATTGAGTCCATCTCATAGTATATTATCATGGGTCCATAGTAGTAGCCCCATACAGACTCGAAAGTTGGAAGAACAAAAATTTGCATATGCATATCAGCATCTCTATTCCTGGTGTCCCAAGAATTGGTGCCTCACTCCCAGAGCTCTAGTATATTTTATTAAAGGGAAATCTCCTTCACAGATATATACTATTTCCATGGCCATAAATAGGGAATTAGAGGTTACTAGGGGTTTGCTTCCCTCATATGGTGTACTTATTTACTTGAAATAGGGGGAAAACCCCTATTTTCATATTATCAGAATCCCTGTCCCCAAAATTTTTTGTTTCCATCCCAGAGATCTAGTGTATTTTATAAAAGAGACATATCCTGCACAGATCTATGCCATTTCCATGGACATAAAAGGGATCTAGGGTTACTGGGGGATTGTTTCCCCTCATACGGTTGGTCTATATAAACTTTAGTGATGTGTTTAGGCCTGTGCCATTTAAAATTAATTCAGGGGGGGATCAATGCATATTAATTTGTATTTGCGCTTAAGTGCAAATGATAGAGGTTATATGCGCTTAAGCCCAAATATTTGTGCTTAAGCCCAAATATTTGCGCTCAAGTCTAAATAAAAAATAAATGTGAAAAGGACCTCCCATAGATAGACACATATTTGCGCTTAATTGCTAATGATTTGCGCTTGAGCATAAATGATTTGCGCTTATAAGTGCAAATGATTTACGCTTAAGCGCAAATAAATAAGAAATGTGAAAAAGGCCTCCCATATTGATGAATATATATTATTTTAATAAATAATCTAAAATGATTTCACTTGTTGCTGCTGTTAATTTTATTTAACCCATGTCAGGGAGAAATTAGGGGAATTCATATAACATATAAATAGTCTGTGTATAAGTATTCCATGTGCTTTGTGAGCTATTTTTATACCCAGAATATCAGCTGAGAATATGAATTTTTTTTTTTTTTACTGTGTCTATTTTAATGCAATGCTTCTCTTGTTACACGAGTTGGTGGTTACATAATCTACCCTAGACCAATATAGCTGTATGAATATCACCCTTATCTGGTTTCTACGCTAGACCTATTGTACTACCACACACCCTCGACCAGTCTCTGGTTACATGAGTTGGTGGTTACCTAAGCTACCATAGACATATTTTAAAATACCACCCTACTCTGGTTAGGCTTAAAAAAAACCCTGTGTTCGAGTTTCCCTACCTATCCTAGAAAAATGTGCCTACCCAAAACTTTTTATTGTATTGCAGACACAGATCATTTTTATTTTCACTCAGTGGGAAGGCCATCGAAAAGTGTCTTACCCATTTTCAGTAGATTTTGACACTGATTTGCATCTTTAATAATTGCCCCACCCCAATTAACGATCGTAAATATGTTTTGCAATTAATTAATTAATCAGTGTATAGCATTCATGAACCAAAATGTTGAATGTTCCTAGAAATATTAAAATGACGGCGGTACCGGTAAAAATCCCCGTCACGTCATCATTAAAAATGAAAAAAATTTGGTCAAAATTATATTCCCAAAATTTGGTAAAATACAACATTTTCTGACTAGTTAGATAAATCAAATAGTTTTTAGCTCACCTGAGACGAAGTCTCCGGTGGAGCTATAGTCATCACTCCTCGTCCGTCGTCCGTCCGTCCATCCGTCCGTCCGTCCGTCAACAATTGTTTGAACATCTTCTCCTCTGAAACCGGAAGACCAAATTGGCTCATATTTGGTGTGGATGTTCCCTAGGTGACTCTCATTCAGATTTGTTCAAATGAGGTCACTGGGTCAAATAGTTGCGAAGCCAGTGCCATAACTCTATTCCTCCATAGTAATTCTTACAACGACTTCTTGTTCAGAACAATTGGGCCGATTTAGCTAATATTTGGTATGGAGGGTCCTTGGGTGACTGGTGTTCATATTTGTTCAAATGAGGTCACCCGGTGAATTAGTTGAGAAACCAGGGCCATAACTCATAGTAATTCTTACAATGACTTCTTCTAAAAAAATATTTGGCCGATTTAGCTTATATTTGGTACAGAGATACCTTGGGTGACTGGGGTTCAGATTTGATTAAATGGGTTCACTGGGTCAAATAGGGGCAGAGCCAGGGCCCAGGGACATAACTCTTTAAAAAATTAATTCAAATCCTTGTTTTAAACCCTTGCCCCCAACCCCCCCCCCCCCCCCCCCCCCCCCCCACCCCCCACCTCCCCACCACCACTGCATGTCACCCCATACCAGATACATGCAAGGTTCACCCAATTTAAAGCCTTACACTTTAGTTATATGACATGCCAGGAACTAACCAGCCTTAATTCCCACAGTGCTCACAGCTGTGTGTCCCGTCATTATAAAGTAATTAACTTTATCTCAATATCCACATCTATCAGGCTCAGGGAGAAAGAGGTGTGTGAATGAAATTTAATCCTATGTGTTTACAGCAATCTCAAATACAACTCTAACTATTTGACAGTTTACACATTTTATAATAGTATTAGTATTAACCATTTCATTACCAGAGCTATGCTGGTACAGCAATAAAGACCCTGCATCAGTGTATTCTCCTATATATAAGAGAATACACTGGGGTTCAAGATCAAGGAAATATTGTTAGGCCAATACAGTCAGACATCCAAATAAATCACACATGTCCTATTCTCGCCGGGATGTCCCCACATATGTTTGGGGAGGGGGCAAATTTCTCAGATTTGTTCATTGAGAAGTAATTTGTTTCCAAAACCTATTACATATACTAAAATAAAATGAATATAAAATAATAGACCATTGATCAAGAGAAATGAGCTTCTAGTTTTAATATTTGTCCAATATTTATTATTTTATAACAAGGTACTAGTATCATGCCAGTGCATTGTCTTATATATGTGAGTGTCCGGGTGTGTCCCATAGGTAGCCTCACCTAAGAGAATGCACTGGCTTTCAATGTTAAGGAAATATTGTTAGGCAAATGTAGACAAGCATACAATAAATCACAGATGTCCTATTCTTGCGGGAATGTCCCCATGGGTTGAGGGGGTGGAATTAGCAGATTTGTTCAATGAGATGTAATTTGTTTTCTCAAAATTAATTATTTAGACTAAAATGAATATAAAATAGTAAACTACTTAATTTTTTAACCCCGAGATTACATTATATAAAATAAATGCCATATTATATACCATTTTAAAGAGCAAGCTCCAAAACATTGTATTATCAACTTATACAGTATAATAAGCTGTGGACATGTTGTTTTTATTGAGTTGCCAAAAAGTTTTGTCATCTAGATTGCAGTAAAAAGCAAAATCATTTTCAGTGCAGGGGGAATAACTCTATATATTAAAGATGGAGTTCTTCCCTTTCCATTAAAAAAGTTTGAATTCTGTTGCATTTTGGGATCCAAAGGGGGGGGGGGGTCAGTCTATAATTTCAATAGTTTTTGGCTCACCTGAGACATCACTCCTCATCCGTCCGCCAACAATTCTTTAAACTTCTCCTCTGGAACCATAAGACCATATGGGTTCATAGTTGGTGTGGATATTGCCTAGGTGACTCACATTCAGATTTGTTCAAATGAGGTCACTGGGTCTAATGTGGGCAGGGCCAGGGACATAACTCCAAAAAATATTAAAAATTGCAAGTGAAGTCTGACATTTTTATAAACATTTCCTGGAGATCTGCTAGAGGTCATTAATTCCCAATTACAACATCAATCTATCACATGTATTGTTCAAATCTTTCAACAGGACATTTAACTCTCCCACACCCACCACTTCACCAGAACAAACTTGAAAAGTGTTCTTTGAAAGAACCACTAGCTCTATTTAGTTCACACTTAATATTGCGGCTCCTTTGGTGATGTGTGATTCAGATTTGTTTAATCAGGGTCACCAGGTCAAGTAGGTGCAAGGCCAGCTACATCACTCTTTCTCTCCATAGTAATTCATGATACATCTTCTATGCAGGAATGAAATGGCCTATTTTGCTTATATTTGGTAGGAAATTACCTTGGGCGACAGATTTGTGAAAATGCATTACAAAGTCGAATAAGGGCATTGCCAGAGACATAACTATTTCACAACATAGTAATTCTTAAAATATGTATGGAAGAGCCAATAAATAGTTGGCTTATTTAACATGGAATGTTCTTGTTTGACTGCAATACAGATATTTTTAATGGGGTGACCTGGAAAAATAGGACAGTTTCCTATTGCTTCACAAGGACCATCAGGTCTATTTTATAAATAGGTACTTGTGAGATTGGAAATTTCCAACAATTGGGGGTCTGGAGCCCAGTCGGGAGGGAACTTGTGTGTGTGTGTGTGGGGGGGGGGGTGATCAGTAGTGTACAGTTGGTAATTTGGCCACATATCCTGTTTAGATCTACTTATTTTAAAGTGATTATGAAAAGTGCTGACTGTTGTGGTCTCCAGAGTCCCAGTCTTATCAGTCTTTGCAGTCTGGTGGGCGACCCCACAGTCATTGGCTGTCTTGTTTTATTTTTGGTATATATAAAAATATATTATTAAAACGGGATAATTCCCCTATGCATCTGATAACAATTCCATCAGGGTCAGGGGGGGGTCGGAAAAAAAATTCAGGCACGTATGGCATTTTTTCCCTTTCGATCATTTTTTGTACCCACCCACCCCCACCGCCGAATTTTTTTCCGATTACGGCAGTTGTTTCCGACCATTTTTTGACACCCACCCCCCCCCCTTTAACACTAAAACAGAGATTTGCGGGGGGAAATTCACTGTAAACAGCTGTATATGAATTTCTGTGCATACTATTTATCATGGATGTTAACATGGACATGTAAATAGGAATGAGTCATTTTGAGGTCATTCGGCCAAAAAAACATGGCTGCCAGCGGCCATCTTGGATTTCAAAATTTGCAACAAAATACAACACGATAACTGCCTGCAGTCAGTTTACCAGTTAGAATTACATTATTTCTCTCATTCAACGTGGTTTTGAAGCCCAACTCATTGCCAAAACACTAAAAAAACAAGCAGAATTTTTTTTTTAGTTGCGGAAAAAATTGCTTGTTGGTGACTTTGACCACCCACCCCGGCATACGTGCCGAAAAAAAAATTCACCCCCCCCCCCCCCCCCTGTCAGGGTTCGACAAAAACTTGAAAAGATCACCTTGACTCGAGCTGGGAATTTCCTGACGTCATACATAATCTAAATATAGGATAAAATTTGGCGAGCGACTGATGTCATGTTTACGCATTCAGCAAATCTAGTCCCCGTGAAGATGGACCAAAATGCTGATCATCCGTTGTAATTATTTGGCGGTGTCGGGCAAAATTGTACACATAATAAAAGGGCCGAGGAATCTGTCCGAATATTTCCAGGGCATGTTAATGTTATTAACGATGTAGCTATTTCAATATGTGATTTCCTTTTTAAATTGTTGACTTCTGTGTTATCACATAATTTCATTATGAAAAATTATGACTTAAACACACCTATTTGTGAGCATATAATTCAATACGCAACTTTTTCCGTCTGTGACAACTGACAAATAAAAACCAGTAATCGACTGTTTTTTATATGTCTGTTATATGTCTGTTGCAATCATACACCTACTTCCTATGTTCAAATCAGATATTTAAGTGCAATGACGTTTATTTGAGTTTTAATTATTTTTACCGCTGTGTATAGTTTTAACGACACACGTTTTAAATATCCGTATTTAAATGTCCTTGTTGTTCACCAATTGATTGTGAATTTCTTTTGTACCATTTTATAGAAGTTTAATGATACAGACAATATATATAGGTAAAGTAGTGTAGCCGTGTAGGTCTGATTGATAGTTGGGTTGAAATAAATGGTAACACGTTTAAGACCTATTGTATAAATATTTACTTTGGATATGCATGTCAATGAATGTCTCTGCGTTTCACTCAAGTTTTCTGGAAACTAACTCCAAATTTGATTTTCAGGAAAATCGGGTGGGGGAAATCATATTGACAAAATCTCAACAATCATGGAACTTATTACATATACAATGTATAACACTTTCGTTAATTCTCGTAAAATAGTTCATGGGAGATCTGGTGCATGCATCTTCTTTTCTTGTGTGTTATTGCAGGTGTTACACAATTGTCTTCGTGATATAAGAATTAATAAAACGTGTTGTTCGGAATAAATTACTTTGTAACACAACACTGTTATATCGGGATGAGAAAACGAGCAACATTGTCACTAACATATTCAAGATTTAGGTCGAAATATTCGGACCACTGCTGCAAACGACTGCGTCCACTACCGGATACAGTTTTACAGGGCACCGTATCCCAATGAAACTTGCTGTTGCGGAGATATACAGAGAAAATAGGTGATGTAGTTAAAATTCAGCCACATGCGGTCATATTGATGTATAATAGTCATAATAGCAATCTGTCTGAAGATCGCTACAATCGATAACGTTTTGGCTTTCCTATTTTCGAGGCCAAAAATTTATAAATAAACATTTGTAGGTCAAATCACTAATCCCCTAGTTTCAATCCTATACTTTTATTACTATTTCTTATTATTACTATTTATTATTATTTGTATATATTTATTATTATTATTATTTATTATCATTCTGACAAACTCCTGTGGTTGTAGTCCGAGCCCAGTAAAATGTGTAGTTGTGATTTTCAATTTAGTTTATTGTCGTTAACACTAACAGGTTAATATAATTCCAATAGTGATGAATTTTGATTTGTGGTAAGTTATGCCAAGTACAAATAAAAAAAACTAAAACGATAATTTGTAAGTCTTATATTTCAACTTAAAAGTTGTAGTTGGAATCAGCCAAGCCAGCCAACGAGTCGCTAAATAGCTGTTAGCACCACCCCCTAACCCCTAATTTTTATTTGTTCCGATTCTGGGATAGGGACCCACCCCCTCCAAACTGCTTCAAATGACTATTTTACTAAGTTTTCCTGATCTTTTCCGATCAATGTTCCGTAACATGATTATAGAAGCATTCCTACTTTTATTTACCAACAACACTGTAAAGTTTCAAAACAATTCTGCAATAAATGTGGGCTATAGGGTATGCTGATGGATTGACATTTAATCCAAGATGGCTGCTGGTGGCCATGTTTATTTTAAAGAAATCTTGGGGAAAAATGAAGGCTCCCACCTAGAGGTCACTACGAAGATCCATATGAAGTTTTGTGACGATTGGATGAGAAATGTGACCTGTTAAAGGTGTGCTAAAGGATTTGGTCATACAAAGAGTAAAATCCAAGATGGCCTAATGGCAGCCATTTTTTTTACAAAATTTGGGAAAAATGGAAGGCACCCATCAAGAGGTCACACCGAAGATCCATGATACTTGGTGATGATCGGATGAGGGATAAGCTCTGCAGGGTGTGTTAAAGGATTTAGTGATGCAAAGAGTAAAATCCAAGATAGCTGCCAGCGGCCATATTTTTCATAAAAAAAATCATTCAAATTTGACAGTTCCCATCTTGAGGTGGTCCTCGACCCATATACCGAATATCGTTGAAATCGGTCGAAGTTTGTTTTAACACCTTTGTTTTATTACGGTTTTTTTTAATAGTCTATTTTTATTTGAAGTGTTAAAGGTACTCAATCCGAAATGTCGCTCGCGAATTACTATTTCCTTGGCATTGGCGGTAAAAGATATTTGATTCGAGTCGAGGAACCAACCAATCAAAGCTCAGTGTGATTAGATATCGATGTTTGAATTCTATTATTTTAATTATAGGTGGCCCAGTAAACAGTCGACGAGAAGACTTCTGTGATCAAATTGCGGATGAAGATGGATAACTCTAAACTCAAGTGGCTTTTTTGTGCCAGATATTTGACAAATAACAGGTTTTGGGCAATTTTATACTATAGTTGACTGTGATTAACATTATTTTTGGGCAATTACTCGATTCTGATAACTGAAGCGGCATTTCAAAAACAATTTGTTGCTGTTGGAATCTGATGGTATGGGGATCATCGAAATGGATTGAGTACCTTTAAGTGAAGAGTTTACATTTATTTGAAGAATCTATTACATGTATTGTGTTATGTTTTCATTTACATCAGGTTGAATAAATGTATGATTTTTAATAGAACTAAATCTGAGCCTTTCCATGTCAATGTGCATTGATAGATCCTTGATGAAAACATTTAGCAAGCTGACCTTTTTAGCTCACCTGAGACAAAGTCTCCGGTGGAGCTATAGTCATCACTCATCGTCCGTCCGTCCATCCGTCAACAATTCTTTGAATATCTTCTCCTCTGATTCCATTGGACGGAATGGGTTCATATTTTGTGTGGATGTTCCCTAGGTGACTCCGATTCAGATTCGTTCAAATGAGGTCACTGGGTCAAATAGTTGCGAAGCCAGGGCCATAACTCTTTCCCTCCATAGTATTCCTTAAAAACAACTTCTTGTCTAGAACCATTGGTCCAATTTAGCTTATATTTGGTATGAGGGGTTCTTGAATGACCAGGGTTCAGATTTGTTCAAATGAGGTCACCAGGTTGATTAATTGAGAAACCAGGGCCATAACTCTATTCCTCATAGTAATTCTTAGAATGACATCTTCTATAAAAAGATTGGACCGATTTAGCTTATATTTGGTACGGAGGGTGAATGGAGTTTTTCAAATTGGGTCACTTGGTCAAATAAGGGCACAGCCAGGGACATAACTCTAAATACTAAAGATTATATTTTTGCATTTTTATCTTTGATTTTTTTAGACACATCACAGCTACCCCACCCACCCCACCTCTCGTCCCTGCCACACCATGATGTACCATACCATATTATCTCTGCATACTTCACCCATTAAAATCCTTGTTTTGATCACAGCTGTAGGAGTAACACAATACAGTGGTATTGCTCTGCAAAATGTTTGTGCCATCATTAATTATCCATGTCAACAGGTCTCCCAGATATTCTGGTAGCTGATAGTGGCTTTATGAATGGAATTTTATCCCATGTTTATCTCAGATACAAATTACCTGTTTGGCAGATAAAATTTATTTTTACTATTAACCATTTCATGACCAGAGTTGTGTTGGTGAGAGCAATAAAGACCCTGTGCTTGTGCATTCTCTTATATATGCTCCAATGGGAAGCCTCCCATATAAAAGAGAATGCACAGGCTTTCAAGGACATGGAAATTTTGTTAAGCCAATATAGTCAGGCATTCAAATAAATCATGTATGTCATATTCTTCCAGGGATGTCCCTACTGTGTTGGGGGGGGGGGGGTGATTTACAGATTTGTTCAATAAAATGTAATTTTTTAGCTCACATCTTCTCTAGACTGAATGGGTTCATATTTGGTTTGGATGTTCTCTAGGTGACTCGCATTCAGATTTGTTCAAATGAGGTCACTCTGTCAAATGGTTATGAAGGCAGGGCCATAACTCTTGCCCTTCATAGTAATTCTTAAAAACTACTTATTCTGCTGTACCATCAGGTTGAATGGGTTCATATTTGGTATGAAGGGTCCTTGGGTGACCGGAGTTCAGATTTTATTTTAAATGGGGTCATTTATTTTAAATGGGGTCACCCTGGTCAACTAGGAGCCAAGCAAAGGACAGATTTCCTCTTAATATGCTTCCTTCACACGGACCATCAGGTCTAGTTTACTGATATTTAGTATGAAGGGTTCTTTGGTGTCTGGGATTCAAATTATTCAGATGGTGTCACCAGATTAAATAGAGTGGGACCAGGGACATAACTGTATGTCTCTGTAGTAATCTTCTCAAGAGAGGTTGGACTATTTAGCTTACATATAGTATGGAGGATCCTTTAGTGACTGAGATTCAGATTTGTTAACATGAGGTCAACCTGTTAAGAAATGACAGGGCTATGGGGACTTCACTTAAAACATCTACCTTGGAACTACCCGACTGATTAATCTGACATATATATGTGGTGTTTTCGGGTCCATGGATAATTCGAACAATTGAGAAAGATTGAGACGTCAGTTGTGAAATTCCAACCTAAGACTTGGGAGTCTGTAGCCCGGTCAGGAGGGGATATGTTCAGCTGGAGGGGGGTGATCTGTAGTGTTCCATTGGTAATTTAAAGGTAGATATTCACCGAACGACATGAAGCCTCTCTAGCCACATATCCTGTTTAGATCTACTTCTTTTAAAGTGATTATGAAAAGTTCTGACTGTTATGGTATCAAGAGTCCCAGTCTTATCAGTCTTTGCAGTCTTGTGAGCAACCCCGTGGTCTTTGACTGTCTTGTTATTACCCCTTGGTGTCATCCCTCATTTTTAACTGATGGTGAGCTCAAACCCTCCTAACAAGAGTTATGTGCATTCTTAAAACCTTTTGTCCCATTATTTTGAAGAAAAATGACTCTAGGAAAAAATTTACAGGGTCAGGAAAACATTTGTAAGCCGGGCTGCCTAACCAGCCACCCCCGCCTAGTGTTCGGAAAAAGTTTGCAGACCCCCCCCCCCCCCCCCCCCCTGGGGAACCGGCTTTTTTTTTACTGGGAACTGGGATTTGCTTTTAATTCCTGGGAACTGGGAAATGGCATATTTTTTCCCTGGGAACTGGGATTGGATCCCCCCTCAAATGATTTATAAATAATATTACTGAAAACACAAAGAAACAAAACAAATAAATGAAAAAAAACAGGACCATTATTAAACAACACAGAGTTATTGTTTATTTACAAGAAAAAATCCAAATAAAATTAATATTAATTAATATGCGCATTTCCGGACATTGAGTCTTAGATTCATATTTTTTATTTCATACCCAGGAAACTATATAGATCATGTTGCGGAAGAGATAATCAACCTTTAAAGAAAGATGGAAAGAAATCACACAAGTTCCTCTTTGACCATCATTAATTTAACTTACTTCAGCTGCTTACTTGACTTATTTAATGGGACATTTATTTAACAGCTTTAGAGATCCCGGCAACTGGATGGTTATCTCTCTCTCCCCTTCATATCTCCCCCTCTCTCAATCTGTCTCACTCCCTCCCCCTCTCTCTCTATGTCCCCATCAATTCCCTCCCTCGCTATCTGTCCCCCTCCTCTCCTCTCCCTCACTCTATTGCAGGGAGAGTCGAAGTGGTCTCTCTCCCTCTCTCTCCACCTGTCT
Organism: Siphonodentalium dalli; assembly: GCA_032622095.1. Classification (NCBI taxonomy): domain Eukaryota; kingdom Metazoa; phylum Mollusca; class Scaphopoda; order Gadilida; family Siphonodentaliidae; genus Siphonodentalium; species Siphonodentalium dalli. The sequence continues at coordinate 46,945,927 of CP136063.1, read as the reverse complement.
CTCTCCCCCCCTCTCACCCTCTATCTCTCTCCCCCTCTCCTCTGTCTCTCGCACGCCCTCTCTCTCTCTATCTCTCCCCTCCATCTGTATCTCTCTCCCTCCCTCCACCCCTCTCTCCCTCCTCGCCTCTCACTCTCTTGCAGGGGGGGGGGCAAAGTAGTCTGTAGGAGCCAATAATACTCTGGGGTATCTTGTCCAGGGGCCATGTTTGTATGGGCGGTCGCATCAAAGAAAAAAAAAGGTTGCTGGTTGATGCCGAAGATATTGAATTTAATGTATATGTGTATGTATCATGCATAGTCACGAACCACCTATGTTATACATGTTTACACATTTTTATGATCTAAATAAAAAAACTAAATTGAAAAACAAAAACATTTTGTATATTATACAAATTGGTTTTACATCAAACATATGTTTGTGTGTTGCACTCAAAATGTTCTTCAATAAGATTCTTTCTTTTTCCCCAGAGAATTACTGTATGTGGATTAGTATAGATGCTACATGTATATTACCCCACAGACTGTAGTAAGATACTTTCAGTGAAAGATGGCTGACAATTTTTATAATAAAAGTACATTTTCCATGATGGTAGGTAAACAACAGAGAAAGAAGCATATGAGAGTCCATAGAGGAGAGGAACGTCATCCGTGTGATGTGTGTCTTAACCCTTTACCCAACAGAACGGCCCTGTGCCAATGCATTCTCTTATATATGCGAGTCGACCATAGGTCGCCTCGCATATATAAGAGAATGCATTGGCCTAACAATTTTTTACAATTTTAATAATTTTTTCTTGTATTCTTTAACAATTTTATAATTTCACCCATACAGAGCCCCAGACAAACATGAGCAGACGACACTCTTCTATATGCTTCTATATATGTGTGGGGCTCCCTGCAGGGTAATGGATGTTTTTTATTTTATGTCCTAAAAATTGTAAGAAACATTTATTTTAAAAAAATGATAAAAAAAATGTTAGGCCAATGCATTCTCTTATATATGCGAGGCGACCTATGGTAGAGATATATAAGAGAATGCATTGGCACAGGGTATTTAGGCTGTTGAATCTTTATTTGGGCGGTTTTGGCCGGTTTGTTGGGTAAAGGGTTAAGACATTTGCGTCAGCTGATATTCGGAAAACACATATGAGGCTCCATACAGGAGGGAGACCGGAATATAAGTGTGATGTATGTCTCAAGAAATATGCATCAGCTGGTGGTCTGAAAACACATCACATGAGGATCCATACAGGAACAAAACTGGCGAATCAGTGTAATATATGTCATAAGATATGTCCATCAGCTGGTATTCTGAAAACACATCACATGAGGATCCATACAGGAACAAAACTGGCGAATCAGTGTAATATATGTCATAAGATATGTCCATCAGCTGGTATTCTGAAAACACAGCACATGAGGATCCATACAGGAACAAGACTGGCGAATCAGTGTGATGTATGTCATAAGATATGTCCATCAGCTGGTATTCTGAAAACACAGCACATGAGGATCCATACAGGAACAAAAGAGGCGAATCAGTGTAATATATGTCATAAGATATGTCCATCAGCTGGTATTCTGAAAACACATCACATGAGGATCCATACAGGAACTAAACTGGCGAATCCGTGTAATATATGTCATAAGATATGTCCATCAGCTGGTATTCTGAAAACACATCACATGAGGATCCATACAGGAACAAAAGAGGCGAATCAGTGTAATATATGTCATAAGATATGTCCATCAGCTGGTATTCTGAAAACACATCACATGAGGATCCATACAGGAACAAGACTGGCGAATCAGTGTGATGTATGTCTTAAGAAATTTGTATCGGATGGTATGCTGAAAACACACATGAGTATCCATACAGGAGAGAAGCCGGCCCATCAGTGTGTTGTGTGTCTCAAGAGATTATGTGGGTCTACAAGTCTTAAAACTCATATAACCCTTTACCCAACAGAACGACCCTGTGCCAATGCATTCTCTTATATATGCGAGTCGACCATAGGTCGCCTCGCATATATAAGAGAATGGATTGGCCTAACAAGTTTTTACAATTTTAATAATTTGTTCTTGTATTCTTTAACAATTTTATAACTTCACCCATACAGAGCCCCAGACAAACATGAGCAGACGACACTCTTCTATATGCTTCTATATATGTGTGGGGCTCCCTGCAGGGTAATGGATGTTTTTATTTTATGTCCTAAAAATTGTAATAAACATTTATTTAAAAAAAATGATAAACAATTGTTACGCCAATGCATTCTCTTATATATGCGAGGCGACCTATGGTCCACTCGCATATATAAGAGAATGCATTGGCACAGGGTATTTAGGCTGTTGAAGCTTTATTTGGGCGGTTTTGGCCGGTTTGTTGGGTAAAGGGATAAGGGTTCATCAGTGTGATTGGTGTCGTGAAAGATTCACCCAGTCTGATGCAACATAAATGTATGCTGATACACACCGGAATGAAATCCTAGCCCAGTCTGACGGTCTGATGCAACATAAATGTATGCTGATACACACCGGAGTGAAATCCTAGCCCAGTCTGACGGTCTGATGCAACATAAATGTATGCTGATACACACCGGAGTGAAATCCTAGCCCAGTCTGACGGTCTGATGCAACATAAATATATGCTGATACACACCGGAGTGAAATCCTAGCCCAGTCTGACGGTCTGATGCAACATAAATATATGCTGATACACACCGGAGTGAAATCCTGGCCCAGTCTGACGGTCTGATGCAACATAAATGTATGCTGAAACACGCCGGAGTGAAATCCTAGCCCAGTCTGACGGTCTGATGCAACATAAATGTATGCTGATACACACCGGAGTGAAATCCTAGCCCAGTCTGACGGTCTGATGCAACATAAATGTATGCTGATACGCACCGGAGTGAAATCCTAGCCCAGTCTGACGGTCTGATGCAACATAAATGTATGCTGATACACACCGGAGTGAAATCCTAGCCCAGTCTGACGGTCTGATGCAACATAAATGTATGCTGATACACACCGGAGTGAAATCCTATGAGTGTGATATATGTCTTAGGAGATTCTCTCAAGCTGACAAATTAAAGAGGCATACTGAAATCTGTCTTGTGATGTTCACAGCCGAATGTTTGAAGAAATACAACATGAACTGCATCGAAGAAGGTTCAATGACACATGCATCATCATCATCATCTTCCCCATCACCGTCAACATCACCATCATCATCGTCGTCATCATCTTCACTGTCATCATCATCGCCACCTTCAACATCATCTTCATCATCCTTATCTTCATCATCATCATTATCATCACCATCATCGTCTGACTAGACATAACAGCATCCACACTGGTGATCGAGCAGTTGATTTGTGAGAACTCGGTGGTGATCGGCCATTAATCGTTCATTCATTCATTCAAGTAAACTGACGAAACACAAGCTAACTCACGCACGAGACCGTCCATATGACAATCGCTGAGTCGCTACCATTTTGGATCTACCCAACCCTCATTTTGCAATTTAAATCTATAGGTAAAAGTTCTGGATAAGCATTCCATATATCGAGTTTTGAATATTTAAAAGCTCCTTATGTGGAATGCTACTCCAGAACTTTAAAGATAGCCAAGTTATCTCTTTAAATAACAAATTTTAAATAGTTGCGTGGGTATAAAATAATAGATATGAACTGAAGACCTATGTCCGGAAAAGCTTCTATCAATTAATATTGATTTTATTTCGAATATTAAATCGAGCCCGTTTATGTTACTATTTTTAGAACCGACCATTCGGATGAGACCGTATTGCGATATAGAGCACTGGGCTGTTCCTACGGCTACGCAACGAATGTCAAATGTTACAAATTGGTTGTTTGTATTGTTTTGTTCCACAGATATAAGCGATAATGAGTATAATTAACGTTTATTTGTGACAAAATTGCACAATATAATTTCTGGTCTCTGTTAACAGTAACTACTATTGTTCGTTAGCTGAACAAACACACCTTTTTAGACCAGAAAATATTCGAAATAAAATTAATATTAATCGATAGAAGCATTTCCGGACAGGAGTTTTCGATTCAAATCTAATATTTTATACCCCGGTAACTATATAATACAAGTTTACAAAGAGATAATCATGCCAAATTGAAGGGGCTCTGTACACAAAATCAGGCCATTTATGTGACCATCTCATTTTTTACCCAACATAGTATGATAGTATATACAACAAAATACAACAAATGAATGAATTCTAATGAAAATGAGTTTATGACTCCATTCATAAATTCATTTTCATTATAATTACCACGTTTGCATTGTTCAAAGAGCACATACATATACCCGATAAGTGTATTTTGCACTATAAGTGACTTCACTTAGTCGCGGTGAATCCGTCATTTGGTCTCCGGAGGTCAAAGTTAACAAGTAGCATCTATTTTTAGCATACGGCTCCAGTCTGGGAATCCCATTAATTGTTTGTTTGTTCGTCTTTATTTTCAGACAGAGTCTGATATATATACGGTATATATCTCTTTATTTTTTTTTAATAAAATCTGTTATTGCATTTATCACATATTCAATGCTTATTTTGTCTGCCAAATGATGAAATTAGGCTGTGAGACCAATGTATTATTGTATATTGAATATCAAAATTGTGAAAAGTGTTTGAAAATCTTCAACCGAAAATGCTTTAGATATACATGTACCATAACAGAAAATCTAGGTGCTAAAGACATATCATAAAATGATATATATCATTATTTCCTGCATACATGTACTTGCTTAAGTTTATGGATTTAAAATGTACCGGTATGTCAGGCTGGGAACGGTGTCCATTATATAAATGGGATACATGCCCATCTAGCTAAATATCACATGAGTGCCCATCTGGTGAGTCACCATTATATAAATGGGATACATGCCTATCTAGCTAAATATAACTCCATTATATAAATGGGATACATGCCCATCTAGCTAAATATCACATGAGTGCCCATCTGGTGAGTCACCATTATATAAATGGGATACATGCCTATCTAGCTAAATATAACTCCATTATATAAATGGGATACATGCCCATCTAGCTAAATATCACATGAGTGCCCATCTGGTGAGTCACCACAACAAATTCTGATCTATAACTGTTGATTATAATTATGAGCAAGTATTGCTATATTTTTCAATAAAATTAAATCGTCTACTAGTACACACTCAAGTTAAAAAATTAGCTATGAAGGAATGGGGAATGGGAGGCGACATCATCACATGACCCATACAAATACAAGATACGATCAGTATCTTGTATTTGTATGGGTCATGTGATGATGTCGCCTCCCATTCCCCATCGCCTCCCATCAAAATTTGCTGAAACAACGTATTTCAAGTCAGAGGCAAGAAATGAGAAGGAAATGTTACATGTACCGGTATGTTCATTTCAAATTTGAATTTATTGTGGTTAAGTCGATTTGGAAATATCTGATTCTAATTGATTTGGGGATATCTCCAATTATTTAGAGATATCTTAAAATTAATTACATGTATGGAGAATTTTTTAATTATGCATATGTGGATAGGTTGATTTAGAGATATCTCCAAATATTTAGAGATATCTCTAATTCATTCAAATTAATATGGAGAAGTATTTTATACAGATATGTCCAAAAATCACTTATCCTTTAAAAATGAATTAGAGATATTTTCAACTGATTTAAATCGAGATATCTTCTATTCATGTGTTGATCTCTCTAATTCATTTAAAGATAAGTTTAATTTCAAGTCTAATTACCAGTATGGATATGTGCAAATTTAGTAAATTCTTCAAATTATTTGGAGATATCTAAAGATATCTTCAAATATTTAGAGATATCTTCAAATTTGGAGATATCTCCAAATATTTAGAGATATCTCCAAATATTTAGAGATATCTCCAAATATTTGGAGATATCTTCAAATATTTTGAGATATCTTCGAATATTTAAAGATATCTTCAAATATTTAGAGATATCTCAAAATATTTGAGTATATGGTAATTTGGCTGCCCATAGAAATCCTTTGCACAAATATCACACATAAAAAGTGTGTTACAGATCCGATTGTGTTGAACTAGGTTAGTCTGTCATCGGAATTCCTCCTCACAAATATTACACTTGTGTGGCTTTCGTTTCCTCCCAGGTGGATTCTTGTGTTAATTTAGGTCATTCTGAAATCTGAATTGCCTGTGACAAATATCACACTTATACGGCTTCTCTTGCACCAAATTATTTTTGACAAACATGCATCGCACTTTATACATGGATTCTCTCCCACGTGGATCCCCTTGTGTCGAATTAGGTTAGATTTGTCATTGAATTCTTTCTGGAAAATTATCGCATTTAAACAGTGTCATCCCTGTGTGGCGAATTAGGGTATCATTGCAAACAAATTTGTTACCGCAAATATTATATTCAGGCGATCTTTCTCCTGTGTAGATTCTCATATGTTTATTTAGGTTAATATGTATCTCAATTCCTTCTGACAGGTATCACACATAAACAGTTATAATATATGTGTTCTCCCTTTTTGTTCCTCTTGTGTGTGATTTAGGTTACTCAAGTATCTGTATTGCTTCTGACAGATATCACAGTTTTATGGCTTTTCTCCTGTGTGGATCCTTACGTGTTTTGGCAGGTACCGGTAACGCTTTTGTGTCTTCGACCATATCACCGAGCCAAGCATTTTCATTTTGTAATTCTTTTGATTCTTGTTGAAGTAATCTTATCTGGTGTTGGCTATTATCTGCATTACTACTGAATTCTATTTTGAGTTCAGAATATTTCTCATTAGCAGATGATAATTGTTGTCGATATTTCTCTGCGCATCTGTTTGAATAACTGAGTTTGGATCGAAGTCGTTTCATTTCCTGGTTTTTTAGCTTTATTCTATTCCTCAGCACACTGTTGAGTTTACAAAGATATTTAGCCTTTGACTTGGATTCTTTTAACTCTGCCTTCAATTTTGGCACACCATATCTTGTCAACTTTTTCTTCAGTTTACTTTTAGCTTCTTCCATGTTGATATTAAGTATTTCGTTCTCGGATGTTACCTTGCGCAGATTTTCGGCAAGAGATGTGGCGACAGCCATATATGTTTCTGCAGCTTGATTATTGTTGTCTGCCTGCTTAGTAAGAGGCTTAGGAATGTTGATATTTTTATTAATGAATTTGTCCATGTCTTCTTGTGTACCATTCTCTTTCAGTCTTTCACATGCTGTGTATGTTCTTTTGCACATTGAATACAATGCATGGTATGAGCATTGACCTGGACTGACCAAAGAAAACAGCCACTTGGTGCACTGTGTAATACTGTTGTCTTCAATATTTGATATTATATCTGACACTTTAATATTCTCCATTGTTGCTGTAGATTATTGTAGTTTGTGAATATGTATCCCTAGCGTTTCTATTTGTAGAGAAACATTATGCTTCTGACAGCATATTAAATTAGCAGTGATTATTTCAATGTTGGTAAAGTTAGTTTCGCGTACTTGTCACCATAAATTATAATCGATTAATTTAATATTCAGATATTATCATCTGATCATGTGCCGAGTCAGATCAGAAAGTGAGAAACACGAACGAAACATTTGTCACATCTTTTGTAGCGAAGTTTGGATGGGGTACATTCACTACAATTTATCATTTCACATATACAGGTGGATAACTTGAATTTGTCCAGGTGATTTCTTTACAGTTCCCCTTATTATATTACTGGAGTTGCTGCATCAATGCATGACCAAATGACGTACATAATACGAAATATAAAACTGGTCACACCTTTCAAATACTCCAAAAGCACGCTCACGGTAAACGCAGTCATACAACTTCAATAATACCCACTGGACTCGCGGGAATTTGCACGCGTGTTCACTACATAGACCTACAGTGATGCGTGTCTGTGCAGTTGAAGTGTTGTTATCACCCCCCCCCCCCGGTCAAGTGGTCTTGCCAATATGCTCTGATGCTGGCAGGTCCTGTCGAATTACTTCATGCTGGGACTAACGTCTATATTAGTCCCAGCTACATGTATGATGTTCTTTAGTACAAAATTATGCTATATTAAAGTCATATTATAATATAATAATTATTATGTACTTACACATTCTGATGCGTTAAACTGGTCGGTTAGTATCCAGTGCTTTGTCAACTGAAGGAATGTAGCATTCTGCTAACATTGCCGGAAAAAACTGAAGCAAATTGACCTGCCCACTCCATAGAAAACATCGCATGAAATACTGTGACGGTGTAATTTAGCCCTAGTTTATATACAACTAATACAAGTTAATACTGACAACTAGCAGCTAACATATTCACCCATATCACCTGTATTTACGACATCCCGTTTACCATCTCAACTTTGCTGTATTCGACCCGTCCCTGTAACTATTACTCTGTCACTTCAGCCCAATGCTAAACGCTCTAGTACCGCCAATTCAAATAGTACAGGTAAGCTCGCAGCTGATTGGATGACACATGGTCGCGCGTAAAGTTGTCAAAGGTTAAACAGTTTCGCGGGGTTTTAGATTAGTTGGTCAGAAAGTAAAGTTGTCTTCGGAAAGTTATTGTCTTAAATGTACTCAACCCGTAAAGAGGGTCCCCATCTCAACAGATTCCAACAACAACAATCCGATCAGAGGGTCCTATATTACTATTTCTTTGGCTTTGGGGGTAAAAAATATTTGATTCGAGTCGAGGAACCCATCAAACAAAGCTCAGAGTTATTAGATATTGATTTTTCAAATTTGTTATGTTCTCGAGATGAGTACCAATAACTGCCGTAATCTGCTCTGGATGTGTACCTCAAATCTATTCAAACAGACAAGGATGAATAACTCTAAAATCAAGTGGTAATTTTAACGCAATTTTGACTGAGTTCTGGGCCAGATAGTATTCCCGATAATGAAAAATAATAGATTTATAAAATCGATATCTAACAAATCTGAGCTTTGATGGGTGACTTCCTCGACTCGAATCAAATATTTTTGACCCCCGAAGCCATTGAAATAGTAATTGAGAGGAGTTTTATCGGGTTGAGTACCTTTAAAGTCTTAGTTTATTTTGTCGTCAAGATGTCGTCAAGTTGTTTAGACTATCGTTGTATACAGATCCTGACATAGTGGCCTATGTCTCATTGAACTGGTATGTTCACAGTTTCTATATTTTATCGTTATAACCAATGTTTTTATTAATACTTTTGTCTTCAAGTAAATCACCATAGAGTTTGTCCATTTTGACATAAAGTATATTTCCTATTTTAATTATATTTTCATGTGATTACTTTTGTGAGGTTATCTCCCGATAACCTGCGATGCCAGTTTGTAGATATCTCAATTAGATAGATTGGATATCTGGCATCTCTTGTATTTTCAGGAACTCCTCAAGTTCCTTTAACATATATTTGTGTATGCACATATGCGTGCTTATCATGCAAATGGTAATATATTTGCATTTGGTTGCAGGGCCTATTCTATGCCTATACTGATGTATGATAACACTCTCTGTGTTATGTGAACAGACTATGCCAGTCTGTGGATGATGTTTTATTGTATGTGTTGATGGTGATGATGATGATAATCAAGATGTGTTATTAAGATGAATAAATGCTATTGAAGACTTCAAAAGGTAATATGAACTTTCCATAGACCCTGCCCACCAAGACTGAGAATTCATTGACGGAGCCCATACTGCCAAGGCTAACTTTATAAATTTAATGTCAAAGGCTCAAGGACATTTAATAATATAAATGGACCCATAGTAACCCTATGACAATACGATCAATTGTTAATATTTACTACTCGATTCGGGACGGATCTATCGGCGATAAACTAACGAAAACGATTTCTCCATCGAAAGTCACTGCAATTGATTAATATATAAGACTGACGGTGTGTGTTTTCGATTTGGATATACTATTTGTAAAATAACTACTTGAACAAGATTATTCTCAATTTATATCTGATCACCCTTTATACCGGAGTGTTTCACATCTTTTTAAAGGTGGTTTTATATAAGGATTAACTGTCATGTGGACTGTTTTTATGGAGATGTAACCGTGAGGTAAGTGGACATAACTTGTGTAAAATCCGAAGGGTTTTACATACAAGTTATGACCACTTATCTCACGGTTACATCTCCATAAAAATAGTCCACCTGACAGTTAATCCTTATATTTATACATTTATCTAAAAAGCCACTTCTGTAAATGTATCCAGGAAATTTAGGGAGACTTCATGAAATTTAGGGAGACTTCACCATAATCTGAAATTTTAATTAAATTGAAAACTTTAATTATTTTTAAACTGTTGACTTTATGTGAAGAAATTAATTGTTGACTTCATAACTTTTAATATCTGAAACTGGATTATTATTATAAATTTTAATTTTTTGGAAATGGCTTTTGGCAACTGCTGTATTGTGGGTGTCCGTTAAAATAAACAATATGGACTAACTAAGGAGGTGTAAAAGCTATTAATTTTGTTTCTAAAGAGTTTATTGTTGAATACCACCACCACGACCGTATGCCATCAGTGATGTCTGATGATAATCCGATTAAAGCAATAAACTTGACAAGTTTGATAGCTGTGGCACAATAGGTAGTGATTACTAGTAATGTGTTCTTAACAGAGACCAGTTGAGCTTATAATATATACCAGCAGGTTATTTACATATCTGCATTGTAACTGGGACTAATATATATGTGTTATATTAGTCCCAGATTGTAATAAAGTAGGCCTACATGCAATTAATTTGCAACCGTTGACAGACGTATATTGAGCACATGGCCTGAGCGATAGATTGACAACAATTGTAATTTGCAATTAACACATAGTTTTGACACAAATTAATCCCTTTAAATGAGTTTGGATAGTAATAGTTTATTATGTAGATCTTTGATTTAACTAAGAACATTAAACTAATTACTTCCAATGCACATTCCGACCTCTGTGTTTAATAGTAAGCAAGCACGTGTTCTTGTTTGTAAACAAAGAAATAAAAATGTGCAATTCCAAAAAGTTGGATTGGGAAATGGAGTCTGACACAAACTACTTTTGTAAAATCGAAAATCCATAGATATGTTTTTATTAAATTCAAAGACAGTATTATTTGTTCACAATGGCTACTGTATGAGCGGTGGTGACCACGTATGGCTATACAATTTGCGGTTACAAAATGACCTGACGGAACAAAGTAATTCTAAATTCCAGTCTCCTTAAAACGAACTAGTAGCTCATAATAAACTTCGTTGCTCAGCGCAATTTGCCGTTTCCAAAAACACCCAATCTGATTAGAATATGTGGATAGGGTACATCGTGTATAATTGATAAATAAAATGCCTCGTTGGAACAGTTGAGACTATATATATTTATTTTTTTTGCAAAACGAGTCAAATTTTCACCGAATTAGTTTTGTCAAATTTGGAAGGCGACTTCGTTTTCGCCTTGCGGACATCCGAGGGCGACTTCGTCGGCCCGAAGGCGAGAATTTCGCTCGAGTCGCCTCCTAGCGTGGGGCCTGACTGCAACTATCCACGTGGGCGCCGACCAATCAGAATGCTGGATTTAGTGATGACAACACTTAAGGTGTAAATATATCTTTGTAAACATGTATTAATATGTAGTTACCGGGTATACTATTGCATGTAGATATGAATCGAAGACTCCTGTCCGGAAATGATTCTATCGATTAATATGGATCTTATTTCGAATATTTTCTGGTCTAAAAAGGTGTGCATGGTTGTTTAGATAACGAACAATACATTCTGATTTGAACCAGGTTTTGTATATATCTTTATTAGTTCAGTATGTTTGCTACAGTTAACGCGATTAAGCGTTTTGCCGCTCCAAAAAAGCTGTGTCCATTTGAAGTTTGTTTTTAGATGATCAAGAAGGTTGTATATCAATATTCCATCAGTGTATTTGTCAAACGATTATATATTCTTCCCCCGGCTAAGTTGCGTGGGCGGAATTTGGAGCATCGAATGAACCATGTACGTCAGTTCTAATATTCTCTAATTGATTCTAACTTCATTCTTTTATTTCAGTTTGTGAGGTTTTTTTTATCGGGGGGGGGGGGCAATTGTGGGCAAAGTGACTTCTCAAGCTTGGAATGGATTGGGACAAAAGATTAACCAGACGATCCTGTTATTGTATGTACGTCAAGCTCTTGTCGGGCATTTATCATTGCACTTCAGTTATCAACATGTCGCTCTTTAAGTCCTCCGCCATGCACCTTTGTTATCGCGATGACGAATGAATGTGTCGCCTTCAAATAGGAGGATCATGCGCGTATAAATATCCAATTTGACAGCCATCCAATAATCCCTCTGCTTTACCACTAAGCCAGAAATCGACGAAGCATAAAATCACTGCTGTGGTCGCCCCGTGGTCATCGATTCAGTCGCTTTCGGTGTGAATATTAAAATCTCGCTCTTTGAACTGCTACGGACGACAGAAAACGTCATTTTTATCGCGTGCTCGGGTTCTGTGTGGATTGACCATAATGCGGAACACGTCCTTCATTTGATTGCAGGGTAATGCAAATTAAAGTAGTTATTTTCATAATTTTGTATCTGTAGACAGGGACTAGAGGGTCTCCGTTTGGTGGTGTCTACCTTGGTAAATTTCAACTGCACCCCGGGGGCCCTAATTGAATGAGAATCAGACCAAACACAAGTTTTGCATCATTCCATTTGCGCCTCAGTACTCAGGCTTAATATCCTATATATTCATAAACAATGGTTATATTTCCGGTTTGAGAACATTCAGATATTTTATTTTTAACCTGAAAAAATGCATAAATCTTAACATCTAGTGGTCAAACTCCAGACAAATACACACGGTAAGAGACCAGGACACACCGGACTGACCATGGTTGTTCGGTCCGGTGTGAGAAAATTTTGAAAACTATGCAAGAAAATTGCAAATCCTATAGCATCTAGTCTGGCCTCAACTGAAGCTTTCTTAGTGTTGGAAATTTCAAACCTCAGACATGGACGCGTGGCTAGAGGGGTCTCAGTGCATGGGCGGGGGGGGGGCGCACCTTGGAAAATTCCAACTGCACCCCCCCCCCCCGAATCAGGATCACACCAAACACAATGCAAGTTTTGCATAATTCAATTTGCACCTCAGTGCTTAGGCCTAATATCCAACATATGCATAAACTATGATAATATATTCCCCGATATTGTAACCGGAAAATTGCATAAATCCTAAAATCTAGTGGTTTAACTATACAGCCAAATTCACACGGCTATATGGAAAAGAGACCAGGACATACCGGACAGACCACAGGTCCCCTGAAAAAAAATTGACCCCACCCCCAATAATACTTAATCCTATAGGATTAAGTATTATTGGAGGTGGGGTAAATTTTTGTTCTGGGAACCTGTGGGGCCGACCATGTAGTCCGGGAGCCAATAGGGGTACCTTTGCGCCCCCTGGGACTTAACTTCACCCACTCATTTTGTTCCTTATTATGACCTTCAACTTTTAAGCAATGTTAACAAGAAAACAAAGTGGCTGAATAGACTATACAGACAAGATGGCGTCCATCATTTTTTCAGACCAGACACTAAGTTAGTTTTATGCAAATTATAGCGGGGAAATCTAATAAAATGTATACGAATGTACATATTTTCGTGAAGCTAAGACATAATGACATTTTTTTGGGCCAAAATTTAAACTCACCATCCAAGATGGCCGCCAAAATGGCCGCCGGAAGTTGAAAATATGACATTTTTTCACAAATATCTTCTAGATCAATTCATGCTGTTTGGAACTGGTTGAGTATCGCGACTCTATTTTGTGTTTTGTAGATTAACTGATCATTGCAGCAATTAAATATGGAATTATTGGGGTCCTAACACCTTCCGATCCCACAAAAAATTAAATTTAACAGAATGCGGTATAAAATTTCACAAAAAATTGAGATTCTAGTCATATTTAAAAAAAAAATGAACAGAACTTTGTAATGCAAGTGAGGCGTATCCTTACCTATGAATATTCCAACTTACTGGAACTAAAATTCTTACTTTTGCTCAAAATGGCTGCCAATATGACCGCAAACAAATGGAAAATGGTAAATATTACCCCAGCGTGTCACACAATCGCTTACAAGTTGTTGTTGATGTATAAAATTGGCTATTCTGTATTATATACATTGAATAAGATGTCTGATGCACCATGGTTAATTGTTACTATTGTCACCACTGTCATCACCAAAAATATTGGACTAAACTTGACATAAATATCGACAAAAAATTAACTTTTCAGGGTTCGACCATTTTTTTCAAGTAAAATGCACCTATCTTTGGTATCAAATGTGTTTATTGTTTTTGTCTATCTCAAATGTGTCACACAACGCTGTTTATAGACTAAATTGTTCAAGATGGCTTCCAAAATGTCAAAAAATATTGTAAAAACTTTATTTTTTACACATATCCCGAACCGAATTCTCTGCGTTATCCGAAAAGGTAGCAAATAGTCACTTGGTTATTATACGTGTTAGTTAATTAACTGACAACTACGTTCTATTATGTTTGTCCCACTTCCGTATGTGGCATGATATATTCATTTTAAAGTTGCAGTATGTAATTTTGTGGAGAACCTCTTTTGTGATTCTGGCCATATTATTGAAAGGAAATGGGCAGAACTTTGAGACGGAACTGACATGAACCATGATATGTGGGTATTCTGGCTTATTATGATAAAAATGATCAACTGGATACAGGGTGGAAGCCAAGATGGCAGCCAGTGAGTTACTCTATGATCATAGATGAGGATAATAGGTATACATGGAGTTATTGTATGGTCATGGATGATGTGTGGGTATATAGGGAGTGCCCTGTTGGTAACGAGTGGGACGTGTATTTATGTATGTTGTGGATGTGTTATCAATGATGGTGTATAGGGAGTAGATGTATGATCATGGATGGCGTGTATGGGTATGGAACTTATGAGTGGTCGTATGTGCGGGTATTGGTTTATCTGGAAGGGCTCACCATTGATGATGTGTATATGTATAACTGGTTTGACTCTATGGTCAAGCGTGTGGTGAATATGTATACATGTAGTGTCTGTATGGTCCATGCTGAGGTGAATAGGTATACAATGGGTGACTGTATGGTCGTGAATATGGTGATCAGATATACATATAGTGACTATATGGTCATCTGTCGGGTGTAGGTGACTCGTGGCTATATCGTCCTTTGTGGTATGTACGGTTATAACCAAGTATGTATGTACGTATGATCAGGCGTACGTGTATAAAGTGGGTGACTATGTTGTCATTTATGTGGTGTTTATATACATATGGAGTCACTGAGTGTAATGGGTGGGTTGTACATGTTACATTGGGTGGCTATCGCTTTCCGCAATTACTCAAGGATATGCTAATCAATACAGAGGTCATGTCAGAGAGTTCTCCATCTTGATGGTGTTTATGTACATGTGGGAAACGCAGTCTTTGTAAACATACACTCAGATTCATACTGATACTGAGTCTATTGCACTCCCATCAACATTTCATTTATGTACGGTTGCGGGCTTCCCCCAAATTACGTCACACCGCGCTAAATATAAATGTAAAATTAGTCGTGATTGACATGTGTAAACATGGTCACGTGCCAGTGCCGGCATGGCCGCTTCAACCCATGTGAAGCTGATTATCAGAATCGCAATTAATAGTTGCAGGGTTTGTGACTTTTCGCTCGGCGATAGTTTTACCGACAATGAAGGTAAACAGCATCCAGGTTCCAAAATAAAATGTATTTTAAAGACAAAATTATTTCTCTCTTCCTGTGTAACATAACGTCATGGATACTATTTTTAACAACCTTTAGCCACAGCTTCGGAATTTCCACACCAAGAGCACGTGAAATGTTAATAGTTTTTTTTATTAGCACACACATTTCTTAGAGTAAGTTTTGATTGGCAGTAAATACAAGGAATCCCGGGTTTGGAAATGAAAACCGAACGAAAGGCCGTCAAATTTTTATATTTGGGTATGTAGTTTACTCCAGAATGGGGAAAACGTTAAGCGTGGAAAGCGATAGCCACACATCACCCAGTCATTCCAGACATATATACATACCCAGACATAACAATATAGTGACCCACTGTATACATGTATACCTGACCCATGACCACGGATGACCATACAGCCACGCGTCACAATGTAACCACACCGGGTATACTCCTAAACATGACCCATAACCATATAGTAACTCATTGTATACCCATTCATCTCACCATTGGCATAAGGTCACCCCTGTGTACATGTTCTCCTAATCAATATATACATCAACACCACAACAATGACCATAAACTCACTCCGGGTATACATATGCACCTCACCAATGGCCATATAACCACTCGCTTCAAACACATACCCTCACCATGGCACTTGCTATACTCCTTCATCTGACCTATGGCCATATAGTCACCCCGTATGTACCTATTCAACATTGTAAACATTATGTATATCTGTTTTGCATTGTTCTACCTTAAATGGTAGCTTACGCAATAAAAGCATTCACCATTCACACATTCATACATGATCATGGTCAATCCTCAACATTGGCCATGTCACTCCCTGTATCCCTATTTGTCACACCATAGCCGAATAGACACCCAAGATATACTAGTACACCACAGCCATGTCAGTATAGTCACTCCATGTATGCATATGCACCTCGTCCATGGCCATATAACCACTCGCTATATACACATACCCCTTGCCCATGACAATATAGCAACACATGTGTATACCCGTATAACCTACACATGACCAAACCGCTACCGTCACCAAACAGGAACACCAGGTATACTCAGTCGCCTGACACCAGAGACGTGGCGACAGGGGGTTCGGGGGGTGTCTCACGCCCCAACTTTGGTCAAAATTTTCAACAGTTGAAAATTTCATACCTGCCAATACATTAGTTGGAAATTTCACAACAACATTATGTTGAAAATGTTCTTGTAGTTTGATTTTCAAACAATTTCGGGGGGGGGGGGTAATTGTTTTTGGACCAATATTTGCACATTTTCTTATTTTTGGTAAAAATTTGGACTGAAATAGTCATCAGTTGGAAATATTCCAACCTCGGGGGAGTGTCAGGTTGGAAATTTCCAACAGTTGGAAAGCTTGTGTCCTGGTCCCACCGCCATGGCCAGTCAAAAACTGCTAGTTAATTTACGAAAACAATATTATCATACATTTGGTCAACATTGTCATTGGAATTGTCATCAGTTGTACATTTTCCAACATAAGTGGAGTGTTATGTTGGAAATTTCCAACTCTAGGAGGGCTTGAGGCTAGTCTAGATGCTAGGATTTTGCGATTTTCTTGTTCAGATTTCAAAATTTTCCCACATTTTGACCATATTCATTGAAAGGAAATGGGCAGAACTTTGAGACGGAACTGAGATGAACCATAATCTGTGGCTATTCTGGTCCATTATGATAAAAAAAATTGTCAACTGGATACAGTGAGGATGCCAATATCGTAGCCAGTGAGTTACTCTATGATCATAGGTGAGGTGATACAGGGAGTTATCGTATGTCATGACTGGTGTGAATATTTATACAATGAGTGACTATGGTTATGAGTGGGTTGCCCATCGTAATATGTATAGGTATACAGGGAGAGGTCATGGTCAGGTGTGAGGCGATTCGGTATGCATGGAGTGAGTGTATGGTGTATGGTTGTGTATATCCAGTACGAGTGCACCCGGTAGAGCCCGAAGCCGCCATCGTACGCCGCCGCCGCCAGCCATATTGGCCACAAGCCGCCGCCAGCCATATTATTTCTAACGCCAGCCACATTTATAAATCTCCGCCGCCGGAATTGTAAAATGGCTGAGCCGTGTGCATGGGCTTATATGTCAAGCACAACTGTACTGTGAATAGCAAAGAACTAAACCGCATTGCCTAATATTGGCATACTCGCATGGACACGGCATGGTTGTTATATTATCAGAACACCTGGCCCCTTAATTTGGAAGACTATCCAAATACATGCTTTCATATAACTGAATGGGCGCATCCATTCGGTATTGAAAGGGTTAAAATATAAATTGTTTATATCGACAACACCCAGTCTCAGACATCACTGGCATTTGTCAATAAGAATAGAAATAAGAATAGAAAATACTTTGAAATATTATATATCATTACTATCGTGTTCATCATTCAATGATGCATGCATATATCGCAAGATGGCAGTGATGATAGCAGTCTGAAGTCGACAGAAGTCCCAATGTAACAACTTATACCGATTTAATAGGAAACTACATAGTATATCCATGCCAGTCCTTCGTGAATTTTCGCCATAATGGAAAAGCCCAACATCAAAAGATTACGTGTGGTCTGGAAATCTACGTGTTCACCACAAACGCTAAAAAAAACCGGCGTCTATAACCGGTAACAGGGGATTAGGAACATTTCGGAAACGAAAATACGCTGAATGATAACATCTCAGCCGGCTGAGCCGCCATATTTCGTCAGCCACGAACGTCGTGACTGAGCCGGCTTAGCTAGCTAACCAGCCACGAAAATCGGTTGAGCCAGCCATGAAAACTATTTGTCGTGGCTTCGGGGTTTAGCACCCGGTGTGCCTGTATGGGCATTGGTGTGGTGTATGGATATAGCTACATGGTCATCTATGTGTTGATTATTACGCCACCTGTGGTGTTTCTAGCTTCTGTGAGTTTGATATTGTGTGGTGGACAGGGCGAATGTATTCTTGGAGATTTTGTGTACCTTACTCAATCGTACCGATAGAATCACGTAGATGCCGAAATTGTAACGTTAACGTCACCGGTGTATAATATGTTTATGAAAATATGATAAATCGTATCGATAGAGTCAGGACAGGCTGAAATTGTAAACTTAAAGTCACCGGTGTAATAATATGTTGTTGAAAATATAAATAATTTGATAGACTGAAAATAATATATAACCCATTGGGAGCCCCTGATGTATTCTTGTTTGTACCTTACTCAATCGTACCGATAGAATCACGTAGATGCTTAAATTGTAAAGTTAACGCCACCGGTGTATAATACGTTTTTGAAAATGTGTTAAATCGTATCGATAGAGTCAGGACAGGCTGAAATTGTAAACTTAAAGTCACTTGTTGTTGAAAATATAAATAATCTGATAGACTGAAAATAATGTGTAACCCATTGAGAACCCCTGGTTTAGTGAAGTGCATTGTGGGAAGTTTAATTGTGATTCACCTCCATCTTTATTTTCTGGAATTATCACCAAGATTTCTCCGCTCTATTCTCTTAAAATGTACCCTGATCGGTCATATTCTTTTGATAATTCTATCTAAATACATCTTAGCTACTATTCGGATCTGCTGTCCCGGTCGAAGAAGGTTTAGTTTGACCAAAACGGCTATTGACAAAAGTTTGTTTAAAAAAATTGAGCATACTCAATGACCCGTAGGCCGTACACGCTGTAAATTTTTTATCGAAAACAAATTCAATTTCTTCCATCTAAAACATAATTACGCGCTGAACTCTGTCATTTTAAGAATATAGTAGTATTATACACATACACACCAAGTTTCAGCTCAAAATTTTGAAAAATGACAGTTTTATAGACATAAATCGATTTTAATGGCAAATCCCATGCTAAATTTTATCATCGAAAAAAAATAAAAAAAATTCTTCGATCTAGGAAATAATTACGTGCTGTACCCTGTCATATTTGACCGGTTCTACCTGATAATTGTGTGACAGTACAGTCGCGTTACTTTATACGTCAACATTGGTCATTATCACTCGACAAATTTATTTCGGTCTATCGTATCAACCCCTATCGGCTATCCCCCGCGTAGCCTGACTAAGTGTCTTTATCGCTCCACTAATTTGTATCGTTTCATCGGTATGAATTCCATATCCAATTATCCACATATAACCAACCCAACCTCTAATGCCGGTCCAATTTATTTATTTCTTATATGTCTATGGTATTACTATAGTATACCGTATATGTATATCAATTGCTATTCCTTTCTATATAATCCTGGTGCCAACTATAGAGATAATTTCAGACCCCCCCCCCAATTTTATATAATTGCTGCTTTAGTACAGTCACGATGCATTACATGGCAACATCGATCCACTAATTTATGTCAGTTCATCAACTTCATCGGTACAAACCCCTTTTTTCTCCGAGTCCATATAACCAACCCAACATCTTATAGAACTCCATAAATGACTATTCTGGCACTATATAGAGATGACTAAGATTCCGACACCACCCTATTTTATAGCCTTGTTGAAACAGTAGAGTTGATATGCATAATATGTCAACATTGGTCGTTATTGCTCTACAAATTTATATCGGTTCAACCCTTAGTTCCCTGTATCACCCACCCTCCCTCAATTTATTTTTTCATTTGTATTATAGTCTCGTCACATACACATTTTATCTTTTGTAACTTTTGCTTCAAAGCGTCGAGATCCGCTGCAGACAATACAAAACTGACAACATTTTGAAATGTAAGCAGGCTTCAAACTCATCTTATCCAAGAAAAACTCTGGTTACATCAAAAATTTGTATATACGGTGTACGCGCATTTGTTGCGTTAAAAACCAAAGGTCCCAAGTCAAGGTCCAAATCCCCAACACACTGATGTGAGGTTTAACTCCATCTACATACAGTAATGTCCAAAGTAATTCATCACTTAACCACAGCAAAATTGTGTGTATTTTTTCATGATTCTAAATCCTGAAACATTACCCATAATTATGCTGTGGTTAAAGGGTCAATTACTTTGGGCATTACTGTAACCAATATAAGGATTTGAGGTTTAATGATAACTCAATCATCATACAGTAATGTTCAAAGCAATTGACCACTTAACCACAGCAGAATAATGGGTAATTTGAGGATTGTATATGCTGAAAAAATACATAATTCTGCTGTGGTTAAGTGGTCAATTACTTTGGGCATTACTGTAACCAATATAAGGATTTGAGGTTTAATGATAACTCAATCCTCATACAGTAATGTCCAAAGTAATTGACCACAGCAAAATTATTGGTAAATTTTCAGGATTTCAAATCCTGAAAAATTACCAATAATTCTGATGTGGTTAAGTGGTCAATTACTTTGGGTATTACTGTAACCAATACAAGGATGTGAAGTTTAATGAGAACTCCATCCATATAACTAATAATTATGTGTGAAAATCAAAACAAAATAAATTCCATGATGGCGTCCAATATGGACTGCCTAATTCTGCTCCAAAACATGTATATTCAATATATGGATGTTTATTGGGGGAAACCGATTATTTCAATGATATTTTCATTAACTGTGATCCAAAACCCGACTTACGGGAGCGTGCGACTGTATCTTAAGCATATGTGCCTATTTAATGAGCCAACAATTGGAATCCCAACAGAGAAGATTGGCGTGGGTCCCTTGCGCGATCTGTCCATCGAAAACTATTTAGACATCTCAAGACACGTAAGACCCAATAAGTTAATATACAGAATAGATACATCTATTGCCTGAGTGACTAATATTTATATTTGTTACAATGAGGTCAAATAGTTGCGAAGCCAGCACCACAATTCTTTCCCTCCATAGTAAATCTTAAAACAACTTCTAAAGAATTAATAATTCACCTTATATTTAGTATGAAGCGTCCTTGGTTAACTGGAGTTCAGATTTTTTAACATCACGTCACCAAGGTAATTACTTGCGAAGCCACAGCCACAACTATTTCCCTCCATAGTAATTATCAAAACAACTTCTTAAGAACAATTGACCAGGTCAGTCGCGCAATTATTGGAAGAACCACGGTCAATATTTTTTTTTTAACCAAATGTTACATTTAAATTATTGCTTTATTTAACTAAAACAAAAATGAGAAAATTTAACTTTTACTACTTGCTAAATTTTATCTTTTAATTATTTCATTTAAATTTTAGTATTTACAGTATACTATGTCCAAGTCATTATAATCTGTTGAGTGACCCCACAGTCGGTTACTTTGTTAGTAATAATTTGAAGGATTACTTATTTAAACGCAATTGTTATCAAAATATTTTATGTATTATTTATAATTTCTATTTATATGTAATACCATAATCTTGGTGGCGTTACCATTTCTGACTATGGTTTTCTTGTTTATATATGGATGGGATGTACATGTGTTGTCTGTGTGATCATGGATGGGGTGTATGGATAAATAGGGATTTATGTTATGGCTACGAGTAATGTGTATAGGTATACATGGAATGACTATTCAGTAATGATTGAATATGGATACCTGGAGTAAGCTGTGTGGACGTTACCGAGCGTGTGGGTATATAGGGAGTGTCTTTGTGATAACTGGTTGGATGTATATGTATATATCTCGTGGATTTATTATCATTGGTGTGTGTATATGGATTAGCTGTATTATCATGGATGGCGTGTATGATTATACAGTGAATAGCTGAATTGTCATGTGTGAGGTGTATATGCAAGTATGGATGGTATGAGTAGTCGTGTGTGCAGGTTTTAGCAGCCCACCATAGACCATATATTCACTCCAGGTATACATGTAAACCTCACCAATGGCCATTCGGCCCTTCCAGATATACAAAAACCCTGCTCACTGGCTACGATCTTGGCATCCTCACTGTATCCAGTTGACAATTTATTTATCATAATGGACCAGAATAGCCACAGATTATGGTTCATCTCAGTTCCGTCTCAAAGTTCTGCCCATTTCCTTTCAATGAATATGGTCAAAATCACAAAAGAGGTTCTCAGCAAAATTACATACTTTAAAAGGAATTTCTCATGCCGCATACGGAACTGGGACAACCAGAATAGAACATGTAGTTGTCAGTTAATTAACTAACACGTATAATAACCAAGTGAGTTACAATTTGCTACATTTTCGGATAACGCAGAGAATAATGTTCGGGATATATGTAAAACAAATTAACATTTTACAAATTTGGTTGCCATTTTGGAATCCATCTTGAGCAATTTGGTCTATACACACCGTACTGTGAGATGACGTTTAAGATAGACCAAAACAATAAACACCTTTCAATCCAAAGATAGTTGCATTTTACCTGAAAACATAAAATGGTCCAAACCTGAAAAATTAATTTGTGCCGATATTTATGTCAAGTTTTTGAGAGAAAAGTCCAATAGTTTTGGTGATGGATGTCTGTGGTGACAATAGTAACAATTAACCATGGTGCATCACACATTAGTATTCAATGTATAGCATGCAGAATAGCCAATTTTATACATCAACCACAACTTGTAAGCGATTGCAGGACACGCTGGGGTAATATTTACCATTTTCCATATTGTTGCGGCCATATTGGCAGCCATTTTGAGCCAAAGTAAGAATGTTGGTTCCAATGAGTTGGAATATTTATAGGTCATGATATGCCTCACTTACATTACAAAGTTCTGTTCATTTCTTGTTGAAATATGACTAGAATCCCAATTGTGATTTTATGGTGAAATTTTATACCGCATTCTGTAAAATCTAATTTTTGCGGGATCGGAAAGGGTTAGGACCCCAATAATTCCATATTTAATTGCTCCAATGATCAATTCATTATACAAACACAATATAAAGTCGCATTACTCAACCAGTTCAAACAGCATGAATTGATCTAGAAGATATTTGTGAAAAAATGTCATATCTTCATCTTCCGGCGACCATTTTGGTGGACATCTTGGGTGGTGAGTTTCAATTAGGAAAATATGAAAATATTGGTCGAAAAACAATTAAATTGTTTGAAAATCAAACTATATAGAAGAACATTTTATAACCTGTTGGTGTGAAATTTCCAACTAATGTTTTTGGCAGGTATGAAATTTCAAACTGTTGAAACTTTTGTCCAAAATTGGGGGTGAGACACACCCCCCTCCCCCCTCCATGCCGCCACGTCTCTGACTTCAGGTTTGGAAATTCTCCAATTGATGACCATTTCAGTCCACAAGTTTGACCAAATGCAGTAAAATATTGTTTTGTTAAACTAATTAGCAGTGACGAAAATTTTGAAATCTAAACAAGCAAATCGCAGAATCCTATAGCATCTAGACTAGCCCCAAGCCTTCCTAGATTTGGAAATTTCAAAACTGACACCACCACTTAGGTTGGAAAATTTCCAACTGATGACAGTTCCAATGGCAATGTTGACCAAATGTACGACAATATTGTTTTCTTAAATCAACTATCAGTTTTTGACTGGCCACAGGGAGGGAACAGGACACAAACTTTACAATTAAGTGTTGGAAATTTCCAACCTGCCACACCCTCCTAAGGTTAGAAAGTTTCTAACTGATGACCAGTCCAAAATATTTTGACAAAAAATAGGAAAATTTGCAAACATTGATCCAAAACCAATTAATTCACCCAATAAATTGTTTGAAAATCAAACTACAAGAACATTTTCCAACCTGTTGTTAGTGTGACATTTCCAACTAACGTTTTGGCAGGTATGAAATTTCCAACTGATAAATTTTTTGTCCAAAGTTTTCTTTCTGTAGATATGTTAGTGCATGAACCTTACGGTTATAGATGTGGTGGGGGTGTTTTGCACAATGTTGGTCAATTTAGGTTAAAAGCACATAGCACTGGCGCGTTGAGAGTTAAATGTTATGCAACATCCAGCGAAGCGGTAACTGGAATCATACCATGCGCTCATCAATCAATCTAGGTGAACTCATATCGTAACTTGTCATTGGTCCGTCACGCTGGTAACTAGATATCGTAACTTGTGATTGGTCCGTCACGCTGGCGATTAACTGAGTTCACTGGGAGCAAACTAAAACCGCTCTCTTTCACAAGCACGTTTCACCCAAGTCAGACGTGTTTTGCTATATATCTCGCAGTTATGTGTGCATGCTGTCGGTTTCAGCAGCTTTCAGAGCCTGAATGTTTGACACACAATGAAAGGGTTTCTGCGTTTGTCAGCACTATGAGGTGAATATTTGTCTAACGTTCGTTATTTTGTCTTCAGTTTCAAAGTATTAATAATAATGTACCCCTCGGGGAAATTTCTGGTAGGTAAAGTCATCCACTTTCATCTCAATTTAAAGGAACATTTAACAGTCCGCTTTCATCAGCTGTTGTTTAGTAATTTATCTATACACTTGCAATTTCAGGTAAAACTAATTGGCAAGCTTCTTTGCCTAACTGGGCATTAAAAAGTAACTGTCTTATAACCAATTCCAGTATACACGTAAATATTTGGATGCGTGATTTATCGTAAATTTAGTAGACATAAGTGAATTTGTGATTTATGTGATATGCTCATGCTATGACACTCGTTTGTATATACATGTACTATATAACCACTTGAGGAGGTCAAGTGACCAACTTTGAATGGGGGTTTTCATACAAACCTCCCCAGCAAAAGTTATATATGAAGCAGTTGTCTGGGAACTAATGCAGCCATATCATTAAACAGACAATGAGACATAACATTTAAAGGCCCACTTAATTTTCGAACCCCCATATCACATATATAAAATATATGAGGGGAGGTAAAGTGAACAATTTTGAATGGGAATTTCCATGCAAATCTCCGGAGCAAAAGTTGCATATACTTCTGCGCGTGTACTGATGTGGTATCGGAAATGGGTATTTATCTGGCGGTTCCGTTTGATAAATTATAAAATTTTGCGATAAATATATTTTGAGAATTTTTTTATGGAATTACATCACTTGATCTACATTTAAAAAATCAATTTAAAATTCAGAAATAAATACACCAACATTATAATGGAACAAGTTCCAAGCGGACCCGCCAGATAAATGCCTGTTTTCAATATACCACACATCAAGTCACACTATGTATGTGAAACTCTGTAACTTTTGCTCTGCAGATTGGTATCGAAATCCCAATTAAAAATTGGTCACTTGACCTCTTTAAAGATAGTTATTCCCCTCCATTGAAAACATATTTTTAGTTTGAATTCTGTTGCATTCTGGGAGCCAAGGGGGTGGGGGGGGGGTAATCATTCTATGATTTCAGCTGTTTTCTATTTCTCTGTGGGCATCTTCTGAGACACAAACATTTAAAATGGTGATGAATTATACTATTTTAATCATATTTTATGGCATTATTATTATTAAAACCGTATATCAAAGCACTATAAAAATAATAATCATGGACTCGAAAATAAAGTGGGGTTTTAACTGGCGGCTGGGCTTGGTAAATAAGCAATTCCATGCCGACCCGTCAAATAAATGTGCATCGTTTTCAATACAGCACAAAGTCACACTCGGAAATATTTGTAACTTTTGCTCCTGAGATTTGCATGATAATGCCCATTTGGTCACTTGACCTTGCTCCTCCTTAAGGACGGTGACTATGGAATCTCAAATTAAAAACATAAATAAAAAATATCTAAATAATAAACAACTTTTAGCTGTATCCAAGTTTGCCTACATATACCTGCTAAACATGCTAGATAAAACACCATAATTGATACTTCTGACACCCGAAACTACCAACGTATCCCAATTTTAAGACTTTGCAATTTCATGTTTCCTCAGTTTGAATGTCATAAATTGGCCCAGTAAAACATCTTACCTTACAACCACCAGACCAGATGGTATCCAGCTAACTGGGACCTTGGCTAACTGGGACCTTGGCTAACTGGGACCTTGGCTAACTGGGACCCTGGCTAACTGGGACCCTGGCTAACTGGGACCCTGGCTAACTGGGACCCTGGCTAACTGGGTCCTTCTGGCTAACTGGGTCCTTCTGGCTAACTGGGACCTTCTGGCTAACTGGGACCTTGAGATATATTATTAATAAATCATTTAATTTTTTAAGTCATGAGAAAGTTAAAAACAAATGAAATGTTAACATTTTAGATAAATAACATTAAACAAAACAGTAAAAACACAATTAGATGGAGTCTACAACTGGTTCAGGTTCTCGGCATCTAACGTCCCTCGTCACGTCAAATGGGTCTCCACGGCTGTCGTCGAGACTGTTAGCAACATGGAACCCATCAATAGATTGTTGTGTGCTCTCCAGGGGTTCTCTGTGAGGATGTTGGCTGATATCCCCATGAGCATGTTGAATAGAACTTATCTCTGGTTGTTGACTAGTAGCATTCTGCAAGAAAGATGAGAACATAGTCAATAAGAACATGACATGACATAATTAGTACATAATTAATACATACCTGTTGTCTGGCACACTGCTGACAGGACCACTGAATGTCCAGGCTGTCACGGACCGCATTTCGATTGACATCTCTGGTGATGCCAGTCTTACATTTGCGATGCTGCCATCGGGAGCAACCATCACAATTCATCGCCACACGAAAAGTTACACGTCACATCAGGTTCAGAAGACATTGTGCTGATATGCTGTGACATTGCTGTCTGGCAGTAAATTGGCCTCTATATAGCTGTCCATATGTTGTCTTTACTGTTAAATACACTCACTGCTGATGACTGGTCAGTTGTTACAAGTGAACACAAGTAAGCTGACAATGATTAGATCACAAGATCAAATGGACCAACTGATTAAAACAACAATCGCTTTCAAAACAAACTCACACCTTCACTGTGAATGCCATGAGTAACAATCACTTTATTGCATCTTAACTGTGAATGCCCATAATAACCACCACTTTATTGACTTTATTAACAATAAATATTCATAGAAATATATAAGATACAAATAAGAAATTAAAATAGTGACCTTCAGTTTTATAGATTGACAATATATATATATATATTTTTTATTAAGTCAGGTTGACACAAATCTAAAACATTTTTGAAGAAATAACATAAATAAAACAAACAATATTCTATTATCAATGTTCTATTCTACTAATACATGTAATAAATATAACCAAGGTCCCAGTTAGCCAAAGGTCCCAGTTAGCCAAGGTCCCAGTTGGCCAAGGTCCCAGTTGGCCAAGGTCCCAGTTGGTCATGGTCCCAGTTGGTCATGGTCCCAGTTAGCCCAAGGTCCCAGTTAGCCCAAGGTCCCAGTTAGCCAATGTCCCAGTTAGCTGACATTCGACCAGATGACAGGCAGATCACAACAGGGATTATCTTGATTAGATGTGTATGTATGACACAAGCAACCGACCACCCCTCTGATTGGGTTAGGTGACTTGGAAAGCATGAGTGTCCACCAGAAGTGATCTCTTTACAATATGGTACACACTTGTGACCTTGGTCCACTCAGTGACTCAGCTGACACTGTTGACACATTTGAAAATAGAGATCCCGCATTCCTTAAAGATGCATGGTCTATCTCTTTTTACATGTCATATGTTACCGGGGTATAACATATTAGATATCAGTCGAAGACCCGCCCGGAAATGTTTCTATCGATTAATATTGATGGTACGTACGGTATCTGGAGAAGACGGCCCCACGCGAAGTCGGATCCACGCGAAGTCGGCCCCAGAGAAGTCGGCCCCATTAATTAGAAGGGATTTAAGTCGGCTTAATTTTATGAAGATAGTGTTTGTTGGCTACTAGTAATAGTGAGATCCCCAACTTAATTTGATTGATTTAGTGTCGTGTTTGTGTAGACTAATTGTGAGAGAGAGAGAGAGAGATGTTTATTCCTCCAAACATGGAGACAATATGATACAATATATACATACACAAATAAACTGTTGACATATATACACAATATAATTTAACATGACTTAATTCCTCAAATACCAAATGAGACACCAGGAGGTCGGATGACTTTAGAGTCACCATATCAAAGACCGAATAGTTCACATAATAATAATTATAAATTTATTGCTGAAATAATTACTGCAAGACAAGATGTTAAGACATCCATGTATTGCTCAGACCGCGCATAATTCGCAAATGAAGCGGACGCATTGTCCGAATAGCTGCTTCTCGTCGCAGATGAGGTGAATTTCTGCGCTGATGCATCCACCGAAGAAATAGGCTAAGAGGGTTTCCTCTGACATTGCTTCCAAGAAGTTGAACGCATGTATTCCAAATCGATCAATTATGGAGTACCAGAATGTGTTCCGCGTTATCAAAGCGAATTCAGACGAGCATTTACTATACATATGGAACAATTGATTCGAATAATTTAGTTTGCAATGATAACATACAGAAGCATTATCATATGTCGTTCTGTTCAGAGTGCGTGCCATGATAACACAGTTGGCGAAAAAGGCTGGTTCGTCTCGACATGTAACCCAGAGTTTCCAAATGGAAATTGGATCAGGCTTGACCTTAAAGAAGAATAGCATATCCCCTTGTGCATAATAACTAGTTTCACGACAATAGTGAGCAGTGAGGCGTTCCTTTATAGTAATTTTCCACATTGATATAGTCGGAAAAGACCCTGTAGTTGCAAAGTGTAAGAGGTGATCATATAGGTCATATTTTTTAAGAACGTTTGTAATCTCCGCAAGAAAACCCGTGGGTGGACGGGCATATAACAACATCGCATGGAGATTGAACAAATATATTTCTAAGGCTTGTCTATGACCGTATGGCAAGTTGATGAGCGACCCCAGAAACAAGAGTTTTCTCCTCTCTAGTTCATACTGAATTGGCAAGACACCAAGCAAGGAGAGAGAAAGAATTGTACTACTTCTCTGAGAGATAAGTTGCATGTTTTTAATGCACATGCGATATGCTCGTTCTAAGCTAAGGTAATTCGTAGATGAAAGGCTCCACCACATCTTGCAACCATACATAGCTTTAGGAATGACAATTATTACCACTTTATAGGGCGTTCTCTAGTAGATTAATGTAATTTACCCGCACGGTAAAAAGCCATAACGCCCGGCATCAAACCGGAAGTTATGCGTTAACGATATCAATGGCCCGCAATATTGAACTTGCATGGTACATCATAAACCGAGATGCTATTGATCTCTCCAACGTGGGTCGTCGGGTCGATGGACCACTGCAGATGTTCACATGGTTATTTTTCCAATCACAAATTATGTATAAATACTTTTTATTTCCTTGAAATGTGTTATTATATATCTTTTTGGTTTATTTGAAATTAATTATATGCATGTTCAGATATATAATTACACCTCACACTCTGTACTCCCTGACCTTCTCTCTAAAATTCTGACATTATCTTCTGTCCCTTTGTCTCGCCTCCACCTCATATTTCTTCTTTCTATGGATCTTTTTTATGCCTATTATTTACTGCAAGTCAAGTAGGGCTGTGCCATTGTCAAGGGAGAGGGCTTCAAATAAGCCTATGGCTTGTTGCCTAATCCCATTTTTCTTCTAAATTTGTATCTATTGTAATTATTTATCTGAATGTCCATAGAGGGAAAAATAAATACTGTTTAAACTAATGGCCCGCTTCAGGTTTGAACGCCCGGCATCAAACCGAAAGTTGTGCGTTAACGGTATTAATGGCCCGCTTCCGGTTTGACAACAAACAGACGTTCGAAAAAAATTCTCAATCAAGTGAACTAGATGAGGAGTCCTTAAATTCTCTTGAAAATAGTTAAAAACCATGCAGCATCGACAACAAAATCAACGCAGTGGGGAGTGAGAAAAATTCTCAGAATGGCTTGCAAACAGGAATAAGCAATGTGATTTCTTCCAAATTTCTCCTGATGAATTGGCCTCCCTTTTGCCAATTATTAAAATTGTTATTATTTCAGTTGACATATCGCTGCTTACTCACTCATCTATATGTTCTAGCTAGTTTGGGTTTCATTTCAGAGAGTGGTAATAATAGTAATAACTTGATTTTGTCGGGTGTTAGGTTTATTAACGACCCTCCAGAAATGATTAACAGCCCTCGGGCCATTAAAGGCCATCGACTTCGTCTCGGGCCTTTAATGAACCCCTCGGGCTGTTAATCATTTCTGGAGGGCCGTTAATAAACATAACGCCCTCCAACATCAAGTTATTGGTATATTAATCTCACTCGGATTATAGACGTATATAAGGTTAGCCCAGCTATATCCGATTTTCATATATTCCTCAATTCGGCACAATGCCTGTTGACTGTGTTTACTGCAACTGAAATCTCCTGTCGGAGAACAACAATAGTCCATAGAATGCGACCGATGTTCTCACTGGACTCGTCGAATATGCAACATAAGTCATTTTAAATTTAAATTGTGATGAAACTTTCCATTTTTTCTCAAGCATATGATTTGACGGCAAGTCAGTTACCACGAAGGATCGCAGCTATTTTGATCTGCACCCATCACTGACAATGACAGCGACAGTGCATGGTAGCGACGACGACGTTGTTTTAATTGGTTAATTGAATTTATTATTATAGTCATTATTATTATCAGTTTCATATTTCATATCATAAAATAAATACAGAATGGTTTTAAGCAATGCTTCTGTTATATATGAGGCCGACTTCTCTGGGGCAAATAAACGTTAATTAGACTCATTATCGCGTATAACTATGGAATAAAACAATACAATCAATCTGAGACACTTGAATTTCAGTGCGTAGCTACAGGAACAACCTAGTGAGTTCTGTCGCTACATGGTATGATTGGTAGCACCTGAATGGTCTGTTCTAAAAAATAGAGTAAAGTTTCCCATTTATTCATCTCATTTTATGATAAATATTCGAATTAAAATAAATAGTAATCGATATAAGCGTTTCCAGACAAGAATACGCATTGTGTTACACCTTGTGTGGTCGTTCGTTTCACTTCGATCAAACAAATCGCTATCCCAATTTTGTATTTCCTCTACCACGTGATTTCTAAAGGCGCGTGTTGCTCAAGGTCGTGGAAATTGAGTTTTGTTTGTCAAACGAAAGGTATTATTCCAGCATAATTTGAAGGTGACAATCAAATATCGCCATAATATAGATACCACTGATAATGTAATAATTGTTTTGTTCAAGAAATAAATATCGGAGGGTCTTAAACACCATCAGTTCATCGTGTTGGTGAGAATTTTCAAATGTGATTTTACTTTTTAGTGCGAGCGTGCAATGGAAGTATGTTATATCTGTGACCAGTTTAATTTATTAGGTTAGTCAGTTACAGTGAAGTAATTGGTTGGCGATTATCGCAATACGATAGGGGAACACTGTGTGCGTAACGTAACTGTCGCAAGTATAACGTACTCTGAAAACTACTTAGCGCCAAATTCATGCTTCAAACATTTTAAACATGTCATCTTCAGCTTCTTTTATTTAATTTTTATGAAAATGAATAATAAATCGGTAGTCCAACAAATTAGACTATTCGGATTAATACATATTTTAATATTTGGACATTTACGATTGTATTAATCCTTCTAGTCTAATAAAAGAGCTGAAAACCAAGATTGCACAAATTTTGAAGCAGGTCAACACCAGTGACCACCGATATAACCACTTCAAAATACCATTCTATCTGAAATTTTCTACAAATACATTATAGTCTTGCCTGTAGCGGAGATAGTATTCTTTGTGTTCAAACATAGATTATGATATAAAAGTTGTCAGAATTACAGATTTGTTAGTTTAATCCCGGATTGGAAAACATATCACCATTTTCAAATACAAATAAATTATGTTAATTTCGTGGGTTTTCCCAGATTTCTGATCTATTACGCATGCGCGTGCTTTCGTTTTTGTTTGTGTTCGCTCGCGTCGACGGGTTTGAATATTTCTGTCGGTTGAGTTGTTATAAAATTATATGGATTAATAGTGACACAAATTTATGCTATTAGTTCAGTCATGATATTTAACATTCCAACAACAGGTATGTGCTTTTTATTTATGGTTTTATTTGTGTCATTGGACGTGAACAGTGTAAGTTAAAGGGGCATGCCCTTGCCACATAAAAAATGTGGCTTCGTAGCGTTCAAATTTTTCACGTGTTCCATTAGACTGAAGGATTAAAAGGTCCATAAATGTCCAAATATTAAAATTCCTATTAATCCGAAAGTCTAATTTGTTGGACTAATAAATGGGGTGATAAATATGTATATAACGACAAATAGTATCAAATTGGCCATTTCCCCTTGAAACTCAGGACAGGCAAGCCAAGCCAGGTACAAAAATTGGTGAAATATGAGTACGAACGTAAAAGTGTTCCCCTATCGTATTGCGATAATTGCCAACCGAAGTAATTATGGTTACACTGGTGTAAATGTTTTCCATAGGCCTCCGTGCTAACGTTTAGTGTACATGTATACTGTTGGCAATACATGTATAAACATTGCGTTCAAAATTTTTGTTAATCTGAAAAATTTACATTTTGGGAAACTTTTTGCACAAAAAAATCATGTCTGTCCGGCAGGGAATTCGCCTTTAAATCCTGTGTTTTCCTAACTAGTGTCAGAACCGCATAAAAAAATACTGTCATATTTTAGACCACACCAACAAATTCAAACTTCACTACAGAGGGATAATTCCTGTGCCAATGGCTATTTTACCTGTGGGAAACCATACTCTTGCGTGCCAAATAAACGTACCTGTACGTTTATTAATTTCATAGAAAAAATCCACCCTGGACGATGTTATTCGGATCTGTACGTTTATTAAATTCTGGGGAAAATCCGCCCTGTACTATAATAACTACATTTTTGAGAAAATTTATCGTTTATGGAAGTGTAAGCAGGGCTGGCGATCTAGAAAATCCAGGAGGGCTATTAATAGCCCTCCTAGATATGCATAGGAGGGCTATAGCCCTCAACTTTTAAAGTTATGATTTATTTTATCTGAGTTACTAATGCCGTTAGTTTGTCTATTTTTGATGTTGTATAACTCCATCTAAATTAAAAAATTTTATGTGGAAACAAAGTGTCCACAGAGTTGTGAATGTCAAAATCCCCCACAGTAATTATGGTATGGTGAATATTTAACTATTATGTTATGATAATTTATATGAACAAGAAACAAAATGTAAGAGTGTTTGTACTCAACAATTTGTCAGTCGGTGTCCAACCCATGCAACGGAATTGGGTGAGTTTGTACACGTTAAAAGCATTCTCCATGAAAGTGTAATTTTACATAAAATACACAATCAAGAACAATATTAAATCCAGTATATTTGCACTTGAATATTGACTGCTTTTTCTCTCAATGTAATCCATATTCCATTGCCGATCGCAGACTGCTGCTTGCAGCAGTCAAGTCGCTATCTATAGATTTACTGGGTGTTTGCAATTGGGGACATAGAAAATAGTTTCTGAATTTTAATAATTGAATAACAGTGTAAACTAGAATACGTGGATATATTTAGCTAATTATATTAAAATATTGTCAATCGAAGCGATCGATAAAAGACGGCTGCAAGCTAAATACAATTTTCACTGATAGGAACCGGAAACGGAACAAAAGGTTGAACTTAATTGGGACAGTGACATTTGGTTCTCACTATCCACAAACATGTGTTCATTTTATCCAGTGAAATATATTGTAAGCTCAATCTTATGAAGAGAAATAATTTATTTTGGTCATAAAATGTGTGAGAATCGATCAAAAGATCAGATTTACGAAACAGTTCGTTCCGGAATTTACTGATTCCGCTATAATTCCCATTTGACATTACCGTCGGGTCACGCATGCGCACAGTCCCCACACTGTACAATATAATTACGATTTCGATGCAGTATTTTACTCATTAAACACAATAACATAACTAAATAATAAATGTCCTATCGTAGACGAGGCGGGCGATAAAAAGCCCGCCTTGGAAAATTCTAGGCGGGCTGTAGGCGGGCAGCCCGCCAGCCCGCCTTGAGATTTCCAGGCCTGTGTAAGTCGATAATAGTTACAAAACAGTCACAATTATTAGCAACTATGTTGATTAAAAACCCATTCAAACTATTTAAAGACTTTTACAAATTATCAAAGTCAGTCGCAATATCACGAAATTAGGAAACTTGAAAATGATCGGCGAAAATGGAACTCGGTGTCTCACACCTAACTTCCCTAACGTTGGACTTATAGCAAATGCCGAAGGGAAACAATGACAATTGTAATTTGCACGTATATTTAAAAACGATGGCCCGACAGTGTGAATTGAAGTGGTTGAAAAAATATAGGAGTCGATATAGCGAGATAACAAATTTGTTGTTTCGAGCACGTGGAAAGACACAGGAAGATTCAATTTTGCTTGATGGTGAAATATGGTTGTACATGTAACACACACAGAATCCATTGTTCCTATTCTCGTTCAATTAACAATTACAATGTAAATTCAAGGTAAATTATATGATTGGGTCTATAATTAGAGGTGCTTCGACAATTGAACGGGGGAAACTTTATATCATTAAGGCCAAAAGGAAGAATACCTGAGTTTAGGGTAACATGAAGGAAAAAAACAGAGGCGGGTGGGCGGTACTTCATTTTATTTTATTTTTTCATTTTATTTTTCACGGGGGGATAGTATTTAAGTATTCGTGCCTTCTAATCGTCTGCCAGTGTCACTCGTATAAAGCTTGGGCAAGTCATTGTCACACTAAGGCCTAAAAAAAAAATACCTTTGTTTCCCCTAACGGAGCTGAAAAATATAGGTGCGGGCGAGCGGGATTTTTGTTGTTTTTTTTGTGTGGAAATCTCCCAAAAGTTCTCACTTTCCCATGTATATATTACATGTCAGGTGTGATTTGCATGCTGGAAGCTTCATATTATGATATTGGAAGGAGATCGGCAAGACACAAGGCATAAAATAGAATAGCATAGTATTTATTTGTATTTAAAATCACAAAGTACAATAAAAAGTAAATATTCAATACCAATTCAATCAAAAATATCCTATACCAACATAATATTATGCTACCATTTTCACTTTAAAAGTGTTTAAAATATCGCCAACAAAACACTCCATTTCAAGCACAGGGGCCTGTAACGCGCTACGCTGCCCTCCCCCTTTTGCGCTGCCCATATACACCGCTTCTATATACGCGCCTGCTTCACGTTAATGGTCTCTATATTACTACCATTAACGTGTAGCAGGCGCGTATATAGAAGCGGCGTATATGGGCAGCGCAAAAGGGGGGCAGGCAGCGGAGCGCGTTACAACAGGCCCCTGTGTTTTCAACGTTAAACGTTTTTCCTTTGAATCCAAGTCCAAACTACATTTAACGACAACGTTGTCCGTAAAACCCGTATGGTGTTCTTGAAACACGTGTAAAAACTTCTTAGCATGTGAAACATTTTAGAAACTTTAGCCCTAATACACTGCTGCTAACCATGGTTTGTGACGCCATGACATAGGTGAATATTCCTGTTTTGATGGATGATTTTAGTGATATCAGAGCCGATTGTCAAATACAGGTAGAGCCTTGCGCCGATTGCCGATTATTTGAGATCACAATCGGCCGATTCAGGTTATTGTAATAATTATACCAGAATATGTTATGTGTTATATAATACTTAGAATTAGAAGCAAGCAACAACCGTAGTACTAGTCAGCTGCGCAATTAAATGTCACGTGACATGCACTTTCGGTTTCTACAGTTTATACCTGTTTTACGCTGTGTGTACTATATAGATAGATTTGTTGTGCTGCGTATGCATACATTTTGATTTTTGATAGTTTGACGTACATAAATCAAAATGTCTACATGTTGACGAACAATAAAGTTACGTATCGGCGTATCATGAGATGTAATTTGTGTACATCATCATATAATTTATTATTATGCGCAATCACGGCGTCATCATCGCAGCCTGGCTCTAACCCAAAGTGTCACATGCTTCCCGGCGATCCCCACTAATATATTGTTCAAACATAGACCTAGGTATGGCCGGTGTATTGAAGAGGAGATGGCTGTATATCAAGTTTGTGTTTGGTAAATCACTTTCCCCATGTTTACTGCATGGTCATTTATTCAACAAAACATCGTCATATTTAAAACAGTTTATTGAAGAAAAACAAGCACCTGATTTCTATTTAGACAATCGGAAATGCCGATGTTAAAACCCGAGTACCGATTGTCATTCGATGGGCCACAATCGGCCGATTCCGATTGTCGTTCCCGATTATATATAGGCTCATCACTAGAAGATTTAAACGAAAACGATGTATTTTTTATTTTCCGTGGGCACCGCCATGTCATGAAATGCGTCCGGACGTCGAGTCATTAGAAACGGGGCCTATTATAAAGCGACGAACTGAGACAAACAGCGTCGGCAGCTATTTTCTTTTATTTAAAAAAACAATTTTTTTTTTTTTTTTTTTGGTGCGGGAGGTTTTAATAGGTGCAGGCGGGTTAGGGGAAACAAAGGTATTTTTTTTTTAGGCCTAATCAATGTCATGGTAGCTTTAATCAGTTTAATGGTGTTACAGAAGTTCAATGACATGTATACAGCATGATATTAAATGATATTATATATAGAACTAGAAGGTGACCCGACTTTGACCTTGAATTGACCATTTTGAAGGTCAAGGTCAGTTCGGGTCACAATTTGACCCGTCGAAAACACTCCCCCGATAAAAGTATCCGTAGGTATCAAATTTCGTCGAAATCCGTTAATTGTTTAATTTATTTTGAGTTAATTCTGCCTTTTTAATCAAGAGACATGATGGTAGCCGTCCCGTGATGGTACCCGTCCATAAAATAGTTACGTTTGTGGGTACCCGTTTCAAGGTGAAGATCACCTCGGGCGGAAAGCCCCAAGTACGTCACACAACACGCTCATGGATGCAGTCTTACACGCACACGCCCAGATGTAATAATCACATTACACACATACGCTCTTTATCGACGACACTGCGGATACGAACGCTCTTGAACTATCAACGCGATTAACCCCACCGTGCCAATGGCGGTAATTTTTGTGACTGGGGGTGGAGAATGGGTGCTCTGATGTTCTCAGAAGCGATGCGATGCCACTTCATCTGGTATTTTACCCTTAGATAGGAAGTTTGGGCTCAATCCGTCCGGCAGTTTTCGAGTTCATCGCGATCACACACACACACATATCTTCCAAAATATATAATAGATAAGTGTCTAGTGTTGGAAATTAAACAGTTTATGTTCACGCTGAAGCTCCAGGCCAAATCCTACAAGTGGACATATTACTGTTCAATTTCCCACACAAGACACTTATGATATTTTGTTTATCCACCGACTCGAATACTAAGAAATTTTGCGAAATATTCAACTCAGAAGGTGAATTTAACAAGAGTTCCTCCATTGGAAATGGCACATACATGTGGCAAGGCGAACGTGACGTACAGAATTATTTTTAATCTGACATTTTATTACTATGTCCTTTTCTGTCAGTTCAGAATACGTGTGGTACCGGTTCACGCACTACAACATGTCTGTGCTATAGTTGACAGGCGCCATGTTTCTATTCTGATTCATATGAACGCATTTGTGAAGTTTAATAGCTAAAACGCAGGATCTATCCGCACACGGAAGTGTTTCCGCCATATTCAATCGGCAAAATATCCGGTTACTTTCGATTTGCTAGTTAATACATATCGCGTGTTTTCTGGTTTCCGCTTTAGAGAAATCGGCGAGGTTTGCCGAACAATGACGAGGGAATACGAATATACTACAACAACAATGGCAGCACTTCCGTTTTTCGTGAATTGACGATATTTGCAAGGAAATGGTTTACTTGTTTAAGCTAATTCCGTAGTCGTGAATTCCTAATTACAAAAAAATAAAATGAAGTCGGAGGAAATTTTTGAAAAACGATAAAATGGAATTTGGCGGCAGGTTTTGAGTAGGGGCGGGCGGGTTACCCTAAACACAGGTATTCTTCGTTTTGGCCTAATGAGAATAGTATCCGTCTTCCAATGTATTCTCCCCCTGATACCAGCACCACAATGGAATAATCCATTCAATGTTTGTAATCTCGCAATGATCGATGACCGCATTTGACAATACAAACATAATTATATAGCGTAACACTATTTATGAGATGACAGCATGAATGGGCGATTGCTGACCTAGTATACTATATTAGTTATAAATTACATCAAGAGGCAGCAAGATGTGACTATTTGAAAGCACTCGTATGGTCAAAGGGACATACTCTAAACAGATAATAAATTATAGTTTTTTTGATTATCATGGAAATATTTCATCAGTTATCATTGGTGTACTTGTGTACTTTACCCTGTACTATTATTATTTTTCTCGAATTTTCCGCCCTGTACTTTTATTAAATTTTCAAGAATTTTCCACCCTGTACTATTATTCCGCCCTGTACTTTTATTTAATTTTCATGAATTTTCCACCCTGTACTATTATTCCGCCCTGTACTTTTATTTGGCACACGAGAGTAGGGAAGAGGTGTGATGATTTTTTTTATGCAAAAAGCACACACGGCTATTGACCAATCGGGGCCCAGTGTCTATTTTATTCTCCTATATATTCCTCCCGCATCCGCTAGAGGTCTCTCCGAATCTTATTTACACCAGTGTAACCTTATTTCCCCACGAATTGGGACGTCATGAGATGGCTGCCGGTGAGTACATGATCTCGAGGATTGGTATCTGTGCGAAGTTTCAGAATCTTCTATAAACGCAATAGGAGTTTTAGATACATGTACATACATGTAGTTCTTCTTCTTGTTGATGACAATGATGACATTGATGTGTTCCCCCGTTGATTTTTCGAGGCTCTCCGGTTATGGATGAATTTGACTTTGCAGTCCACTAATCTGTATCCTTGAATAACACTAGAATAAGAGTTTCCACAACTATGAGTTTTCATAATCGATCGTTATATGATGGTTAGTCGATTAATCGTTTATATATGCAGCCTTATATTAGATCCAGATAAAGACGTGATCAATGCGAAATTACACGTCACATGGATTTGTTGCAAATGAACCGGTGCTCTAGAAACCCACCGATCGCAAATAAGTTCCTACGAATCTACGATGATAATGAGAATAAATAATTGAGGAAATAATTGAGATATTTTCTGTTTAATCATGAAATGATAGAAATAAAATAAATACTTCCCTGCTAGGGTATAAAAAATAAACGATACTCAGTGTCAGTGAAAATAATCAATTAGCGGATACAACACAATTTTCGCAGCTGCATTCCCGTGTTCCGTCGTCCAATCCATCACATACTTCACTTGCAAGATAGGATGAACTGCTAGAATCAGGAGTTTTACCCATGTTATCCCTTAGAAAAATCAATTTGTCCACCGTTGAGGGATCCAAGTTGGACCTTCGTTTGCAAACAACCATGCCCGCAACAGAAAAAATACGTTCCGATGGCACAGATGTGCCTGGAACAACTAGATATTTTGAACTTAACATAGCCAATCTTGGAAATTGTTTGTTGTTCTTCTTCCTCCACCAATCCCTCGGGTCAATATCAGATCTGGGGGGCACTTGTCTGTATGACATCAACTCTTCCTCGGGATTTTTATCGCCAATGTCACTTGATTCGTAGTAATCAACGAGGAGAAACTTCATAACTTTGCCAGTTTGTTCAAATTTCCCGCGCTTGCATTTTGGTACATACTGATCATCACATTTATTCACGGTGGAATGTTCTGATTCTGAGGACGTTGAAGGAACAGCGCTATCAGTCTGATCCGTGATTTCCCCAATGACTGTCGTCTGGCTTGCCTGAGGTGCCTCGCTGTCCGCGGTAATGGGCGCGATTTCAACATTGAATTTTACGGCCCTCATTTCTTCAAGCAGTTCAGACCAAGCTGATTCCCGTTGTTGATTTTCCATGAATTTGAGACTTTTGTATCGTATATCTAATAAGCTGGCCTTCACAATGCACGATTTCGCTAAATTTGGGTCAGAAGAGCAAATGTCGGGATAATGCTTCTTTAGGTCGCTTGATACTGTTGTTTTGAAGTCCTTGACCAATTGAGAATCACCGGCGTATATCTTCAAGTGGTTATCTAACAACCCTTTAAAGAAGTCAAATATAGAGTTACTGCTCTTGTATTGATAATGAGTAGTGGTTAACTTGAATTATCGCATTGGCGAATTTCGGCGTAGTTCTTTGTTAAGCTCGACATTATTACATATGTTTGGACTTTAGAAAGCTTCTTGAACATAGACTAGCTATCTTTGCTGCTTTTCTAACCCACATTTAGTGAAACCATGCATTGTCAAGGCCAGCTGATGAGATTATATACTGTATTCCGACTAGTCGACTGTGGAAGTTAGAGTCGATTACCCGACAAACCAGCGTCGACGATTATTTGTCGACTAATCGTTTGAACACTAGCCGTGCTGATTGAAAGCATGCAGAATTGTCGCATACTTATTGAAAACGGACTATAGTTTTGCAGTAAATCCCATTGTGTATCGATTGCGTCACCTGACATATTGAAGCACTTAATTTTATTTGTAACACTAAAAGTTGGATGCAACCCTGATTATTAGCGGTCCGCTATCGGCAAAGCCGACCGTTTTGCCGAGGAAAAATTTATTATCCTCGGCTAAAAAATAGCCGAGGACATTATCTGAAGAAATGATAAACAGACACTAGGCAACGATAACTACCAGGTATATTGTCACCACGAGCTGCCCAACCCCCAAGTTTATTAAGTCAAATGTGTTGCCGTGCGGAAAACAATTATGAGATTTCCAATTTCGGGAACGCAAACCGGAAAGAAATATGGTGCATATTGGCGATGTGCATGCTGGTTTAATATAATAGTATTTGAATTTTTTATGGCTAGCATGTATAGTTACTATAGTATAGATGGATAAATATTAAAGTATATATATAGATATCAAATTTATAATCCTGATTTAAACTTTGTTTGTTTTAGTTCCGTTTCCGTCTTTGTGGTATTCCGTGTTTTATATACGCAGTAACCGTGAGACCGCAAATCGAACAGACCTCAAACAATTCTGTCCATGCGTGTTCTCTTAAATTCACCGATGTTGCTGAATATATTTGGCGACAAAATTATCCGAGAGCACCAGAGAGCACCATTTTATAGTGTGCAAATATATTTTTAATCGTGTATTTTGGCTTTATGGAAAGTGTGATCCAACCGAAAAATCGTAATTTTATTCCCAATGATTCAGTGATTTTATAAATTGGAGACACTCGGTAATCGGTCGGTGTCAAAGCCGTTAATTGTGCATATATCATAGCTGTACTAAACTGAAACTACTGAAAGGGTGTGCCTTTGAATGCAGAAAATCAAGAAATAGGTAACTGAGTATTTCAAAATGTGGAAACTTAACAGAAATATTCACTGAATCTATTCAATCATCATTCAATATGTCAATGAATGTTATTTGTTAATCATTTTAAGTACATTTAGTTAGTTAAAAAAAAGAGAATGCTGTTTTTGCCTAGGAGAAATAGAAATATTTCTCCTAGGCATTTTTTTTGCCTAGGACATTTTTCCTAATTATCAGGGTTGTGGATGTCAGTATGTCTGTAGGCCGGAGCTAACATTCAACATGCAGGGTCAATGTGTTCCATTTAGAATATAGAGTACACTATACATGTATTTAGTTTTTACTGAAATGCTCCGGATTCTGAACGAGCACATCCGGCTCTGCACGCTAGCTCCAAGTAGAAGAGTAATGTCACAAGAGCTATACTCGACCTTCACCTCAGAATTTGCAGTCACGTTGATTCAACTAATTAACGGGTCTTTTTCAGGTGGTTGCTAGAAAACCACAGTGAGTGGTGGAACATCTTGATATATAAGTCAAATTGCACATGCGGGTGCAATGGAGCCGATTTGAGATTATAGATGCGCCCCCACGAGTATACAATTTATTAAGGTCAAGGATGAGTATAGCTCTTGCGACATTATCCGCTACCAGCTCCAACCTGCAGACAAAGTTAGATGAACTGAGGAAGTGATCAAACCCGACATCGCTAGAACACATGTTTTGGAGTCCGCTGGTTACGTTGCTGCGGTTAGGTTACGAAAAATGACAGGCGATAATAATTTAATTATTCCCACTGATTCTATCTTCATGTCGTAAAATATATATATATCACTCCATTTTTTTCAAAGCATCTTATCTGTTTATTATAATTTAGCTTGATATTTAGAACTAAGACATTGCGCCTTTATTCTATTCCTTCAACCTTCTAATCGTCTATCTACTGAGTGTTATATTCCGGCACGTTATGCATCCAAACTATCTGCGGAGTCTTGAAAAGTGAGTCGTTTTAACTTCAGCGGGCTCGTTTCCGTATACACTATACTGGGAACAATGAAAGGCCTAACCACCGGTTATCTATAACCTGGCCTCAGACTCCAACCGGTTGACACGTGTAACCGGATATCCGAACAACCGTCTCAGCACTAGATAGAAAATGTTTATCACATCAAATTTCATATGAAGAGCATCCATGATTGCATCCTCCCAAATCAGTGGATGGTATGCATCCTCCCAAATCAGTGGATGGTATAGAGCGTTCTCCCAAATCGGTGGATGGTATAGAGCGTTCTCCCAAATCAGTGGATGGTATAGAGCGTTCTCCCAAATCAGTGGATGGTATAGAGCGTTCTCCCAAATCAGTGGATGGTATGCATCCTCCCAAATCAGTGGATGGTATGCATCCTCCCAAATCAGTGGATGGTATGGAGCGTTTATTCTTTCTTGTTATCATGATGAGAGTTTGTCATTATTCTTCATAAAATTGTTTTATTATTTACAGATCCTGTTTGATTTAGGCAATGGTTGTGTAAGAGGGAAGTATGACCCAGAAAAGCAAAATAAAGTGGTCATCAC
The DNA here is from genome assembly GCA_032622095.1 of Siphonodentalium dalli. NCBI lineage: Eukaryota > Metazoa > Mollusca > Scaphopoda > Gadilida > Siphonodentaliidae > Siphonodentalium > Siphonodentalium dalli. The sequence goes on along the minus strand of CP136063.1, from coordinate 46,902,272 downwards.
TCCAAAGACTGGTTGCCTGATCACTTAAAATTTTGATTTGAAGAAAACACAAAAGTAAGTTTTGCAATTTTGGTCTTGCTTGACTAAACAGTTTTTTGATCGATGCATATCACTTTCATAATCGCCACTTTACTGGATTAATTGGAAAACAGTGACAAAGCCATTGTCTTAACAAATTTTGAAGTGACCTACCCGATTGAGTGTATAGCAGTTTCCCCTAAAGTAGATTTATCAATATGATGAAGGGATCATGATTGCTTTCAAACAAGTAGTTCACCAGTTTATTCTGCCTCTATTCTGAAAAATCGGAATAAACGATTACTCCAATGAAATTAGTTTATCAACAGGCATGCCCCTGAACAATGTTATTATACCCCCCCGCAACGAAGTTAGGGGGGCGGGTATACTGGAGTCGGCTTGTTCGTCCGTCCATGGACACAAATTTGTCCGGAGTTTTTCTCGGTTGTTTTTTTATCAATTTCCGTGAAACTTTGCACACGCATCAACCACCATGGGAACCTGTGCGCCTGCGATTATGACGTCTCTCCGACTTTTTTTGGTTGAATTATTCCCCCTTTTTCGACTTGGAAAATGTTTTGCAACATGTATAATTTTGTCCGAGCTTTTATTCCTACATTTTTAGGTCAATTTTTTAAAACTTGGCACTGATATTTAGTACCATGGGAACCTGTGCACCTGCGATTATGACTTCTGTCTGGCATTTTTTCTTGCTGGAGTTATCCCCCTTTTTCGACTTAGAAAAAGTTTTTTGAAACATGCCTAATTTTGTCGGAGCTTTTATTTCTACATTTTTAGGTCAATGTTTTTTAATCTTGGCACTGATATTTAGTACCATGAGAACCTGTGCACCTGCGATTATGAGGTCTGTCAGACTTTTTTTGTGGAGTTATTCCCATTTTTCGACTAAGAACATTTTTGCATTATGCATAATTTTGTCCGAGCCTTTATTCCTACATTTTTCGGTCAATAGGTTTAAGATTAGTTAGGTTTGTGCACCTGCAATGGGAACTGTAATTTTATTATTTTAACTAAATCTTTACTGACATGTGAAACATCTTAGTATTTTAAAAACACGGGGGAGGGGGGGGGGGGTGTATCCCTAGTCACACCTAAGTAGTTAGTGTTGTCTATGAAAGATAAACAACCACATGTGACTGATACAGTGTGAAACAAAGAAAACCACAAACACATTATGTTTCTTTAAAGATGGATTATCTCTCTTCATATGAAAAAGTGAAATATTTACAAAATTGCACCAATATTAATAAACAAAGTCCAATAACTGCTAAAAATATCCAGCCGGACCTGGTTTGCGAACTCGTTCTAGTCATGTGAACTCATATACCAAAAATCCTTGAAATCCTTTGACATTTGTTCAAGTTATGACTCTTACAAATTCGGGACGGACGGACTGAACCCATTCCTATATCCCCTGCAAATTTTCAATTTGGCGGGGGATAATAAGTAGATACATGTACACTCGCAAGTATTCCCTCATAAATCATCGTTTTAGTTGAAGTGATCTGAAACACTTCAGCAGGGTGATCGAATAAAAGGACTAATCTTTTTCAAAGTAGTAATTTTTAGAAATTTATATCCAAATTGACAACACACAGCATCATTCTTATATATTATTTAATTTAGTGACTCACAATGGGGAAATCATTTTCGTTAGTTTATCGCAGACAGATTCGTCCCGAATCGAGTAGTAAATATTTACAATTGAGTGTAGTTCAGACGATGTTTTCTATGGAGTTGTAGGGTTGTTTAGCTTCAGATTTTTTGCGATGTTAGTAGAATGTTACATCTTCCAGTTGGGAAAGTGCCTGAATACTAACTTATCAGTTTTACGTACCCGAACTTCAACTGTTCTAACCCTCTTTGTTTCGTGACCACGAATATAATAGTTAAGTTATAATTTATTTCTTGGACATTCAATTGGAGATCGAAGGAAAGTTACTTCACAATTCTGTTGAACGGTAATCATGTGACTGCACATACACGCTATATTATATGCATTATCTTTTCATTATTTTATTGTGTTTGCTGATTTGACTTGCAGCCGTAATGTCATGTCAATCGTGAAAGGCAGGTCAAATACCTTTAATCAAACCCCCCCCTATTTATAGTTCTCGGCAATAGTCATCTCCTATTCTGCTTTTGAATCTGTTCCCCACAAGTGATGATGGAAATTTTTGTTTACACTGACTGCGCCCAAACATTTGTATATGTATTGTCCTAATTTTTTTCATATGTTGAAGAAATTATGTCTTCAATTGTTAATCCACCATTCTCAAAAAAAATGAGTGTTTATTTAATAGATCATTCTGACATAGACGAAAATGGGAAAAATATTGTTACCGTATCTTATTATTTCGGCGAGCAAGATCATGAAATATTTGATTCTGTATTCGATTGGTTTAGTGTGCTTGTCATTTGCAGAATGAGGTCCCCAGAGGGTGAATTTAGTGACGCTATCCCACATATATCACAGCAGATGAAGCCATGTAGAATGAGGTCCCCAGAGGGTGAATTTGTTGATAGTCCATTATCGTCTCTAAATTCACTCATGCTTGCACTATTCGCAGGGGCGTGATTGTTGGTCTGACTCTAGTTTGTAACGATCTTTGAAGTTCTGTGAAATTCGTTATAATATTAATACATCTCTATGCTCTATTCACATTTTATTTCACATTCCTTTTCATTATATAATACTTTTAACCCTTTACCCAACAAAACGGCCAAAAATGCCAAAATAAAGCTTCAACAGCCTAAAATATCTTCGGTCTGTCTCAATGACACCATACAAATATGGATATCATTGGAACCGGTTCATTGACCACATTGTGATGGTTACAGTTATGCCCTGTGCCAATGCATTCTCTTATATATGCGAGTCGACCATAGGTTGCCTTGCATATATAAGAGAATGCATTGGCCTAATAAAAATAGGTCGACTCGCATATATAAGAGAATGCATTGGCACAGGGCCGTTCTGTTGGGTAAAGGGTTAAGTGAATCTATTTATCACCCTTGCTTTGTGTGATGTATCATGCATCATCAATTCATCAAATCAAAACTTTCTTCATCAGAATCATATTCTCTTGTCGAAGAGTACATGTTGAAATATTTGTGAAAATAATTTAAATATTTTTTACAGTCTTGGTAAGCTGCCAGCGGTTGTATCTTCAGCTCGGGAACAATAGCAGTATTCAATTAGTCTGCGACTGGCTTTGTTATCAGATGGTTCCTGCATACTAATTGTCCGGGAGAGCGAGTATATTTTGTTAGACTGGCTTGGTGATCAGATGGTACCAGTATACTGATGGTCCAAGAGAGAGAACTCTATCTTTTTAGACTGGGTTTGTTATCAGATGGTACCTGCACACTAGTAGTTCAGCGCCAGTCTCTCCAGGTAATTTATAATAGCATGCATGGTGAATATTTGTAGATTTTCAGATAATTTGGGGTTTAAGTGCAATTATCAGATTACACTTGACAATTGTGCTATAAACTGACATCAATCTGACAATCCGGGTTCATGTACATTCATCAGACTATACTTGATGTTTGTGCTGCAAGAGGACCTCAGATGGAAATATGGAATATTGGTCGATGCATGCTCATCTGACTCTATATGATAAGCATGCTGCAAGACGACCTTGACTCCGATGAAGAGAGTGAGGAAAATGGATTAGTTGTAATGCCTTGTGTATTTAATTGTTTAAATTATTATTACGATCATCTGAGGCAAGGTCTCAGTAGGAGCTGTATGGGTTACCTCATCTGAGGCCAGGTCTCAGTATGAGTTGTATAGGTGTCCTCATCTGAGGCGATGTCTCAGTATGGGTTATATGGGTGTCCACGCCTTGAGGTGAGGTCTCAATATGAGTTATATGGGTTACCTCATCTGAGGCGAGGTCTCAGTATGAGTTGTATAGGTGTCCACATCTGAGGCCAGGTCTCAGTATGAGTTATATGGGTCAAGCGCCAGTCTGTCCAGGTAAAATATAATAGCATGCATGGTGAATATTTTCAGATAATTTGGGGTTTAAGTGCAATCATCAGATTATACTTGACGATAGTGCTTGAAACTGACCTCGATACTTCAATCTGACAACTCATGGTCAATGTACATTCATCAGACTATATATGGTGCTTGTGCTGCAAGAGGACCTAAATAGATATTTGGAATATTGGTCGATGCGTGCTTATCTGATTATATATGATAAGCATGCTGCAAGACGACCCTGACAGATATTAAGTCATCTTGGAGTGAAGGAAACATGAATTACTGATGCAATGTGCTGTGTATTTAATTGTTTAAATTAATATTATGATCATCTGAGGCGAGGTCTCAGTATCAGTTATATGGTTTATCAAGTCTGAGGCGAGGTCTCGATATGGGTTACTGTGTCTGAGGCGAGATCTCATTATGAGTTATATGGGTGACAATGTCAGAGGCCAGGAGCTATTATGAGTAATTAGTTTTTTTCTCCAGTTTCTGACCCCCAAATTACTAATTTACAGAAAGTCTCATTTTGTGAACAAAAGTCGGGACTTCCCCTTCGTTTATGATGAATAATTTCTGACCATAAAATAGCCAATTCATAGAAAGTCTCATTTGTAATCAAAAGATAAAATTCATACGTATTATATGATAAAACTCACTACGTATTATTTGATTAAACTCCTTACGTATTTGAAAGATAAAGCTCCCTACATTTTATATTTAAAATAAATCTCCTTGCGTATTATGATAAACCTCTACGTATTTTATGAAAGATAAAACTCCCTACGTATTACATGAAAGTAAACCCTATCACGTTATATAGCATTGGAAAGTAGTGTTGAAACGATTAATCGACTAATCGAAATCGACGCGATTATTAAATTAGTAGATTCCGAAATCGGCTAGTCGGAACACACCCACCACCATTATGCCATCGCGAAAGCAGTGCCGTTGCTGTCGTTACCGAATTACTGGACAATTTAAACAATCAGGCTATCGAAATACACAATCACAATTAGCTTGTTTAAGCCTTCTTTGTTGTCCCTTTGATGAGATAACTGCTTTCACTACTTGGTGGTCATGCACGAGCGCGAAACCCAATGACCTCAACTCAATGTATTTGTCGGCGCCGCGACGGATTATTCTTTGAAGTTGAGACGGCCGGCTTTGATAATCAACTTCAAAGAATCAGCGCCTATCGCAACCGTGTCTATTTCGGCTGTGATAACTGGTCAACGTGTTTGCAGGTGTGCAGGACTCAACTTCAATCAAGTTAGTTGCGAGGTGACATTATTAAATTTTAAGTTTAATAACAAGTCCAATATATCATAGTTTATTGAAGCACTATGTCAGTATACATTTGAAGTTTATTTGTAAAATTGTGTGATATTTTTTACAACCACCACATGCATCAACTGACGCATGGGTGAGCGTATACGATCGCACGTTCTAGATATCTTGTATTATAGATATAAATATAAAGCCAACCCGCGGTCGGCCATGCTATGCATCGAATAGCGTCACGTATTTTGAACTAAACTGGCGAGTCACTTCGGACATCCCACGTCGTTTATGGGCTGTGTTTGTGAAAAATTACAATGTATTTTAGCTTCAAACTTAAATCCTTCGCGGAATTGGGCGGTGACAAAGCTGTTCCCAGAAACGTAATCTGGATGACGCAAATTCCTGGAATCGGGCTAAATATAGAACTTACGACATCGCATTGAGATGTACTATTAACATCGCCGGTCTGCGCAGTTTTATTTCTGAAACTGACACGATCGATTGTGTATTTAGGGGACTCGCGAGTAAAATTGTATTTTTTGTATATATATTTACAATGTACCATGCACGAGAGACAATTATGTACGTGATCAAATCAAACAGTGAAAACACATGCGTTTTGGTGGGAAAATGACTGTCTGTGATTAAGCTATGTCATATCGTGACCTTGCAATGAATACAAGGAACAAAATGATGTACGCAATGCATGGCCCATTTTTAATATATTCGGACTCTATATATACAGGGAACTTTACCACATTCCGTGTCCGATATATGTACATGACATCTGCGAGCATAAAAGGCTTGTACGCACTACAGCTGTTATAACATTTATTTTGTAACTTTTGTTTGACTCTGTCGGAGATGAAGTTCTTTTCTCAAAATATCTTGCATTTCATGTTCGCCCCGTTTGTGAAGGCAATCGGTGACAAGCACACTCGCAAATTCGAAAACAACGATGTTTGTATGTAAGAACCGGTACGGCCTGGTAGACCATACCATATCAATTTTAAAGGAACATTTTTACACAAAACCTATAGAATAATGCACCGGTTTCTGATTGTTGCATTCGCTTCCACTCCGTAGCGTTTCCGCGATCGATCAGGTGTTTGTCACCACTGTTTAGATACATGCATCAACTGGGTCGTAATTTTATTGTCGTAAAACATCATATACCTGGGACAAATTAATAACCTATTAACCTTCAGTGATATTAAGCCAAATAATCACAGCAAATATTGTTAAATCACGTCTTCGAAAATGCAAAGTTGGTTACTGGTACTCAAAACAAACGGAAAATTATATACGTATATGAGCACAAAACGGTAAGTTTTGGAAGGGGTCAGACTAGTCGACTAGTAGTCGATTCCCTCTGGCGACTAGTCGATTCCTCAAAACCACTAATCGTTTCAACACTATTGGAAAGTAAACCCTATCACGTTATATAGCATCGGAAAGTGAAAAAATCATGTTATAGCATCGGAACGTAAACCCTATCATGTTAAATATCATCGGAAAGTGAAAAAATTATGTTATATAGCATTGGAAAGTAAACCCTATCATGTTATATAGCATTGGAAAGTAAATCCTATCATGTTAAATATCATCGGAAAGTGAAAAAATCACGTTATATAGCATCGGAAAGTAAACCCTATCATGTTATATACCATCGGAAAGAGTAAAGTAGATCTATTCAATGCTATAATACTTCAATTTGATACTGTCAGTCCAATATAAGGATGGGTGATCCCAGGCATCAAATTCAAAGCAAACGGTCGAATTTCCAACATTGAACTGTCGATTGATATGTATTGATGTGCTACCACTTTACATATATCACATTCTAATGACCATTCCGGACAATATAGATTAATAAATCGCATATCTCATCATATGACCATTCAGGGCAATATAGTTTGTGATTGGAGGAATACAGGAGAAGTTGGCATCAAATCATTAATAAATCACATATGACATTCTAATGACCATTCCGGACAATATAGATTAATAAATCACATCTCATCATATGACCATTGCAGACAATATAGATTTGTGGTGGTTGGAGGATTTCCCTCTTTGTCACATTGAGTCATCATGTGGCCTCTTCCTAATTTTTGGTGTTGGACAAACAATGTCTCTCGCATCCCATCATGTTTTGTATATAATCAACTCTGGTCCCATTACTCTGTGGCATTTCCATTGGAACTAGCTGTTAGTAAGGAGGAAGCACATCATTCTATGGTATTTACATTGGGACGAGTCGTTCATTAGGGGGAAACACAACAGACATAAAAATTCTTTACTGGTTTCATTACAAGTAGTCAGGATAACGGTACCACAAGAGTGTCAAAAATCAATCAGGACTCATAATGTAATCAGGATAACAGAGTGTCTACATCAATCAAGATTCATCATGTTATCAGGGTAACACATAGTGTCTGTATCATGGTAACGCATAGTGTCTGTACCAGGGTAACGCATAGTGTCTGCATCGTGGCAACAGGGTCTGTATCACTGTATGACATAGTGTTGTATCATGGTAACACATAGAGTCTTCATCACAGTAACGCATAGCATATTTATCACGGTAACAGTGTCTGTATCACATATTGTCTATCATGGTAACTCAGAATGCCTGTATCATGGTAACACATAATGCCTGTATCATGGTAACACAGAATGTCTATCTGGACAACACCCTGTCACTATTGGGGTAACAGAGTGTCTGGATCAGGGTAACAGAGTGTCTGTAAGTAATATTATAAATCAAGCGGTATTCATTCCTTAAATTGCTTGTTGACGACACTGTTACCCTGTTCTGATTGGATGACACCGTTACCCTGTTTTGATTGGATGACACCGTTACCCTGTTTGACCCTGAACAAATTTAAGTGATCTACTTGATTGAACGAATTGAAAGGATGGCAGGTTGAGAAATCAATATTTACCAAAGTTTTATACATCAAAGTCTGCAGTGAATAATAAAGATATATGTATCCGGATAAATCTACAGAAACTTATTTTTGAGTTGTGATAACAGGTCTCGTCATTGTCAGTATAACCACTATCATGGCTTTAATCGATGACATTAATTTCGTTTACGTATTGTATCAGTCACTCGAAAGATCTGAACTAGTTTTTGTCCGAAAAATGTTCTTGAAACTCAAAGTTGAAAATCAAATTACGGATGCATGACTGTAATGTGATCTATTAAGCGCGTCACTTGCAGCATTGATGAATAAATTATTTGCAGTTTGTTCGATATATAGTCGTGAATACTGCGAAAATATTATTTGAAATTGGTTCATGTTGACCTGTTCGTAATTAGGCAGTGGGCATATACATAGTACATACAACTATGTATACTTTCTAAGCTCAAAGACTTCCAGATGTTCTGTGCCCTCAATTCTGGGCATACAGTGTGTTATAGAAGAGTAATGGGACAATACACAGTCCAAAACAGAATCAACCCAACCAATATCCCAAGCTGGTGTCGACAGAAGATTTGGTGATTAAACAGAAAGTCACTAATTAAATAATATACATGAAGTATGTTAGATACTAACTCAACATGCACTGTATAATCCTGGGATAATTCTTGAATGCCTTCTTTTTGGTTGCACCGTTGCCAGTCCAATTTAAGGTCAAAGCCACATTGTTGTTTATTGCTTTCGCCATGATGTTATACACAATCCAGCGGTCATCCGACCTACCGTTCAAATTCAACTGAGATGCCTGAAAAAAATTGTAAATACCATTAATACCATTTTCAGTGGTGGAATTGAAGGTATATAATAAATTACACTTATTTGTAGCTGATTTTATTTTAAACAATTGACCTTTGATGCAGGAAAGAAATGTTACCATCAAAGTACACTGCTTTTTTATATTGGATTTTACTCTTTGTATGACTAAATCCTTTAGCACGAGCTACAGGTCGTACCTTTAGTCTGATCATCATAAAAATTTTCATGGCTGTTGAAATTGGAATGTAAATGGGAACGAGTCATTTTGGGATCATTCGGACAAAAAACATGGCGGCCATCTTGAATTTCAAAATTTAATCCATTAGCACGGGCCACAGGTCGTACTGTTTGTCTGATCATCATGAAATTTGTCATGGTTGTTAATATTGACATGTAGATGGGAACGAGTAATTTTGGGGTCATTTGGCGTAAAAACATGGCCGCCAGCAGCCATCTTGGATTTTACTCTTTGTATGACTAAATTCTTTAGCATGGGCTACAGGTCGTACTTTTAGTCTGATCGTCATAAAATATGTCATGGATGTTAACGATGACATGTAGATGGGAACGACTCATTTTGGGGTCATTCGGCCGAAAACATGGCCGCCAGCAGCCATCTTGGATTTTATCTTAATGTCTATAAACTAGTATTAGACATTCAACTTTCCACATTCCTAATCGCTCCATTGACTGTAATATATTAAATTATTCCCTTTCCAAGTTGAGCTACAGTGTCATTGACACTTTCATTTATATTTTTGTAAGCTTGATGAATTTATGTCTAAAGGTGGCTATTTTATTCATGAACGAACCCTTTACCCAACAAAGCGGCCAAAAACGCCCAAATAAAGCTTCAACAGCCTAAAATATCTTCGGTCTGTCTCAATAACACCATACAAATATGGATGTCATTGGAACCGGTTCATTGACCACATTGTGATGGTTACAGTTATGCCCTGTGCCAATGCATTATCTTATATATGCGAGTCGACCATAGGTCGCTTCGCCTATATAAGAGAATGCATTGGCCTAAAAAAAATTCTTTTTTAACACTTTTTACCATTTTTTCCAGTTTTTTTCTTACATTCTTTAAAAATTTTAGAATTTTTAATATGTGTTAAGCCAATGCATTCTCTTATATATGCGAGGCGATCTATGGTCGACTCGCATATATAAGAGAATGCATTGGCACAGGGCCGTTCTGTTGGGTAAAGGGTTGTAAAGGGTTAAGCCGAATTTTGTTTAGCTCATCGGTGAGGAAGCACGTAGTCTGACGAATATCTTCCGGTAATGGGAGTTGCTTGTTGCAAAGAAGTTTTCTGGATTCCATGATGACTATCGCCAATCTGGTCACTGTTTCTAACCATTCTATACTCAATAAAGTAAAAAATAACTTGCACCCATTTACTCCTGCATCATTTGTATCAGCCGGCTTCAGGATACAAGCATGTTTTGAATTTATCAATAGGCCATGTTATATACCATCTGAAAGAGGAAGCTCCAATACATTGTATTATCAACTTATCTGGTGTAACAAACTGAACATGTTTTTGTTGAGGTACCAACATGTGTTTTGTGCATAAGTTTCATATAAAGAAGCTGATGATGAATTGATAGTTGTCTGAAAGAGGTTCCATACTGCTGTCTCTTTTATTAATAAATAGGAGAAACAATTTATCATCTCGGACTGCACAAGTTCGGTCTCCTCTGTGCATCATATATCGAAAATGTGTTGGGCATTTATGCTGAAAATTGGCATGAAAATGTTTTAGAATATAAAATATTTGCTATAAAAATTTCAAAACCTACATGAAGTCAGGTGCACCTGCTGGTAACTTGTAATTAAATACCTTAATAGCTCAAATTTCTTGCTATCGATTCAATTGATGGTGCGGTCACGCTGGTCATAGAGATATGATCGTGCATATGCAGGAGCAGCTGAAGTCACAGGAATATTGTGAATAACTACTTTGTAACTTCAAAGTTGATGTTGACAAATTATATGGTGGAGGCCATGCTGGTCAAGGTAGCATACAGTAATGCTCTAATTAATCGACCTTAAGTTCTTAACCACAGCAGAATTATGGGTAACTTTTCAGGATATTTCCGACTAAATCCTGAAAAGTTACCCATAATTCTGCTGTGGCAGGGTATCCGCGGCTCCTTGAATTCCTTGAAACTCCTTGATTTGGAAAATCAATTTTCCAGGGCCCTTAAAACCCTTGAATTGAATGCCCACCCCTTGAAAACCCTGGAATTCCGTGTAACCCTAAAACCCATGTATACCGATTCATCGGGAGTCAATAAATATAGATAGTTTAGTTCCGATCGCGTTGTTGGTATATGGGAAGTAACTCCATTTCCCGCCAACACCAATTCTTTAGTCTATTTCAATTATGTGATCCCCCTATCAAGCATCATAAAATTGAACACGACAAAAAAAGTTCGGAGCTTTTCAAACTCAGGTACCGTAATTAGTGTATTTTTATTGTATCGGATCGAGGTATTTTGTATATTATATAGACATTCGACATTAGAAACCCGTGTTTTACATCAAAACGTACAACTTAACAAAAACGAAACGAAAAAATCACATCCTCTTCCGATGACCTTCATTTCCTGTTTACGTATATTTTAAAATAAAATAAATAATTTAAGCAATGACATAGGAGCAGTGATATTTCAACTGGTGTCTACTGTCATCACATTACATGTATTATTTAAATGTTCCCATTAAATTATGGTAATGCATTTACCCATAAAGGCCTAAAAAGCCCAAAATGCTAAAATTATGGTGGAAAACGTGGCATCACATGTAATGTTCAACAGTTTGTTCCTGGAAACTCCTTGAAAATTGTCGGGGCAGTCCTTGAAAATCCTTGAATTGACTACTGGAACCTCCTTGAAACTCCTTGAATTCATTCACCAGAAATGGGCAGATACCATGTTAAGAGGTCGATTAATTAGAGCATTACTGTAGCTTCATTTGGTTTCATATACTTTATTTATATATTCATTTTACATATACATTATCCCATAATTACTGAAATCAATTAAAAATATTACAAGGATATTGCGAATCTAATTGAAAAAAGTATGGCCTAAAATTAGACCCACCAGGGAGGCTGGGATGCTCAACTGACATGTAGTAGTAGTTTCTATTTCTATCAAGTTACCCTTTAGACCATGGAATCCCACAATATCAACATCCATTTACACTCAACTTTGAGATTAAGAGCATTTAGTAATGGTTACATAACTGTATGTTGATCGTGATGTCCATTCATCACAAGTGAGACTGATGGCTTTCACATTCTTCAAGATTTTTTTATTCAGAAGAAGAATGACAAAGAAGGAAAGACAAAAATTCACACACATAATTCATTTTCTCAATCCAAGTCTAGGAAGAGCGAGACTCTTCCAAGCCCTGGCCTACTTTCTTACATGTGGCATATAATTCTAAAATATTTAAAGGCAGTGTATTCCGATAATTTTAACAAGGAGTGTTCAGGCTAAATGTAAATTTGAGGCTACGATGGTATAATTTTTTCCACCAGTAAAGCGGATTGCCACCTAACTCTCCTGGGCTGGGCGGCTGCCTCGGCATAGGTTGGCTGGGAGAGGACTGCCCGCACAAGGTTTGCCTCCCAATCCCAGGAGGAGCAGGTATACTTTGGACCGTCGAGCCCCTCCCCTCCCATGAGGGGCCTCATGTCCACCCCAACCTACCGCGGTACGGTCACCCGAGCCATATCAGACTCGGGGCGACCCCTGGTCTTATGTCTCCAACTCCCCTTGTGGGGGACCTGGGAGGTCTTCCTGCCGCCCAGTCTGATTAAAACCATACTCAGACGCTAAAGATACTGAGTCTGAAGAAACCCGCTCTTTGCCGCATTACTGTCGCTATAAATAACTTCCACAGTATATAGTATACAATATGACGTCACCGCCCACATTTGTTTTTAAAAATAACTGATTGACATTATGCAGTTTCGGTTTCGTTTCCGCGTAAGCGTTTATTTTCCGGGATTTATGCTACGCATTCTCTCAGAATATCTTATGCGCATTGTGACTTATTTTAATAGAGATTAATCACTGTTAACAAACTTTAATTGCGTTTATAAATAGACAAAAGATATATTTTCTTCGTTTAATTTTGATGTTATCATCTCCGCCGGCTGAAGGAATTCCCCTTGTCTTGGGAATTCCATGCGACTGTCGCCTGATTCGCGTTCATGAGGATATTTGTGATTGGCTGGCAAATACGTAATTCCTGCTGGGAGTAATGGAATCTCTACCCATTTTCCCCAGACTCAGTATCTTTAGCGTCTGAGTATGGTTTTACTCGGACTGTCTGCCGCCCAGGATCTTTTGGGTGATCCTTCCTCCTCTGAGGAATGAGGTCCCCAGAGGGTGAATTTAGTGACGCTACCCCGCACAGTGGGCTAGCATCACTAAATTCACCTCTGGGAACTTCATTCTGCTTAGGCCTCAGCAGAATGAAGTTCCCAGAGGGTGAATTTAGTGATGCTAGCCCGCTATACGGGGTAGCGTCACTAAATTCACCCTCTGGGGACCTCATTCTGCAAATGACGCACACTATTTCAAGGCTTGACTGCAATAAAATAAACAAAACTAATTAGCCATGGTTTGAGAGATTTCACAATAAGGGCAATCTCACACATTCTTGAAGATCTTATCCCTGCTTTTGTTATACAGCTCAGTGACAACTTTTTGGCTAAAGTGATTCCTAGTTGGCACAAATATATTAGTTCTAGTTCACTAACTAAAGTCACAAACTTAGTCTTTGATAGAATATGTCCTCATACCAGCGGCAATGAAAATTCCTATCCTGCGTGATAGCTTGGGCCCTTAGCACGGGGTAGGAACTGCTCCATGAGAAAAGATCCTCTTGTGATTTTCGGTCCAGTTCACTATCGATCCGTGTCCAGTTCACTTGCAAGTTTTTTGTACTTTGTCCAAAACAGACGTGCTTTACACCATGTACCAAACTACCGTATCCCAATAACCATTAGCGATTAAATTAAAAGAGTCTAGTGTTTTAGTTCAAACATATGTGCACACTTATTTTACCCAAAATTTGTTGTATAGATGTTCGGGTGGTGAACGGATCTTATCAATGGTGAACTGGGACCATCACTAGTGAATTGGAACATTTCTTTAAATGGATAAATTCTACTATTCCACGTTTACTTAACAATTTCAAACTAGTATGTCTTGATAGTTGAGGTAGCTGGCAAGGTATATATACAACAAATGAACTGCATATATATCTGTTGCGTAAAACGAAAATCCCCAGTGACCTTGACCAGATCGGATAAGAACTGGACCGAAGATCGGAAGAGGTATCGGCCTCACGGAGCAGTTCCTGCCCCGTGCTTAATGACCCTATTGGCCTCGCTTCGTTAAAATAAAATTATTCCAAAAGTTGTTTAACTAATTATTTAATATGATAATCAAATTAACAAAAAAGATTAAAACAGCTATATATGATCAAATCAATATGTCATGAAATATAAAAACACATTGTAAATAGTTCATTTAATGGAGAAATATGCGCTGGTGTTTGCAAAATGGAGACTCACCTGTTACTTGTTTCTGAAGTTCATCTACGCTTTTCTTCAACTTCTCCACCTTCCTAAAACAATTGCGACAAAAATCTATTTGAGGAATGTCCTCAATGTCTTAACAGTTCTTGCAATATATTTCTTATTTTGGTGTTAAAGCGCCGCTGTTAATCGCGTGCTTGTATTGTGTGCACAAAGCGAGCACACAAACCCTTCTGCAACCATCATTGTTTACATCACCTGTAATTTAGCGAGGGCTTTCCCGGCACAGCAGTTTACAATTATTACGTCGCAGCACGTCTTATATTTAGCCGGGAAAAATAATGCCCGGTTATATTTAGAATGTACTGTGGCGTAATAATGGCGGATGGATTGTGCTGAATCAGCTGATCTCTCGTGACCGCATGCACAGTGCAGAATACGCTTGCATGTTGCGAGAATAAAACAGATTGTCTGATAAAATAATTAAAGTTATTCGAAGCCTTATAATTTGCCTGTCAATTGTTTGATTGCTATCTAATCAAAGTGAAATTTTTACTCCGGATCTCAAGTATTTTCAGAGGTAATAGATTTTTAATGATTACCATTGGTCAATTTTATTCCTGGAATTATCAGACATTCTCATTGGTTTATTATACGAAAGAGAAGCCAAAGTGTGGGAGAAACTACCGAGAAAATAGCTACCCTATCTCTTATTAATGTATCGGTCATTTCTATTCTCTGAAATCAACAAGACTTTCATTTGAAAATTCACGAAAGTTACGCTCTGCATTATTATGCTACATGATGATCGGATTATAGATGTGAAGGGGCCCGTAGTGGGTTATTTTTTATTGTTAGGGAAGTATTCTTTGATAAATTATGTGAACATTCTCTCCAAGTTCAGGATGAATGAACAAATTGTACGATAGCAATGCTAGAGTTAACTTTCAAAAAATTTGAGCCGTTTTGAATGGCTTAAAAAGAAACTGGACTGTGTATTCGGGTTCGAATAAACCTGGAAGTGATCTTCAGAACGTCGGAACCAAATGGCAGCATTGCATGGCTGTCCTGTCTGTATTCCCCAGAGCGGCAAGAATTCGTAAACTCTATGCCCTCAGAAGATTATGATAGACCGCTGCAGTGATGTAGCCGCGAGTCGCACCATCAATCTTGACTTCTCCAGCAATCTGGTGTGTCGGAACCACCGTGGTGGCAATCCAAAGACCCGGTCTTTGTGCTCCGTCATCAGCATAACGGTGTACCTGTAGATATCAAAGAAGTTATCTACAGTACCTGTTTCTGCTAAACTCAAAGCCTTCCATATCATCTGTGCTTCATCCCCAAACACACCTCTCACCAGCATCCCATCCTCCAAATAGCTCCGATACAGCAGATCTCTGTAATCCATTTCGGTATGAATGAAGAATGGGGATATCTGTTTCTTTTTTATTGAAAACGCGCGGGCGCCGCTGACGACGTCATTGCATATTTCATCAAAATTCCCCGAACGTCAAAACAAGTGTGTTTCTTTTTGTCGGGCCAGAGTGTCCCGCAGCGAGGTGGGTTCGAATAAACCTGGAAGTGATCTTCAGAACGTCGTAACCAAATGGCAGCATTGCATGGCTGTCCTGTCTATTCCCCAGAGCGGCAAGAATTCGTAAACTCTATGCCCTGAGAAGATTATGATAGACCGCTGCAGTGATGTAGCTGCGAGACGCACCATCAGTCTTGACGCTCCCAGCAATCTGGTGTATCCTAACCACCGTGGTGGTAATCCAAAACCCGATCTCTGTGGTCTGTCATCAGCATAACGGTATATCTGTAGATATCAAAGAAGTTATCCGCAGTACGTGTTGTCGATAAGCTCAAAGACTTCCAGATCATCTGTGCTTCATCCCCCAAAGACACCTCTCACCACCAACCCCTTGTGCAATTTTGTCGCAAATAAACGTTAATTATAACCGCTTTGGTGTTCAGAATCGTTTAATAACTAATAAATAACACCATTACTCACAAGGCGTGGTATAAAATAATTACTAATAAATAACACCATTACTGACAAGGCGTGGTATCAAATATGCTAAAAATGTCAAATATCAATGTTTTTTTCAGAAAGCTAAAGACATTCCCAATTTCTTAATGTCGATGAGCTGAAGCCAATATGTGGAAGTTAGTGGGGAAAACATAGGGGGCCCTGCGCATATCCACAAACCACACATGCTTGGATGCCACATAAATCATCTTGGAGAATAACATTCTGACAGCCTCCAAAATATTGTGGCCCGGTAAAATAATTAATTTAAAAAATCAAAATCTAATTATGCTGAGCGCTATGTGGCGACTTCATCGACTCAAAATTTATACATTGAGGCTCAATGTTGACCAAAGGCAAATAAATGTTCAGTTTTGGATCGGGGACCTTCAACTACATTGATATTATATTATCAGTAGAAAAATGGTATTGGGTAAAAATACTCACTATGTATAATTGCACATGTCTTTATACATTGAGGCTCAATGTTGACCAAAGGCAAATAAATGTTCAGTTTTGGATCGGGGACCTTCAACTACATTGATATTATATTATCAGTAGAAAAATGGTATTGGGTAAAAATACTCACTATGTATAATTGCACATGTCTTTATATATTGCTCTCGACTTGGTCAACTTAAGTTAGAATCTCTTTTTTTCTCAACTTGTCTTGTACTGTGAAAAGCATTTTGCCAATGGGTACTCGGTACTCAGACCGCCACTTGGGTCTGCTACCTGAAGGATGGGACTTCCCTGCGAAGAAGGTTAACAAAAATGTTTTAGACAAAGAATTGCAATTGTGCACCATGCATGGTGGTCATACAAGTAATTTGTACCATAATTCAAACTGTTGGTTTCAAGAAATTGACAACTTAAAATTCTAGGACGACAGTAAGTGCGTTATTGAAATTGTCTATAGAAGAAGTCTTGCACAACACCTATAGGTGCAGCATCAGATTTTATTACTTTATTCAGAAATGTCCTGAACCTATGTTCAAGCATCCTGCACACAGTGACTGCGTTAGATTTCAGTGTCTTACATTTTTCAGACCAATCAAGTTCGATGAATTTACGAGTATCTCCTCGCTGTATCAATATTGATGTGATCATTTCTGGCCATCGAAAATCTGCAGTTGAAAATGAGCAGAAAAATGTTGGAATACCAATCTGTCTGACCATTGCAAACAAATCCTTTTGGACATTTTGCCAGTATTCTGGTGTACCAGGTATTGACTTCATGAATTTGAAAACCTGGTCTGATTTCAATAATTCGGCCATTCTTTCAGCATCTTTAAAAACTTCTGCTGTTATTTCATCGCCTTCTGCTGTTATTTCATCGCCTTCTGCTGTTATTTCATCGCCTTCTGATGTTATTTCATCGCCTTCGGATGTTATTTCATCGCCTTCGGATGTTATTTCATCGCCTTCGGATGTTATTAAATCGCCTTCGGATGTTATTACATTCCCGTTTCGACAGACAATTGATATCTGAGAAATAACTTTATGTAGATCAGATAGGTACCGACTAAAAAATATGAAGTTAATATCTTCGGCAAATCTATTGTCGGCATTCATCAATCTCATGTTGAAATATCTGCCGAGTGTTATTCGTTCAGATCTATTTTCTTCATGTGTGTTTTTACCATGAGGAAATTTTACTGGGAATGCTTGACTCTCAATTCCCTTTGCTCTCAATATATGGAGAGGATTATTCCCTTCAGCTGGTGCCAGATTAATAATGTCATCAGTTGTATTATCTAATACAAATTGTTCCATATCTGGTTGTAAACATGTTTCAGATGGAAAAGCACTATTTTGAGCAACTATTTCTCATCTTCAGAATCTTCTGAAATTATCTTTAGATCATTATTTTGATTTTCAATCGGATCTTCACACCAATCCTCATCAATTGTTACATCATTGAACCACTTATTCTCTCACTTGAGGAATGTTAGAGCTTTATATAATTTTTCAGGATTCACTTTCTCATATTCATAATATCCTTCAATGTAGCACAACTTTCTCTTCAGTCTGACACGAAGTAATGAACTTGTGTTCTCTTGTCTGGGTAATCTTTTTGTTGTTTTTTTTCAAGATCAGATGGCAAACACACAACAGATCCTTTAACTCCCTGTTGGCCTCCTTTTGGAAGCTTAAGCATTTTGAAAAATGGAATTACTGGTGCTATCAAATGCCTCTCTAAGCTATTGAGACAAGCAAGTTCATCAGGAATTTCTTCCAGACTCATGTTGTAATGAGATTCAGCTGGGATTTTGCCCTTGATAATTTTGTTGTGGCATGTAGTGCAAATCCACTGTTTAAAGCAAGGCATTTCAGAGTATGGACATTCAATTCCACATCCCTTTGTGCAATCATGCACATATTTCGTAGAGATGCAATTGTTAGCAATATCGGCTATGTCTGAACCTTTCTCATCATATATTTCCAAGTTACATTTCTTCACCTGATTTTCGAAGAATATTCGTTCACAACAAGAGCACACATACTCCGGCCCATGAGATCTCATCTCTAAACTTCTTCAGAACATTCAGGTAGACAGAGCTCGGTCTTTTCTATTGATTTCTTAATTCTGTATTTCTTTTTGTTCTTATTAATGTCTTTGTCTGAACTTCTGATCTCTTCTATATCTGGCTTTACTAGCCAATATAAAAAAATTTCTGTAAACATTGTTTCGAGCATATCTTTTTTTGCCACTAATTACTTTCTGTTGTCTGTATGAAATATTCTTTGCATATCTTTCTAAGTTATATTTCAATAACTTTGTCCGGAAAAGATTATTTATCTGATTCATGCTTTTTCTTTGAGTAGTTCTTTACATTTTCTCTGTGCTACTCATTTTCTCTGTATTTCAGTACAGAATACTTTTTCACCTCAGCCCGGTGAATAGCATTAGTTTTGTACTTGTCAACAGACAGTTTTCTCAGGTCATTTCTATGTTTTTCACTTTGTTTTTATTGTTTGCTTGAGTAATTTTCTCTGCTCATCATGTTTATATTGTTTGCTTGAGTAATTTTCTCTGCTCATCATGTTTATATTGTTTGCTTGAGTAATTTTCTCTGCTCATCATGTTTATATTGTTTGCTTGAGTAATTTTCTCTGCTCATCATGTTTATATTGCTTGGATGAGGGCATTCTTTTTTGAATCTTTGTAGCCTTTATCTGTTTGATATTTGTTTATGTGAGGTCTTTTTCAAACTTATATACAATGGTTCATTTTCATATCTCTTTCTCATGTAACTTTTTTTTAAATGTTATATGTTAGGGTCATCCTCATATTTCCTCTTCATATAATCTGACATGTAATCATTCCAATTAGAATGACTATTTTTGCGATCACTTCTTTCATTTGTTCTGTGTTTTTTTTTGTGGCAGAATTTAATTGTTTTCTTTTTTCGCTTTTTACTCTAGTAGCTCATGGTGGTTTTGTATGCACTTGTATGTCCAGAGCTAAACTCTTCATGAATCAACTAATTGAAGGTCCTGGAACAATATTTGGTTGGTAACACATTTCCCATTGAGGGTGAAATGGCCACGCCCTTTTTGCGCGAAGTACTACCATCCGACGTGACTATATCTCCATAACCGTTGGACATAGGAGGTTGTCTGACCACTCAAAATTTGCGGAATGGCCACATTATGGGGGGTCAGTAATACATTTTCATATCCAAAAGTCAATTGTTTTTAAGATAATTGCCAAAAACCAAAACAAATCCATTTTTGAGGGCCCGAACCCCAACAGCAACAAGGCTGTCGCGATATTTGATTGGCTAAAACAGGCTCATCCAATCATCACCATGTTTACATAATGTGAACGAACACTCAACTAAAATACGGAATCCGGAAACGGATCATTGCATCAACAGGGTATCATTAGGCCAAACAAAATTGATCTTTTGTCTCTCAGGCTCTCGAGCATCCACCTAAACCCCGCGCGTGCAAAGTTTTTATCAGTACGAAATATCGCATTTTGTTACATTACATTCCGCCGTTCTTGTGAGTTTTGCATCCGTAATTACGTACGCAGGGGTGACCGTTTAGCAACGTCCAATTTATTCCTCGAATTACGAAAATATTCCGAAGCTTCTATCAATCCAGATCGTCAAGAATGACAACATACTTCTTGATTGGATCATTATCGTAAGTTATGAGGAACAGAGTACATTAATCAAGTTATTTCGAGATGTCTGTTTAAATAAATTCTAGAACTTTTATCTTGATGCTTCATTAGCAACATTGCAAGAACTCGAACTTGAGTGTTTTGTGGGCGACTGATCGCACCATTGATCGATCGTTCCAGCGGGTAACATCGACCGTGAAAGTTATTGATTTGCTTTCTGATTTCGGGAAGTATATTAAGTTCGTTGTAAAAGTAAAACAACATGAGACTGTTGATAAAAATGCTACTGGAAATACCACTGGAAAGTCTGGAACAAATGCTCTCCAACTTCTGATGGAAAAGTCAAAACAGTTACAGCAACAGCAAAATATTGTCTATTCAATGATGTTATTGACTGGCGAGATAAAAATAATGTTGGATGGTCAATGGTTGGAAGTGCTGACTCAGCTGGTAAGCCGTTCATTGATGCTGTTGTGAATTTATTGTGGTACTTGGACACTGTTAGATCTATATCGGGATAAAGGGAAAAGCAGGAGTTGCGATTTCGGTGGCATCTTCAGCAGCTTTGGAGGCTATAACGACTCAAAATATCAGACATGGTGTGCCACCAATTGATCGTGAAAAGTTGCTTAGTTTTGAATCGGCCTTGGATGTTTTCATTTGTTTTGATATAAATTCTTTGTGGCAAAAAACTTGGAAGTTTCTACTGAACACTTAACTGATCCATGTAGGGTGATTACAAAAGCATGGCAAAAATGTCAGATATGGCTACATCAGTATATATATGTATCATAATATGTACTGGTGAAATTATCAATAAAATTTACATGTCTTAAACGATCCATATACATGGAAAAATTGAAGTTTACAACCAATTGATCTAATAATTTGCAGATACAAACATACAGAAACTGTTGATCAGCGATAATTGACAATTTTCCCAGTACATGTTATGATACATTATATTATCAGATAGCCCATCTTATATGATATCAACAATTACCCGTATTATATTTACTGAAATTATTTAATCTGCCGGCATTGGTGGGTGGATATTGCAATATTTTGCCGCACTTGGTGGGTCTAAACTGAATTAAACTGCTGGGGTTGGTGGGTGGGGTAAATTTCAGCTGACTTCCGGGGGTGGTACACAAGTTTAAATGGAACAGCCCTAAATGGTAATAACGGCTATGAACAAGTTATCATACCCAGTCCCAAAACGAAGCAAATAATTTGATCATAACGTCATAACATGCTATCATGCTGAAAGTAGAATGGAAAATTGTTTGGTGGCACTGGCGAGTCAAAATGTCAACTTTGTCAACTAATCAAATCCTCGAGTATGATTTTCCGTAACTTCTGACAACTGACTGTTGTACATACATAAAATGGACTGGGTGCGTAGATACAAATAAGAAATATAGTTCTGTGATACGCTTTAAGAACAACCTATTAAGTAATAATATATATAAGTATGGCCAATGTCTGACACCCATGTTTATTTATCCGTTTTTTTTATAACTACCCATGTCAACGAATCGCAAGAAGGTTTTCAAAATATGTGGGTTAACCTCCATACTACACTATGCGATAAGAATAGTATTAATTTATTAAATAAATAAGTATAATAAAATAAGTATAATATACCTGATCGGTTATCAATGTGTTTCAAAACCTTTCCAACCGCAGTTACTTCGGTTATAGCCATGGGACAATGGTAGACGTTTTGGTTGATTCCTCGGAGTGACCCATGTGGTTGTAGAAGGCTTGTCTTGAGGATGCCGGAAGGTCTAACCTGGAGTAGACAGTTGAAACCATGTGTTGAACCTGTGTCGCCGTTATGTTTGAAGTTATACCAGCCAGTTTTGACGTGTTCTTTATTTCGTGCCAACCACTGGCATGTGCCGAGGTCCGGTTGGTGCTGGCAAACACGAACACGTTTGTACGCTCAACAGCAGCTGCCTCTGTTTTCGCCATCGACCAGCTTTTCCATGGCGACAACGCAATCTTCCGGTATCAGTATGTGAACCATCTTGTTTCCCTTTCCCATCTGATAAGCTATTTTCAGTTGACTCAACAATTGTCTTTCAGAGTCATCCAATCCATTTACGACTCTCTCTTGGTTGGAGGTCCAAATTCCGTCTCAGGCCTCGATCCACACGCTTATTCTAAGATGACCCGGTTCCCCTCTGCGCGGAGCGTTGAATAATGTCAGACGACTAACAACCAATCGCCTGACCGCCACAAACTCATCACAGCCCCAAACTCGATATGTGTCACTCAAGATTCCATCTAGTTCCGTGGTTATATAGCTCTTCAAAGCTTGCAAGTCTTCCTCCATCGGTAGTGCATTGGGGCGTCGCATGTTTTTCTGGCGACACTTTGATGTTTGGTACTCAGCGTCGGCAAACACAGCTGTCCAATGGAGCTGGAGCACAACAGCAAAATTGTCAACTTCCTGAGCACGTCGATCTTCATTTCTTATCAGATATTCTCCTTTAACCCTTTACCCAACAAACCGGCCAAAACCGGCCAAATAAAGCTTCAACAGCCTAAAATATCTTCGGTCTGTCTCAATATAACCATACACATATGGATATCATTGGAACCGGCTCCTTGACCACATTGTGATAGTTACAGTTATGCCCTGTGCCAATGCATTCTCTTATATATGCGAGTCGACCATAGGCCGCCTCGCATATATAAGAGAATGCATTGGCCTAAAAAAAATCTTTTTTTACCATTTTTTTCTTACATTCTTTAACAATTTTATAATGTTTAATGTGTTAAGCCAATGCATTCTCTTATATATGCGAGGCGACCTATGGTCGACTCGCATATATAAGAGATTGCATTGGCACAGGGCCGTTCTGTTGGGTAAAGGGTTAATTATCTCGCAAGATGTCTTTAACAAAAACCCAATGGCTAACTTTAGTCTAACTTTAGTCCTGCCTTGAGTTCGCTAACTTTAGTCCTGCCTTGAGTTTTCCTTGCAGTGCATGCCGGTCTGTACCGTATCTTAGATTTGATAACTGCGGTGTGATTTATTATTCATATTTTCACCAAAGAGATACTGTATTTGTAATTTGGCATGTATGGCACCACTCTATAGCTACTTAGCTTTACTTAACCGGCCTAAGTTATGAAGGACCCAACGCAACAGCAAGTGACAGATAAGGCCAAAAAAAAAAAAGTGTTTTGGTTCTCGGGCAATTTTTTTTTCAAATCAATGAGGGAGGGAGGGTTTTATTTTTATTTTTTATTTTTTTCTGCACACAGTAAGCATGGACAAAGATACCTTCCTCTGTCTAGTAATAACCAGAAATGTACAGGGAACTGTTATGCATATAAACTCATTTAATCTTATATAAAAATGACATTGTACTACCAGTGTATGACCGGAATTACCTAACATTATATAATGCCCCTGACATTAACTACTGTTATTGTTGTCTAAAAACTGATACCTCCCCATTCTAATATGTGATCCTGAATTTAGTCCTGTGCCTTTCAATTGTATAAAGTTACAATTAGTGTAAGTTGTTCACAATGACTAATTGTAAGAAGAGCATGAGGATCAGCTAATCATTTTCTTAATTGTAGTCATCTACTTCATGTTGTAAGCCTGCAAGTCACTTTTTAACATATTTAATAAATAGAGCATGGCTTGGAGTGAAATACGCCGATATAGTGCATAGTGAGGTTGTGTAGTTCACGACGCGAAGCGGAGTGAACTACACAACCGCACTATGCACTATATCGGCGTATTTCACGACAAGTCATGCTCTAATTATTATATTGTATCGAACAAATGCAGAAATTAAAGGCAAACCAGTGGGCAAACACCATTTTTTTTAAAAGAAAAAAAAATAATATGTAAAAAAAAAAAAAAAAAAATTTAAATTCCTCTTTGTTCAGGTTTGTTTGTTTGTTTGTTTTTAATTAATTCTTCGTAATTTTTTTTTTTTTTCAATGTTTGTTTTCCTGTTTTTAAAAAAACTTTGGCTGCCTGTTTGTTGTTTTTTTTTATTATTATTTTTTGTTGTTTTTTTTATTATTTTTATTTGTTGTAAATGTTTATTTATTGTTTGTTTATTTTTCATGTTTGTTTTCCTGTTTTTTAAATTCCCCTTTGTTCAGGTTTGTTTGTTTTTTTAAATTATTTTTTTTGTTGTAATTTTGTTTTCAATTTTGTTTTCCTGTTTTTTTTTAAACTTTGCCTGCCTGTTTGTTGTTTTTTTTATTGTAAATTTGTCATTTAAACAAATTTCCCCTTTGTTCAGGTTTGTTTGTTTGTTTTTGTTAAACTTTTTCACCTGTTTGTTTGTTTGTTTTTAATTGTTTTTTTTTAATTATGCCTGTGTTTTTTTTCAATGTTTGTTTTCCTGTTGAACTTTGTTGAACTGTGGTGACCAGTGACCAAACTCAAGAACATTTAGACCAATGTCAACACATTTCAACCACTTACTCACTCTTAATTGGTGCCCGGACGAACGAAGAATGTATTAAATTTGGTCATTTATTAGTATAAGTCGCTCTTGTACACGGAACTATCAGAATAATTGAGTCGCGAAATTATTGATTATTTTCGAACCGAGCGGTCACGTGACTCTGACCGGAAGCAAAGAATTTACGGCTACAAAAAAAAGTGTACCCAACTCCGGAAACATGAACGTATGATTGGTGTTATTGGGCCATGAAAATCTGCAGTAGCGTGTTTTTTCAACGCTTAGTATACAGCATAGGGGTATTATTTATTTACAAGAGACAGCTAAAACAAGCTGTAATCGGCAAATTGTATTCTCGGTTCATTTTATTAGTTGTTCGGATACGGCAACCGATCACACGTTTTAGTGTTACCAGTATAGGAATGGGGTATCGTGAACTTAGGAAACGCAACGGGACTCCAGAAAAAACCTTTGTAATTTTGATTTAGCAGTAGGAAACTACTATTTTCAACTTTTACTAAGTTCAGACAATTGATGTTCGCCTTACTGAAGCTTTAATTTGGATCAGCGGCGAAATAACAAGTAGTTTCAGAACAAAGTTTGATGTAGTGTTCGTTACTATTTTTAGTAGTCAAAACTACATATGCATAGTGCACGATGGGAGAGACTTGAAGGCGTAGTATACAACTACGACTAATAGTCGAGTAGCCAACCAATCGGAAAGCTTGAAAGTCACGTGAGATACAATATTACATGTTAGAGCCTAATGCACACTAATATTCAACACATATCTACTATGGACATGTTGATGAATTCCAACAAAAAAAAAAGATTTTTTTTTTTTTTTCAAATTTTTTTTTGTGTAAGTTTTTTTGTCATAACATTAGGCATTGCAATAAAAGGCCTAATGCGGCCCTTTTTATTCAATGCGGCGGTGCCTGAGAACCAAAACCTTTTTTTTTTTTGGCCTAACCCAGGTACTCGGTGTGCATGCGCATTCCACATACTTGTAAACCGTACCACTAGTATCAAGTGGACTATACTTACCCTTGTAAACCGTACCACTAGTATCAAGTGGACTATACTTACCCTTGTAAACCGTACCACTAGTATCAAGTGGACTATACTTACCCTTGTAAACCGTACCACTAGTATCAAGTGGACTAAACTTACCCTTGTAAACCGTACCACTAGTATCAAGTGGACTAAACTTACCCTTGTAAACCGTACCACTAGTATCAAGTGGACTATACTTACCCTTTGAGCAGCAGAGATATTAGTCCTTCCATCTGTCATGAACCGTTACACCATGAATTCCCTTGTGACTAATTGCCACTAAAAAGCACTGCGGTGTGAACTGAGCTGAAACTGACACAATGTATCAATACTATCATGTTTCAATATATACCCGAATGTGCGAACATAGGGAATTTAATACCGGTAACCATTGAATTTGATTTATTATTATTGACGGAACTTCGGAAGTAAAATATAAGTTGAACGTTCTACGTATGGCAATTAACACAAATGTCGAGTTTCCACAGCATAAATCGACATTGGATGCCGGTTAGGAAATAAAATCCTGATGAAAAACAAAATATTCCGACCACTTTTGTCGCACTGGTAAAGGTAATCACTAGGTCACTGAAGCGACTCGCCCAGACACCGCATTCCATTTATAAGCAGGTCAGCAATTGCTGACCTAATTACATGACCTTGCCACAAGTGACGCTAACTACCCGGTATGCCCAAAGACCAATAAAGAGGGACATGAGTTAAATTGCCATTGATCTGGTGGTCCGATGACCCGAACATATTAATATATTTTAAAATATATCATGCCAAATCGTAATTATCAGATATATTGCGGACCAAAATTATTATTTCATGCCCTATGTATAATATGACCTATATGCCATATATGGATCATTACATTATATGAAATGATTGCTTCTAAATGTTAGTTGAAACCTGTAAAATTTAAGCTTAATGTAATATGTTCTATGAATGAGAGGTGTAAGGAGAGTAAGACAGTGAGCAACACCACACACCACCCTATTATAGATACATGTACGAATACACCCTTTCAATGATGGTCCTAATTAGCTAAGATAATCCGTACAAATTCAAAATATGATATGCGTCTATATAGCAATAATTGTACTCCGTATTCAATTACTGTATTTAAAAATGGATTGCTAGTGGTGGTGTGTGGTTTTAAGTACGTATGTGATGGCACTGGGCCCTACCTGACTATCAGCTGCCTTGTGTCGCGAAACGACACTGGAAGGGATAGTCAGTGGGGGCCCAGATCATTTTTGGAAAGTCAGGATGCGTGGTGTGATCGTTATGGTGGCACGTGCGTGATGTATACTACATTTTGAATTTTGTATTTTGTCTTGTATGTCATTTCTTGACGAAGGCAATAAAACTATTGAACTGAAAACATTGAACTCGACAATGTTGTACCTCTACCAATATCACCAACGCTCGAGCACAAACTATTAGCAGAAATGACCAACACCCACAAAAACACATTGACTACTACAACAACAAATATTCAAGAGCTCTTTTATTCAGACTTCAAATAAATAACACTATTTTACATGGGTGCATCGGGATGCGGCAATTCTCGGATATCTATAGCTGTCTAATCCGATTCCGATTCCGAATCTGAGCAACAGGAAATGCTCGACGGTGGTGATACGTCAACAAATGTCTCTGTCATAAACCAAAGGGGACTGGATGCCGGAGTTGAATGCATATTTGGTTGAAGGTCCTGTAAATTTGAACAAAAGTCCAATGTGCACATCGATCTATTGGTATAATCTATGGTTGGGTGGCCACAGTAGTCATCCGATTTCACTAGAGAATCTGGAATAAACGTGCATGTCAACACAGAGTCGAATGTAACTGTTTCATCAAGTTCGTTGTCACGTTGATCTTGCACGAAGTTTATCGTTGCATCCGAGTCTAGTTCGTTGTCGACCTCTGTATCGAACGTTATCGTTGCATCTAGTCCGGCGTTGTCGAAAGTTATCGTTGCGTCCAGTTCGTTGTCACGTTGGTTGTCACGGTCGACCTCTTATCGAAATTATCGTTGCATCTATTTGGTTGGATACCTGCGAGAAAGGAAGAAGACGTTAGACAAACATTGAACATGTATATTTGTGCAAACCTGCAGCAGGTTTCAATCTTAAAATATAATTGGTGTACTGTATATGTTCAGTAACATAGATACTGATACCACATCATTAACATATGGGTTATCTGTGAGCAAATTTTCTACTTATAACTTGAAAGTAGTAAAATGCCCGTCAACGCTATGGCCTGGTGATAAAGGATATGATTTGAGATCTTAAGCACTCTTGATTATATGAACTTTACCTAGTCAAGTCGGGTTGTTCTTTAGTGTAAACAATATTTATTCCGAATCTCAAGATAATACAAATGCATAAATAATTCAATTAACATAATTATGTATATAACAATACTAGAAGGTGACCCGACTTCGTCCGGGCTATTAAAAAACCAAATTTCAAGTCGATTGCTCCACCCGTTTCCTAGATCTGGTCTGCGCATGCGCGAAGCTGGTGTCGCACGTGCTCGGCGACCCGATAAAATTCGTATCCGGGGCAAGATACATTCACATACCAAATTTCAAGTCAATATATCTCAACCCGTTTTCGAGATCTCGTCTGCGCATGCGCGAAGCTGGCGTCGCACGTGCTCGGCGACCCGATAAAATTCGTATCCGGGGCAAGATACATTCACATACCAAATTTCAAGTCGATAGCTACACCCGTTTCCGAGATATATAGCCCAATGTCATTTGCGGATACCTCGGCCGGTTAACGCGACAGTCAAATGCATCGGCAGGGTGAGAGTTAACGTAATCTAACTTTATGACCTCTGACGACGTCATAGAAATTACGCATTGATTTTATCCTGATAAAAGCATCGTACCACTTGTACCTAATAATTGAGGCAGATAACTAAAACGGATACATACATATTATATATCGTTGGAAAGATGAAGCCACACAGATTCTAACCGTGCAAATTATATGACTGGCAATTTATTATTCGCGCTATATCGAATCGATTTGTGAGCACCGAACTGAAATATATTAGCGCAAAAACGGCGTAAAAATAGATTTGACCTCCGCACGTGAAAAGTTGACCTCGCACGGACAAATAAATATGCCTATGTTCGTCTCCGGCCGAAAACACATCCAAATACCAAATTTCATCGAAATTGGCTTAGTCGTTTTCGAGTCCATCGATTTCAAACACACACACAAACAAACACACAAACTTACACATACACAGATCTTTCAAAATATATAATAGATGATGATTCGGATGGGTTGTTCTTTGCGGGGGTGCACTTAAAGCAGTGCACTGGATCATAAACACGGGTAGAGTTGTACATTGTGATTAATTTAACATGCCTCTACTAATATAGTCTGAGTTGCGTCCATCGTGAAGAATAAATTGATCTGAAACTTCCGAAGTAAGAGATTCATATTTATAGAGCCGAATATTTCACAATTGTTTGTAATTCCGACTCATCGTTGCTGAAAAGGGGTATCTAAACAAAATACCTGCCACAACTGAGTCGTCGACACAAGCTGCGAAATCGGCCCGGGTGAGAAAGACACTCATAAATGTTTGATATTTACCGACTGCGCTCTTTGATCCCGAATACGGGAGAAACAACACGCTTCCGATGATCATAAGGCCAACTTGAAAGGCGGGCCCTAACGGAAATACACTCAAGAAAGGACGAGTGGCAACAACATAATTATGTTAATAGCTTGGCTGTGACATAACCTTGTACAAACACTTGGGGTTTTGATTCAGAGACTACTCACCTTAATTGGATCTTCAAACATAATGTCGGCACCTTGGTTGTGGCATCAATGTAATTAAACCAGACAAAGACAATGGCCATATAACAATATAATTTCTGCATGTTCTATATTCTTTGTTCATTTTTAATTAAGTTCTCTACCTTTGTTCCTTTGTTTGTAACTCTCTGTCGGAGGAAATATACAAATATATATATCCCGACATGTTTTCACAAGAATCTCAATTATTCACACCTGTGCCATGATTTGACTGTATATAAAATCAGTGTGTGCTACACTGCGATCATTAAAGGTTTATCATAATGTCATCAATTGAATCCGATTCCGCTCATCTCCGCTATGCTTTGCTGGGAAGCAGCCACCTGAAACGGCTGCAAAAGTATTGCAGTAATGATCTTGGCGCCCCAGGGCATGCGACTCAGACCTTCTAGGGAACTGATCGGCGGCCCAAAAGATTACAGACCGCAACTCGACTCGATCCTGCAATGGAAACCCAGTGCAGTTTTTGTACGACTGGCTGGGAACGATATTGCACCTAATACCAATCCGGAAGATCTCGCCAATGATCTTATAGCCATTGCTGAAGAAATCGGGGCCATCGGCGCAGTCGCATACATCGGCGAAATACCATGGAGAGGGAGGTGCGACAAAGTAAAGGGTCTGACGCCAAGTGTGTTCGACCAGAAAAGACGACAAATAAACAACCTGGTAGAGATAGCCCTTGGGAAGATTTATTTCGTACGCTTTCCCGAAATAAAGCCACAAAAAGACTTCGACGACGATCAAATCCACTTCAAAGACCCCCGCACACACAACAATGCCAGAGTTGGGACACGCAAATACTTTTATAAAGTAAGAAGACTCTTCTTCTACCCATGCGGCTGGCCACAGAAATGAATACCAACAGGCCGCTAGCGATCACCCTAAACCAAACGGCCCTTTTCAGGGCCACCCAATTATCTTAAAGAGAAACTCGCTTATTGCTTTCCCTCATTAAATATATAGACAAAACCTTTCAAATAAATTATTGGGGATCCTACTTGGGAGAACAGGGATATACCTGTTTAACAAATAAATGTTTGTTTTCCGAATACTTGCTATTATGAGCGCGTTGATTGTGCATGCCGTTCGCATTTTGGAAACGGTCATTTGTTATATTTACGCACACTTTAAAATTTGTATTTAAAATCAACAGTTCACAATTATTTTATTGTCCGTCACTGAATACAAACACGGTTTGGTTGGATGAACCTATAACTATAGCCTGAGAGCTTGGATGTTCGCATATTTATCAGTAAATCAGCTGGTAAATCATGTAAAATCATATTATGATTGCCATATTTTGCTCATTTAAAACGACATAAAATGTTCAGAACTTTTGCTGAAATCCACATGAAGTTGGATCACCTTTGAGGTATATCATGCCATGCAGTGCCCTGTTTCGAAAAGGAGTAAAACATGCTCGGAAATATTAATGAAAATTATGAAGAAAAAATTCTTTTGAAAGTGGATAAAACGCCATTGGGCGATATGGCCTGAAAATGTGAACGGCCATGCTTACACGCGAAAACTAAATGTCCAAATCACTATAAATCACTGTGACGGTGGGGTATCGCGTGATAAAAAGTTGATTTCGCGCGCGCGGGACGAATGAATGGAGAATGCAAAGAAAGCTACATAATCATTCTGTATTGTGATATCACAGGGGTCACCTAGAGTAACAATATACTATGATATACATATATATTCTCACCACGTCGCGGGAATTGTTCGCGTAATTTTTCATTCGGAAAATATTGACAATCTAATTAGAATTCACACGCAGGTATTGATTTATCTTAAATTTGATACCAAATTGATTGAAATCGGACAATCGGTCATGCGATCAATCCCCGCGACGTGGTGAAAAAATTTGTTAGTTCCCTATCATCTATATGTATATCACAGTATATTGATTACCCTGTGATGGTGTGATATCCACGAGCATACGCCAAATAAGATGTGCATGCCCTAACAAGTTGATACTTAGGTTGACAAAATTAATGACAATTTCTGTTAGGTCAGTCTTACACTATGCTCTACGGCTGTTGCGGCACATTTTTTCACAAATGAGGTATTAGCTTGTTAGCAAATTATTGGGCATATATGCTCATCGCTATGAAACTGCGGTGAAATATATAATATATCAGTACATTAGTTTTCTTTATGCTCTCCATTCATTCGCCGCCGCGCATGCGGAATCAACTTATGATCACGTCACAAATATGGACTTTCTCCGAATATTTACGTCATTTGATACACATATCAATGTCAACAACATAATGAGGCACACGATGGAGTTATTAAATATAACACTTCGTATCGACTGTCGGTCGTTTCCCGGTCAGACAAATAATCCCGTTTTACGAACGTGTCGGGTGCCATCCGATTGGGCATGCACCATAAGATACATGATATTCAAGAATGTAAATTTAGCCGCTACGCGCCAAATGGTGATATTTAAAATAAATTACTAAGGCGTATATAGGTTATTACATGGGTTTCTGTGTTATACACATATATATATATATATAGCACGAGCGGAGCGAGTCCTATGATGAGTGTTTAACACACAAATCCATGTAATAACGAACTTCTATATATGTATATAAATATGGGATAGATCATAATAAAAAGGTCGGCTTGTTTGAAGATTGGTCATAATAGCGTGCATTTAAATGGGAAAACTTTATTATGGAGATGACCCCCTATTAGTGCATTTGAAAGAGAAAAATTCTAGCCTTATTAGAGGCGGGCGGGGGACCACTGTTATTTATGGACCACCTGTAATATTCTCTGTCTGATGTCCTGTGCGAGGTATGGGTAGAGCTGAGCGCAATACAAGCTCCTGTGGTTGGAATCTACGCCGGATCAGGGTTTTGGAAAGCGTCAATTATTTACAACATGAAAAGTGTTTAAAAAATATATTTTTATTTATCAACAACGCTATGTACATCGGTTTAACATGGGTTTTCAAACACATTTTCACAGTCACACATGTATAAATTAACAATAAATATATCGAACTGCATTATATACAAACAAAGCGCGATCAGGACCGGGAAACTCAGTCACGTGAACGCTAATTTCGTCACAAATTCCGAGTAAACACAATATCGTCCGGTCTGCTATGCTTGTTTTTCAGAATTGTGGTGCGGCGCAGAGGACAGTTTATAGTTGTTGATGTGTATGGAAAATTGTATACATTTATAAAATGTTCAGGTGTTTCAAAAAGTTGACTGATGCCCCCAAAACAAATCTCTTGTTATGCGTACATTCGATAATTGTACAATTTTTTTTTAAAACATGCATTAGCCTAGTAGACGATATTGTGTTTTTACTCGCAATTTTTGGTGACGAAATTAGCGGTTATGTGACGGGATTTCCCGGCCCTGGAAACATTTTATCTAGCCTGTAGGATTGCATATATAACACGAACATCACTGTTTCAAACATTAGTTTACGGAGCACTAATTGTGACAAAGAAGCACTCTATACTGAGCAGATACATACATTAAAATAATAAACGTTCCTGCAATGTTCGACACCGCCTTAACAGATGTGCTTGCTCACGTAGAGCAGAGGGCAATGTCTCAGATGGACACTACCCCTGGCAACACACTTGCCGAGAGAGCCAACACTGCACAATCGTTTACAATTGTTCAGATAAAAGCAACTATAATAATAGAGTAGAGCCTAACTCAAACAAACTGGCAAAGTAATGCGCACTTCACAATAGCGGTCAATGATGCACTATATAATTATACCCTTACCATAATTGCACTACTAAGTAAAGGCCCAAATTAAAAATAATAAACGTGCAATGTTCGACTCTTAGCAGATGGGCTTGCTCACATAGAGCACAGGGCAGCGTCTCTTCGACACCACCCCTGGCAACACACTTGTCAAGAGAGCCAACATTACACGATCGTTTATGCATATAAAAGCACTAGTTAAAAGTACAGGTAAATTACTGGGATATTCGTTGGACTCCAAATACTGCATAGCAGAACAAGTTAGTAACAACAAGAACTGGGATGTTACCGAAAGTGGGGTATAAAAATGATAGGTCACGATAATTACATCAACTTTGAGAACTTGAAGTTACATCATTTGAGAAATGGAGTTTGTTTACAATCGACTGGAATAATGGACGAGGAGTCGCATTATGGTTTTGAAGTGAATCAAATCTATCCGTCTGAGAACTGAACTCAACCCTATTCTGCTGAGTGTTATTGTCGTACATTGCTATCACGTTATCTCTTTCTGATGACGACATAGATCGCCATACGATTCCTGATTCTTTGTTAAACAAATTGCCCTCCTTTATTGAAAATCTGGACCCTCTCTTTACCTCCTCCTCGCACCTCCTGCGATTTATAAAATAAATTGCAGGATTGCGACCCACAGATTTGAATACAGGTTTGGTTAGTTTGATGAGAGGCCTTCTTTAGGAAAGCAAGCGCACTTATCTTCCTCGCAAAATGTCTCTCCTGGAGATTGTGCTGTTTTGTTACAGGGGGCCCAACAATTTTGACAACGAAGGCATCGTATTCCAACCGCGTACCCTTTTCGATGCATTCAATGATGTAATTATAACTCAGAATCGGGCATCCAACTCTTTATGCATTCGTGATGACAAGACGGTGTTTTTTTCCCCTTTAATTTCCTGTGTAATAACAATGTACTGTTTCATTGACTCGGATTTGGACTGAACAGCAACCTTTTCAGAAATCCTCCCACCATTTTGTTCAACAAGTTTTTTGACATCTTGCTGTTTTAACTTCCTTTGATTTATTTTTGGAACCGAACCCACGAGGACGAATTTCAGGTTATGAAATATTTGATCTGGGTTGGACGCACTGCACACTGGCATGCTATCTTTTGTACAAGTATGGCGCGAACCCCGGGTTGATATCTATTATATATTTTGGAAGATCTGTGTGTGTGTGTCTGTGTGTTCGCGATGGACTCGAAAACGACCCAGCCGATTTCGATGAAACTTGGTATGTGGTGGTATTTTCGGCCGGGAACGGGCATAGGCCTATTAATTTTCAGATCCAAGGTCAACTTTTCACGTGCCGAGGTCAAATCTGTTTTTACGCTGTGTTACGGGACTTTCATTTGAGTTCGGTGCTTACAAATCGATTCGAAACAGCGCGAATAATAAAATGCCAGTCATAATAATGACACTGTGAGAATCTTTCGTGTTTCCTCTTTCCAACGATATATAATGCGTATGTCTCCGTTTTAGTTATCTGCCTCAATTATCAAGAAGAAGTGGTACTATCTTCCATCAGGATAAAAACAATGCGTAACTTCTATGACGTCGTTAGAGTTCATAACGTTAGATCACGTTAACGCTTAACCGGCCGATGCATTTGACTGTTTCAGACGTCTTGGCGATATCTCGGGCACCGATGGTAATTTATCTTTACGTTGAAACTTGATAATTAATGAGCGTGTGTATATGAGGCGCGTTTATATACTTGAGTGGAAATCAAATCGGGTTAAAAGGTCAAATCGGGTAAAACCGGATGGATTTCGACGGGTACTTTTGTCGCGTACTTTTATTCGGGCAGTGTTTTGGACGGGTCAAATCGTGACCCCACTTGACCTTGGCCTTCAAAATAGACAATTCAAGGTCAAACCCCGGACGAAGTCGGGTCACCTTCTAGTTATCTTATATAAACGATAAGCCCTTTGTATTACAAAAGCAGCCCTGTGCACTTTACAAAAATCTTCGAAAATATTTGAAACTTTGTCCCCAATATCAGAAATTTCAAAATGTAATTTTCTAAATGTATGTTGAAAAATTTGCAAAATGGTGTCGCTTTTCTGCTTCCCCCCATTTCGCGCGGTATGGTTGTAAAAAAAACCTGGCGTGATCGTAGTTTGCATGTTCACCTCCTGCAGCCTGAAATCATTCTCATCAAATTTGGTGCAATGTCTATCAATTTTAGCATGTATGGTGTTAGGTTTTGAGATGTGAATCTTAAACGATAAAGTTGATAAAAACATTCTGAATGAAATTTATAATCGGCTATATCCTGTTCAGAGTATCCCCACGAGTAATCAGATGGTTGAGTAGAACCCTCAAGAGCGGGATCCAATAGCGACGGTGATGGGTCATTCCTAATGATATTGATCATTGAATAGAAATTATCCCAAATCAACGTTGCCAGTGACAACGTTGTAAATTTGTCCGGTAGCTATAATTTTGTTCTAACGGTACTTTTTATTGAATTATGAATGGATTTGTCTGGCACAACACCTGTCAGAATGTGGGGGTAAGGGATGCCATCTGCGCCCGTTATATGAGAAATAATTACAAGGGCATGGTCCTTGTTCAGCTTAACAGGTTCCGGCTTTCCGGTTTTATCAAAATGTATCTCAAACTTTCCACCTCGAACTCCTCGGTTATTGATATTTGTTTGTAGATTAGACAATCTCCTAGTTTTCTCACTCTCGGGGTCAGAACCTGATTGTTCATCGGTGTTCACCGATTTAAAAATGTAATCTATCTCCATATTGAGAAATTTTTCGACTCATCGCGCCAGACAAGGCAAAAGGCAAAAGGCAATATCCGAAGTTGGAATGCATTTTACAAGGGATGAAGGATGTTGTCTGTCTAAGGCGACAGGCAAGTCCGTTCGAAATTTTGAAATGGGATGGACCTTGTCAGCATCTTTTTTCGATGCCTCACAATAAATATTGTAGCCCGTGTCTTTCGTGGGACCTAAATTTCCATCTCCATCTAAAATTGCATTAAAATACATTTCATCTCCAGTCAAATAAAATTTAATTCCTTTTAATTTGGCAAGCTCATTATTTAAATGTATCAAATTTTCCTCCAAATTATCACGATTATCACTACCATAGAACATTGAAATTGGAAAAACTATCGAACTACTCTGGAAAAGGTGTCCATGAAGCCGAATATCATGATCAATTGGTGTGATACCAAGGAACGTCTGACCGTCGTTGGCAATTTTCCGACCATCACCATACAGACGGAAATTAAGTCTCCTGTCTGATGGCAGGAAAGGAAATTTAAATGACAGTACTTGAATGAGACGTTTAATGTTTATGCGCCACCCAGTTGATGTTCATTGTGGCAATAAAACTGAAGTAAATGTATGTTTATACAGTCTTTTTGCCTTTCGCTCAGCTGCCTGAGAGGGCATTATGTTTGGTATACGTTTTCTCAGCTCCTCCATTAACCTTGTTCCCGAGTAATTTTCCTCTATATTTATAACTGATTCTACTGACATTCGGTAATTTTTCATTTCGTCCGTGACTATTTCTTCCAAATAATTTGATTTGCCCCTTTTTACTGATTTCAAAGTCGAAACCAAAGATTCCTTAGAAATATGAATTATATATTTTTTATTAGACTTCAACGAACGCTTCAGGTGTTTTAAAGTGACTGTTTTTGAAATCGGGCTACTCATAGGAAGCTGACTAACAGGCTGTGTGGTACCATGCGGTACCTTGGATGAGACAGAGGTTTTTTCAATGATGCATGCAACGAGAGCTTGTGTATAGTCATTTTGAAATTCAGCCAATCGTCGACTGTTTAAAAGGACAGTAAAAGCTGAAGATGAAATGTAAGCTCTCGTTGCGACACCATTTCGTTGATTGAAGAGGAATGCACTGTCTTTGGCAATTGATGCTTTATGGAGACTTTTGTCTGTTTGTATAACCAGTTTTGCGGATGTATTGGTCGCGCCCAATAGAGGGCCACAATTGCTTGCAATTTAGATAATTATCGCCATCCTTGACGATATACCCAACCGCACGCTCGCGAATGTGAAATACACCAGATGGATATTGTGAAAATGTGTCCAACGTATTTGTTGGAATTTGTGAATTATCTAAATTGTTTAACTGATTTAAAGTTTCATTATATACTGGATCAGATGCGTCTAACAACGACGCCGAAACAGAGGTTCTAATCATAGCCCGAAGACTGTTAACTTCAATGAAATCCCTTTTTCTGCCCGCGAAAATGAATGCACTCTTGGGGTTTATATCTGCTTTCTCTAATCTTGTATCTATAAATTTGTACCCATGATTTGAAATTTGTCTGGAGAGACCAAGAACTGAGAACATTTCCTTGCAAGGAACAACAAGAGAATTTGATAATTTTGTGACCGGTATCAAGGTTGTTCCAATTTTAAGAACAGAGGGTGTATCGCATTCAGATGTGCTTGCCGATGCCATATTTGCTATGATAGTCTAATTCAACTATTTAACTATTTATAAATTGATGTATTTGTTGACGATAATCTGAGTCGATAAGAGGCTCACCTTGGTACACCGAACATTTAACCAAGCAACTGATCACGTAATCTTTGTTTAATTTGAACTTAATTGATGTCACATAATGAGCCGAGTGATCCTTTCTTACAAAGTCCCACCTCAAGCCTAATAAGCAGTCTAATTTCCCTATAGAATTGGTTCTATAATCAAAGATACTCACCTGGTTGTCGACCCCTATGTTCAAAATTTCTTCATCGGGAATCGCCTGGTGAAACCCAACTGAAAACTGTTTTTTTGCATTGGATTTTTTTAGGGCTAAACTAATTTCCTTTGAAATGGTATTGGCTAACGGTGCACGTCTAACGTCACCCGGAGAATTTCTAAATAAATTATGACCATCGTTTCGCAATGAAAGAGCCAAAGATTTGTCGTCCGATGACGTTAGCGAGGGTTTAGAATTTGTATTTGACAGGTTTGATAAATCAGATTATTTGAATAGATTTGTTGATTTTACCCGACTCGACCAGGTAACCTTTAACCTTCTTTTCCTCCCAGTCCGGATGTTCAGAAATTGTCGCGATGATCAGGTCGGCTTGGAAGATTGAATTTGTGGGTTGAACCGACGCCCGATCTCCGGGTTTTATCAGCTCCACTCCTGGATAATGAGCGATGGGCAGGAGACGTTCCTCGCGTGGTTGTTGTATGGGGGGGGGGATCGTGACTTCCCCCCCCCACCAGTCGCCATATTCTTAACTTCTTAACTTAACCCAAAAACAAATTGAACACTGGGAAGGCCATTTAAAAGTTTAATTTTATTGGCCATTTTAATTTCATTCATAAAAAATCGAAGCTCATTCACAAAAACTTTACGGCAACGTCATGACAGTTCGCTCCCGACTCGCAGTTGAATTGGGCTGACTTTACGTTACGCTGGATGGATGTCGCTTTGCTGATTATCTATTGAACGTGCCCATGAGAGATACAATCTCCAAGACAAACTAATGTATTATTCTCTCGAATAACTATTAATAAAAACAAAATGATATATATGTGAGGTATAACAATGTTGTTGCTACATATGGTTGGCGTATTAAATTAGTTAGATGAATAGTAAGTAATAAACACTTTTTACAATATGCGCAACAACATAGCATCCTTGGCATCCACACTGGAAACGCAGCAAATTGGTCAACAAGCACCCTGGATTTTGACAATTATTTATATTTGTTTTCATAAAATTGCCTGTAGAAGTATTACATTGAATGAATTTGATCTATTACTTTTAACTATTTATCACAATCTTCGACAAGTTGAGCAAATATTAATCTATAGTCAGATCAAACATTGCAAATTTCTTCCGGCTGCTGGTTTCCTGTTTCGATTTCTGTTGTATCACGATCGCGTCTTCAATTTCTTTTAAAATGTGTATTATTTTGGTGTAAAAATACCATTAAAGCCGATTAAAGTCATCAAAACACACAAATTATAATCATACCAATGTGAATAGCAAGTTTGATGCCAATTTATCGTATAACAATGATGCAATTAGTGCTTCTAAAACCAGTGTAGCCTTTGTAAAAAGAAATGGCAATAAAAGCAGACGTGATGGCAGACCTGGATGCCGACATGATGGGTAAAGGGTTAAGTCAGAATCTCTTTTTTTCTCAACTTGTCTTGTACTGTGAAAAGCATTTTGCCAATGGGTACTCAGACCGCCACTTGGGTCTGCTACCTGAAGAATGTGACTCCCTGCGAAGAAGGTTAACAAAAATGTTTAACAAAAAGAATTGCAATTGTTCACCATGGTGGTCATACAATTAATTCCGTACCATAATTCAAACTGTTGGTTTCAAGAAATTGACAACTTAAAATTCTATGATGACAGTATCAATATTAATGTGATCATTTATGGCCATCGAAAAAATGTTGTCATACCAATCTGTCTGACCATTCCAAACAAATTCTTTTGGACATTTTGCCAGTATTCTGGTGTACCAGGTATTGACTTCATGAATTTGAAAACCTGGTCTGATTTCAATAATTCAGCCATTCTTTCAGAAACTTTAAAAACTTCTGCTGTTATTTCATCGCCTTCTGCTGTTATTTCATCGGCTTCGGATGTTATTTCATCGCCTTCGGATGTTATTTCATCGCCTTCGGATGTTATTTCATCGCCTTCGGATGTTATTTCATCGCCTTCGGATCGGATGTTATTTCATCGCCTTCGGATGTTATTTCATCGCCTTCGGATGTTATTTCATCGCCTTCGGATGTTATTTCATCGCCTTCGGATGTTATTGCATTCCCGTTTCGACAGACAATTGATATCTGAGAAATAACTTTATGTAGATCAGATAGGTACTGACTAAAAAATATGAAATTAATATCTTCGGCAAATCTATTGTCGGCATTCATCAATCTCATGTTGAAATATCTGCCGAGTGTCATTCGTTCAGATCTATCTTCTTGTGTGTTTTTACCATGAGGAAATTTTACTGGGAATTCTTGACACTCAATTCCCTTTGTTCTCAATATATGGAGAGGATTATTCCCTTCAGCAGGGGTTAGATTAATAATGTCATCAGTTGTATTATCTAATACAAACTGTTCCATATCTGGTTGTAATCATGTTTCAGATGGAAAAGCACTATTTTGAGCAACCATTTCATCTTCAGAATCAGTCTCATCTTCTGAATTTATCTCTAGATCATTATTTTAATTTTCATTCGGATCTTCAAACCAATCCTCATCAATTGTTACATCATTGAACCACTTATTCTCTCACTTGAGGATTGTTAGAGCTTTATATAATTTTTCAGGATTCACTTTCTCATATTCATAATATCCTTCATAGCACAACTTTCTCTTCAGTCTGACACGAAATAATGAACTTGTGTTCTTTTGTCTGGGTAATCTTTTTGTTGTTTTTTTTAGATTAGATGGCACACACACAACAGGTCCTTTAACTCCATGATGGCCTCCTTTTGGAAGATAAAGCATTTTGAAAAATGGAATTACTGGTGCTATCAAATGCCTCTCTAAGCTATTGAGACAAGCAAGTTCATCAGGAATTTCTTCCAGGCTCATGTTATTGTAACGAGACTCGGCTGGGATTTTGCCCTTGATAATTTTGTTGTGGCATGTAGTGCAAATCCACTGTTTGAAGCAAGGCATTTCAGAGTATGGACATTCAATTCCACATCCCTTTGTGCAGTCATGCACATATTTCGTAGAGAGGAATTGTTAGCAATATCCGCTATGTCAGAACCCTTCTCATAATATATTTCCAAGTTACATTTCTTCACCTGATTTGCGAAGAATAAACATTCACAACAAGAGCACACATACTCTGTCCCATGAGATCTGATCTCTGAACTTCTTCAGAACATTGAGGTAGACAGAGCTCAGTCTTTTCTATTGATTTCTTAATTCTGTATTTATTTATGTTCTTATTAATATGTCTTTGTCTGAACTTCTGATCTCTTCTATATCTGGCTTTACTAGCCAATATCAATTTTTTTCTGTAAACATTGTTTCGAGCATATCTTTTTTTGCCACTAATTACTTTCTGTTGTCTGTATGAAATATTCTTTGCATATCTTTCTACGTTATATTTCAATAACTTTGTCCGGAAAAGATTATCTCATTCATGCTTTTTCTTAGAGTAGTTTTTCACATTTTCTCTGTGCTACTCATTTTCTCTGTATTTCAGTACTTAAAACCCACCGGCGTGTTATCCCTTTGTCCGGACAGGGCTCTTATCTGGCAGAACGCTCAAGCGTTTTGATCGCATGAACATTATTTTAACGCCAACAGTCATTCTTTTTTAAGAATGCCCGTGGGCATTATTTTTTAAGAATGCCAGTGGGCATTTTTTTTTACGAATACACGGGGGATTAAATCGACTGAGTGACGTCATAGAGTGGCTCCTCCCCCAATCATGTAAGTTGAGTCAATATAGCGTGTCGGCAAGCTGCATTAAATATCGGAACACTTAAAGGTACTCAATCCGATCAGGCCCTCATAAATTACTATTTCTTTGGCTTCGGGGATAAACAATAATTGATGGAGACGAGTAACCTACCTATCAACGCTCATAGTGATCAGATTGTTTTTTGAAGTTATTTCTATTGTTTTTGCCCAGAAACACGCTGTCAAAATGATGGTCTCGGTAAAAATTGTGTTATTAATACACTTGATTTTAGAGTTATCCAGCTTCGCCTGTTTGAATAAGTGTTTCTGTGAAAATTATACATCTCGAGAAAATTACAAACTTAGGGGCAATTATTAGTACGCATAATTGCAAACTTTAAAAATTAATATGTAATAACTCTGAGCTTTGATGGGTGGGTTCCTCGACTCGAATCAATTATTTTTTTTTACCCCTGAAGTCACAGAAATAGTAATTTAGGGGTGCTTTATCGGATTGAGTACCTTTAATTTGCTGAGCTAATTAAAACTCACAAATATTTAGTGATTTTGATTTTATATTGCCACGCCAAAAAAATAAAATAAAATTTCTTCAAACTTTGATACAAAAACACCAACAGCTATTTGGACTAATTATTTAGAAAAGTCCGCAGACAGGCTAAAACACATATAGATAACATCTAAATACGTCCCTAAGTCGGTCAAATAAACACAAAACCGTTTTAACACAGATTTTAACTATACGTTACTTATTGAACGAGAAAGTGCTCACATGGTTATTTTTAATACAATGGTGAAGCATAGAAAAAATATAACATTTCCAGTATCAAATTGAAACAGAATAGCGTATATCAATGTGTATAGACATGTCATGCATACTCCACTAGTTCAAAACATGGTAACTTTCTGTTGCTCTGACAGGGAAGTTTTATAACATTGAAAAAAAAAATGCAGTTAACATATAATGCTCGGTTATAACTGTTCCGTAATAACATTGTATTTTATAGCAGGTAAAGGTCATAACTCGAGTTTGCATGGTTTGGGGGACTTGAATTAATCGATTGTACTATGCGTCGCTTAGAATTTCATTGATGTTGGCTCACAAAGCTACACAAATCTTGCAACCCCGAGCTGGGAATTTATATTCAAGGAACAAGTATTAACACAGAAATATATTCCCTGCATGGTTTGTTCAATCTTCAACCCCATCAGAAGAGAATAGAAAAGGTTCCCAGGGTTTGAACATATGGAAAATGATGTATACAGGGGTATATAGCCGGAGTAAAGATTCATGGCATGATCTAACACGTGTGCCGAACTTGAACATTTTAGGGAGAACATTATAGGTACGTAAGGCGTTCACATTGGTCTGTAAAATCATTATCACCAAGAGAAAATGTTGAACAATGAATTGGTTTTGTTCTTGTGTTGATTGTCGATAAGACATGGATAACGCGATCACGCGTTGTTTTTTTAAAACTT
Source organism: Siphonodentalium dalli (assembly GCA_032622095.1). Lineage (NCBI taxonomy): Eukaryota > Metazoa > Mollusca > Scaphopoda > Gadilida > Siphonodentaliidae > Siphonodentalium > Siphonodentalium dalli. The sequence goes on along the minus strand of CP136063.1, from coordinate 46,858,431 downwards.
TTCTTGAAGCAACGAGTCGTTTTACAATCGATACAGTCTCAAGGGGTAAATGGTCAACCGAGATTCAAGCAATATTTGGCGATAAAATGACTGTCAATGTTACAGTACTGTTCACATGAATATGCAAAATGCATTGAAAGTGTCGTTGTTGAACATCAGCGATCCAGTTAAAACGAGGTTTTGGTGTTTGAAAAAAAAATTGTGTGCACATTTGCTCACTGCGAAAACCCCATGGTTAATGCTAGCATACCACATTCCATTATTAACTGAATTTAAAAAAACAAAACAAATCGAGGCATGAGTTTTCATGGAGTTAGACTTTTTTTTATAGATGCTAGGATTTTATAGGTTTCAGGCTCATATTTCAAATTGTTTCATGATTCCTCCCCACAATTGGTACAGTTAGGAAATTCCAAACCACGGGGTGGGAAGCAAATGAAATTACACGACATTGCGAGCTCGGTCTTGTTAAAAGGGGCCGGATGCAGCCGGGAAATCACAGGAGCCCTCTAGCCACGTCGCTGATGACTAATCAATTATATATTGGAATGATATATATAGTCACTATTTACACGATTGTATGCAGTTTCGAAGAAAAGATAATACATATTATACATTTGCGCACTAATCATTTGCCAACTTCTGTGGGTGACACTTAAAGGTACATGTAAGGTCATCGTGGTGAGGGAATATTTGGAAATCATGCATATACGATGGGAAATTGCTAACAACGGGGGTGGCCCATGTCATGTAAGAATTGTCCAATAACTGGAAATGTTATGATACCTTTCAGTTTGAAACCTCATGAAAGGGGTGGGTGTGCGAAACTAAATTGTCACGTTGTTCTGAGTCACATCTAGCCACGCCCATGTGTATAAACCATATGATGATACTGTACTTAAAATTCAAGCGAGTACATCATGTAGGTTTCCTTCTGATAATAATTGAAAATTCAAAATACCCCATACGATTGAACACTATAATACTTCTATTCATGCATATTCTACACAAGACAACAATGAGAAATAATCAGTAAACCCATTTATGCAAGATTCTTGTGTGCTTTCGACTTATTAATAATAAGACAGTTTTACCAGGTATCGTGTTGTTTGGCACGGAATATTCGAAAAATCACATTTTATAAAGAGCGTTTTTACATCATTACCATTATTTTTCATGTTTTATTGCCCGATAAATTATTATGGAATGTTAACGTATTTGATGTCGAATTAGATGGGGCATCTTTAAATCAAGAAAGAAATATAGTAATATATTGCTCACATACACTGTCCGAATCCATAGCGCAACGACAAACTTCGGAAGAAACGTCCCTCAACTGGCGAGTCCTAATTCGAATTAAATAATAATTGAAATGTGTTGCTTTTCATCGTGGACAACACGGACATCACAAACTGTCCGTGCTGAACTGTGGGTGTGTACTCAGGTAATCAAGGCAGAGCTGTGGACCAGACACAATTGATAGTAACTGTGGCTCCAACAACAATTCAATGAGTGGGTTTTAAGTCAGATAATATTCTCAGCGTCGGGAATTCGGTAAAGAATAGACTCGGTCAAGCCCTCGTCTATTCTTTTACCGAATTCCCTCTGCTTTGAACATTATCCTTTACAGAATACTTTTTCACCTCAGCCCGGTGAATAGCATTAGTTTTGTACTTGTCAACAGACAGTTTTCTCAGGTCATTTCTATGTTTTTCACTTTGTTTATATTGTTTGCTTGAGTAATTTTCTCTGCTCATCATCATGTTTATATTGCTGGGATGAGGCATTCTTTTTTGAATCTTTGTAGGCTTTATCTGTTTGATATTTGTTTATGTGAGGTCTTTTTCAAACTTATATACAATGGTTCATTTTCATATCTCTTTCTCATGTAACTTTTTTTTAAATGTTATATGTTAGGGTCATCCTCATATTTCCTCTCCATATAATCTGACATGTAATCATTCCAATTAGAATGACTATTTTTGCGATCACTTTCATTTGTTCCGTCCTTTTTTTTGTGGCAGAATTTAATTGTTTTCTTTTTTCGCTTTTTACTCTAGTAGCTCATGGTGGTTTTGTATGCACTTGTATGTACAGAGCTAAACTCTTCATGAATCAACTAATTGAAGGTCCTGGAACAATATTTGGTTGGTAACACATTTCCCACTGAGGGTGAAATGGCCACGCCCTTTTTGCGCGAAGTACTACCATCCGACGTGACTATAACTCCATAACCGTTGGACATAGGAGGTTGTCTGACCACTCAAAATTTGCAGAATGGCCACATTATGGGGGGTCATTAATACATTTTCATATCCAAAAGTCAATTGTTTTAAAGATAATTGCCAAAAACCCAAAAAAATCCATTTTTGAGGGCCCGAACCCCAACAGCAACGAAAAGGCTGTCGCGAAATTTGATTGGCTAAAACAGGCTCATCCAATCATCACCATGTTTACATAACACTCAACTAAAATACGGAATCCGGAAACTGATCTTTGCATCAACAGGGCATCATTAGGCCAAACAAAATTGATGTTTTGTCTCTCAGGCTCTCGAGCATCCACCTAAACCCCCGCGCGTGCAAAGTTTTTATTGGTATGAAATATCGCATTTTATTACATTACATTCCGCCGTTCTTGCGAGTTTTGCATCCGTAATTACGTACGCAGGGGTGACCGTTTAGCAACGTCCAATTTATACCTCGAATTACGAAAATATGCCGAAGCTTCTATCAATCCAGATCGTCAAGAATGACAACATACTTCTTGATTGGATCATTATCGTAAGTTATGAGGAACAGAGTACATTAATCAAGTTATTTCGAGATGTCTGTTTAAATAAATTCTAGAACTTTTATCTTGATGCTTCATTAGCAACATTGCAAGAACTCGAACTCGAGTGTTTTGTGGGCGACTGATCGCACCATTGATCGATCGTTCCAGCGGGTAACATCGACCATGAAAGTTATTGATTTGCTTTCTGATTTCGGGAAGTATATTAAGTTCGTTGTAAAAGTAAAACAACATGAGACTGTTGACAAAAATGCTACTAATACCACTGGAAAGTCTGGAACAAATGCTCTCCAACTTCTGATGGAAAAGTCAAAACAGTTACAGCAACAGCAAAATATTGTCTATTCAATGATGTTATTGACTGGCGAGATAAAAATAATGTTGGATGGTCAATGGTTGGAAGTGCTGACTCAGCTGGTAAGCCGTTCATTGATGCTGTTGTGAACTTATTGTGGTACTTGGACACTGTTAGATCTATATCGGGATAAAGGGAAAAGCAGGAGTTGCGATTTCGGTGGCATCTTCAGCAGCTTTGGAGGCTATAACGACCCAAAATCTCAGACATGGTGTGCCACCAATTGATCGTGAAAAGTTGCTTAGTTTAGAATCGGCCGTGGATGTTTTCATTTGTTTTTATATAAATCTTTGTGGCAAAAAACTTGGAAGTTTCTACTGAACACTTACCTGATCCATGCATGGGGATTACAAAAGCATGGCAAAAATGTCAGATATGGCTACATCAGTATATATATATGTATCATAATATGTACTGGTGAAATTATCAATAAAATTGACATGTCTTAAACGATCCATATGCATGGAAAAATTGTGAAATATGAACATGTGACAAGTTTACAACCAATTGATTTAATAATTTGCAGATACAAACATACAGAGACTGTTGATCAGCGATAATTGACAATTTTCCCAGTACATGTTATGATACATTATATTATCAGATAGCCCATCTTATATGATATCAACAATTACCCGTATTATATTTACTGAAATTATTTAATCTGCCGGCATTGGTGGGTGGATATTGCAATATTTTGCCGCACTTGGTGGGTCTAAACTGAATTAAACTGCTGGGGTTGGTGGGTGGGGTAAATTTCAGCTGACTTCCGGGGGGTGGTACACAAGTTTAAATGGAACAGCCTTAAATGGGAATAACGGCTATGAACACGTTATCATACCCAGTCCCAAAACGAAGCAAATAATTTGATCATAACGTCATAACATGCCATCATGCTGAAAGTAGAATGGAAAATTGTTTGGTGGCACTGGCGAGTCAAAATGTCAACTTTGTCAACTAATCAAATCCTCGAGTATGATTTTCCGTAACTTCTGACAACTGACTGTTGTACATACATAAAATGGACTGCGTGCGTAGATACAAATAAAAAATATAGTTCTGTCATACGCTTTAAGAACAACCTAATAAGTAATAATATATATAAGTATGGCCAATGTCTGACACCCATGTTTATTTATCCGGTTTTTTTTATAACTACCCATGTCAACGAATCGCAAGAAGGTTTTCAAAATATGTGGGTTAACCTCCATACTACACTATGTGATAAGAATAGTATTAATTTATTAAATAAATAAGTATAATAAAATAAGTATAATATACCTGATCGGTTATCAATGTGTTTCAAAACCTTTCCAACCGCAGTTACTTCGGTTATAGCCATGGGACAATGGTAGACGTTTTGGTTGATTCCTCGGAGTGACCCATGTGGTTGTAGAAGGCTTGTCTTGAGGATGCCGGAAGGTCTAAGCTGGAGTAGACAGTTGAAACCATGTGTTGAACCTGTGTCGCCGTTATGTTTGAAGTTATACCAGCCAGTTTTGACGTGTTCTTTATTTCGTGCCAACCACTGGCATGTGCCGAGGTCCGGTTGGTGCTGGCAAACACGAACATGTTTGTACGCTCAACAACAGCGGCCTCTGTTTTTGCCATCGACCAGCTTTTCCATGGCGACAACGCAATCTTCCGGTATCAGTATGGGAACCATCTTGTTTCCCTTTCCCATCTGATAAGCTATTTTCAGTTGACTCAACAATTGTCTTTCGGAGTCATCCAATCCATTTACGACTCTCTTGGTTGGAGGTCCAAATTACGTCTCAGGCCTCGATCCACTCGCTTATTCTAAGACGACCCGGTTCCCCTCTGCGCCGAGCGTTGAATAATGTCAGACGACTAACAACCAATCGCCCGACCGCCACAAACTCATCACAGCCCCAAACTCGATATGTGTCACTCAAGATTCCATCTAGTTTCGTGGTTATATAGCTCTTCAAAGCTTGCAAGTCTTCCTCCATCGGTAGTGCATTGGGGCGTCGCATGTTTTTCTGGCGACACTTTGATGTTTGGTACTCGGCGTCGGCAAACACAGCTGTCCAATGGAGCTGGAGCACAACAGCAAAATTGTCAACTTCCTGAGCACGTCGATCTTCATTTCTTATCAGATATTCTCCTTTAACCCTTTACCCAACAGAAGGGCCCTGTGCCAATGCATTCTCTTATATATGCGAGTCGACCATAGGTCGCCTCGCATATATAAGAGAATATCAAGAAGGTTTTCAAAATATGTGGGTTAACCTCCATACTACACTATGCGATAAGAATAGTATTAATTTATTAAATAAATAAGTATAATAAAATAAGTATAATATACCTGATCGGTTATCAATGTGTTTCAAAACCTTTCCAACCGCAGTTACTTCGGTTATAGCCATGGGACAATGGTAGACGTTTTGGTTGATTTCCTCGGAGTGACCCATGTGGTTGTAGAAGGCTTGTCTTGAGGATGCCGGAAGGTCTAAGCTGGAGTAGACAGTTGAAACCATGTGTTGAACCTGTGTCGCCGTTATGTTTCAAGTTATACCAGCCAGTTTTGACGTGTTCTTTATTTCGTGCCAACCACTGGCATGTGCCGAGGTCCGGTTGGTGCTGGCAAACACGAACATGTTTGTATGCTCAACAGCAGCTGCCTCTGTTTTCGCCATCGACCAGCTTTTCCATGGCGACAACGCAATCTTCCGGTATCAGTATGGGAACCATCTTGTTTCCCTTTCCCATCTGATAAGCTATTTTCAGTTCAGGGACCAGCCGAGAGGGCGACGTGGGCGACTTCTTCGCCCTAGCGCCGTCCGCTTCGCCTTATTTTTGCAGTCGGGCGAAGTTCAAGTTGCCCTAAAAATTCCAAAGTTCACCGACGAAATTCGGCAAAATGCCCCAAATAATTTTTGATAATTTACAACTGTCAACTGTGATTGCACACAATACTCCACTATCAGGGTGTATCATGGTGTTATAAAACAATTAACACCTGTAATGCTCCAATCTGGAAGCATGTTGACAACGGAGTCTGATTATTGGCAGCTGTGAAAACATCGTCGGGCCTCAAGTGTTAATCTGGTTGTTGTTATTTTTAGATTACCGTGATTACCACACCTTACAATAAAGATTACAACTCACACCTCTCACAATGTGTCAATTCATCACTCCCTCTATGGAGTTTGGTTAAAGAAATTTTAAAACAAATTCATTTGTTAAGCATATTAAAATTTCAAACGGGTTTACTAGCAGAGCGCAGTAAAAGTGTTTATGATTTCGTTTCGTTTCTGTTTGATAAATATTGTTGGCATTTTTAACAACCAGAAAAATATGAAATAAAATCCTGTCATTCTCCCACAATTACGATATAAAATGCTGCTATCCTCTCACAATTATGTTTGGGTATTATTAATAGTTATTAGGGTGATGAAGTGAACATAATGACTCCATATTTCAACCATTGTTTCATAAGTTTAATTGACATACCGGTATTTCATCTCTCCTATTTTCGTTCTATAGCGACTCCTGTCGTAGTACTGATCAATTTAAATTTTGTAGACTCACTTCGCCCTATAGAACGGGCACTTCGCCTTATTTTTATAGTAGGGCGAAGTCATTTCGCCCTGAAAATCTGGTCTAGGCTGGTCCCTGTTTCAGTTGACTCAACAATTGTCTTTCGGAGTCATCCAATCCATTTAAGACTCTCTCTTGGTTCGAGGTCCAAATTCTGTCTCGGGCCTCGATCCACTCGCTTATTCTAAGACGACCCGGTTCCCCTCTGCGCCGAGCGTTGAATAATGTCAGACAACTAACAACCAATCGCCTGACCGCCACAAACTCATCACAAGCCCAAACTCGATATGTGTCACTCAAGATTCCATCTAGTTCCGTGGTTATATAGCTCTTCAAAGCTTGCAAGTCTTCCTCCATCGGTAGTGCATTGGGGCGTCGCATGTTTTTCTGGCGACACTTTGATGTTTGGTACTCGGCGTCGGCAAACACAGCTGTCCAATGGAGCTGGAGCACAACAGCAAAATTGTCAACTTCCTGAGCACGCCGATCTTCATTTCTTATCAGATATTCTCCTTTAACCCTTTACCCAACAAACCGGCCAAATAAAGCTTCAACAGCCTAAAATATCTTCGGTCTTTCTCAATAGAACCATACAAATATGGATATCATTGGAACCGGCTCCTTGACCACATTGTGATAGTTACAGTTATGCCCTGTGCCAATGCATTCTCTTATATATGCGAGTCGACCATAGGTCGCCTCGCATATATAAGAGATTGCATTGGCCTAAAAAAAATCTTTTTTTTAACACTTTTTACCATTTTTAGCTCAACTTTACTTTGTAAAGTTTGAGCTATTGCCATGGCTTTGTCGTCCGTCGTCCGTGTGTGCGTGTGCGCGTGTGTGCGTGTGTACGTAACGCGTCAACAATAGAGGCTACAGGTCGTACCTTTGATCGGATCATTATGAAATTTGTCATAGCTGTTGACATCAACATTTGTACCGGAATGATTCATTTTGGGGTCATACGGAAAAAAAACATGGCCGCCAGTGGCCATCTTAGATTTCAAAATTCAATCCATTAGCACGGGCTACAGGCCGTACTGTTCGTCTGATCGTCATGAAATTTGTCATGGATGTTAATATTGACATGTAGATGGGAACGAGTTATTTTGGGGTCATTCGGCCAAAAAACATGGCCGCCAGCAGCCATCTTCGATTTTACTCTTTGCATGACTAAATCCTTTAGCACGGGCTACAGGTCGTACCTTTAGTCAGATCGTCATAAAATTTGTCATGGATGTTAACAATGACATGTAGATGGGAACGAGTCATTTTTGGGTTATTCGGGCAAAAAACATGGCCGCCAGCAGCCATCTTGGATTTTACTCTTTGTATGACTAAATCCTTTAGCACGGGCTACAGGTCGTACCTTTAGTCTGATAATCATGAAATTTATCATGGCTGTTGAAATTGGAATGTAGATGGGAACGAGTCATTTTGGGGTCATTCGGACAAAAAACATGGCCGCCAGTGGCCATCTTTGTTTTCAAAATTCAATCCATTAGCACGGGCCACAGGTCGCACTGTTCGTCTGATCGTCATGAAATTTGTCATGGATGTTAATATTGACATGTAGATGGGAACGAGTAATTTTGGGGTCATTCGGCCCAAAAACATGGCCGCCAGCAGCCATCTTGGATTTTACTCTTTGTATGACTAAATTCTTTAGCACGGGCTACAGGTCGTACCTTTAGTCTGATCATCATCAAATTTGTCATGGATGTTAACAATGACATGTAGATTGGAACGAGTCATTTTGGGGTCAATCGGCCAGAAAACATGGCCGCCAGCAGCCGTCTTGGATTTTACTCTTTGCATGACTAAATCCTTTAGCACGGGCTACAGGTCCTACCTTTAGTCTGATCATCATAAAATTTGTCAAGAATGTTAATAATCACATGTAGATGGGAACGAGTCATTTTGGGGTCATTCGGCCAAAAAACATGGCCGTCAGCAGCCATCTTGGATTTTACTCTTTGTATGACTAAATCCTTTAGCACAGGCTACAGGTCGTACCTTTAGTCTGATCATTATAAAATCTGTCATGGCTGTTGATATTGGAATGTAGATGGGAACGAGTCATTTTGGGGTCATTCGGACAAAAAACATGGCCGCCAGTGGCCATCTTTGTTTTCAAAATTTAATCCATTAGCACGGGCCACAGGTCGTACTGATTGTCTGATCATCATGAAATTTGTCATGGATGATAATATTTACATGTAGATGGGAACGAGTAATTTTGGGGTCATTCGGCCCAAAAACATGGCCACCAGCAGCCATCTTAGATTTTACTCTTTGTATGACTAAATTCTTTATCACGGGCTGCAGGTCGTACCTTTAGTCTGATCATCATAAAATTTGTCATGGATGTTAACAATGACATGTAGATGGGAACGAGTAATTTTGGGGTCAATCGGCCAAAAAACATGGTCGCCAGCAGCCATCTTGGATTTTACTCTTTGTATGACCAAATCCTTTAGCACGGGCTACAGGTTGTATCTTTAGTCTGATCATCATAAAAATTTTCATGAATGTTAATAATGACATGTAGATGGGAACGAGTCATTTTGGGGTCATTCGGCCAAAAAAGATGGCCGCCAGCAGCCATCTTGGATTTTACTCTTTGTATGACTAAATCCTTTAGCACGGGCTACAGGTCGTACCTTTAGTCTGATCATCATAAAATTTTTCATGGCTGTTGAAATTGGAATGTAAATGGGAACGAGTCATTTTGGGGTCATTCGGACAAAAAACATGGCCGCCAGTGGCCATCTTGGATTTCAAAATTTAATCCATTAGCACGGGCCACAGGTCGTACTATTCGTCTGATCATCATGAAATTTGTCCTGGATGTTAATGTTGATATGTAGATGGGAACGAGTAATTTTGGGGTCATTTGGCGAAAAAACGTGGCCGCCAGCAGCCATCTTGGATTTTACTCTTTGTATGACTAAATTCTTTAGCACGGGCTACAGGTCGTACCTTTAGTCTGATCATCATACAATTTGTCATGGATGTTAACAATGACATGTAGATTGGAACGAGTCATTTTGGGGTCAATCGGCCAAAAAACATGGCCGCCAGCAGCCATCTTGGATTTTACTCTTTGTATGACTAAATTCTTTAGCATGGGCTACAGGTCGTACCTTTAGTCTGATCGTCATAAAATTTGTCATTGATGTTAATGATGACATGTAGATGGGAACGACTCATTTTGGGGTCATTCGGCCGAAAACATGGCCGCCAGCAGCCATCTTGGATTTTACTTTTCTCTTCATGTCTATAAACTAGTATTAGACATTCAACTTTCCACATTCCTAATCGCTCCATTTACTGTAATATATTAAATTATTCCCTTTCCAAGTTGAGCTACAGTGTCATTGACACTTTCATTGCTTACATTCTTTAACAATTTTATAATTTTTAATGTGTTAAGCCAATGCATTCTCTTATATATGCGAGGCGACCTATGGTCGACTCGCATATATAAGAGAATGCATTGGCACAGGGCCGTTCTGTTGGGTAAAGGGTTAATTCTCTCGCAAGATGTTTTTTAGTCCTGCCTTGAGTTTTCCTTCTTCGCAAGTGAGAGTTTCTATTGCCTCCTCCAGGCATTTAAAATGCGTTCTATCGAAGATATCCTCAGTCTTCAGAGTTTTCCCTTCCGTCCGTGTGATGTTGCGGGAAAACAATTGAGAGGCGCGCCAAACAGCTCATGTCTTTCCGCACAGATTTGTGGTATTCGGCCGCCTTTTCTAGGCACTTCTTTGTTTTCTGGAAGAGCCGTTTTCCAATTAATAATATAGTTTCGTCCTTGCGGCAAATATCTCCAACTTCATTGATCTGTCTTGTTCAATGGTTGACGTCCCCACGTAATTCCTTGAGCCATTTGATTTTTGTGTCGGTGAAATGTGCACATGGCGATCGCACAATTATCTTGCTCGAACCGAAAAGACTTATAAAGAGGCATACTGTTCTCCTTTCCAAAAGCATACATGTGTTTCATCCGAATTGTGATTAGGTAAGAATATGTGAAAATAATTTGTACTGTGAACTGCCAGTACAGCAAATGCATGCGATCAATTATTTCACTCACAAATATCACCTTTTCCCCATCATGTCGTGTATGGACGTGTTGGTAAAAAATGGATCTACATGCAATAATGTACTCAAATCTTTGTCGCAATGTACAAGGTCGTCCTGAAAATCGAGACCGAAAGTTAATAATTTCCACGATGCGGATTGTGAACGTCCGTCGTCCGTGTGTGCGTGTGTGCGTGTGCGCGTGTGTGCGTGTGTGCGTGTGTACGTAACGCGTCAACAATAGAGGCTACAGGTCGTACCTTTGATCGGATCATTATGAAATTTGTCATAGCTGTTGACATCAACATTTGTACCGGAATGATTCATTTTGGGGTCATACGGAAAAAAAACATGGCCGCCAGTGGCCATCTTAGATTTCAAAATTCAATCCATTAGCACGGGCTACAGGCCGTACTGTTCGTCTGATCGTCATGAAATTTGTCATGGATGTTAATATTGACATGTAGATGGGAACGAGTTATTTTGGGGTCATTCGGCCAAAAAACATGGCCGCCAGCAGCCATCTTCGATTTTACTCTTTGCATGACTAAATCCTTTAGCACGGGCTACAGGTCGTACCTTTAGTCAGATCGTCATAAAATTTGTCATGGATGTTAACAATGACATGTAGATGGGAACGAGTCATTTTTGGGTTATTCGGGCAAAAAACATGGCCGCCAGCAGCCATCTTGGATTTTACTCTTTGTATGACTAAATCCTTTAGCACGGGCTACAGGTCGTACCTTTAGTCTGATAATCATGAAATTTATCATGGCTGTTGAAATTGGAATGTAGATGGGAACGAGTCATTTTGGGGTCATTCGGACAAAAAACATGGCCGCCAGTGGCCATCTTTGTTTTCAAAATTCAATCCATTAGCACGGGCCACAGGTCGCACTGTTCGTCTGATCGTCATGAAATTTGTCATGGATGTTAATATTGACATGTAGATGGGAACGAGTAATTTTGGGGTCATTCGGCCCAAAAACATGGCCGCCAGCAGCCATCTTGGATTTTACTCTTTGTATGACTAAATTCTTTAGCACGGGCTACAGGTCGTACCTTTAGTCTGATCATCATCAAATTTGTCATGGATGTTAACAATGACATGTAGATTGGAACGAGTCATTTTGGGGTCAATCGGCCAGAAAACATGGCCGCCAGCAGCCGTCTTGGATTTTACTCTTTGCATGACTAAATCCTTTAGCATGGGCTACAGGTCCTACCTTTAGTCTGATCATCATAAAATTTGTCAAGAATGTTAATAATCACATGTAGATGGGAACGAGTCATTTTGGGGTCATTCGGCCAAAAAACATGGCCGTCAGCAGCCATCTTGGATTTTACTCTTTGTATGACTAAATCCTTTAGCACAGGCTACAGGTCGTACCTTTAGTCTGATCATTATAAAATTTGTCATGGCTGTTGATATTGGAATGTAGATGGGAACGAGTCATTTTGGGGTCATTCGGACAAAAAACATGGCCGCCAGTGGCCATCTTTGTTTTCAAAATTTAATCCATTAGCACGGGCCACAGGTCGTACTGATTGTCTGATCATCATGAAATTTGTCATGGATGATAATATTTACATGTAGATGGGAACGAGTAATTTTGGGGTCATTCGGCCCAAAAACATGGCCACCAGCAGCCATCTTAGATTTTACTCTTTGTATGACTAAATTCTTTATCACGGGCTGCAGGTCGTACCTTTAGTCTGATCATCATAAAATTTGTCATGGATGTTAACAATGACATGTAGATGGGAACGAGTAATTTTGGGGTCAATCGGCCAAAAAACATGGTCGCCAGCAGCCATCTTGGATTTTACTCTTTGTATGACCAAATCCTTTAGCACGGGCTACAGGTTGTATCTTTAGTCTGATCATCATAAAAATTTTCATGAATGTTAATAATGACATGTAGATGGGAACGAGTCATTTTGGGGTCATTCGGACAAAAAACATGGCCGCCAGTGGCCATCTTGGATTTCAAAATTTAATCCATTAGCACGGGCCACAGGTCGTACTATTCGTCTGATCATCATGAAATTTGTCCTGGATGTTAATGTTGATATGTAGATGGGAACGAGTAATACTCTTTGTATGACTAAATTCTTTATCACGGGCTGCAGGTCGTACCTTTAGTCTGATCATCATAAAATTTGTCATGGATGTTAACAATGACATGTAGATGGGAACGAGTCATTTTGGGGTCATTCGGCCAAAAAAGATGGCCGCCAGCAGCCATCTTGGATTTTACTCTTTGTATGACTAAATCCTTTAGCACGGGCTACAGGTCGTACCTTTAGTCTGATCATCATAAAATTTTTCATGGTTGTTGAAATTGGAATGTAAATGGGAACGAGTCATTTTGGGGTCATTCGGACAAAAAACATGGCCGCCAGTGGCCATCTTGGATTTCAAAATTTAATCCATTAGCACGGGCCACAGGTCGTACTATTCGTCTGATCATCATGAAATTTGTCCTGGATGTTAATGTTGATATGTAGATGGGAACGAGTAATTTTGGGGTCATTTGGCGAAAAAACGTGGCCGCCAGCAGCCATCTTGGATTTTACTCTTTGTATGACTAAATTCTTTAGCACGGGCTACAGGTCGTACCTTTAGTCTGATCATCATACAATTTGTCATGGATGTTAACAATGACATGTAGATTGGAACGAGTCATTTTGGGGTCAATCGGCCAAAAAACATGGCCGCCAGCAGCCATCTTGGATTTTACTCTTTGTATGACTAAATTCTTTAGCATGGGCTACAGGTCGTACCTTTAGTCTGATCGTCATAAAATTTGTCATTGATGTTAATGATGACATGTAGATGGGAACGACTCATTTTGGGGTCATTCGGCCGAAAACATGGCCGCCAGCAGCCATCTTGGATTTTACTTTTCTCTTCATGTCTATAAACTAGTATTAGACATTCAACTTTCCACATTCCTAATCGCTCCATTTACTGTAATATATTAAATTATTCCCTTTCCAAGTTGAGCTACAGTGTCATTGACACTTTCATTGCTTACATTCTTTAACAATTTTATAATTTTTAATGTGTTAAGCCAATGCATTCTCTTATATATGCGAGGCGACCTATGGTCGACTCGCATATATAAGAGAATGCATTGGCACAGGGCCGTTCTGTTGGGTAAAGGGTTAATTCTCTCGCAAGATGTTTTTTAGTCCTGCCTTGAGTTTTCCTTCTTCGCAAGTGAGAGTTTCTATTGCCTCCTCCAGGCATTTAAAATGCGTTCTATCGAAGATATCCTCAGTCTTCAGAGTTTTCCCTTCCGTCCGTGTGATGTTGCGGGAAAACAATTGAGAGGCGCGCCAAACAGCTCATGTCTTTCCGCACAGATTTGTGGTATTCGGCCGCCTTTTCTAGGCACTTCTTTGTTTTCTGGAAGAGCCGTTTTCCAATTAATAATATAGTTTCGTCCTTGCGGCAAATATCTCCAACTTCATTGATCTGTCTTGTTCAATGGTTGACGTCCCCACGTAATTCCTTGAGCCATTTGATTTTTGTGTCGGTGAAATGTGCACATGGCGATCGCACAATTATCTTGCTCGAACCGAAAAGACTTATAAAGAGGCATACTGTTCTCCTTTCCAAAAGCATACATGTGTTTCATCCGAATTGTGATTAGGTAAGAATATGTGAAAATAATTTGTACTGTGAACTGCCAGTACAGCAAATGCATGCGATCAATTATTTCACTCACAAATATCACCTTTTCCCCATCATGTCGTGTATGGACGTGTTGGTAAAAAATGGATCTACATGCAATAATGTACTCAAATCTTTGTCGCAATGTACAAGGTCGTCCTGAAAATCGAGACCGAAAGTTAATAATTTCCACGATGCGGATTGTGAACGGAGTCCAATTAAGTTGACAACAGTGTATAGTGGACCCACACCATAAAGCTTGGGCAATTATTTCTCTCACTAGTAGATAGTATTTTTTCCCGACAATAGCGTCTTACCATTATGTTCGCAAAAAGACAGATATGAAAATATGTCAAAATATTTGCTGATATATATTATTGGATCACTTATTTCTCTCAAAAGTAGATAGATTAAAACACATCAAAGTCCAGCAATTTCTAGCCATTTTAATTCTTAATCGCGCACGCCTGAGTTAGACAAATTGTTTTATGCTCCTTATCCATATACCATATCACGAATAAACAGACGCTCTTTATTTGGCACGCTTGAGGGAAATCAGGAGCGTGGTAATTTAGAACCGATTTATTTTCAATTTCAGATTAATATTTTCCATGCGCAATATGTCAGTCTATTGTCAGATAATTTACAATGCTCAGTTGCTATACGGACGCTAGGTTTTACTGTGGTTTGAACTTACACAGCGGTATATTGGACCCGAATAAGTTTCAGCAATTATTTTTCTCAGATACAGTATCTTTTTTGGTAATATTGTGTTTACAAACGACAGATCTATGAGAATATCTCAAAGTCAGGTGCTGAAATATTACAAAGCCGCTCAAACAAATGAGGCCGAAAGTCGTATATTCGGTAACACCATAAGATGCCGACTCAGACAGTGGTTTGAGCATTTATTTCACTCAAAAATAAGTTTTCCCGATCATGTCGTATATCGACGTGTTGACAAAAGGATTTACAAGAAAATTATAAAATCAGTTGATACGTTCACCAACACTTTGTAGCTCCCGACACAAACGTGACGAAGCTGATCTCCGACTTATACGAATATTCAAAATATACTTTGTGTTTAACCAATTTCTCATCAGATTTTTAACCTGCGACGTCTCAATTTCGTAAACCATGCAATTAGGCCGTCACGATTCCAAAGTTAAATTCTTCATATATATAACGTTTCTTATATATAAACAGATATATTAGGAATTACGAAACTGTCGCAATGCACCATGCATAACGTTACGTAACACATCCGGTGGTCAGATTCAGATAGCTGAATGGTATTGCTGGCAAGGGTAATCACACCCATGGTTGCTAGGAGACAATGTATCTGCATCAAATATTAAGGTTTGTCAGCCCTTGTGCTCATGTTGTGACTAGACGAAACGGTCTCCTCGATGCGCATTCATTTGCATATTGATATTTTAAACATTTTGATTTTTTTTTAAATTTATTTTTTAATGTGTTTAGATTGAATTTGTTGCTCATTTTAACATTTTATCGAAGTTATATTCATGAAATATCCGGAAACTTCCCCTTTTAATATTAGTTATAATGTTACACAGTCTGTATTGAACATATCGAAATGTACACCGAATAACCACGCTTCTACGAAATAGAAAACATGAATATATTAAAACTAATCATGCACATATATGTATCATGCAAACATTATCAGGAACGGATGTGGCAGGGAAACTGACCACATGGAACGCTTGCCATGTCTCTAAATGTGACAATGATGCAACCAAATTGAAGTTATCTTTACAGCTAACTTAAATTTATGAAATTTATAACCACAAGAGAACGTAATGACATTAAAACAGTAAAAAAAATTCCCCAGCATAAGTCATAAAGAACAGGAATATGATCGTGGCAAAATTTTTTGCATGAACGATATCTGACCAATTACACCAAGCTACTTCCAAAGAGAAATGATTACGTCACCATTAGTCTATTTATATGAATCGCGTGCGACAGACTGTGTGGCAATTTGTGACAGTCTGTTGCTAAACTAAATTCTTTGCGTGAGTGATTGCTTATTGTCACTTTCTCTGCGAGTGTTATATCATTCTGGATGAAAGGTCATTTGTATACTTGGGTTCACAAAATTGACGCCGGCTAAACAAGTTGAAAGTTGAGCTCATCTAGCGGAACGCGAATTGTGCACATGTACAGAACACATGGAGGTGTCGCAGATTTGTGTTCGTTGGTGAATTTACAATACATTACCGAAATAAAGTGAGGTTTTCGAAGAACTGGAAAAATATACCTATGGAATGTTGTAGATTGGCATCTAAGGTGTAAGAGGTACCAAAAGTTTTTAGTGAAAATATATTTTTTGTAGGAATACAGTTAGAGTTCAAAATGGGTGGCAACAAATTCGTGTTTCGTTCCTTTCGTGACCTATGGTCCCGGGTGGTGGTTCTGCCAATAAAAGAGGGGTTTTGACCAAATTCCAAGCTCCTGTGATCAGTCAGTTTGCTCATTTTGCGCTTCCGTGATGAATGCCTGAACATCAAGACGTGGGCCAGAAAACAAGACCTCGGCTACTGCAGTCACTCTTTTCGACCACCGAACCTGAATAAGAAATTAAATTAGAGCATAACATATATGCTGTAAGTACGACAAATACCTTCAGATGTGGAGCAAAATACGTTTTAACATATTCTCTTGAGTCCAGTTTTGCTGTAGGTCATCTGTGGTACTTGTTTCAGGGACCAGCCTAGGGGGCGACGTGGGCGAAATAGTCGCCCTGTGTGGCCGCAAGTCTCCCTGAAATGACGTCGGGGAGAAGTGGATGTCTCCCTAAAAAAAAAAATTAAAAAAATTTTAGTTACATTTTTAATCTCTCTGAAGAATTGGTGACTGGATGATCTACTGCTCAGCTTAACACTTCCAGTTTATCCTCACCCATGTAGAAAATCTATTGTGGACAATAATAACAGCTAAAACAATCAGTTCTAATGAATAGTTACTAGCGACAAATAGTCGCACTAACGCTCCACTTCTCCCTGGTAAGCCCTCACTTCTCCTTATTTTTCCAAGAGGGAGAAGTCACTTCTCCCTATGTCACTTCTCCCTATATTTTGACCCTAAGCTGGTCCCTGACTTGTTTAGGTTAATTGTCGGAGCCACTATCCTCTCCTGTGTAAACATTGTCAGATATATCCTTTCCTGTGAAAAAGATAGGATTCACTATAGAAAACGGGGCAAAGTACCTGAAGAATTCTCATTCTCACTTTAAATCCGTTATGGAGAATTGGAGGAATAGCAAAAGCAATAGCCTTATAATCTGAGCAAGGGCTTCCAATTTGCTATGCTAGTGAGAGCAAGGTGATTCCAAGCAGTGTCTTCAAAAACTTAGTTGTGGATTTTTTTTTTTTGTGGAGTTTCATGAAATTTAAGAACTTTTTATTAAGATTTTTCTCCCTTTCCAAAGATCTGTATATATGCTTGGTTTTCTACACACCAGCAACATCTGCATATACTAAATCTCTTGATGATGTATCTGACAATCTATAAAAAGAAATATGCAAAGTTTGGTGATGATCGGGTGACAAATACGGCCTGTAGACTGAAGGTTACGCAATTGTTGACATAGAGCCGTATAGAGGCTACTGCCCACATAAATAATAAGGATAAGGATGAGTACCCACCCACCACCCCATCCCTCCACCCATAGTATCCAATAACGTTATGTACATGTATTCAATATTAGGATGTACATCATGGGTTTCTGCAAATAATTGGTGACAAGATCATAGCCTTTTGTGACTTCACCTACGCCATTATTAATGTTCAAATTTGGAGTCGGTTTCATGATAAATATGTGAAATCCAGCGACTATTGATTTGTATAACTGAAATACTAGACCAAAAAATATGGATTTTAGCTCATTCTTGGAAATTGAGGCTCCGAAATTAGACAAACTCCCAATTTTGGAAGCACATAACTCAAAACTATCTGGAAAATGTTCTGTTTTGTTATCATGGTTGTGTACAAAATTGATATATAAATGGAAGACATGTGAACGTTTTTATAAACATCCTGGAAAAGCTACCGTAATGACCCTGTTCAAAGCCCATGCCCGTGTTTAAGCCCACCCATATTTTTGGCCAAATTCCATGCACAGGGGTATATTCGTGTTTAAGCCCACCCCAAATTTTTTTCAATTTCAGTGGTGATAAGTATTTGCTAATGATACTTCCCAAATAAATAATTCCAATATAACGGGAAGTATATTCACAAACGATCGGTGACGGCGAGAATGCCACGAAAAATGGAAAGTTATACTTCGTAGGTATTAGTGATAATAATAAATAAAATAAAGTGAATCTTAAAATCTCATTTGTTTATTCAATTATACTTCCTGGTGGAAACCAATCGTCAACAGACATCAAATACAACTGAATGCACTCGCTAACGGCGTATATCTGAGAACGCGGTAAACATCAGTCACTTCAAAAGAGTCACGTGCGTGCATCGCGCACATGTCAACAACAGTACTGTAAAAACATATTCTTTGTATGTCGGTGAACACACGGTGGGTATAATAATGGGCAGAAGGGGGACTTGTCATCCACAACATCCCAACAGCACAAGATGCCTTCAAAAAAAGAGATACCGATGTCGTATTGGTACCCGGTAAATAATTGTTATTTAAAATTTTTAAACTGCTATTTTTCACGTTTTACGATATAGACTATAGTATAAACATTAATCTGTGTCAACGGTTTGGGAGCAATGACTCTAAACATTAAAACACGTGTTTTTTTTTATACGTATTTACAACGTCATTTCGTTAATTAACTAGACTCACTGGCTTTGTTAAATTGGTCACTATTGTATTGTAACTCTTTGTAGACAACGGGCCATGAATAGAGCACTGGGTTCATTGTTATCCTAATCGGATTAAGTCACTCTCTTATATGTTGCATAATATTTCCCTGTACAATTTTTAGACATTTTTTAATTATTATCTTTGGCTTCGATGAGGACGGCAAAGTTTCATAGTCGTTATCATTCACTTTGGGAATCACGTACATCTGAACATTGATATAAACTATAGATATAGACTATAGATAGTGGATTTACCCAGCTGTCTGAAATGGCAGAAATCCGATGACCCATGATGCTTACAAACTGTCATTTATGGGAATATTGGGCAATAAAACAAGACAAGAAGTAATATTTTAATATACACATCAAAATGAAAAAAATACTTTCCCAAAGTAACTTATACTTAACTTTGTTTAATCTGGAAGCCGTGTATATTTCCCCGAAACTCTTGTTGGATCGACTTTATTTTATGGATCTATTTCTTCAGTTTTAGTGTCCCGATTTCTTGGGATTTTTGGTTTGCAAAGGGTCATATCCGAGTTTAAGCCCACTTGGATTTTTGAGCTCTAATAAAACAAAGGCCCCCTGGGCCTAAACGCGGGTCAGTACGGTATAACTTTTTCAAGTTTTTTTTTTTACAAATTTCGCCTTTCGCTTTTCATTTTTAGTATGTTGTTTATAATTGGTTAATGGACATAATCCTGCTAAGAAACATTGTGTTGCAATTAGTTTGCGGGTCGGCACTTATTTCTCATAAATGCACTGGACTAATATATACATGTGCGGACATATGCGCCTACTACAATTATGAGTAGCCTCGGGAATA
Source organism: Siphonodentalium dalli (assembly GCA_032622095.1). NCBI lineage: Eukaryota > Metazoa > Mollusca > Scaphopoda > Gadilida > Siphonodentaliidae > Siphonodentalium > Siphonodentalium dalli. The sequence continues at coordinate 46,838,271 of CP136063.1, read as the reverse complement.
TTAAACATTTCTAGCATCTTCTTAAATATTGTAAGCTGCTTAATAAAACGATATATTGTTTCAATTCCTTGGAGAGAGTGGAGTTAGTTTCCCCGATTTCAGTTCCACAATGTAAACTTCCCTTCTAAATAAACTGAAGTTGCCCATGGGTAGCGTTCGTGAATACATTGTAATTTGCGTGGTGTGTCAAAAATGATTTGTAAAAATCGAAATTGGCAGCAGCATATACTGCATATGAAAACGGAATTGTTTTTCCATCCTGTCAAATTCATATGCTATAGCAAATATTAAGTTCTATAAAACATCCAACTTAAATATCCTAGTTACAATTACCCCCACTTACCTGGTAAGACTGCCCAACTGTTGGAACGCCATTGGAAAGTATTCTAGCAGATGTAACTGCCTGGTATAATTCGTCTCTTTGAAAACGCACAGCGTATATTGTTGATGCAGCACGACTCATGATTATTTGAAACGAAACTACCACAAAAATATGAAAATATTGAAAATGTTATGCACGAGCGAGAGTGAATTACTCATTTGATTACGTGGGACATATATATATATACTGATCCTGCTGTGGCTTGTCAAATCATGTAGGAAAAACAAGCCGTTAACAGATGTCCGGATTCTTTACCGGTTTATAACGCGCGGTTGACATTAAATATATGCGGCGGTAAGGATGTGTTGATTGTGTTTTCTTATGCCAGTATTTCTGTGCATGGAGTTTGTTTCATTTCCACAATAACACTGTTTGGCGGTCGAAAGACAATAGAAGCAAAAACAACAACTCTGGTAATAACAAAAACAAATCGCGACCGATTCACAACTATATAAGGGCTGTCTTGTTATGTCAGTCGATTCCATATACATGCTCACATTGATCAGCTTTGTTCAATTAGTTTTCTGTTGCGATAACAATGAGTTCTCGCTTAACTGTCGCAAGAAGGAAAGGAGTCTCCTCTCGACGACGCACAACAAACCGGCGACCACGTACGATATTTCGTCTAAATATCTTTCGCCAATGAGAACTTATCGCGAAATCAAGCCTATCTCTAGCTGTGAGTATATTCTTTTAGCTATATATATAGAAGCATGTTTCCTAGATAGACAATTACAGTTAATCTATATATAGCTAGTATTCCAACAATATTCCGTTGGGGGAAATGACGCAACATCTTTCGTCGTCGTTCAAACTTCACAATGCTTGTATAGAACTTCAAGGAATTCACTGTTCGGTTTTGTTCTATTATTCACTGAATTAATTTGTAAAACAGCTTTTCTCAGATTGCAAAAAATATGTTGACTTATCATTGATGTTACTGGAAGTTACTTAAAATTATACCCTTTCGATAATACCGAACATGTTTAAGGCGGAGTTCACTATTGCGTCAAAGCATATAATTGCGAGATAAGCGTGCTAATTGAATTGCTTATAGTCGAGCATATGTTTCTATCTTTGCGACGACCTTTCCGCCCAACGGTGTAATACGACCTAAATTGGTCGGAAAGGTCAACATCGCCCATTGACTGGTTATATTGTACCACGGTCAGGGGACATTGACCCTACATGTACCAGATAGTCTTTTGACGTCCACTTTATCCTTGTTGCCATGATTTGACAATATCAGTACTTCCCTCTTATCTTTCTATAAGGTGACGTATAGGTTACCTTTCTGGTAAACTATACTGTCGCCCCTGGATAAATACTTTCCAGCTTTCTTGACGTTCTTTACCTCCTTTGGCAACCCCGTGTGACTGGACCGCACAGTACCACAGCCGTACACCCCATGCGTGACAATTCGTTCATCAATGTGATGCTGTTGAAATTATTGTCAAAATAAAGTCTGTATGACTTGCCGGCATAAGGTTCGATGAAATTCAACAACACTTTCCCCGAGCAAACGCTGGGGGTTCAGTGTCCTGTTTGCCTTCATAAATATTAGTCTGGAGGCAAAAACCTTTTTTGTCTGCAAGCATCCAGGCCTTTATTCCCCACTTGGTGTGTTTTTTTGGCAAGTATTGTTTTAAGGTAGTTCTACCCTTAAACCCAATCATGGCCTCATCCACACTTAAATACACATCGGAGCGTACACCTCCCGGTCTTGTGCTCGGGTGTTAAACATATCAATGATACTAGTGATGAGCCGATTGTCAAATAGAGCCTTGCGCCGATTGCCGATTATTTGAGATCACAATCGGCCGATTCAGGTGCCAATTCCGATTATTTCAATAATTATAGCAGAATATATGTTATATGTGTTATATAATACTTAGAATTATAGAAGCAAGCAACAAACGAAATAATATGCCAGTACACAGTATACATAAGTATATGTTTGGGTAAGTATATATAGGTGGACATGGGCGGACTTGTGATCGAATATAGGCAACTTACCCATGTATTTTAGGCTATTCCATAACAAATTGTTTGAAAGTTTGATGACATGTCCACGGTTCGTTTTTGATAACAATTCATCAAACGGCATTTTTCTTTGATCCCAATTCAAAGACATCACATCAAAGGAAATGAGCCGACTGAACTAGTTGCAAGTTACACCATGTTCATGTCAATTTCACAGACACGATTCGATTTCAGCGTGGTCATCATAATAATCATTGGTGGTAACCTATACGTGACGTCACACGAGACTGACTGGATCATGGAATGACATTGTCTTTGACTATTTAAAGCCACGTGACATGCACTTTCGGTTTCTATAGTAAAGTTTATACCTGTTACGCTGTATGCACTATATAGATAGCTCTGTTTGTACTCTGTATGCATACATCTTGATAGTCTGACATAAATCAAAATGTCTACATGTTGACGAACAATAAAGTTACCTATGGGCGTACATGAGTCCCATGATGTGTACATCATAATGCTAATGAAATCAATCGACTGAAACGACTGTTCCGGTATGCCAATAATTAATGATTATGCGCAATCATGGCGTCATGCTTGCAGCGTCACTCTAACACAAAGTGTCACATGCTTCCCGGTGATCCCCACTATATATTGTTCAAACATAGACCCAGGTACGGCCGGGGTATTGAAGAGGACATGTCTTTATATCAAGTTTGTGTTTGGGATCACTTTCCCCATGTTTACAGGTCATTTATTCAACAAAACATCGTCATATTTAAACCAGTTCATTGAAGAAAAACAAGCACCTATTTATTATTTAGACAATCGGAAATCCCGATGTTCAAACCCGAGTACCGATTGTCATCCGATGGGCCACAATCGGCCGATTCCGATTGTCGTTCCCGATTATCGGCTCATCACTAAATGATATCTTTCACTTTAAACAACCGACTACTGTCGTCTTTGGAATTATCTTCCGAGTGTAAATATTGATTTAATTTAATATATCTATTGATCGGCATTATTTTAGTGATACCGGCAACATGGAGTCGGTCATCGCTTGACCAATAATCTTCCAGACGAGGAAGCGGATGAACACCCATGATGATATTCATGGATATGAAAGCACTTATTTCATTTTCTGTGGTATCGTACCAAGTGTCATCCGTTCTGTCATCTTGTTTTTGACGAGCGAAAATATTTGTCTAAAAATTATCTGCCGGAGTCATACTCTCTATATTGGCATCTGTTAGTTGTGGCCCTTCTTTCTCGGTGAATTCTTTGCACGACGTAGGAGTTATTCTGTGCTTTCGCCACCTGGCCCACTGTCTTGGGGGAAGATCATCAGTTTCGTCAAAACCATCATCCGAATCCGAATTGGAGCAATTACTCGCGCTACTGCTAAGCTCATTGAAACTTAGGTCTGAACCAAAGTCGCTCATATCAAGACATGAGTAAGTTGACAGTTGGCTCGTTCTGATGCTTGATAATTGGCTGTCAGCAATGCCGGAGACAGGCGAAACTTCCAACTCATGTTGCTGCCCAGGGCGTCATGGAAATAACTGGGGAAATTTTTTGAGGGCGAATGAGTCCGATGTAAATAATTAGTCCAAATCTGGAAACAGGTTTTCCCCGTGGGGTGGGGGTGGGGGGGATCGTGACTTCCCCCACCAGTCGCCATATTCAAACTTAACCCAAAAACAAATTGAACACTGGGAAGGCCATTTAAAAGTTCAATTTTATTGGCCATTTTAATTTCATTCATAAAAAATCGAAGCTCATTCACAAACTTCCATTTACGCCAACGTCATGACAGTTCGCTCCCGACTCGCAGTTGAATTGGGCTGACTTTACGTTACGCTGGATGCATGTCGCTTTGCTGATTATCTATTGAACGTGCCCATGAGAGATACAATCTCCAAGACAAACTAATGTATTATTCTCTCGAATAACTTTATTAATAAAAACAAAATGATATATATGTGAGGTATAACAATGTTGTTGCTACATATGGTTGGCGTATTAAATTATTTAGATGAATAGTAAGTAATAAACACTTTATTACAATATGCGTAACAACATAGCGTACTTGGCATCCACGCTGGAAACGCAGCAAATTGGTCAACAAGCACCCTGGATTTTGACAATTATATTTGTTTTCATAAAATTGCCTGTAGAAGTATTACATTGAATGAATTTGATCTATTACTTTTAACTATTTATCACAATCTTCGACAAGTTGAGCAAATATTAATCTATAGTCAGATCAAACATTGCAAATTTCTTCCGGCTGCCATGTCGAGTTAACTGTGACTAAATCCAGAGCCATCTGAACCGCACTGGGTTATTGCATACCGGCCGCTAGCGTTAGTTAATTAGACAGCGCTGTCTAATTAACTAACGCTGATGGCCGTTATGCCGGTAATCAGTGACAACACAGCTCGTATGTTTACCCTTTAAGGCTTGTTATACTAATTAATTTGCAGTCAGCTGCTTAGATATGTCTTCATAAGCAATGTATATCACGTTTCAAATTTCATTTTTTTTTTTTTTTTTTACATTTTTAGATCCTCAGTCCAGCCTAATATACACCATAAAACTGTCTTTTTCATTGCAAGTTTATAATTTAAAATTCAAAGTTTAACTTTAAAAAAATTTTAATTTAATTTTTAGAATTAAAAAAAACACCTGAATCTGAAATGATAAATAAACGAAATTAAAAGTTTTAAAACCTAACTTACATTTATAAAGGAAGACAGGTAGCAAGACACTCTTTTTAGGTATGGTAACTGGTAGCAAACTAATCTTCTGAAAACTCAGCTATAATATTTTGGTCGGCATATATGAACCGACAAAATAGGAACCAAACAAATATACCGTGCCAGTATAAGAAGTATTAAATAGTTTGCTGATGACTGAGAATATCCCAACCGCACCCACACCCAGGTCTGGTAAATTGAAAATGAATCAAAGCTCCCGTGGATATATTTTCGATTGGAAAACGGGTATCTGTCTGGGAAAAATAGCTCTACAATATCCAATAAATAGAATCATATGCTGTGACTTAATATTTCAAGATATAACGGTTTCAAAGTGAAACGTTCTGACAGCCGCGCGAGCCTTGTGTATAAGAAGTATTAAATAGTTTGCTGATGACTGAGAATATCCCAACCGCACCCACACCCAGGTCTGGTAAATTGAAAATAAATCAAACTTCCCGTGGATATATTTTCGATTGGAAAACGGCTATATGTCGGGAGAATATAGCTCTATAATATCCAATAAAGATATTCATATGGGCTGACTAAATATTTCACGATATAGCGGTTTCGGAGTGAAGCATTCTGGGCAGCCGCGCGAGCCTTTGGTATAATAAGTCTGTCCACACCCAGCATTTCGTTCATGCTCCATTAAAAAAGAAGTCAGTGTGACAGGCTAATTACCTTACGCCATGTTAAAATTAGCTTTACCAGGCCCAGTCCGTCGGCGGTAGATCAAAGGTTATGTCGCCGCAGTCTGCGGTCTGGCATGTGGGTAAGTTACGTAATCATGTGACACATCGAAAAATAAGCTGATACTATATATCGCATGTTTTTTATTTCATTAAACTTCAGCTTTCGACAAAAACGTAATGTACCAAGTGTATAATTGGAATCCGCGGTTGTGGTTTGGGACTTCAATGGCTCGAATCTGTTGATAAATACGGAAATTACCCATGTGCATGTATAAATAAAAATATAATCTACACCCGAAATTAGAAAGAACTGAATTCATACAATTAGCGATAAAAACATGTTCATGCACGATCGTTTGCGCATTGTTTATAGGAAATACATGGTTTTGGGTTCCGTTTGCATTGAACGAACTAAAGCGTTAAATTGTCGTTTAGGAAACTAATTCAATTATATTTTGCTGATTTTCTAAAAAATATAATTCGTTTGATAACTTTGTTTTTGCTGCGTCATAATTGTTTTTATCATTTTAAAATACCATTAAAGCTGATTAAAGTCATCAAAACACACAAATTATAATCATACCAATGTGAATAGCAAGTTTGATGCCGATTTATCGTATAACAATGATGCAATTAGTGCTTCTAAAACCAGTGTAGCCTTGGTAAAAAAAAAATGCCGATAAAAGCCGACGTGATGGCAGACCTGGATGCCGACGTGATGGGTAAAGGGTTAAGTCAACTTGTCTTGTACTGTGAAAAGCATTTTTCCAATGGGTACTCGGTACTCAGACCGCCACTTGGGTCTGCTACCTCAAGGATGGGACTCCCTGCGAAGAAGGTTAACAAAAATGTTTAACAAAAAGAATTGCAATTGTTCACCATGGTGGTCATACAAGTAATTCCGTACCATAATTCAAACTGTTGGTTTCAAGAAATTGACAATTTAAAATTCTATGACAGTAAGTGCATTATTGAAATTGTCTATAGAAGAAGTCTTGCACAACACCTATAGGTGCAGCATCAGATTTTATTACTTTATTCAGAAATGTCCTGAACCTATGTTCAAGCATCCTGCACAGTGACTGGGTTAGATCTCAGTGTCTTACATTTTTCAGACCAATCAAGTTCGATGAATTTACGAGTATCTCCTCGCTGTATCAATATTGATGTGATCATTTCTGGCCATCGAAACTCTGCAGTTGAAAATGAGCAGAAAAATGTTGGAATTCCAATCTGTTTGACCATTGCAAACAAATCCTTTTGGACATTTTGCTAGTATGCTGGTGTACCAGGTATTGACTTCATGAATTTGAAAACCTGGTCTGATTTCAATAATTCAGCCATTCTTTCAGTATCTTTAAAAACTTCTGCTGTTATTTCATCGCCTTCGGATGTTATTTCATCGCCTTCGGATGTTATTTCATCGCCTTCGGATGTTATTGCATTCCCGTTTCGACAGACAATTGATATCTGAGAAATAACTTTCTGTAGATCAGATAGGTACTGACTAAAAAATATGAAATTAATATCTTCGGCAAATCTATTGTCGGCATTCATCAATGTCATGTTGAAATATCTGCCGAGTGTTATTCGTTCAGATCTATCTTCTTCATGCGTGTTTTTACCATGAGGAAATTTTACTGAGAATGCTTGACACTCAATTCCCTTTGCTCTCAATATATGGAGAGGATTATTCCCTTCAGCAGGGGCTAGATTAATAATGTCATCAGTTGTATTATCTAATACAAACTGTTCCATATCTGGTTGTAAACATGTTTCAGATGGAAAAGCACTATTTTGAGCAACCATTTCATCTTCAGAATCAGTCTCATCTTCTGAATTTATCTCTAGATCATTATTTTGATTTTCATTCGGATCTTCACACCAATTCTCATCAATTGTTAAATCATTGAACCACTTATTCTCTCACTTGAGGAATGTTAGAGCTTTATATAATTTTTCAGGATTCACTTTCAGTTTCTCATATTCATAATATCCTTCATAGCACAACTTTCTCTTCAGTCTGACACGAAGTAATGAACTTGTGTTCTTTTGTCTGGGTAATCTTTTTGTTGTTTTTTTTAGATTAGATGGCACACACACAACAGGTCCTTTAACTCCATGATGGCCTCCTTTTGGAAGATAAAGCATTTTGAAAAATGGAATTACTGGTGCTATCAAATGCCTCTCTAAGCTATTGAGACAAGCAAGTTCATCAGGAATTTCTTCCAGGCTCATGTTATTGTAACGAGACTCAGCTGGGATTTTGCCCTTGATAATTTTGTTGTGGCATGTAGTGCAAATCCACTGTTTGAAGCAAGGCATTTCAGAGTATGGACATTCAATTCCACATCCCTTTGTGCAGTCATGCACATATTTCGTAGAGAGCAATTGTTAGCAATATCAGCTATGTCAGAACCCTTCTCATAATATATTTCCAAGTTACATTTCTTCACCTGTTTTGCGAAGAATAAACATTCACAACAAGAGCATACATACTCTGTCCCATGGGATCTGATCTCTGAACTTCTTCAGAACATTGAGGTAGACAGAGCTCAGTCTTTTCTATTGATTTCTTAATTCTGTATTTATTTATGTTCTTATTAATGTCTTTGTCTGAACTTCTGATCTCTTCTATATCTGGCTTTACTAGCCAATATCAATTTTTTTCTGTAAACAATGTTTCGAGCATATCTTTTTTTGCCACTAATTACTTTCTGTTGTCTGTATGAAAGATTCTTTGCATATCTTTCTAAGTTATATTTCAATAACTTTGTCCGGAAAAGATTATTTATCTGATTCATGTAGTTCTTTACATTTTCTCTGTGCTACTCATTTTCTCTGTATTTCAGTACAGAATACTTTTTCACCTCAGCCCGGTGAATAGTATTAGTTTTGTACTTGTCAACAGACAGTTTTCTCAAGTCATTTCTATGTCATTCACTTCGTTTAATCTTCACGACAAATGAATGCAAATGAGGATTGAATCCGACTTTTTGCAGAAATGTAACAACGAAGTCAGTGAATCCAGATAAATATACAAGATTTTATCTGACCCAAGAAAAATCTGTCTAAATAAACCAGCAGAAAGGAAACACACGTGTCAGTTTTGTAAGTGACCTTGTTGAACTCAACTGACTTGCACTTTGAAACAAACTCATCTCAGCAAATGGAGTGTATCGTCGATGACATCCCTCTTGATGAGATCAACCAGAAAGTTTTAACATTTTGATGGCAAATGGAAATGAGCTTGTGACATCTGATGGCACTTTGCAAGAAACCTACAAGTATCTTTTTCTGTTCTTGGTTTTTGTAAACCACTCTTTGAAAAAGTTATGTTTGCCCTCGAACCGAATTGTCGAAACTGTTGACAATGAACCGTAGAGCATCATTTGATCTGGATAATGCAAGATATAGTGACCTTTTGGTTTAAGATTTTTGTCGTAAACTTGGAAGTAACCATAGAAAAACTAATGCATTATTCCTTCAAGTACTCGGCGATCCCGTCCAATGTGCAGGAAGAATATATTATGTCAATGATTTCCATTAACTCTAGAATAAGATTACAATGACAAATCATCGTCCGGCATGCAACGTCTGACAAATAGTGGATGTATGTATCTAAAGGCAAATTACATTACCTTTATGCTCACTCGAAAATGCACCACACCGGTTTCTTTCCCATACTAGCATCGGTTTGTACAAGAATATTATATTGCGAGCAAGATGTTGTGACAACGTTGTTGTCCAATCTACACGGGGCCTAAAGGCGAATTTGTTATTTTGTCTTTTTATTAATAAGTTGCTGTGCATTGGTCCAGACTGTATTTAATAGATTTCAAATCATGATGATTGATTTCTGGACTCCTTCCAATACATAGGACATTTGGTTTTGTTGGTGGCTTCTTGGCAGCCGCTGACACTCAACACCAGATTCCATTTTGGGCATATTTATTGCCAATAAACATAATAAAATCATAATGAATAATGGGACAGTAAACTGGTGCACAAATTTGATTGCACAAATACATGCATATATACAACTCAACTGAACTCCAATCATAGCAACTACTACAATAATGTTCTAATTAATCGACCTCTTAACCACAGCAGAATTATGGTAACTTTTCAGGATTTAGTCGGAAATATGAATTGTTGCCATTCATGGGAAAGCTCTCCCCGAGAGCTTTCCAATGAATGGCAACAAGCCATATTTACGACTAAATCCTCAAAAGTTACCCATAATTCTGCTGCAGTTAAGAGGTCGATTAATTAAGAGCATTACTGTATGTATCAATATATTGTAATAAATCCGGCCAAGTCGATGTATACTCGGGGTTCGTGCTGCCACTTGCCAAATTTGCCGATGGCAGAAATAATTCACATTTGGCAAAAAATATTTTCATTTGGCAAAAGTCTTGGCAAGTCATTTTTAATTCCTCAATAAAGTTGAAAAATATTGGTCAATCAATACCATTAATTTTAGGAAAATATTACAAAAAAATTATATTAGTGGTTTCGTAAAAGTTAACACGTCCATTAAGATGCAGTTAATCTGGTAACATTATCGATGGGTGGATGGATTACCAGTAAGAGTTATAAATTAACGGTTGAATGCTTTTATGTCTCGCTACAATTTAGCTGTCTGTTAATAGTTACGGAGTGCCATTTGTGAAAAAAAAATTTCTTTCTTATTTTCAAGTTGAAGTTTGAACTTGAATGTTGATGTTTACTCACCTGTCCAGCAGATGTTTTGCGATGAGAACATCACGTTTATGCTTTGGTGCTCCGATAATTTCTCCAACTCGCAGCCATCTGTCAATCTCTGTCCCTAGTCTAATTATATTCCGTATAGATGTTTTTTCAGTTTCATCTGAGACAACATTCACCTGTGCAGCCATGTTTAAAATCTACGCCTTCCGCGGCGCCCTCTATCAACAACCGAGTAAACGCGGAAAACTTCGTTGGTCTTCGTTTAGTTCCGAGCGTTTGTTTATACACAAATGAAAAAGTTACTTTTTTTATGTTTGTTTACATAACACAGCTTATAAATGTGTTCATAAAATGCAAAATACGCGATATTTATTATTTGTATGGGAACAAAATCTGTCTATTATATATTATTCTTTCTGTTTGTGGCCGTTTTGGCGGATGTGACTATTTTAACAGCATTACACATCACAAAGGCCAACCGTATCTTTAATATTTTATTGAGTGATAAAATTGCTATAAAAAAATCTCGAAACTGCCTAAACACAGAGAGAAAACTAGTTTGTCGCAGAAAATGAACCGTCTCAAATTGAATACCCACGGGCCGCAGTCTTGTTTATATCAGAACCCACTGTCTCGTTTATTGGAATGCCACCAATCCTCACATCACAGTTCTCCCCCATGTTCAGGTTAGAGACTAAAAATGATGTAGGTTCGAACTGAAATCTTAAACACATTTAATGTCAATTCTTCTTGTGATTCCGAGCACTTATTTTTTTTATGATTAAGTGGTTTTCTCTCAGAAAAAGTTCGCCCTTACAGTTTTTGCTCTGTCTTTTGGCGCTGTTGATAGCTTGATTATGAGGAGTCGTTTTTGTTTCGAGGTATGTAGAAAAATAGTTTTATTTCATCTTTGCTGGACCACCTTTTGTCTATTAGTAGCTTTAGGCTTTACTTTACTCTTTTTCTCTGTGTCGTCATCCTCTACGAGGGTAATTCCAACTCGGATGAATCTCTGAAAAATACATTGAATCAAAACGTGTTCACATTGCTGACAAAAATGTGTAATTTTAGATGCGACATGAGCACTTTAGTCTTTGATTTAATTGACATTATTAACCCTTTACCCAACAGAAGGGCCCTGTGCCAATGCATTCTCTTATATATGCGAGTCGACCATAGGTCGCCTCGCATATATAAGAGAATGCATTGGCTTAACACATTAAAAATTATAAAATTGTTAAAGAATGTAAGAAAAAATGGTAAAAAGTGTTAAAAAAAGATTTTTTTAGGCCAATGCATTCTCTTATATATGCGAGCCGACCTATGGTCGACTCGCATATATAAGAGAATGAATTGGCACAGGGCATAACTGTAACTATCACAATGTGGTCAAGGAGCCGGTTCCAATGATACCCATATTTGTATGGTTCTATTGAGACAGACCGAAGATATTTTAGGCTGTTAAAGCTTTATTTGGCGGGTTTTGGCCGGTTTGTTGGGTAAAGGGTTAACAGTTAACATCATAATAAAAATATGTTGATTAACCCAGTCATGTTCCAAAATGGCAGACAAGACTATTAATCATTGCATCCCTACCTAACATGAAATACGACAATATGTGCCACTCAGAAGGCAACTTGGAAAAAGTTATCTTCACATTGTTGACTCAGGACTACCAATTTGAAAAATCCAGGAGAGCATTTTTTTTTTACCTCCTCAAATTGCGTTCAGAAAGGCAGTGCGCTCAGTATGGTATTGGCTTCCACCAAAGTTCAATGGATGTCTCATAGGAGTTTTAAAATTGTGACTATTAGATGAACAAAGTGTAATTTGATTTGTGATTTATCATGTTATTAATTTTAAGTGGATTTTTAGTTTTGTGAAAATTGGAAATAAGTGTTGTGGTTCGGGTTTCGTGCCAGAAAAAAATAGGGTAGGTAGGTAGGATTTTTATTTTTTTTTTCATTTGCAGGGAAGCTCCCTAGAGTATAATTATGCCAGTTGGTCACTTATTTACAAAATGTGTTAACCATTTCAGAATCTTACATGCACATGAACATATTTGTATCCACGATATTCGGACACTAGATATTAAAATATACGTTATCTACCCTGTGTATCAAGTCGAGTTGTGTTCAAATGTTATGTTATAGAAAATACTGCATTGAAAAATGTGGATATGTTGATCCATCCAAGCATGTTTTGATTTGAGAATTATTGCACACATTTGTAATGGTGTAAGTTATAAGATGAGTCTCCCACCTGGCCCATGCAACATAAGAAACTCGTGCAATAGATGTTCAATGTTGAGCCTGGATGTCTGATTAGGTTATGGTTATGAGCTTGGTTGTCGGCCGCCCTTAGGGCAAAAACATTTGTAATTTTTCTCAAACTTTTCGTGATACAAGTACCTTTTCTGACAATTTTATTGGTCGGCACCCATTCAAACTTCACAATGTCCCAATTTAATTATATATGTAACAATATTTCTGAAATATTACCTGACAAACGCTATTTAAATGATTAAACTAAACAAGAGTTGACTAAACAAGATAGTGTCATTGCCAAAGCCCATATCTGGGCTTCCAGCACTCTTACATAGGGTCCAAATATGGGCTTTCAGCACTGAACCTTGAGAAATATGTCGATCTGAAAAAGTCATCAATCTGGATGCAGTGGTATTTTGACTTAAAATCTCAAAGCAAATAAATTAAGAGACTTACCATCAAATCAGGTGTTAAAGCTTTTTCCAAGGAGGTTTCTTCAATTAAGGGTGAAGTTTTGACTGGAGAGCAAGTTTTGCCAGCATATGGAGAGTCACCTGGGTATTCAAAGTTAAATGAATGTCTTAAAATTAAAGATGGATTATCTTTTTAAAGAACAAATTTTAAATAGTTGCGTGGGTATAAAATAATAACTATGAACTGAAGACCCATGTCCGGAAAAGCTTCTGTCAATCAATCAATCAATTTTATTTCGAATATTAAATCGGGACCGTTTATGTTACTATTTTTAGAACAGACCATTCGGTTGATACCATATTGCGATATAGAGCACTGGGCTGTTCCTATGGCTACGCACCGAAAGTCAAATGTCCCAGATTGGTTGTATTGTTTTGTTCCACAGATATAAGCGATAATGAGTATAATTAACGTTTATTTGTGACAAAATTGTACAATATAATTTCTAGTCTCTGTTGATAGTAACCACTGTTGTTCGTTAGCTGAACAAACACACCTTTTTAGACCAGAAAATATTCGAAATAAAATTAATATTAATCGATAGAAGCATTTCCGGACAGGAGTCTTCGATTCATATCTAATATTTTATAGCCCTGTAACTATATAATACATGTTTACAAAGAGATAATCCACCTTTAATAGTGATTTCACTCTATATCTGACTCATTGTAAAATATTAGTATGGATGGAATTTTTTTCTGAACTTAATAATACAATGTAGGTTTGACATTATTATTATTATACACATAAGAGTTGGATAGTGTACATGGTGTGTGACATATGTATATATATATATATATAGTTAATGTTATAATAATGTACTTACACTGCAAAGCAAGTGCAGTATGCACTGTGTACTGAACCTGTGGTCTTGTCAATAGCCACCCATATCCGATGGGGTTTGTTCTTCTGTCTTTCAGATGGCAAGGATGAGCTTTTCAGAAAATAGATATCTGACTCAACAACCGAATGAAAGAAAACTTCCCCTAACCATTTTGAGTCAAAGTACGAGTATGCTTTCCCCTCCTTGTAGTAACTTAACATTCTTTTTGCAAGATTACGGTGCGATTCATCAACATGAGTTAACAGCTAAGTTGATATCTCAATGGAGTGGCCAATATACCATGCCCTGCTTCTCAACTAACCATCCTGCAGTCAAAGGATCAGGCAGTTTTCCTCCCTTGTCCGGGAGTAATTGATCAGATGCTTCTTGTTTTTGTAGTTTAGCATCTGGTGGAGAGGGTTCCCCAGGAATATTTGAGCTGTGCAGCAAACACTAAGGCACAGTTCATTCTTTCTCATGGATTATTTCAGTTTTCTTTTTCTAAGGAAGTCCTTTAATTCAGAGACTTTCCATCGTTTAATGATAACATCCATACGTTTGTTGTCCTCACCCCAAGGACAAATTACTGTGTGGTAATTGTCCCTGATGCATATATTGACTTCTGGGTATATCAAGTTTATATTTAACTTCAGACAGTTCGCAGTTGCGAGCATGTGGAAAACACCACAATATTCATTCTTGTCCGCTGTGCCGGGAACAAGTTGTTCGGAGAAAACGTCTGCATTGTTTAATGTATGTAAATCTGTTCCATATTGCTCGAAATGTTCTACAAACTCGACGATAACCCTGCATCTTAAACAAACCGCAATTAATCAACACCGCCAATCTCCAGCAGAACACCAGCAGAAATGATTCCAAATGATAACAACCGACGTACTTGATGACTTATATAAAACATAAGCGTGTCGATTGCGTGATTGATGTCGTAACAGTAAACAGGTGCATTATGGGCTTGTCAAATTATTGAAATTAGGAATAATTATTGATACCATACTAGAGCCCGAAGCCGCCATCGCACGCCGCCGCCGCCAGCCATATTGGCCACAAGCCGCCGCCAGCCATATTATCGCTAACGCCAGCCACATTTAAAAATCTCCGCCACCGGAATTGTAAAATGGCTGAGCCATGTGCATGGGCTTATATGTCAAGCACAACTGTACTGTGAATCGCAAAGAACTAAACCACATTACCTAATATTGGCATATACTCACATGGACACGGCATGGTTGTTATATTATCAGAACACCGGCCCCCTTAGTGTGGAATAGACTATCCCAATGCATGCTTTCATATAACTGAATGAGCGCATCCATTCGGTATTGAAAGGGTTAAAATATAAATTGTTTATATCGACAACACAGTCTCGGACATCGCTGGCATTTGTCAATATATAATACACATAAGAATAGAAAATAGTTTGAAATATTATATATCATTACTATCGGGTTCATCATTCAATGATGCATGCATATATCGCAAGATGGCAGTGATGGTAGCAGTCTGAAGTCGACAGAAGTCCCAAATGTAACTTCTCATACCGATTAGATGGGAAACTACATATAGTATATCCATACCAGTCCTTCGTGAATTTTCGCCATAATGGAAAAGCCCAACATCAAAAGATTACGTGTGGTCTGGAATTCTACGGGTTCACCACAAACGCTAAAAAAGAAACGGCGTCTATAACCGGTAACAGGGGATTAGGAACGTTTCGGAAACGAGAATACGCTGAATGACAACATCTCAGCCGGCTCAGCCGCCATATTTCGGCAGCCACGAACGTCGTGACTGAGCCGGCTTAGCTAGTTAACCAGCCACGAAAATCGGTTGAGCCAGCCATGAAAACTATTTGTCGTGGCTTCGGGGTCTATACCATACAAATGAGCTGGTAAACAATATACAGCGACATAAATATAATAAAACCAGTCATACCATGCAAAGCGACTATACTGTCACTGGAAGCATATATAGATACAAATAGTAGTGGGGTGGGCCATATGTACATGTGGGGGGGGGTAGATAAGGTTGACTTATGTGAAGCTGTGAAGCAATATAAAATAGTATGATAGCGAATTAGTGTCGCAAGATAATACTAAATACATACACGTTAGCCAAAATGTGTGTAGATAAATTACATAAAAATTTCGTGTCTGCCAAAACAAAATAAACAGTAGGCTGTCATAAACAATCTTTTGTTTAATAAAATAATAATAATTTATACAGAACCAAGGACGTCAAATGGTTAAACCATGGACTTGCTCAATTTTCACTGCTCCAGCACACATGTTGTATAATTATTCAAGGGTTATTAGGAAAGCCGTTAGAATGAGGGTAAGTCCTAAACCACTGGTATGCATCCAGACAATGTCATTTCCTGGATACATATTGTGGAGTAAGTCATAAGGACTATCACAGTTAATGTGTTATATTGTTAGTCAGAAACTAATGTATAACATGCAGCCGTTATACCATATCAATACACATAAATAACATGCAGCCATTATACCATATCAATACACATAAATGTATAACATGCAGCCGTTATACCATATCAGCTACACATAATTGTATATTTACACACTAAGTGTTGTCATCACTAAATCCAGCATTCTGATTGGTCGGCGCCCACGTGGCTAGTTGCAGTTATTTCTCGGTGAATGCGCAACGCCTCATAACACCAAGCTAATAACACCATCGATACGTCATTAGGTTTGGAAAGACGAACGCGTAATGCTTTGGGCGCATTTTGACTCGCGCAGGATTGACTTAATACATCATCTGGTTGCAATATGAAGAGAAATTGTTCCTATTAACTTTTGCCAAGGGTGCTATTGGGTATTTTGGGCTGATCTTGTCACGATACACTTTTGTATATAAATATAAGGATTAACTGTCATGTGGACTATTTTTATGGAGATGTAACGGTGAGGTAAGTGGACATAACTTGTGTGTAAAACCCTTCGGGTTTTACACAAGTTGTGTCCACTTACCTCACCGTTACATCTCCATATAAACAGTCCACATGACAGTTAATCCTTATATAATATGCAGCCGTTATACCATATCAATACACATAAATGTATAACATGCAGCCGTTATACCATATCAATACACATAAATGTATAACATGCAGCCGTTATACCATATCAATACACATAAATGGGGATCATCAATTATTTGATAGTGTTATATTTGGAAGCCGATGTTGTATATGTAAACAATAAACTGTAACACAATAATTGGATGGGAATCGCAAATTAATTTTAAAAGGTACCGTTAGAAATCATAGGTATATTATGTAGATGTAAATATTATAGTTTACAGCTACACCTGAATGGAAATCAACTGTTAAAGATGGATTATCTCTTTAAATAAAATTTTTTAAATAGTTTCGTGGGTATAACATAATAGATATGAACTGAAGACCCCTGTCCGGAAAAGCCTCTATCGATTAATATTGATTTTATTTCGAATATTAAATCGGGACCGTTCATGTTACTATTTTTAGAACAGACCATTCGGATGATACCATATTGCGATATAGAGCACTGGGCTGTTCCTACGGCTACGCAACGAAAGTCAAATATCACATATTGATTGTTTGTATTGTTTTGTTCCACAGATAAAAGCGCTAATAAGTAATTGTTACATAAAATTTCTGGTTTCTGTTAACGGTAACCACTATTGTTCGTTAGCTGAACAAACATCTTTTTAGACCAGAAAATATTTGAAATAAAATTAATAATAATCGATAGAAGCATTTCCGGACAGGATTCTTAGATTCAAATCTAATATTTTATACCCCTGTAACTATATAATACATGTTTACAAAGAGATAATCCACCTTTAATGTTATCCTGTTATTGTCAGATACTAATATATAACATTCATCCGTTATATCATAGCAGCTACGCATAAATGCGTTTATACTGTTATATTTAGAAACCAATGTCGTATAAGTATACAATAAACTGTAACAGCACTGGAATCATTGATGCTCTGCACCTCACACTGTTATATTTAGAAACCAATGTCGTATAAGTATACAATAAACTGTAACAGCAGCAATAAATGAATGGGAACCCCAGATTAATTTTATCAGCTTTTTCAGTTTTTAGAAACCAAAGAGTATATTTGTAAACATTATACTGGAACACTAACAGCTAAAATGAATGGGAATCTCAAATAAATTTACAAATAAGTTTTACGGTAACAATTGCATGCGATTATGGAAAGGACTCCACAATTATTTCTAACTAGTGATTTTTATAAGAATAATGCGCTGAACTTAAATCAAAACTTGAGCTACGTATGGTCTGCATTGTAGATTGATTGCTGTAATTTGTAAACAGTTATCATAATGGTGCTTACCACGTAAAATATACTCCCGATTCCGTACATCATTGTCATTTGTAAACACTCTTCATGATAGAGTTCATAAGGTAAATTATTTCCAATTCCATGAATAATCTCAGATTCCACGAATGGCATGTTGAATGTCCGTGTAGATTATTATTTGATGTATAACCGAGAAGTAAGGCCAAAAAAAAGTGTTGATTCTCGGGCAATTTGTTTTGAGAATTGATGAGGGAATGAGGGATTATTATTTTTATTTATTTATTTGTTTTTATCATGGAATAATGCCCATAGTTAGCATGGGTTATTATACCTTCCCAGGTTAAGAAAATCTAAGGAGAACATTGTTTTGATATAAACTAATATATTCCACTATAAAGAATGACCAATTATCACATTATACTACCCGTATATCAAATCTGAAATAAAGAATCACATAAATTTATGAAATTGTACTATCCATACATCATATAGGGATATACCAGATATATATGCACTAGTACAATGTATATTTCAATTTCTGAACCATTGTTGATATATTTGTTATATGTATATACCTTTTTATGTTTACCCATACCATAGTATGGTAAACATAGTGTCGTTGCCCGGATTGACCACTCGTCGTTCGTCCGTCTGTCTGTCTGTCTGTCCGTAGACACTTCACGAGTAATGCGATAACTCAAACATTTTCTATCCGATCGAAACCAAATTTTGTATATGGGTTTCTCAGCCCAAAATACAGATCGAGTTCGAATTTGGGTTTGATCCGAGATTTTGTTATAGAGTTATGGCCCTTTTTCAACTTAGAATTCACGCATTCTGCCATAACTCAAACATTTTTTATCCGATGGAAACCAAATTTTGTATGTGACTTCCACAGCCCAAAATACAGATCGAGTTAGAATATGGGTTTGATCCGATTAATTTTAAAGGAGTTATGACCCTTTTTCGAAGAAAAAAATTGGAAAAAAATATCGATTTTGTTTTCAATTTATTTTTAACTTTTATAATAATAATAAAAAAATGTCATTGACATTGTCATTTGTTTTCATTTTGATATTGATGATTATGATAAAAGTTGATAAAAAGATTTCCAATGTGTCCCTTTAATTTTTTTAAATAATTAAAAAAAAAAAAAAATTTAAGTTAAAAAAATTTGAAAAACTAACACCATTATAACTCTGCCAAGGGTACCCCGAATCACCACACCAAATTTGATTAAATCGGTCCAAAATCTTGTGTTATGTACTGCTAAATCTGTTTGGAGCAACATTAAATCTAATTCACCAATTGCCTTTGGACTACTTAGCTATTGATAAGGCTATATTATTTTCTGATGTCTCTTATGCCAATGTGCAAATAATCTGATAAAGAAGGCTATGGTATCTAATTTAAAATAAAGATTCAACAATAAACATCACATGATATTAACAGTAGACTTGGACATCTGTGCTGCAGAGTTATATCTTCAGATGGTCTGCTATCATTATAATTGTTATTGGTTTAATAGAGAGGTCAGTGTTCAACATAAACAATTCCTGTGATATTTTGACAGCTCTGCTATATAATTGATATTAATGGGTCAGTGGTGAGGTTGCTTATCTGTTTACTAGGACACATTATTATTGTAAACTTAAATTGGACTCTCTTAACCCAAGTATTCCATGTCCAGGTCACACCTACACATTTAACCCATGGGCTTGCCGGCTGTGGCAGTTTAGCATTACAGATCCTGTACCAGTGCATTCTCTTATATAAATGCCAGTGAACCATAAATTCCAATAATTTGTGTTATTTACATTTGTCTATATAATAGTACATAACAGTATACTCTATAATTCAACACCAAAACTCTCATTTATCCGATCATATTAAAATTTTATCGCCAAGGGATGGGTTAACATCTGCCGATCGTGGTCGGCCTCTCGTTTAGTATCTATTTATATCAGACCTGTTTACTTTCTTAATTGGAAATAGGGAGATTTGTCCTCAGAAATAGGGAAATTTAGTTAAAAATATGGAGAATTTTTTCAATGTCGGTAACATGGAAAACACTTCATATTTTTTATTTAAATGTCATAGACTGTTTGTTGCATTTGGCGAGTATGTCAGTTGGTCATGATTTACTACCATTTCTGAAACATTTCTCCGTGATCGCAAGATGATATTCAGTTAACCCTTTACCCAACAGAACGGCCCTGTGCCAATGCATTCTCGTATATATGCGAGTCGACCATAGGTCACCTCGCATATATAAGAGAATGCATTGGCTTAACACATTAAAATTTATAAAATTGTTAAAGAATGTAAGAAAAAATGGTAAAAAAAAGATATTTTTTAGGCCAATGCATTCTCTTATATGGTCGACTCGCATATATAAGAGAATGCATTGGCACAGGGCATAACTGTAACTATCACAATGTGGTCAAGGAACCGGTTCCAATGATATCAATATTTGTATGGTTCTATTGAGACAGATTTTGTTGGGTAAAGGGTTAAATTTGTTTATAATAGTATACATACACTAGATCCCATCCATCTTTCCAAATAATTAGTGGATAATAAAGTAGGTCCTAACTTTTAAGATTATCTTAAGACATCCCACCCCAGTCTTTTTACGTTTGTCAAGCACCCTGTTTTGCTTAGTACAACATTGCGGTTATTTTAGTTTATTCACTGAATTGACACTAGAAACAGTTCTAATTGCTGTGAATCGTGAACTAAATGCCGACTTGTTCATTAGTCTTGTTTTGGCACAACTTTTTTATCTTTCCCCTCTGTGATGTTCTGGATTGCACAATACTTATAGGTGTGAAAAGTGTGATGTATGTATGTATAAACGATTCGTGGACCTCAATATTTCGTGCTATTGAATTTGAATAAATATGTTAAATGTAAATTCACGATGGAGCCCATGCATTTGAATGCTAAATCGATTATACTGATAAAAGAGGGTGTTGCAGGTAGACAAAGGGACTCTCCATTGTGCACAGGATCGGATCTGGTGTGAAACATGAAGATGAGGATCAAATCAAATGTTTCTGGTCCGTCCACATTAAACTGCATAAAAATATTACCCTCATTTTCTTGAAGAAAATCTTACACCTATGAGAACGCGACAGTTTAAAGATGGCGACGATTGAGCTGAATACGAACAGTATTAGTTGCGCTGGTACAAGTGAATTTAGATTACTCTTGCTCAAAGCACAATTGCATTCTTATACATGATTACACATTAACAGAGTGGTTGCTTGCAATTAGTTCGTACAGAGAATATTTGTAAGACTTTGTGTATAGAGTGTCTGCTAGTAACAACCAGGCTGGGTTATCTCCCTTAATCTGCCTGTGGACGACACATACATCCAAGCCTTATTCAGCAACCAGGACGTTCTATCTTCCTTAATCTGCCTGTGGACGACACATACCATACATTGGAGCCTTATTCAGTTAGCAGGCTGGGTTATCTTTCATCATTTGTATCCTAATAAAGATAAACAAAATGGATGTATTCCTATCTATGATGGAACTCTATATACAAAATCAATCTTGCAATTTCTGATGGCAGAACTTGGAAAGACATTGTTAATCGACGTGACTACCTTGTCGAAGAATTCTTCACTGATAGCTGACTGTTAAGAATATTTTCTGATTTTTGCCAATGTCTTAACTGGCTGCTGTCTGTACGTATTGTCGAATTGCCATCATGTTGTTTTTTAGCTCACCTGAGACGAAGTCTCCGGTGGAGCTATAGTCATCACTCGTCCATCCGGACGTACCAACATTTGGAGATAGGTTGCTATTGAGTTATGCGGCTAATATATTTAATGTGGCTAAAATTTATGTGGCTATTAAGCAGTGGACAAACTTTTATATGGCTATCAAGTAGTTAAAAGTAATATAATTTCTGATTGTGGAGTCAGAACATGTAGGAATTATAGCAGAAGTAGCTCATTGAAACCCAAAAACCTGTAAACAGCAACTAGGACAGTTGAATAGGAGAAACTGACATGTCTGTGATTGGGTAGCTAGCCACATAACTGTCTGAACACCTCCTAATGGCCCCTATAGACAGATCATGGAGGTCCAAATCTATGGACTTTTTGTTTCCAACTATTAAGTGACCAAAAAATTAATTATGCTGATATGGCCAAATAGATCATTTTAAAGGGTTGATCTCAACTCAGTTAGGTGGCTAGCCACGTAACGGAAATCAGCCACCCAACTATCCATTTTTCTTAATTGTCAATTGCGTCACATCAAACTAGACAGTGTTCAGTCGGCAGCGACACTTCATGTCTTTGATGATCAACATAAAAGAAACTGCGCCTACACATGCATACATTGGGTTCAGTTCAGGTCATGATATTCACCGGCAGTGCATGACTGATGGCATCATTAAAGGAACAATGCAATAAGGCTTTAAGAAGTTAATATGTATCAACTGTTGCAAGATTACGTGATAATATGGCCGTGCAATGGCACTGCTGTCATGGTAGCACATAGGTAGTGCTTTTTTCCCCCGACTAATCGAATAGCAGATTTCGGGATCGACTAATTTAATAATTGCGTCAAATTGACTAGTGGATTAACCCTTTACCCAACAAACCGGCCAAAAACGCCCAAATAAAGCTTCAACAGCCTAAAATATCTTCGGTCTGTCTCAATAACACCATACAAATATGGATATCATTGGAACCGGTTCATTGACCACATTGTGATGGTTACAGTTATGCCCTGTGCCAATGCATTTTCTTATATATGCGAGTCGACCATAGGTCGCCTCGCATATATAAGAGAATGCATTGGCCTAAGAAAAAATTTATAGTATTTTTCTACATTCCTTGACAATTTTATCATTTTTAATATGTGTTAAGCCAATGCATTCTCTTATATATGCGAGGCGACCTATGGTCGACTCACATATATAAGAGAATGCATTGGCACAGAGCCGTTCTGTTGGGTAAAGGGTTAATTGTTTCAACACTGACATGAAGGAAAGTAACTCATCCTGAAGCTTCTTCATGGTTTCTACTAGGGGTTGTGTGGCCGTATTTTGGAAGCACATACCAGGTGCCCTGTCGGGAGATGTTTATCACTGAAAAGTAGCCATTTTCTTGCGCTTGAGACGAGCAGGAACATTTAAGCTTCGAATAGAAACCAAATTAGTTACATCATGAGCAGGGATCATTGTCACATTAACGTTTTTTGATGCCTGCTTTCTTTGTATTTCGTTCAGTGACGATCAAAACAATTTGTTGTAACAATCAAAAGCCATTTCTCAGACTGAGATGACCTCATGCTGGATTCATATAATGAATAATTAATTGGATAGGGAATAACTATTAAACATTCGCCCAACAAAGCGTAACCCATGCAGGATGGTGTAGACAAATGTCCACATGGTCCGCGCTACTGAATATGTCTTGTTCAGGCACCAAGTGTAGGATTCCTTGCAATCTGTTAAAAAATGATCAGTGTCTGTGATCGCTTGTTCTGTGTAAAAAGCGGACTGACCAAGGTCTGTGGCTATTTTGTGGCTCATATTAAGTCAAAGTTGGAGGGGAACGAGGCTGCTGGACGGCCGTACTTGGCTTCTCATACAGCTCATGGCATGATGAGATGCAATTGTTTTTATCCAACAGTAGTTTCCCCAAGGGTTTCTATTATCTGTTTTGCTCTAGCTATCATATCTGAATATCTTAGTTGATCTTTGTCAGATGTTTGAGGTCTCAATAGTAATGTTCACTTTGATGACAGGCTGGGCACCCGGCTCATTGTATCCTTTCTGCGACATGCGACGGTGTTTCTTACTACGTTGCTGAACATTAATAACTATTTCGTGAAGTTCAGGGTCTTCCCTAGAACAAGCCTGTACCGAAGTTAGCTTAGTACAACATGCACAATTATTTTATTAAGTTAATTGACACTATAGTTGTAATTAATGAATGAAGACCGCTTTTATCACGATGGATGTAACTATGGCAAATATAGAAATTTATTCATGTCCGAAAAGTAGTTGCTCCATTAAATTAATAACCGCATATGTCTTACTTTTGTGTCTGCATTGATTTTTATTGTTTTGGTGTTCAGGTCGACCACAACACCCTTCAGGCCGACCACAACACCCTTCAGGCTATAATACGTCCGTTTGTTCAAATTATGATTTTGAATTGTGAATTGTATAAAAAGTGTACGAACGGTAGTTTACTCCATTAGGGTACTAAGTGAATTGAGACACTGTTTTGCATAAATTGGGAACTAAAGGCAGACTCGCTCCAGCATCTTGTTGAGCACACCTTTCTCATCTTTCCCTCCGTATGGTTTTCCATGACACAGCTATAATATGAAGGTGTGAACTGTTAACACGTGTATATAAATATATATATAATTATATATATATAGATTGTAAATAAGTAAACATGGTCCGAAGAATTTGTTGCAGATGAACTTTATTTCGCTAGGCCTTTCAACGCTTGTATGCGCGTATCTTCAGGCGATTGTTCACAACATATGGCATCAGTCTCTTCAGTGTTTGTACATCGATGAAGAACTTTGACGGGCGCATTAGATTTCCTCATTTGGTGGATACCATCTGGGTCAGATCAAACATCCATTCACACCATTGCTCCCTGATGCTGTCTTTCAGTGGTTGAAGGATGCTGGGAATGACGGCCATGTCGACATTGGAATCTTTCAATTAGGAACGCCGTCTGTTTTGTGCCCACTAAAACTGTCCAGAACCAATAATTATCATTTTCGTCGTAGACCGCCAATTCGTTTGTTATATCAGGACTCGACCCATTCCTGCATTCCATCCACCCCTTATGCTGCACTCGGATGTTGACTCCTGGAGGAAACTTTTCTTTTGGACTCTTAGATATATAACATGAGATAAAGTTGTATGCTATGCCGGTGTTCCATTTTAAAAACTTGCGGAACATCCCAGATATCGGGGTTGTGAAATTGATTGATCGCTTTCGTAGTCTCTGCTATTTGCTCAAAAATATAGTTTTAAAATTCATAAAGAGAACATTTGCAGGGGAAATATAATGGAATTACTTTAATATAATTTGAAGAAATGAAATTTAAATTAGTTAGCTTTGATGAAGAAATTGGATTGCAATTTGATCATTTGTTGTAACAATATAGAGATCCAGGCGACTGGGAACACTGTAGAGTACAGGGGTAAACCTGTCTTTGGTAACATGGACAACGATGCGTAATAATGCTTGGTACGCATTCCAATGACCACATAAACATAGATATAGCCATAAATTTAATAGAGAAACATAACATGATCTGGTCGTACATCCAACATAGAAAACTTGCTCGCACCTTGTTCAGTAGGACCATGAAGTGGCTGACGTTTTAGGGAAATCACGTTAAGACTTGGCAAGGTGACGTGTGACGTCACATACCAGGTGTACCTTAACCCCCTACCAGCCAAATTGTTAGATAAAGGAAAGGTTTTTTGTCGAAATTACCCATGATGCAATGTGCATGTAGAGACATGTTTTAATTACCCATGATGCAATGTGTATGTAGTGACATTGTAATTACCCATGATGCAGTGTGTATGTAGTGACATTGTAATTATGGTGAATTTGCCTCTCCACCGATTACTAGACTCTCACAAGGTGGTGACTATCTTTCAGGTATCACTCACCTTGTGTTTATCCTGTTGACACCTTGCGGTTGACACATTTACTCGATCGAGCGACTTGGCTAGACACAAGAGAATCCACACAGGAGATACGCCTTACCATTGTGATATATGCGGGAAGTCATATACTTTATCGAGCGACTTGGCTAGACATAAGAGAATCCACACAGGAGATGTGCCTTACCATTGTGATATATGCGGGAAATCATTTAATCAATCTAGCGACTTTGCTAGACATAAGAGAATCCACACGGGGGATAAACCTTACCAGTGTGATGTATGCGGGAAATCATTTAATCGATCGAGCCACTTGGTGACACATAAGAGAATCCACGACTGAGATAAGCCTTACCATTGTGATATACCGTATGCAGGAAATAATTTAATCAATCGAGCCACTGTGATATATGCGTCAAGTCATTTAGTCGATCGATCCACTTGGTGAAACATAAGAAAATCCACAGCCGAGATAAGCCTTACCATTGTGATTTATGTGGGAAATCATTTACTCGATCGAGCAGCTTGGCGATACATAAGAAAATCCACACCGGAGATGAGCCTCACCATTGTGACATATGCAGGAAATCATTTAGTGAGTCAAGCCACTTGGTGAAACATAAGAGAAACCACACCGAATATATGCCTTACCAGTGTGATATATGTGGGAAATCATTTAGTGATTCAAGCCACTTGGTGAAACATAAGAGAATCCACACCGAATCTATGCCTTACCCGTGTGATATATGTGGGAAATCATTTAGTGATTCAAGCCACTTGGTGAAACATAAGAGAATCCACACCGAATCTATGCCTTACCAGTGTGATGTATGCAGGAAATCATTTAGTCAATTGAGCAGCTTGGTGACACATAAGAGAATCCACACCGGAGATAAGCCTTACCATTGTGATATACTGTATGCAGGAAATCATTTAATCAATCGAGCCACTTGGTGAAACATAAGAGAATCCACACCGAATATATGCCTTACCAGTGTGATATATGTGGGAAATCATTTAATCAATTGAGTAATTATACCACATCTCCCCCATTTTCTAAATGTGCTCCACCTTAAAAGCTATGAGTACTTCAATTTTGTTAAAGGGTTATAATCGTTTTTCATCATAATACTACTTAATGTCCACCCCCCCCCCCCCCCATAATGCATCCTTTTAATAATAATACCAATACTGAAAAGTCCACCCCCCCCCCCCCACTTATTGTTATCCGTACTTCCCGTAATGTCCACCCCTGAGCATCGGGCTGTCATAAGCCCTGGAATGTAACATATCAAAAAATATATAGAAACATTATAAACTCAACAAGGAGTGGGAAAAACGCCACCTAGTCCCCTTGATAATCAACAATATATACATTTAGGGAGGGGCGATATCCAACCGGCAATGTGCATTATCCCCCCCCCCCCAAACAATATTATACAACAGTGGCAGGCTTCTCCACTAGCGCATATCAATACCCCTCAAAACACTTGGGAGAGAAACCCTGAACAACAAAAGCCAGTCAGGGAAAATCGCACACTGACCTGGCTACTTGCCAATCTGGACATCTGAACCCCCCTGAGGTCGATATTTATGGACAGATATGCATTTGGGTTGATCTGGCTCATCTAATTAACTAGTTAAACTATATGACTGCCAAATCTTTTACTCGTTAAACCTAGCTATTTCCAATGTTTGTATTAGAGAAAGTACAAACTAATACATATACATACTAGTGATGATTAGATCCATATGACAACTGTTTCAAGGGTAACGTATGTTAAATTCTCAAAATGAATTGTCTATACTACACAGTGATTTATATATTTCCTCAACGCCCTGCGTCCCTAAATTACTGTTTCCACACGCTGACAATTATCCTTTCCTTCCCCTCACCAAATTAAAGTGCCCCATTTTCCATTACATCTCCCAGCAGGTTAACTAGTGATGAGATGTCATTGACTACATCCATGTTAGCACTGAACAAGTTTATATAAATTTGACAGCTTGTTCCTCATTGTGTACGTATTCACCATTAACCCTTTACCCAACAAAACGGCCAAAACCGGCCAAATAAAGCTTCAACAGCCTAAAATATCTTCGGTCTGTCTCAATAACACCATACATATATGGATATCATTGGAATCGGCTCATTGACCACATTGTGATGGTTAGTTATGCCCTGTGTCAATGCATTCTCTTATATATGCGAGTCGACCATATGTCGCCTCGCATATATAAGAGAATGCATTGGCCTAAAAAAAATCTTTTTTTACCATTTTTTCTTACATTCTTATAATTTTTAATGTGTTAAGCCAATGCATTCTCTTAAATATGCGAGGCGACCTATGGTCGACTCGCATATATAAGAGAATGCATTGGCACAGGGCCCTTCTGTTGGGTAAAGGGATTATAAGAGTGTCTCAGAATAAAATCGCCAGGTATTGCAGATTGTTCACCCACTATACTGTACCAGGGTAAAGACCCTATGATTCCTATTATTTAAGTATGCCACATAAGAATGTAATTGATATTACATAGCAGCGACCGTACTATATGGGGTACTATTCCTATTTTCTTGTTATACCTCCTAATAACTAGCCCGGCGCATGGCTGTGGTCATGAAATACCAGGCATCCTTGATAAAACCGCTCTGTGTCAATAATAAATCAGTACCTTCTTTAACCCTTTCATCAACCTGCAATTAACATAGTCAAAATCATTACAAAATGTGCTCGAACCTCGGTCCATACATGCATAAAAGTCTACGAAATGCTACAACCTGGACACTATATAGTATATTGAAATATAATGCATACATGTATAAAATGAAATTATATTAAAATTATATAATACATGAACAACTTACCCCCGCCATGAAATTTTTTTCTATGTTGTAATAGATTGCTTCTACTACTGAATCTTGCCTTGCATGGCGCACACCATATCTTCGTCATTGTAAAATATGTCTGATTTACTAAGTACGTACGGTACTTCCGTTACGGGTATACTGACGTCATCGACACGGTAATAGTCACGCTCGACCTCGGGTGTCAGACAATAAAGTGTTCCAACGCGCATCCAGTACTTAGCAGAAAAGAGAAGCGTGACCATTCCTTTTGTTCATGACCGCGGACACTAGAAAATAATAAAGAACATTTATATACCCGTCATTTTGTGATGGGCAACCCCCTAGTATTGAAATATAATGCATACATGTATAAAATGAAATTATATTAAAATTATATAATACATGAACAACTTACCCCCGCCATGAAATCTTTTTCTATGTTGTAATAGATTGCTTCTATTACTGAATCTTGCCTTGCATGGCGCACACCATATCTTCGTCATTGTAAAATCTGTCTGATTTACTAAGTACGTACGGTACTTCCGTTACAGGTATACTGACGTCATCGTACCGCGATTTTTGTGAAGGGACCGGAGAAAGAGATTGTTATGAGTTAAAGGGTAATACCCTGTAGGACAAGCCACCCATTATACAACGGGTATATGACTACTAGAATGACCCATAGTGTCGATCGGTGGAATCACGGAGCCTTGACTCGGTGATGAAACCAACCTCAGAATCGGCCGGGAACTCCGGCTCGTCCCCGGACAGCAAAAGCCAATCCAAAGGGATACGGCCCACGTAGTTCTGAGAGTACAAGCGAGGTACCCCTAGAATACAGGATGATATGGTAAAGTATGAATTCAGGAAATCTTGAAGCCATCGCTCCACCATATCGCCATCACTTCCAAACCCACTCAAAAATGAGCAGTGACCATACTATATCGGGTACTATTCCTATTTTCTTGTTATACCCCCTAATAATTTACTAAGTACGTACGGTACTTCTGTTACAGGTATACTGACGTCATCGTACCGCGATTTTTGTGAAGGGACCGGAGAAAGAGATTGTTATGAGTTAAAGGGTAATACCCTGTAGGACAAGCCACCCAATTATACAACGGGTATATGACTACTAGAATGACCCATAGTGTCGATCGGTGGAATCCTTAACAATTACATCTATGACCCACTCACGAATCACCGAGCCTTGACTCGGTGATGAAACCAACCTCAGAATCGGCCAGGAACTCCGGCTCGTCCCCGGACAGCAAAAGCCAATCCAAAGGGATACGGCCCACGTAGTTCTGAGAGTACAAGCGAGGTACCCCCAGAATACAGGATGATATGGTAAAGTATGAATTCAGGAAATCTTGAAGCCATCGCTCCACCATATCGCCATCGCTTCCAAACCCACTCAAAAATGAGCAGTGACCGTACTAGATTGGGTACTATTCCTATTTTCTTGTTATACCCCCTAATAACTAGCCCGGCGCATGGCTGTGGTCATTAAATACCAGGCATCCTTGATAAAACCGCTCTGTGTCAATAATAAATCAGTACCTTCTTTAACCCTTTCATCAACCTGCAATTAACATAGTCAAAATCATTACAAAATGTGCTCGAACCTCGGTCCATACATGCATAAAAGTCTACGAGATGCTACAACCTGGACACTATATACTATATTGAAATATAATGCATACATGTATAAAATGAAATTATATTAAAATTATATAATACATGAACAACTTACCCCCGCCATGAAATCTTTTTCTATGTTGTAATAGATTGCTTCTATTACTGAATCTTGCCTTGCATGGCGCACACCATATCTTCGTCATTGTAAAATATGTCTGATTTACTAAGTACGTACGGTACTTCCGTTACAGGTATACTGACGTCATCGTACCGCGATTTTTGTGAAGGGACCGGAGAAAGAGATTGTTATGAGTTAAAGGGTAATACCCTGTAGGACAAGCCACCCATTATACAACGGGTATATGACTACTAGAATGACCCATAGTGTCGATCGGTGGAATCACGGAGCCTTGACTCGGTGATGAAACCAACCTCAGAATCGGCCGGGAACTCCGGCTCGTCCCCGGACAGAAAAAGCCAATCCAAAGGGATACGGCCCACGTAGTTCTGAGAGTACAAGCGAGGTACCCCCAGAATACAGGATGATATGGTAAAGTATGAATTCAGGAAATCTTGAAGCCATCACTCCACCATATCGCCATCACTTCCAAACCCACTCAAAAATGAGCAGTGACCGTACTAGATCGGGTACTATTCCTATTTTCTTGTTATACCCCCTAATAACTAGCCCGGCGCATGGCTGTGGTCATTAAATACCAGGCATCCTTGATAAAACCGCTCTGTGTCAATAATAAATCAGTACCTTCTTTAACCCTTTCATCAACCTGCAATTAACATAGTCAAAATCATTACAAAATGTGCTCGAACCTCGGTCCATACATGCATAAAAGTCTACGAGATGCTACAACCTAGACACTATATAGTATATTGAAATATAATGCATACATGTATAAAATGAAATTATATTAAAATTATATAATACATGAACAACTTACCCCCGCCATGAAATCTTTTTCTATGTTGTAATAGATTGCTTCTATTACTGAATCTTGCCTTGCATGGCGCACACCATATCTTCGTCATTGTAAAATATGTCTGATTTACTAAGTACGTACGGTACTTCCGTTACGGGTATACTGACGTCGTCAACACGGTAATAGTGATGGCGTCACGCTCGACCTCGGGTGTCCGACAATAAAGTGTTCCAACGCGCATCCAGTACTTAGCAGAAAAGAGAAGTGTGACCATTCCTTGTGTTCATGACCGCGGACACTAGAAAATAATAAAGAACATGTATATACCCGTCATTTTGTGATGGGCAACCCCCTAGTATTGAAATATAATGCATACATGTATAAAATGAAATTATATTAAAATTATATAATACATGAACAACTTACCCCCGCCATGAAATCTTTTTCTATGTTGTAATAGATTGCTTCTATTACTGAATCTTGCCTTGCATGGCGCACACCATATCTTCGTCATTGTAAAATATGTCTGATTTACTAAGTACGTACGGTACTTCTGTTACAGGTATACTGATGTCATCGTACCGTGATTTTTGTGAAGGGACCGGAGAAAGAGATTGTTATGAGTTAAAGGGTAATACCCTGTAGGACAAGCCACCCATTATACAACGGGTATATGACTACTAGAATGACCCATAGTGTCGATCGGTGGAATCACGGAGCCTTGACTCGGTGATGAAACCAACCTCAGAATCGGCCGGGAACTCCGGCTCGTCCCCGGACAGCAAAAGCCAATCCAAAGGGATACGGCCCGCGTAGTTCTGAGAGTACAAGCGAGGTACCCCCAGAATACAGGGTGATATGGTAAAGTATGAATTCAGGAAATCTTGAAGCCATCGCTCCACCATATCGCCATCACTTCCAAACCCACTCAAAAATGAGCAGTGACCGTACTAGATCGGGTACTATTCCTATTTTCTTGTTATACCCCCTAATAACTAGCCCGGCGCATGGCTGTGGTCATTAAATACCAGGCATCCTTGATAAAACCGCTCTGTGTCAATAATAAATCAGTACCTTCTTTAACCCTTTCATCAACCTGCAATTAACATAGTCAAAATCATTACAAAATGTGCTTGAACCTCGGTCCATACATGCATAAAAGTCTACGAGATGCTACAACCTGGACACTATATACTATATTGAAATATAATGCATACATGTATAAAATGAAATTATATTAAAATTATATAATACATGAACAACTTACCCCCGCCATGAAATCTTTTTCTATGTTGTAATAGATTGCTTCTATTACTGAATCTTGCCTTGCATGGCGCACACCATATCTTCGTCATTGTAAAATATGTCTGATTTACTAAGTACGTACGGTACTTCCGTTACGGGTATACTGACTTCATCGACACGGTAATAGTGACGGCGTCACGCTCGACCTCGGGTGTATGACAATAAAGTGTTCCAACGCGCATCCAGTACTTAGCAGAAAAGAGAAGCGTGACCATTCCTTGTGTTCATGACCGCGGACACTAGAAAATAATAAAGAACATTTATATACCCGTCATTTTGTGATGGGCAACCCCCTAGTATTGAAATATAATGCATACATGTATAAAATGAAATTATATTAAAATTATATAATACATGAACAACTTACCCCCGCCATGAATTTTTTTTCTATGTTGTAGCAAATTGCTCCTACTACTGAATCTTGCCTTACACGGCGCACACCATATCTTCGTCATTGTAAAATATGTCTGATTTACTAAGTACGTACGGTACTTCTGTTACAGGTATACCGACGTCATCGTACCGCGATTTTTGTGAAGGGACCGGAGAAAGAGATTGTTATGAGTTAAAGGGTAATACCCTGTAGGACAAGCCACCCATTATACAACGGCTATATGACTACTAGAATGACCCATAGAGTCGATCGGTGGAATCACGGAGCCTTGACTCGGTGATGAAACCAACCTCAGAATCGGCCGGGAACTCCGGCTCGTCCCCGGACAGCAAAAGCCAGGGATACGGCCCACGTAGTTCTGAGAGTACAAGCGAGGTACCCCCAGAATACAGGATGATATGGTAAAGTATGAATTCAGGAAATCTTCAAGCCATCGCTCCACCATATCGCCATCACTTCCAAACCCACTCAAAAATGAGGGGCTCACAAGTGATGGCCAAATCCCGCAAGATATCCCTTGTACGGCAGGCCATGTCCCTGCCCAAGGGTTCACCCTTGTGTCCTGTCATGGACACGACGAGGGGCTTGCTGATTGGAGGAAGAAATTTGCATTTCTTGGCGTGTATCCAGAGATCCAGTCTGCTGCAAAAAATCCATGACAATATTCACATGGCAACTAGTACCAGGCTTTGAGTAATTCTGACTTTTTTGTGCTTTGCCGTCATCAACAAAAAGTGTGCCAATTCCATATTGTATGACCTGCAACATGAATAAATAACTTTTTTTTATTCCAACAGGCCATAAGCAAACTTTTGCGTCCATGTATCAGTCTGTGTCCAAATAGTTAAACCAGAAAATATGTGAAGGAAGGAAATATCACCAAATGAAGGACAAAATGCATGTGGTTATGCTTCCCTGGTCATGGGAAGTAATCATCCTTACCTCGTCTCGGTCAATTTCCCTTCATCGTTGTATATCCTCGTGGTAGTCTATTTGCTTGTTACTCTCCCAACTCCCTCATTGCATGGCACGTTTGTCAGCGGAGATGCCCATTCATCAATGATATCTTGCAAGGATATTTACAAATCTCCCTGTGGGTTTGCAATGTACATTGTCCATTTCACCTTCTTCAGGAGATGATTCTTCAGTAAGTTCTGTTGAAGCCTAGATAATATCTGAATATATATTAAATTATTCATATAGTTACATTTACAAATGAAATTTTGATGAATATGTCTATGGCTGCCATGGGTAATCTCAGAATAACTGACAATAATAAAATAAACTCATATTGATAACATACATCACAGAAATTAGAGAATATGTAAGTACAGACGGCGACTCATCTGTAGTCAATTACACAGGCCTGAGAGTGGAGAATTGTTTACCATAATGGCAGCTTCCACGACATTGTCAAGTTGATGTTGCCTGATTGTTCACAAGTCTTATAAACCAAACTGTTGCTAATTTTACTTGCTATATTACTTGAGAAATGGTATCTTTGCTTTCTGTGAACAGTGATGACATATGGATAATTACCTTCCAGCTGTATGTCGCTGAGCTTCATACCAACATACTTGCAGACCAATCAAAAGTCCTGGATCAATAGATATTTGCAACTTCAGTTCTTTCAATGATATCCGATGTTTGCCTGTAGTGGATTTTATGGATATCCATTGTGTAACCAAGGTGATCAAACACCCACTATCGTTGGGTCTCAGTTGTATCCATAGTCTGTTATAGTCCAAGTCTTCTGGTTCTAAAACCAGCTAAGATATTGGGATGGTTGGATGCTGGCATTTAGTCCGAGATCGCCTCCATAGCTTTCTTATAACACGAGTTAAGCTAAGGTTCCCATGGTACTAAATATCTGACAGTGCTAAGTTTAAAAAAAAAATTGACCACAAAATGTAGGAATAAAAGCTCGGACAAAGGTATTCCCTTGAATTGAACATTTTCTGAGTCGAAAAAGGGTGGTAACTCCACAAACAAATGATGGGACAGACCTCATAATCGCAGGAACACAGGCTCCCACAGTATTAAATTTCTGTTCCAAGTTTAAAAGAAATTACCAAAAAATGTAGGAATAAAAGCTCAGACCCTGTATTGAAAAGTTTCTAAGTCGAAAAAGGGGTATAACTCCACACAAAAATTCAAACAGACCTAATAATCGCAGGTGCACAGATTCCCATGGTACTAAATATCTGTGCAAAGGGGGAGAAGGGGTATACAATAGTTACCTTGGGATCAAGTATTGTGTAGATGAAATTATTTTTATTTCAAACATTTCACCAATAAACGTGGGTTGCAGGGTGTGCCGATGAATTCAAATTTGAAATCCAAACCCAAATTTAGGAATTTGACCAGATCATGAATTGAACATCTGTCTTCATGAAGATTGTTAGCCTAATTTTCTCCAGACGATCAGAAATTCAAAAAGGTGTTCAAACATTGAGTGAAGTTAAAGTTATACCCTCGATATCCTTGGCATCATTGAGCTCTTGGTTCACCTTCCTCTGAAGTTCACCCGCTCAAATAAAACCACAATTATATGAAATAAAATATCACAATTGGGACAATAAACAGATATTTTTCGAAGACATATTTGATCTGAAACCCACATCAGTTGTGAATTGAAAGCGGTAATTTAATGTGAAAAGAAACATTTACCGCAGTGTTTACATATTTTTAAAGGTATGCGAACTAAGTTGACCCCGCAAACTGTGTTCGGCACTTTCTGGTGAAAATATTCTTCAGAATTCCGTCACAGATTTAGTGCCAATGTCGGAGAATCAGCTCTTTTGATAACTTAATTACAGTTTTCGCTTACAAGTCTAAAAATTGGTCCAGTTAACCAATTATTCAGTGATATAGCAGTTTCTACTGCATTCACTGTATTCAGTTCACTGTATTCAGTTCAACAACAAGTTGACTTAGTGTTGTAACCAAGTCGACTTAGTGTCATAACTTTAGTCCTTAATGTTGCATAGATCTTTTTGACGCTGCTCGTCTTTAGTTCTGATTCTATTGACTAAACACAAAGAACTCCCTAATCAGGTTATCATCCGAAACTTTTGGCAGGCCTTGGCTAGCTTTTGTCTCTTTAAATTCTTCCAATATTTCATTGAGAATGGTGTCTTCCTTCGGAAGTTTCAGGTATAAATGGTTTCAGCACGGGTTAAGAATTACGAAATAAATTGGACTTGGTTGAGGGAAGACATTTGCATTTCTTGGCATGTATCCAGAGATCCAGACTGCTGCAAAAAATCCATGACAATATTCACATGGTATTCCAGGCTTTGAGTAATTTTGACTTGGTTGTGATTTGTTGTCTGACACCAAAAAAAGTGTGCCAATTTCATATTGTATGACCTGCAACATGAATAAATAACGATTATTAAATAACTGAATTATACACATTTTTATTCCAACAGGCCATAAGCAAACTTTTGCGTCCATGTATCGGTCTGTGTCCAAATAGTTCAATCAAAGGCCAGAAAATTAAATGGGGGTTTTTCGAAATACCGGCTCGAATGCCGTAGTTGTTGCAAACTCATAAATATAAACGGCGCATATATACAGAAAATATGTGAAGGAAGCGAATATCACCAAATGAAGGACAAAATGCATGAGATTAAGCTTCCCTGGTCATGGGAAGTAATCATCCTTACCTCGTCTCGGTCAATTTCCCTTCGTCATTGTATATTCTCATTGTAGTCTCTTTGGTTGTTACTCTCCCAACTCCCACATCATATGGCACGTTTGTCAGTGGAGATGTCCATTCATCAATAATACTCTCCCAGCTCCCACATCGCATGGCACGTTTGTCAATGGAGATGCCCATTCATCAATAATGTCTTGTAAGGATAATGTATCTCTCCTGAGGATTCTCTTTTGATGCAGGCTGCAACATTGTGGCACAAGCTTGTTTGGGGGGTGGAATGACATTTACAAATCTCCCTGTGGGTTTACAATGTGTACAGTATTTTTATATTCCAAGTTATTTCAGTGAGGCATATATTTTAAACCATTAATGAATAGTGGGGTATATATAATTTGACAACTGGGAGAGATGTGAGGTTATTGGGTTTATCAGTATTAGCTGATATGTTATGTTTTAAAGAAGCATATCCTGTGATGCCGATCCAATAGACTATTGAGAATCGTGAAGGTTTGTGAATTTAATGCATCGAACTGAGACTACAGATCTAAATGGTATGAAATATCTCTGATATGTTTTGTGTGTGCTTCTGTGGTGAAATTTGAGTTGTGTTGCCTAATTCCGTGATGTCTCATATTGTGACCAAATTTGTGAATAATTCCCCACCACACAGCCACCATATCGCTTCATGTCGACCAATTTCAATGTACATATTAATTAATTAAACATTTCGTCTCTTAACCCTTTGAGTGCCAGGGGCCGATCTCATCGGCCCTAAACCTACAAATTAAGTCTGTTAAAGAATAAATTATTAAAATGTAAAAAATTGTAAAAAAAATAAAAAATAATTGTTAGGCGCGACCTATGGTCGACTCGCATATATAAGAGAATGCATTGGCACAGGGTATATGGGTTGATACAAAAATCGACCTGGCACTCAAAGGGTTAATTAATGAGCATATTGCTGATTTTTTTTATTGTGTCACGAGTTCGGAGGTGAATAACACCCTTAGTCCTTCTGCTTTCCTTTATTATTATTTCAATTTCCCTCTGCCAAGGACAACAGTCATTTGTGAAGTTTTCCTTAAAAATTACTCTTCCTCTGTCTGCGACCATTTCATCCACATAACTGATTTCTTTTTTGGTGGTTCTGGAAATATAGATTTTGGATAGTTATTTTTCATCAGTGAGCCAGTAAAAGTAGCAGGTGTTGTTCATAAGTTCTTTTATGTTGTTGCATATAGCGCCTCCTATAAAGAGGATAACCGTCACGTGATGTCATGTCTGTTTCTGCCAAGAACTGTCTGGGAAATTGCTTAGTGCATTTGCCATCTTTCATGCAAGGTGAATGGGTATTAACTCTACCACATGGCCCATGAACCATCTGTGACTTCACAATGTGAAATAATGCCGGATCTACTTCAGAATCTGGTATCTACGCTGAGATTATGCTGTCAATTTGATTGGCATGAATCTTGTTTTCCAACCAGATAAGAATATGGGCATGTGGTAGGCCCCTTTTCTGCCATTCGATGGTGTGCATAGATGCGACAGGTCGTCCAAAAATTTGCGATTTCTTAATAAGGTTCATCCGCTAGTTTCAAGCGAAATAAGCGAGCTAAGAGGTCGTGTCTGTCTTTAGGACTCTGACCATCAAATAGTTCTGATTTTAGCTCGTCCCATGCTGGGTTGCATGTAAATGTGATGAACAGATCAGGACGACCAAAGTTCCTGACAAAAGTCATGGCATCTTGTGTCTTCTCCTGCATATACCGCAGACTGCCTGTGAAAGATGATGGAAGGATGCACAGCTGGCCTAAGCCTTCTGTCGTATCAGTATTTATGCTGTCACGGAGGTGGATATAAGAATCGGCTCGAAGCTCCCTCTGGTGTGTCCTTATATAGAACAATCGTTCAGACTCGATTTTAGCATACATGTCGACAGCAAATTGGTTGAAAAGGTTTCGGCTCCGATATAGGTGGTTGAAATAATTCCTTCTAATCATGAAATGAAAGGAATATAAATCCTTTCATGAAACACTTTCATTGCCGATCGCCTGGCGTATACCGATGTGATAACCATCTTCACCAAATACACACAAAAGCGGGTACTGTAACGGATCATATGATCTGTGTGTCTTGCAAATCCTCCTGAGTGTATTATCTCTCGATGTGATTACAATATCACGTTGACCATGTTCCTCCCCAGACATGACTACTGCTACTTCGTTGCAAGTTGGTTCATTAAAACGGCCACGGTGCTGCCATGTTGGTCTCTTATCAGCGTTGATGACAATTTGCATATTCGGGCCAATGTCTGAGTCAAGTGCATACTTGAAACTCAATATGTACGAATTTGCCGAATGGAGCATGTCTTGCAATGCCAGCGTGAGCTGAGGTCTAAAGTCAAGAAGGGAGGAGCGAAGATCAGCTTCTCTCTGGTCATCACCAACGAAATACAACTGCAAGAACTTTGCTTCCTTTAAATGTTGGCATAAATCCCCCCTCAGTGACAAAATTTCCCCCAAATGATGTCATTTGGAATGCAGAGTTATACCGTCTGATATTCTGCAGGAAATGATTAGAATCTGGAGAAACTCCACCAAGAAGATCTTTGAGTTGCTGGGGAGGGTCTGGGTGCAATGGCACAAAACACTTTTCCATTGGAACAGCACATTCCAGGCGATTTCCCCCAGCCACTTGAGTGTCTCACACCGAGGGCACATACAGCACTGCTCAAATTAAGCGACCTGTTTTAACGAGGTGTACATGCGTTAATACCGCGGTGCAATACCGCGACATACGGCCGATTTGCGGTTGCACTACCACGCGCGTACCGCGGTACCACCGCGACGTTCACGGTACCACCGCACTACCAGCGGTAACGAATGTTGGTAGCGCGGAGGCACGCGGTAATGCACCGCACAAACGCGGTGACATTACCGCTACGCGGTAGCATTTTTGTAACGAGGTTAATGACGGGATTCGATGGCTGACCGTCAATCTTCCAAAATAGGACGGCCGTTCTCACGGGATCTCCGTCCATGTTTGTGTACCGTGAAGTGTATTATTAAAATATTGAAATAGATGAAAGCCGAGTATCGGGGAAATATGCCCATTATAACGGGCTTCCAGATTAAGTAAAGGTAAGTATAAGTTACTTTGAGAAAGTCATTTTTCAATTAATGTGAATATTAAAATATTACAATAACATTTCTAGTCTCGTTTTATTGCCTAAAATGCCCATAAATGACACTATTTGTA
The DNA here is from genome assembly GCA_032622095.1 of Siphonodentalium dalli. Lineage (NCBI taxonomy): Eukaryota > Metazoa > Mollusca > Scaphopoda > Gadilida > Siphonodentaliidae > Siphonodentalium > Siphonodentalium dalli. Next base: position 46,798,081 of record CP136063.1, on the reverse strand, counting down.
ATCAGTGTTGGTTATCGGGAAGGGAACAACTGATTTCGGCCATTTTAGACAGCTCGATAAATCCCGTATCTACAGTTTATATCAATGTTCAGATGTGCGTGATCCCTAAATTGAATGATAACGACACTATTTAAATAGTCCCCAGAATAAATATCGTTATTAACTTTATTGACATTCATTAACTGCAAATCACAAACACCATTTGTTCGTATAACGGGAATTATTGTCTTAGCAATAAAAGACACAACGTGGAACTCCCGTATATCCAGGAAAAAAAACACATTCTGGAAAAAGCACGTGTCACTGATTACGTCATACTGCAGCTGGCAGACTTTGTTAATATAGGTCACGGGGCACTTAAATTAAGATGTCGTCATGTCTTTTTATAACTGGCCTCAATGGGTGAAATAAATATTTGTGTTTTGTTGATGGTGCTATTATATAGTAAAACTACACACGTGACGCACGCGCGAATGGCTGTTTTGTGTTTTGGACACTTGTATTTCCATTACTTCAATGCGTCCGTTTGGCTCGCAGAAGGTAGTTCAGATATTTATCGATCTATTTTGGTATTGCGAATAATATTATGTGCGAACCGCCACGTGGCTTTAAACAGACAAGTCTCATTCGATCTTTAAAATGTTGTGCACGTAATAGCTATTTTATAAATATTTGTCGCACAAAAGTGAGACAAACGCTCTTTATTGCTACCGTATCGGGAATAAACTAACAAGGACTTATTTATATAAAACACACCGAATTCGATCACTTGAAATAATTATGTTACAATGTTAACCTCTGTGTATAACCAAAGAAACATATTTTATCTTTCCAACACCATGCATGTTTTTTTCCGAATAACGATTAGATAGGAATACCGGTATGTGATATAATTTATACTGCGACCCACCGAGAACTACAAATGCACGCCCTCGCCAAAAGTTGCAATTTCACATCAAACGATGCCGCCCGACACGCACTCGTGAGCACTAAAGAAACATATTTTATCTTTCCAACACCATGCATGTTTTTTTCCGAATAACGATTAGATAGGAATACCGGTATGTGATATAATTTATACTGCGACCCACCGAGAACTACAAATGCACGCCCTCGCCAAAAGTTGCAATTTCACATCAAACGATGCCGCCCGACACGCACTCGTGAGCACAATGAATGTTCACGTAACAAAATCAAAGACTGATTTGACAACGTTGTGTCTTTCAATGTTTGGTGTTTTGCATGTGTCTTTTGTCGCGCACATTGGTGATGATAACAACTTTACTTTGCTGCATGACATGTGCAACGCTTTCTTAGTTATACATTTTATTCCCACCGACAAGAAATCTTCAGGCGCAAATGTTTGTAAATTGCTTTACTATTTCACGAATGCGTACAATCATACGTATTGGCGATAATATACTATTTACGCGACGATTATGTTTGGCATATGAACACAACTATAGATTTGAACGAATATGAATATTTCTGCAACGATCGCCGCCCTGGCCTCCAAGACTAAACTCGGACTCAGTGTTACTAATGCACCGTCCACGCTGGTTTCGACCAAATTCAGATAAATGGAGGATTTACTTTTCCCATTTTTATAAGAAATTTAGATTTCGGAAACACACACAAAAAAAAAAAAATACGCATGAGTGGAAACCGATATAGGAATCGGGTGCGTAAATCATTTGACGATATGTAAGATAGATGCTAACAACAAAACTATTACTCCTGAGTCCACGGTGTTTTGCGTAATCCAGTCGCCGTAAGCAATTATAGCTGAGTTCAAAAACCGCCGACGTGATTAAACGTGATGTACGTGTACATTTGTAATATGTTACATGTAAACCAGACATGTTCATATGTAATCCGATTGCATTATTATTCATTTATATTCATTACGTATACATAATTACGTGCAGCTTACAGGTATTCATTCAATACAAAAGTTATTCATAATCATTTACCTACCGTGTGACGCCTTGTTTCAGTCGTGTTCTCTCCGCGGTGGAGGGCCGTTAGCGGTAATTTGAACACGGTTACGAAAAAAATACCGCGGTGTACGGCGGTAACGAACACCAATAACGCGGTAACCAACGGTAAAAATACCGTACCAGTACCGCGGGTCAACCGCCCTCCGTCGCGGTACAGAATGATAACCGCGGTATTTTAGTGGTAACACCGCGTTAAGTACCGGCCCATAACCTCGTTAAACAGGTCGCTTACTGAGAGCATAGCTGTAACTGTCATGGCACCAATTTGCACCTCGGGTGATGACTGGTAATCTATATCGGGTAAGTAGGCAAATGCCGCGTCCAGCCATCGGTAGTCAGAATGCTGATGTCGTCGAGCATCTGCCTCGAGACAACGGCCACGCTGCTCGTCCGTCTCGGCAACTCGAATGTGGCAATTACATATTTAATAAGACACAATATTTAGCTATGTGACAGAAGAATTTTCATTTGTTTAATATTCTTCTGAATATTTCAGAAATTAACAAATTTTAAATAGTTGCGTGGGTATAAAATAATAGATATGAACTGAAGACCTATGTCCGGAAAAGCTTCTATCAATTAATATTGATTTTATTTCGAATATTAAATCGGGCCCATTTATGTTACTATTTTTAGAACCGACCATTCGGATGAGACCGTATTGCGATATAGAGCACTGGGCTGTTCCTACGGCTACGCATCGAATGTCAAATGTCAGATTGGTTGTTTGTATTGTTTTGTTCCACAGATATAAGCGATAATGAGTATAATTAACGTTTATTTGTGACAAAATTGCACAATATAATTTCTGGTCTCTGTTAACAGTAACCACTATTGTTCGTTGTTCGTTAGCTGAACAAACGCACCTTTTTAGACCAGAAAATATTCGAAATAAAATTAATATTAATCGATAGAAGCATTTCCGGACAGGAGTCTTCGATTCAAATCTAATATTTTATACCCCGGTAACTATATAATACATGTTTACAAAGAGATAATCCACCTTTAACTGTTAATTACATTTTCACTAATAATTCCTTACAAATTGAAAAGATTTATATACTACTCGGAACCAGGACCATCACTCAATGAGAAGAATCTCTTCACAATCTGAAAATCTGATTAGAATTATATCCTTCCATTGTATACGTAGTGGGCTACCACATTCTATCTAGTTGATAAGAATTGCTTTTGGCCAAAATAACATGAAGTGTCAATGGTTTTTCATAAATGTGTCTTAATGTTTGATTACTTATCGCGTACCTGATGCAGGATCGGATTGGATGCTGAATGTTGTCCGTGTCATGTTTCTCATGTTCTCCCTACCCCGACAGTAGAAATGTGAACGAATGTCAAATTAAACTTTGTTCAGGAGTCTTCCCGGAGTGTCTGAAGATATATATATATTCAATCGAACAACAATTTTCTGTTTTCGGCAACTATCGTGGAATGGTGTTCTGTCACCCCGAGTCCATGTCTTTTTAACTCAGCCATGGCAGCCCTGAACATCAAATTTGCATCCAAAAATTCGGCCTCCTTTATAATGTTAAAGGTTTTATTGCGATGATGGGCTCTGCAGGTGCAATGATGGGCTCTGCAGGTGCAATGATGGCCTCTGCATCTGTGATGATGGGCTTTGCATCTTAAAGCACAAAAAGGAATTTCCAATAAAAGCTCAATAAGGAATAAGAAATGGGAATTTGTTCACGCTCACCAAATTAAGCGCATATGAAGCTGCGGCAATGAATAATCAAACTGAGTCTGTGCCTCCATAACTATGATGTATCGGAAAAGGACAACGCATGAACCATAGATGCATCTTACAATTTATTTATATTTCAGATAATATGAACATGCATACATAAACGTTTCATGCTTGCTCAACAAATATGTACACCACTATATATACAGAACAAAACATAAATTAACTACTATCCAGAATAATAAGTGATTTGCATTTACTTAACGACTAACCATAAAATTTAAACCAATATAGATCAAGCTTAGGCCAAAACAAAAAAGTGTTTTGGTTCTCGGGCAATATTTTTTTCAAATCGATGAGGGAGGGAGGGTTTTATTTTTATTTTTTATTTTTTTCTGCGCGAAGTAAGCATGGACAAAGATACCTTCCCTCTGTCTAGTAATAACCAGAAATGTAGAGGGAACTGTTATGCATATAAACTCATTTAGTCTTATATAAAAATGACATTGTACTACCAGTGTATGACTGGGATTACCTAACAATATATAATGCCCCTGACATTAACTGCTGTTATTGTTGTCTAAAAACTGATACCTCCCCATTCTAATATGTGATCCTGAATTTAGTCCTGTGCCTTTCAATTGTATAAAGTTACAATTAGTGTAAGTTGTTCACAATGACTAATTTTAAGAAGAGCATGAGGATCAGCTAATCATTTTCTTAATTGCAGTCATCTACTTCATGTTGTAAGCCTGCAAATCACTTTATAACACATTACATGTTAGAGCTCAATGCACACTAATATTATGGACATCCTGTGCATTCTAATATATAGCACTCTTAACATTGTAATATTTGAGCATCTTCCAAACTGCCACTACTCCGGCGTCAATAGACCTCAGTGTTCCAAACTGTTTACTAAGGTGGACAAATACCAGAGCCAGTCTATGGTTCCGAAAGTTCATATAAACTGTATGAGGGGAGAGTGGGCGTAGCCACTTTTGCAACTCACTGACATCTCCAACATGGCATTTGTCCCATCCAGCCCACTGAACCGCATCATGGAAACATCAATTCCTTTCAACACGGAAGTCGTTCAATAGCACTGCAAAGATTTTCGGCCCCTTTGCCATTCACACCAGACAGATGAACCAACCTCAGGTACTCCTCTCTCATGGTGTGCGAATCAGTCAACAAACCTAACATAAACTGCAAGCTCAGGCCGATCAGCTATGTCAGTTGTTTCATCTGCTAGTAAAGTGAACTCCTGGGCAGAAATTATTTCATGGACGAGCTTGTTGTCTAGATAATCACTAATCAAACCCCAGATATTCATTCACAATAGGATCACTAGAGATCAAAATATATGGGGGAGCATTTACGGTTGAGTCACTTTGTGAACATGGGTCATTTTATATTGTATCAAATCGTGTACTGTTGGAATCCCGGTAACATGGACATACTCAACACAGAGTAAAACCATTGTCTCTGGTGGAACGTTGGACAAGAGTCAACACTACATGAATATTCACATGTAACGAAATGTAAACTAAATGTAAATATTACAATGATATATCCTGTATATACAATGAACACGAATTGGATTAGATCTACTCTGAATATGCTCAGTGACTCCAGAAAAAAATCCAGCTCTGAAATATAATCTCTCACGGAGTCCCACATCTGAGTAGAACTAAAACCTGTGGACGCAGGTGGATGGTTGATAATACGGAGATCATATTTTCATCTTCGAACACCATACCGGATCATATATACATGTACATCTGCGGAAACCATGTATACCAGAAACGTGGGCTATCCGGTAATGATTTCGCAGATATAACGCTCGGTATATGTACAATGATGTATGTAATCACAATCAAGAGTGCATGGGTTATGAACATGTGAGTTTTAACTTGATGTGAACGATAGCAATGAGATGATTACCAAAGCATGCATGTTTGCATTGCAATTTAATGCTTTCGTTCTTATTGTATTATGAAGGATTTGCCACTCAATTTTGAATTTTCTTGGTGAAATTGGCCTGTTAGACATATATAATTAGTAATATGACGATAAAAAAAAAAATTCACCAAATAATTCCTTTAAGTAAATGATTACGGGACGTCAATATCACAATTTACACAGTAAATACATGATTGCAACGTCATGGGTAAAAGATTATATTTAAGGTATTGGTGTAAATATTTGTACCACCGCTACTGTGGCTACACATTGTATTTGTCCATGACCTGAATTTGTTCATATAATGATCGCTAATCCGTTATGCGTTTATATCTTATCAAGATCAAAATAATTCACATTTAGCTCGTCCCATGCTGGGTTGCATGTAAATGTGATGAACAGATCAGGACGACCAAAGTTCCAGTCAAGTCATGGCATCTTTGTCTTCTCCTGCATATACCGCGGGCTGCCTGTGAAAGATGACAAAAGGATACACAGCTGGCCTAAGGCTTCTGTCGTATCAGTATTTATGCTGTCACGGAGGTGGCTATAAGAATCGGCTCGAAGCTCCCTCTGGTGTGTCCTTATAAGGCTTATATAGAACAATCGTTCAGACTCTATTTCAGCATACATGTCGACAGCAAATTGGTTGAAAAGGTTTCGGCTCCGATGTAGGTGGTTGAAATAATTCCTTCTAATGATGAAATGAAAGGAATATAAATCCTTGCATGAAACACTATTATTGCCGATCGCTTGGCGTATACCGATGTGATAACCATCTTCACCAAATACACACAAAAGCGGGTACTGTAACGGATCATATGATCTGTGTGTCTTGCAAATCCTCCTGAGTGTATTATCTCTCGATGTGATTACAATATCACGTTGACCATGTTCCTCCCCAGACATGACTACTGCTACTTCGTTGGAAGTTGGTTCATTAAAACGGCCACGGTGCTGCCCTGTTGGTCTCTTATCAGCGTTGAAGACAATTTGCGTAATTCGGGCCAATGTCCGAGTCAAGTGCATACTTGAAACTCAATATGTACGAATTTGCCGAATGGAGCATGTCTTGCAATGCCAGCGTGAGCTGAGGTCTAAAGTCAAGAAGGGAGGAGCGAAGATCAGCTTCTCTCTGGTCATCACCAACGAAATACAACTGCAAGAACTTTGCTTCCTGGTCGGCGGGAGGAAGGAGTGATCCTATCGTATGGTATACCTGCCCTTGAACTTTAAATGTTGGCATAAATCCCCCCTCAGTGACAAAATTTCTCCCAAATGATGTCATTTGGAATGCAGAGTTATACCGTCTGATATTCTGCAGGAAATGATTAGAATCTGGAGAAACTCCACCAAGAAGATCTTTGAGTTGCTGGGGAGGGTCTGGGTGCAATGGCACAAAACACTTTTCCATTGGAACAGCACATTCCAGGCGATTTCCCCCAGCCACTTGAGTGCCTCACACCGAGGGCACATAACTGTCATGGCACCAATTTGCACCTCGGGTGATGACTGGTAATCTATATCAGGTAAGTAGGCAAATGCCACGTCCAGCCATCGGTCGTCAGAATGCTGATGTCGTCGAGCATCTGCCTCGAGACGACGGCCACGCTTCTCGTCAACTCATGCAGCCTCTGTGGCAAGTCTGTTTTCATCGAGACGACGGGCACGTTGCTCGTCCGTCTCGGCAACTCGTGCAGCCTCTGTGGCAAGTCTGTTTTCATCGAGACGACGGGCACGTCCGCAGAAACTGATTGAGTAAACATGGTTCTGTTGTTTCACACTGGTTATATATATTTTTAATTTATAGTTATAGTTATCTATTATAGTTTTATAGTTTTGTTGTTTTTTTATAGTTGTGTTGTGTTGTTTGTTATAGTCATGTTTTAACTCACCAACACCCAAAAAATGGTGGAAAAAGTTTGAAGTTTGCATTCTTGAGTGGATGAAAGTTAAGGAATGTCCTATATGCCGAGCAGCCATAACGACTAATATGAGGTCTGTCATCCTCGATTGTTCAAATTAGTGTCAACCTAAGTTGATATTTACAAAGCGATGGTAGCTTGTGGCGTGAGAATGAGGCATGTGAATCGACCAGTCAGCAGGTAATCAGAATGCATTGAAAAAAGGTTCAAATTGGTGTCAGGCAAAGTTAGTATTTACAAAAGCAGGTAATCAGAATGTATTAAAAAGCTTCAAATTAGTGTCAAGAAAAGTTAATATTTACCAATTGAGTGAATGGCCAATTGGCGTGAGAATGAGACAAATCACCATTTTATACCACGGATTCCACTTATCCCTTCGGATTCACCCATCGAATTCCGGCCAATCACCCAGTCAGCAGGTAATCAGAATACATCGAGAAAGTTAAAATTGGTATTTACAAATTGAGTAAATTGTTGCATGTCGTAGGAATGCGGCAAATGAATTGACCCGTCATCAGAATACATTGAAACGGTTAAAATTGGTGTAAAGCTTAGTTGATATTCCAAATAGATGGTAGCTTGACGTGAGAATGAGGCAAATGAATGGCGTCAAACAATGATTATATTAGGAAAATGTACAAAGAGGCAGTATTTCAGTTATTAAAACAAATCTGAACAGTCAGTTTAGCACTGCGGCTCATTGTAAACTAACAGTCTGAATTCGCAGAAGCGGTGTGTTGATTGTAAAGAAACGGTTCGCTGGATAAAGAGCGTTATTCTGTTAACCAACCCGAATATGGGAATTATAAAGAGCGTATTGTATAAAGCAATTTAGCACTGCAGATCCCAAGATATGAGTTTTGAAGGCAATTTAGCACTGAGGCTCGCTATAAAACATTCAACAATCTATAATACGGTCAACAGTCTGAATTCACAATCTATAATACGGTCAACAGTCTGAATTCACAATCTATAAAACAGTCAACAGTCTGAATTCACAATCTATAAAACAGTCAACAGTCTGAATTCACAAAAAGAATGTCAATGTCTGAATTCACAAACTATAAAAATTCACAAAAAGAATGTCAATGCTCGCTAAGGCATATTTCGATAGACAATTTATAAACAATGCATAAAACAGTCTGAATTCACTCGAAGAATAAAACAGTCTGAAGTTGCGTCAGGGTCACGATTTGACCCGTCCAAAACACTCGGTGGACAAAAGTAACCCTATGTATCAAATTTCGTCGAAATCCCATCCCATTGAAGTTGAACAAGTCGACCAATACTTAATATGCGGGAGAAGAAAGTAAAACATCCCCGATAATTGTCGGGGAAAGCATGCTAGCTTGCCATGGAACATTGCTGTATAAAAAAAACTTCACAAGATATTTAACACTTGAAAAGTTAAAATGAACTAGAATTCACTATAAATTACCACAACAGGAGCACTATAGATCTATATATATGGGGGAGTGTTTAAGGTTGAGTCACTTTGTGGACATTTTATATTGTATCAAATCGTGTACTGTTGGAATCCCGGAAACATGGACATACTCGACACAGAGTAAAACCATTGTCTCTGGTGGTACGTTGGACAAGAGTCAACACTACATGAATATTCATATGTAACGAAATGTAAACGAAATGTAAATATTACAATGATATATCCTGTATATACAATGAACACGAATTGGATTAGATCTACTCTGAATATGCTCAGTGACTCTAGAAAAAAATCCAGCTCTGAAATATAATCTCTCACGGAGTCCCACATCTGAGTAGAACTAAAACCTGTGGATGCAGGTGGATGGTTGATAATACGGAGATCATATTTTCATCTTCGAACACCATACTGGATCATATATACATGTACATCTGCATAAACCATGTATACCAGAAACGTGGGCTATCCGGTAATGATTTCGCAGATATAACGCTCGGTATATGTACAATGATGTATGTAATCACAATCAAGAATGCATGGGTTATGAACATGTGAGTTTTAACTTGATGTGAACGATAGCAATGAGATGATTACCAAAGCATGCATGTTTGTGAATGCAATTTAATGCTTTGGTTCTTATTGTATTATGAAGGATTTGCCGCTCAATTTTGAATTTTCTTGGTGAAATGGGTCTGTTAGACATATATAATTAGTAATATGACGATAAAAAAATGTTTTTCACCAAATAATTCCTTTAAATAAATGATTTATCACAATTTACACAGCAAATACATGATTACAACGTCGTGGGTAAAAGATTATGTTTAAGGTATTGGTGTAAATATTTGTACTATCGCTACAGTGGCTACACATTGTATTTGTCCATGACCTGAATTTATTCATATAATGATCGCTAATCCATCATGAGTTTATATCTATCTAGATCAAAATAAATAATGGATTAAAAATCATTAATACTTTACATTTAATACATTGACAGATTCTATCATTTAGCGATAAATATCGTGGATCGACGATCTTATAGTAATTATCTGTCGATTTGCACTGCTCGTTCCAGGTCGTGGATCCACAATCTTATAGTAATTATCTGTGGATTTGCACTGCTCGTTCCAGGCGTCTAGACGAGTTTTATACTTCACGTCTAGTGCCATCCACTGAACCCGTATATCTTCCCAGCTCTCATTGGAAATATTTTTGAAATTCGTCAATAGTGTTTTAACATTTCAACAGTTTTACTAAATGGCTGTGGGGGTAGAGATTTGAGGGCTTCACTATGTTTGGTTATTGCATAATGGTTAGCAGGACGGTCATCATGTGATTGCTTTGGCTTTGTTGGTGCTTTAATGACGTTACAATGTTTTTTATTGTGGGCAGACTTGAAAATGCTCGTGCGGTTTTTCACATTATATTTGGATGCAACTGTTTGACACTCCCTAACATCAAAATCTCTGAAAGCTAGTCTGTATGGTTCCATTGGTATACTAGTCTGTATGGTTCCATTGGTATACTAGTCTGTATGGTTCCATTGGTATACTAGTCTGTATGGTTCCATTTTCCCTGCCGAGATCCAATCTTAAATATATTGATACGAAAGTATGTGGTCCATACCGCTTGGCATTCCTAATATCTATTGGGGGATTTTTGCTTGACTTCATCGAATCTAGGGCTAGCACAATATACTGTTTTGTTGAATTTGACGTCAGTTGAACTTTCGGAGATACCCGACCTCTGTGTTGCTTTCGGAGATACCCGACCTCCGTGTTACTTTCGGAGATACCCGACCTCCGTGTTGCTTTATTAAATCCATTGCAGTGACATGCGTCATTTTTTTGCCATGGATTTTTGGTACAGATCCGCACAAAACAAATTTAATTAACAAAGTAGACAAGAGTGCATCATTTACACCCTCCATGCCACCTATTTTTAAACGTATATTTTTCCAGCTATCAAAAAGTATCTGATAACTTGTCATGTTTCTTTATGACGGCTCTACCTTCACCCCTAGTAGTGTGGTGGTGAAAGTAGTTTGCATGCATGTAATTTGCATGCTCCCCACCTTCGGCCTGGAATCTAGATATTGTTTCCATTAGTACAGGGGCAAAATCAATTAATTTAATCATGTATGGTGTGAAATTAGATAGTTTGTATCTCAAACGGAACAACTGGTAGAATAATTTGGTATGATGCAGATATTGTTTCACGTCATTTTCTTGCAAATCCCATGTGTAGTCTGAGTGATGCAGTGAAGCTTCGTGGCACCCTTCGATTAAGTTTGGTTGCTTTGTGTGAGTAAAGGGGGGGATGCCCTATAGCTGAAGAGTACACAAATAGAGGTACCATGTCTTACCCACCAGAAGCTGACATAAGCTAATGATAGATAGAACACTCTGCTGTATAGGCAGTTTCTGATATAGTCATAAAGAATAGGAAAATAAAAGATAGCAGAAACCCAAAGAACATATACCAATTTTGTGTTATGATTCATGTTTCATAATAAGAATTAATTTAAGCTTTGTATGATCCACATTATGTGAAATAAAATAAGCGAAAAAGCCCCATCCATGCCCTCTGGTATATTACGTACCAAGTTTCCCCATATATATATCATACCTGAATTAAAGGTACCAGTACACGCATTTATAGACAAGTCATCCATTTCCCATCTTTAAACCAACAGGCAGTAAATAGTCATTGGGGAGCAACTGCCACACCAAATTTTTTTCGAATCCGTTCACAAATGTCAAAGTTATAAGGCATTCTTTAGGTCTGCCCGCCAACCGTCTCTCATCAAACCATAAGTCGAGTTTTTCAGTTTTTGAAAAACTCGACTAAAGAGTACCCGAAATCGTTATTTAGGAAATACGGTACATTTCTATCATAAGATCGGCAACATGGTTGAAAGTTAAACATCTATTCAAGTCTTCGAAACAGCCGTACGGTATACGGGTAATTCAAAACTGGATGACGCGGCTCAACCGTCCACGAACCACATGCTTTAGAAGCGCGGTGTACTTGCCGTTTGGCGGCGGTCTACTTGCCGGTTTGTCTGAATTTGTTTTCCGGAGTTATGCGTCTTAGTTTGTCTATTTTAATCACAATTTTATCACCGTTAGTGCGATAACTCAATGAAATATTAACAGATTCAATTGATATTTGGTATATAGGTCTATTGCAATAATATACCACCGTCCAACTTTTTTTCCCGGAGTTGTGCACCTTATTGGCAGAAGTTTAGTTCGACTGCCAAATAACTCGACAAAAGCATCTTAGATGCGTACCCCTTGTTTTAGTTCCTTTTTGTAATCACCAAAATCTGATATTACATCATCCTCATTGTCATTGTGTATCTCAAGTTTATCAGATGACATTTCTGACTATTCTTTCAGCAGCCCCTTTAAATTCAAAGGCCAAAACACAGCTGGAATGACATCAGACATTTCACTAAGTAATGGTGTTTCTCTGTTATCTGGGTATACTGCTGTGCACATGTTTACGTTCACAAAAAAATCTTTGTTTAGTCTGGTAGTAATGGACATCGCAAAAGAAACCTGCTCCTTGGAATCACTAATGAGTAAGTCCCACATCGGTCCTAAGGAATTATCTAACGGGTGCATAACCGAATGACACTCGCGAATTTGTTGTAAGTCTGGGGAAAATTGTCAGGTCGATTGCCGCGTTGAAGATTCCTGCACTATGTCTGTTGCCGTCCCTTTTTCAATGCACGTTGAACCTCATTTCGTACATTATATGCCAGTATTTCCAGATGTTTCTCGCATGGCTTAGCGGTCAAGAGTCCTTCCAATTCCTTGTTCAGTGTCGATGCCAATGGATCCTTGATAGGCTGGACATTTTCCAGGTAGTCTGGTTCTGTGATGATCTTTACTTTTTGATTAACACTTCCATCTGCATCAATCATTTAGCCACTAGCACAATCTTTTTCGATGTTGGTCATGAGGATGCTGATGTCTTCCGATCTGCAAGAGACGCTGCTGGTGTGTCCAATTCTGATAAGGGAGTTCCTTCCATTGAAGATTAAGGGTAAACCGGCAGATGATTGAATTGCGGTGCATCTGCACTGACGGCTGTGGAAGGCGTGGCATCGTGGGTCTAAGGCTCGGGAGGTGGAGTTGTGGAAGGCGTGGCATCGTGGGTCTGAGGCTCAGGAGGTGGAGTTGTGGAAGGCGTGGCATCGTGGGTCTGAGGCTTGGGAGGTGGAGTTGTGGAAGGCGTGGCATCGTGGGTCTGAGGCTCAGGAGGTGGAAGGCGTGGCATCGTGGGTCTGAGGCTCCGGAGGTGGAGTTGTGGAAGGCGTGGCATCGTGGGTCTGAGGCTCAGGAGGTGGAGTTGTGGATCGTGGGTCTGAGGCTCGGGAGGTGGAGTTGTGGAAGGCGTGGCATCGTGGGTCTGAGGCTCAGGAGGTGGAGTTGTGGAAGGCGTGGGTCTGAGGCTCAGGAGGTGGAGTTGTGGAAGGCGTGGCATCGTGGGTCTGAGGCTCAGGAGGTGGAGTTGTGGAAGGCATGGCATTGTGGGTCTGAGGCTCGGGAGGTGGAGTTGTGGCATCGTGGGTCTGAGGCTCGGGAGGTGGAGTTGTGGAAGGCGTGGCATCGTGGGTCTGAGGCTCCGGAGGTGGAGTTGTGGAAGGCGTGGCATCGTGGGTCTGAGGCTCAGGAGGTGGAGTTGTGGAAGGCGTGGCATCGTGGGTCCGACGCTCGGGAGGTGGAGTTGCTGGCGCTGACCTTCTCTTCCTCGTTTCGTTGCTTCTGCTAAGTTGGTAGCTAAAGTGAAAGAAAAACAAAACACTATTCACTTTTGACAATATAGTTAAAAACGAACTGAATGTATTCGTTGCCATTTCAACTCCTGGGCAAGTAATGTATAGCATTCAACCCTATAGAACAGTTCAGGAAACAATCTGATTGTCTTTATCTCCATTCCTTTATGGTTCCGTGAAAGCAGTCGGTAGTCAACATTGGAAACATTTGAAGAACCCCAAATTAGAACAGGAGTTTTGAGAAGTTTAGGTAAACGCCTTTTTGTCCCCCGACTGAGATAATGGTTGTCGGAATTTAGAAAATTTGGTTGAAAACTTACGATTGCCTTTACCATAGATGACTTTAAAAGTTGGTCACTGGATAATTGGTGATGGGGTGTTACTTAATCGATGCACTGCGATCAGCGTCCGTAAGGGCTGGCAAATGTTTCCTCATGTTGACGATTTCCCCGTCGGTGTTGATTTTGTTTGGAGCTGGTCATTTTGACACTGTTTCTTCAACTGCCAGTGCCTGAAAAAGCTGGCAGGCCAACGGCGACCATGCACGTTTGTTACGAGTGCGGACAGACACCCTATTATCCTGGCAGGCCAACGGCGACCATGCACGTTTGTTACGAGTGCGGACATACACCCTATTATCCTGGCAGGCCAACGGCGACCATGCACGTTTGTTACGAGTGCGGACAGATGCCCTATTACTGAACCTCCTAGAATTCGGGCAATATTATATTTTTTGGGTAAAATTCGGGCAAATTTAATATTTTGGGGAAAATTGTGATAATTGATCACATTTCTGCCCGAATTTGACATATTTGAAACTAATTTGGACCCTTTTGTTAATTTTGTTTGTATATATACTGTATATTCTGTGCTTTGACAATAAATAAATCATGAGAAATTATTCGGGCAAAATTCCATAGCCCCCCCCCCAAATTTTGGGTGCATGGATGAAATCGAATTCTAAAATATCTTATTTTTAATATCCCCCACTATAAACCATACCGCAATGGATTGTATTGCAAGTTTCACCCAAACATGCATTGAAATTTTGGGAGAAAAATAATTTGAACAAGAGCACTTTTGAAGAAGATAGCAGCATACAACCAACTATGGTTACACCAAATATTATTTTGATCAATCATACTAGGCCACGGACCAATTCTCATTTTACTTAATACAAAAACTTGTCTAAAAACAATTGAAGGTGTTGTGGGGTTATCCTGTATTAATATGTATCTCATGAAATTGTCATTATATGGCTTTAAAATCCATGTTAGTATTTTGTGAACCTGGAAATAGACAGCAAAGCCAAAATGTATTGTATCCATGTGCATTGGACATAAATTACCCCGTCACAGATGAAAACTACAAATATGTTATATTAAATATCTATTGTCTTAACAAATAGAAAACAGTGACGCATTTAACGAAAACAACATAAAAATAGAGTGCAAGATGCAGGACTTTATTTAAATTTTGGTCGCTCCGGAACAACCCCGCCAACATCGCTTAAATAGTTGTGCTTTGTCTGAGCCGGCTCAGGTGATGATTCTACAGGTTTTTTTTATCTTTTTAATTCTTTCATGTGATATATATTATCTTCAATTCATTATGTTGGAAAATCTGATTTTATGAAACTTGTTTGATAAATTTTAAACACAACTTATCTTCCGCTCACTGTGAATCAAATTTATTGAATTTGTTTCATAAAACCTGATATTCCAAATTAACATAAGACCCTTTATGTATTGGTCATTATATCCTTTCTCAGTGTTTAATAACACGATAATACATTAGAATGTGGGAGTTACATACCACATTCTCCTCAGGATCGGCGGCTGATGCATCCTTCCTCCGGGAGTCAGCCGAGTCCCGGAGCCATTTTCCAGCAACCTTCCAAAACGCGGAATCTGTTGTTGGTCGAACTTTTCTGGCTCCCTCTGGAAGATGAAGTATTTGAATAATTATAGACTATAGTCATAGTTGATATAACAAGTTCATTAAACAATGAGTGCATTTTCCAAAACTTGGTTGATATACATATCTACAATTCCGTCAATGAATCGCGCAAAATTGTGTGGGTCAGAAACTTGTCTCAGTATTTTAAATTGCACTGCTCAATATTTTATAAGCAATGGCTCGTTGCATGTCTGTAACCTGAATTTTATACAAACCCACACAACAATATTACTTAATTTTAGTTAACTGTCGATGTATTAAACGTGAATAATAAATGGATGTTATTTGGTCACAAAAGGATGTTAAGCACCAGAACATTTTTCGCAATTAACAAGATGTACAACCCAGTTGAAATGCCCAAATTATTTCGATGACAACAAATGATTGGCCGAGGTCTCAAATGTTTTCCTTTTCCCATAATAAGAAGGTACTCGCGTAACATAGCTGACACGAGCTAAGTAGAGTCCTTCATTGCCACCTTTCTTATCATGATGTTGGTGCCTTGTTTTACGGTGTTGGAGCCGGTCCAGTTCATCTTGCGTGCCAAACCTGTCTGTAGTGTTGCCAACATAATGTTTCGAATGACTGCAGTTTCACTGTCGCCACGGAGTAATCGGTATTTTGTTACCTGGAATGAAAATATTGATAACATTAGTTGAATAGGACATTGGAGCCAAAAGTCACTTTTTTGTGACAAATCAATCAAACAGCTTAAAATTAAAAACATTGCAACAAAAATGTTTTACATCCACGACAAAATAGATGAATTCAAAAGCAACCAACATCTACTGCTTGCATGGTACTACCATACATTATAAAAAGACAAATTTAGGTGACACATCCGCCGTTTCTGAGGCATGCCACTATTTAATTTCCATTCATTTATCGACAGACCATTTAAAGCTGAACATTATAGAATACAAGGAAAAGCTAAACGTTTATCAAGGAAAACAACCAATCTTCATCGCAATGTATTTAAAGTCGCAAATTTAGTGTGAAAATTATAAAAGAGCTGGGCTCTCACCTCATGTGGCCAATTCCATGCCGCTTTAGGCAGAATAAAAGTGACATAAAATTAAAAAATGAACCATATGATATTAACTCTGGTAAAAATCATCAGACCGAACCCCTATTCGCACCTGAGCCGTAAATGTTGGTAAATAGTAAATATAGTATACCTTTTTGCCTATATTGCCTGTTACAGCAGACATGCCAGTTAGAAATATTTGTATCATAGCATAACCATTAATTACCCCCCTTAAACCGTAAACCGATCCCTCTCTATTACGACCGAAACAGTCCCAAATTTTCCCCAGTGCTTTATCACTAAAGATTATATCTATAAACCGAACGCTCTATATATCAAACGAGAAATCCAGTCCAGAATACAGTCTTCAATTTTGTGCAGATATTTTTTCAACTTTATTATCGTTATTCTGTGACTGCCGGCGGACTCCTGGCGATATCAGCTCTTGTTTTATACTACAAATGGCTTTGGTTTGGTGGGTGTCCATTATTCGTTGCTTTCGATGTTTAATCGAACGAGGGCAAAAATCTCGACATTTACAATTTAATATTATACAATTGTTGCATTGCTTCGAGGTTGACACGAGGAATTATCAACCCAAGGATGCCAATATTCACCGTTGATGGAAGAGTCAGAGAAAATTCCAACTAATTTCATCAACGATGAGTGACTATACACCGGACCAACAAAACACAAAGTGGCAAATGGTTCCCGGCCCGCTTCCGCAAATCAGCAAAATGAGTTGTGGATTCAATTTTGATTGGCTGATTAAAAACGCTACGCGTAATTTCATTGGACAGTGAATTCAGGCACGTTAAGGCGTGCCAGAGAATGATGTTGCATGATTGACTGGACAATATTAACCTGGCGCCAGGTTAATATCGATATTTGATAACCAGACCGCCTTTCTCAATTACTATAGGATTTTTGGGAGAAAATTAGTGATCATATAATAAGACAATTTAATACTTTTCAAGTAGCAATTGTCTTGCTAAAATTTTACTGCTACCGATGGTTTTCAGAATGTCGCAAAAGCAGGGCTATTGTAAAAAGTTGAAACGCAGAATAGTGATTGAGGCAGGTGCAATTATCAATCAATGTGTTTGCTTTACACACTCGCTGATTAAACAATGAAGGTGCAAACAATGTGAATCATGTGAGCCAGACAATGCTGATTAACAATCAGCGTGAGTGATTACCAGGGATGATGACACTAGGGCTTTGTGAACCTAGTGGCTGTAACAACTATCTTTTTATGAATTAGGCTTCTCAGTCAGATTATGGTGAAATAACACAAGGCTCATTTGATCTGTTCTCCAGAAAGCATGCACCCACAGCCTAGCGTACTTAATTAAGGAATGACTGTAGTTGACGATGTAGTTCGTCGGTGATGGACGAAGCGGAATATGCAAAGGTATGTAATGCGGATCCGAACCACCATCACCCACGAACTACATCGACAACTACAGGCATTACTTATAATTACATTATCTCCAAATGTATATACTTTTACAAGTTATGCAGACTAAAATGGCTGTTTATTTGAGAAATTAATGCAACTAACTGAAACCGTTTTGAATTTTATGTATTATGCCGCGGTAATCCGTCAGCTGATAGACTGCATTCGTTTCCAAGACTTTGCTATGACGTGATTGGGAAACTGGTAATTCGGAAAAGGGTTTGTCCGAAGCGAATTCGGTTTATGGGGTAATACTGTAGTATATATCACTTACTGGATTCCTCAAAACGACGACATCCTTATCTTTCAGTCTGGCTTCCAGCGCGTCCTGACTCTCTATGGTGCCTACTGGTATCGACTCTAAAATGCTGTTTGCTATGGTAGCCTAGAATGAAAAAACAAAGTTTCAACCCCTTTACATTCTACGGAAATATATAGAGAATAATCAGAATATCACTTGAGAGTAGTCATGGAATGAATTGCCAACAAAAAGTAATGTTCTTGAATGTATGAAGAAGATAGCATTTTAGTTTAACCCATAATAGCCATTTTAACACAATGTGTAATAAAACATGGATACTCTTCTTATTTCCCCACATAAAATTCGAAAATTAGTGATCATATAATATAAGACAATTTAATACTTTTCAAGTAGCAATTGTTTTGCTAAAATTTTACTGCTACCGATGGTTTTCAGAATGTCGCAAAACCAGGCTATTGTAAAAAGTCGAAACGCAGAATAGTGATTGAAATTGATTATGAAATCGGTAGTAGTAAACCATAACTGAGGCCCGAACCCATATTTGCAATTACTGTAACATGTAACCATTCATTTGCATGTCGAAGCCTCCGCTCTGGAGAATTATTTAGTTGAACCTGAATGCGATTTAAAGACATTTGGCAATCAATCGTTTTCTGTATTCGGCCCAACTATTTGGAAATGTATTCCAAATGAACTCAGACATGTTAACAATTATACGACATTCAGGAAAATGTTGAAAACACACCTCTTTCGAACGCACTACGACATCGCCGAATAACACTGTTGGTGAATAAGATATATATGTATGCATTATTATCGTGTACACATGCATATATGTAATGACTAAGAGCTTTGGGCTATATAAATGTTATTTAATAATAATAATAATAAATTGATGTTCAGGGTGAAATGGGCGTGCTGATATTATTTTTACTTTTAAAGTATTCCGTTTATAGTGAAATAATTTTACCATTTCTAATTTAGAGATACCGTAATTATTGGGTTGGCTGTCGCCCGGAAAATATAGGTATAATTTACGATAAACCTCATAAATTGTGAAACAACACATCTATTTTGTTGGGAAATACACAAAATAAAGTATATTAGGCTGTTAGACACTGTGTTAGAGTTAAATTATAAGACAAATCTTTAAACCTAACTCACACACCAGTTATTTCTTAAAGATATGCTAAATTTATAATTATATGTTTATTGTCTTTGTTCCTTTAAATCTGTATTATTTAGCTGCACAATTTATTGCATATGTGTGTCATGAATGCACAAGCTGGACTAACTAGGATATTACTAACCTGTTCTCGCTGTTCAAACAGGATTTCAATGGCTTTTTTTCGTTCTTCTCGTTCCGCTTCTTGGTTCTCGACGATCTTTATCATCAGTTCTGTGAATAAAATGAAATGTTCATTTTCTAAATTAACAAAATTGCATGACAATGATTACAATAAATAGACTAATCCTAATAATAACAGATGTAACCATGTCAAATTTTATTCAAACCAACAAATTTCACGCAGATACATTTCAAACAAGAGGTGGGCAGTCGCCCGTGGCATACCCCCACGTGGTCAACCCCATGGCGCTTTGTCAGAAAATAAAATCAACAAAATTGTGACGGATGGACGGAAGGAACCATAACTGAGGCCCGAAACCATATTTGCAACTGACCTGTATTTCAAACTGAGTAACTCACATACAAAATTTGGTTCCGATCCGTAAACCCAAACAAAAGTTATCATTCATATTAAACAAAAGTGTGACGGACTGACGGAAATTCTACGTAGAAAAGGAACCATATCTCCTTTTCGAAAAAGGATCATTAGACCAAACACATACAGAAATTCACATACCAAATTTCGTTCCAATTCAATCACCCAAACTAAAGTTATCATACATAAACAAATCGGACGGACAGATATTATGACAATTTTTCTGTCGAAAGAGGGGACAACTCCAGAAAGGAAAACTTGTTAAAAACAAGATAGTCCAGGGACTATTGAGCGCTCACCTGCTCTGAAGAGAACTAAAGACACTAGTACTAAAATGTTAACTGAGTTTAAATCTCATATCCCCAGCCCCAAGAAAGAAACCAGTAGTTACATAGGTAAACATGTTTTTCTTTGTAAAATATGGGTAAATGGGGTTATCTGACCTTTACCCCTAATTGACAAACCAGCTCCAAATTAACAAGCTTGAAATATGGTCACATATATGCCAAATTCAAGCCAAATCGCACAAGTAGTTACAAAGGATGTGTTTTTTATTAGAAAATGTGGACAAATAGAGTTATCTTACCTTGATCCCTGCACCTAGTTGAAGAACCGTCCCAAAATTAACAAGCCTGAACCATGATCACCCAGTGTGCGGCAGACAGACGGACAGACAGAGGGAACATAAACATAACACGTCCCGTTTTTCAAACTTTGGGCGTATAAAAACTATTTTGTATAAAACTATACTCCATATTGACTTCAATCTTATGCCTAAATACATGTAACCACACATGCACATAAGACAGTGATCAAACTTGTTGATGCATTTATATCCAAAGAATATTGATGTAGAATACTAAATGTCTGTGGTTTACAAACCAATTATATGTAGCATCTCGTTTATTGAAACGCCACCGCTCATCATTTGTCAGTTCACCACCTATTGTGCTTCCCAGTACTTACTTGTGGAAAACATAATTCTATGGGATGGTGCTCCCAACTCTTCTTCACTGTGGCATGTCGTTTTGCCTTGCTTGTGACATCGCCGTTTGGCCAGTATACTCTGCCCTCGTTGGGGGTGTCCAAGTCCTTCACCTGCCCTCGTTGGGGGTGTCCAAGTCCTTCACCCATGTTGAACTTACAATAGCTGACCGACGTTCCTCATCGGGAAAGCAGACTACAAGGTAATGAGCCTCTGAAAAAAGAATAGAAAATGGCAATAAAAAATATACATTATTTCTTACATTTATGCTACGGACTAGTCCCCTATTTCAGGGGTCAGTCCATGCGCACCTATTGTTAATTAGTTTGCAAGACAACTGTGACAAGAGGGCATCAGTTGGGAAAATTCTAACAGCGGGCGGACTCCAGTTGAATTTGTATGACCGTGTGGTTACACAGTACATAACTGTGTAAGACCTCAGTTATATACATGTATATTCACACGACCGCAGAATAGATTATGTACATGTATATTCACACGACCGCAGAATAGATTATGTACATGTATATTCACACGACCGCAGAATAGATTATGTACATGTATATTCACACGACCGCAGAATAGATTATGTACATGTATATTCACACGACCGCAGATTATGTACATGCTGTGATGCCGTTGGGGTGTGATTCATTTTAATCAAGACAATCAGAACAAGATTCCTGTTGATAAATATTGTTCACGGGACAGGCCTACACATTATATCGAATTGAATCTCGAATCGAACCGTTGTAGACATTGTACAGCATACATGTAAATTAGGCCTAATAAATATATCCCAACTATTCATGATGTGATCTCAACCAACTCACGTTAATTTCAAAAATATAACCATTGAATATATTATATTTTTAGATCTGTTTTTTCGTACCCAATAGCGGCCAACGTGGATAATTTGATATTATCTCCCCGAGTAAGGACGTACTGTATAATGTGTACTTGTGCATATCGTCATCATTTTGTGAATCTGTTTCAATTTCGGACAAAAGTTATTGACAGAATAAACCCATAGTAACTTAGTTTACCAAATGTTAACGAGTGCTATAGGGGCTTTAACCACAAGCCTCTGGCAGGTGGTTAAAACCCCTATACCATGAGTGGTTAACATTTGGTACACTCGGCTACTATGGGTTTATTTTGTTTATACCATGATCATATTAAGTAGTTGTGGCTTAAATTCGAAGTGGGTGTCTGTCAAGCCTTAGTAATGAGTGTACGACTGGGAAATCTTCTGTTCAGTTGGTTGTCATTGTACAACAATTTTTTTTTGATCCTATCCATTCTTGTTGTTTAATATGAGCAATAGAGAGGGCAGTTGGCAACTTAATTTTAGGTTCTTCTCACTATGACAAGGCACTAATATAAGGACTATGATAAATACGAAACAAATAAATATTTTCATCACCATTTATTGCACTATAAACAACTATATAAGTACTCTTAACATGTATATAAACAAAACAAAATAAACAGTTCCCAGTCCTTTCCCAGTTGACACCGATTCTATCGAACACGCATACTCATTCTTTTGACTGATACATATGAAAATAGTCATGGCAATAATCATTATTGTGGGGCAGTTCACTTTAATACTGTGCCAATTTTGTTTATGATCATGATAAGTCTGTTGTTTATCGATTTGTGGTATATTTATTTCTCATTAATAAAGTTAATTATGTAATTCCTACACGTATTGCAAATTATGATTAAATTGTTCATGTCTTGGAGAAAAAATATGTCTGACAAAGTTTTAAGAAAATTTCGGTGGAAAAATGACACAGCCTGTAGTATTCTGGGTACGTATGAAGAGATGGTTGTTCTAATTGGTGAATATAATTCGGACAGCCGATTATTAAAAGTTATTAAAATAAGGAATAGGTGTCTTGGTGTCAGTTCAGAACTGACCATGGCATTATTCAGTTCAAGTTTCTGGGCTTTTGAATTTGAGAAGAATATTTCACACCAATATTTCCTAATAGTTCTTGTATATGCGAGTTGTCAAAAGAATTCTATGCAAATCGATCAAACATTAACTTGAATTACATACATGTAATTACAAATAAGTTGCATGTATCGGCAAGGAAACAACATTTATTATGTATTATAAATTAATAGGAAATGGTACCGAACAAGGCTATTACTCAGTCTCCAAACATACATGGCAGAATTGTACGAACTCTACTCAATGATAAAAGTCCAATATACAGAAAAAAGCATGATTTAAATTTCAGAACTGACATGTGTCTACATTCAATATTACCATACAAGCAAAAGGCATAATGTACTACCAGTACATATAATCCTGTATTTATTACACATATTTTATAGACAAACTACGTGTATTCCATAGAATTCCGGTCATTAGTGAAATTATTTTGTATTTCACTAGTAAACTATTTTTCACGCACTATTTTTCCTATCCAAATATCATAAAGATTGAAATTGAATCCTGATGTGTAATAAACCCAGAACGTAATTTGTGTTGGAATCGAGGAATGTTTGACACAACTCGTTGGAATAGGGCAGTCATATTTCGCTCGAGGCTGCCTGCTCTCGCGAAATATACAGTGGTATTAGTGGGCTTACGGTAATATATATAAAGTACAGACCAAATGAGTGAGAATTTCATCTCTAAAATTAATAAACTGCCATGTAAGATTATTTAGACTGACAAGAGTAAAATCATGAATACTAAAAAAAAATTATATCCATATTTTCTAATTTCCAATTAGAAAAACTATTCATGTATGATGTAACAAAGGCATTCCTACAAATTATCATCAAGAGGAAGTAACACATAATGTCCACCCCCCATAATGCATCCTTTTAATAATAATAATACCAATACTGAAAAGTCCACCCCCCACTTATTGTTATCCGTACTTCCCGTAATGTCCACCCCTGAGCATCGGGCTGTCATAAGCCCTGGAATGTAACATATCAAAAAATATATAGAAACATTGTAAACTTAACAAGGAGTGGGAAAAACGCCACCTAGTCCCCTTGATAATCAACAATATATACATATAAGGAGGGTTGATATCCAACCGGCAGTGTGCATTATCCCCCCCCCCAACAATATTATACAACAGTGGCAGGCTTCTCCACTAGCGCATATCAATACCCCTCAAAACACATGGGGGAGAAACCCTGAACAACAAAGCCAGTCAGGGAAAATCACACACTGACCTGGCTACTTGCCAATCTGGACATCCGAACCCCCTTGAGGTCGATATTTATGGACAGATATGCATTTAAGGTTGATCTGGCTCATCTATTTAACTAGTTAAACTATGACTGCCAAATCTTTTACTTGTTAAACCTATTTCCAATGTTTGTATTGGAGAAAGTACAAACTAATACATATACATACATTGTAATTATGGAGAATTTGCCTCTCCACCGATTACTAGACTCTCACAAGGTGGTGACTATCTTTCAGGTATCACTCACCTTGTGTTTATCCTGTTGACACCTTGCGGTTGACACATTTACTTGATCGAGCGACTTGGCTAGACACAAGAGAATCCACACAGGAGATAAGCCTTACCATTGTGATATATGCGGGAAGTCATTTACTCGATCGAGCAACTTGGCTCCACACAGGAGATATGCCTTACCATTGTGATATATGTGGGAAATCATTTAATTGATCGAGCCACTTGGTGGTGCATAAGAGAATCCACATGGAGATAAGCCTTTCCATTGTGATATACCGTATGCAGGAAATCATTTAGTGATTCAAGCCACTTGGTGAAACATAAGAGAATCCACACCGAATATATGCCTTACCAGTGTGATATATGTGGGAAATCATTTAATCAATTGAGCAATTATACCACATCTCCCCCCATTTTCTAAATGTGCTCCACCCTTAAAAGCTATGGGTACTTTAATTTTGTTAAAGGGTAATTATACCCTTATATCATGGGTTGTAATCGTTTATCATCATAATAATACTTAATGTTCACCCCCCCCCCCCCCCCCCCATAATGCATCCTGTTAATAATAATACCAATACTGAAAAGTCCACTCCCCACTTATTGTTATCCGTACTTCCCGTAATGTCCACCCTTGAGCATCGGGCTGTCATAAGCCCTGGAATGTATTAACATATCAAAAAATATATAGAAACATTATAAACTTAACAAGGAGTGGGAAAAACTCCACCTAGTCCCCTTAATACTCAACAATATATACATTTAGGGAGGGGCGATATCCAACCAGCAGTGTGCATTATTCCCCCAAGCAATATTATACAACAGTGGCAGGCTTCTCCACTAGCGCATCTTCAATTGCAATTATTCGATCATTATCCGCCGTGATGTTGTATGTCTTTACAAAATCCATTTCGGTTCCAGCCGCCATGAAAAATCGTTGCCCTTTCATGGTCAGCACGAGACAAAGTGGTTTGTTGCTGGAATACAATGTGTATAAATTAACTTAGGCTGTCAAATGGGAGGGAGAGACGTTACTGTATTGAGTTATGGATATTTTATGCACATGTTCGGTTGGTAGATGAAAATAAACTGAAATCATCATGTCTTTTTTTCAATCTGTTAACAAGAACTGTCCTTTAATAAGAGAATTGGCATTACTTGCACATTAAAAAGTTCAGCTCTCTAACTCTTGTACTTACTGAGCTATGCTCATTATAAAATTGGTAAGAAGGCATTTTTTATTTGGTTGCTGGACGGATGGCAGACGAAACCTGTTTATATAATCCCTCCCCCCCCCCAAATATTTTTTCAGGCAACAATTAGCTTATGGAGCGGTTAGAGATGCACATCAAACAAGCTTACATTGATGCCAAAGTTCTCTCAGAAAAACTGAATGTTTCCATAATTTCTGGATTATTGTCATATGCTTAAAATTGTCATTTCCGTAAAATAGTAATTTCCGTCACCTCCGATATAAGACGATGGTTGAAGAGAACAATGCGAACTAGAGTGCTATATGCTAAATCCCTCCACTCTTTTGAAGTTGTTTGTTTAATTTTCATCAACTTGGCGATTCCATCAGTCAATTCCTAAATGCAAGACATAAGTTGCCGACAGAACCTTGGTCTTGATTAGGTGTCGCAACCTTATTCGACGATTTGCAGTACAGGAAACCATATTATTCTAGTGTGCTTTGTATAAACACTTAAATTCGTTGGCCTCCTCCATCATGTTTTTGTTACGCTGGACTATTCAGCTCAACAACAAGTCGACTTAGTTTCGAAACTTTAGTCCTTAAGTTGCATAGATCTTGTTGACGTGCTCATCTTTAGTTCCAATTGTATCGATGGAACTCAACGCAAACTCCATAATCAGGCCTGTGTTAGCTTTTGCCTCTTTCAATTCTTCGAATATTTCATTGAGAATGGTGTCTTCCTCGGAAGTTTCAGGTATAAATGTTTTCGGCATTTGTTAAGAATTAAGAAATAAATTGGACTCGGTTGGAGGAAGAAATTTGCATTTCTTGGCGTGTATCCAAAGATCCAGTCTGCTGCAAAAAATCCATGACAATATTCGCATGGTAACTAGTTCCAGGCTTTGAGTAATTTTGACTTTGTTGTACTTTGCCATCTGACAACAAAAAGTGTGCCAATTACATATTGTATGACCCGCAACATGAATATATAACGGTTATAAAATATTAAATAACTGAATTATACACCATTTTTATTCCAACCGGCCATAAGCAAACTTTTGCATCCATGTACCGTAATGACCCGGTTCAAAGCCCATGCCCGTGTTTAAGCCCACCCATATATTTTGGCCAAATTCCATGCACAGGGGTATATTCGTGTTTAAGCCCATGCCAAATTTTGTCAATTTCAGCGGTGGTAAGTAAGTATTTGCTAATGATACTTCCCAAATAAATAATTCCAATATAACGGGAAGTATATTCACAAACAATCGGTGACGGCGAGAATGCCACGGAAAATTGGAAGTTATACTTCGTAGGTAAGTGATAATAATAAATAAAATAAAATAGAGTGAATCTTAAAATCTCATTTGTTTATTCAATTATACTTCCTGGCGGAAACCAATCGTCAACAGACATCAAATACAAAAGAACCCCCTCGCTAATGGCGTATATCTGAGAATGCGGTAAACATCAGTCACTTCAAAGAGTCACATGCGTGCATCGCTCACATGTCAACAACAGTACTGTAAAAACATATTCTTTGTATGTCGGTATGTTCCTACATGTGGCCAAACACAAAAAGAACTCATTCCCTGGTTATGTTATGTAAACAAAGTTTTTTTTTTTTATATTGTTCAACTTGTTATTGTTCAACTTGTTATATTTAATAATGCAGAAAGTTATTTCATAGTCGTTATCATTCACTTTGAATCATTCGTACATCTGAATTGATATAAACTATACATATAGACTATAGATAGTGGATTTACCCAGCTGTCTGAAATGGCAGAAATCTGATGACCCATGATGCTTACAAACTGTCATTTATGGGAATATTGTGCAATAAAACAAGACAAGAAGTAATATTTTAATATACACATCAAAATGAAAATAATACTTTCCCAAAGTAACTTATACTTAACTTTGTTTGATCTGGAAGCCGTGTATATTTCCCCGAAACTCTGTGTGGGATAGACTTTATTTTATGGATCTATTTCTTCAGTTTTACTGTCCCGATTTCTTGGGATTTTTGGTTTGCAAAGGGTCATATCCGAGTTTAAGCCCACTTGAATTTTTGAGCTCGAATAAAACAAAGGCCCCCTGTTGGTGAGAACATTTTCTGAATGTTTTAAATTTATCTGCGACAGGTCGTCCAAAAATTTTGGATTTCTTAATAAGGTTCATCAACTTTTGTAGTTTCAAGCGAAATAAGCGAGCTAAGAGGTCGTGTCTGTCTTTAGAACTCTGACCATCAAATAGTTCTGATTTTAGCTCGTCCCATGCTGGGTTGCATGTAAATGTGATGAACAGATCAGGACGACCAAAGTTCCAGTCAAGTCATGGCATCTTTGTCTTCTCCTGCATATACCGCGGGCTGCCTGTGAAAGATGACAAAAGGATACACAGCTGGCCTAAGCCTTCTGTCGTATCAGTATTTATGCTGTCACGGAGGTGGCTATAAGAATCGGCTCGAAGCTCCCTCTGGTGTGTCCTTATAAGGCTTATATAGAACAATCGTTCAGACTCTATTTCAGCATACATGTCGACAGCAAATTGGTTGAAAAGGTTTCGGCTCCGATGTAGGTGGTTGAAATAATTCCTTCTAATGATGAAATGAAAGGAATATAAATCCTTGCATGAAACACTATTATTGCCGATCGCTTGGCGTATACCGATGTGATAACCATCTTCACCAAATACACACAAAAGCGGGTACTGTAACGGATCATATGATCTGTGTGTCTCGCAAATCCTCCTGTGTGTATTATCTCTCGATGTGATTACAATCTCACGTTGACCATGTTCCTCCCCAGACATGACTACTGCTACTTCGTTGGAAGTTGGTTCATTAAAACGGCCACGGTGCTGCCATGTTGGTCTCTTATCAGCGTTGATGACAATTTGCATATTCGGCCAATGTCTGAGTCAAGTGCATACTTGAAACTAAATATGTACGAATTTGCCGAATGGAGCATGTCTTGCAATGCCAGCGTGAGCTGAGGTCTAAAGTCAAGAAGGGAGGAGCGAAGATCAGCTTCTCTCTGGTCATCACCAACGAAATACAACTGCAAGAACTTTGCTTCCTGGTCGGCGGGAAGGAGTGATCTTATCGTATGGTATACCTGCCTTTGAACTTTAAATGTTGGCATAAATTCCCCCTCAGTGACAAAATTTCCGCCAAATGATGTTATACCGTCTGATATTCTGCAGGAAATGATTAGAATCTGGAGAAACTTTGCCGAGAAGATCTTTGAGTTGCTGGGGAGGGTTCCATTGGAACAGTACATTCCAGGCGATTTCCCCCAGCCACTTGAGTGCCTCACACAGAGGGCACATAACTGTCATGGCACCAGTTTGCACCTCGCGTGATGACTGGTAATCTATATCGGGCAAATGCCGCGTCCAGCCATCAGTCGTCGGAATGCTGATGTCGTCGATCATCTGCCTCGAGACGACGGCCACGCTGCTTGTCCGTCTCGTCAATTCATGCAGCCTCTGTGGCAAGCCTGTTTTCATCGAGACGACGGGCACGTTGCTCGTCCGTCTCGGCAACTCGTGCAACCTCTGTGGCAAGTCTGTTTTCATCGAGATGACGGCACGTTGCTTGTCCGTCTCGGCAAGTCTAGCTGTATGCACGCGTTGCTTGTCCTTGCTTTTCCTACTGATATTTGACTTTTTGGGTGGCATCGACGCGATATGTTATAAACAATGTATATAAGATTTATCAGAAACAAATTTTTTGCTGTATAGTTGTGAAATGGCCCTGAAAAGGGCTGTTAGAAAAAAATAGGTGGCCTCGAAAAGGGCCGTTAGAATAATGAGGTGGCCCTGAAAAGGGCCGCTTAAAATTGTGATTCTTGTCGGAAGAAAGTGATGCCGAGAAGGGCCAGTTTGATTTGTTTGTTCTTCTGAGCTAACAGTATGGTGAGAATATTGGTCAGCATATACTATATACCATCTGACACCGTTGCTCGGATCGTAGTCACAATTAAAGATAGTTATGATTTTTAGGGACTCGATCATTTAGGAGTCATATTTGAGCAGTTGTTTCGTTTTCTTTCATCGCCCGAAACGATCGGCATCGAAAATTCGTCAGGGACGCCCCCCGCAGAAACTGATTGTTTGAGTAAACATGGTTCTGTTGTGGTTATATATATTTTTAATTTATAGTTATAGATTTATAGTTTTTTTAGTTATCGTTTTATAGTTATAGTTATAGTTTTTAGCTCAACTTTACTTTGTAAAGTTTGAGCTATTGCCATGGCTTGGTATCCGTCGTCTGTGTGTGTGTGTGTGCGCGTGTGTGATGCGTCAACAATTTCCTTTAGCACGGGCTACAGGTCGTACCTTCGGTTGGATCTTTATGAAATTTGTCATAGCTGTTGACATTGACATGTAGATGGGAACGAGTCATTTTGGGGTCATTCGGGAAAAAACATGGCCGCCAGTGGCCATCTTGGATTTCAATATTCAATCCATTAGCACGGGCTACAGGTCGTACTGTTTGTCTGATCATCATGAAATTTGTCATGGATATTAATATTGACATGTAGATGGGAACGAGTAAATTTGGGGTCATTCGGCCATAAAACATGGCCGCCAGCAGCCATCTTGGATTTTACTCTTTGTATCACTAAATCCTTTAGCTTTGGGCTACAGGTCGTACCTTTAGTCTGATCATCATGAAATTTGTCACGGCTGTTGAAATTGGAATGTAGATGGGAACGAGTCATTTTGGGGTCATTCACACAAAAAACATGGCTGCCAGTGGCCATCTTTGATTTCAAAATTTAATCCATTAGCACGGTCTACAGGTCGTACTGTTCGTTTGATCATCATGAAATTTGTCGTGGATGATAATATTGACATGTAGATGGGAACGAGTAATTTTGGGGTCGTTCGGCCAAAAAACATGGCCACCAGCAGCCATCTTGGATTTTACTCTTTGTATCACTAAATCCTTTAGCACGGGCTACAGGAAGTACCGTTAGTCTGATCATGAAATTTTTCATGGTTGAAATTGTAATGTAGATGGTGACGAGTCATTTTGTGGTAATTCGGATGAAAATCATGGCCACCAGCAGCCATCTTGGATTTTACTCTCTGTATGACTAAATCCTTTAGCACGGGCCACAGGTCGTACCTTTAGTCTGATCATCATAAAATTTGTCATGGCTGTTGAAATTGGAATATAGATGGGAACGAGTCATTTTGGACTCGTTCGGACAAAAAACATGGCTGCCAGTGGCCATCTTGGATTTCAAAATTCAATCCATTAGCATGGGCTACAGGTCGTATTGTTCATCTGATCATCATGAAATTTGTCATGGATGTTAATATTGACAAGTGGATGGGAACAAGTAATTTTGGGGTCATTCGGCCAAAAATATGGCTGCCAGCAGCCATCTTGGATTTTACTCTTTGCATGACTAAATCCTTGGCATGGGCTACAGGTCGTACCTTTGGTCGGATCATTATGAAATTTGTCTTGACTTTTGACATTGACATGTAGACGGGAACGAGTCATTTTGGGGTTATTCGGCATTAAAAAATGGCTGCCAGTGGCCATCTTGGCTTCTACTCTTTGCATGACTAAAGCTTTCAAATGTTTTTGAATTGTTGGAAAACATAGCCGCCAGCAACCATCTTAGATTTTACTTTTATATACATGTATATATATCTCTTCATGTTGATAAACTAGTATTAGACATTCAACTTTCCACATTCCTAATCACTCCATCGACAGTAACACATTAAAGATGGATTATCTCTTTAAATAACAAATTTTAAATAGTTGCGTGGGTATAAAATAATAGATATGAACTGAAGACCTATGTCCGGAAAAGCTTCTATCAATGAATATTGATTTTATTTCCAATATTAAATCGGGCCCATTTATGTTACTATTTTTAGAACCGACCAATCGGATGAGAACGTATTGCGATGTAGAGCACTGGGCTGTTCCCACGGCTACGCAACGAATGTCAAATATCCCAGATTGGTTGTTTGTATTGTTTTGTTCCACAGATATAAGCGATACTGAGTATAATTAACGTTTATTTGTGACAAAATTGCACAATATAATTTCTGGTCTCTGTTAACAGTAACCACTATTGTTCGTTAGCTGAACAAACACACCTTTTTAGACCAGAAAATATTCGAAATAAAATCAATATTAATCGATAGAAGCATTTCTGGACAAGAGTCTTCGATTCAAATCTAAAATTTTATACCCCGGTAACTATATAATACATGTTTACAAAGAGATAATCCACCTTTAAATTATTCCCTTTCCAAGTTGAGCTACAGTGTCATTGACACTTTCATTTATAGTTATCTATTATAGTTTTATTGTTTTGTTGTTTTTATAGCCCCACTTTCGAAGAAAATGGGGGTATACTGGATTGACTGCGTCTGTCCGTCCATCACGCTCTCTCCGTCCGCCAACCTCATCATTTTTTGTATGCAATCTCCTTAGGACGGTCTCTCCATATGATGCTAATTGCGGTTAGGTCTGACTTTTTTTTCAAGTTACGCCTCTTTTTCGACTTATTTTGACTCAGAAAATTCTTTCCGACTTAATAATTTTAACAAATATGAACCTTTTTCAATATTTTTTGGTATACATGCTTCTCACAATACCCTCTCGACATGATGCGGTTAGGGATTGGCTCAGACTGTTTTTGTAATATTACACCTCATTTTCAACTTATTTTGACTTAGAATATTCTGTCTGACTTAATAACTTGAACAAATATGAACCGATTTGAATAAATTTTTCTGTCCAAGCTTCTTGTGACACCATATCGATATTATTAGTCCGAATTTTTCTTTAAAGTTAAAAATCGTTTTGGTTGAGTTTACGGATAATGCGGGTTGAATTTTGTCACAAATAAAAGTTAATTATACCCATTATCACTTATAACTATGGAATAAAACATTACAACTACGATCTGGGACATTTGACATACAGTACGTAGCCATAGGAATAGCCTAATTCTCTATAGTGCTATATGGTGTCACCCGAATTGTCTGTTCTAAAAATAGACAAATAAACGGGCCCAATAAAAATATTCAAAAATCATTATAATATTAATTGATAGAAGCCTTTCCGGACAGGGGTCTTCAGTTCATATTTATTATTTTATACCCATATTCTCAATATTATGATGCAAATAATGTACACATGTAAACATGTATAATCAGTCGGAGAAAACACCTCTGGAACATGATGCATAAATATACTTCACAGGAATATTACAAGACATATAGTGACATATCCAGGAATTTTTTGGGGACACCTGTATAGATACAGGGATAGAGGGCAAGACTAACCAACCGGAGCCCATGATTTATGAGAATTCTCGAAATATTCCCAAGGGCAAATAGATTCAGTAATTCCAATGTTTATGAATTCCTGACAAACCATGGTGTATACACAACTGAAGCTTGTTGACGCAGAAGGATAATGTGATCTGATTTATTTTCAGTAGTTAAACTAAACAAGAACCAAATATTGCTTTCCTAAGCCACTGATGCATTTGAATTTCGAGTTAAACTGCTAGATTGTAGCTCAAATCCTGAAGTACAATAGATTGGAATTCAGAGGTGTATTCTTCTGTCCTTCCCTCTTGCGAATGTGTCAATAAGGGTCTCAAGTTCGTCATTGTCTAACTGATTTGGACCAACCAATATGATTCGCAGAAGTTTGTCTAGTGTGGAGGGCGTTACCCTGTTGCTGTGCTTGGTGTGGACGAGGGTCAAAACAGAGAATCCCCTTTCTACATTTGGAACTATATATATATATGGGGGAGCAGTAACGGTTGTCAGTTTGTGGACATTTAAGTCCATGGGTCATTTTATATTGTATCAAAAATCATGTACTGTTGGAATCCCGGAAACATTGACCTACTCGACAGAGTAAAACCCTCTGGTGGCACATTGGACGAGAATCGTTCATGTCGGCCCACGTTTCATGTAGGCCTACATAACTTGAATATTCACAATATTATGACGAAATGTTCTGTAAACTGAACATGTAGATTATTATAAGGATATGTTTTTTTGTTTTTAAGACAATTCTCTATCATGTTTACTTTCTTCTCTCACATATTACCAGTAGGTCTACATGTACTTGTTAAACTTCAAGCAAAATAAAGCATGTTTGTTTGAAGTTGAACAAGTCGACAATACTTAATATGCGGGAGAAGAAAGTAAAATATTCCCGATATTTGTCAGGGAAAACATACTAGCTTGTCATGGAACATTGCTGTATAAAAAAAACTTTGCAAGAATATTAGAAGATATATAACACTTAACAAGTTAAAATGAACTAGAACGTGCTATAAATTACCACAATAGGAGCACTATAGATCTATATATATGGGGGAGTGTTTACGGTTGAGCATTTTATATTGTATCAATTCGTGTAGTGGATATATCTTGTAGCACATTACAATAAACATGAATTTGATTAGATCTACTCTGAATATTCTCAGTGACGACAGAAAAAAATCCAGCTCTGGAATATAATGATGTATGTAATCGCAATCAAGAGTGCATGGGTTATGAACATGCGAGTTTTAATTTGCTGTGAACATAGCAATGAGATGATTACCAAAGCATGTATGTTTTTAAATGCAATTTAATGCTTAGGTTCTCATTGTATTGTGAAGGATATGTTCATATAATGATCGCAATTTGCTTATATCTATCTAGATCAAAATGATTGACTGATTAAAAATCATTAATACTTTACATTTAATACATTAAGAGATTCTATCATTTAGCGATAAATATCATGGATCCACGATCTTATAGTAGTTATCTGTCGATTTGCACTGCTCATTCCAGGTTGTGGATAGACGATCTTATAGTAATTATCTGTCGATTTGCACTGCTCGTTCCAGGCAGCTAGATGAGTTTTATACTTCATGTCTAGTGCCATCCACTGAACCCGTATATCTTCACAGCTCTCATTGGAAATATTTTTGAAATTCGTCAATAGTGTTTCAACATTTCAACAGTTTTACTAAATGGCTGCGGGGGGTAGAGATTTGAGGGCTTCACTATGTTTGGTTATTGCATAATGGTTAGCAGGATGGTCACCATGTGATCGCTTCGGCTTTGTTGGTGCTTTAATGATGTTGCAACGTTTTTGATTGTGGGCATACTTGAAATTGCTAATGCCGTTTTTCACATTATATTTGGATGCAACTGTTTGACACTCCCTAACATCAAAATCTCTGAAAGCTAGTCTGTATGGTTCCATTGGTATACTAGTCTGTATGGTTCCATTGGTATACTAGTCTGTATGGTTCCATTGGTATACTAGTCTGTATGGTTCCATTGGTATACTAGTCTGTATGGTTCCATTGGTATACTAGTCTGTATGGTTCCATTGGTATACTAGTCTGTATGGTTCCATTGGTATACTAGTCTGTATGGTTCCATTGGTATACTAGTCTGTATGGTTCCATTGGTATACTAGTCTGTATGGTTCCATTGGTATACTAGTCTGTATGGTTCCATTGGTATACTAGTCTGTATGGTTCCATTGGTATACTTTTCTCTGCCGAGATCCAATCTTCAATATAAGTATGTGGTCCATACCGCTTGGCATTCCTAATATCTATTGGGGGATTTTTGCTTCACTTCATCAAATCTGGGGCTAGCACAATATACTGTTTTGTTGAATGATATGTCAGTTGAACTTTCGGAGATACCTGACCTCTGTGTTGCTTTATTAAATCCATTGCAGTGACATATGTCATTTTTTTTGCTGTCGATTTTTGGTACAGATCTGCAGAAAACAAATTTACCTAACAAAGTAGACAGAGTGCATTTACACCCTCCATGCCACCTATTTTGAAACGTATATTTTTCCACGTATATTTTTCCAGCTATGAAAAGGTATCTGATAACTTGTCATGTTTCTTTATGACGGCTCTACCTTCGACCCCTAGTAGTGTGGTGGTGAAAGTAGTTTGCATGCTCCCCACCTTCGGCCTGGAATCTAGATATTGTTTCCGTTAGTACAGGGGCAAAATCAATTAATTTAATCATGTATGGTGTGAAATTAGAACTGGTAGAATAATTTGGCATGATGCAGATATTGTATCACATCATTTTCTTGCAAATCCCATGTGTAGTCTGAGTGACGCAGTGAAGTTTCGTGGCACCCTTTGATTGAGTTTGGTTGCTTTGTGTGACCCACATTATGTGAGTAAAGGGGGAACCGGGGATGCCCTATAGCAGAAAAGTACACAAATTGAGGTACCATGCCTTACCCACCAGAAGCTGACATAAGCTTATGATGGGCAGAGCACCCTGTTGTTGTTGTAATGGCAGTTTCTGATATAGTCATAAAGAATAGGAAAAGTATTTCAAAATGTATGCAGTTCATGCATGGTATACCGTAAGGGAAAAAAAAAAATTTCAACCACACAAAATTAAAATCCATTGTTTTGTCATCTCTTAATAATTGATTTGATGTTCTACGATGACGATATGTGAATGTCAAGATTTTTGCCAGATCCAGAGAAATTATGTATTGAAAGGGATTTATTCAAAAAGAGGGTCTCCCCTTGACCACACCCTCTGATACCCACCATTGAATACAGCCTAGCTGCCCAGTATCTGAATATGATTATATATATATGAATATATGACCAGTCGCATTTGAATTTATTTTATTAAAAAGAGAACTGTATTTATATAGCACAGATAATTTGCATGATGAATACAAAAATGAATTTGTTGAATATTATTTTTTTTTTTTACATTTTTCTGGATCATTTTCAGGAAATGTGAACTTTTGGAGCCCATTTCTCATTAATGCTTTATTGAGGATGTAATAATCTTAAATCTGTTTTCCCAATGTAACTATTTGTTTTATCAGGCTAGCTATAACTATTAGCTTACTCAACTTACTTTAGACAATTAAACCATTCTTTAATGTAAAGTTGGGTTTTCAATGATGTTTGTATAATGTGCAACATGAACAATCTCAGGCTCAGGTATCCTGGGTAAACAATTGTTTTATTTTGAATTATAAGTGTTACATGCAGTGGTGGCATATTTGAAAGGTAGAGGACTACTAATCCTTCACATAAATATATATATTTAAAATTAAAGTTCCGGGACCCTTGTGCACATTACATAACAACTTAATGTTATGACTGGCCAACTGTTGGAACACCATCGGAGATAATCCTTGCAGCTGAAAATGAACCGCATAGAATGTTTGCGGTGGACGAACGTTTCTATGGCTCATATTGATAGAATTAACATATTAATAATACCATATCCGGATCTAACAAATAAACAAAACGCCAGGTTGCACAGGTGCAGTCAAGAGGTGACGAGAAATTATACTCCTTATCATTTTCTTGCAATAGGTACAGAACTTTGTCATATATTTGTTTGCAACCCAGTGTGCAACCTGTTTTTTTTTAGTCCACTTTCGATGTGCTTTTCTTTCCATCTTGTTTATCGTGGATTTCTTTGGAATCATCAAATTTCATTTTTTTTTGGCCGTGAACTAAAATACAATGATGGACGCTTTCGGCTTTGCTCTCCCTTCTTGTGCCATTTTTCCACACTACTCAACACACTTTTTCTATCTTCTTTTCCGCTCTGTCTCGTCAGGCATGTCCACACTCTCGCTCTCCTCCATCACCAAACACATGTCTGCTTCCCTCATGCGTACGAACAAAGATCCATGCATCTTCATAGCAAAATCCCAGTCTCAGCCTTGTGTTTCGTCTAAGAATATCATTCTTGACAATCTTGATCCAGTTCACGAACTCGCTATTGGTTTCTCGCGTTGTGTCAGTTAAACACAACCCAGATCAAAGGGGAAATATATGCATATGTTTGTTCAGGCATTGGATTGCATCGGGAGCGTAGTTTGGGTCACCCTCAGAGTTGCCATCTACGTCTATCAGAAGTCGGTCAAATAATTTTTAAAATGGCGATTTATCGCTTAATGATTTGTGGGACTGCGTATTGTCAAGTTCATATGTTACATCACTTCTTTCAATTTAACCACCCTCCATGACCTCTTCAAAATTGATCAGTTTGTTGAGACGGACGGTCGATGCTCTTGTTTCGTCAGTCAGTTTGCTAGAGCCGAATACCATACACATATCTTGGTATGTGGCTTTAGCCTCCTCAATATTATTCACATTCAAGAGACGCGCCACTGAGAAGACGAAAATTTTTCGTAGTCTGTCTTTTGCATTATGACCTCGAACTTTACTTGAAATGTTATGTAGAAAATGAGCTGAACAAATATGCAAGGTGCTTGAGGGACATCTTCTCCGAGAACCTTCGTTGCCCAAATATTTTCTAAATAGGCCTCGATTGTCATAACATTGGATGCATGGTTAGCAGCATGTATTGTGACCATTTCAGCAATTGGAAGTGGTGGTTTCCCGTCTGCACATGTATAAAATGTGTTTCTGATCAACAAGCTTTCTAATCCCTAGGCACTAATTTTCATCGAAATCCCATGATACTCGGGCATTTGACCTTGAAATGACCCGATTTCAAGGTCACGTTGCACGGGCAACGCACATACCAAGTTTCATCGAAATCGGCTTGGCCGTTCTAAGAGTCCATCGCGGACAAACAGACACACAGAGACAGATTTCCCAAAATATATAATAGATGTATGATAGTACAATGTACAAATGCATCGCGACAATAAGTATGTGTAAATTAAGACAAATTATGTCCTTATTCGGGTGCGTGAAAATAATAAGTTAGTATTCAGACGCTATGCCAAAATTGAAGAATATAGCATTCTATCAACATCGCCAAAATTTCAAACAAATCGACCTTGCCACACCATGTAAATCATCTTAACTATGCGCAATTGTAAATATTCACCTCTCAAATTGGGACGCTACTCTCTGCGATAAGCTAACGAAAATGATTTTGCCATCGACAGTCACTGTCGTTAACAAACAACCATCGTTCTTATATATTAGTTGTCAATTTGGATATAATATTTGTAAAAAATACTACTTTGTGCCAGATTATTCTCCATTTCTATTTGATCACCATACCTGAGTGTTTCACATAACTTTAAATACTAAACTTGAAAATCCACATATTACTATAAATGTTGAGATTATTAGTAACTGTAAATGAGCTAACTGTACCTGTATGGTGTTGAGATTATTAGTAACTGTAAATGAGCTAACTGTACCTGTATGGTGTTGACCGTATGGTGTTGATATCTATTGTGATCTATTGTGTGATGTCTGGTTGACGTAGATCTGTCAATTGCTTGTTCTGAATCGGAGTCACTTGAAGCAGTCGGACTCACGATGAAATCGTTGACATCCTGTTGCATGCCAGCATACAGCACTTCAGCTTCTGCGGTAACCAGCTTTGACTATCGAACCTGGAAAGATAGTGAAATAATTAACCTGTTGAAATTAAATGGAAATCAGTGATATTAACTTTACATCAAATGATCTCGTAATGTTTAGTCGTAAAACTAGTATTTTATAATGTTTTTACAGTCAATAAATGAACAAATTTAGACTCTTAATAAATGGACAAATTCTAGTTCTAGAATTATAAACATGCCTGGGCCACAAATGATTAATTCCCGTAAGTGAATTAAACATCAACAGAAAGTAGATTCCATAGCCAATAAGACACTTTGAAATAAATTGCAACTTTATATTTGCAATTTTGAGAATATATGAGCAAAAGAATATATGGTTTATTTTCCCAAATTCGGATTTGTGAATCTTTTCATTGCTGAAGAATATATTGGTATATCTGGTATATTCCCCAGGGGCTGTGGAAGATGATAAACAAACTGGGACTACTTGGCAAAACGGCTGCGTATGTTTGGCAAGTTTCGTGTCCAGTGACGCAATGTCATAAATCGAGATTTACCCAGTCTTAGGGGGTGTTTATACATTACCCGGCGAAGATCGCATTCGCTTTAGCCGGCAGCGATAACAATAGAGTGTTTATACTTCGCCGGATAGGAATTACGGCTATCCGGATACTCAGCTATACGGTTTTCAACTTTTGGATAAAATTATTTAGCACAAGCACCTGATTGTCGTATGGATTCTAATTCGCTTTGCGGTTAAGTTAGATGTTTATCTGGGGTCATGCCGTCATGGGTGATTTCCTTTCAACAATTAACTCGAACAATATTATTGTGCAATCGCTGATAGACCAGCCCGCTTTTCACCTGTGTATATATTGGTCAGTGTGCCAGTTTGATTGTCTCTAATCAGCTGTCAGGTCGGTGGTCACGCACCTTGGTTATAAGCTATTATTATAAATACTAACCGATGATGGTACACGTACTCTGCATGTGCATGGTACATTTGTTGCGCATTCGATGGAATTAATTCGTGTACATGTATGTCCATATATATATATGGAAGAAATGGGATGGCACGTTTCTGTGGATT
Organism: Siphonodentalium dalli; assembly: GCA_032622095.1. Taxonomy (NCBI): domain Eukaryota; kingdom Metazoa; phylum Mollusca; class Scaphopoda; order Gadilida; family Siphonodentaliidae; genus Siphonodentalium; species Siphonodentalium dalli. The sequence goes on along the minus strand of CP136063.1, from coordinate 46,757,725 downwards.
CAAACTTAATGGACAATTAGTTCAATAATCTAAATCTGAGTGCGCCATGGACATATTTACACAGAGACGGGTCTAGATGGCCTGATTTGGAGGTGTGGGACTGTTCATCTTTGGAATTTATCGACCGACCGTGGTTATGGCCAGGTGTGAGAATTTGTTTTAATCTGAACCCTGAAAATTGCAAAATCCTAGCATCCAGCCTTAAGATTTCCAATTGTTGGACATTTTCCAAACTTGACGCACCTCTAATAAGGTTGGATCATTTCCAACTGATGGTCATTTCAGTCCAACAATTTGGTCAAAAAATAAGCAAATGTTGCCTAAAGAAATCACCAATAACAAATTGTTGAAAATAAAACTACGAGAACAATTTCAACATGTTGCTGATGTCAAATGTCCAACTATTGCCGTGTCAGGTATGAAATTTCCAGCTTTTGAATATTTTGGACATGGTGAACGCCCGAGTAAAATGAAAAACATATTTTATTGTATAATGTGCAAACGGAAAATGTGTCACATTTTATTCGCGATGTTGAAACTTATATATATAATATAAAATCCAATCCGAATGATTAGACACCAATTTGTAAATGTATGCGACGAAAAGATCTCAAAACTGACAATGGCCATGCTTTTGGTGCGACACTCACTTCACAGGCTGTATGTGAACCCAAACAAACTATTAACAATGTTTTTTAAATATCTATAAAATTACCAATAGCAATACCTGAAAGTTTGAGTTGGATATTAATAATTTCGGCATTTCCATTTCTAAAAAGTTTCATTTCACTATACTGCCCAACCATATCTCTAACAGGAAGCGGCTAGATGTTTACAGGTGTACAGCAATATCATATTGCAGTTCAGTGAGAACTAAAACGAAAACTATTAACAAGTAAAGGAGACACATGAATATATGCGTATCTTCGCCGGCGATGTGTAAACACTCTGCCCAACCTTCGCCGGCTAACGGGTTCGCCGGGTAACGGCTTCACCGGCTATGTGTAAACGTCACCTTAATACACATTAAATGATCAGAGTAATAGAAAATTGTATGGACCAGTCGCATTTGAATTTATTTTATTAAAAAGTGAAAACTGTATTTATATAATATAGCACAGATAATTTGCATGATGAATAAAAAAATGAATTTGTTGAATATTAAATGTTTTTTTTTTACATTTTTCTGGATCATTTTCAGGAAATGTGAACTTTTGGAGCCCATTTCTCATTAATGCTTTATTGAGGATGTAATAATCTTAAATCTTTTTTCCCAATGTAACTATTTGTTTTATCAGGCTAGCTATAACTATTAGCGTACTCAACTTACTTTAGACAATTAAACCTTTCTTTAATGTAAAGTTGGGTTTTCAATGATGTTTGTATAATGTGCAACATGAACAATCTATTAGGCTCAGGTATCCGGGGTAAACAATTGTTTTATTTTGAATTATAAGTGTTGCATGCAGTGTTGGCATATTTGAAAGGTAGAGGACTATTAATCCTTCATATAAATATATATACTTAAAATTAAAGTTCCGGGACCCATGTGCACGTTTCATAACAACTTAATGTTAAGACTGGCCAACTGTTGGAACACCATGGGAGATAATCCTTGGAACACCATTGGAGATAATCCTTGGAACACCATCGGAGATAATCCTTGCAGCTGAAACTGATATTTTCCGTCACTTTGAAATGAACCGCATAGAATGTTTGCGGTGGACGAACATTTCTTTGGCTCATATTGATAGAATTAACATATTAATAATACCATATCCGGATCTAACAAACGCCAGGTTGCACAGGTGCAGTCAAGAGGTGACGAGAAATTTTCTTCCTTATTATTTTCTTGCAATAGGTACAGAACGTTGTCATATATTTGTTTAGCAACCTGGTTTTTTTAAGTCATAATGCTAATTATTGTTGTGTATCTCAAGTTTATCAGATGAGATTTCAGCAGCTGCTTTAACCCTTTACCCAACAAACCGGCCAAAACCGGCCAAATAAAGCTTCAACAGCCTAAAATATATTCGGTCTGTCTCAATAGAACCATACAAATATGGATATCATTGGAACCGGTTCCTTGACCACATTGTGATAGTTACAGTTAGCCCTGTGCCAATGCATTCTCTTATATATGCGAGTCGACCATAGGTCGCCTCGCATATATAAGAGAATGCATTGGCCTAAAAAAAATCTTTTTACCATTTTTTCTTACATTCTTTAACAATTTTATAATTTTTAATGTGTTAAGCCAATGCATTCTCTTATATATGCGAGGCGACCTATGGTCGACTCGCATATATAAGAGAATGCATTGGCACAGGGCCCTTCTGTTGGGTAAAGGGTTAAATTCAAAGGCCAAGACACAGATGGAATGACACCAGACATTTCACTCTCTGATACTATTTTATCATCCTCATTGTAATGGTGTCTTAGAATTTTGAAATTCAGACGAGCTGATGAATGATCTTTTTCGGAGCAATTTAAAAAAAACAACACAAATCCCTTGAACTATCCACTGGATATGAATTTGTTGATCAATTTGCTTGTCAGAATTATCACCGCTCCCATCACAAGAACTATCCACTGGAGCACTGTCCTGTTGAAAAACATGTAAAGGAATATCAGTGAAATTGAATGCCAATATCCTTATGGAATTGTCGAAATATCTGACTTTGAGCAGTGACTGGTTTTGGTCTGCAGTTTCAAATGTTTCTAGAATGTCAGATATTGTGAAAGTATACTTTGGATTGTCCTTATACAGCTGGAGAATAGGTTGATCGTGATGTACAGGACCTGGTGTTCCCGGAACAAATGTAGTCTCAGTCGGAATGAATTTGGCTTCTTTGTCTAAATCTTCTATTCTACATGATGTGGCTCAGGTTTGGCTTGGACTGTTTTTCCTAACATCATACTTCAATATCGACTTATTTAGACTTATCCCTTTACCCAACAAACCGGCCAAAACCGACCAAATAAAGCTTCAACAGCCTAAATACCCTGTGCCAATGCATTCTCTTATATATGCGAGTCGACCATAGGTCGCCTCGCATATATAAGAGAATGCATTGGCTTAACAGATATTAAAAATGATAAAATTGTCAAAGAATGTAGAAAAATATTATAAAAATTCTTAAAAAATGTAAGAAAAATTCTAAGAATGTCCTGAGAATGTAAGAAAAAAATGGTAAATAGTGTTAAAAAAAGATTTTTTTTGGGCCAATGCATTCTCTTATAAATGCGAGAATGCATTGGCACAGGGCATAACTAACCATCACAATGTGGTCAATGAACCAGTTCCAATGATATCCATATTTGTATGGTGTTATTGAGACATACCGACGATATTTTAGGCTGTTGAAGCTTTATTCGGGCGTTTTTGGCCGGTTTGTTGGGTAAAGGGTTAAAATGATGCCATTCGAGAACTGATGGCGAAATAATTCACCTATGTTGGCGGCAAAAATCATCCAACTGCATGGTATTTCAACAATGAGGTGGGTATAAAATGCTGCGTCCTGTGTTATACTTCCAAGCATCGTTGTTCTCGTTAGATGAAATGTAATGGTATTGGGACTGCGTGTATATTGAATGTAGAGTATTGCATATATATATAGACAAATACACAATATCCCCACCAACTCCCCAAATTAGAACAAATACAATCTAACTTAGACTCCTTAACCCTTTGAGTGCCAGGGGCCGATCTAATCGGCCCTAAACCTACACAATAAGTATGTTAAAGAATATAATAAAATATATTAAAATTGTAAAAAACTGTAAAAAAAAAATTAAGCCAATGCATTCTCTTATATATGCGAGGCGACCTATGGTCGACTCGCATATATAAGAGAATGCATTGGCACAGGGTATCTGGTTTGATACAAAAATCGACCTGGCACTCAAAGGGTTAAATAATCCTCTTTATGTATACGTATCCTATATTCTACCGCCATATCAGAACGTGATGTATTCAACATCACTTGTTACTCTTGTGTGTCTGCATAGTTGTATAGGGGTGGACGTCCATTTCAGTTTCCATATCGTTTCTGTCCATACCTCACATAACTAATGCTTGCACTAAACCTGGTCATTATCTAGATAACTAGCATAGATACTAAATGTGTCAAACTCATGCAGCTAACAATAAATACAAGTTTGAAAGATCTCATCGAACCACTTGAATCGTACACTTTTGATGATTTTGAGTTATCGTGACAATTATATACATACAACTCCTGTTCTCTGCGTTTTGATGGCACTATAGTGTTATTTATATGTTTAATGTTGGAATCAAATATTCATATTTATTCCCATCTGCATGGAATTGAACCCCCTATTTCTATGTTAGTCTTATAGTAAATAATAAATTTTTTGCCATTATGATGGCATGAATCATGGTATTTTACTTAAATTGAGTCTACTGATATATGCAGACGACACAGTCCTGATATCAAATACACGAGAAGGCTTGCAACAGGCCCTTGCCACTTTCTCCAATTATTGAGCCTGGCTCATGGACTAATAACTGATTATTTTGTTTCCTCGTTCGTGTATTGTATCGGACATTGTATTACCTGCTGCTTCCATGGTCTTGTTTGATGGCCAGTAGCCGCATGGCCATCCATGCCTCGCCGGGCGTGGCAATAGCGTCGGCATCACTGTCATGGTCGTGCATCCGCATCCTGTAGGTAGAGTGAGATATATACTAGCTGGTGGGGTTGTTTCTTGAGAAAGCTGTTGGTAGAATTTTCCCACCAAGTTGGTACCATTTTCCATTTATTTGGTGAGCCTGGCTCATGGACTAATAACTGATTATTTTGTTTCCTCGTTCGTGTATTGTATCGGACATTGTATTACCTGCTGCTTCCATGGTCTTGTTTGATGGCCAGTAGCCGCATGGCCATCCATGCCTCGCCGGTCATGGCAATAGCGTCGGCATCACTGTCATGGTCGTGCATCCGCATCCTGTAGGTAGAGTGAGATATATACTAGCTGGTGGGGTTGTTTCTTGAGAAAGCTGTTGGTAGAATTTTCCCACCAAGTTGGTACCATTTTCCATTTATTTGGGGAGCCTGGCTCATGGACTAATAACTGATTATTTTGTTTCCTCGTTCGTGTATTGTATCGGACATTGTATTACCTGCTGCTTCCATGGTCTTGTTTGATGGCCAGTAGCCGCATGGCCATCCATGCCTCGCCGGGCGTGGCAATAGCGTCGGCATCACTGTCATGGTCGTGCATCCGCATCCTGTAGGTAGAGTGAGATATATACTAGCTGGTGGGGTTGTTTCTTGAGAAAGCTGTTGGTAGAATTTTCCCACCAAGTTGGTACCATTTTTCCATTTATTTGGGGAGCCTGGCTCATGGACTAATAACTGATTATTTTGTTTCCTCGTTCGTGTATTGTATCGGACATTGTATTACCTGCTGCTTCCATGGTCTTGTTTGATGGCCAGTAGCCGCATGGCCACCCATGTATCACCGGTCATGGCAATAGCGTCGGCATCACTGTCATGGTCGTGCATCCGCACCCTGTAGGTAGAGGGAGATATATACTAGCTGGTGGACCCGACTTTGTCCGGGATGTTTCCCCTCTGCTTTTCGGCGAATTGCGTGATTTGACCTTGAATTGTCCATTTTGAAGGTCACGATTTGACCCGTCCAAAACACTACCCGGACAAAAGTACTTGTCGAAATCCATCCGGTTTTACCCGATTTGACCTTTAATTGATCATTTTGAAGGTCAAGGTCAGGTCGGGGTCATGACTCGACCCGTCCAAAACTCTCAGTGGACAATAGTAACCCTATGTATCAAATTTCGTCGAAATCCCATCAAAATTCGCGATTAGACCTTGAATTGACTCGATTTCAAGGTCAAGGTCACATCACAAATGAATAGGCTTATGAGACTCCCCACACCAAATTTCATCGAAATCCCGTTATATTCGGGCGTTTGACCTTTGAAATGAGGTGGGTGGCGCTTTAAGGACTTTGCTAACCCAATATCCTCCAAATTTAATGGAGTCCAAAATAATGGTTTATGTTCACTTTTGTTAGTAATCACAGTAACCAAACACATGAATGCAACATTTTAAGAGAAAATTCATGGTGGAATATGTTAGAAATACTAAATGTGAATTTTAGGTTTTTTTTAAATCAATTTGTTCGAACCCAAAATCAATAAACAAAGTCCATATCAAACAAAAAAATATGGCAATGTGTACTGAACACTGAAGAATGATGAAAAATAAATTAATATGCTTATTTGTCAAGCATTTTTTGATAAATTTACTAAGAACTAATTTTTTACAAATATTTGAGTAACTTGCCTGACATCCCTTGTAGTGAGGTGACAGTTAAGTGTTAATATATGTGGACAGTGGCGGTTTGTGAATCTCTTGACAAAAGAACTGTAATCACCAATCTCTGGGTATCCCCATAACCCAGAAACAAAAACTTCACCAATCAGCCTGAATCAGGATGTAATATTGTCATGGATTACCAACTAAAGTCATGGTTGCATGATTTGAAGTTCAGAACACAATTTCCCTGAATAACAACTCACCTAGGCTGATTGTCATTGACTGGTGACTTTCTTCTCATTGGCTGGAGACGGGTGACTTTCTTCTCATTGGCTGGAGACTTGTGACTTTCTTCTCATTGGCTGGAGACGGGTGACTTTCTTCTCATTGGCTGGAGACTTGTGACTTTCTTCTCATTGGCTGGAGACTTGTGACTTTCTTCTCATTGGCTGGAGACAGGTGACTTTCTTCTTATTGGTTTTGAATTGAGGTCTTGTCACTTGTCTGGCAGTTAGTTTGGAGGGAAGACAAATAGTTAGGTGTTCTATTCTTCTTCACTTGAGAATGCTGATGCTTGAGATATTTGACACAACTTGTGTTTTGTGATAACATTTTGTAGTTTTCAAGTTAGGAATATCCAAGAATGTGCTTGGTTATAGCTGCGGCGCGATAAATGTTACAAGTATATAAAGGTGTTACAATCTTATTTATATCATCAATTCTGGAGACTGAGCTGGTAAGTTTTATGCAACACAACAAAATATGGAAAATGCATGCTTGTCATAATAAGCAACCGATGTCATCATCCAGTCTAAATGAATAAATTGTGCATTACTTCGACACCCCAGTAATAGTTATTGTCCCCCGAAAAATTATTATAGAAATGGGCTCAGTCCGTTCGTTTGTCTGTCCGTCACACTTTTGAGTACCTTCATGGTGTAATCAACTCCTACAGTTTTTATCCTAGAGATTAGAAACTCCAGAATATTGTTGCCGATATATTGAAGATGTTCAACATGTGTAGATGTGTAGATGACGGAAAAAAATTTTTTGAACAGTTATTAACCCTTTTCAACTTACAAAATTTCAAACAATATTTTTAATATTTTCTGTTTGAGGGTGCATTCATAGTGTAATCAACTCCTCCTACAGTTTTGATCGTAGATATTTGAAACTTCAGAGTATTGTTACCCACATATTGGATATGTTCAACATGTATTATTTTTGACAGTTATTAACACTTTTCGACTTGGACAATTTCAACATTTTTTATAATTTCTTAACAAAGTGGCATCGACTTGCCACGTTTTCGGGGGACCTTTTATTCTTATATTATTGGCGGCGGTGTAATTTGAATCTGGATAAATGTCCTCAGCATTATATATATCATTCAGTGCATGATGCCCATTATTTCGTTCTATAATTAGATATTTAAACATTTATTTATCTCATATCAACACTTCTATATATACACATATATATATCCTCCATCGAAATGACTCTTCATGTGCTATGAGTTACGCGTTACACGATTTTAGATAATGTTCGTGCTGGGAATTCATGCCTCTTGATGTGCTATGAGTTACTCGTTACGTAATTTTAGATAATGTTCGTGGTGAGAATTCATGCCTCTTCATGTACTATGAGTTATGTGTTACACGATTTTAGATAATGTTCGTGGTGAGAATTCATGCCTCTTTATGTACTATGAGTTATGTGTTACACGATTTTAGATAATGTTCGTGGTGAGAATTCATGCCTCTTCATGTACTATGAGTTATGTGTTACACGATTTTAGATAATGTTCGTGGTGAGAATTCATGCCTCTTCATGTACTATGAGTTATGTGTTACACGATTTTAGATAATGTTCGTGGTGAGAAATCATGACTCTTTATGTGCTATGAGTTATGTTACACGATTTTAGATAATGTTCGTTGTGAGAATTCATGCCTCTTCCATGTGCTATGAGTTATGTGTTACATGTGCTATGAGTTACGTGTTACACGATTTTAGATAATTAGTCTGGCTGTTGAAGGGTTGAACCCGGAAAAAATTCTTAACAAGCTGAATTTGGTGTCATTCGATGCAGCATAACCCCCTGGTGAACAAATCCAAAATCCGCTAAAATCCGCCTTGGGGAATTTATTTTATTCAAGATGGCGTCCAACATGGCCCCTTGAAAGTTGAAAATTTCGAGAAGACTATTGTTTGACGCACAATATAAAACTATCAACCCATGTTATAACCAAAAGTCCTTTTGTAGTGTATACAATATATTTCCAAATTAAACGATGCTGTTTCCGGGTAAAAGACCTAAACATGGCGGCCAAATCCGGAAAATATGTGTTTTGCTTTATTTTTCCACTAATTTTCCACATTATGAATGTATTGACTTTGAATCCCCGACCCAAATGAAAGATATATCGATTGAGTATTGAGATTGCTTTCTGGCGATAAAGCCACATTAAATCCAGTTCCTTATCAACAACTGTTGAAAAAATTCGTGCAAATCTGAAATCTCCCCAAAACAATCTCCACAGTGACACACTTAATTCCATTTTTCCGACATGAACATTGGTTTGTGCCACAAGGAGTTCTTGACGAAATTTTTCAATTGCATTGTATGAATTAAAGAATTTCTGGTGCTGCTTCTAGGTCAGTCATTATAGTGATAAGTATTGACCCCTGCAGTTTCCATCCCCAATGTTTGCAATGTTTGGGTTCTAGATCTATTTTCCCGAGATATGCCCAGATTAAAACATGTAAGTGAACCCTAAGACTAAGGCTGCCCTCTCTGTGTGTGGCAATTTTTGAGGTTCGATAGCAGACCTGCCGGAGGAAAACATGGTCATGAGCTTCGCGCATCTTAGATGATCGAGGGACTCTCCATCCTTGCCCGAGTACATTTGAATGAAAATCTTCGAACCTGCCTCGCCTAACTGTTGGGCAGACGCAGCCCGATTGCTGATTTATAAGTAAAGATGTTGCGTTTGAGCCATAATCGTTTTCAAGAGCCTCGTCTAACCCCAACCCATTCATCATGGTACCAATGCTACCAATGAAACCCATCATCAGATGGAAGCCGCTGAGTCTACAAACTATTCCAAGTGACGACTTGGCTTAAATTATCTCAACCGGTTTGAACCAAAGTGACTGGTCAAACGCCAAGCATGGAGACAGGGTTTTCCCCAACTGTGTCGCGTTATTCTGAATACACATCAAAGTGGAAAACAAACAAGACTCACCTGATGGGTTGAGGTGTATTATCGGTAGAAAAGGATCTTCTGACTAGGCTGAATGTTCTGAGCTGTTTGAAGAAAAGATGTGTTCCATGAATCCAGACCAGTTCGGTCTGTTTCATTGCTCGATTTGAAAGCCAACCGCAATGCCAATCAGTGCTCAAACTTGTGTATGGGTTTTGTAACTCAAGCATGGGTCGATACTTTTTAGTGGATATCCCAGCTTTTTTTTGTAGGTTTCAAATGGTGTATGATAGGCACACACTTGTATTCGATTAGTTCTTCAACCATAACACGTTTTTGAAGAGTGATGGCTATTGATATAGGTGTAACCAGTGTGTCGTCCTGAGTGGAAACTGCGAGTATCCCCATAACATGGAATGAACCTTTACCATCAATAGTAGGGACGTTGAGGTGGACGCTATCTGCTGCACACTGAGTAAATGTACCTGGAAAAACTCCATGTGTGTACTCTCAAGATTTTCCACCTGGATCACTGATTGCTCGTACCTGCTTACTTCGTCGTAAGTAATTGAAAACCCCAATTTAGAGAGTTCATCAACAAGCCACCTTGACCCGAAACGCGATCCATTTCAACCCATTTACCAAAAAGAGTAGAGGTAATAACAGATTGCACGATGCTGTGACCATTGTTATTCTGTTTTATTTCAGATGGAACTAGTATCTCCAGAAACATTTCTAAATGGCGAGAAATCCATTTATTTTTGTTGTCAAAATTTCACAATCTCCTCACTGGTGGTGTAGGTTTTCTTATCATATGTCATTTCCCGCTTTTGCCCTAATCATCTTCGTGGCGGTCACAACAACTCTGCCTGCCTCATCTATGTCATCTTTCTTATCCGCATACCACTTGTCAATTGTCGAGTACGTGACCATATCTTTGAAGCAAATGTCGTTGCTATGCCCATCGATTTCAGCGAAAAAGATATACTCCCCATACCGTTATTACAATTTCTGTTTAAGGCGTTTTATTGAATTAAGATTCTGACCCAATTGCTAGCTCTATCATTTGAGTATGTAACTCGGACAGTTCGGTATACAGTATACAGTTCTGTACCATCCACAGACTCCAGCCATACACACAGCGAATCAAATGTCATTATGAGCGTTGCATTTCAAGTATTTTCGACACTTGGTACACATGATATACGGCTTCTGCAGCAACGAAATCAAGGCAACTTAGAATGATTTCTGAACCTTCAATGTTCAAAAATCTTCTCTTATTCGGCAATGTTCTAAAAATTTGTATTTAATAGGGAGAGTTGCTATTCGCATTTGCCTCATACAGGGATGACGGGGATCTGATTGGAACCCTTTCCACATATGGAACAGTCTTCTTTGAAATTAAATGGCTCTTGTTTAGACATCATTTTCTTGGAGAGCCGAACCGTATATCCATACACTCAGGATTGACACTGAAGGTTCTTTTCCTATCAGTGAAATCACACCTACAATTGTTATGGACCAAGACCTTACCAATGGGTGTGGTTATTTGTTGCCCCTTTAAATATTCAGATAGGTGGTTACATCCTCGCTTACCAGAGAAGTCAATCAAAGTCTCCAATCCTTTTGCCATAACTTGCACCAATGGATTTTCCTTAGTGTCCACATTAAATTGACACATGCTATGAAAGGACAAGACTCGCAAGTCCTTTGAAAGTTGCTGACCCCGACATATGGGGTTGGTTCTGCCATTGCCGAACACGTACCATACCAAACGAGAGAGTGATAATAAAACCCCCAAAACATTGCAGTTTGAATATGCAATAACCCTTCTGCGTATGTTGGCATCGTTGGTTTCAACAGAAGACGAAAAATAAACACAATGTCACACAAAACACCTATCAAAACAACTATATCAAGAAATGATTGGCCGCCACACACTTGAAGAAACAATCGCTACGTTATATTTGATAGTTATATTACATAAATCATTGAATTGATAGTCTAATTGGATCATTAAAGAGCATTTATTTATATGTAGGCCCATCACTTCATCTTTTCATAGTATATCGCTACGCTCAAGTAAGAATGAAAAATTCGAGACTGACTATATATCTAGTTTAATGAAAGCAATTAGAGAGCGTTTAATTAAACTGACTTTCATCATGATATAAGAAATACGCTTTCCATTGCCCATATTTATGTAAATATATTATCTGATGACCTTGCAATTATATAATCGTTCATTATATTTAAATATATGTACTGAAAACAACTTTTATCTAGATCACTTAGTGCACATACGGAGTCCCGTAGTCACAAATACCTTCATAAATTACGTCAGACCCCTCCCCTATTCAGGGTGCTGTAGAAAATTTTCCCCAAAGCGGATTTTAGCGGATTTTGGATATGTTATACACGAAGGTATCCTCTTTCCAACGATACCAAATTTAGCTTGTTAAGAATTTTTTCCGGGTAGGTCCTATAATTCAGCTCCGACAGCCAGACTAAATGTATGATGAGAACATGCACGAATCATTCATTCGATGATTTCCTTATTTCCGATTTAGTGTAATTTTCATCACTTTTTACAAAAAATACCAATATAATGGGGGAAATAATAAATGTTATGACTAAATTAACATAAATAGTTATGTTACTAACTGGAATCTAGAACAAATATATCATTTTAAATTTATTTGAAAACCCAGTTTGTACCGCTACGAGTGGCATCGAAGTAAAATATCATTCGCCAAAATGTTGAGCTGAAAGTCCGATCTTATTGGTACATGGGTTCGAATGTGGCAAACAATATAGGGATCAACGGATGTATGGCCTGAAGGCAATTATACAAATCAATATTCGGTCATCTCATTGGTTGTGAGAAATAAATCACTTGAATGTTCATGGTGATAATTCATGCCTCTTCATGTGCTATGAGTTGTACGTTACACGATTTTAGATAATGGATGATGAGAACATGCATGAATCAATCGTTCACTTAAAGTCCAGCTGAACTGTAACCTAATTTGAGTATTGATATATCATCCCGTGTGTATCTAAGTCCCCTTAACACAAATCCGCAAAAAATCCCGTCAAAATATCCTGCAATTATTTTTTATATCTTGGGAACGAAACAGTCGCCGAAGATTTGTTTTCATTTTGCACTGCGCGCACATGGCTACTGGAGGAGCACGTGACATGACGTCACGGAGGGAACACAAATGCACAGTTCTGCTTTGCGTCATTGGCAACGTGCGGCTATAATGGCGATGGCAGGTCAGCGCTAACGTTGTAAAGATGATTTTGATCTTGCTGCATTCGATTCTGATGACAATGATCCTCCACATATCGGCGAGAGACCGGTGACCGACGATCCGACAATAAATCATCGCATGCATTTGCACCGGTTCCCCCTCTTTCGGACCAAAAGTAGAAAGATAGGCTGCTGTACGTTGGTCTAAACGTCAACACATTTCCCAATCCTCAACAATAACTGAATTGAAATTCAAACAGTTAGACAGTTCAGCCTGTATCATGGCTGTATGTGGTGTATAATTTTCAACTTATGTTGTGTACGTCAAGCAGTTAACTGCGGGTGGGGGGGGGGGGGGGGGGGCACATCCTTTCACCATTTATGCAGAAACTGCATATATCACAAGTAGATCGCTCCATGATTAAATAAACAATTATGTTTTAACTTGATATTCACGATACTGGGTATTAGATTTGTTGGTATGTAATTATTTTATCTAGTCAGTCATGAACATAGTGAGCAGAAATCCGCAAAAGCTTGACCTATATATTCCATTACTAGTAGACCCTATAATCCTCCAATTAAAAGCTCTTTATGTTTAAATTTTTCAACTGGCTTTATATAGACACCCAAGTTCTCATTGAGAATGTCTTGTCACTAATGGTATAGGTATAAGTGTGAAACATCAAACATTTTATACTATCAAGAATTTCCAAACTGCTGTCTACGTACCGATACTGACCTGAAGTCTAAATGCAGTATCATGCATGGCCATTAGATTATCATATAAAACACATTTTTTGACAATCTGTCAACAAAACAAAAACCGCAAAAGGCGTACGTATTTATATTATTTTCAGTATGTATTATGTTTATTCAATTTATTGTTTCAAATGAATCAAGACCAGTAACGCACAATCTCCACACGGACCAACTATCTAGGGCCTATATATCTACCACACTCGGTGGAAATGTGGGCGTTCCTGTGCATATGACGAACGTAGTACTTACGAGGCCTACGGTACTGCGCTTTGATCACAAATCGAACGATATTTTACGCAAGCTACGTTCGCAAAAACAAAATAGTCCCTCGCGATTGCTGTTCTTATTTTAAAAATAATACCCATACATGCAGTGGACTGAAGGCATGTTAAAAGGTAACATAATTCCATAATTGATCTATCTTCTACGATAGTAGGTGTTTCATAGTCAACTTTAGACAAATTATTGTCGAGTATGGATATGCACACGCACGTGTATGACGTCGAGGTAAGGTCAGATGTATAGGTCACATCACCTGCATAATATTTGTTTGTGTTTATAGTTCAAATACCAGTTTGTTAATGCTCGGTTACTGCTTAATGACTGATGTAGTCATATAAATTCGTAGCCATGTATATAATTCGAAGTACCGTCAAGAATTTCTCTGAACAATTCGATTGGAATACAAGGAATTTATGTTTTGTTGGTGGAAATATTGGCGAAAATTCGTGACAAACTGACATGATCGACACAGCTCGTAACACGTGGAATCACGGTGGATGCAGTGCGGTACCTTTTCGTCTGATTTCATTTATATGCTTTCACAAATGGATTAATACATTGGTGATTCGTATTGGATTTTAATTATTCGAAACATTCAATCTGGTGAGTAGACTTACTAATGATTTTCATTGAATCATTACATTTCAAGTTCAGGTTCTAATCGATGTTTACGTCATGTTAGACTAGAATTAACGTAGAACAGTCACTTATATTACACTGATTGTTGATTGGTAGCCTTGTAAATCATGCTTAATTTTGCATATTGTCATGCATAGCTGACATTTTGTATTGTCAAGGTGCCGATTTATGTATTCACGCTTGAGTAGAACAAGTCACGATTTACACATCGCCGAAAGTAAATCCTCATGTATGAACTATGATCCATGTACTACGACGTAGCCGTAGGTCTACTAGACTATACTGATACCCCCCCCCACCCCCACCACAAGGACCGTGAGTGCATGGGTGTTTATTGGTACCGGTATTCACGTAGATAACATTTTGTTTGACAATGTGAATCACACTTTTGTATGTCCCAGCTTGCATTTCACAATATTTGTGAAAGATCCTTCTTCAAAGTGCTTGGAACACAAGCAGCTGTATTGTGACAGTCCATTCCAAACTCTGGTTGTGGACAAACGCCGTCCACTGTTGTTGAATGGCTGCATTAATTCTTGTGCCACTTGAACATTTATGGCTACAGTTTGCAGCCATGCAGCGACGAATACGTTTTATTCTTCAAAAAAATAAAAAACAATAAAAAAAAGACGATTTTAAAATACGTGATTTTAAAAACGGCGCATAAAATTTCTCCCGTCTGTGTACCCTCGGTGACGTCATTTCCGAGTCGCGACGGAAACACCCGATTCAAAAATGACTATTGTAAACAAAGAAGCCGTTTTATTCAAATGTCTGGAAATAGTACTTTTTTGAAAAAATGTGAACAAAATGGAAAGGATACATGTTATAAACCTTATTTAGCATGAGTTAAGACATATTTAGATATGTTTGGAGCTCAATTAATTGTATTATTCAGCTGGTCTTTAATGATTTCCTTATTTCCGATTTACCGTTGCGCCTAGCATTTGAAGGTAATCTGTCCATCTCCCTTAGATAGTATAGATACCTGGAGTAGCTCATTTGACCTGGTGACTTGTGTGAAGAAATCGGATAGCATTTGCTTTATGCTTCCTGATGCAGAAGCCAATCACCCACTTGCTCATCTCATATGTGCATTGCAACATCATAATAATAAATGCTGGTTTAATAAAGCAATCGACCCACACTTTTGTTCAGTGAAATATGACTTTTTATTGGGACTATGTGATGTCACAAATTATTAAGAAATAAATCTGAAAGTTTTAAACTGATGTAGGCAGGGGTATTCCGGTGTATACCCAGAATTCAGTTTATAGCTCCATATATGCATCATTAAAAAAAAACTAACAGGTTAGTAACTCCCACCTTTGTGCCATCACTTGCTTTCTAAAGTTCTTAGAGTTTACAGTCTGGATAAGCAGTCGAATGACACGATGCGCAACATGCTATGACATGGGGAAATCTTGTAAAATATCATTCGCCAAAATGTTGAGCTGAAAGTCCGATCTTATTGGTACATGGGTTCGAATGTGGCAAACAATATAGGGATCAACGGATGTATCTTATCAGATCAGCACAATGCATTCAGATTAATAAACTTTATTATGTGATCGCATGTATATGATTTTTATATTGACGTGCATATCAGAGTTACGGATATGGCACAGTTTGAATGTCCATTGCTTCAATGTGCAAAAAGATAATACTAATCAGTAATACTCAATCCAACATGGATTCTATTGAAGCGAAGGAGTTTTATTATCTCCCGTGATAAATGGTTGTAAAGACACATAATGTCGCCGAATTCCTTTGCTCCCAGGTTCACCACACCCCAATGCACACACATTCCATCCTAAAGGTGGACCCGATCACCGGTATATCTCGGACCGGTCAATGGGATAGCTTGTGCTACTGCGGGCAGGTTCCGGTTGACCTCTAACTTTTCTATATTGGTTTCTCATCTACCCGGGAGCCTTTTTGTTTGGGAAATTCTTCCGCTATGAGGACGACATATTTTCAGATGGCAGTGAAGTGCTTTATAATGTTCTCTTGAAGACCGATAATTGTGGCGGTTGATGACTTTTTAATGTCATTGCCACCTAACTGATTATTAGTCAGGATGCAAATCAATCATATCTCTATAAGCCTTGGTCAGCCAACAACCTATTAAAATAAAATATGCATATGGGTAAACTTCTGTGTTTCCATATTAGGTGTCTCAGTTGTTGATCCCCCATGTTGAAAATGATGGTCTTTATCGCCATTCCTTTATGGTTCCGTGAAAGCAGTCTGTCGTCAACATTGGAAACATTTGAAGAACCCCAAATTAGAACAGGAGTTTTGAGAAGTTTAGGTAAACGCCATTTCATTTTTTCCCCTGACTGAGATAATGGTTGTCGGAATTTAGAAAATTTGGTTGAAAACTTACGTTTGCCTTTACCATCGATGACTTTAAAAGTTGGTGACTGGATAATTGGTGATGGGGTGTTACTTAATCGATACACTCGGATCAGCGTCCGTAAGGGCTGGCAAATGTTTCCTCATGTTGACGATTTCCCGGTCGGTGTTGATTTTGTTTGGAGCTGGTCATTTTGACACTGTTTCTTCAACTGCCAGTGCCTGAAAAAGCTGGCAGGCCAACGGAGACCATGCACGTTAAAATAGCAATCTCTATCCTTATTTCCCTTTGCGTAACCTACTGCTCAACCTGAGGGTTTTTTCCATATTGAGGTTATTTACATCGTAATGGATTTGGAACATAGGTATTTATATCTATCTTCATGTACCCAACCTTCAATGTCGGAAGTTCACACGGATTGAAGGTCAGAAGAATTTTATGTTGTTGCTAATAACGACGTTAAACCCCAATCAATCAATCCTGACCCACTCAAGAGGCTGTCTTCCTATCCATCATAAATTGTGTGAGGGGAGGGGGGCTAGGTACTTCATATGAGGCACGTGAACATTAAAGAATGCTCCTTGATTCCTTTTATAACGGATGGCTGCGAATTCCGATGTCAGTCAATTTTGTGCTACAGAATAACTTTTTGATATTCATTTTGTTGCGTATGTGCTACCATGGCAGTGTGGGGGAAGTGTAAGAAGCTTGTTTCATTTCCTTGAAAACCCTTGAACACCCTTGAATATGAAAATCCATATTCAAGGCCCTTGAAAACCCTTGTATTTCACCAAACTCCTTGAAAACCCTTTAATAATAGACATGTAAACACCCTTGAAAAGTTGGCAAAGCCTTGAATTTGCAGTCCGTTATGATCGCGGAATAAGGCACAATTACCCAGCGATTGGCAGAACAATAATTACGTACTAGTATGGTAAAATTGTGGGAGTAGTTACGGTAATTCCTGGTAAAACCGGTGATCGACTTCCGCTTTGTTTTAATCTTTGGTTGAGTTCCATTACCGTTTGTTTGCGGCTCTGTGATTGGGCAAGAACCGAACAGCTTTTGTTTCGATGTATCAGTCACAAGTGCATTCCCACACGAAATAAAAAAATATCTTGCATTAAAATGAAAGTATGCCAGGTGGTAAATGCCGATTCCAAACTTCGTGAAGAACAAAATTCGAGTGGACCGAGTCTGTGGAACTTGAGAGGAAGGGCATGCGTACCAGGCCCAATGTCAGCTGTGCATAAAACAAATAGATGTTGCCAATATAGTGTAGTATGCATTAGTTTCCCATTCTAAACAATATTGTTCTCAATATATTTAGTTCCAACACTTTTATATTACCAAATACTTTGGACATTGTACTGTATCATGCACCAGCTGTGTGAAGTACTTTATACTCGTCATTCTCATGTAACATGTTTGCACTTGCTAGTACTTGGATATGCATTAGTCTGTATATCGGCCGACCCTACTCCTGGAATACCCTTGAATTTCTAGTGGGCGTACCCTTGAAAAACCCTTGAATTCTGCCTTGGATACTCCTGGAATACCCTTGAATTTGATCACAAAATAGGTGCAGGAACCATGATAATCATTAAATGAAAGGCTATCGTGCATTATTTAATTTAATTTAATTCTTTGCTTCTGCTCGAACATAATAATGCGAAAACATTTACAAATTTACAATGAAAACAATAAAAGAAAAGCGGCTGTTCTTATCCAGAACACATTTACTATTTTCGGATATAGAGTCCCATCATTTGTATTCTAAATAAAGATAAACAAAATGGACGCGTTCCTATCTATGATGGGACTCTATATCATCTTCATATTCATACCAGTAATCATCAATTTTCTCTTCATACATTTTCATTTTCTGGTCGCAAAATAGCTGAGAAATTGTTGAAAGGACCACGGGAGGAGCCACCGGGCTTATCGGCAGTCTTAGATCATTAGTCACCTATGGCATACCTGATGAACTCTCATCCGATGGCGGCCCCGAGTTTACTGCTGCTAGCACTCGCGAATTTCTGACAACATGGGGTGTTCATCACCGTCTATCATCTGTTGCCTTCCCACACAGTAACTGCTGTGCCGAGGTTGGTGGTCGATGCCACTTTGGTTCGATATTGAAGATCCTTGTCTGTGCTGGCAATCATTTTTATTGTTGTTTGGAAATTTGCTTATTTGCCAAGATGAACCATTGTCCAATTGCATAAAATTGCCTGTCATTTTTTTTCAATGGCCCAGGCAGCATTAACATGTGCTTTTTTACCCCACTGCATTGCGTAATGAGCCATTCATATACCCAAAAGTTTAGTAATCCACCGCATCAAAATAGCAATCTCTATCCTTTCCCTTTGCGTAACCTACTGCTCAACCAGAGGTTTTTTTTTCTCCATATTTAGGTTATTTACATAATAATGGATTTGGAACATAGGTACTGTGGTATAATTTGGGTTATAAATACACATGTATTGACTTCCTTGTACAGCTAGATAAGTCCCACCTTAAGAATGTTCTGGGTACAGATTTGGACTGTTAGATCTGGTCATGCATGGCCAATTTGGGTCAGTCAGTGATTACTGAAGAGATCATGACTGACTAAAAGCATGCAGTTCTGAGCTGATATCTGTACCCAGGGGGGCAAATCAGTTGATACCTGAACATGCTGTGAAGAAGACCTTATCTGCAGGGACGAGGCCGGCCTCATCGTGACCAGGGTCACCCATGACAGGAGTTGGGGTGTTTCTACAAGGTGAGTAACACAGCTTGAATCACCCGTTCTGTGGAGAGATACCTAAATTTTCCATATTGTCGCTGCAAGCCTACGAACTTGCGTGGGAAATTCCAAAAACTTGTGCGGTGTCGCATAATTTTTTCAGAAATTGAGGAAATTTTTCTGAAGTGTTGTCTCAATCAACATTTGAGACAAATTTGATATTCAAATTAGCTGCCATTAGGTGACAGATAATTTTTTTGATGGCTTGACTTTCAATCCATTAAAATCTGTTGTCATCGGGCCGCATCCGTCCCGAATTTTTATACATATTTCATTCTTCTGATGAAATAAACATTATTTGAGATTATTTTCTCGAAAAAGTTGGGAAAATGGGTGATTTAAGACTTTTGTGTTACTCACTTGACAGAAATTGAGGAAATTATTCTCCACTTTTGTCTGAATTAATATTTGTTGTTTTATTAATTTTGATAAACAGGGTTTTGCTTACCCTCTTGTGTTGCCGGAGTTGTTCTTATGGATTTTTTCCCTGTTGCCATAGAAATTTTCATTACAATATTGATAATGTGGTCCCCATTGAATATGCGCACAGATGTATTTTATGAAGGGAGGGGAAGGAATTATGGTGACTTTATCGACCAACAGGGGGAATCTGGCATCCCATTCCCACTAGGTGGAGAAGATATATTCATCTTTTCATGAGAATGGAGTCCCAAATAAAACTTATGAATGTGGAAAGGGAGAATGGGACCTCCCTCGGAATTTGTGGTTTGATGGTAGCAATTGGCCATCGTTTCGCTTCAGATTTATAAATTTTGTGATTTACAAGCGGCTGTCAAACAATGATGAAATTGTAGATATTCTCGGAAACTGTTTGGAGTGGGAAACCAAAAAATGTTACTGCGAGATTATCAGATATTTTCCCTCAATTGATTTCTCGGACTTATTGAATGAATTGGAAGATTACATTGGGTCAAGATATTATGAACATGGGAAGTTCGCTTTGGATGAATGGGACAATGATTTTTATCGATCGCAGTATGACACGCAGTCCACGTGTAGTGACCCGGCTAACAATGATTGGGTGTGTAGTGAGTTATCGAATCACCAATATCAATTTGACACACTTAATGACGACACCATATGTGTCGACCAGAAGTCAGACTTAGAAATGGGAGACAAACAGCGTTTTGGGACAGGTGGGCCTCATAGTTCCAGGGATGGTGAGGTTTTGGCCCCATTTTCTCCTGAATTCAGGCAGCTTTCAGTCCATGACACAAATATATCTCGTTATGGCCCAAATCCCATTTTGGATGTTTCATTGAGAGTTATTCACAGTGACCATGGTCAGACATCGGTCTATGGGAATCGTCCCGTACTTAATGAAAAACTTAATGAATTGGAACTAGAACCAGAAGTTATAAAATGGGATTCTTCCTCAAAGGTAAATCAGGGACTCTGTAAACAGTCCCTTAAACCAGTACACTACATGTATAGGTATCCCAGTGAAATAAATTTGTATCTAAAACATGGGGCCAGTGGCTGTTCGGGGAAAATGGAAAGTTCACCTCCAAGTGAGGATTTGGGTTCTGTCATATGTAAACACCGACAAGAATTTACTAGGGTGAAGGGTCACCCTGTTACCCTGAATTGCAAGGAAGTTAGCAGATTTACTGACCCAATTTCAAATGTAATATCACAAATGGGGTCTGACATGCATGAAAACTTCAATTATAATGATTGCAGGCAACCTGCGTCTATTGAAAATAGACCGGGAAGGGATAATTATGGTGAAGTAAATAAAGCTGGTCAGATATCTTCCCGCCACAATTCAAAATTCACGGAGGTTAAAGGGAACACACTTGAGAACATTATTGGACCCCGTGAATCAAATGATGGTAACCAAAATGTCCCTGATTCATTGCAGGATTCATATAAACCTTCTAGGGGTAGATCCCCTTCAATTACCCGTCTCAGAGATGGGTCTTGTAGAAATGAGTTATATAATGATAATGAACCTTCCCCCTGCACTGTTGGGAATAGAACATCAGTTAAGATAAAAACAGACCGACCTCAAAACTTAACTGGAACTTGTGTGGCTCTGACAAATTTGCAATTGGGTAACGTTGTTGAAGAAACAGATTTAAACTTAAACGGGTTGGAGCAGGTGAACTAGGGCCTCCTCCCACCCCAGCCATATATCATAGCCTAGTTAAGACGTTCTCAAAGGGCAAGCATAGCTCAGTGGGATCGGTCAGTAAAGAAATTACAGACCAAAATACGGTGTTGAGAGATTCAAAGAGGGACAAGTTGAAATTCCCTGAAGCATATCAATACAATAAGTTAAATGACCATCTCGCACCCATGGCAGTTGGGTTGGGGGTTGTTAGTCAACAATCAACTATGAACAGGACACGCCAGGGTTTTTTCTGATTGTCACCTTGGGTTATCTGATTGGGATGGGGGAGTTACAGGGTTTAATCACAGACCCTACCCCGTGTTAGGGCCACAGTTGTGTGGGTCCATGAGTTGCCCTAAACAAATTAGATTAACTTCATGGAGGCCCTCAAATGGTAATTATGTTAATCTTTTGAGAGATTTACCTCATACAGGTTCCAATATGAATGGAAAAGCCCTGGGTGAAACCAAACATGAAGTCATTTCTAGAGGGTTGATGAACCTCCAAGTTGGAGGGTTGGAGAGGCCTCAGACTCAAATTGATATCTCAGTCTGTCTGAACAGGTTGAATTCGGACCCACAAAGGGAAAACATTGATGCAACCACCAATATCCCAGAAGATGCAATGGAAGCACATTTTGGCTTCTCGGAGGGGGATGCAGGGTGGTTGCCACAAATTCCCTTAGGCCATTGTTACACTAAGTCTGGGGGAGGGGTACACAGTTGTCTGCCCTATTTGTTGAGGCAGCCTAACATTCAGCATTCCAGGTACCTGTTCCATTTCGGACTTTCAGATTGGCAAGCCAATTTATTTTATCCCCCATGAATTGATAATCATTACTTAGTACCAAGATGGGGGAGCTTTGTGTACATACATGCAAGTTGTACTCATCAAATGTAGGGCAGCGCCCTGGTAATGGAGGGTCCCTACACACCATAGTGTGTATACACACCATAGTCACCCGGTTTCACATGGGTGTAATGCAATTATTCTTGGATCATAGAATTGTAATTACTGGTAGACCTTATTCCACAAATTGATCTGTTAAAAGTAGGAAAATTTCAGCAGGCTAGCATTTAACATATCATAATTGATTTGGTAATTCCCATATTGTTATAAATTGGGATAGGGTGTCGACACCCTGGTATTGGTTTTCTCACATACATGTACACGTACTATGTATTTTATTGAAAATAAAGTGATTGGTTTATTGCCCATGTCTGTGGAATGCCTAGTGTACATGTACCAGTACGTCTGATAACTACTTCGGTGGAATAAAAACTGGAAAAATAACTTGACCTGTCATATTGATCTGAAAATTATTAGTATGTATAAGTTTGTACTTTCTCTGATGCAAACAGTGGACATATGTGGAACCAGGATAATAATTGGAAGTCATATAATAATAGTCAATATTGGAAGTCATATAACAATAGTCAATATTGGGCATTCTGACAATTGGCCCAGTGGAACTTGAATTTGATGAAAGAGTATACCAAACTGCTGATAAATATATGTATGTTTATTTGTTTTATATTCATGATACATGGATAATTCACTGGCGTGGAGCAAATTAAATATCGACTGAACTAATATTATACCCATAATACCCCACCTAATTAATTGGAATATATATCAGTGGAAGGTTCTGAAAACAGATTTCAGCTTTAGGGTGTCATGTGGGTACACCCTTCTCTAACATGTTATTGTTCATTGGATATACAAGAACAAACTATCACATATATACACAATAGCTTGTTCAGTTCAAAAATGGATTTAGGTTAGAATACTTTAAACTGGTTGAACCGTTGGATATATAATTTGGAATAGGAAGAATCCCTTTATTTTGGTGGGGAAGGAGATTATATATAAATTTAAATTGGTCACTATATAGTATACCAGTATTATATATAGGCCAACACAATTATAGGGTTTTATAACCCTTCCCACAACAAAGTTGAAACAGTTAACTTTGCATGCAGGATAAGATTCCCTTGTGTTCTGTAAATGAGCAGGAGAGGGAGCAGAGTCCCTTTGAGGATGTATATAATATATGTAAATGTACCTATGCAAGTTGAGAATTCTTGTTGGAGCTGTGAGGGAACGTTCATTCCCCTCTGCTCTGATACATACAATCAAGAAGAGGTCCCTTGGTTGGTGTAATTATTCTTGTAAAGTTTTGTTGAGGGTGTTTGGTGCAGTATCCCACCCCTTAAAGTTTGATATTGTATTTCTTGAAATATATTTCTCGGAGAGCTGTTGATTTTCTGTGGCCAATCATAATTGTCAGGTGTGGTCTCTGAATAGGGTCACTGCTGTGTGGTATCAGTTACATTCTCGGGTGGTAGACTAGAATAGGAAATCGTGGGGTCTTGACCCTGGTGCAGTGTGGTGAGTGAGCGGTCGGTAATTACTAGTAATTTAGTTGTGGGATCCATGTATAGTCAGCTCGGTGGCAGAAGTCAGGTGTTTGATGTGGCATAGGCTGGGTTGGAATAATGTGCAGTGTGACTGTCAATGGATATATCCTTTGGTGGAATGTGATGTAAACAGTTTGTCCAAAACTTAGGGTGCCATGTGGGTACACCCTTTTTAAACAATTTCTGTTCAATTGTGTACAATGGCAAACAGGCTATCACATTTATATCAATTAAGATGGATGTAGTCAATAGCATCTCATCACCAGTTAATCTGGTGGGAGATGTTTCAGAAAATGAGACATCTTAATTTTGGTGGGGGAAGGAAAGGATTGTGGGTGTCAGTTTGTGATGCCGGTGATCTGGGGCCGCGTGGTGTTGGGGAAGTGTATGGGTCACGGTGCGGGCTTTGGATTGATTTGGGTGGTTTAACAGAAGTATCCTTGAAACAGGGTAGGATGCCCACATTATATACTGTACGTTCAAGTGAATACCAGAGTGACCCTCTAGTCCCTCCACATATAGGTGAATTGTATCAATTAAGCAAGCTGGAAGGGATTGTTTCCCTCTGCGCGAGTAGTATGTTAACCGCTAGGAAGAGGTTCCTTGCTTAATGTTGTAAGTAATGTACAGCTGGGTTTTTAGGGCTGCATAGTTAAATACCCGGCCCTTTTTATTATTTGGAAGATTGATCACTTGGTTGTTCATATGCTGACATGCCGGTCTGAAATAGGTTATACATGTATGTCCTAATGAATGTTGCCAAATCGTGCACTCAGAATTCCGTTCTCACTCAGGCAACACACACGAAGATTCAGGCAATATCATTTTTGAGAATAATAACATGGATGTACATTTTATTGAAATTTTGGAAAATTGGTTCTCATAGAGTAGACAGTTCGGGGATGTAAGACAGGGAGGAATGTGGTATAATTTGGGTTATAAATACACATGTATTGACTTCCTTATACAGCTAGATAAGTCCCACCTTAAGAATGTTCTGGGTACAGATTTGGACTGTTAGATCTGGTCATGCATGGCCAATTTGGGTCAGTCAGTGATTACTGAAGAGATCATGACTGACCCATGAGGTGTGATTGATTGGGTATTCACCCTAAAAGCATGCAGTTCTGAGCTGATATCTGTACCCAGGGGGGCAAATCAGTTGATACCTGAACATGCTGTGAAGAAGACCTTATCTGCAGGGACGAGGCCGGCCTCATCGTGACCAGGGTCACCCATGACAGGAGTTGGGGTGTTTCTACAAGGTGAGTAACACAGCTTGGATCACCCGTTCTGTGGAGAGATACCTAAATTCTCCATAGTACTTATAATCTATCTTCATGTACCCAACCTTCAATGTCGGATGTTCACACCGATTGAAGATCAGATTTTTGTTGTTGCTAATAACGACGTTAAACCCCGATCAATCAATCCTGACCCACTCAAGAGGCTGTCTTCCTATCCATCCATCAAAAATTGTGTGAGTGCAGCTATGTAGTTCATATGGGGCATGTGAACATTAAAGAATGCTCCTCGATTCCTTATAAAACGGATGGCTGCGAATTCTACATTTTTGTGCAACAGAATTAACTTTTTGAATTTCATTTTGTTACGTTTGCGCTACCATGGCATGAAGTGTGCACTTGGCACACGTATAATGGGGATATACAATTTTGGAAACTGCAAGGTCCAGAATGGTACTTTGTAATTTACAATTAATATTATATAATTATGTGTACATTTGTCGGCCAATGACATGGGTTGTTGTGTAAAGCCCATACATCCCCCTTTATTTAGAAAGCACAATATATACAAGGTTATTGTCAAAATTCACTTTATTTAAACAAGATCAAAAGTACATACCAACTGTAGAATAACAAAAAAAGGGACTAATATGAACCAAAATAACAGCACAATACACAAAATACAAGAAAAAACCCCAGTTGACTATAACATATATCAGCATAAATAACATAACCAGTTCCAGTCCTAGAAATTAGGAAATGACCCACGTCAAATTTAATGCTGTTACATGTTAGATTCAAAATGTTGCCATGCCAATCTTTATTCCACAATTTTTCAAGGACTGCATGGATAACACAATCAACAAATGACACAATCGGCACTATACACATATGAACAATACAGTA
Source organism: Siphonodentalium dalli (assembly GCA_032622095.1). Taxonomy (NCBI): domain Eukaryota; kingdom Metazoa; phylum Mollusca; class Scaphopoda; order Gadilida; family Siphonodentaliidae; genus Siphonodentalium; species Siphonodentalium dalli. Next base: position 46,731,416 of record CP136063.1, on the reverse strand, counting down.
GGATAACAAAACAGTTGAGAATAGCAAAGTATATGTCCCTGAATAACATAAGTTTAGATAAAGGTACACAATCCTATCGGGCCCTCATAAATTACTATTTGGCATTTGGGATAAAAAATAATTGAATATAGTCGAGGAACCCTACCTATCATTGCTCGGAGTGATCGGATACCTTTTTTCAAAAGGGCGTATAAAAATGATATCATGTAAATGGGTTGTCCGTCCACTGTCTGTCCGTCCATCTATCCGTCCGCTTTTGGTTTCCAGATAACTTTAGATTGAATAGAGTGAAATGAACCAAATTTGGTATGTTAGTTTACCACATCAAAATACAGATCAAGTTCTAATATGGGTTTCGTCCGCATGATTTTGACTGAGTTATGCCCCTTTTTGACTTATATTTTACCCGATGAGGTTTCCAGATGATAACTTTAGATTGAATTGAGTGAACTGAATCAAGTTTCAAACAAATGAATTAAACGTTACCGGTGAAAATCTGACTCGTTTTCCAAAAAAAAATATATATCTAGATATACCCCAGCAAACATTCAGGTGCCGTAACGGTGCCGGGTAGATGCCGGGCTCCGGTGTTTTTTCGGTACCGATACGGCACCATTTTTGCACACCGTGAAGGTACCGTATCGGCAGGAACGTATCGGCACCGGGAATACGGCATATAACAGACACATTATATTGGATCAAATCCTGGTCGTACGGGTTCAGGGGGGGGGGGGGGTGTTGGGTCTGCAGACCCCCTAAATTACTGAACCTCTTAGAATTCGGGCAATATTATATTTTTTGGGTAATATTCGGGCAAATTTAATATTTTGGGGAAAATTGTGATAATTGATCACATTTCTGCCCCAATTTGACATATTTGAAACTAATTTGGACCCTTTTGTTAATATTTTGTTTGTATATATACTGTATATTCTGTGCTTTAACAATAAATAAATCATGAAAATTTAATCGGGCTAAAATCCCCAGCCCCCCCAAAAATTTTGGGTGCATGGATGAATTCGAATTCTAAAATACCTTATATTTTAATATCCCCCACTATAAACCATACCGCAATGGATTGTATTGCAAGTTTCACCCAAACATGCATTGAAATAAAACGGATGTCATTATGCGCATATTAACAGCTCGAAAATCTGTAACCATTGTTCCAATACTGAATAAAGGTGTAAAAGCAAAAATAAGACAGAATGTATAATAAAATATGTGTTTATTTAAAACAATCTATAAACAAGGTCAGTCAAAATAAAATCAAGTGATAACAATGGGATATTTCACAAAATTGATGAAAAAGAACAAAAAAGCACAACATACCTAACATTCTGGTTTTAAAGGATTTTGGGAGAAAAATAATTTGAACAAGAGCACGTACGCCGCCGGGCATGGCAAGATACACCCGTTATTTGGTAAAAGGGGCAAATTCTCGTAAAAATAATCGGACCAAAGCCATATTCATAAACCCACACGCAAAATTTTATTGAAGTCGATCGAAACTAAACTTATCATCCGAAAACCTAAAAACTGCACAATTCTAAGTCGAAAAGGAACCATAACTCTGGTAAAATTAATCGGACCAAACCCATATTCAAACTCAGCCTGTGGGCCCTGGTCATGAACCCACACACAAAATGTCATCGAAATCCATCGCTCCAAACTAAAGTTATCCTCCGGAAACCAAGTGACAGACAGATGGACGGACGGACAGAAGAACCATTTTACATAATACTTTCAAAAAAAAAAAAATAGGATGTCAATTATAGACAAATACTCTCAAATTCCGGAATGCTCCTTCATATTACATGTAAAGGGAATTGCTGGGTACTATGATGTATGTATGTAGTGCAGTAATAAGACCACTACACCTATACTATTATTTTAATGATCAGATTCAGGGGGTATTCTGCTACATGGTGTTCCCGGAGCAGTACAATTCCGCTTAATTGCCGATATCTTCATCCTGAAATTGAGATAATGATACATTCATTATTGTTTACTCTGGATCAAGTTTGAGATTTGTGTAATTTTTATAAGACCACAGTCAGCACACATAATTTGGTTAAATGTATGTCATGTCAATTTCTAATAACCATAAATAAAAAAAACTTTTGAAGAAGATAGCAGCATACAACCAACTATGGTTACACCAAATACTATTTTGATCAATCATACTAGGCCACTGACCAAAAACTTGTCTAAAAACAATTGAAGGTGTTGTGGGGTTATCCTGTATTAATATGTATCTCATGAAATTGTCATTATATGGCTTTAAAATCCATGTTAGTATTTTGTGAACCTGAAAATAGACAGCACAGCCAAAATGTATTGTATCCTTGTGAGTTGGACATAAATTACCCCATCACAGATGAAAACTACAAATATGTTATATTAAATATCTATTGTCTTAACAAATAGAAAACAGTGACGCATTTAACGAAAACAACATAAAAATATATAGAGTGCAAGATGCAGGACTATATTGAATTTTGGTCGCTCCGGAACAATGCCGCCAACATCGCTTAAATAGTTGTGCTTTGTCTGCGCCGGCTTAGGTGATGATTCTACAGGTTTTTTTTTATCTTTTTAATTCTTTCATGTGATATATAGAGGATCTCACATGAGTTTCTATTTTATACGGAATTTATCAACCGAGTTCACTAAATTCGATTTGAGCCGAGGTTTACCGAGGCTCAAATAGAATTTAGTGGACGAGGTTGATAAATTACGTATAAAATAGGACGAGTGTGAGATACTTTTCATCACATGATCAAATAAACGCGAAGCAATGCGAAATATCCATCGAAAACGATAAAAACCGCAGCGATCGCAAGTCATTTGAAGAACGATGTGACGTCATCACACGCGCTGTTATTAAACGTGTCTATTATCGATAATTATGAAACTGCTTTTATGGGCAAATTATGTGATAAATATTATCTTCAATTCGTTATGTTGGAAAATCGGATTTTATGAAACTTGTTTGATAAATTTTAAACACAACTCATCTTCCGCTCACTGTGAATCAAATTTATTGAATTCGTTTCATAAAGCCTGATATTCCAAATTAACATAAGACCCTTTATGTATTGGTCATTATATCCTTTCTCAGTGTTTAATAACACGATAATACATTAGAATCTGGGAGTTGCATACCACATTCTCCTCAGGATCGGCGGCTGATACATCCTTCCTCCGGGAGTCAGCTGAGTCCCGGAGCCATTTGCCAGCAATCTTCCGAAACGCGGAATCTGTTGTTCCTGGTCTAACTTTTCTGGCACCCTCTGGAAGATGAAGTATTTGAATAATTATAGACTATAGTCATAGTTGATATAACAAGTTCAGTAAACAATGAGTGCATTTTCCAAAACTTGGTTGATACACATATCTACAATTCCATCAATGAATCGCGCAAAATTGTGTGGGTCAGAAACTTGTCTCAGTATTTTAAATTGCACTGCTCAATATTTTATAAGCAATGGCTCGTTGCATGTCTGTAACCTGAATTTTATACAAACGCACACAACAATATTACTTAATTTTTGTTAATTGTCGATGTATTAAACGTGAATAATAAATGGATGTTATTTGGTCACAAAAGGATGTTAAGCAACAGAACATTTTTCGCAATTAACAAGATGTACAACCCAGTTGAAATGCCCAAATTATTTCGATAACAACAAATGATTGGCTGAGGTCTCAAATGTTTTCCTTTTCCCATATTAAATAAGAAGGTACTCGCGTAACATAGCTGACACCAACGAAGTATAGCTCTTCATTGCCACCTTTCTTATTGTGATGTTGGTGCCTTGTTTCATGGTGGTGGCGCCGGTCCAGTTTATCTTGCGCGCTAAACCTGTCTGTAATGTTGCTACCATAATGTTTCTAATGACGGCGGCTTCACTGTCGCCACCGAGTAATCGGTATTTTGTTACCTGGAATGAAAATATTGATAACATTAGTTGAATAGGACATTGGAGCCAAAAGTCATTTTTTTGTGACAAATCAATCACAAACAGCTTAAAATTAAAAACATTGCAACAAAAATGTTTTACATCCACGACAAAATAGATGAATTGAAAAGCAACCAACATCTACTGCTTGCATGGTACTACCATACAGTATAAAAAGAAAAATTTAGGTGACACATCAGCCGTTTATGAGGCGTGCCACTATTTAATTTCCATTCATTTATCGACAGACCATTTAAAGCTGAACGTTATAGAATACAAGGAAAAGCTAAACGTTTATCAAGGAAAACAACCAATCTTCATCGCAATGTATTTAAAGTCGCAAATTTAATGTGAAAATTATACAAGAGCTGGGCAAATACCCTCATGGCATACCCTTATGTGGCCAATTCCATGCCGCTTTAGGCAGAATAAAAGTGACATAAAATTAAAAAATGAACCATATGATATTAACTCTGGTAAAAATCATCAGACCGAACCCATATTCGCACCTGAGCCGTAAATGTTGGTAAATAGTAAATATAGTATAACTTTTTGCCTATATTGCCTGTTGTTACAGCCAGTTAGAAATATTTGTATCATAGCATAACCATTAAACACCCCCCTTAAACCGTAAACCGATCCCTGTCTATTCCGACCGAAACAGTCCCAAATTTTCCCCAGTGCTTTATTACTAAAGATTATATCTATAAACCGAACGCTCTATATTCCGAACATCGAACGAGAAATACAGTCCAGAATACAGTCTTCCAATTTTGTGCAGATATTTTTTCAACTTTATTATCGTTATCCTGGCGATATAAGCTCTTGTTTTATACTACAAATGGCTTTGGTTTGGTGGGTGTCCATTATTCGTTGCTTTCGATGTTTAATCGAACAAGGGCAAAACAAATCTCGACATTTACAATTTAATATTATACAATTGTTGCATTGCTTAGAGGTTGATACGAGGAGTTATCAACCCAAGGATGCCAATATTCACCGCTGATGAAGAGTCAGAGAAAATTCCAACTAAATTCATCAACGATGAGTGACTATACACCGGACCAACAAAACACAAAGTGGCAAATGGTTCCCGGCCCGCTTCTGCAAATCAGCAAAATGAGTTATGTCGATTCAATTGTGATTGGCTGATTAAAAACGCTACGTGTAATTTCATTGGACAGTGAATTCAGGCACGTTAAGGCGTGCCAGAGAATGATGTTGCATGATTGACGGGACAATATTAACCTGGAGCCAGGTTAATATCGATATTTGATAACCCGACCGCCTTTCTCAATTACTATAGGATTTTCGGGAGAAAATTAGTGATCATATAATAAGACAATTTAATACTTTTCAAGTAGCAATTGTCTTGCTAAAATTTTACTGCTACCGATGGTTTTCAGAATGTCGCAAAAGCAGGGCTATTGTAAAAAGTCGAAATGCAGAATAGTGATTGAGGCAGGTGCAATTATCAATGAATGTGTTTGCTTTACACACTCGCTGATTGAACAATGAAGGTGCAAACAATGTGAATCATGTGAGCCAGACAATGCTGATTAACAATCAGCGTGAGTGATTACCAGGGATGATGACACTATGGCTTTGTGAACCTAGTGGCTGTAACAACTATATATTTTTATGAATTAGGCTTCTCAGTCAGATTATGGTGAAATAACACATGGGGTAATACTGTAGTATATATCACTTACTAGATTCCTCAAAATGACGGCATCCTTATCTTTAAGTCTGGCTTCCAGTGCGTCCAGACTCTCTATGGTGCCTACTGGTATCGAGTCTATAATGCTGTTTGATATGGTAGCCTAAAATAAAAAAAACAAAGTTTCAACCCCTTTACATGCCATGGAGATATATAGAGAATAATCAGAATATCACTTGAGAGTAGTCATGGAATGAATTGCCAACAAAAAGTAATGTTCTTGAATGTATGAAGAAGATAGCATTTTAGTTTAGGCATTTTAACATAATGTGTAATAAAACATGGGTACTCTTCTTATTTCCCCACATAAAATTAGAAAATTAGTGATCATATAATAAGACAATTTAATACTTTTCAAGTAGCAATTGTCTTGCTAAAATTTTACTGCTACCGATGGTTTTCAGAATGTCGCAAAACCAGGCTATTGTAAAAAGTCGAAACGCAGAATAGTGATTGAAATTGATTATGAAATCGGTAGTAGTAAACCATAACTGAGGCCCGAACCCATATATGCAATTACTGTAACATGTAACCATTCATTTGCATGTCGAAGCCTCTGCTCTGGAGAATGCCATTATTTAGTTGAACCTGAATGCGATTTAAAGACATTTGGCGATCGATCGTTTTCTGTATTTGGCCCAACTATTTGGAACCGTATTCCAAATGAACTCCGACATGTTAAAATTATACGACATTCGGAAAATATAGGTATAATTTATGATAAACCTCATAAATTGTGAAACAACACATCTATTTTGTTGGGAAATACACAAAATAAAGTATATTAGGCTGTTAGACACTGTGTTAGAGTTAAATTTTAAGACAAATCTTTAACTTTAGTTATAACCTCATAAACCTAACTCACACACCAGTTATTTCTTAATGATATCCTAATTTTATAATTATATGTTTATGTCTTTGTTCCTTTAAATCTTTATTATTTAACTGCACAATTTATTGAATATGTATGTCATGAATGCACAAGCTGGACTAACTAGGATATTACTTACCTGTTCTCGCTGTTCAAACTGGATTTCAATGGCTTTTTGGAGTTTTTTTCGATCTTCTCGTTCTGCTTCTTGGTTCTCGATGATCTTTATCATCAGTGCTGTGAATAAAATGAAATGTTCATTTCCTAAATTAACAAAATTGCATGACAATCATTACAATAAATAGACTATACCTAATAATAACTGACGGTACCATGTATTAACCATGTCAAATTTTATTCAAACCAACAAATTTCACGCAGATACATTTCAAACAAGAGGTGGGCAGTTGCCCGTGGCATACCCCCACATGGTCAACCCCATGCCGCTTTGTCAGAAAAAAAATCAACAAATTTGTGACGGATGGATGGAAGGAACCATAACTGAGGCCCGAAACCATATTTGCAACTGACCTGTATTTCAAACTGAGTAACTCACATTCAAAATTTGGTTCCGATCTGTAAACCCAAACAAAAGTGATCATTCATATTAAACAAAAGTGTGACGGACTGACGGAAATTGTACGTCGAAAAGGAACCATATCTCCTTTTCGAATAAGGATCATTAGACCAAACACATACAGAAATTCACATACCAAATTTCGTTCCAAGTCAATAACCCAAACTAACGTTATCATGCATAAACAAAGCGGATGGACAGAAATTATGACAATTTTACTATGTCGAAAGAGGGGTAACTCCAGAAAGGAAAACTTGTTAAAAACAAGATAGTCCAGGGACTATTGAGCTCTCACCTGCTCTAAAGAGAACTAAAGACACTAGTACTAAAATGTTCACTGAGTTTAAATCTCGTATCCCTAGCCCCAAGAAAGAAACCAGTAGTTACATAGGTAAACATGTTTTTCTTTATAAAATATGGGTAAATGGGGTTATCTGACCTTGACCACTAATTGACAAACCGGCCCAAAATTAACAAGCTTGAAACATGGTCACCTATATGCCAAATTCAAGCCAAATCGCACAAGTAGTGTTTTTATTAGAAAATGTGGATAAATAGAGTTATCTTACCTTGATCCCTGTCCCTAGTTGAAGAACCGTCCCAAAATTACCAAGCCTGAACTATGATCATCCAAAGTACCTATATATCAAATTCGAGCCAAATCGCCCCAGTAGTTGCAAAGGGGAAGTTTTTATTAGAAAATGGGTAAAAGAGATATCTGACCTTGACCCCTTGTTGACGGACCAGCCCCAAATTAACAGGTCTGTACCATAGTCACCCAAGATACCTCCATACCAAATGTGAGCTAAATTGCACCAGTAGTTACAAAGGATAAGGTGTTTTTATTCGAAAAAGTGGGTAAATATTGTTATCTGACCTTGGCCCCTAGTTGTCGCTGTCACTTGACGGACCTGGCCCAAATTAACAAGCCTGTACCATGGTCACCCAAGGTACTTCCTTACCAAATTCAAGCCAAATCGCCCAAAATAGTTACGAAGGGGAAGTTGTTTTTATTAGAAAATATGGCTAAATATAGTTATTTGACCTTGACCCCTGGCCCCTAGTGGACAGACCGCTCCAAATTAACAACCCTGAATCATACTCACCCAAGGAACCTCTATACCAAATTTCAGCCAAATTTTGAAAAAGATACATATAAATATAAGAAATTTAACAACCCAAAAAATCATGAAGTGGGAAAAATAATTAAAGAACTAGATTTAATAGACATATGGAGGAAACATAATCCGGATAAAAAAAGATATACATGGTATGGTCCAAATAAAAAATGTAGCAGACTTGACTATTTCCTTATATCAAATGATTTAGAACCTTTGGTCACATCCGTCAATATTGAAACAAAATATAGATCTGATCACGCATCAATAAATATTGAACTTGCATTTGAAAAACAAACGAGAGGAAATGGAACGTGGAAATTTAACAATTCTCTTCTAAGAGAGGCACATTATGTGCAACAGGTAAAAGAAATAATAATAAAGACAGTAGATCAATACACAGTAACAGGATACAAAATAAAGGAATCAAAATACAACATAGATGATCAAATGCTGTGGGAAATGATAAAGTTAAATATAAGAGGGAAAACAATAGCATATTGTTCAAATAGAAAGAAAAATATTATCCAAAAGCAAAGAGAACTAGAACAAAAGATAGAACAAAATCAAAAACTATTTGATGAAACAAAAATGGAAAAGTACCAAAAAGAGGGAGAAGTGTTAGAGAATGAGTTATATACCTTAAGACAAACTCATGTAAAGGGACTGATGATTAGGGCTAAAGCACAATGGTATGCAGAAGGGGAAAAGAATACAAAATACTTTGCATATTTAGAAAAAAGAAACTACACGGAAAAACTTATCCCAAAAATAATACGCGAAGATGGTACTTCTACATCCGACATAGAAGAAATTTTGGAAGCACAAAGAAATTTTTATAGTGCTTTATACAGTGAAAATGAAGAAAAAAATATAAAGTGTAATGAAACAAGCTATAACCAATTTATGGATTCTAACAACCCTTTTCTGGGTAACAAATCCTGTGATGAGACAAAAGCATGTGAAGGACTTATAACAAACATAGAATTAGTAAACGCCTTGAAAATGTCAAAAAACAACAAATCACCTGGGATAGATGGTTTTACAGCCGAGTTCTATAAATTTTTCTGGAACGATATCTCAAGTTATCTGTTGAACTCTATAAATGATGCATTTAAAAAAGGACATATGTCAATATCGCAATGCCAAGGAGTGATAACCTGCTTACCTAAGCCAGGAAAAGACAAATCGTATATTAAAAATCTTAGGCCTATCACTCTTTTGAATGTAGACTATAAACTGGCTTCAGCAGTAATTGCTAATAGAATAAAAACACAAATTAAAACAATGATAAGTGATACACAAAAAGGGTTCCTGAAAGGAAGATATATAGGGGAATGTACACGCTTAACCTATGATTTGATAATAGACTGCCAAGAACAAAATATCCCTGGTTTAATTCTACTATTAGATTATGAAAAAGCTTTTGATTCAATAAAATGGAAATTCATTCAGAAAACCTTAGAATTTTTCGGTTTTGGGAAAAATATATGCAAATGGGTGACAACATTATACAATAAAACAAACAGTCTTGTTATCAATAACGGACATTTGTCACAGCAATTTAACCTCCAAAAGGGAGTTAGACAGGGAGATCCTTTGTCTCCCTATCTATTTATTCTTTGTATTGAATTATTTTCGGCAGCTTTAAAATATGATAATAATATAAAAGGGATAACAATTAACGATAAAGAAATTAAAATAAGTCAGTATGCTGACGATTCAGTAATATGGCTAGATGGTAGTGAATCATCACTCAAAGGGGCAATTGATCTCATTAACGCGTTTGAAAAAATATCAGGCTTAAGGGCAAACTTTGAAAAAACTGAAGCTATATGGTTTGGATCCAAAAGAGGATGCACACAAACCTTAAAGAATAACACTAAAATAAAGTGGAACTACCAGGGAAAGTTTAAAACACTGGGGATTTTGTTTGACTTAGAAGATCCTCTTCTTGTATCTGAAAATTGGAATGAAAAGAAAAATAAAATGGAAAACATTTTAAAACATTGGGCATTGAGGACACTGTCTCACATTGGAAAAACTACTGTGATAAAAATGCTAATTTTACCAATTATTATACAAATCTTGACTGTTTTACCAGAACCACCTGCACACATATTGAAGGAAATGCAGGGCTTGCTGTTTCAGTTTTTTTGGAATGGAAAAAGAGATAAAATTAAGAGAGACACACTAGTCCAAAATATTGAAAATGGTGGACTAAAAATTCCAGATATTAAAAGCTTTTCAAAATCCTTAAAAATAACATGGCTTAGAAAATTCCTAGATCCCTTTAACTATTCAGATTGGAAAATCATTTTAATAGATAAATTGCATATATATGGAGGCTCAGCTCTTCTAAATTTAAATAAAGCCAGTCTGATGAGAATTGCTAAGCGATTCAATCCATTCTGGAGAGATGTCTTAATAGCTTATGCAACATTATCCACAGACCCAAATACAGAAGTAGAATATAAGAAACAGCCACTCTTCCATAACTTACACATTCAGAGAGAAAAAAAACCTTTAATTTATAAAAACTGGATAGAAAAACAAATATTGCATATTAATGATATTTTGCGGGAAGATGGTTCTTTTATGGACACTGGAGAAATTCTATCAAAATATGACCTTAAAGTTAACTACTTAACTTTACAAGGAGTAATATCCTCTATTCCTTTAAATTGGAAAAAAGAAATAAAGGCCTCACAAAACAAATTGACTAAAAGCTCTAGAATTGATTTAGTTGAAAATATAATTCATGAAAACAATTTGAACAACCATCTGTACTGGAAAATTGTAACTCTTGTCATTCCAAATAAACCAAGCGCTCAGGTAGGATGGGAGCATAAACTAAAACTAGAAACAAACGAAATTCACTGGGATTCAATATATAAGCAAACATTTAAAACAACGAAACTGCAAGCCTTTCAATTCCAAATAAATCACAACACTTTAGTTACAAATGTCTTCCTTGAAAAATGTAAGATTATAGCATCAAAATTGTGCACACTCTGTGGAAAAGAAAATGAAACTATAGAACATTTGTTGGTTACCTGTCATCAGAGCAAAACTCTTTGGGAAGAAATTTCAAAAACAATGTATACCAAATGTAACATCAAAATGCCAACAAAGATTGAAGAATTACTTTTTGGAATAGATTCAGACTTTGTCATGAGCACACTTGAAATTAACAATATTCTACTATTAATAAAACGATATATTTATGTGACAAGGTGCAATAAGACAAATCTATGCCAAAAAAAAGCAATACAATTTGTTATACAAGAATACAATCTAGAAAAGCAGGCACTAAAATGGACTGATTCAACAAATAAAGCCTTTGATAATAAGTGGAACAGTGTCCTCAATTTAATAAATGACCCTTGACCGGAAATTACTCTGGTAAAAAAATTAAATTAATAGATAAAAAAATAAATTATTTTCAATTTTTAGACCGACCCTGCAGTATCACGAAAACTGAATTAAAAAAAGAATAACTGTCAAAATGACACATTAGCAAGAAAAATGCTATAGATAATTTTATAAGACAGAACAAGAAAAAGGATAAGTTTCAAAAACAGATTATTCAAGTGTGCATGTGATAAAAAAATATATTGTTATAAGAATTTATTTTTTCATGTTTAATGTATATTTATTATGTACAACTTTAATATGTAATTGAGACAGACTATGAAAAATAAAAATAAATTATAAAAAAAAAAAAAAAAAAATTTAGCCAAAATTGGTCCAGTGGTTTCGGAAAAGAAGTTTGTTTTAGAATTGCGGACGGACGCACGAACGGCCCCCGGATGAAGAGTGATGGGTAAAGCTCAACTTCAGACTTTGTCTGAGGGGAGCTAAAAAGTGGGGGATATAATTACAAGTGATTTAATGGATAACTTCAGTTCACTGGAAATTCCTATTTCTAAAACAAAACACACCCACAGAGCTGTCTTCGAATATAGGCCACAGCACAGTCAGTTCTGAATTTCCATGAATGATACTCCAATATATATCTATGAACCCAGTGATGAGACTACAAAATTCTGAAATTTTTCGGTGATTATGGTAAACTATTTACATTGATGAAATTTCTACAACAGGTGCTTGAATTATTACCTCGTTCTGTATATCTGTCGAATCGATCTGATGGGAGGTTTCGTTGGGCTGGCGTACTCGCCATTAGTGGTAGCAGAGATCGAATGGTCGAAGATGTTGGGGTTCGGTTGGAGAGTAGACTTGGTGATGATCGGCTTGTTGGGGTTCGGTCCGAGAGCAGACTTGGTGATGGATCAGTTGGTGCAGATGGTTGTGTCAGACTGAACGCATCACGAACTGGTGTCGGATCTTCTTCATCTTCTGAATCTGATACTGGCCGATAAAGTTGAGTTGGTGTTTTCTTTGGTGCTTTCTTTGGTCGTGGCTGAACAAAGGTGCCTCGAACGTTCAACTCTTCTTCTTCACAATCAGATACTCTAACCTTGGACGTTGGAAAGCTAAATAAACAAAATAAAGAATTGATAATATTGAAGTGGTTCCTCCTATCCAATTCATTCATGGATAAGCTGATTTGCCGATATTTGCATACAATTAAATTGATGATAGTCACTATTGTGAAATGACAGGTACAAATATTTTGGTGCCTATCACGACAGGTGCACTTTTTGAAAATTGACAAAATTATTTCAAGGCTTATATCTGATCCATCCCCACCCCCTCAAATTTAGCCATGACTATGAAATGCATTTAGCATGTGATCATTTTAAGTAACCACTCGGATAGCTATCCGACGCAAAATCTGACCACTGTAACTCTAAAATCAATAGAGGATATATACAGCTTACATAAATACTAACCAGATGCGCTTCTTGGGTCTGGGGGTATCGTCTGCCTCTGACTCAAGGTTTGACGTATCGTCGGCGAGCTTCAGCTTCAAAGCTGCTGTTGTGAAGCTGGCTGGAAGACAAATTTATAATATTAAATATTGATTTTCAATCTAATATGAATACATGTACCTACTTTTTATATGGCAATGTTTATTTGACAGCAAATTACATACATGTACAGTGTAATGTTTGTTTTTTCAACGATTTCACTAGATCTAACAAGAGCTCCACAAGCGTATAGCATAATACGACCGTGTGAACCACTAAATATTTGGGTGGAATCAAATTCTAAGTCGAAAAGGGCCATAGCGCTGGTAAAAATAGTGGAATCCAAACTTGATATGTGTTTTAACGAGGGAAGGCTGCATACAAAATTTGAAATTGATCCCAATATCCCAACTCAAGTTATCGATCCGAAAACAATAAAACAGCATTTTCTAAGTCGAAAAAGGGCCATAACTGCTGATAACTGTGGTAAAAGTTGTCGGAATTTACCCATATCCGAACTCGACCTGTGTTTTCACATGGAAAGGCTGCATACAAAATTTGAAATTGATTGCTATATCCAACAAGATAGTCCAGTGACTATTGAGCGCTCAACAGCTCTGAAGAGAACTAAGAGACTAGTACTAAAATGTTCACGGAGTTTAAATATCATATCGCCAAGTTCAAAGAACATTTTAACCAAATTTTAGTCAAACAATTCTAATGGTTTCAAAGATTTATGTTAAATTGAAGAAAGAAACCAGTAGTTACATAGGTAAACATGTTTTTCTTTATAAAATATGGGTAAATGGAGTTATCTGACCTTGACCCCTAATTGACAAACCAGCTCCAAATTAACAAGCTTGAAATAAGGTCACATACAGTATATGCCAAATTCAAGCCAAATCGCACAAGTAGTTACAAAGGAGATGTTTTTTATTAGAAAATGTGGACAAATAGAGTTATCGGACCTTGAACCCTGCCCCTAGTTGAAGAACAGGCTCCAAATTAACAAGCCTGAACCATGATCACCCAACGTACCTCCATATAAAATTCGAGCCAAATTGCCCCAGTAGTTACAAAGGAGAAGTTTTTATTAGAAAATGTGGCTAAATAGTGTTTTTTGACCTTGACCACTGGCCCCTAGTTGACGGACCGGCCCAAAATTAACAAGCCTAAATCAGTCACCCAAGGAACCTTTATGCAAAATTTCAGCCAAATCGGTCCAGTGGAGAAGATTTTTTAGAATTTTTGACTGATTCACGGACGGACGCCGGACGAAGAGTGATGGGTATAGTTCAACTTCAGAGGTGAGCTAAAAAGTTATCAATCGATAACCATTAAACAACATTTTCTAAGTAAAAAAAGGGACAGACAGCATACAAAATTAAAAATTTGTTTACGGACCAAGGGTGCGGACAGACAGAGGGAACATAAACATAACATGTCTCGTTTTTCAAACTTTGGGCGTATAAAAACTATTTTGTATAAAACTATACTCCATATTGACTACAATCTTATGCCTAAATACATGCAGCCACACATGCACATAAGACAGTGATCAAACTTGTTCATGCATTTATATCCAAAGAATATTGATGTAGAAATCTAAATGTCTGTGGTTTACAAACAAATTATATGAAGCATCTCGTTTATTGAAACGCCACCGCTCATCATTTGTCAGTTCACCACCTATTGTGCTTCCCAGTACTTACTTGTGGAAAACATAATTTCCATGGGATGGTGCTCCCAACTCTTCTTCACTGTGGCATGTCGTTTTGCCTTGCTTGTGACATCTTCTTTTTCTTTTGGCCAGTATACTCTGCCCTTGTTGGGGGTGTCCATGTCCTTCACCCATGTTGAGCTGACAATTGCTGACCAACGATCCTCCTCGGGAAAGCAGACTACAAGGTAATGAGCCTCTGAAAAAAGAATAGAAAATGGCAATAAAAAATATACATTATTTCTTACATTTATGCTACGGACTAGTCCCCTATTTCAGGGGTCAGTCCATGCGCACCTATTGTTAATTAGTTTGCAAGACAACTGTGACAAGAGGGCATCAGTTGGGAAAATTCTAACAGCGGGCGGACTCCAGTTCAATTTGTATGACCGTGTGGTTACGCAGTACATAACTGTGTAAGACCTCAGTTATATACATGTATATTCACACAACCGCAGAAAAGATTATGTACATGCTGTGATGCCGTTGGGGTGTGATTCATTTTAATCAAGACAATCGGAACAAGATTCCTGTTGATAAATATTGTTCACGGGACAGGCCTACACATTATATCGAATTGAATCTCGAATCGAACCGTTGTAGATATTGTACAGCATACATGTAAATTAGGCCTAATAAATATATCCCAACTATTCATGATGTGATCTCAACCAACTCATGTTAATTTCAAAAATATAACCAATATATTATATTTTTAGATCTGTTGTTTCGTACCCAATAGCGGCCAACGTTGATAATTTGATATTATCTCCCTAAGTAAGAACGTACTGTATAATGTGTACTTGTGCATATCGTCATCATTTTGTGAATCTGTTTCAATTTCGGACAAAAGTTCTTGACAGAATAAACCCATAGTAACTTAGTTTACCAAATGTTAACAACGAGTGCTATAGGGGCTTTAACCACAAGCCTCTGGCAGGTGGTTAAAACCCCTATACCATGAGTGGTTAACATTTGGTACACTCAGCTACTATGGGTTTATTTTGTTTATACCATGATCATATTAAGTAGTTGTGGCTTAAATTCGAAGTGGGTGTCTGTCAAGCCTTAGTAATGAGTGTACGACTGGGAAATCTTCTGTTTAGTTGGTTGTCATTGTACGACAAAAAATCTAATTTTTGAACCTATCTATTCTTGTTGTTTAATATGAGCAATAGCGAGGGCAGTTGGCAACTTAATTTTAGGTTTTTCTCACTATGACAAGGCACTAATATAAGGACTATGATAAATACGAAACAAATAAATATTTTCATCACCATTTATTGCACTATAAACAACTATACAAGTACTCTCAACATGTATATAAACAAAACAAAATAAACAGTTCCCAGTCCTTTCCCAGTGGACACCGATTCTATCGAACACGCATACTCATTCTTTTGACTGATACATATGAAAATAGTCATGGCAATAATCATTATTGTGGGGCAGTTCACTTTAATACTGTGCCAATTTTGTTTATGATCATGATAAGTCTGTTGTTTATCGATTTGTGGTATATTTATTTCTCATTAATAAAGTTAATTATGTAATTCCTACACGTATTGCAAATTATGATTAAATTGTTCATGTCTTGGAGAAAAAATAGGTCTGACAAAGTTTTAAGAAAATTTCGGTGGAAAAATGACACAGCCTGTAGTATTCTGGGTACGTATGAAGAGATGGTTGTTCTAATTGGTGAATATAATTCGGACAGCCGATTATTAAAGTTATTAAAATAAGGAATAGGTGTCTTAGTGTCAGTTCAGAACTGACCATGGCATTATTCAGTTCAAGTTTCTGGGCTTTTGAATTTGAGAAGAATATTTCACACCAATATTTCCAAATAGTTCTTGTATATGCGAGTTGTCAAAAGAATTCTATGCAAATCGATCAAACATTAACTTGAATTACATACATGTAATTACAAATAAGTTGCATGTATCAGCAAGGAAACAACATTTATTATGTATTATAAATTAATAGGAAATGGTACCGAGCAAGGCTATTACTCAGTCTCCAAACATACATGGCAGAATTGTACGAACTCTACTCAATGATAAAAATCCAATATACAGAAAAAAGCATGATTTAAATTTCAGAACTGACATGTATATGTGTCAACATTCAATATTACCATACAAGCAAAAGGCATAATGTACTACCAGTACATATAATCCTGTATTTATTACACATATTTTATAGACAAACTACGTGTATTCCATAGAATTCCGGTCATTAGTGAAATTATTTTGTATTTCACTAGTAAACTATTTTTCACGCACTATTTTTCCTATCCAAATATCATAAAGATTGAAATTGAATCCTGATGTGTAATAAACCCAGAACGTAATTTGTGTTGGAATCGAGGAATGTTTGACACAACTCGTTGGAATAGGGCAGTCATATTTCGCTCGAGGCTGCCTGCTCTCGCGAAATATACAGTGGTATTAGTGGGCTTACGGTAATATATGTAAAGTACAGACCAAATGAGTGAGAATTTCATCTCTAAAATTAATAAACTGCCATGTAAGATTATTTAGACTGACGAGTAAAATCATGAATACTAAAAAAAATTTATAGCCATATTTTCTAATTTCCAATTAGAAAAACTATTCATGTATGATGTAACAAAGGCATTCCTACAAATTATCATCAAGAGGAAGTAACACATACTTAGTTCAATTTCATCAACATGCACACAGTCAACTTCAGACTTTAGGTTTGACAAGAGATATATAGACAGATTAGAAGATAGAGTAGGATAAGTGAAGAAGTCTTGTTTGCTCTCAAAAATACTATAAACAATGAAAGTGCCATCTTCTGTTGACAAAATATTTTTAACAATTGCAATTTCAGAACCGACTTTTACACAATTATCACCAACATTTATTAACAAGAAAAACCTATCTATAGTCACTTGTACTGCACAAAAGTTATTCTATTTGCCATATCAGGAATCGGTCCATTTAAATGAAAGTGTAAAAAATCTGGCTCTGTGCGACTGTCGTTAACTAATTTTAATGGCAATGTTTTCTGCTCCAATGTTCGATGTATCAGTTGCTTTATTGGGCGATTTCCTTTTAGAACTTTGCGTTTCAGAGTCTGCATAAAGTTTTCAAAGGGAAATGCTGAGAAGTTGTCTAAAGCACCAAGTCGAGAAACTTCGCCTGCCGAGTGGACTAGTCCGTGCACATTATATACTAAATGGCACCTTCCGTAAATTACCAAGTCTCATCAACAATATATTAATAAGAAGACCACCGATTTTTTTCCTCAATCGTTCTTTTCAAGTATCATAGCCAATAACTGGCCATGATTATTGTCAACATTAATATGTATATTCGATCCACTCTGGAATACATACTAATGCCGTCACTGATCACGGCTAGTCATTCTGTATAAATAGAAGAAATGAACGATTGAGGAAAAACTTTCCAAGTCTTATCAATATATCAATAAGAAGCCCACAGATTTTTCCTCAATCGGTTTGTTCAAGTTTCATAGCCAATGACTGGACATAATACTTGAAAAGAACCATTGTGGTCCTGTTTTCGTTACACATAACAGTAGAAGTTCTTCCGTGAATTTGCAAGGTTATTTTAACGTTTTATTAAGAGCGCGAGTGGTAGAATCTACCCCAGTTTCGAGAAAAGCTTACTACACTGTACTCGCCCCCT
Organism: Siphonodentalium dalli; assembly: GCA_032622095.1. Classification (NCBI taxonomy): domain Eukaryota; kingdom Metazoa; phylum Mollusca; class Scaphopoda; order Gadilida; family Siphonodentaliidae; genus Siphonodentalium; species Siphonodentalium dalli. Next base: position 46,712,888 of record CP136063.1, on the reverse strand, counting down.
AGTATTATGTCATCACGGGCTGCGCTGCATCTCAACCAAACAAAACTGACCCTAAATACTGCCAAAGGATTTGCATTTGGTTGGCCTGTTATAGGAATATAAGGCACCTTTTGACCCTGTGCATTCGTTGGCATTCAAACAGTTTGCTGTTTGGGGTCATGTCCACCCCATGGCGCTGTAACCAATTTACTGTGACTCATCGGAACAGGACTACTCGTTAGGGGATTGACTGTTTTCCCTACGGGGAGATTTTGCCCATTTCCTATTGACTGAATTGGCGAAACTGTTTGAGCACTCGCAATCATGTTTGTTGCTGCCGATAAAGTTGTCTGATTAAAATCTGCCCCTGGCGGCAAATTATACCCTGGTTGTGGAGGCATGTTCATTGCAGGGTTAATTTGCAGTACCTGACCTTGATGTATTTCTCCGGGTTGGTTTATCACCGGTTTGCTAACCGATGACCCGAATGAGGTAAGAACCCCCGTTTGAGGTGCGTTTGGGGGCATAAAACCCCGACACAGAGTACCCAGGCCCAGCTTGACTCGCCCCTAGTGGTCCAAAAAAATTCCCTGAAACCATGCACGTATCTGAGGTAGGAATACCCCAAATATTTGTATTAGTGCCCCATGGCGTCCGATCGGGGACATAGCCATGTGGTACTGACATTGTGGGCATGGCCCAAGATGTCGGCTGTACTGCCGGTGTCTGAATTGTCTCGTGTTTTGTCCCATTCAGCTGAGCGGGATTAGTCGCCAATTGGGATGTCTGACCCGTTCCTGTACTGGAACAGGTGTAAGTTGACATCGGCACTTGGGTGCCTTTCCAATCCGGCAAGTCCCACTTCTCGGGGTCTGGTTTCCACGTGTTGGAAACTGGCTTCTCCCCCATTGGGATAGTTCATGTTAATGTGGGCACCAATCCGGTCTAACGACTTCATGACTCTCCAACGAATGTTGTGAGCCCACTTGATTTAAAACCTCGGTGGGAAAATCATAGCCCCTATCGGCAGAAAGGGGAGGGGATGGTGGTGTGAACATCTCCCGAAATCTAGACCTCTCTAGTCCATGTGGGGAACCCATTATTGCATCAACCACTTTATTTATGTCAGACACCTCTTCCTCTCTATAATCGGTCTGCTGAACAATTGTTTGGTGGGAGGTGTTGAGAGGGTCACGCGTGCCCGGGATATAGTTATCCACGGGGGCCCCTTTTGGCGGAATGTGAAAATCCAACAACAACAATTGCTCTTTGGGTATTCGCATGTGCGATATACCCATCATGTCGTCCCTGGACACAAATCCCATCAACCTCCTTTTTTCAATGATGCTTGCTGCCAATTTGGGACCAACGCCCTGTATACTCTGTAGCTCGGCAAATGAAGCGATATTAACATTTGTCCGAGATATCGTCGGTGAGGCCGTATTGGCCGCCATCACCGACATTGTTTTTCAACGTTCGGAAAAAGATGTGTGGCAAAAGCAATTGCCACCTCCAAAAGAATCCGACGTGCCACAAAAATCACGGTGCAAAGAAATTTATGGTGGTACTCACAAATCACGGTGCGAAGAAATATATGGTGCTAGTTACAAATCACGGTGCGAAGAAATTTGTAGCGGCAAAAAAAACCAATGGGTAGAAAATATCTAGAAAAGACAAATAAGACAGTGTTACATAATATTTAGATGAAAAGAGAAAAGTGGATTGCAAAAAATATCAGATAATTACGGATTGAAAAATATGTAAAAAATTATTTTGTGAGAAAATAGTGAAATTACCGGCGAGGAAAAATATCAAACGGTGCTTCAAAAAGCGCCAAAGGTCCGGGTAAGGTCGACGACGCCATTTTGTAATGAATGTGCATATAATATTACAAATAAACTCACCGATAGTAAATTCTGTGCAGGTGTAGACAGTGTATGCATACCAATAATCATCAGCAAAATATAATACGTCTGGTTAACAAGTTGGTTTGGATTGAAGAGGCCGTGTGATTACGTATTTCCCACAATTCCGTAGTTCCGCTGAACTCCGTGAAATTCCGCTCCTCTTCGTGTGTTTCCGGTGAAATCCGGCACCATCCTTATAGAGTTACCTTTCTTCAGTTAGCTAACCAAAGTGGCCTCGCATTCCTCTATAGTATCATCTTCATCCCCATCAAATACTTTTTTTTGGACGAGGAAATCAAAAAAATTCCATTCTCTGAAAAGCTTACTGCACTGTACCTTCCGTGCATTGTTTCGAGAAAACTTAGTGCACATTATCGGGTTAATGGCCACAGTTGGGTCATAAATAATACCAAAAAAAAAGCTTTGGATCAGCAGATTAAAAGTCAGGCAGCTTTAAAGTTTGTTGTCTAGTGCTTAGACATTGCACTAAATCATTTAAACCCTTTGAGTGCCACGTCGATTTTTGCATCGACCCATATACCCTGTGCCAATGCATTCTCTTATATATGAGAGTCGAACTTATTTTGTAGGTTTAGGGCCGATGAGATCGGACCCTGGCACTCAAAGGGTTAACATGCCTATTTATTTGCTTCAGCACAACGTGCTAATGTAGTTTTTCATACGTCTATAGTTTATAGGTTGTGCTATTTTGTACTTATTGAACTATAACGGGGCAGAAATTCCCTCGGCTGCTGCCGCTGAGTCAGTCGATGGCGTCTGTGACTTCATGTGTATGAAGGATCACTTCATTCGAGATGATCCCTACGAAATACAAGAATGCAATGTTCAACTGTGCACCACAACATACTGTACACCAATGACCACATCGCCATATCCCCAATAACACACACACACCACGACATTCATATCCCCAATAACACACACACACCACGACACTCATATCCCCAATAACACACACACACACCACGACATTCATATCCCCAATAACACACACACACCACGACATTCATATCCCCAATAACACACACACACACCACGACACTCGTATCCCCAATAACACACACACCACCACATTCTTTTCGGACAAACATGTCTGTGTAGATGGGCCCTCTTGTTGGTATTATTCCAACCCCGTTCCTTTATACCTCTATACCTTCATGTTCCTGCACCTGAGGGCTGCCGACGTCAAGTAAACCGCGGCAGTATACCCCTCCGCTGCTGCCGCTGCGTCAGTCAATGGAGTCCATGACTTCAGGTGTATGAAGGATCTCTTCATTCACGACAATCCCTACGAAATACAATGCAATGTTCAACTGTAATGTTAAACTTTACACCAAAACATTAATTGCTTGAACCGATCTCATTATTGGGATTAAATGTTCAAATACCATTTGTGAATGAATAATGCCAATAATTGATAGATGGGGTGGTGGGTGGGAACGTAATATACTCATTATTTATGTGGGCAGTAGCCTCTATACTATGGGTGGCGGGATGGGGTGGTGGGTGGGAACGTATTATACTCGGTATTTATGTGGGCGTTTTGTTGTCAGGACGCGACAGGGGATTTGACAAAAAAACATAGGTAATCGCCCTAAGAGACAAACACCTTAGAAATTGTTTATCAGAAATTGTGTCTTTTGTTTTTTCGAATTCTCTTTGGTTGTTGTAGTCTGTTCTTCGTAAAAAAAATTTGCATAAATATCTGATCTCTTTGTTATATATGTATTGTATTGATATTAAAGTGTGACATCTAACTAATTAATTAAAGTCGGCAACCAAGGTACAAAGTGGTTTGGTGTCCACATGAGAGAAACATGCGGCGTCTCTCCAGCTCAAAGTATTGACAGCAGTTGTCTTCAGAACAGTCACTGGGACAGAACACAGTAATTAATATTAGTATGTTTGCATCCCGGGCCCACTCTTTGTTGGTTTTAGCGAAGACACAACATGCATAGTCCAGACGGAGGACCATGAATTGTGGCCTCCTCCATTATGGGCACAAGCAACAATGTCCTCAAGTGATGAACTCGCAGCCAGAATCTGACTATCGTTATGAGAATTTTCATAGAAATATTTATTGGGAGACCAATTCCAAACAAGTCTGTGGTGGAAATTGCTTGTTCAATGCGGTCTCTGTTGCTCTGTATGGTGTCATTCTACTCAACGAGTGCAAACAACTATTGGAATGCAACCATTCCACTGGGAGCCAAGAAAGTCTTAAAGTTGAAGCCTTATTTTCTCTGACATATGACCACATTGGATGATACTGATGGATTGCAGTAACCTGCCGGATCAGCTTTACCAGTTTTGAATATCTCTTCACTTTTTGCAACCTCGATAACCGACACTTCGTTCACTGTTGCCATCAGACACAAGTTGGACATAATCCCAATTGAATGCACCAGAAGAATAAATACACTTACTGCTGGGACCAAATTTTTCTGAACTTTAAACCATTAATCAATGTCAATGGATATTTTTCAACATTCTTCATGTTCACAAACAACCTAATATTAATTATTTCAAAAGAGCCAGAATGAAATCAAAATGTTTGTCTTTATGGTGCATTTTAAAACTTTACTTGGGTTCTCAAATGTGAATCGCATACAACAAAATATCAAGAAATTATTTTCGACATGGATAAGAGATGTTACTCTTTATCTACTTGGAAATGGTATCCAAAGAGTAACATCTCAGTTAATAACAAATGTAATAATAACCAAGTCCGATGATAAGAAATTAGCGTCTTTTCAAATGTGAACCTCATGGCAGATATGAACTCCTGTTGAGCAGCGCCCATGTTGGGCTTTGCCCATGTTGCCATTGTCCATGTTGCCATCTGCGCAACCGAGCAATTGCTACTTCTAAGTGAGAAAATGTTAATACCTCAGGTTTCACCGTCGCGTGACCAAATTGGCCATAATTATTTTGGGGGAAATGGCAAAATAAAGTTTGCGCAAGACTATGATCCAAATATCATGAAAGGATTAATTTGTTATCAGTATATATGTCTTCATATTTGTGTTTTAGTTTTCACGATCCCATTTGGTTTTAAAATGGCCAAAGTTTCTGATAAATTACCAAAAGATTTCCGGTCAGTGTGAACCCTGCTATAGAAATATCATTGGACCATGACCAAAATCAAACTTGAACTCTTCGTTCTCAAATATCTTATATGTATAAAATAGCAATAGACAATATAATACAATACAAAAAATAACCTCCATCGTGACGTCTTATTGACAAACAGAATGAAACTGATCAGTGAGTTTTACATGGTACCGATTATTAGAGCCTGAGTTCACACTGATTTTTGGCGGAAAATTAAAATCCCATGCTGATTGACTATTTAACCCTTTACCCAACAAACCGGCCAAATAAAGCTTCAACAGCCTAAAATATCTTCGGTCTGTCTCAATAGAACCATACAAATATGGATATCATTGGAACCGGCTCCTTGACCACATTGTGATAGTTACAGTTATGCCCTGTGCCAATGCATTCTCTTATATATGCGAGTCGATCATAGGTCGCCTCGCATATATAAGAGAATGCATTAACACTTTTTTACCATTTTTTCTTACATTCTTTAACAATTTTATAATTTTTAATGTGTTAAGCCAATGCATTCTCTTATATATGCGAGGCGACCTATGGTCGACTCGCATATATAAGAGAATGCATTGGCACAGGGCCTTTCTGTTGGGTAAAGGGTTAACCTGAAGCTGCCAACAAATGTGATACCCTGGTAAAATTACACCATTTTACCTTTTCCAATGACCAAGGTAAAGGCCACAGTTGCCATAGAATTTTAGGCATGTTTCAGTGTTTCCGTGGCTCTTCTGGAAGTTTTGTATGTCTGTACAGCAGTTCTTGAAGTCTTGTATCTATAGCATTTCTTGAATTCTGTTTCTGTAGCAGTTACAGTAATGCACTAATAATAGACTTAACCACAGCAGAATTATGGGTAACTTTTCAGAATTTAGTCGGAAATATGGCTTGTTGCCATTCATTGGAAAGCTCGATGAGAGCTTTCTGATGAATGGCAACAAGCCATATTTCTGACTAAATCCTGAAGTTACCCATAATTCTGCAGTGGTTAAGAGGTTGATTAATCAGAGCATTACTGTACTATGGAAATCTCTAATGGACTCAATCTTTTATTGATGTTTTAACTAAATCCAACACTCTCAAACTATATACAATACTTTAAAACTATCTACTCCAATATGCCATATTAAAAACAATACACAATGCTCTTAAGACTACATATAGCCTGTATACCCATATCATCTGTATACCCTATACCCATATCTATACACTGTACTGTCAGTTTGATAACGAACATGTGAATGGCATGCTCTTCAATGATCAAGGAAACTTATTTTTCAACAAAGATTTAGCACTACATATATGTGCAGATGCGAAAACTGATAAATGGAATATGGTGACTGCTTAAAAAAAGATAGATATATAAACAGATAATATATACTAAAATGAAGGCGCAAATAATTCTCCCTAACTTTCATGTGATGACTTTGTTCCTTCCCGTACACCCAACTATAGTGACAAGAAATTAAGTGTTGATGTATTTCACGATAAGTCCAATAAGTTACCTCGGTGGCACATTTGGTGATGTTTTGACAGTAGCTGTTTATCCGTCATCCAATCAGAACACTGAGCTATGTTGTCATAACAATCCGACATTACACATCTGAGAAGGGTTTTGGATTTGTGCATCTGTAAAGTATTTTTTTCGGAAAAGGAGTGAAAGTGAATTCTTTAAATATTGCAAAATACTTTTTGTAAATCTCCGTCGATTCTTTAAAAGAACAACTGACCATTCGCGCTACTTCTGCTTTCCGCATTTTCTGTGCGTAAAAAACAGCAGTGTTACGGCCCGTACTTTTTTTAACCGGGTTATTAAGCTTTGGTATTATGAATTTTTTCTTACGTTTTCTGATTAATGTAATGCATTTTGGCTTCTTTGAATGCCGTTCTACCAATGACGGAACAGGAAGAACTCGCGGAAGCATAATCGCATCGATCAAATAATCGTCAGTACTGAGTTGTTCGCCTTTTTCGACAGAATCAATGACAAATTGATAAGAAACAATTGGGTGCCCTCTGGCAAGCGCATTTAATACATCTAAAGGAATTTTTGGACTTTTAATTTCCGACGAAACTACGGTATATTTTTTCATCGATTCTGTTTTCGATGACGCCGGTACATTACTTGCCACACAACCGCCATTGCGCTCTATCATGGTTTTTATGTCAACTTGCGATAAACGATTTTTACCGATTTTTGGCACATTCCCGATCAAAACAAATTTTCCATCAAAACCAGTCAAAACATCCAATTTTATTTGCATTTCGTTTACCGCATATTGCATTGTCTTCACCCGATATTGTATTACCACCACCTGAGATTGTATTATCATCAATCCCCGTTACACTTCCTGTAAATTTAATGAAGGCATCTTTGGCTTTTATATCTGCAGATATTGTTGTCAGGACGCGACAGGGGATTTGACAAAAAAACATAGGTAATCGCCCTAAGAGACAAACACCTTAGAAATTGTTTATCAGAAATTGTGTCTTTTGTTTTTTCGAATTCTCTTTGGTTGTTGTAGTCTGTTCTTCGTAAAAAAATTTGCATAAATATCTGATCTCTTTGTTATATATGTATTGTATTGATATTAAAGTGTGACATCTAACTAATTAATTAAAGTCGGCAACCAAGGTACAAAGTGGTTTGGTGTCCACATGAGAGAAACATGCGGCGTCTCTCCAGCTCAAAGTATTGACAGCAGTTGTCTTCAGAACAGTCACTGGGACAGAACACAGTAATTAATATTAGTATGTTTGCATCCCGGGCCCACTCTTTGTTGGTTTTAGCGAAGACACAACATGCATAGTCCAGACGGAGGACCATGAATTGTGGCCTCCTCCATTATGGGCACAAGCAACAATGTCCTCAAGTGATGAACTCGCAGCCAGAATCTGACTATCGTTATGAGAATTTTCATAGAAATATTTATTGGGAGACCAATTCCAAACAAGTCTGTGGTGGAAATTGCTTGTTCAATGCGGTCTCTGTTGCTCTGTATGGTGTCATTCTACTCAACGAGTGCAAACAACTATTGGAATGCAACCATTCCACTGGGAGCCAAGAAAGTCTTAAAGTTGAAGCCTTATTTTCTCTGACATATGACCACATTGGATGATACTGATGGATTGCAGTAACCTGCCGGATCAGCTTTACCAGTTTTGAATATCTCTTCACTTTTTGCAACCTCGATAACCGACACTTCGTTCACTGTTGCCATCAGACACAAGTTGGACATAATCCCAATTGAATGCACCAGAAGAATAAATACACTTACTGCTGGGACCAAATTTTTCTGAACTTTAAACCATTAATCAATGTCGATGGATATTTTTCAACATTCTTCATGTTCACAAACAACCTAATATTAATTATTTCAAAAGAGCCAGAATGAAATCAAAATGTTTGTCTTTATGGTGCATTTTAAAACTTTACTTGGGTTCTCAAATGTGAATCGCATACAACAAAATATCAAGAAATTATTTTCGACATGGATAAGAGATGTTACTCTTTATCTACTTGGAAATGGTATCCAAAGAGTAACATCTCAGTTAATAACAAATGTAATAATAACCAAGTCCGATGATAAGAAATTAGCGTCTTTTCAAATGTGAACCTCATGGCAGATATGAACTCCTGTTGAGCAGCGCCCATGTTGCCATTGTCCATGTTGCCATCTGCGCAACCGAGCAATTGCTACTTCTAAGTGAGAAAATGTTAATACCTCAGGTTTCACCGTCGCGTGACCAAATTGGCCATAATTATTTTGGGGGAAATGGCAAAATAAAAAGTTTGCGCAAGACTATGATCCAAATATCATGAAAGGATTAATTTGTTATCAGTATATATGTCTTCATATTTGTGTTTTAGTTTTCACGATCCCATTTGGTTTTAAAATGGCCAAAGTTTCTGATAAATTACCAAAAGATTTCCGGTCAGTGTGAACCCTGCTATAGAAATATCATTGGACCATGACCAAAATCAAACTTGGAACTCTTCGTTCTCAAATATCTTATATGTATAAAATAGCAATAGACAATATAATACAATACAAAAAATAACCTCCATCGTGACGTCTTATTGACAAACAGAATGAAACTGATCAGTGAGTTTTACATGGTACCGATTATTAGAGCCTGAGTTCACACTGATTTTTGGCGGAAAATTAAAATCCCATGCTGATTGACTATTTAACCCTTTACCCAACAAACCGGCCAAATAAAGCTTCAACAGCCTAAAATATCTTCGGTCTGTCTCAATAGAACCATACAAATATGGATATCATTGGAACCGGCTCCTTGACCACATTGTGATAGTTACAGTTATGACCTGTGCCAATGCATTCTCTTATATATGCGAGTCGACCATAGGTCGCCTCGCATATATAAGAGAATGCATTAACACTTTTTTACCATTTTTTCTTACATTCTTTAACAATTTTATAATTTTTAATGTGTTAAGCCAATGCATTCTCTTATATATGCGAGGCGACCTATGGTCGACTCGCATATATAAGAGAATGCATTGGCACAGGGCCTTTCTGTTGGGTAAAGGGTTAACCTGAAGCTGCCAACAAATGTGATACCCTGGTAAAATTACACCATTTTACCTTTTCCAATGACCAAGGTAAAGGCCACAGTTGCCATAGAATTTTAGGCATGTTTCAGTGTTTCCGTGGCTCTTCTGGAAGTTTTGTATGTCTGTACAGCAGTTCTTGAAGTCTTGTATCTATAGCATTTCTTGAATTCTGTTTCTGTAGCAGTTACAGTAATGCACTAATAATAGACTTAACCACAGCAGAATTATGGGTAACTTTTCAGAATTTAGTCGGAAATATGGCTTGTTGCCATTCATTGGAAAGCTCGATGAGAGCTTTCTGATGAATGGCAACAAGCCATATTTCTGACTAAATCCTGAAGTTACCCATAATTCTGCAGTGGTTAAGAGGTTGATTAATCAGAGCATTACTGTACTATGGAAATCTCTAATGGACTCAATCTTTTATTGATGTTTTAACTAAATCCAACACTCTCAAACTATATACAATACTTTAAAACTATCTACTCCAATATGCCATATTAAAAACAATACACAATGCTCTTAAGACTACATATAGCCTGTATACCCATATCATCTGTATACCCTATACCCATATCTATACACTGTACTGTCAGTTTGATAACGAACATGTGAATGGCATGCTCTTCAATGATCAAGGAAACTTATTTTTCAACAAAGATTTAGCACTACATATATGTGCAGATGCGAAAACTGATAAATGGAATATGGTGACTGCTTAAAAAAAGATAGATATATAAACAGATAATATATACTAAAATGAAGGCGCAAATAATTCTCCCTAACTTTCATGTGATGACTTTGTTCCTTCCCGTACACCCAACTATAGTGACAAGAAATTAAGTGTTGATGTATTTCACGATAAGTCCAATAAGTTACCTCGGTGGCACATTTGGTGATGTTTTGACAGTAGCTGTTTATCCGTCATCCAATCAGAACACTGAGCTATGTTGTCATAACAATCCGACATTACACATCCGAGAAGGGTTTTGGATTTGTGCATCTGTAAAGTATTTTTTTCGGAAAAGGAGTGAAAGTGAATTCTTTAAATATTGCAAAATACTTTTTGTAAATCTCCGTCGATTCTTTAAAAGAACAACTGACCATTCGCGCTACTTCTGCTTTCCGCATTTTCTGTGCGTAAAAAACAGCAGTGTTACGGCCCGTACTTTTTTTAACCGGGTTATTAAGCTTTGGTATTATGAATTTTTTCTTACGTTTTCTGATTAATGTAATGCATTTTGGCTTCTTTGAATGCCGTTCTACCAATGACGGAACAGGAAGAACTCGCGGAAGCATAATCGCATCGATCAAATAATCGTCAGTACTGAGTTGTTCGCCTTTTTCGACAGAATCAATGACAAATTGATAAGAAACAATTGGGTGCCCTCTGGCAAGCGCATTTAATACATCTAAAGGAATTTTTGGACTTTTAATTTCCGACGAAACTACGGTATATTTTTTCATCGATTCTGTTTTCGATGACGCCGGTACATTACTTGCCACACAACCGCCATTGCGCTCTATCATGGTTTTTATGTCAACTTGCGATAAACGATTTTTACCGATTTTTGGCACATTCCCGATCAAAACAAATTTTCCATCAAAACCAGGGGGGGGGGGTCGGAAAAAAAATTCAGGCACGTATGGCATTTTTTCCCTTTCGATCATTTTTTGTACCCACCCACCCCCACTGCCAAATTTTTTTCCGTTTTCGGCAGTTTTTTCCGACCATTTTTTGACACCCACCCCCCCCTTTTAACACTAAAACAGAGATTTGCGGGGGGGAAATTCACTGTAAACAGCTGTATATGAATTTCTGTGCATACTATTTATCATGGATGTTAACATGGACATGTAAATAGGAATGAGTAATTTTGAGGTCTTTCGCCCAAAAAAACATGGCTGCCAGCGGCCATCTTGGATTTCAAAATTTGCAACAAAATACAACACGATAACTGCCTGCAGTCAGTTTACCAGTTAGAATTACATTATTTCTCTCATTCAAACTGATTCAAAGTGGTTTTGAAGCCCAACTCATTGCCAAAACACTAAAAACAAGCAGGAATTTTTTTTTTTAGTTGCGGAAAAAATTGCTTGTTGGTGGCTTTGACCACCCACCCACCCCGGCATACGTGCCGGAAGAAATTTTTTCACCCCCCCCCCTGTCAAAACATCCAATTTTATTTGCATTTCGTTTACCGCATATTGCATTGTCTTCACCCGATATTGTATTACCACCACCTGAGATTGTATTATCATCAATCCCCGTTACACTTCCTGTAAATTTAATGAAGGCATCTTTGGCTTTTATATCTGCAGATCTATGTGTTATATCATAACTCAGGTTATTCCAAGTTCTTTGGAATAACCCAAGCATTGTATCATTTCTATCACGACCACCCCCTCTCATACTATGATTATAGTATGCCCGGGCGTGGTCGTAATTCGCGTGTTCGCCAGCTTCCGCTTGAAAACGTGCCAATGGGAAATCTAAACTTTCCATTAATTTGGGGGCAACATCTATGAATTTAACATATAAGGAGTAAGTCGTTTGTGAGTATGTTTGACGAGAAATAATTGGTAGAAGCATTCGGCATGGAATTTGTAATCTGAAATGTCGCGATCGGTGTACCCCCAAATGTAATCCTCAACGCGCGTTGACCCCTCAAGGCACCCGTCCTTTAATTTAGGATCAGGATCTTGTTTTATGATCCGCATCATTTCATAAAAATGATGCCAAATCAATGATGTCGGAGTGTGCATGGTAAAAGAGGAAGGTAATTTCAATTTCGCACGAACTTCTGCAGAGGCTGTATTGATAATTACATTGTTGGATTTATACACGTCGGTGAAAACAGGGGGGAATTCCTGCTCATTTCCATTTGGAGGTGGACTCAAAAGTGTATATGCATGACTGGCATTAAGTTTGATTGGTTCCAGTTTCCCATTTTTGTCTAAAGGAATCTCCCAGTTTCTGTTTCGTATGCCCCGTTTGCGGATATTTGTCTGCAAATTTATTAGACTTAGATGCCTTTCCGTTAAACCGTTTCGTCCGGAAATATTGTTAATGATTTTTTCGTCATCTAGTATACATTGGATATCGAGTGTTAATAATTTTTCCACACTGCGGGCAAGGCCATGTAGAATACAGAATACAATATCTTTTGTGGCAATGCATTTTACTAATGATGTGTCATGAATACGTTCCAGTGATGTCGGTTCGAGATTTTGTTTCTGAGTGCACCTGATTGGCGTCTTTTTTCGACACTTCCGAATATAGAGAATAACCAGTATCTTTCAAAGGGCCCAATACACCTGAACCATCTAAAAGTGCTTTCAAAAACATATAGTCACCAGTTAAATAGAATTTATATCCCCTTTGTTGCAGATTTTTGAGTTGGTCATTCAAGTCAGCTAAGTTTTCTTCCAAATTGTCGCGACAATCGGTTCCATGAAAAATATAAATCGGAAAAACGAGATCAGAACTTTGGAAAAGATTACCGTTTAATCTGATATCATTGTCAATCGGACTCAATGAAAGAAATGTTTGACCACTGTTGCCTATTACCCTCCCGTCGCCATACAAACGGAAATTGAGGATTTTTCCATCAGATAAAAATGGGAATCTGAAAGGCAAAACCTGAAGAATACGCTCAATATCGATGCGCCAGCCAGTGGATGTCCGTTGGGGCATAAGAACTTTTTCAAATAGGACTTCATATTCTTTTTTAAGTTTGCGAACACCCCATTGACCTGGAAAAAGACCGGGACACTCTTTTCTAATTCGTTCACTCAATTTCGTTCCAGAACAATTTTCCTCGATGTGAACAACCGTTTCAGGTGTTATTTCGTACACAGGCTGGGCATAAGAGCTGACTAATTCATGAAGCATATTAGATTTTTTGGTTTTTATTTGTTCCAACAGAGGCCAATTCGTCCATTGATATTAAATTCGGGTGCACTTCGGGTTTTTTATTCTTTGATTTCAGGGTTGCTCGCAAACGCTTCAACAAATTTTTTTTATCAATTTTATTCTTAGATTGCGGTTTCCCCGGGACCGGGTCAGATTCTACAGACATGCTAAATGTTGATGGGTCCCCATTATGTATGGCCTTTTCAACCAACTCGGCCGATAATGACTTTGTATAATCAGTTTGAATTTGAAACATTTTTTTGCTTTCAAATAAGGCTATAGCTGCTTCAGAGGAAATGAAATCACGGCATTTACTTAGTCGGTCGGTACTCATGATGAAACTAGCCTCCTTTGTCATGCCTTCTGATTCTAAAATTGAATCGATGAATTTGTATCCATTCTTTTTTACACGTTTTTCAAACCCCACATCCAACCAAAGTTCCTTACAACATAGAAAAAGCTCCGAATTACGGATTATATAAGACACATCAGAACCTCTCATTTTGAGTTTACCACTAGCGGTGACAGAAATTTCGTCTGATTATACCCCAGTTTCCACAATTTTGAAGACAAACAGTGAGCTGTTGAAATGCACTATTGTATGCTTGATCATTACCGTTGGCTTTTCGATGTTTCATCCACATTCGCATTAGACATAGGAGGCTATTTATTTCAATATGAGTATGAGATTTACCATTTGAAATGAATGACACATCAAGAGAATAATTTTCTGATAATAAAGTTTCATTTATATATTTATATCCACGCTTTGCTATGTGCTGCTGTTTGCCCAATGCAGTAAATATTTCATTGCATGGCATAAAAAGGCGTCCGCCATATGTACGAGTTTTAATCTGTTGTTCATGGAGAGTTATGGATTTATAATTTACACGGGTAACGACTGAGTTGGTTGAATCTAACGAGGCCATTATTAAATTAATTAATGTTGGTCGATAAAGTGCTTGATTTGCTCTCTATGTCGACCGACAACTAATGGTTACCCCCTGTACACTGCTGCTTGGATTACACCTGAAATAACATGAGTGTCACAGAGTTTCAATGTCAAATTTGCAACAAAATGGTATAGTGATTCGTTTTGGGTATAATCCCAAGATGTTCCTAACATACAATCAAAGGAGGACAATGATTCTGATCCATTCTTATATCCAAATTGTTTTACCCTATTTGAGAAGTCTAACTTTAATACGCTCGTGTCTGTTTGTGAATTAAATAACCCCAGTGTGAACTTCCGCTTACCACAAATATTTTTCAATGCCTGCGTAATTTCGATAGATAAAGAGGTTGGCCAAAAGTGAAGCGCGAATTTCGAGTGGTGATTCCAAATACAGATGGCGACTTTGTAATTCTATTTGTTTAGCGAATTTTGAGTCCTCCTTTGATGTGAATTTCGGCTTGGTGTTATGCTCATTTACAAAAGCAATATTTCCTGAAATTTCCAAATCGCGATCGATTTTATCATCCTCGATTAAATATCCTCTTATACTCACCTTTTTATAATCACTTCCAATAGCACTAACAACTAACTTTTTATTCTTTAACTTGACACAATCACCAACCGCAACTAACGTCTTCACATTCTTTGCAAATACCACCGGCAACTTGAAAGACTTCTCTTCATTCTCGTTCTCTTCTGTACTCTGTAAATCCCCCGAACCTGTAATATATTACATTTCTTATGAAATATCAAGTTAAGCAAACAACAGGTAATTTTGATAAAATTCAGTTTATCAAACTTGAATAAATATGGATCTATTTATTCAACTGGAATATGGACGAGTACTGCGTTAATTTATAATATATGGCTGGCTCAGTTTTACATTTGAGATCACAAGCTTTATACGATATACGGATGAGAAAGTTCCTGTGTTACAAAGCTTGCAGTTGATCTAAGTATGTGACTGATGTGACCAGTCATAATTTAGGCTATAACAAGTTCAGAACTGGAATGGAAATCTTTATAATTCACGTGATCTAAGGACATTAAGATCAGACATTTTTTTTCCTAAATATATTTTCAACCGATCAAAGCAATAATATTATTAACACCATCTATGGGACCTAACGTGTATATCAAATACATTGACACAAATTATCAAGGCTTTGTGTTGAATATTGCTCAAGTCACCATGCAGCCAGACCGAAAAAGGGGAATAATCAGTCGAAAATCATCGGACCGGTAGCATTTGACCAAAAATAATGTGATGCCATTAACGATAAGATTATTGTGTGGTTTATATTAACACTGAAACATAAACGTATCTTTATGTTCATATCTAAACAGTTCAAATATAAGATAAATGACAAAAATCTCCACATTAAGATTAAGTTAATAGAAATGTTGACTGAATGTTAAGTCAAAAAAGGCAAGGACAATGTCCAAAATGTTTTATAAATTGAAAATGTTAGAAGCACTTACCAGGTACAACCACATTGTCGTACGAGACGATTGTGTCGTTTCCATTGCATACAACTGTCGTTTGTCGTAAGAATTTGTCGACAACTAGTACTTGTCCTGTCTGTATGTCGGCAGATGGGTCGTCAGACTCGACAAACTGAATTTCTGTACCCTCGGTCAGATGTTTTAAAGACACATCAAGGGCTGCCTGGTGTGGATGCGATTTGAGCGGTTTTCTGTTTTTGGTGCCGTCTGTAACATTACATATAACATTGTTAAATACTGTTGTTCAATCAACGAAGTAATGGGTTTACTCAAGGAAGTATTTCGGGGGTGCGAACCCCGGGAGTAATGGGCTCACTGTAAAACATGTGGTTTATAACAAGGAATGACGCCAGTTGTGCTTAGGTCATAATGTAAATGTAGCCAATGACAATCGTTACGCAACGGACTCGCAAAAAAAAACAATATGGCCAATTACCGGTTGATGTGTGATAATCCTCGCTGGCAGGTCAGCTCAGGCCAATTGTGCTAATTGTGGTGGATTAAGCAAAACAAAAAAACACGGAAACCAACGGAACCAACCTCTCAATCATACTTATCACACATAGAGAGCATAATACGCTCAATTAAGGAGGGTGTTGATTTTTAGTATAAAAATTAGAAAACAAATTAACTTCGTTAATTGCGTGTCCCCATAATCAGACCGTCAAATATTCGAATATATTTTTAATATTTGGTTTGAAATTGGGGTCAATAATTTGAAATCGCTTTAAAACAATGTAATAATTTATATATTTCTTCTTCGTTGAAATCAAGCTATCGAATTATTTTCAAACCGTAAGCCGAATTTAAATGAATTTGATAATTCGTTAATAATCTGCACACTGGTATATTTAGAATTTCGATTAAAAATTTAGAATTACACAGGGGAACTACTGCTATTCGCCGCCGTTATTAGTCGCCGACTCATGCTAATTTACTGCATGCTACTGGTATTATCTGTTTATAGACTCAATATTAGTGCATAATTTCTATGTAATTTCCGATAATTATACTCCTGATCATGGCAGATTTGATTTTTCACGAAATACTCTTCGAATGCAAAACGGAATAAAAATAACGTCTCTTGAAAATAGGGAGCAAATTTTCTAGCAATAAGAACGAATGGGTTTTCCCGAGGAAGTAAACATTAAGCACAATAGCTACTCGCCTCCGGTTGAAGATTTGGTCGGTTGTAGAATGGGTTCTCTTATGCTACGGTCCCCAACTTGAACATTGTAGTCTTCACTCCAGCCAATAAACTGAACAGTGTAAGGCCGTGGATCGTTTTCTACAGTTGACAATGCGGGCATTCTCCCACACTCCCAACTCATCAACCGCTTGGATTTTTTTTCCTACTTCCATTTTTAGGCAAAATGAGTGGATTACACAAGTTTGATCTCGATGATATTGAAAGAAACTGTATGGCATGGAGAGAGAAAATGATGACATATATAGGACAGTTGGCTTGGACCAAGCCATTTACAACCAATATTATTGGTTCGGCGAGTTCCAAAAGGCGACAAAAACAATATGTGCCGAAAAATCGGCACGCTGAGTTAACACCAAACTGATCGGCGCTATGATGGCAACTACAAAGTGGGTTGTGGGAGCGGGCCCTTTCAAATCCTCCTGGGCTTTTCGCGGCCGAACTCCTTATTGAATCACCATCTGACACCACAAGCCCAATCTCTATATATATATTGTTTAATTTATTGTAACTCAGAAGCGTTAACGCGCAAATGTTTGACTGAATCGCAACATAATTGTTCCGACAAAAGTTTACACCTCCTGTGAGTGTGACCATTCACGACTCGTTGTGCCATTTAAACCCTGATTCGCGGCCATCTGCATTCATCTTTTCTCTCTCACTGTCAGCAATAAGTTTAGTAATTTGTCGATCATGGACCAGAATAAAATCGCTCTTTTAGGATCCAGCTACATCGAATGCCTAGCCGATTTTTGTGGGGAAGATTTACGCATCAACGCACAGCAGCAATTCGTATTTAAATCAGGTAAGTCTAATAATCAAATATTGTTGTTTCTACAATAATTTCAACAATATTTACATATTTCCACAATTGAACGGACAGGAGGTTGTCACATTCCTAAGAAAATTTATACGTGCTTTGGGTTTAAAGTGCTTTGCCTACGACAGAATAAGTTTTAGTACCCAGTTCTCTACAAAGCAACGAAATAACTATATTTTCATATTATATGGGAAACAGAAGCAGTGGAATTTTTACTGTTATGACACAATTGTTTTATTTATGAATACACCTCTTTAAACGAACATGGCTCATCGAGCTTCCAAATTTCCACTACGTCATTTTGAAGGTATAAGATGTGTTGACTGTATAGTATACAAAATATTGGTATTCAGCCTTCCTGTGGTTGTAAGAACACGTGCGATTTCCAGATGATCACTTTCGGACAGATATGAAACAAACGGTCTTTATAAATGCAATATAAGGAATGCACTTATTAAACGCTCTATTCTATTCCATGCCGAACATGCCGATTGTTAGGGACCCAAACACCACATAGTTGTATTTACATTAATTCAGTGTCAAATACAGACAGATAGTTAAAGTATTTTGGACCTATTTCAATACCCTGAAAGTTATCTGTATTTGGGAGCGCAAACGACCAAGTGCCTTAATACAAATTTACGACGATACCACGGTGACCATATGTATCATTGTCACAAGTTTTTCAATGGAAGACAATATTTTACTATTTTTTTTTAAATCTCAACCACCACCACCACCACCACAGCTTCTACAATCTTTTGAATTGACCCCCCCCTCCCCAATCCAGCCCCTTATATATTTAGATGAATGCACGAACTAGATGTGAATGTTGTGACAGCGAATTGGAGTCATATAACCCGGTTAGTTTGGATAAATAAAGAGCGTTTTTCACATAATTATGTGTATGTTTTTACTTTAAAAACTAAATGAATGTCAGGCGAGCACTTAGTCATATACATTGGACACAGGTTTCACAAATCGAAGCAGCTCAATCAGTTCATTGTTCAATTTCAATTCTTTAATCTCAAAAACCAATATACTGACATGGCATCTGAGGTACATAAATATAAATACAAATAAATGACAAAAGCACACTCAAAGGACCATTAGTATGCTACCATCCATGATGTCGGTCTGACAATAATTTGCCAAAGGACCAGTACACAATGCATTATAAACACTTCCATTGATCTTTACCGACGACGCAACCTACAAGTTTATATGAGTCGGGAAATAAAAGACGACGACATGGGTCTTTGATATTAGGCCACCAAAGAGAGACAATGTAACTTTCAATTTATGGAAGGCTTTTGATCTGGCACCCGATTCTGACTTTGAATATGCATAATTTGAATACGTTCGACTGAATATGAAGTTTGTCAAAATGGATAAAGCACTACAACTCGTGTGTAAAAGCTATACCGTTGACAGTCTCGCGCTGATTAAAGGCATGGTAGGCCTTAGTTGTCGAAAATGTTCATATTTGTTCCAATCACCGTAAACAGAAAAACATTAAAACATACAGTTTCGTTCATATATACCATGACCATTGCGTAAACAGCATGCTATCATAAAGACCTACTATATTTTACCTAAGCAAGAGCCTGATTGTGTTAACGGTTACAGAAGACAGCACAGTGTTACTGGCTAATCACACACAAATGATATAAACGCTCTTTATTAGTTCCATGTCAGGAATTCAGCAACAAAGAACACTCTTTATGTTTACCATCATAATATAAACAAACACCACGAAAGTAACTTTTTATGCTTTTGTTTACATAACAATGGTCAAACATGACAATAACATACTGTTTATGTGATATTTCTTATTTGTATTTGGACAACGTCGGTCTACATTTTAATATTCGTTCTGTTTGTGGCAGTTTTTGACCGGTGGATATTTTTTCACAACATACCCACCGCCAAGGCCTTTCGTACCGAGTGCGAAATTTATGTAGATATTGTCAATGACATCAGTGTTACGCGCCCGAACAAGTACAGAATGTCCCGTTTACCAGTCGTCTTTATAACACTTTCTTGGAATTCTGGATTAGAAGCGACGAATATTCCAATGTGAAGTATACATATATAGAAGCATTTAAATGACTAAGAATTTTAATGAAATGTAAAGAAAATATAATTCATATGGGTTGTAATAATATTTATATTTTCAGGCATGGGGTTTCCAACAGCAGCCCAGAAACAGATGAAAAAGGGGTATCACAGTTACGTCGACATCTTGAAGCAATGGGGGCCTAGTTCTGTGTTCATTCACATAGGAGGAAATGACATAAATGCAACATCAGAATCAAAAGTTATCGTATCCTGTTTGTTGAAGATAGTTGATAGAGTTCAGAGATATCGGAACGCGTGTTTTTGTGGGTGAAATACTTTACAGAGTCCCAGATCCGAAAAAGACAGGTGGTTGTGACTTGGGGACTTTCCTTAAACAAAGGAAAACCATAAACCAGCGTTTGAAGAAATCTCTCGGTGCCGACTTCATCAAGTTCAAAGACATAAAGTTTCCGCAAGATTTCAACGACGACCAGGTTCATCTGTCAGACACAACAACAGACGACCGTGGATTCTCAGGAGCGAGAAAATATTTCCTATGCGTGAGGAGAGTTTTCCTGAGGCAACGTGGATGGCCGGTTGTCATTATGTCGCAGTGAGACCATCGCAGAATAGATATACTTTTGCTTCCCAGTGCATTGTTGTACACTTATGAGATTATAGCTCGTTTTATTTGTGAATATATCGACCATGTTGTATATTATATTTTCAAGATTTTCGGCAATAACATATTGTTACTGTGCCCAAGAGTTTGTCCGCCCAATAAAGTAGTAAAATATTCTGGTTTCGAATTTATAGCATATTGTGAATAGGGTTGTGAGACAGGACCATTTTCAGTACTCCATCCATAATAGGAATGAGACACAAACGATTACATAATTGCGAGACAAAACACTTCAAAGCATGCATAACAGTCACGTCAACGCGAGTTTTTTTTCCATTTATTAACAAAGATATAAAGCATTTAATGTAATTGTGATATAACATTTGACATAAAAGTACTCAGGCATTATTTCATGTCGTGCATTTAATTTCATTGTGATATATATATGTAACAATTTAAAGTCATTAGCTTCACTCCCGGTGGGTATATATTTCATGTCAGACAGAACTGTATCCGATATACCATAAGAAAGGTCATAAAAAACTAGAAATAAAACCCCCAAGGTTGCATATTATTGATGCGGTATTCGCCCCGTATTAAATTGTTGAAAACTGCGGTCAGAGTAAGAAATCTTCTCAGATACAACCACATTTTCGGCGCGAATCATCGCGTGGAGGTCATGGAATTATATTCGGAAGAAATCGGAACCGCCCGAAAAACGACGATTGGCTGGCACGCACGGTTGACAGAACAGCCAAAACAATAGCCGCATGTCGATAACCGAAAGTAGATTCAACAAAACACAAACTAGATAATGTCTTGATTTTTGCATGGATATCTCATGTTTTCTAATTGAAATATCGAGAATTAATTGGCAACTAACAAAGTGTACACACTGTGTATATGTTATATATGGATTGTTTGCAAATTTAGGCGTGAATGGGTATTCACAGCATGCAAAATACGATTGGCACACATCCGAACTGATCCAGGTGGTCATGCTTCTCATCGATTGAAAATAAACAAATCGGGGAATTCCTGCGTTTCTTATCAAACGTCAACATATTTGGTCGAATTTAAGATGAAGTTATCTGCAATGGCATTATTGACTTCTGTAAATGGAAATTATTAGCAATATTTGAAATGCAGAGAGTGAACCACCGATCGATCTATAAATTATTATAATAGCCCAATCGGGCTGAACTAGATCGATTGGTCTTCCTGGCATAGTGGTCGCTGCTGTAAGAGAGGGAACTCTAAATTTCTTAAATATTAAAATTTTGTTTGTTTTCAGATTTGTACAAGTTTATAATGAATAATAGCAGTAAAAAATTATACCGTTCTCTTTCATTAGTTTCAAAATAAATGAGAATTCTTTTTAATTGGTAGAAACAGCTGATCGAAAGAACAATTTAGAGTACTCCCCTTATCCCAGATTCACTTTATAGTAGCTAATTACACTTAAACGTAAATTATTTACGCTTAAGCATAATTAATTACACTTAAGCGTAAATTATTTACGCTTAAGCATAATTAACTTACGATAAGCGTAATACATTTGAATTACGCTTAAGTGTAATTGGGTTCATCAGCTATCTCACCTCTATGGGAGGAAGCCAAATTAACATTTAATATATAATTGAGCTAAAGCCCCCCCTCCCCAATCAAGGAATCTCTAATTACACTTAAGTGCAACAAGAATATTTGTTATTGCGCTTAAGCGCAATAAAGAATATTCCTTATTGCGCTTAGAGATTTAAGTGCAATAAGATATTCCTTATTTTGCTAATAAGATATTTCCTTATTGAACTTAATCGCAATTATATCTTCCCTTATTATATCGTTTAAGCTCAATTATATCGCTTAAGCTCTATTATTTATTAAATGTTAATTTGGCTCCCCATATACCTCCTGTATATTGGTATAACCTGATGTAGGTTACTGGCATTAGTAATGCGGTTGCATCCATTTCAGCGTGAGGGGAGTTCAATGAGAGTGTATATGAATTACAATTAAGCGTACTTCAGTTACGCTTAAGCGCGGAACTCATTTACACTTAAGCATAATTAAAATGAATAATGCTTAAGCAAATACCTATTTGAACTCCAACTGATTTCCTCTGTCTGAATAATTGAGTCCATCTCATCGTATATGGGGGAGTCTAAACCGATGTTTGATTGATGTCTTATTGCCAGAGTAAATTTGAGTTTAGAGGGAATCGCATGGGAGACAGCCTTTTCAAATATATTATTTATTAGTGTAAATCAATTGCGCTGAAATGCAAAAAATATGTGTCTAATAATATATTTGCGCTTTAGCATAAAATTGCCATAAATGTGATCTATTTTATGGGAGGCCCTTTTCACATTTATTATTTATTTACGCTTAAGCCCAAATAACCTCTATCATTTGCGCTTAAGCAAATAGATCATGCATTGATCCCCCCTGAATTAATTTTACACGGCACAGGCCTAAACACATCACTAAAGTTGATATAGCCCCACCATATGAAGGAAACAATCCCCCAGAAACCCCAAGATCTGTTTTATGACCATGGAAATGATATAGATCTGTGTAGGATATGTCTCTTTTATAAAATATACTATATCTCTGGGATGGAGACACAAATTCTCGGGGACAGGGATGCTGATATTATGAAATTAGGGGTTTTCCCCTACTTCAAGTCAATGAGCACACCATATGAGGGAAGCAAACCCCAGTAACCCCTAATTCCCTATTTATGGCCATGGAAATGGTATATATCTGTGCAGGAGATAATAAAATATACATGAGCTCTGGGAGTGAGGCACCAATTCTTGGGACACCAGGGACAGAGATGCTGATATGCATATGCATTTCTTTTTTCAACTTTCCAGTATGTACGGGGCTACTACTATATATATGATAATATAATATGAGATGGACTCAATCATCGCATCAGAGGGATGTAAGGGAGCGTTCGGTATTTGCGCTTAAGCGCAAATAAATTGATAGACACATATTTGCGCTTATGCGCAAATGATTTACACTTAAGCACAAATATTTGCGCTTAAGCGCAAATAAATAATAAATGTGAAAAGGGTCTCCCATACTATTTCCGCTAAAGCGCATATGATTTGGATTTAAGTATAAATGATTTTGCTCTTCAGTGCAAATGATTTACACTTAAGCGTAAATGATTTGCAATTAAGCAGAATCAGAATAAATGTGAAAACGGCTTCTCGTATAATCGCTTAAGCATAATTCATTTACGATTAAGTGTAATTAATCTATCAATGAAAATGAATGACCAGTGAGCTTAAGCGTAAATCAATTACGCTTAAGCACACTTAAATCAATTACGCTTAAGCACACTAGTCATAATTCTATTACTCATTGGAGTAATCCTTTATCTACATCATACGGTTAAGCGTTAGTGAATTACGCTTTATATGTGTGCATTACACCTGAGGCCGAGTGTAATACATTGCGCTTACGTGTAATTCACTTATACGCTAAAGTGCAATTAGCTAATACATGTGAAAAAGGCCTTCCATTATAGTTATCATCTATCAGAATGAATAGTGCTAACTAAAGCTTGACAACAGAATTTGCCCTTAAAAATATTTCATGGCCAATGAGCTAACAAATGGTCAGTATTGGCATATTGAATACCAATTATTGTACTATTGTACAGGTATAATGTAATTAAACAGTTTTGAGTTACAAAAGTAAGACAACTCTTTCTGCACAGTACTGTGCTTGCGGCCAGATTGATGTAAAAATTCGGTCAATGCGCTTACTATTTTCTATAAATAGTAACATTTTGGAATTATTACCTCTCGATCACTGTTCGATTATAATCTTTGCCACTAACTCGACCAATGTTCTTCCGTTTGTGATTTCACGCAACAATTCACTTTCTATTCCTTCCCTGTCGAATTGACTACCGATTGCGATGTCAATTAGTTTTTCGCTTTAATACTCTGATGTGACGCTATTCCAGTGAACGGTCATCCTCCCTAGAAGCCATTTCTGAGAAGTGAGAACGAAACCCGATTCAATCCCAATCGAGTCGGAAGTGCTCGGGCATTTCCGTGACTGCACAAGACAACGATTCGGTTTGTTTTTTCGTGTTATTATGGCGAGATTAATCGGGACGATTGATGAAATAGAAATAGTTAGCCGAATGGCCGTATAATGTGTACAAACTGACTTCAGGATGGGGGGTTTCGTGTATCTGAGTTATTTTATTCACTCTTCCCATAGAATGACGCAGGGAACTCAATTGTGAGGTTCAATTTACGTTTCACATCACTTTAATTAAATGCACGACATGGAATAATGCCTGAGTACTTTTATGTCAAATTTTGCTTGACCAATTAGAAAAATGAAAGCAGGCCATCTGACATTGTCAACCAATCAGAAAATAGCCTGTGCGATCAAAGGCTACTCTTACCGCCCCGGCAGGCAACAGATCCCAGCCTTGAGTCTGCGGATTGATCAATGATGTTATACACTATAACTTAACTGAGTTTTGAATAGCAAATGACATGAAAAACAGATGTCGCATAATTTTTTTTGTAACGAATTTAATATTGTTTTTTTTTGTACAGAATATTAAAAAATTGTAACGCCACAATTATGATCTTTTATAGATATCCCGCATTACAGTTTTATGCATGATGACTCCAACATATTATTCTCATGCTGCCCAATATAATGCTTACGGGCGTAAAATATTATTTGATATTAATCAACATTATTATTGCCGACTTTGATCTTACATCACACATGCACCGTATTTACGGTAAAGTTGAAGCTGCTAGCTATGACTTTTGTAAATACATTTGGGGAATACAAAACTTAGACACGATTTATTCCTTGTACTAGTATCTGTATTATGGGTGAAAATAGCTCAATTATCGCATCTAATACATGAGACGTGCCCAGGAGTTTTATTTTTCCGAGTGTGTTCGCCGTTTATTATTTGATATGATTTGGGATTTACTGAAGTCTTTGTATCCGCTTCAAGACTGACATAGATCCAAACGTATTATTTATTCTGAGATCTAGTAAGAACTTCAGAATAACGGTGTTCTCAACTATCGTGCCAATAGCTGTAATCAATATCTGCATTTGTTTGAAGGGTTAATAAAAACCTGAGTAAGTTAGAATAGTTGACACTTGATAAACTACAAAAATCTAAAATAAATATCGGAACACGTGTCCCTGAAGAGAGGATTTTTAACTCCGCCACAAATAATCGGATCGTTATCAAATTTGAACTCGGCCTGTGTCTTCACGGCATGTGGTTAATACGCATACCAAATTTAAAACAAAATAAGTCGAACAGTACTAAAACAATGGGCGGACCGAAGCCATATTAGACATTTTGGAGCTGATAAACTCCCCACCAAATTGGGTTTAGATCCAACCGACTAAATCATCCGGAAACCACATAACTCCGGCAAAAATGAGCGGACAGAACCCACTGATATTCGAACTTTAGACGGAGGTATTTTGAGCCGCTAAGCTCATATACCAAATTTTGTTAAGATCAGATCACAACTTAAGTTATCACCCGGAAATCATTACCACACGACCATTAGGACGGGCCCACGTACGGATGGACACCGGCTATTTTAATAGCACCCCCAAAACATTTATTTTTTGGTGACAACAATTCTGGCCCATGCACGGATACGTCCGCGACAACGATTTGAACAGTCTTGGTAACATTATACTTCAGTATTAACGGAAATCACAATACAATGTATCGACAAAGAGGGGTTAATAAAACCGGCCGTGGACAAACAATATAGCCAAATACATGGCGGCAACACTCCATTAACATTTGCGCCAACGACAGCCGATAAATTACACACGGAACGACTGTTCAGCGCTAAATATCAATTATCTCTCTAGTGGGGTCTACCTGGTCCGATTTTTAACGCAATGTTCGCGTCATGAAGGCTAGCATCGCCAAATTCACCATTTGGGGACCACATTCTGCTTAGGCCTCATCTTCTGGGAAGTATCTATAGTATCAAATTTACATTGTTAGTTAAATTTCCCTTCTAGGAAGTTTCTATATCCCCTAATTTGCAGAAGATAAAATTCATAATTGAGGGGCCCAATGGGTGAACATCACCAACTTCAACTGGGGAAATTCAATTTTATTCTAGGTCTTCCATAGCAGTTGAGGACTTTTATCAGAATGAGGTCCCCAGAGGGTGAATTTAGCGTCACTAAATTCACCCTCTGGGGACCTCACTCTGCAAATGACACACACTATCACACTATTTCAAGGCTTGTTGTATAATACATTGTGTTGCTTGAGGCCAGGCATACACAATGTAGGAACAGACACCCTTTTTGTGATGCTATCCGGCACAGCAGGCTAGCATCACCAAATTCACCCTCTGACGACCTCATTCTGCTTAGGGACCACATTTGGGGACCACATTCTGCTTAGGCCTCATCTTCTGGGAAGTATCTATAGTATCAAATTTACATTGTTAGTTAAATTTCCCTTCTAGGAAGTTTCTATATCCCCTAATTTGCAGACGATAAAATTCATAAATGAGGTGCCCAATGGGTGAATATCACCAACTTCAACTGGGGAACTTAATTTTTATCCTTATCAGATTTGTGAAAATGGGATCACAAAGTCAAATAAGGGCAGAGCAAGAGACTTAACTATTTCACTACATAGTAATTCTTAAAATATGTTTGCAAGAACTAGTTGGCTTATATAGAATGGAATGTTCTTCCTTGACTGCAATTCAGATTTTTTTAATGGGGTCACCTGGTCAAATAGGGGCCAAGCGAAGGACAGTTTCCCTCTTAATATGCTTCCTTCACAAGGACCATCAGGTCTATTTGACTGATATTTATGATATGTATGAAGGGTTCTTTGGTGTCTGGGATTCAAATTTATTCAGATGGGGTCACCAGATTAAAAGGGTGGGACCAGGGACATAACTATATGTCTCTATAGTAATTCTTAAAATGTCTTCTCAAGGGATTTGACTATTTAGCTTACATATAGTATGGAGGAATCGGGAAGATCCTTTAGTGACTGAGATACAGATTTGTTAAAATGAGGTCAACCTGTCAAGAAATGGCAGTCTATGGGGAGTTAACACTTTTGTGTCCAATAAAATCATAGAAATACCAAATTCATTAAAACATCTACCTTGGAACCACCTGACTGATTGGTCTGACATACATGTATTGTGTTTTGGGTCCATGGATAATTGGGCTTCAAACATGTTTAAATGGTTTTAGAAAAAGGCGCTTGTGAGATTGGAAATTTCCAACAATTGAGAAAGTTTGAGGTGTCAGTTGTGAAATTCCAACCTAAGACTTGGGGAGTCTGGATCCCGGTCGGGAGGGGACTTGTTGAGCTGGAGGAGGGGGGTGATCAGTAGTGTACAGTTGGCAATTTCAAGGTGGTTTTTTACCAAAAAACTACATACTACATACTCTCTAGCCACATATCCTGTTTAAATCTACTTCTTTTAAAGTGATTATGAAAAGTGCTCACTGTTTTGGTCTCCAGAGTCCCAGTCTTATCAGTCTTTGCAGTCTGGTGAGCGACCCCACAGTCATTGACTGTCTTGTATTGAGACAGACCCCAAGATATTTTAGGCTGTTGAATCTTTATTTGTTCGGTTTTGGCCGGTTTGTTGGGTAAAGGGTTAACCCAGAAAGTGGATTGAAGAGTTTGTGTAGAAACCAGTCGTTTTGGTCGCTTTTTGATTTAGGCTTCCACAGCCTCTGTCCAATTTGAGGTCTGTTTTGACATGTGTAAGTGACCCAGTTATTTTTCCAATCCGATAAATCCATTGCTAATCCTGTTAGTTGGGCAGTTTCGAAGTTTTCGGTAAACAATGGCTTCATTCTGTAAACAAAGTAGTCTGCGAATTTTGGTGCTTTTAAATCTATTGTCATTGTCCGTTCAGCCCTGGGAATTAACCTAGGCAATAGGCAATGCCTAGGTAAAAGCAGAGACAAAATCGGTTTGCCTAGGCAATTATATTTCCTAGGTAAAACAAGTTAATTGGGTTACTAAAATGTATTTGTGTCTATCAGAAATGGAACCTCTTTAGCCAAAATGACTTCCTTAAATCACGCTTTACATACATTGTATATTGTCCTACAATTGTTTCCATGGCACTGGGCCAGTAACTAGCTACCCGGTATAAGGACACTTGTTTTGGACATGATTTGTGGATTTGTACATATATGTTGAGTAGTGGCCTAGAAATAATGTTCCCCCAAAATAACTAAGCATTTCAGGTTATTATTGAATCATATTAATTTGAGATGGCAATATTGTTGCAAAATTGCCTAGGTAAAATCTGTTTTTGCCTAGGCCAATTTCTTTTACCTAGGCAAATATATCGCCTAGGCAAATTTTCCTTAATTCCCAGGGCTGTCCGTTTAGAACACTGACTGGTTATCTGTCGTTATACCATGAACACTGACTGGTTATCTGTCGTTATACCATGAACACTGACTGGTTATCTGTCGTTATAACATGCTCGCTGAACATTTCATCTAGAATTACATTACTTTGTCATAGTCGTCATAGTCATTCCAATACACATGTATATACTCGGTGTTAAGTTCCTGGCCCTGAAAATGTACACTATTGTTAGCCAATATTTTGTATATATACCCTCACCTTTCCAGCCCTGATGGGTCGCTATCGTAAACATGACATTTGCATAAAAATAGCAAGTATATACTATATCCAGCCATTATATAAGCCATCTCTCACTTTATTCAACAGAAAATATGCAACATATAAACAAATTTGAGTCCGGGATGAGTCCACAATACACTAATGTAACATGAAGGATGTAAAACATCATAATAATAATGAAAATGACTAAACACAAATACTATTTCATAGTATTGACCCCAGGTAGACTAAACTATACATACCTCTCAGTGATGTTGTACACCTTAATAGTGTATGCTTCCATCAAACAGTGCACATCCAACGAATCTCCAGTGAAATAGTTGTTTTCATTTCTCTTATCACCATGCACTCTTCTGATGACTCTACTAACAGCATTGTTCGCATAATACTCTATAATCTCTGTTCTAGCAAATAAATACTACGTATTTATAGGTATAACATTTGATAGTATTGACCCAAGACAGACATATACATGCATACATCTCCTTGATTGAGATCATATACTATGATCGTGTACGCCTCTAGTAACCCGTGCACATCCAATGAGTCTCCGAGAAAGTAGTTATTTTAATAACTCTACTAACAACTCGCATCGTCGCATGCAGTAGCAGTAATTCCCTCAGTTAATAGACTCCATAACCACAGAATTATGGGTAACTATTCCGGATTTAGTTTGGAATATGGCTTCTTGCCATTCATCAGAAATCACTTGGATAGCTTCCAGATGAATGGCCACAAGCCATATTTTCGACTAAATCCTAGAAAGTTACCCATAATTCTGCTGTGGTTATGGAGTCGATTACTTAGGGCATTACTGTAATACTCAGTTATTTCTGTTTTATCAAGAGTGCCGTTATTATTCTTAGTTTGAAATCCTGAAAAAAAGACCATTGATAAATTCCTAAACCTTGCGATTCTATACCGATGTCCAATTTCTATTTGATTTTCTTTTGTTGTACCCCCTTTTTGTATACTCATACCATAGTATGGTACACATAGTGTCTTGTCTGGATTAACAACTTTTTCTTCATCTGTCTGTCTCTGTCCATAGGCACTTTATGCATGATGCGACAACTAAAACATTTTCTAACCGAACAGAACCAAATTTTGTATATTGTCATAGTTGATTAAATTTTACAGGACAGAGCGCTTAAAAGATTAACATTGAAGGCTATGAATTTTAGTGTCCAAGCTAGTTGTAAAACATTGTAATGTGTGAAACCATGAGGGCTGGGACCTTTTTATATGAACTATGGTAATCTGTTTCGATTTAAGGTCATAGGGGCAGCATCCTCATCATTTATGTCTATAACATTATATAGATAACACTTATTTATTGTATAAATTACATATATTTTTGAAAACCATACACCTCTGTTGTGGAACACTTAATCTTGTATGTACCTAACAATATAAGCATTCTGTATCTCACCAGTCTGATCTCATCATATCTGTCTGACATGTTTGATAAATTAAGGGTTAACCCTTTACCCAACAGAAGGGCCCTGTACCATAGGTCGCCTCGCATATATAAGAGAATGCATTGGCTTAACACATTAAAACTTATAAAATTGTTAAAGAATGTAAGAAAAAATTGTAAAAAGTGTTAAAAAAAGATTTTTTTTAGGCCAATGCATTCTCTTATATATGCGAGGCGACCTATGGTCGACTCGCATATATAAGAGAATGCATTGGCACAGGGCATAACTGTAACTATCACAATGTGGTCAAGGAGCCGGTTCCAAAGATATCCATATTTGTATGGTTCTATTGAGACAGACCGAAGATATTTTAGGATGTTGAGGCTTTATTTGGCCGGTTTGTTGGGTAAAGGGTTAAGGGAGTTTGAAGTGGTCACTGTAGAGCAGATTTGAACTTGTCCAGGTCTGTGAGGATAGCAATAGCAGGGTCAAGAGAATTCCATGCAAGAATAGTACGAGGGTAGAATGAGGTGTGGATGTATTTGGGTCCAGTGAAAAACAGTACAAATTTATGACCTGGATGTTGTGAGAGGGGCAGTGTCTCGTATATTATCAATTTTTTTATTTTGTAAAACATGACCAGTGATAAATATAATTGTCACTGTTCAAGGGAAGGCCATTGCAGGTGTTTTAGCATGTCAGAGGCACTACTTGGGTA
The DNA here is from genome assembly GCA_032622095.1 of Siphonodentalium dalli. Classification (NCBI taxonomy): domain Eukaryota; kingdom Metazoa; phylum Mollusca; class Scaphopoda; order Gadilida; family Siphonodentaliidae; genus Siphonodentalium; species Siphonodentalium dalli. Next base: position 46,681,367 of record CP136063.1, on the reverse strand, counting down.
GTTGACTGACCAAGAATATTTTAGAAAGGCATCAGTCAGATAAACATTGAGGTTTTCATGTGATTCACAAAGAAAATGTTGAAATGTTCATGTGGTTTGCATTAGAAACTGAAGGTGGTGGTTCATGTGATTTGACAATCATTAATGCAATGAAATCAGATGTATGATTAAGTCTTTATGTATAGAGTGTCTGCTAGTAACAACCAGGCTGGGTTATCTCCCTTAATCTGCCTGTGGACGACACATACATCAGAGCCTTATTCAGTAACCAGGCTGGGTTATCTCCCTTAATCTGTCTGTAAACGAAACCTACATAACCAGCGGGCTTTTAAATAATGCTTATCTACCTTGACAACCCAATTACATCAGTCTTATTAAATATAAAAACCAGACTGGCTTATACCTTAATTGGCCTGTGGACTACACAACCAGGCTTGGTTATCTCCCTTAATCTGCTTGTCGACTACACATCAGTCTTGTTTTAAAAAAACCAGGCTGGGTTATCTCCCCTTATCTCCCCTAATTGGCCTGCGAAATATACACATCAGTCTTATTTTTAAAAACCAGGCTGGGTTATCTCCCCTAATCGGCCTGCGGAATATACACATCAGTTTTATTTAAAAACCAGTCTGGATTCTCTGGAAGTTTTAAGCTTTCCCAATGTGCGTGTACTGGTGTATTACATAGTTAGAAGCGATAGAGAGTCTAACATTTATTGACAAAATTACACATTACAAATTCTGGTCTCTGTTAACAGTAAACACTATGGGCCGTTGGATAACCCAGAACACATGTTTACACTGGATAACCCAGAACACATCTTTATACTGGAACATATTCAAAATATAATCAATATTAATTCAATAGAATCATTTACATGCATGTTGCTTCAATTGATAGGTCTGATTTGATCATCTACCGTTCGTAGGAAGATATATTCCATCTTCATTTAATAGAGAAAAAAATTAATTGTAAAATTCCAATGCCGACTGAAATGTATTGTGGAGTTCATTTGAAACTTAGCATCTTTAGCATCTTTAGAATTGTTACTATGGGTGTATCTGCGAATACAAAAATAAAAGAGAAAAAGTTATAGAAAGACTATCTGTTATCTTTGTACTGCAGAATGTGAGCTCGTTTTGTGGTTGTTATTGCAACCGATGTCGGTGTGTTTTTTTCTGTTGTGTGGAAATCCCCCTTTTCCTTCTTCAAGTGTGATGTTTTTCCCGTTGTGTGAAACCCCCTATTTTCCTTTTTCAAATTTGATATTTATTCTGAAAATGAAATTTGAGAATTCAGCTATTATTATGGACCACACAAATGTTATTTAAGAAGTTAGTATACTCATTCAGAATATTCAGAAGACATAAACCTGAAGGAATGCCAGACGTCCACAAAATAAGACTTTAATTACAACATATACTCATGTTAATAGGTTAATTCATATTGAACGTATTTCAAAAACCCAAATATGGCCAAATTGGCATTATTTGAATCTGACGTGCGCTCTATATGAATGTAAATGTGGCACGAAAACAGTCTGTTCTGAAATTAAACAAGTCCATAATAAAACAATATTTAATAATAAATTAAAATCGAAATTCCAATGCTAACTGAAATGTATTGTGGAGATCAATGAAACTGAGCATCTTTAGAATTGTTACTATGGGTGTGCGATGCGGATTCGAAAATAAGAGAAAAAGTTAGACTATACCTGTTTTCTTCGTACTCACGTATTTTAGCTCGCATGATGGTTGTTGCAACCTATGAGCGGGTGAAACCCCCCTTTTCTCATTTAAAATTTGTGATTTATTCTGAATATGAAAATTGAGAATTCAGCAGTTATTTTGGACCACATAAATGTTATTTAAGAAGTTAGTATACTCATTTAGAATATTCAGAAGACATAAACCTGCAAGAATGCCACATATTGCAACATATTGCAACATATACTCAGGTTAATAGGTTAATTCATCTTGAAAGTATTTCAAAAACCCAAATGCGGCATTATTTGAATCTGAAATGTGCCCGAAACCACCTATTTTTTTTTACGGGACTGAAATGTTTTTTTTTTCGTCTTCTGATTTATCTGAAATGATTCACCAACTTCAGCAAGCAATCAACAATTGCCTTTGATGCTGATGTAGTACTAATGTCAGTCTCCCAGATGAATGAGGATAACTAACCCCAGGAGCCGGTATATATTCATGTAGGTTTTTAACCCCAGGAGCCGGTATATATTCATGTAGGTTTTTCGTTTTGATGTGTCTGTGGCTCTGTCTGTTTTGTAAGCCAAAAGTTCCAGCTGTTTGACTATCAGGTTGTGAGAAGGATCATTTTTAGGATCGCCATCTTCTCCGTAGCCGATTTGATTTGGCCAAGGGTCATCTTCTAGATATGAGCGTTGATGCTTCGATAATATCTTCATCAATCTAATAATCTCGTATGTTCACTCTATCTCATACACATGTAGACTCCCCTTACCGACGCCTTCTATACACGCCAGATAGACGAGGTGAAGCGAGTAATAATCCACCATTCTGGTGTTGTGTTCACACCATCTCCTACACATTTAGCTTCCTCTTACCGACCTGACGCCTTATATACACGCTAGATATAAGTTCCCCGTCCTCTAGGCTGTCGTCTTGGTCATTGTCAGCATCTGCAATCAGTTGGTTTCTAATTGCAGCAGGCCAGTCGAAAATAGGCTGGTCATCATCTTCATTGTCAAAGTCATCAGCATTTTGGTCAGCATCATCGCCAAACCATCGGTATAAAGAGGTTATGCTTCACCCTTTGAGTGCCAGGGGCCGATATTATCGGCCCTAAACCTACACAATAAGTCTGTTAAAGAATGTAATAAAATATATTAAAATTGTAAAAAACTGTAAAAAAAAATAAAAAATTGTTAAGCCAATGCATTCTCTTATATATGCGAGGCAACCTATGGTCGACTCGCATATATAAGAGAATGCATTGGCACAGGGTATATGGGTTGATACAAAAATCGGACCTGGCACTCAAAGGGATAAGCATAAAAAAGTTTTTGAATCATCATGTTGTCGATAGTAGAATGTGGCATGACAATAAATATTTTTTACCGTTGTCATTCACACTAATCGGGATTGAACCCGACCACTGTGGTCCAAGAAGTTTGGATGCCTGTGTATCCGAAACATACCTTCTCATCGGGCGATACTGGTGGACCACTTTTACCCAAACTGGCTTTTACAACCATATAAAATATCTTCCCTCAATACATAATCTACATTGTACTATGCTACCAGTTGTCCTTCCGGCCATCAATCTGAGATGGGATTCATCCCAATCGATGGAACCGGACCTGGAAATGCACTGGACACACAAGCAGTAATATCTGTCGGCTACCATTTTTGGCATTTTAAGTCAAAAATGGATATAATATTAAACAAAACGGCCATTAACATGTCCATGCCACCTTCTATGACCTTCTACGACCTTCTTGGTATATAGTGGGACCGCTTCTAATATGATTCTGTCCACTGACAAGTTCTGTATGTTTCCATATTCCCTTGCGAATTGCATGATTTCTTAAAATTTGTATATTTGTTCGAGTTGTGTCTGCTTCATAAAAAGTTTGTAAATACATGCAGTCCCAGTTGCAATTCCGATAAGTGAAAGGAAGTTTTAACCTTTCCATGAAGTTACATGAATATTTATTTTTGTAATTGTTGGTTATGTCTGTTGCAACCTCCCTCATAAATTAAGCATTTTTATACGCCCTTTTTGAAAAAAGGTCGTATTATGTTATCAGTCTGTCCGTCCGTCCGTCCGTCTGTCCGTCGAGCCGTCTGTCCGTCCGTCCGTTAACATTTTTGGTTTCCGATCGATAACTCCAGTTTGGATTATTTGAGCTGAACCAAAGTTGGTACGTGTATTTCCCAGCTAGAGATACAGGCCAAGTTCGAATATGGGTTCTGTCCAATTATTTTTACATGAGTTACGGCCCTTTTTCGACTTAGAATTTGACCGTCTGTTAACATTTTTGGTTTCCGACCGATAACTCCAGTTTGGATTATTTGAGCTGAACCAAAGTTGGTACGTGTATTTCCCAGCTAGAGATACAGGCCAAGTTCGAATATGGGTTCTGTCCAATTATTTTTACATGAGTTACGGCCCTTTTTCGACTTAGAATTTGACCGTCTGTTAACATTTTTGGTTTCCGACCGATAACTCCAGTTTGGATTATTTGAGCTGAACCAAAGTTGGTACGTGTATTTCCCAGCTAGAGATACAGGCCAAGTTCGAATATGGGTTCTGTCCAATTATTTTTACATGAGTTACGGCCCTTTTTCGACTTAGAATTTGACCGTCTGTTAACATTTTTGGTTTCCGACCGATAACTCCAGTTTTGATTATTTGAGCTGAACCAAAGCTGGTATGTGTATTTCCCAGCTAAAACTACAGGCCAAGTTTGAATATAGGTTCTGTCTAATTATTTTTACATGAGTTATGGCTATTTTTCGACTTAGAATTTGACCACATTTTGGCATTGAAATTAGGGGTATATCAGATTTTCTTCAAATGTAAGCTCAAAGTATTATCTTATTTTGTGATAGTACAATTCGAAATGGCTAAAGGGCGTATTTTGCCATGCCCTAGCGATGCTCTTGTTGTCTATTGTGAGGAGGCCTTTCTCACTGTTAAAAACTTTACCAACTAATTCACTCACCATTTATTGACTGTCTTACTCATGTTTCTCGTCAAGTTTTCCCTCATGTGGAGAGTGCATAAGGTGTGTTTATATGTACGGTACTCTCGTGAGAACAAGGCGATATTGCATTGACAAGGGTGGTTTCGTCGTCTGTGCAAAAACAATATTAGGAATCTCGGCCAATTTAACGTCGAGTCAAGATAAGAAGCGATGGTTTGTGTGAAATGTGCCATCCCAGTGTAGAAAAATCGAACCAATCAAAATAGGAACAGATTCTGGTGAATTTCTGATATTTGTATTTTTAAAACAAATCTTTAAGCAAGAACTTGGATTGAACGTACGATCAATACCAATAACTGAACCACGTTATATCTTTATAGCAGATTCTCAGGGAGGTGCATGCCACTGCTTGCCTCTTCAGACATGGCATTCCACATCCTTATGGCAGAGGTAAAGGAGTATTTATAAGCATCTACTCCACATGATGTTGTATGTAGCACTGGTTGTGGCCTCGAGATCTGTCGTTGGTTTACCAACGGCCCGCTTAATCTCTTGAGGTTAATCTCTTGAGGTTAATCTCTTGAGGTTAATCTCTTGAGGTTAATCTCTTGAGGTTGTTGTATAGTAATAGTGTGAACATGAATAACACATGCCTATGAACTTTATTTATATTTCCCCAATATTTGGACTTGTGTTCAGTTATGTTCGGTTGTGTTCTGCTTTTATGAGCACCGTTGTTGCATGTGGCATGAATTTGACCTCATTAAATAATACAGGAAGCTCCCAATTTCTAGAAACCGCGTTGATGTAGCAGATGAATAACAATCTCCTTTGATGTTGATGTAGCACTAATGTCAGTCTCCCAGATGAATAACAATCTCCTTTGATGTTGATGTAGCACTAATGTCAGTCTCCCAGATGAATAACAATCTCCTTTGATGTTGATGTAGCACTAATGTCAGTCTCCCAGATGAATAACAATCTCCTTTGATGTTGATGTAGCACTAATGTCAGTCTCCCAGATGAATAACAATCTCCTTTGATGTTGATGTAGCATTAATGTCGGACTCCCAGATGAATAACGATCTCCTTTGATGTTGATGTAGCACTAATGTCAGTCTCCCAGATGAATAACGATCTCCTTTGACGTTGATGTAGCACTAATGTCGGTCTCCCAGATGAATAACGATCTCCTTTGATGTTGATGTAGCACTAATGTCGGTCTCCCAGATGAATAACGATCTCCTTTGATGTTGATGTAGCACTAATGTCGGTCTCCCAGATGAATAACGATCTCCTTTGATGTAGCACTAATGTCGGTCTCCCAGATGAATAACGATCTCCTTTGATGTTGATGTGGCACTAATGTCAGTCTCCCAGATGAATATATTCGAGAATAGAGTTATTTGCAGAGAACCGAGCGTATGTATATAGCATACCACCTGAAAATGGCCTGAATATCGCATACCAAAGTGGATGTGGGTGTGTGACACCCTCCTTGATCATAGTCTGTATTATACAGGGTATGTTAACTTTTTCCAGTTGGTGCAATTAATGTGATTGTTTAATCTCTACCATCTGAATACTATTTATAGCATATATTGCGATCTGATCAATTGCTACTGATATATAAAAAAGGATAAAGATGGTGTGTCTATTTCCCAAATGTTCTGTTTACATGTGCATTTGGGGGTTTATGAGTCGGATAATAACGGGCAACAAGTCCTTCTAACACTAAGAAATAATGAACCAGGACAAAATATGGTTATTTCTGGAGCATACTATTCCAAATCTATATTTTTAAGCAGTAAGATAATGACGGGAAACCTGTCCTAAGACTAAGAAATAATGATTTTTTGGTATACATACAGTATGTATTTCACACCAGAGCTTATGTGTATACTCACATTAGTTTATGGCATTCAAAAGGAGAAACCCATTTAGAAAGTTTAAATGAGACAAAACTACCTCACTGTAGATGTAGTTGATAAATATCTTGATAAATGTTCAATTAGTTTCAATTTAGAATTTGTCTGGTATCAATGTCCGTTTAGTTTTAAACGAACGTTGTGTCGGATCAGAACCTTTCAACTTATTTTACTCCAATATATTTACACGAACATATGAATATTTAATATGTGTTAAAAGAATAATATATTCTGACCCGATATAATTCGTTACATTTTAAATTTGATTTTACTGCAATATTTTGTTTACAGAAATATGTGATTATGTTTTATATACATGTATATTAAACGAAATAATATTCAAACTGATAATCGGTCGTTACAAGCATGGCAGTTATGTCCACGGAAACTTATTTATTGTCAGTTTTGTTAACCAACATGTGGTGGGGTTAGGGTATTTACTGCTATTGATGACCATAAGCTGCGTGTGTGTATATTCGACCTCATGTCAAGTGCCCTCCCATAAGTTTTACGATAATATTTATTTTTATATACTTTATTGAAATTAATTAACGTATGGGTCAATTCAAGTTTCAACTTTTAAAACAGTGGCCAGTGATTAGTTGGTCAGCTGATTATTAAACACCAGTGTTTTGAAAACACATTGGCTTCTTCCTAGCATTATGATATAACACCATGCGGACACCATCGAAAACAAAGAGGTCAGCTAAATTAAGTACACTTAGACAAATAGTGTAGATACGGTTCGTGTTGGGGCTTAGTGTGGTATTGCAAAATTTAGTTTTTTTAATTTAAATTAAAAATTTTGAAAATGATTTTTCACCAATGCAAATGAAATAGTCCTTGTAAATTCAATAAAGAAACTAAAATTAAAATTAATTATTTTGAAAGTTATATATATCAATACAACTATAACGGTAATTAAAACAAGATCAGTAGGAAGACGACCAATCCTGGCCATACTGCCCCTGTACAAAACAAATTCTCCACTTGTTATCACTGTCGTGCAATCGTCCGTATCCCGCGATTAGAAACTGTACTCTGTAACCGATGTCCCATATCTGCAAACTCCGTGTGAAATTGTTTCTCCGATGTGCAATGCATCATGCATGTATGGGCGTAGGACGTGGAGTCTATGTTGTGTACAAATCATGCAATGCATGTAGCCCTGTTCAGTTATCACTGTAATTATATATTCCGCAGGCACCCGGAAATTAATGACGGACGGACAAAAATGAGACAATGGGCTAATCAAGCCATTGTTTAAAGATTATCAAAATGGTGCCATTTCCTGCTATGCCTTTTAAAAAGCGGCGATGGGTGAAGTCAGTGCTCAAGAAACCGCCGATTATTTTTATATGAGATGGACATTTTAATTAAATTAACTCATTCGATGTCAGATTCGGTGGTACCAAGAATGGGAATGTTCCCCGCCTGTAATATGTCTGTATTGCCTCTTTCTAAGGAGAGATTGAATATATTACAATAATATACACAGACGACAGTATAAATAGTGATGTGGGTTTTGAGAAAAAATAACAGGAATATTGAATGTTATGGAAGCTCAGAATGCTTTGTGATTGGTATGTCGAAATGAGTGATAACTGGACTAAACGACAAATTTTCAAGTGTGAAAAACTTTCCAGAAATGGTAAATGGAATCTGTTGTTTGGAAGATCAGGTAAACACCAATTGAACATTTGCGATATATGTTTATTTATGAAATGCTGATTTTTCTCCGATTATTTTGACAGAAACATGCGAATATTTTGTCAATTTCAAAAGCGTTTCTGTGGATATCCGAGTCCGTTATCAGATCGAAAATATTTACACATGAAGTTTGTTTAGTTAACCTGGGTGTTGATGTGGGACATGCGGAATACCAACAAATTATTGTTTGTTTTACCGGTAGTTCATTGTTTTATTTTTCTCGTTTTATTTATCAGACAGTTTTTGTTTTACTGTACCACACGCAAAATATTATCAGGAAGTTCCTTATAAACACTCGGGTTTTAACTGTCTGTTTCCAATATATCAATCCTCGACGACACGAATATTATCTGTGATGTCAATTTACGAATAATTCCATAATATCAAATGACGGAATTATTTAAGATTGATTATGTGATCGAATTGATGTTATTGTACGCATCAAATGAATCAGACTCATTTTACTTGCAATATTTATCTATTGAAACATTATATTCTATGCGAAACGCGTATTCCCGCTCGATTTAGGGTAGGTGAGAAGTAGATGTGGGTTAAGAGAGACACATTTACACAAGCTGGTCAGTGCGCGCGTAATCAGCGTTTATAAAAGAAAATTACCAGACATTTGTACATTAACGTAATTTTTTTTAATGAATCCGTGTGAAATATATATTACTGAAATATCTCGCCAACATGGGTGCATTTGAACTGTTATGTAGAGTGGGATGTCATAATGACAACAAACTGAATAAAACATTTGATGTTTATTTGAATAACATTTTTTACAGTCATCAACAACAATTAATTTGTTATTACTATGAATATGGATATGCCACGTACAGCTAATATCACAATTTATCACATAATTAGCCCATAAAACCAGTTTAGTAATTATCGATAAGACACACGTGTAATATCAGTGCGTGTGATGACATCACACCATTCTTTAAATGACGTGCGATCGCTGCAATTTATTATTGTTGTTTTCGATGAATATTTTGCGTTTATTTGATCATGTGATAAAAGGTATCTCGCACTCGATATATTTTATACGTAATTTATCAACCTCGTCCACTAAATTTTATTTGAGCCTCGGTAAAAATCGGTTCAAATCGAATTTAGTAAACTTGGTTGATAAATTCCATATAAAATAGAAACTCATCTGAGATGCTCAATATCTAAAATTAATAAAGTAACATGTTTGCGGTTTGTATTTGCCCAATTCTCGGGTCAATTGTTCTGTGTACATGTAACCGTTTACTATTTGATATACATGTATGGAGTCCAAATATTATAATGAGAATATTGAACATTAAATTAAAATTTAAAACTTTAGTTACGTTTTGAACATTAAATTCGAAATTTTAAGGTGATGTGAAATAATCTTGCTGAAAGTAGTTATTTTTACAAATATTATATCCAAATTGACAAAACACACCGTAATTCATATATATTCATTAAATACAGTGACCCCCCGATGGCGAAATCGTTTGTGTTAATTTACCGCCGATAGTTGCCTCCCGAATCGGGAAGTAAATTTTTACAATTGAGCGTAGTTCAGACGATGTTTTCTATGATGTGGTACGACGATTTGTTTGAGATTTTTGGCAATGTTAGTAGAATTCTACATTCCCCCGAGTTGGCATAGCGCCTGCATACTAACTAAACAATTTCACGCGCCCGAACAAGTGCATTATATGTCTTTAACTTATGAATTTTTGTAATGTTATATCCAATTTTTCAGCCATTTGTTAGAACACGATATCGCCGCACAAACTACCGAAACCATTTGCGTACATGTAATATGAACAAACACAAGAAAATAGTAATGCCAACTAAAATAAAATGCGACAACAAAACATGACACGGATATAAAGGCCATATGCATATATATATATAATTCAATATAAGAAATTGCTTTTTATTATAAAAGATTTTATCTGACAATTCTTTATTCACTGACGAAATCAATCCGGGCCAAATATACCCGAAAAAATCCTACCGCAAGTAAGACTGCGGCAACTCTTTGATGTCGCGGATTATTCACACCTCCCGCACTGTCCCTGAAAAGAGTAGGTGCCGCTCTGCATTGGGGTGCAGACCACGCCGTAAACACGGCTGACAACGCTATTAACACGGCATGGACACGACTTCAGCACGGATGACCACGGCGTGCACTCAGATGACCACGGCATGTACACGCTGTGTTCAGACCGTTTTTGAACACGCTGGCCATTTTGCCGTAATTGATCACGCTAAGAACACGGATGACCACGGCGTGAACTCGGGTGACCACGGCATGTACACGCCGTGTTCAAACCGTTTTTGAACACGCTGGCCATTTTTCTGAAGTTGACCACGCTAAGACCACGCGCGATTTTTCCGTGTTAAAATGTTGGCCACGCGTGGTTTTGAAAAAACCACAGGCCTTGTACTGTATACTGGTAAATGTCATTAGAAGTAATATAATGATTTTTGTGTCCACCAGTATGTCATGTACCGGTATACATTGCAACTACATGTACATGTAACTTGCCTAACATACCATATATATGTATGAAGAGGGAATTTGAATTGTTTTTAATCAAAATTTTAACCCAACTCTTGACAGTAAGTTTTCGCCCATGTGGTTTAATAAGTTTATATTGTATTACATGTGTTTCTATACAGAATTTTATCTTTAGTTAGTTCGTTGATCTTGAGTAAACTTGTATTGCGCCACAATCAGTTTCTTTTATGTTCTATTATAATAAAACGCCATTGATAACAATACCCCTGCATTCCATCCAAATCTACTGCATTGCCATCCTCATCATTTCACTCTGGTATCCCCACCCAGGTGTACCTTGGTGTTATTCACCCAGCTGTACCTTGGTGGTATTCACCCAGGTGTTCCTTGGTGTTTCCTACCCATGTGTATCTTGGTGTCTCCCACCCAGTTGTACCTTGGTGTTTTCCTACCCAGCTGTACCTTGGTGTTTCCTGGGCGTACCTTGGGGTTTTCTAAACCAGGTGCATCTCAATGGTTCCACACAGGTGTACCTTGGTGTTTTCTACCCCAAGTGTTTCCCCAGGTGTTTCTACCAGGGTATATCCCAGGTGTTATTAAGCAGGTTCAACTCGATGATTTACCCTGGTGTACCCCAGTATTTTACCCAGGTTTAACCCAAGTGCAACCACCCTGATAAACCCTGGTGTTCCAATACCAGGATATAACAGGGTGGTATACCTGGGATACATCTGGGTGCAAGCATAACTAAGCCCAGGACCCGTTATATATATATATATATATATATGTAGGTCTTTCGTTTTGATGTGTCTGTGGATCTGTTTTGTTAGCCAGAAGTTCCAGCTGTTTGACTATGAGGTTGTGAGTAGGATCATTTTTAGGTTCACCATCTTCTCCATAGTCGATTTGGTTTGGCCAAGGGTCGTGATATGAGCGTTGATGCTTCGATAATATCTTCGTCAATCTGAATCTTGTATAGCCCTGTCGTATTCCTCAATATATTCGAAGAAGTTCTATCATAAATGTCCTCCTCATGAGATGTGTTCGTATGGTTGTCTATTCACTATATGTGACCCGCCATATCAAATCCAGTCGGAAGTCGCGATTTTTTTACCCTGTGCCAATGCATTCTCTTATATATGCGAGGCGACCTATGGTCGACTCGCATATATAAGAGAATGCATTGGCACAGGGTAAAAAATTCCCGACTTACGATTGGATTTGATATGGCAGGTCACATATATGCGATGAGGTTTCGTCATAGATATTTATATACTATAACAACCAAATATAGTTAGATAAGCCGAGTCAAAAGTAGATAAGATTATATTTATACTTGAGCTTAAGTATGCTTAGCTCAATAAGATAATAAGATAATGTGCAGATGATAAGATTCTATTAATAACAATAACATCAAGGGGTTGCGTGTATGATCACTTGAACACATTATCAATAAGATAACCGTTTGTCCAGTTGTTATTGTTATGAATAAAATATTATCGTCAAAGTAACCTCATGATCAGCCGTACATGTGATTTTTATCGTGTTAATGCTAATATGTCGCCTGTACATGTGAGTTTATCGTGTTAATGCTAATACGTCGCCTGTACATATGAGTTTATCGTGTTAATGCTAATACGTCGCCTGTACATGTGATTTTTATCGTGTTAATGCTAATACGTCGCCTGTACATGTGAGTTTATCGTGTTAATGCTAATATGTCGCCTGTACATGTGAGTTTATCGTGTTAATGCTAATAAGTCGCCTGTACATATGAGTTTATCGTGTTAAGGCTAATAAGTCGCCTGTACATGTGATTTTTATTGTGTTAATGCTAATACGTCGCCTGTACATATGAGTTTATCGTGTTAATGCTAATACGTCGCCTGTACATATGAGTTTATCGTGTTAATGCTAATATATATATCTTTATTGCCTCCAGTATTGAAGATTTAACAAATGACATAGGGTACATGAATGCAATATGTCACCTGTACAGCTTATCGAACAATGCATACACGCAAGCCTTAATGTTATGGCAGTGTTTGAGAAGTTGTTTTTTGGCACATGAATAAAGAACGTTGCTGTGAGATGGTTAATATTATACATTACTCCGTATTTCGTTACGACAGTGTTCAAGAAGTTTCTATGAAATTTTCAGCATTTGAGAGTACATCACTAATGAATAAAGTGTTGCTGTGAGATGGGTAATACTATACATTACTCCGTATTTGGGTGTACACACTGTCCAATGTGTATGTATACGCATACGAATTGGTGTGGGGACTGGGTGAGCCGAGAGGATGTGGGATGGGAGGGGGTGTGATGGTGGCGTATTACATATTTAATTTATACAGATTTTAATCCCATTCTACTGAATCGTCCGAGTATTTCTGACGAATAGGCGCTATCCAGTAGGTAGCAATACTCCTCAGCCAATTCAATCTCAAGGTCCCAATTCTCCGGGGGCTGCTGTTAACTGTTGGTGCTGCATTCAGAGTCGGAACTGAACAAAGATGACTGAACTGGTGATCCAATAGTCGGCTCAAACATCCAGATATGAAATGTCGGATGTCACCAACAGCAACAACATTCTATAACTAAAGGTCCCCCACAGATATTAAATGATTTAAAAATTGATAAATTCAATAGAAATAAATTTATTAGTTTCTTTAGGCAATAACAGCATTTCATATAATTCAATGTGCATTGAAAATAGCCCCCATGAACTGAATGATGACAACAACAACATTTTATATGATGCGGATGCAATGTGCTCGTAGATAGAAATCTGGAAATTTGGACCAAGACATCGAAATTTCCGGAAGGGGCTAATTGTTTATCATTAAATAAAGAGCGTTTCCTACTCAATAAAGAGCGTTTAATTTATAAGTTTATTTTATCTTTTCAAAATTGTGAAAGAATGTAAGCAATTTTATATAAAGAAAAAAATTATCAGGTCAATGCATTCTCTTGTGTATGCAAGTAATAATCTGCCATTCTGGTGTTGGGTTCACTCTATCTCATACACATGTGGCCTCCCCTTACCGACCCGACACCTCCTATACACGCTAGACATACGTTCCCTGTCTTCTAGGATGTTCCCCGTCCTATCGGCTGTTCCCCATCCTCTAGGCTGTGCCCTGTCCTCTAATGGTCCAATCTGCTGTCTTTGTCATTGTCAGCATCTGCAATCAATTGGTTTCTAATTGCAGCAGGCCAGTCGAAAATAGGCTGGTCATCATCTTCATTGTAAAAGTCATCAGCATTTTGGTCAGCATTGTCACCAAACCATCGGTATAACGATGTTATGCGTAAGCATAAAAACTTCATAATTCCTTCAATCATGTTTGTCGATAGTAGAATATGGTATGAAAATATATATTTTTTGTAGAGAATAAATACCTAAAGGGAGTGACTAAAACGCAGAATGGGACGGGATGGTATTGGGATGGTATTAGAAAACCGACTGTTTATCAATAATACAGCATGTAACGGCATCAAAATGGTTATATATAGTCGGTATTATCATGGCGTACAGGGAGCAACAATTTAATAGTCTCATTCGCCAACACAAAGTTCATATTATCGGCGTAAAATAGACACGTCGGAAATAGGCGATTACAGTCAAACGCGGAACGAAAATGTAAACTCCAAATCACCCCATACATTCATATTTCCCTGTCCCACAGTGATATTTTTGAATAAAATGTTAGATTAACATCTTTTCGACATCACTGTAGCATTTTAATGACCATAATCAAGATTAAAACATGTTTTTTTTTGCTGATGGGACGGAAGCGGTAAAGCGCAGAACAACCGTAGGAAATTGCAGAAGGAAAATGTAAACAAGAAAATCATTCACCGCATTCATATTTCCCCGTCACACTGTGATATTTTTGCATAAAATGGTAGATTAACATCTTTTCGACATCACTGTAGCATTTTATGACCATAATCAAGATGAAAACAACTTTTTTCGTTGATGGGACGGAAGCGAAATTGCAGAACAAAAATGTAAACAAACACCAAATCACCCCATGCATTCACATTTCCCCGTCCCGCGGCGATATTTTTACATAAAATGTTAGATTAACATCTTTTCGACATCACTGTAGCATTTTAATGACCATAATCAAGATTAAAACAACTTTTTTTGTCGATGGGATGGAACCGTTGGAAATTGCAGAACGGGATGGGATGGTATTAGATAGGATGGGACGGTATTAGAAAACGCAGAACGGGACGGTATTAGAAAACGCAGAACAGCTAAGATGGACCCCTAAACTTGCTGTTTATCAATAATACAGCATGTAGCAGCACCGAAATGGCTCTATATGGTCATCAGTGTAGCATTTTATTGGTGATCCCATTTTATTGACCATAATCAAGATGAAAACAACTTTTTTCGTCTATGGGACGGAAGCGAAATTGCAGAAAATGTAAACAAACACCAAATCATCCCGCGGCGATATTTTTACATAAATTGTTAAATTAACATCTTATAATGACCATAGTCAAGATTAAAACAGCTTTTTTGTCGATGGGACAGAACCTTTGGAAATTGCAGAACGGGATGGGACGGGACGGGATTAGATATGATGGGACAGTATTGGAAAACGCAGGACAGCTAACATCTTTTCGACATCGTGACCATTAAAGATTAAAACAACTTTTTTCGCTGATGGGATAGCAGTGGCAAAACGCAGAACAACCTTTGGAAATTGCAGAACTGGATGGGGACGGTATTGGATGGGATGGGACTGTATTAGATGGGTTGAGACAGTGTTAGAGAACTCAGAACAGAAAGATGGGACGGGACAAAAAAGTTAACTAGGAACAACTTTTGGAAACAACAAAATCATTCATTTACATTTCCCCGTCCCATTGTGACATGTTAAAAATGTTACATTTTCTCGACATTTGTGTGGCACAAAACAACTCGTTGCGCCGACGGGACAGCTTGCAAGAGAGCTATGGTAAAACGCAGAACGAACATAACAATCAGTTTTTACTTACAAATTGTGTGGTAAATCCAAATATCACATGCGAGTACTATAAGAATTCACTATTAATGAACATACAAGGAGAAACCAATATCAAAAATGTTTGACACAGCGTTCAGTTGTTCACACTCTGTTCACGTTTTCACTGAGCTTGAGTTTACGTTGGCACTAAGCTTGTGTTTGCATAACTGGTGGCAGATGACAGACTCTTTAGGGTGATGATATCGTCTCAGTGAGAATTACTCTTTGTTTGTGTTATGCACTTCCGAATGATGTAGAGTATTCATGTATTTGAACACTGTTTGAAACAGCAACATGTAGTTAATGGCAAATACATCTCTCATGGGTTATACAATATAAATTAAGAATCGCTCTTTATTATAATTACAAAACAACAAATTCACAACAAATGTTAAAATGTACAGCAGCCATGGTAAAAGGCAGAATGGATATGTAAACAACAAATTCATTCATATGTCGCCATAACAACTTGCTTCGTCGATGGGACAGACACGGTAAAACGAAGAATGAACATGTAAACAAATGCATTCATGTTTCGCCTTTCTAAGTTTCTATGACTACTTTTCTGCACAGAATGTTAGATTAATATTCTCGACAAAATTGTAGCATTTTATTGACCATAATAAAAATTAAAACAACTTGTTTCAACGATGGGACAGCAGTAGTAAAATGAACAACCACATTTGGAGGTTGAAGCACGAACACGTAATCAATAAAATAATTTAATGCATTCACGAAAACATAAATAACATAAACATAAAATAACAGCTATAGTAATTAAATTTTTTTTTTTCATCCTGCAACCCCGTTCCGAGCCGGAAAGTAAATCCTTTGTGATGGTGGACGAGCATAGGATTGTATGATTCTGTCTGTTCCTGAAAGGCTGAATGCCATTCTCCGCACACTTAGCGTGGTTGACATAAACAACCGCAGTATAAGACCGCTTACGTTTTCTTTCTGGAATAAGAAAGCACACATTTCACATACCGAAATACATAAGTATATGCACTGAAATAATGACTTACACATAATATCCCAAATAATTAACTCTCCGAACAATAAGTAGTGATATATGACTATCAATCAGAGTTAACGGTCGCAGAACTTGGCTTCTGGGAGGGGCGGAGTTGATGATCCCCACCCATCAAAGCAAGGAGTGATCAGATATGGATATTTGAAATATATTATTTTAATTATAACTGTCCCAGTAAACTGTCGATGAGAAGAACTTATCTGACAAGATCGCGTTTGAAGATAGATGACAAAAAGCAGGTTTTGGGCAATTTTATACTGCAGTTGACCATTGTTTTGGGCAACCAATCGATTCTGATAACTGAAGCGCCATTTAAAATGTTGTTGACATTTAGTAATATGCGGACCATTGAATCGGATTGAGTACCTTTAACAGCAATGGAACTGCAAACCTGAAAGAAACTGGGCTGGATATTTAACGTCTTGTAATCACAACTGGCATTTGGCATTATTCAAAATGAATATAGTTAGATATTTTTACTGTATTTGCGGTATATTGCTTAGAGAAATTGTTTTTCAAGTACTAGATCATTTTGAGAATAAAATACACTCCTAGAAATTACATTCTGCCAGGTAAATTCTTATAATTAGCACGTACATCTCTCCAAATCTGATGGTCCTGATCTGCTTCAGATTCAATGATTTAATTCTTTGAAAATGGTACGTGATATGACTCTAGATAAATGGTCTAATAACAAATATATAAACACCAACCGTTTATTAGCCGATGTCAATGTGCCTTTGAACACGAAAGGAGATGCACAAACGTCCGGTTCATTCGTTGTATTCCTCCTTCAAATATGCTCTCCACATATTCCCATTTTGTCAGGTGCATCAGGACATCGCGTTTAGAAAAGCTAGCTACCGTATATCCCATGCTGACTGGACACACCTATGAATGCAACAGAAACAAAATTAGTAACATAACATAATATACAGATGACACAAATATGCAAAATAGAATGCATGAAGATCAGACCGACCGAGGGCTCATACAAAGTCCTCACCTCTTTGGTGACATGCCCTTCCCCAATAAGTGAGGGAGGGTGTCGATCAGACGGGAAAAGATAGACATAATGTCTACTGATGAGAGATATATGACTAAGTTTGAGTTAGTGATGGAAACAGATAGTTTTATGCATAAACGAGGCAGGGATGGAGAGGGAGAGATATAGAGTGAGAGTGAGAAGGGGGAGAGATGTGAGGCAGTAGAAGACGGAGGGGACAGATGAATCGTGTAGTTTAGTTCTAACCTACTACACAATGATACAACGTAATGATATAAAATTTACCTTCAATTTAAATGAGTTGATAAGTTAGCATGCATTAAAAATAGTCGAAGTGACCGCAAATGCGACTAGGAACGAGAGGAAAGGGTAATAAACAAGGTTAATGACATGTCATAAACATGTAGTATTTTGGCAGCTACGAGCATATGCTATACATATTTTTCAATTGTGTCCAAACTCACAGATAAGATGTTTGCTCTTAACATTCTAACCAAAGTTGTCAGTTAAAACACTACTGAGTATTCTGAGTATTCCCGAACAAATAAAGTTTTGGGTAAACTAGGATATCCTCGTAGCAGTCAACATGTGTCAGTTCCCCCATTACGAACTCTATATAGGTGTTTTCTGTTATCGTCTTTTTAACATGTCAGTGTAGATATAGGGGAATATGTGAAATATTGAAGGTACTTGGATATTGGAAAACAATTCAAATGTCGTAGAGTAGTGTATTTGCCACGAGCTGCCAGCGCATCAACACATTAACGTGTCAATCGTCAAGGCGTTCGTCACTTTTTTGACAATGGGTGTGTGTTTATTGGTGTATCAATGCAATGTCCGTTGCATGTTTGGCGATACACATTCCAGAACTATATATATACATACATGCATACATATATGCACCCTTTGTTACTACATATTATTAATACATCTTTATTTTCTCCATTATATGAAGATTTATAAAGCATGTAGCCAATACTTGATATGTACAGACATATGAATCAATAACCGTATTTTTACTTAGGTTTTCTTATATATTATGTTTTTGAGCGTTGGCTCTCGCCTCGGCCATTTTGAATGCGTTTCACTCACAATTAGAAACCACGTGATTCCAACCGCGATTATAATATCTCAAATTTGAGAAATGTATAGCAATAGGAAAACATGCATCACACATACCTTAACAGTGTGACCTTGCTCCGCTCGAAAGTAGATGTCACCAGCTGTATGAACACCTCTCAATATGGCGATTCTGTCATCAGTATAACCCTGACGAACTATCTGTACCAGATCTCTGCATGTAACGAGGCAGTCCTGCGTTGTCAATACTGATGCCAAGTGGCCACCTTCCAAACAGCCATTATCTGTGATATAATAGATTAATAGTCAGTTTGTATGTAAATATTTACGGAAATGATTATTGCCACAGCACAAATATAAAATTATAAACTTCTAATAAACAAGCCATATTTCCAACTAAATCCTATAAAATTACCCATAATTCTG
The DNA here is from genome assembly GCA_032622095.1 of Siphonodentalium dalli. Classification (NCBI taxonomy): domain Eukaryota; kingdom Metazoa; phylum Mollusca; class Scaphopoda; order Gadilida; family Siphonodentaliidae; genus Siphonodentalium; species Siphonodentalium dalli. The sequence goes on along the minus strand of CP136063.1, from coordinate 46,661,955 downwards.
CTGTGCATTAACTGGTTAACTAATCAATTACTTTAGGCATTAGTGTAGCACAATATGAACTATAGTTTTAAACATACTTATAACTATGCAATATTTGACCCGAGATGGTCACTTTAAATTAGCGAAAGTGCCTAGTGTCACAGCAAAAATATAATTTCAATTACTTACATGGAAGCCCGGTTTCGTGACTCAAATTCCACAAATGCACGGGATAGTTGATTTGCATTCATTATTAGTTTATAGAACATTCGATGGCGAAGATATAAAATTATACACAGTTCCATGATATCTATTATATATTTTGGAAGATCTCTGTCTGTGTTCGCGATGAAACTTGGTACGTGGGGGTATTTTCGGCCGGGAACAGGCATAGGCCTATTAATTTACCCGTGCGACGTGACCTTGACCTTGAAATTGGGTAATTTCAAGGTCAAACGCCCAAATATTACGGGATTTCGATGAAACTTGGTATGTGGGGTACATTCGTACGGGGAGTCTCATAAGCATATTCATTTGCCCATGCGACGTGACCTTGAAATAGGGTCAATTCAAGGTCAAATCGCAAATTTTGGTGGGATTTCGACGAAATTTGATACATGGGGTTACTTTTGTCCACTGAGTGTTTTGGACGGGTCATATCGTGACCCCGACCTCACCTTGACCTTCAAAATGATCAATTCGAGGTCAAATCGGGTAAAACCGGATGGATTTCGACGGGCACGTTTGTCGGGTACTTTTGTCCGGGCAGTGTTTTGGACTGGTCGAATCGTTGCCCCACTTGACCTTGACCTTCAAAATGGACAATTCAAGGTCAAAGCCCGGACGAAGTCGGGTCACCTTCTAGTATATATATATACCTATGTGTATGGAGACATGGCTTCCTTTAGCAATTAAGTGTTTATTTACTAAAACAGCAATTAAGTGTTTATTTACTAAAACAGCAATTAAGTGTTTATTTACTAAAACAACACAACGAGAATAACTCATTGTGCGAACTCACTTTGAGTTGTTTTCTTGTGCCAAATTTAGATTCGATCAAAGAACTGACATGTGAGTTTGTTTATTCTATTTTGGAGGATTCAGTTATATTGTTATAATTTACTTGTTTTGAAAGCGGATATGTTAGCAAAGAAAATTGACCAATTATCGCAAACATGCCTGGCTTCATATGAAACGTATATATTCACGTACTCCATGGTCATACTCATAATATTGATCAGTCAGTGCATGCAATGGAACCATCACGTGTATACGCTTTATTTGGATCGAGTTACATTGGCCGATTGGCGGATTACGTCGATAATATGGGCATGGGAGCCCCTGATCAGTGTATGTTTTTAGTCGAGTTTTTCAAAAACTCGACTTATGGTTTGGCGAGGGACGGTTGGCGGGCGGGCGGCGGGCGGGCCTAAAGAATGCCGTATAACTTTGACATTTGTGAACGGATTCAAAATAAATTTGGTATGGCAGTTGCTCCCAATGACTATTTACTGCCAGTAGAAAGTGGGTCATGTCCGAACTTTTTTACAAGAGTTATCCATCTTAGATGGTTTTTAGTTAAGTTTTTCACCGATAGCGCGATAACTCACGCAAATATTAACCGATTTCAACAATATTTGGTATATGAGTCTGCTGCAACAATATCTCGGACGAGTTCGAAAACCAGGTTTGTCCAAATTTTTTCGCGGAGTTATGGGTCTTAGATTGTCTATTTTTAGCAATTTTATCACCGATAGCGCGATAACTCGATGAAATATTAACCGATTTCAACAATATTTGGTATATGAGTCTCCTGCAACAATATCTCGGACGAGTTTGAAAACCAGGTTTGTCCGAAATTTTTTCGCGGAGTTATGGGTCTTAGTTAGGTATACACGTGTCATTCATAAGTAATTTAATGAGGTTCAGCAGTAAAGCCACATGTTATGCCCGTGAAGGTGAATCGTACCAGTATTGGTATAAATTCCAACATTTATTTATTAATGCCCATTGGATATATACTGGTGGGAAAAATTGTTAGATTGCTGTGTGTCCTTAGACGTTTTATAAATAGATAAGCGGGTTTTCTGCCTTTGACAAGTCGCAGTAGGTCCCTATTTGCAGAGGTCCACGAATTCGCTGAGTTCCCCTAAAATGGTCGAAATATGTTGATTTTAATAAGGGAACGGGTGCCAATATGTTAATATTGATACGTAATTTAAACAAATAACGACACGATCATAATAGGGTTTATTCTATCAGTCATATCATCATCACCACCTTCATAATACGAAACAAGTCTTTGCGACTTTTTGTCCCAGTAATATTATTTGCAATGCTTGTTTAAAATATATATATCGTCATTCGATATTTGCTTGGTTAGTTCAGGGGGGAGTCGGGAAAAAAAATTGCACATATAGGGCCCAAAAAGTTTTTTTCCCGACCCCGAGGGACCCACCACCCCATTTGTGCAAAAACAATATTTTTTTCCTCCAAAATTTTGGGGACCCACCCCCTTTCTCATGTTTTTATAAAAATTTCAGAGGTTTTTTTTTAGCTGTTCTTCAATAACTGTTAACTGCCTTTCAATCCCATTCCACTATCATTTTTTTGGTGCAAACTCGATCTTGCTGTGTACCATTAAGACTCAAGCAATAACATGCTTAATTGGTAAACACAGATCAGAAAAACGAAAAATAAACTGTATTTCCAGGTGTTTCCTGGTGTTTTCAGTATCTAACAACAATAATAAAGCATTGTGTAGGTACACTATGTCACAAATCGCCCTAGACCCCATTATAGCCTTAATATATCGAGTGTGTTGTGTCTGACAGAACACTGGCCAGTGTAAATAGTGGTAAACAGGTCAGGGGTTCCACAATTATTTGTGCATGACCAAAGAACTCTTTAGTCTTATCCACCGGGGTGGGGTGGGGGAGGGGAATTGTTTTTGGTTAGGTATACACCTAGATATATGGTTATTAAACCCCCCGATATTAGTCAGCGGGTATATAGTTGACGTCTCGAGCCATCCGTGCGTCAGTCCGTACAAACATTTTGCATTATAACTCAAGAGTCGGTTGTCATATTTTGATGCCCTATGGCATGGTGACAGACCAGAAATGGGGAACGAATATGCATAATATCACGGGTTGTGACCATCAATGCCTACCAGATTTATGGGCCTTGTTCGACTTTATGAAATTCAGTCCGTACAAAGTTTTTGCAATATAAGTTAATTGTCAGTTGTCGAATTTTGATGTGGTTTGGTATGGTGATAGACCAGAATGATGGGTGAAGGATGTATGCACATATTAATGCATATCACAGGTTTCGCCTATCAATGCATACCAGAGTTACCGGCCTTGTTCCATCCGTAAACACGTTTTGCATTATTATAACTCAACCATGGGTTAAGTTTCCTGAACGCTATTACGGTGGTCCACTGAAGTGGGCCGGGATCCTGTGAAATCCAGAATGTTGCTAAATCTGAGGCTAAAGAGTCACTATAGCTGCATATATAGCCCTATACCAACAAGCATGGTACTAACATGCTTACAAACAACATTACATGGTCAGTACTTGTAAATTGTTTGAAATAAAACCATTTTGGAAAAAATTTACAAGCACGATTTTTTCGGCCTCTGGACCACCCACCCACCCCGGCCCTATATACGGATTTTTTTTGCTGACTTCCCCCCTGGTTAGTTTAGTAAAAATGGAAATAGTATTCAACCAACTGATAGCCTGTTGTCACAATTCGCAGTAGGTCCTCATTTGCGTAGGTCTATTTGCATCATAATAGTGGTTTGTCCTATCAATCATATCATATTCGCTGGATTGATAGTTGCAGTATGTAACCATTATGGCCGCATTAGTTGCTTTAATGTTTATATATCAACAATGGCTGGACCGCTGTTGAAGGTTTTATGGAGGGAACACAAATGACTCGGATTTATCCGCAATTAGAGACTTCTAGTGTGGTGAATTAGAAACCTGCGGTAATAAGCCGTAGTTTTTAGTAATAATGTTAAGGATCAGTTGTTTAATCCGAATTCTGAGGCGGTGCATTCATGTAACCAATAAATTCAACTTTTATTTAATAATTTATATCTGTGTAATAATATAATCTTGATGGGGTTACCATTTCTGATTATGGTTTTCTTGTTTATGAGTTGTTTAACAATTAATATCCAATCTACACCGCTATTGAGTTTTACCTCTATGTACCGTCGTACATTCTTGTTATTTTGGCATCCAACAAACAATTTACATCCTCATTAAAATATTTTGCACCCGAAGTTTAATTATTGTCGATTAAATAATTTTTTCAAAACCCACACAAGTAACCAAAAACATAAAACTCCCATCAGCTTTTATTCGGGCTTTGGACCGGCAGACTTAAAAAGTCGGGCAGTTTTAAAGTTTTTGTCTAGTGCCTAGACATTGCAAAATATATGCGCAAATATATCTGTTTCAGCACAACGTGCTTATATATGTGTATAGTTTATAGTGGTTGTGCTATTTTGCACTTATTTTACCACTAGAGTCCAATTAGTTGCACTCGGCACAGTTACCCACATTCAAGGGGAGTGTATGTCTTTGCGTCTTTTATTTTTGATATGTATAGTTTATAGTGGATGTGCTATTTTGCACTTACCACTGGAGTCCGATCAGTGACACTCGGCACAATTACCCACATTCAAGGGGAGTGTGTGTCTTTGCGACTTTTATTAACATAACCACATTGGAAATTGGCTTTGCAGTTCAATGGTTTCAATAAAATTGTACTCCATTAAAATTTTTCTCAAATTCAACAATTGGGAAAAATTTAAATATAGGGAAATTTGATTGAAATTGTTAAAATTGATGAAGGATATTATGAAAATTTAGTAAATTCCAAGAACAAATTTACTCTTTAAAATTTAAATTTTTCATAATTGAGAAAAATTGAAATGGAGTAAATCTTATTGAAACCATTGAACTGCAAAGCCAATTTCTGTGATTATGTTAATAAACTTCTATCTACATAAATCCACAGGCAGTTGTATAAAACACATACGTGTTATATAAAATATAACTGTGCATTTACATAAATATCTTTAGAAGATAATATCTCAGGTCGACAACATTAAATTGTATGAAATGCAATATATGGAGTGATAACCCTTGATAACATCTTGATATGAAAAGGTGCCTTTATCTCTTCTTGATCTTCATTTCTTCATCTGCGTCCCTAGTCTTTTTCTTCTTGTTCTTCTTATACTTCTTATACTTCTTAATTGTACATCCTCTTTATCGATGTGAATATATGTCGCACATTTAGGAAAAGCATTGTTTTTTTTAACCGAAACAATTGCAGCTATTTCAACTGGATGCATTATATATATCTTATAAAATCACAAAAATAAACAATTACAAATCCGCAACAATTTCTGCTAGCCTTTTAGCCAGGCCTTGTTGCCCAGCTCACACCAACGTGGAGGATCGGCTTAGCGCTGTGAGCCTGGATGCTCAGCTTACGAACAAACCCAGACAATTCATTGAATCGAGTTATCAACCATGCTGTGGAATTTGAATGAGGCTGAGGTCCTATATTAATGTGATGTTCAATCTATTTTTTAATTATAGTACATATAGTTATACCATGATCATTATGTCAGTTGGTGCAATAAGTGAACTAAATACTAAATCATAAATTAAATTTTACTCAAAGTGTATTGGACAATGGTTGCGACACGTTTGTTGCTAACCACAAGCAATTTAGTTGTGTCACCCATTGTACAGGTCAAACCTTAAAGTTTATGTCTCGCCCTAGAACACGTTCAAAAACGCATTAATTTAGATAAAAGTGTCTTGCATAATTCCTGACACCTGAGCGCAATTATGTCTGAATTTACGAAATGGCTTTATTGGGAGCTGAAAACTTTGTTGTATGTTGTGAAGCTATATATTCGATGATTTATTCATACGTTTACGCATGGTGTAGAGATGGGCACTCGACCGTGACAACTAATGATCATGATATTGCAAGAATAAGAAAAGACACACGTACTTTAATAACAATAAAAATAGCAAATAAAAATAAAACACATACTCATATTTAATCTGGATACTTCGAAATGATCACAATAGATAAAATATATATGTACAATATACTATATACAAGTGTCTTTATATAACACGTACATATCTATATACAACATGAAAACACTGTTTAAAAACATAATACACACATATAACTATATGCCTATATCGTCCATCTACTCTATATGGTAGCATATATTCAATTAGAAACTATGCTATAATATCTAATGAGGCATACACAAGCAGAAATAGCCCGGTTGATTGCATGGCATCGAACATAATTAACATGAGGTAATCAAGTCTCGCCCTAGTTGGAACGTTGGGCGAGACTTGCGACTGCCCGATGCCATGCGATCAACCGGCCTATCGAATGAGTATGTATAATATCACATGACAAACAGCACTATATCGATAATAACTACTATGAATCATGTCCAAACAGCCCGGTTGATCACATCGCATCCAGCATACCCAACGTGAGGTAAACAAGTCTCGCCCTAGTTGGAACGTTGGGCGAGACTTGCGACTGCCCGATGCCATGCGATCAATCGTCCTATCGAATGAGTTTGTATAATATCACACGACAAACAGCACTATATATATATTTCAAGCCATCCAATGTTGTATTTAGTTAATTATACCCCCCGCAACGAAGTTAGGGGGGGTATACTGGAGTCAGCTCGTCCGTCCGTCCGTCCGTGGACACAAATTTGTCCGGAGTTTTTCTCAGTCGTTTTTTGATCAATTTCCGTGAAACTTGGCACAGACATCAACCACCATGGGAACCTGTGCACCTGTGATTATGACGTCTGTCCGACATTTTTTTGGTGGAGTTATCCCCCCCTTTTTCGACTTAGAATTTTTTTGAAACATGCATACTTTTGTCCGAGCTTTTATTCCTACATTTTTTGGTCAATTTTTTAAAAACGTGGCACATATATTTAGTACCATGGGAACTTGTGCACCTGCGATTATGACGTCTGTCTGACATTGTTTGGTGGAGTTATCCCCTTTTTTCGACTTTAGAAACTTTTTTTGCAACATGCATAATTTTGTCCGAGCTTTTATTCGTACATTTTTCGGTCAATGTTTTTTAATCTTGGCACTGACAGCTAGTACCATGGGAACCTGTGCACCTGCGATTATGACGTCTGTCCGACATTTTTTGGTGGAGTTATTCCCCTTTTTCGACTTAGAATATTTTTCGCAACATACATAATTTTGTCCAAGCTTTTATTCCTACATTTTTCGGTCAATAGGTTTAAGATTAGGGTTATGGTTGTACACCTGCAATGGGAACTGTTATTTTATTATTTTAACTAAATGTTTACTGACATGTGAAACATCTTAGTATTTTAAAAACAGGGGGGTATCCGTAGTCCCATTGGGACAGTCACACCTCTAGTTACTTCTGATCTGGACATGGATAACATCGCCATTTCCCCCAACTATGCGTGACTTTCTGGCAAATAATGTGATAACACTTGCGGCAATATGTGCACTCTATCATGTTGTAATAACAATCGGGCATTGAGCATGCTATGTATGAACAGTTCTTTTCAATGTCAACTTCCGTATACCTGAGCTTTGTGGTGCAAGAGAATGTGGATTTTGGGAATTTAGTAAGATGTTTGTCTTTCAAACATTTCAAAAGGTGGCTTCGCATATCGTGTGCCCTAAATCGGGAATAATCATGTCTTCCAAATGCTGGATTAAAACAAAATTCTGTAAGATTGGCCAGGGCAATGACTCTTGACTGACAATTTACCATTCTTTTCGCCAGATCCATAAATTGACCATAGCTGGATTTGAGTAGATGTAGTTAGTGGGTTCTTAACACTAAAAAGGGAATCGAACACGTACACAGCGTTATCATTGTCGCAAGGAATGTATGTTGAGGCCACCCAATGACTATGACCAGTGTGGTGGATCTGGCCCCCAGGCTGGTCACGACCAAATCTGGAAAAGTAATTGAAGGGATTAAACACACCATTGGACGCACTCCTAGATGGTGCGTATATAGTGTCTTGAAATCCTGTAAATACGGGGAATTGACTGGCAAGGATACGCTGTTTCCATGACAATGTCATCACAGAGCCACTTAACATCTTTAATTGTCCGCACTTTGTTTGGAGTTAATGCATCAGCTAAAACATGATTGAATGATAATGATGAAGCAGGTGATGCACCAGATGCAGGGCACCGGGAGATAAAGTGCTATTTAAAGTGACATGATTTGTAATGGACAGCAGATTAGTGGGTGACTTTACATATGAGCAGTCCAATACTGACTTGTACAGGGGAACAGACGGTGGCGTTATTATCCCACCAGACTCCATAACATACGTACTTTGTGTGTTGTCGGGAGTAACATGTCGTGGTGAGCTGAGTATTTTGTGTCGTTGTGACAAATAGCGGTGAATTAGTTGGGCTGTAGAATGTCGGTTTGGTCATACTTTGATTAGCCTTGATCGATGACTGAGGTGAATTGCCAACGGGAAAGTTTGGTGACATTGATAAATTCGGAGTCGAACTGAGAATTAATGCATGTTTATCACGAACTTTTCGTTGATTACCAGAGCGTTTGCATGGTGAGTTTTGTGATTTGGGGGTTTCAGGTGAATTGGGCATTTGTTGCAACTGTTCATCAGTGTTGGTCTGATATTAGTGAGCTATTGGTAGAACTGGGGATTTGAAAAGTTAACACTTTAGAGCACACTTTGTATGGCATTTGTGGGGTGACTTCATACACGTTGCTACACGAGCAGTTATGGTAGATGGGACAGTTCTGCAATTTGGTTCAACTAGGAGAGGAGTGTGTGTAAAAGTTTGCCCTCCATTTGATAGAGAATTGGATGTGGCGTTAGCATCTTTCGCAGGTGAGATTGAAAATGTATCTCCTCCACTTGGAGAAACAGATACCACTGATTGGATTGGTGTCACTGGTGGAACATTTGAAAAAGTATCTCCTCCACTTCAAAAAGTATCTCCTCCACTTCGGGAAACAAATACCACTGATTGGATTGGTGTTACTTTTGTTTTATTTGAAATACTAGAATCATTTGCGGGAACGACTGTATAATCGCCCTTTCTGGCCCTTTTACGACTGGACTTTTTGTCCGTTCGCTTGCGGCCACGCTTACGCAATTGTGTTAAATGCAATTTGTCTGGCGTGGAATCGCCATCCATACCAATAAATATCCGAGCAGCAATTATGATAGCATGTTGTTGTGGCGGGACATTGGCATCGTTCTTGGGGGGGGGGGAATAGTGTGACACAATATAGGTCTTTGTTAGAACCCTCAATAACAAACGCGGCATTATCGGTTTCTAACGCAAGTGATCTTTGAGTGTACTAAATTGAGACCTTTGGCATTGGATGGTTCAGTTTGAAGATTAGAATCATTAGAATCATTTGGGGTGGCATTTTTACCCAAACCCAGATTCAGTTTCCCATTACGAACCAGATCGACTATTTCGTTTGGTGCACACACGTTTTGTGGGATGACACATTCGGATTCGTTCAATTTCGCAGATGCGACATCATCTCTGAGTGCATTGTTTCCTATTCCCATTCTACTTCTCAAATATTCTACGTGATAATATTTTAAAAGGAAATTGAAAGACAGCACTGCACTGTCTACTGATACTTCTTTCCAATTTGTCATTTGTTTTAACACTTTGTTAAAATATTCCGATATGTTGTTTGTTATACCAGATAACGGGTCATATAATTTCAGAGAACGGAGAACCCAACATGCTGACAGTTTGATGTCAGATTTCAAATTTTTGTCAAAATAATCCCTTGCGCCCTGGCTCTATAATGGAGTTAATGTATCATAAATGTTATCGAAATCATCCGGAGATTCGGCTTTGAGCATTTGCACCATATTATCAATGTAGTATGGTATCTCTTTTGAGTCGGCACCAAGCTGGTTTCTTAAATGAAATGTGAAATCATGTTGAGATGGTTCCAACAATACACGAAAGGGGAATTTGGAAATGCTGATTGAACCGCTGTTGTGAAGCTGTCTTCACGATCAAAAACTATCGGCACAGGATGATTTGTTAAATTAGGAACCAGCTCCTTTATAACTTCAAAGAATCTAATATGAGCCCTCTGGAATTTCCGCTCATGAATAAGAAATGCTATTGGGGAAAACTGGAGACCCCTCGAATATTACATTTCTAAAAACCAGAGTAGACGCATAGAAATATAATATTCCTGACTTGTTTGGCATTTCTCGAATTTAAAACCCCTTGGTATTGCGTCAATGTTTGACCAGTGACAAGTTTTTGATATATTTGAGTTGGGTTTGAAATAGTGTTTCTAATGTTTCGGAGAGTAGATTGTGCTGTTCGTTTATAGACTCGTTGATTCTGCTTGGCATTCCCATGCGAGCGATCCTGGAATGTTGAAGCGTCGCCATTGTAATGTACAAGGACAAAGTTTGGTTTATCATGCAAAATTTATGCTTCTTGAGTGAATAAATTTGAACCTTTGCAATTATCATTGTCTACTTTACACTTGTATTAAGTTTTTGTCAAAACCGGATTTGACTGAGGCAATTTCGTTGTGCCATGATTACGCCAACTATATTGATCACATTTCCAGTCATTCTTGTTCGACTTATCCTGATATGCAAACAATTAAAGATGGCCACCTAGCGGTTTAACTGGGGGGGGGGGGGGGGATATCACATACCTTACTCAAATCTGGATTATCTAGAATTTCTGCTGCATTTGCAGTTGTCAAAGTGTCTATTTGGTTTATATAAACAACACATCTATTTCCAGATGTGTTCTCATCAGATTGAATGCTACCATCCGAACTACGATCCTGTAATAATAAAAATGATATGATGGGAGATTTTATGATATTTTATAATCGGGATGACATTGTTTTAGCAAAATTTCCTTCAATCATTTGCCATATATTTGACAATATTTAGTGCACACTTTATTATATATATAGCCGAATATTGAATAAATATGCATGGCCAACACAAATGTCTAAACCTCGACGCCAATATCCCACATGGGCGCATCGACATATATAACTACGAGAGGCAGATCACGATTGGCAGATGTTAACCCATCCCTTGGCGATAAAAATTTACTATGATCAAAATCATAAATGAGTTTTGGTGTTGAATTATAGAGTATACTATTATAGACTAACGTACATTTGCATTAGTCTATATGGCGACTTCTGCCTGTATATGCTTGCTATATGCGGTTCAAATTATATCACATGGGGAATTAGATGTACATGTATTAAAACAAAATATGTTGAAGTACAAAATATGTAGAAGTACAATATAAGTATAATAATTATGCGACTTACCATTTTGATTAGGGTCCCTGGACATGAATATTCTTCTGTTCGATACCGTATACATAGCATGTTATACAAACAAACTATGACACTTGATGCTCGAGTACATCGTATCACCGTAGTTAGCATCACACCTGTCGAAACAATATTCGAATACAATGTAAAATAATTGAGGTGTTGTCCCAGGATTTTACAGCGGTTTTGATATACCGACACAGAAGAATGTCAGTCGATTACTTAGAGCATTACTGTATCAGTGCGAAATCGTTAATGGGCTCCAGTGCCCTAATACACCACAAGAGAATACAATGGGAACTTCAATCTGACTCTCATTTCCCATAGCAAATGAGGTCCCGAGGGTGAATTTAATTATGCTAAGGACAGTCACGGTATACTAAGTCCCATGTGTGGAGTCGTATTCTTTCATGCATGTGCACCGTGTATGGTATACTTTCATGCATGTGCACCGTGTATGATCGGTTAGGTGTATCCTGTCAACCAGGGGTCTCAACTGATACCTGTATTTGGCGCTGGATTGTTTCGCATACTTTGGACTAACAACAAAGTCCTGATTTATTTTCGGCATGGTGTGCTGTTTTGCGTTCATCCCGTTCAGTTGGGATATTGTAGTCTTCTATAGCTCTACAAAGTTTCCTATCCTGTTGTCGGAAGAGGCTCCAACGCAGATGGTCCTATCGTCTGTTCCAGTTTGCCATTGACATGACTGGGCATTCCATTCTTGATAATTTTGATCTTGACTGTTTGAAAATGTGTCTAATCACCATTGTAAGCGTACTTCACATCAGCTGTTTTTGCGTTCTCCATTCGAAGAGCATGAGGTGTGGTTTCCATTTGAAGATTTTGTATTGCCAGTTCCTCCACATAGTTTAATGTAATTTGCAATAATTAAATATTCAATAGGGAGGGCAGCAAGTTTTATTCAAATTGTTGAGTAGATGGGTTTGGTGTGCCTGAATTGTCGAGAGGACCAGGCTGAAGGTGAAAACCCAACTCTTTAAGTACCGCAATTACATCGTAAGGGCCCAGGGGCTCGCCAAAAATATCACTTTTAAACAAACTTATGGAGTACGAGGATGAAATATGCTGTAAACATGTCGGGGTGCCATGCTGATCATAAAACCATATCTCCAATGTTTGCAGCTTCTTCTGATAAGGGGTCATTCGACAGAAACCCCCAAAACATAAAAAAAAAAACTTTTATATGAAATTTTGCATACATCCTTGAATGTTGTTTGCAGCTTCTGTTAAGAAGGGGTTGTTTGACACTAACCTCCCAAAAGGTAAAATATTTGAACTTTTTCATACATCTTTAAAATTTACTATTGTCATTCTATATACTAAACATAGAAACCCAACTTAAGAAGTGGATTTCTGCAGCAATTTCAGATAAGCATATAACTAATTATACCAATTTAATTTATTGAACAGTAAATCAGCGGTAGTTTTAGCTGTCATGTTCTTACATGGAAATGCTTGGGCTAACAGAGTGAAATGATCCGTCACTACAAGTAAATATTGGAATCCACCTTTACACAAACTTCAACTGTAAGAAAATCAATACAGATTAACTCTAAAGGATAAGTGGCAGTAATTGAAAGGACAGGGAAATCAGTGAGCCGACAAAGGACGGGACAAATCGGTGAGCCGACAAAGGACGAGGGGAAATCAGTGAGCCGACAAAGGACAGGGAAATCAGTGAGCCGACAAAGGACAGGGAAATCAGTGAGCCGACAAAGGACGCGACAAATCGGTGAGCCGACAAAGGACGGGACAAATCGGTGAGCCGACAAAGGACGAGGGAAATCGGTGAGCCGACAAAGGACAGGGAAATCGGTGAGCCGACAAAGGACAGGGAAATCAGTGAGCCGACAAAGGACAGGGAAATCAGTGAGCCGACAAAGGACAGGGAAATCAGTGAGCCGACAAAGGACAGGGAAATCGGTGAGCCGACAAGGGACAGGGAAATCGGTGAGCCGACAAGGGACAGGGAAATCGGTGAGCCGACAAGGGACGGGGAAATCGGTGAGCCGACAAGGGACGGGGAAATCGGTGAGCCGACAAGGGACGGGGAAATCGGTGAGCCGACAAGGGACGGGGAAATCGGTGAGATGACAAGGGACGGGGAAATCGGTGAGCCGACAAGGGACGGGGAAATCGGTGAGCCGACAAGGGACGGGGAAATCGGTGAGCCGACAAGGGACGGGGAAATCTGTGAGCCGACAAGGGACGGGGAAATCTGTGAGCCGACAAGGGACGGGGAAATCGGTGAGCCGACAAGGGACGGGGAAATCGGTGAGCCGACAAGGGACGGGGAAATCTGTGAGCCGACAAGGGACGGGGAAATCTGTGAGCCGACAAGGGACGGGGAAATCTGTGAGCCGACAAGGGACGGGGAAATCTGTGAGCCGACAAGGGACGGGGAAATCTGTGAGCCGACAAGGGACGGGGAAATCGGTGAGATGACAAGGGACAGGGAAATCGGTGAGCCTGCATGTGTGTAAATATTTTAAAACCGTTCTAAAAGATAAAGGGACAACCAAGCTAAAATTTCTACTCTCCATTTAATCTCTAGAATATGTAGAATGTCGGGCCCTACAATTAATATAACTAATTATACCAATTAAGCACATTATCGTGGGCACCGCAGCATGTTTAATAAATACCCAAAGGGGCTTACGACCACACAGTAATAGCAGATTACCACAACAGGTGCTAAGTTTTATTGGAGGTGATACCATCTGCCTGCGTTTGTTTTTGCACCTAGATGCTAATAACGACGAACACAAATAGGCGCATAATTACACTTCCGCCACAACGGAATCAAATCGCTACTAAATCTGAGTGTTTGAAGTTGAATGGATAAAGCCAAATGGGCGTGTACATATGTTTAACCCTTTACCCAACAAAAGGGTCAAAAACGCCCAAACAGCCTAAAATATATTCGGTCTGTCAATAACACCATACTAATATGGATATCATTGGAACCGGTTCATTGACCACATTGTGATGGTTACAGTTATGCCCTGTGCCAATGTATTCTCTTATATATGCGAGTCGACCATAGGTCGCCTCGCATATATAAGAGAATGCATTGGCCTAACACTTTTTACCATTTTTTCTTATATTCTTTGACAATTTTATCATTTTTAATATGTTAAGCCAATGCATTCTCTTATATATGCGAGGCGACCTATGGTCGACTCGCATATATAACAGAATGCATTGGCACAGGGCCGTTCTGTTCGGTAAAGAGTTAATATATGTGCACTGATCGCGCATTTGGTAACACGCATTTTGTCATTAGGAATTGGCTGTCGATACGTGCTGTTTATTGATCTTAGCATGGCCTCAATAACATCTTTGAGTTTGCTCGGAATTCCAGCAGGTTATTTGTATTTTAGTATGTCCTTTAACTAGAAGGACTTTGGTGAGTTGTTCTGATCTATTCGGATCAGCCTTACTCCAATCGTTATTATGCCCCCGACTTGAAGTCGGCGGGTATATAGTATCCGTCTCCGTACGTCCGTACAAACATTTTGCATTATTGTTCAGCAACCGCTGGGCAGATTTAGCTGATATTTGGTATGGTGATAGAGCAGCATGGGGGAACAGCTACATGCATAGCACGGGTTTTGTCCACCCATTTTCACCAGAGTTATGGCCCTTTTTTTACTTAGAAAATTCAATTTTTCTCTTGTTTTTTTTGGTTTCCATATGATAGCGTGAGCTTTGGTGGTACGATTGCAAATCCCGTATTTTTTTGGATCAGTTATATGAAAATACATGTCAAGTGCGAATTTGGGTATGATCAGATGATTTTTGCCAGAGTTATGGCCCTTTGTTCAACTTAGAAAATTAAAATTTTCGCTTTTTTTGGGTTTCCGGATCCCTTGTTTTGTGGTTTTTAGTCAACATTTCTGTACGAACTTCTTTTGGAATGGTCATATAGACCTCCTCGGATATCCGCAGTTTCGTCCATGCTTAATCCAAATTGCTACGGTCGGGGGCAAATGCCACGCGACAGCGTACCTCTTGTTTACAAAGGCACAAGTATATTCTTGCAAAGAATCATTCCCGCCAAACTGAAGAATGCCACACATAAGGTTGCAGCGAAAACAAAATCCAGATACTCGTAAGAGATGACATGACGTCCAGTTAACTGGGAATAAATGTCTGAGAATAATCAGACTTTTACATTTTAACTCACAGAAATGGAATCTACGCACTTCCTATACCTCCCGCAATCGAGCCCCAAATAAACTTAGCAAGTTTCTAACCTTTGTGCTGGTGATTAAAACTCTTATCACGTCTGGAACTGCCGGTTATTGTTGCAGGATCAGACGGAAACTTGGTGACTAGGTTTCTTCTACATCCCATCATTACCACATCCATAACTACACATTCAACATTTTGGCCACAAAGATTGTAACTGAATGTTTCCTCAAAGTCAATATCTAGAACAAATTGTAAGCATTGTTCAAAATGTTGTAATCTGTCTTCTGCCGATCAATGCATGTCTCGTGAGTCTGTACCGACGACATATATATTAGCCTCATATACCATAAAGGAGCACTGCGGGTCTGATTGACAGGACAAAAGCGCAGCAGCTTATTGGCCTGTGCAAATGCCTTAAGGAAAGATACAAAGGTGCAGATGTCATAAAGATTATCACAAAGGCTATCCAAAATGTTTTTATTCTAACTCGCTTTATTTGCTTCCTGAAGAAGGTAATTTATACCGAAACGCGTCGAGGCAATTGACAGTGCGCTCAAGTAAGACATTTTTTTTCTTTTGCAATTATTCGTTCGTTTTCGTTCATTGCATGTATTGTATTTTTATGCATTGTGTATTAACCATAAATTCATTTTCAGCCCAAATTAAAGTCCTGAAACTATGCCTAAAGCTCAAAACAAAACCGTAGGAAATACTAACCGCCAAGAGCGGCCAAAAGATCAGGCATATTTAGATCACTCATCTCTCATTAAATTGCTTTACAAAATCTTGCAATTATGGCACCACATCTTTTTTCTGGAGGACTGTTTGGCCAGAAAGGTCCTCCCAAAAGGCATTCAAACAATCGTGGAACGAGAGCAAAAGAAACTCTTTCGGCCAGTATCACCTTCTAGTATTATTTTTGACGCTCTCAAACTGGACACAAAAGAATGGGCATTCAACTGTATTAGGACACTGACAAGCTATTATAAAAAGAAATTGTTAGAAACAGAAACTGAGGTTCTTTCGGCCTTGTCTTCCAAAACTCTTGACTTTGACCGTGCACAATCAACGGCTTTAAAATGGGGACAGAATTTTGGCAAAAAACTTTCGACATTGGAACAAAAGAAATTCTCAGAGACATGTAGTAATCTTCTGTCCTCCAAGGATGATGGGGTGTCTGTCCGCACTCCTAACAAACGTGCACGGTCATCGCCGGTGGCCCGCCAGCTGTTTCAGTTTCAGGCATCGACATCTGAAGTAACACTGTCGAAACGACCAACTCTAGAACAAAGCGCCAGCCAGCCAGTACCGAATTCGCGACAACCAGCATCTCCAAAACGAAAATCAACACCGACTGGCAAATCGTCAACCAACGAGGAGACATTCGCCAGCCTGTTCGAACGCTGATCTCAATGCATCGATGGCAACAACCCCGTCGCCAATCCAGTTGCCAACTTTTAAATTCGTCCAGGGTAAGGGCAATCCTAAGTTTTATACTAAATTCTCTAAATTAAGGCAACCTGTACCTCCGTCGGGGGATAAAATGGATTGGTGTCTACCTAAATTTCTTAAAACTCCTGTTCTAATTTCGGGTTCTTCCAATATTGATGTTGATCCACTCGCTAACGCCACCGTGGTATCATACCCGGGCGGCTCTCTTAAAGGTGGATTATCTCTTTGTAAACATGTATTATATAGTTACCGGGGTATAAAATATTAGATTTGAATCGAAAACTCCTGTCCGGAAATGCTTCTATCGATTAATATTAATTTTATTTCGAATATTTTCTGGTCTAAAAAGGTGTGTTTGTTCAGCTAACGAACAATAGTGGTTACTGTTAACAGAGACCAGAAATTATATTGTGCAATTTTGTCACAAATAAACATTAACTATACTCATTATCGCTCATATCTGTGGAACAAAACAATACAAACAACCAATCTGTGACATTTGACATTCGATGTGTAGCCGTAGGAACAGCCCAGTGCTCTATATCGCAATACGGTATCATCCGAATGGTCGGTTCTAAAAATAGTAACATAAATGGGCCCGATTTAATATTCGAAATAAAATCAATATTAATTGATAGAAGCTTTTCCAGACATAGGTTTTCAGTTCATATCTATTATTTTATACCCACGCAACTATTTAAAATTTGTTATTTAAAGAGATAATCCATCTTTAAGCATTTCAGGAGCATGCTAAACCGACTACTTTCGCGGAATCGCAAGGAAATGGCGATCAAAACCATTCTCAACATGAGGATCAACGACCGAGACAGCTGGAAACAGGACCGAAACAACAAGGACGATGGCAGCGCAGCAATGGGCGTTTTTAGCAATTTGGTATCGCATATCGGTAAAGTGTTCCCTAATGCCCAAATTCTATTTCAGGAAATCAATTTCTCTTCTGAGTTATATTACAGGGAACAAACTGTCATCCAAAACCTCAACGAAAAGACAAAGAAAACCAGAAATTGCCAAGTCATTCCAGCAATTGTGCCAGAGGACTTTAAATTCATTCATGACAACATCCATTGGACGACAGAGACAGCTGAGAAAATCTACAAGGGCTGGCAACCATTTATCGACCAGTCTTTAAACTAATTTATCAGAAAGGCACCAACCATGCAGATAGGGTCGGCCTAGGGACTGAAATAATCAACCTGGTTCCGCACCTTACTCTGACAACTGGTGAGAAATCTTTATATTAACACATGGCCTAACATTTTGCCCCACCCCATCAGAAATGAAACCAAAACCTAAAACTCTTGAAGTGGGCGACGGAAAGGTCATTGTTAAGCACACAATATTTCGATACAACAGCCAAAGCTTATCGATATAGAAACTCGGTGGGTGGTAAAAATCTTTTTAAATATCCATCGGGTTTTGCTCCTTCACCAAGCAAAGTTCCTTCCTGTATTTCGGAAGTAGCTAAACAAGTCAAATCTGACGTTTCAAACATACAAAAATTTCACCAAGAGGACAACCTCACTAATAATGAGAGAACTGCTCTTAAGAAACTTCGCAACAGTAAAAAAATCATTATTAAACCATGTGACAAAGGCAGCACGGTCGTCATTCTTTCTAAATATAACTACATTTAAAGAGGCGATGCGCCAACTAAACAACACAAACCATTATACACCTTTGATCGCACCAATTTGGAAAGAAAACGCCTATAGATTTAATCCCATTCTAAAACGCTTGCTGGATCAAACCTTCATTAGACCATGGGATGAAAATCCTAGGACGCTTAGAAAAAAGTTTGTCTGCAACTTTTAGGGTACTACAATAACTTTATATTTTCATAGCAAGATTGTTTTCTTGTAACAGATTGTAAAATGTTCTGGTTTTGGGAGTTGCACATTCGCGAGAATAAACATGTTTTTGTTAGCCGTTTTCGTGTACATTCTCACTAAAATATAAAAAAAATTCCTGTTTATTATTACAAGTTAATTCAGACAATTTGGTGATTATACTAAATGGAATATGACGAAATCTTTCAATAAACACGAAAAGCACAAACAGAACGGCATATTTACGCCCAGAATGACATTTTGAATATTAAATTCCCCCGAATGGCGCCCGACGTTCGATGAAATAGAGTTACTGTTCTTGATGTTACATGCATTCCACCGGCGAATAGTGTTATTCCTCTGGGCGTCACGTGTATTTAACGGAATATCTACGCTGAAATTGCATCGACTTGAGGGTCAGTAAATGTTTTGGTATAAAGATGAAATTAATAAAAACACAATTATGTGTGGATATACAATTTTAACTAACATTGGGGTGCATTATTTCGCTCATAAAATAATAAAGGCCAATGGGCCCTATATATAGTACCGGGTATGTGTTCTCAAGATCCGCGGCCTTGACTTCGATCATATATACAGTTTAACTGAACAAATGTTATAGTTTTACAATTTTGAAGGCGCAAAAATTTCTCGGGACACATTTTGTCGCCATGCATATAGCCTTATAGACCCAGACAATCATACTATTCAAGTTTATTTTATGTTATAAGGTGAAAGTGCATGTGCAGATGTTCCGTTGAGAACTTGAGTGCTACCTGTATGTATTCGTGTCCGATATCGTGACCACCGTGCGCTCGCCACAGGACATGGTCGTATATTTAGTAGATTATAGCTACATGTGTAGACTTACCTCAAACGCCGAATACATGCACATAACGGCCTTGTGGAACAAATCATACACAGGTTATATGGGCTTGTCGGAATTATTAATGCCCGTCATAATTGTCACTGAAAAATTGTGCGATATGTCCAACATCGTTCACGAAATAATAAAAAACAAGCATATATACAACAAGATATATAAATGCATCGATATGGACGTCACTATAAAGTGTGTTTATTTAGTTCACCTTAGAATTACATATTAATACATCTCCCTTGACCTCGAGATATCAAACATTACCAAACTCTTTAAAACTTAAAAATTTTGAATATCTTTATTTCCATTTAAAACAAAACAACTTTCAAACTGATTGGTCAATATTCGAATCTATTTTCTGGCTGAAATGTCAATGGGTGAACCTGAAATATAGCTAGAACTAGCTATTATTGCTCGTTCTGGCGATAGCTCGTTTTGCACGGACTATCAAATCACGGTTCAGTTGATTTCCGGACTACCAGTCACATTTTAACTTGGCCTGTGGCAATGGTAGGTTTGGAAATTTCCTGAAGACGCAAAAAATTCCACAAAATATGAGTCAAAGATAACTTTTGGGACTAAAACACTAGTAAATTTAGATAATATCAAACATTTGTGGGCGAAACCTTGCACTTTTGGGAGTCAGCAAGCCGAAGTCTTTCAGTTTTACAAGATATTCTTTCCTGAAACTTGCACAAAAATCATTTTTACGTCCATCATGGAAAGGCGAGTGTGCAAAACATACCGGATTATCGCAGAATCGCGCGCATTCACGTGCGGGGGTGCATCTCGTTGCTCA
The DNA here is from genome assembly GCA_032622095.1 of Siphonodentalium dalli. NCBI lineage: Eukaryota > Metazoa > Mollusca > Scaphopoda > Gadilida > Siphonodentaliidae > Siphonodentalium > Siphonodentalium dalli. The sequence continues at coordinate 46,641,337 of CP136063.1, read as the reverse complement.
TTCTGCGATGTATGGAAAGCTGTAACGACAAAAAATATTTAATTTACTGAAAACAGTGGTAGTGTAAACATATCAATATGCGTCCTTTTTCTTGTCTACGAGACATTTAAGAGAACGAATTGTATAGTAAAAGATACAATCAATGTGTTTTGGGGTAAAAGAGGTTGGAATGAGAATTTAAATGAATGTTTTCTTACATGTGGAAACGTGTGTAAACTATGATGTTCAATGTTGATACTTAATATTTCACCATATCAGTCGCTTACTAGATGTGCACCTGAACTTTAACCCGGGCAAAAACCATGTGGGGCAGTCTTCTAGGGCCGTCGACACCACAGGTGGAAAATACCAGTGAAATTTGCGGCCAAGAATGAAAAACGAAATAACCAGCTCAGTGGGAGGAAAGATACCATATTTATTAAAGTAAGTACGATTAAACTCTCAAATATTTTTTTAAGTTTTCTGGACTTTACAAAACATATATGTGAAATTGCGGACTCCATCTTGTGTTTACTTTACCACTATACACAGATGGGACATAATAAATATTTACTATATCAGATTGAGACAGAACTGATCGTATTTCTCATGTATTATTACTAATGTACTTGTTCAATGACTCTTAAAACTCACCTCTGCCCAGGACACATCTGGCGCATATGCTCATCTACCCTTAGTCGCTGCTCCTTCACCATCTCCTGCAACTCTTTAACGAAGAGCACCAAGTCTTTTTTTAATGCCCGTTTCACTCCCTGATCCCATCTGACTTGCATCCCGTCGCTTTCCTCGACATACCCACTCATTCGCATCTTTTTCATGATTGTTGTCGCCATCTTGACCAATTCCGGTTTCTTCTTGTTGCAAATATCTTTTGCAGCCTCTTCTTCCTCTTGAGTGATGGTCAGAGCCCCATTGCTGTCTGGCATGCCAAATTTGGCTTTCTCGATGGAGTTTGAATAGTAGGAAGATCTGGAGTCGGAGCAAAAGTTGTTGAAATGCTCCAACTGGCTACTCAGTTCCACACCGCCCATACTTGTATGAGGTAGTCTGGATTGTGGATCGCTGAGTAGGTATCCAGTCTTCCTCAGTTCCTGTCTCCATCGAAGAACCTAATGTGCGAAATACATACCTAATTGTAAATTGCTTGGAAATGTATGTTAATGTGGTTTGTTATTTTTTATATTCTAAGTGGTTGTTATTTCAAGTGACATTCTTAGTATGGCCATGAAAACATACTCACCCTTATGGATTTGACATTGATAATCGACTATAGTTTAACATGCCCTGTCGTTGCTAGGGCAGGTAGGCCCTATGCTTTACCATATTGGTTGATTATTATTACAACTTGCTAAATAGAATAAGGAAAAGATATTATTCTTCGACATGGCAAGGGAGAATTACAAAATAGATATCCAATGGCTGGCATACAAATTAATCGTGAAGCGGAGAGTGAAATGCTAGACTACTTGATATAATATTATGGCATTAATAATACCACAAAAAATCATATGTGTAGTTAAGTGAAATCATAATGTTATATATACATAACTAACATCGAGCCTCTAGGCTTATCATGGCATTACCAATAGGCACCAGTTCGAGGATAACTATTTGTGACAAACATAGATACCTCCTGAGCAATGGGCCTCTGACGAACTTGATGCTGGCTTTCAGTTCTGATGGTGGGCAAATCTTCACTGTCGGCATCATCATCCATTTCAACCTCTATGACACCGTCATTCTCAGATGGTAAATCGAAAATTTCGAAGGAGTTCCTGCCACATATCCTCCCCTTGAAAGTCTTCATTGCCTGTACCAAAATTATAAGCGTTTTATTAGTGTCAAACGATATTTTGTTAAAGTGAACATAAGAGTGAGCATTATGTGACATGGACATGCTTATTATTTTATAGAGTAGACACTTTTCCACAAAAGTATGGCACACATTCAAAATGTTTAAGATGAGTTAACCCTTATGTGTTTTCATTGTAATACTGCAATATAATTATGGCTTTGTTCTTGTAGGCCTTCGAGCTTGCTGTTATGCTTGGCAGCGAATTGTTTCTCTCGTTGCGGGTGCCATCTGGCAGAAGTTTTCATTGGGGCACCATTGAATGGGCGGAGGTTTTCAATGTTAGTATAATGCACAATTGTATTACTAGAACTGTGGTGATATGCATGCTTATATTGGTAATTAAAGGAATATGATCCTGAAAAAAAATTAGTATTTTCTTTCAATATACCGATAATATATACATAAAATGTCCATTATGCGCATGTAATCTAATATTCGGCCGCTAATCGTTATTTTAATACCGATTAAAAAAAATTCCGAAGTTAGCCGAAGATTTTGTGTTGTAGACGAGTCACGTGATCATCGGCCACATCACACGATTGTCACGTGTAAACAGAAGCATAGTCACATGATCGACCACGTGGTAACTCATTGAGAACGCATAGATATTCAACGATACCATAAGTTTGCAAGCGCAAAGCGATCATGAATTCCATCGCGGCTTTTTACGTTTGTCGCATAATGGGAGAACACTGCGAATGCAAATACATCGTGTTCTCACAATTAAACGTCTTTAGCGTGTTATTATTATATGTATCGCGATGTGTTGTTATTATAAAGCCATGCCGCATTTTACGTAGGATCTGGACACTGGAATGTTTACGATATGATAATTGTCTATTAGTATTAACTGTGCAAGTCTTCGCATATATGCAATCTTTATATGAATATATAATATAATTTGACTATTCCGGTAACGAAAAAAAGAGAAACACGAGCACATGTTTATATAGATAACTGACCGTAAAACCGAAATAATATACGATAATTTATTTATACATCGTGGTAGAATATACTTATTAATATATCAAAGTCTTCATCTGTGATTTATTTTACAGTGAACGCTCTTTATTTAATCATGGTAAAGGAAAATTGGGACTCGACTTAGAACAGTTGTCATCGTGATTATTTACTGTTTACACCAATACACGTAAATACATGCACACGAACTTGCGATATACATGCTTTATATATCCGTCAAAGTCGTAGCAATTTCCGGTATATTAAACTCTTTTTATTCGCACCATATAAGGAATACTCTTAACATGGAACGCTCTTTATTGAGTCATAGTGAAGGAAAATGGGGACTCGAGTTGTCATCGTGAATACTTTACTAAATTATTCATCAATATACTCCCCACTTTAACTGCAATGGTATGTATTCGTAACCATGACTGACTCGTGATATGAAACGCTCTTTATTTGGTATATGTATTGGCTTTTTAGCGATAGGTTCGATTGGATATACTCACGACTGGAAGCTCCGGCAAATTTATATTGTTTACGGGAGTTGACGTTTTTCTTGGGATGGCATTCTCGTCGGTGGTCCATTTGTTTAACGTGTGGGTTGCATTTCCTCTGAGTTGTCGTCGGTAGCCACTGTTCGGGCCAAGTGTATTCGCGTTGTGCTCAAAACACATTTTTTCGAAGTGGACGGAACAAATTCAGGACTATTTCGTTAGCAACTACTTCAATAGTTTCTGATTTTGAGTAACGGGTTTCCCACAGAAATCCCACCAAATGTCACGTAAACGAACGTCGTTTGGAAATGAATGCAGAATTATACCTAATTGAGAGTCACTATACCGGCCACAGCCGAAAACACTGCATTTATTTGGCATTGTCACTAATGAATTGTAAATACGGGACAATCGGGGCATATATATGGAAAATTAAAACAACATCGTGAACACGCACCCGAATAGAGTTCACATGTGTTTTTATAAGCTTTATTTTTGACACGAAAGTGTTATCTACCCCGCTCAATCGGCCTTCTATATTTCTTGTCAAAACAATAACTTTCCAAGCAGCACTTATGACAAATCACAAGTGAAGATAACTCGCCGGGCGTTGAAAATTCACCACGTGTACACAATGTTATTGACATGCCATGCCCCGCAGTAATTCAATTACACTCACACGCTCGATTCCGCATTTTCCATCGCCACTCAGATGACGTCATATAGGTAGACACAATTAACTCCGACTCCGATTCCGTGTTTTTAATTAGTTTACTCATTTGACGTCATATGAGGATTTGCGACGGAGATAGCCGACAACCGATGGGGGTATTATTTATTTATTTCTAGGCTTATTTATTACGCGATTGTTATGGGACTTGGATCATTGTGATCACAATAGGGGTGGCTTTCCGGTAGTGTTTTGTTGTTTCATCAGGATAGCAATCCTTTAAGAACAATTTAACTCTCAAATGTGTTGGCAATCCGAGTTAAACTGAACTCTTTGTATATTACAGGAATGCACACCAAAAGGCAGTACGTGCTTTACACATGCACGGATAGATGTGGCCAAATTAAAGAGGGATGAGCAGGTACAGTTATTAATGTATCTATTTTCACCGTATATTTCTTCACACAGATTGTAACCATTGACCAGTGTGTTTATTATGCAAGCAAATGATAGGAATTCCGCTGGTATTTGTTCATATAATTTGTAAAAAATGATGATCTAACAGGAATTGTAGTGCGCAAAAAATAATTATCCACATGTTTACAGGTTCTTAATGCAACAATCACAGATGCATCATCACCGACAACTGATCCCGCCACACCAGAGCCATCTGCTCCAGGTACGGCAGGGCCATCAACGTCAGCGTCTGTAAGTTTGAACCATAGTCTTATTATAAACATTCATACTAACTAATATTTAGGTAGCTGTTACTCAACCGATAACATATATTTCATTTCATTTGTTCAACGAAATTTTGCCAGAAACTGTTGTCAAATAGATCTGACACAAAAAAGCGACTGGATTTTTAAGTTATTGATCTTTATCCGCTAGGCCTATCTGGTCAGATAAGTTCTTCTCGTTGACAGTTTACTGGGCCACTACAAAATTAAAATAGTAGATTTAAAACATCGATATCTAATCACTCCTAGCTTTGATGGGTGGGTTCCTCAACTCGAATCAAATATTTTTTACCCCCGAAGCCAAAGAAATAGTAATTGAGAGGAGTTTTATCGGATTGAGTACCCTTAAGGACATATTGTGGACTCATCAGTCTCCAAACAATCAATTAGTATCCAAACACTTTGTTACCCTCCTCCATATTTTACACCTATCTGATTGGTTCATGCCCTGTCTCGTGCCGGGTCACAAATCACATTGTCGTCCATACATGCACACTTCAAACTTATCTGTATTTTGGGCTGAGAAACTCACATACCAAATTTGGTTGCGATCAGATAGAAATGTTTTGAGTTATCGCACGGGCATACAGGCCGGCTCCTTCACTCCTTATCCACTCCACAGTCACCGTCATTGGCATGAGTGCTAAATTGGCTTATACAATAACGCTCTTTATATTTCCCATATATCGGTTGGTTAACCGAATAACGCTCTTTTTATTCCCTTCGGCTTTTGTATATGACGCGTCGCTATAAAGAGCGTATGCGTGTAGTGTGAGTCTTATGTCTGGATTATGACGTGAGCGTGTCTATCCAGACATGAGCGTGTTGTGTGATTCTTATGTCTGCCATTCCTAGAAACGGGGGAGATTTTCATCGGGTCAGTTTTCCCACCCGATGTACCGTAAATCATACCTCTTTCAGGGACGGGTGCCATATTACTCTTGATTAAAAAGGCAGAATTAACTCATTGAAAAACAAAAAATTAAATTAAAAAATTAAAACGGCAGAATTAACTCATTAATAAAAAAAAAAATTAATTTAAAAAATTAACAAAATTAAAAATTTGAAATATATTTGTTTTTAAATGTCATGTTTCAGACGATTGCCACCAGTGGATGGCTAACCTCCACTGGTAAAATTATAAAAACGGCAGATGAAGAAAATAATATAATAAAGTGCTGAAAGATTCCTATTAATGGATGGAAAATGGCCTATGTAACTTATTATTGAACATGTGCTTTGGGAAACACTCTCCAACATTAAATATGACGTCGACACGTAGTAGAATCAACAGGTGCCTGTGACTGCATTGGCTGGCTCTGTTCACAAGACAGGGCGAACTTTCGTCGTTTTCCGGAACATTGAAACATGATTTGTCCGTTTAGGTTATACTTTTTGTACAACTGTTTACGACTTCGACTGCGCATGACTGAAACCGTTGTCAGGTATTGTCGGTTTTTCATCTCGGAATGTGTAGATTTTAATCATGTTATTTCGTCCAAGATACAATCAGAAACACATGGTTTGTTCGAACTTTCTTTGCGATTACATGCCACTGATGATGATATGCGGCGTTTGCGTATTTATAGATGCATATAGGTATGTCTATATGGTATACACATAATCGTGTTGTATCGCACGATTTATCACAGGCTCTTGGACTTTCATACTGTCAATGTAATTAGACAGTATGTATTCAGTCTAAGTATTGACCATACTAAATCTTAGCTAAAAATTAGCTAACTGATGAAACTAAAAAGTAACTAATTCTTAGCTAAATTATGGCTAACTTGGCATAGTTGAAACGGCTAAAAGTTAGCTAACGCTCATGGATTTTTACCAAAGAAAATTCATCTTAGCTAATATCTAGCTAATTTCAGCTAATATCTAGTTAAGCTAAATAGTGACTAGGTTATTGACTAGATCTTAACTAAATGTTAGCTAATGTGACTGGCTAATAATTGGCTAATAATTAACTAGAATATAACTGATTTTTGGTAGGGGATGCCCTATCTCTGAAAAACAGTGCAATTGTTGGTGGAATAGAATAAAGAGAAAGTGCCGCGTGAAGTAAAAATAGTTTCCCGTTATGACCTGGCGTAATACTAATTTTCCGGACAATCGCGCGCTTGGTTTCGCTTCCGATTCCAGAAATTCAATTAATCGGAATGGCACGTGTAATTGATGTAATTATTGTTGTGACTTTAATCTGTTTCTTGATTTGAAACTATATCGGGTTTATGTATTGTATAACTTCCTGGTAAAGTGTTGATTGTTTTTGGAGGAATCCATTTACAATGAATGCATATTTATTGACCTTTGATATTATTGACAGAATGCGTCTAAATAACGGAATATCATGTTGGAACGAACCGCGTGCACCAGCGGTATATTTTTCAGATAAACTTTTGCTCTGTATTCGAAAATGTGCAACTCCCGAGGCCAGAACATTTGCGAAATATATTTATTGACACGTAGCCTTCCAACATTTACCAAAATTATGTAGTACCTCAAAAGTTGCAGAGCAATGACGGCTTTGGATTTTCATCCCATGGTCTACATTGACAAAAAACAATTGGAGTCTATATTCGGACCGAGAAAAATGGAAAAACGGGGGGAGGGGGCAATGATTTCGAATTTAACGGCCAATACTTCCTTCAAATCTCGGGGTTTAGCATGGGCAAGAAATTCAGTCCTAACTTTGCTTCAATTTTCATGGCAGATTGGGAGAAAGGGGCTCTAGAAAATTGTGAGAAAAAACCATTAGCATACCATAGGTTTCTTGGATGACAATTTAATTATTTGGACAGTCGGGGATGATTTTAATGTTTTTCTTAGATGTATTGAATTCTCATGATGAAACCATTAAACTAGATGAAACAATTTCGGAAACCAGTATTGATTTCCTTGATGTAACTGTTTTCAAAGGGCCACAATTCCATTCCACTAATGTACTAGATACCAAGTTGTATACCAAACTAACAGATTCTCATCAGCTTCTACATCGTAAATCATTTCACCCACCAAAAGTTTTCAAAGGGCTAATTAAATCCCAAATCATTCGATATCACAGAAACTGCACGAACAGAAGCGACCTAAATTCAGCTTGTTCGACATTATTCCAGGCTTTGCAACCGCGCGGGTACTCATAGCGCTTACTCCGCCAAGTAAAGTCCGAAACCATAAAAAGAAATAGAATCATTGAGCCAGGACCCGGTGCCTGAAATTCTCGACAAACGAGTGATTATAGCCTATAGAAAGAATCCGAGTTTACGCGACATGCTTGTTAGATCAAAATTGTGTCATGTTCAAACATAATCACCAGTACCTCTCATAATCCTTCATGTCTCAAAATGACAAACCTTAAACTCATTAGCGAGTTCCAAAGATTCATTTACGTAAGAAATCGCTCCCGCGATCTGAGCCCGTGCATACTTAATTTTTTCACTAAAACACACACACACACACGTGCATGCGCATATATATGCATGTTTAACCTTTAATGTTCAACTTTATGATAATGATATTGTTGACATTTATATATATGTATGTTTTAATCTGTTTTAATCTTTCGTTACAGATAACTCAGAAAGCACTGCCACTAATTCCAACAGAACACATTGAGCCCGCCTTCTCAAAATTGCACGACCATCCTGCAGTCAACCGTCCTGATGTAGAACATCAATGGATTTCAATCTCAACATGGTGTGTGTTCGGAAGATTGATGCATGGATTTGGCTAACAAAATTCTGTGGACTAATAATGGGCGTCAAATCGGGACTCGCATATGACCTAAAGACACGCGTAAAGTCTGCATACACACTATAGGCACCCGCTCATCAAGGAGGACACATATCCGCCATCAGACAAAGGAACGACCGGCCCCGATTACGGAGATAATATCTCGAGTTATGGCGGTGATGATGACGTGATAGATGAAAATGGCGATGATAATACTCTAAACAATTTTGAAATTCTCAGATATGAATTCAACATGTGTTTCAGTGATGACCGTTCCATGAATTCAACATGTGTTTCAGTGGTGACCGTTCCATCAAAACTCAGAGATTTCCTCTTGGAATTATCTAGCTGCATTTCGGAAATAGGCAGTTACAAGAAAGAACAGTGCGACCATGACAGGCATTCACCCCAAGTGGCTATTGACTTTATTAGACTTGAGTTTATTCTAGTTTGATATTTCTAACTTGATTGTATTGTGACACTGGTTGGATTTGTCTTGAGATTTATTTGGAATAAAATAATCTAATACAGAAACATGATTCCCTTTAATCCCTGTCGTCCAATTTCGGGAAGTGATATTTCTAAATCGGGTTGCATAATCTACTATATATTTTGAGAACTACGTGTATATATATATATATACTAGCTGGTGGACCCGACTTTGTCCGGGCTGTTTCCCTCTGCTTTTGGGTGAATTGTGCAATTTGACCTTGAATTGTCCATTTTGAACGTCAAAGTTAGGTGGGGTAATGATTTCGTCGAAATCCCATAAAAATTCGCAATTTTGACCTTTAATTGACCCGATTTAAAAGTCAGGTCGCACGGGCAAATGAATAGGCTTATGACACTCTCCATAGGAAAGTATCCCGAGACACTAATTTTCAGCGAATTCCCAGGATATTTGGGCGTTTGACCTTGAAATGACCCGATTTAAAGGTCAAGGTCACGTCACACTGGCAAATTAATAGGCCTATGACACTCCCGGCCAAATATACCCCCACATACAAAGTTTCATCGAAATCGGCTTGGCCATTCTAGAGTCCATCGCGAACAGACACCCACCCACACATACATGTACGCACACTGACAGACAGATTTCCCAAAATATATAATAGATATGTGTCGCCCTTATCCACTCCCAAGTCACTGTCATTGGCAGGGAGTGCTAAATTGCCTTATACATTAGCGCTCTTTGTTTCCCATATTTGGGTTGGTTAACTGAATAACGCTCTTTATTCTGAATGTGTGTAGTGTGACATGAGCGTCTTGTGTGATTCTTATGTCTGTAGTCGTACTTAAGGGTTCCTAGGAACGGGAAAGATTTCATCGGGTCAGTTATTCCACCTGATGTACCGTAAATCATACCTCTTTTAGGGACGGGTACCATTATTTCTCTTGATTAACCCTTTACTCAACAAACCGGTCAAAACCGGCCAAATAAAGCTTGAACAGCCTAAAATATCTTCGGTCTGTCTCAATAGAACCATACAAATATGGGTATCATTGGAACCGGCTCTTTGACCACATTGTGATAGTTAGTTATGCCCTGTGCCAATGCATTCTCTTATATATGCGAGTCGACCATAGGTCGCCTCGCATATATAAGAGAATGCATTGGCCTAAAAAAAATCTTTTTTAACACTTTTTACCATTTTTTCTTACATTCTTTAACAATTTTATAATTTTTAATATGTTAAGCCAATGCATTCTCTTATATATGCGAGGCGACCTATGGTCGACTCGCATATATAAGAGAATGCATTGGCACAGGGCCATTCTGTTGGGTAAAGGGTTAAAAAGAACGAATTAACTCATTGAAAAACAATTTTTTTTTTTTTTAAATTAACAAGGCAGAATTAACCAGGTTGTCAATAGGTACCGGTACCGGCGCTAATCAGGAATGAAATCTGTACCGGTTCTGATGTCGAGTACAGACGGTTCTATTATTATACATCTTAACAAATATAAAGGGTTAATTAAGCAGCTCAACATCGCACCAAACACAACTGCGATTGGTCATCATGATATGGTTAGCACAATCGTTGGCACATTTAAACATCAAAGACGCAGTATGCCGCACTATGACAACTTGTCACTAAATTGACAGAATGCGTGCATCGTGTAGGCGCTTGTGATAACTGTATTTCTTGGATTCGGCTGGAATGCCGCCGGGTGCAATTCTGCACGTGCCGTTTCGCGGTATCAATTTGAGAGGAGTCTGTTGGGCACCGACAAGGCGCAAAAGTGCCAAACACCCAATTACCATCGATGGATTTATACGATGACATGGATGATGACACTGTAGAACTCGAATGACCAGATATTTGTGACACGGAGACATGGGCAACCATGGCAGAGTTACCAGATTATTATGACGTAATGATTCTTGAGTGACATCTATTGAGTTTTATTTTCCCTTGTTTTAAATTTTATTGTGATATAAAGTTAATGTCACAGACACAGTGTATTTGACTATTTTCTCTCTAAAACTATTTCGAATTGGCCAACTACAACTAGGCTTACTAGAAACGACTTTGGTTTCATTGGGTTACATAATTTATGAAATTTACAACGTGTGAGTAAAATGGCCGATTAGTCAGTTCGCTAATTAATTACCACACAAATAAAATGGTGTACCGGGTATCCATATAAGTCTACAATGTTAGCCGACCCAGTAGTCAAACATACATGTCTACATTCGTTGCACTCTGTATTCCGTCTTTTAAAAGATACTCCCTTTGCGACTTGCCGAAAACCGCCGCAGACAATAACTTAATCATAAATGTCATTGCGATTTTTATTTCCGTTTGACTAAACCTCGAACTTAATGACTAATAGATGGAGCGCCATGAAACAAAAGTTATTTGCCATATAAAAGTCCACTCAATGATTACCGATACCGACCCGGTTTGCGGTACTGAACATCAGTTGGAACCAGTACCGAAAGTTGTTGTACCGTCGGTACTTTGACAACCCTGGAACAAACTCGTTGAAAAACAAAAAATTAAATGAAAAGATTAATAAAAATAAAACCTGCTAGTAACTTAATAATAAGATAGTTATACCCCCCACTTTCGAAGAAAATGGGGGGTATACTGGATTGACTGCATCCGTCCGTCACGCTTTCTCCCTCCGTGTGTCCGTCCATCCGCCGTCAGTCCGTCTGTCCGACCTCATAACTCGAACAACTATGAACCGATTTCAATAATTTTTTGTATGCAATCTCCTTAGGACGGTCTCTCCGCATGATGCTAATTGCGGTTCGGTTCAGTTTTTTTTCAAGTTACGACTTATTTTGACTTAGAAAATTCTGTCCGACTTAATAACTTTAACAAATATGAACAGATTTCAATAATTTTTGGTATACATGCTTCTCACAATACCCTCTCTACATGATGCGGCTAGGGATTGGCTAGACTGTTTTTCGTAATATTACACTTCATTTTCGACCTATTTTGACTTAGAAAATTCTGTCCGACTTAATAACTTTAACAAATATGAACCGATTTGAATAATTTTTTCTGTAAAAGCTTCTTGTGACATCATATCGATATTATTAGTCCGAATTTTTCTTTAAAGTTAAAAATCTTTTTTGTTGAGTTTACGGATAATGCGGGTTGAATTTGCCACGGTGGGGGTATGCTAGCACTCAAGTGCACACCTCTTGTTTTATTTTATTATGATGCCCGGCGCTCAAATGGAACCTGAGTCCATGGCAGTAGAGCCCCGGGGCTACAATTTACTGAAATTTTATAACTTTAAGAAGGGATACTTTGACCCCTCCCCAAATTAAACTTAGAAAATTTGCTATTTGTCTGGGAACTGATAGCCCAATCTCCATCTGCACCATAGGAAACATCACCCCAGTAATGTTCTGTCATATGTCTCTCACCTTTTAAGTAATTGTAACATAAAAAAGTGTCTGCATAGACCCCAGACAACATGGCATCAAATCTGGCCACTGTTTTTCAGTAGAGGCACCAAGTCATTTTGATCCGAATTATAGCGAGACAATCTTGTCAAAAGTATACAAAAAAATATATATATATTTGTGAATGTAAGATGTCGTGACACCACTTTAGGGAAAATTGGAACTTGCCACCAATGATGGCCACCAAAAATGGCCGCCGGAACTGGAAAATTTAACCATTTTCTAGATCAGTTTCTGCTGTATGGAACTGGTGGAGAATAGTGGATCATTAGAGCAATGATTTATGACATTTATTCCCAGTTTCCTCGGACCCCTCAAAAGGTAAATTTTATAGAATGCGGTGGAATAAAATTTCACCAACAATCGCCATTGGGGACTCTGAGTCATATAAAATCAACATTAAATGTACAGAACTGGTCAATAAAACTGATGCATATCATTACCTATAAATATCCCACTTCAATATAACCAAAATTGTCACTGTTCAAACAAAATGGCATCCATAATATTGAACATAGTGGGGCTTACAGTTGCAGTTGATATCATATATATCATATCACACATTTATAGTATAGCACACATCACCAATGTTTCAAGGCGCTTAACAACATTAAAATAAATTCACAAAGTTAGTTCAAACACGTGATAATTATGTAGCCCGCATTAAAAAAATTCTGTGAATAACTGAGTTTTCAAAAGACCTTTGAATTCATCATATCCAGGACAGCTGCGATGATCAACTGTAGATGTTCCAGATAGTCGATGTCTAATAATGGCTAATCTACCCTCTAAATATTTACTACTAATATTTCTGATTAATGTCTTACTTGTGGCTATTGTAATCAATTATGTTACTAGAAATATTGGAATTTTTTTATCCCAAACTTGACAAAATTTATTTTTCCATGTCCAGACCATATTTTCGAGAAAAACATATCTTTGGTGGCAAATGAGTCTCTTGTCTTGAACTCTCTTGACAGTCTTTCACAGAGATATTATTGACCATATTGCTCAAAATGCCTTGCAAAATGTTAGTTACTCAACTGGCAACGAAATAGTAACATGCGACAGATTAACGACATGCGATGGATTAACATGCGATGGATTGGATTAACATGCGATGGATTAATGACATGTGATGGATTACAAAATAGATGACAAACAATATTATGAATAAATTATTAATTCATGTTTGAATTAAAGTTATATATTTGTTTCATCCGATTCTAGAAACAACTTGCTTATAATAGCTTCAAAAGTATTTTTCGTCTACTAAAGCAGAATATTTTGTACAAAGATTGAGAAATGTTTGTTTCATAATATTCATAATTTGTTTCACTTTTTCGAGATCAGAATGATAACTTAAGTTGGTTACAATATAACAATTTAACTGAAATAAAATTGATTGGCAACTTGAAAATTTATAAAAGATTAACTTTGAGAAATTAATCAGTATTTATAAAAGATATTGCAATCTTCTAAAACATCTGTAAATGAAGATCTATTATGATAATGTGTTGAATTTAGTTTCTATCTTTAAGCAGGGTCTGGTTGAATCGCTACTACATGGTGGGTCATTCCCACCCTCAAGCTATTTTATTTATGCCATTCCATGGTATTTTGTATGTGAAGGGGTATATCGCTTGAGACCCCGTAGTAGTTGCACTCACACCAGGCACTGATAAACTTTTTGGATATTCAATAACTTTGAAAATATCCAAAATGGATTATTTTCATATCACTCACTGATGTCTGATCATGCATAGAATTTCTGATAAAATAATCCAATCTAAAGTTGTCATCCGGAAACAAAATAATTTTCCAATTTGAAAAGGCCCATAACTCTGGCAAAATAATCAAAAACCAAATTCGAACTTTACCTGTATTTTGGTATGACGGAGCCACAAACCAAATTTAGTTGTGGCCGAATAATCCAAACTCAAGTTATCATCCTGGAAATCAAAATGTTGACAGACCGAGTCGGACTAATTACATAATACGTACTGTTTTTTTCAAAAGGCATATAAAAATAACTCTTCGTTAAAGATGAATTTACTATAGGACACGTTAGTCTTCATGATAATAAGGTTATACATGTAGCTGCACGTCACATTCATCTTGTTATGTATCATGTGTAATTAACCTGTTTTAAATTAACCCATGGTAAAAGTCATATATGGCACGGAACGTGAGCATCGAAAACTATATATCTACCTTGGCTTATCACTGGTACACCTTGGTACAGCTGTTGTATGCCCAATCTAGCGGCCAGTTTCACGTCGGTCCTATACTTTGTATTAGCCTATCTGAATTATCGTGAGATTTTCAGCAAGTTACATTTTATCAAAACTATCCATTTTGAAGTTTTAAATGTTTTTTTTTTTATTGTATTTATAAAACTACTAATATTACGGTGGTCGCACACAGACAATGTTCGACTGCTGTCACTAGAACCAACGTGAGACTGCGGAAATCTCCTGCGATCCTCACTTTCAATTTCGTCAGTTTCCAAAAGTGTGATGTTCATTCTCAAAATTTAAATATTGTGCATTTGTCTAGCCGATATCAGGCAAGTATATTAGTCGACAAAATGTACCGTTCCGTCTTTTGCGCAAATGAACTTTCATTGAAATCCATCATAGTGTCTAAATGTCCGTTTTATTCCATTTCTTCTAGTTTAAACAATATCTAATTTAAAATGAAATTCATTTTAAAAATGGTGGTCGCTAATCGCTCTTTAGTTTTTATCATTAATTTTCGCATTGTGAGTATGACTCAACTTCAAATCATGCTTTAGTAAAATCAGTATATGGAACGAACAAGACAATTGGAACTTATTCCCTATTCCTTATTTTCGGGATGGGGTATGGACCATTTTCGAGAATGGTAAGGAGTTCGACCGATTTTAAGACATAGGTGGGTGGCCCACCCCAAATACCCCCTATAAACGCCCCAACCCCCACCCACCACCCCCAGGGGGTACCATCACGAGGTGGTTGAAGTGGGGTATTGACCATTTTTAGCTCAACTTTACTTTGTAAAGTTTGAGCTATTGTCATGGCTTTGTCATCTGTTTGTCTGTGTGTGAGGGGGTGTGTGTGCGTGATTCGTCAACAATACAGGCTACAGGTCGTTCCTTTGGTCGGATCATTATGAAATTTGTCATAGCTGTTGACATAAACATTTAGACAGGAATGATTCATTTTGGGGTCATTTGGAAAAAAACATGGCTGCTGGCGGCCATCTTGGATTTCAAAATCCAACCCATTAGCACGGGCCACAGGTCGTACTGTTCGCTTGATCATCATGAAATTTGTCATGGATGTTAATATTGACATGTAGATGGGAACGATTAATTTTGGGGTCATTCTGCCAAAAAACATGGCCGCCAGCAGCCATTTTGGATTTTACTCTTTGTATGACTGAATCTTTTAGAACGAGCTACAGGTAGTACATTTAGTCTGATCATCATGAAATTTTTCATGGCTGTTGAAATTGGAATATAGATGGGAACGAGTCATTTTGGGGTCATTGGGACGAAAAACATGGCTGCCATGCAGTGGCCATCATTGATTTAAAAATTGAATCCATTAGCACGGGCTACAGGTCGTACTGTTCATCTGATCATCATGAAATTAGTCATGGATATTAATATTGACATGTATATGGGAACGATTAATTTTGCGGTCTTTTGGCAAAAAAACATGGCCGCCAGCAGCCATCTTGGATTTTACTCTTTGTATAACTAAATCCTTTAGCACGGGCTACAGGTTGTACCTTTAGTCTGATCATCATAACATTTGTCATGGATGTTAACAATGACATGAGATTGGAACGAGTCATTTTGAGGTCATTCGGCCAAAAAACATGGCCACCAGCAACCATCTTTGATTTCAAAATTCAATCCATTAGCACGGTTACAGGTCGTACTTTTAGTCTGATCATCATAAAATTTGTCATGGGTGTTAATATTGACATGTAGATGGGAACGAGTCATTTTGGGGTAATTTGGCCCAAAACATGGCCGCCGGCAGCCATCAGGGATTTTACTCTTTGTATGACTAAATACTTTACTGCTCATTTTTAACACTCCTTTTTAGCTCAACTTTACTTGGTAAAGTTTGAGCTATTGCAATGGCTTGGTATCCGTCATGCGTGTGTGTGTGCATGATTCGTCAACAATTTCCTTTAGCACGGGCTACAGTTCGTACCTTTGGTCAGATTATTATTAAATTTGTCATGGATGTTGACATTGACATGTAGATGGTAACGAGTCATTTTGGGGTCATTCGGAAAAAAAACATGGCTGCCAGCTGCCATCTTGGATTTCAAAATTCAATCCATTAGCACGGGCTACAGGCCGTACTGTTCGTCTTATTGTCATGAAATTTGTCATGGATGTTAATATTGACATGTAGATGGGAACGAGTAATTTTGGGGTCATTTGGCTAAAAAACATGACCGCCAGCAGCCATCTTAGATTTTACTCTTTGCATGACTAAATCCTTTAGCACGGGCTACAGGTCGTACCTTTAGTCTGATCATCATGAAATTTGTCATGGCCGTTGAAATTGGAATGTAGATGGGAACTAGTCATTTTGGGGTCATTAGGACAAAAAAACATGGTCACCAGTGGCCATCTTTGATTTCAAAATTTAATCCATTAGCACGGGCCACATGTCGTACTCTTCGCCTGATCATCATGAAAGAAATTTGTCATGGATGTTAATATTGACATGTAAATGGGAACGAGTAATTTTGGGGTCATTCGGCCAAAAAACATGGCCGCCAGCAGCCATCTTGGATTTTACTCTTTGTATGACTAAATTCTTTAGCACGGGCTACAGGTCGTACCTTTAGTCTGGTCATCATAAAATTTGTCATGGATTTTAACAATGACATGTAGATGGGAACGAGTCATTTTGGGGTCATTCGGCCAAAAAACATCTTTGATTACAAAATTAAATTCATTAGCACGGGCTACAGGTCGTACTATTCGTCTGATCATCATGAAATTTGTCATGGATGTTAATATTGACATGTAGATGGGAACACGATCAATTTTGGGGTCATTCGGCCAAAAAACAATGGCCACTGGCAGCCATCTTAAACTTTACTCTTTGCATGACTAAATCCTTTAGCACGGGCTACAGGTCTTACCTTTGGTCAGAACCGTCAGATCATCATGAAATTTGTCATGGATGTTAACAATTACATCTAAATGGGAACGAGTCATTTTGGGGTCATTTGGCCAAAAAACATGGCCGCCAGCAGTCATCTTGGATTTTACTCTTTGTATGAATAAATTCTTTAGCACGGGCTACAGGTCGTACCTTTATTCTGATCATCATAAAATTTGTCATGGCTGTTGAAATTGGAATGTAGATGGGAACGAGTCATTTTGGGTTATTCAGCATTAAAACATGGCTGCCAGCGGCCATTTTGGATTCTACTCTTTGCATGACTAAAGCTATAAAATGTTTTTGAATTGTTGGAAAACATAGCCGCCAGCAACCATCTTAGATTTTACTTTTATAGACATGTTTATATATATCTCTTCATATTGATAAACAAATATTAGACATTCAACTTTCCACATTCCTAATCACTCCATCGACAGTAACACATTAAATTATTCCCTTTCCAAGTTGAGCTACAGTGTCATTGACACTTTCATTAATCTCTCTATTCATTGCTCATCACAAAAAAACCAACCTTTTTTATAAAAGTTGAGCTACAGTGTCATTGACACTTTCATTGAGAACAGTGAGGATTTGGACCGATTTGATAGTATGGGTGGGTGGCCCACCACAAATGCCCCCTATAAACACCGACCCCCACAATCCATCACTCCCGGGGGTACCACACAGAGAGGGTAAATTATTACCTACCGAGCCTCGATCCGATCGGCGACAAATCAAAATGAGATAAATAATGATGATTGGGTAGTGTCCGGCCACAGGCCAGGTAGGATGGTCGGGACGCATTATGTAATTCCCTTCACCCTTTCTTTGTTGTTTTTGATGGAAATCGATTTTGTGGCTGTTGTAATTGGAGGCAAAGCGACGGAAGCGTGGTGGAGGAGTCAAGGCTGCTGTCAAAACTTTGGCAGGGGATGAGGCTTGTGGGTTAGCTTGGACTTAGGCTGGGTGTCTGGTTGGTGTGGCTGTTGGTTGGCTAACAGGCTGATGCGTTGGATGAAGGCTGGATTGGGTGCAGGCTGGTGTGTGTCTTGGGCGCTTGGTTGGAGGTGTGGCTGGCGAGGTGGTTGAGATAAATAATTGTCCGGATCATCTTTGTGTATGTGGTGCCTCCAACTTGTCAAAAAATGGCTAAGAAGGTAAACAAAAATCAACTTCGAAGTGGAACATAAAATGGGACAGGAATGATTTACAGGGAACAGATGAGCAAAAGTGATGGTCCATTATTTAATTAAGCTTTTCTGGACAGGAATTTTCGATTCATATGTTATATTTTGTACCCTGGTAACTATATAGCAATTCAATTGAAATATTCAATTGTTTACAAAGCGATAGATAATCTTTAATAGTTTTACATATTCAGCAAATAAAAGTGATAATAAGGCAACTCAATCCATTATGTTTACTTCTCTATATATATATTGCAGTATATAAACTAATTGCCTATTCTCATTGTATTAACACAGTTTTGGTCCGGTCAAGTGAAGTCCACTGATCACTAATAGTTTGTCCATAATAAATATTGTGAGCGCACTCAGTGGGTCCATAAACCACCCCATTAAATTGGTATCACCCTGTAAACACAGAATACATATATATGGGAATCATCTGTCCTTATTGATGGGTACCGCCTTGTACACACACAATACATATATATGCATGGGTATCATCTGTCCTTATTGATGGGATACCGCCCTGTAAACAGAGAATACATATAAATGGGAATCATCTGTCCTTATTGATGGGGTACCGCCCTGTAAACACACAATACATATATATGGGTATCATCTGTCCTTATTGATTGGATACCGCCCTGTAAACACACAATACATATATATGGGTATCATCTATCCTTATTGATGGAGTATCGATCTGTAAACACAGAATATGTATATGTGGGAATCATACATGTATATCCTTATTGATGGAGTCTCTCCGCATATGGATTTTTTTCACGTGCTGTTTCTTTTCACTGGATGAAACAAATCTCTTGTCACATTCGGGACATGTATATCGTTTCTCACCGCGATGTCGCTTTGTGTGATCAAGTAACCCACTGGAAGAAACAAATCGTTTATCACAATCCGAACATTCAAATGGTTTTTCACCACGATGTCTTCTGAGATGCACATTCAATGCCTTGGATGTAACAAATTTCTTGTCACACTCAGAACATTTATGAGGTCTTTCACCGGTGTGCATACTTCTTATGTGATCAACCAGGATACCGGACTGACCAAAAGCTTTATGACAGATATCACACACATACGGCTTCTCTCCTGTGTGGGTCCTTGAGTGTGATTTCAGATTACTCAAGGTAGCGAATTCTTTGTTACATTCTTGACAACGATAAGGTTTGATTCGCATGTGGACAATTCTCGTGTGTTCAGTGAGGGCACTTTTGTAGCTATATTCCTTCTTACAAACATCACACTTATAAGGTGTCTCTCCCATATGGATCCTTATATGTATAGACAGACCTTTGTGATTAGCGTAACCTTTCCCACATATGTTACATTTAAGCGGCTTTTCTCCCGTATGAATCCTTTTGTGAGTAGTCAGTCCGCTAGACTGAGTGAATGATTTGCTGCATTCTGTACACTTGTATGGTCTCACACCCGAATGGATTCTCATGTGTGTTTTTAGGCCAGACTGCCGAGCAAATGATTTGTCGCACTCTGCACAATGATGGGGTTTCTTATATCCCTGTATTTTATATGTGGCTGGCAAGACACTATTTTCAGCAACGTCCTCATGGTCAGAATGTGTGACTGAAACTTCTCCAATATGGTTTCTGATGTGTGTCTTCAAATATTCGGCTCCGACAAATCTCTTAAGACAGATATCACACTCATATGGCTTCTCCCCTGTGTGTGTCAGCGTATGTCGCATCAAAATTCCCGATGTGGTGAATCTTTTACGACATAACTCACACTGATGCGGCTTCTCTCCTGTGTGGGTCATCATGTGATATTTCAGATTTTTAGAATCAATGAACTTCTTGGGACAGACATCACACCCATACGGCCGCTCACCAGTGTGGGTCATCGTATGATATTTCAGACTTTTAGAAGCAATGAACTTCTTGGGACAAACATCACACCCATACAGCCGCTTTCCTGTGTGGGTCATCATATGATATTTCAGATCTCTAGAACCAACGAACGTCTTGGGACACACATCACACTTATAGGGTCTCTCTCTTGTATGAATCCCCGTGTGCTTTTTCAGATCATCAGCTGATGCAAATGTCTTAAGACATATTTCACACAGTGACTGATGTCGTCCTTCCATTTGTCAGCAGTTGGTGGTTTTACATTCACATTGGATTTTGCATAAATGCACTGTATTTCTCACGGTGTGCAGAAACAGTCTAAGGCGTTGACATATTAATGTGTTGTCATATTCACTGAATAATTACTCGCAAATGACGTGTGTGCATAGATCTCTGAAAGTAAAGAAAAGACATCAGTGAGAATCATTTTGAGTGTACTTTACGTAAACCAAAACATCATACATTTTATTTATTCGATGTAAAAACACAAATTGTAAAGAAATTTCCCTAAATTTGGTACTGAAGTTTGCAACATAACATCTTTCTTTCCATTTTGTTTTTGTTTTGAGAAATCGTTAAAGATGGATTATCTCTTTGTAAACATGTTTTATATAGTTACCGGTGTATAAAATATTAGATTTGAATCTGAGGACAGAAATTTTATTGTACAATTTTGTCACAAACGTTAATTATACTCATTATCGCTTATAACTATGGAACAAAACAATACAAACAACCAATCTGTGACATTTGACTTTCGGTGCGTAGCCATAGGAACAGCCCAGTGCTCTATATCGCAATATGGTATCATCCGAATGGTCTGTTCTAAAAATAGAAACATGAACGGTACCGATTTAATATTCGAAATAAAATCAATATTAATTGATAGACGCTTTTCCGGACAGGTGTCTTCAGTTCATATTTATTATTTTATACCCGCACAACTATTTCATTTATCATTTTTGTTATCAGAAACATGACGGCCACCCGGGAATGCTTGCATTTTTGCATTTTCGTGCGGTGCCACCCAGTGGGCATCTATAGGACAGGACCGCGACCATATAGCCCCTTCCAAATTTTCGAAAAGTCATTTGTGGTATGTACGGGTATAACCAAGTATGGCTGTATGATCAGGTGTACGTGTATAAAGTGGGTGACTATGTTGTCATTTGTGTTGTGTTTATGTACATATGGAGTGACTGAGGTAATGGGTGGGTTGTACATGTGTACCTTGGGTGGCACAATAACTCAAGGATATGTTAATCAATGGAGAGGTCATGTCAGAGAGTTCTCTATCTTGATGGTGTTTATATACATGGGGGCGTAAAACACGGAAAACGATGGCCACCTATTACCACAGTCATTACATATATACATAAACACCACAGACATAACAATATAGTGACCCACTGTATAAATGTACACCTGACCCATGACCACGGGTGACCTTACAGCCACGCGTCACGATACAGGCACACCGTGGATACTCATAAACATGACCGATAACCATATAGTCATTCCTTGTATACCCATTCAGCTCACCATTGGCCATAAGGTCATCCCCTGTATACCTATTCTCCAAACACGTGGTCAAATAGACAATCAATATATACATCAACAATGACCATAAAGTCACTCCGGGTATACATATGCACCTCACCAATGGCCATATAGTCACTCGCTTCATACACATACCTTCACCAATGGTACCTGACCTATGGCCATATAGTCACACCGTGTGTACCTACTCAAAACATTCATACACGACCATGGTCAATTCTTGCATACATATTCACCTCAACATTGGCCATGTTACTGGACCCTGTATCCCTATTTGTCACACCATAGCCGCATAGTCACTCAAGACATACTAATACACCATAGTCATGTCAGTATAGTCACTCCATGTATGCATATGCACTTTATCCATGGCCATATAGCCACTTGCTATATACACATATCCCTTGCACATGACAATAAAGCAACACATGTGTATACTTGTATAACATAAACATGACCATACCGCCACGAGTCACCAAACAGGAACACCAGGTATACTCATACGCCTGACACATGACCATTTTAATAGTCACCTCCTGTATAGATGTCCATTATATTTATGACAATAGTCACAACTTGTATACCTACATGTACTCATCTCACCATTGACCATACATTCACTAGCTGTATACCTATATCGACAGTCATATAACCACTCGATATACATATACAGCCCACGGTGGCACCCTAGACCATAGATTCACTCCAAGCATACAAGTAAACCTTATTAATGGCCATTCAGCCATTCCAGATATACACACAACCACTCAAACAATCCATACTTGCATATACACCTCACACATGACAATTCAGCAATTCACTGTATAATCATACATGCCATCCATGATAATACAGCTAATCCATATACACCCACCAATGATAATACATCCATGAGATATATAAATATGCATCCCACCCGTCACCACAAGGACACTCCCTATATACCCACACACTCGATAATGTCCACCCAGCTTACTCCAGGTAATCATATTCAATCATGACCGTACAGTCATTCGCTGTATACCTATACCCATTACCCGTAACCATAAAATCACACCCTATTTACCAACACACCCATCCATGATCATACAGACAACACATGTACATCCCACCCATGCACTTACAGTCACTCCGTATATACATAATCAACACATAGATGACCATGTAGCTATATCCATACACCACACCAATGCCCATACAGGCACACCTGATGCACCCGTACTGTATATACACAATCATACACTATACAGTCACTCCATGCATACCGATTCACCTCACACCTGACCATGACATCTCCTTGTACACATAGATGCATCTTACAATTGACAACCCACTCATAACCATATAGTCACTCATTGTATACCTATTCACATAAGTCATTAGTGATGTACCGATTATCGGTATCGGCTATCGGATCGGACCGATATATGTGGTATCGGCAAGATATCGGTATCGGTAAAATTTAGTCTCCCGACCGATATCGTTAACCGATACATGTCGCGTCCTTTGTGAACGTTGTTACAACAATTCCGACTTTAATATTAAATAAATGACGGGAATTTCCAGAAAAAATAGCGACTATTTTACGCACTGGTCAGCCCTCCATCACATACAGTGATATACCATGATCATGATGACAACATCGACATGTGACTGTTGGTACACTCATGACCCAAATAAACATTTCCAAAGGTACCGTAGTTCGGTACGCTCAATAATTAAAGTTAAAACATAAACTGTATACAATTAAAATTACTTGTGAGTGCCGAGTAGCACATGTTGAAAGCGAATAACTGACGCCCCTGGCATTAGCGTGAGAATGGAATCTTCCTGTGAGTGAATCAGACTGATGTACCGGTATCATTTAGTGATGTATTCATGGGGGTGTGGAATTTATTCTGCACCACGTGCGACAGTAAGTTGTCACATTGTTATGATCTTCCCAAGGCGGACGCCGGGCGGTAAGATCAAACGATTATTTGCATGCATTTGATGTCATCGAGTAGGAATCACTAACAAGCCACGTGTTGACAGATGACACAGTAAACTAAAAATCACAGTGTTTATAAATAGACGAGTCACACGTGACCAGTTTGCATTAACCCTTTGAACCCTGGCGCCCCACAGTGATCGACACCCTGACCCGGGGCTCCCAGTGGTATGTCCGCTTAAATTAGACAGTGTCTAGTAGCATGGTGTTGATTATGTTCAAATTGCGACACCGGTCTGAAACTTTACAGGTTTATCCCCCATGGATCAGCGATCATTATAAGATCGCGAGACTTTGCCTCGCGGCAACTCCTTGGTAACGGTTGCTAGGCAACTACCCGGAATTGACTGGAAAATGTAAATATAGCTTATAGCGTCGTAATTCAACCTCAGTGATTGCGTTTTTTGATGCAGGTACTACCCTAACGTGAAATTTGAGATATACCCGACCAGAATAGTGAACCAAATATCCCATTTAAGGGTAGCAACGGTTGCTAAGCAAATACCACAACTGATCGAATGACATAATTGCACTAACCATTCAGTGGTATGTTTTGCCTTAATTTAGACAGTGTTGCTTATGTTGAAAGGGGACACCTACCTGAAACTGTGCAGGCATGATATATGCATGCACGGACCACTGATCATTGTAAGACCGGGAGACTTTGCCACCCGATCTCGCCTTAGAAACGGTTACTAGGCAACTACCCGAAATTTGCAGGATAAACGAATTCTAGCTTATAACGTTGTAATTATACATCAGCGAATTGCGTTTCGATGCAACCAATATCCTAATGTGAAATTAAGATATACCTGACCATGCGCGAGTAAGTCAACTTGATATGCGATAGACTTTTTGCTGCATGTGGAACAACAGAGACTGATATTACAGAGACCAGAAACAACGTAATTTCCCGTAACATATCGTGGCCCCATTGTTCAAGTAAGCTCTCTAGATTGTGTCTACTGTACTAACATGTGAAAAATGCAACAAAATGTCATATATAGCGTCACATTTCACTTAAACGCATTTTTTTAAATGAATTATAGCCTGCGCCCATGCGCATATTTTCCTAGCCGTTTCTAGCGGGCAGCCAATCCACATAGACACCTTTGCCAGCGCTGACTTCAATGGGCCAATTTTAATATATATATTAGTGGGTATGTCATGTATAAGTACGTTATAAACCATTTATTTGTCATTGCGCTAGTCTGCGCATGCGCGAATAAATCAACTTCATATGAGATAGACCCTTCCCCATATGTAGCAGAACACTGGTTAATATACGCGAGGGTAATTTAAACTGAAATTGTGTGTCTAAATTATGTCTGTTCTGTACACACACGGGGAACACGAAATTATATGCCGTAAATATAGCGGCACAGTTCGCTTAAAACATCGTATGTTTTTGTAGATTATATGCTATGCGCATGCGCATATATTTCTACCCGATACTAGCGGTCAACCATTTCATACGCACCATGGGTGCCGCTGACATGTGTGGGGGAAATTTAAATATAAATCAGTGGGTCTGACGCTCGTTATACTATATATAAATTTGCTACCGAATCATGTCGTCGCTGCACCGAAATATCGGTGTTACGGGATATAGTCACGGTTCGTTTGCACCTAAATATCGGTGTTACGGGTTCAAAGGGTTAAAGTCGCCGCAGTCGTGACTCGCTATTCCTCAATAGAAACATCACGTGTTAACAACAGTTAAGTGTGTGTGTGTGTGTTTAAAGTGCTTTTGATTCAAATTGATTGACATTCTGGTATACGATGACTGTAGATGGAGGAGGTGACTAACTTGTTTGATAGAACCATCCGAACCAATCAGAGTGCTCTATGGGCGGGATTTGTATCTGCTGTCATGGGCAGAGAAAATGTCAACAATTTATGCGGGACATTGTTGGTGTTATTAAACGCAAGTTCAACTTCTGAAAAAGGTTGAGTTTGGCAAATTGAAATTGAAATTGCCGCCATTGACTCAATTGGATTACTAGTATGGACTGATTCCGTAAGGCACGGTAACGGAATCAAACAAATATTGAGGAAATCTTATGAATGCAACGAAATATTAAATCGTTTTGCCAGGGTTTTTGGGGAACGTAAACTAAACTTTTTTGCAACCAGGTTATCGCAATATCGGTTCTTTGCCGACAATATTTTGTAATTTAAAAGACAAATTGATATGGAGTTTGGTTCACGTACAAGACTTATCGGTATCTGTATCGGATCGGCCGATAATTCTACTGAAAATATCGGCTATCGGCTTTTACCGATAACCCCCGTATCGTTACATCACTATAAGTCATGACATACAATAACTCGCTGTATACCTATTCACCTCATGTATGATCATAGAGTAACTCACTGGCTACGATCTTGGCACCCACACTGTATTCAGTTGACATTTTATTAGCATAATGGACCAGAATAGCCAAATATAATGGTCCATCTCAATTCTGTCTCAAAGTTCTGCCCATTTCCTTTCAATAACTATGGCCAAAATCACAAAAGATGTGCTCGGCAAAATTACATACTTTAAAATGAATTTAGTTTGCCCCATACGGAAGTGGGACAACCAGAATAGAACATTTAGTTGTCAGTTAATTAACTAACACGTATAATAATCAAGTGAGTCACATTTTGCTACATTTTCGGATAATGCAGAGAATGTTCGGGATATATGTAAAAAAAATTACATTTTACAAATTTGGTTGCCATTTTGGAAGCCATCTTGAGCAATTTGGTCTATAAACACCGTAGTGAGACACATTTAAGATAGACCAAAACAATAAACACCTTTCAATCCAAAGATAGTTACATGTCAGTAGTGACAATAGTAACAATTAACCATGGTGCATCAGACATGTTAGTATTCAATGTATAGAATGCAGAATTGCCAATTTTATACATCAACCACAACTTGCAAACGATTGCAGGAGAAGCTGGTGTAATATTTACCATTTTCCATATTTTGGCGGCCATATTGGCAGCCAATTTGAGCCAAAGTAAGAATTTTGGTTCCAGTGATTTGGAATATTCATAAATAATGATATGCCTCACTTACATTACAAAGTTATGTTCATTTCTTGTTGAAATATGACTAGAATCCCAATTGTGATTTTTTGTGAAATTTTATACCGCATCCTGTAAAATCGAAGTTTTGAGGGATCGGAAGGGACTAGAACCACAATAATTGCATATTTAATTGATCCAATGATCGGTTAATATACAAAACACAAAATGAAGTTGCATTACTCAACCAGTTCGAAACAGCATGAATTTAACTAGAAGATATTTGTGAGAAAATGTCATATTTTCAACTTCCGGCGGCCATATTGGCGGCCATCTTATGAACATTTAGATATGTTTTGGCCCAAATGAACCGTGGTCACCTCCCAACTATAATTGTATTGAGAAAACTGTGAGAAGATGCGATTTTCACAAGAAAAGGATGGCATAAACCACCCAACCCAAAAACTGAGATTTTCAAAAAGGTCAAGGTCAAATTGAAGGTCAAGGTGACCTCTAAAATCTGGAACCAGCTAGTTTAGTGATACTGACCAATCACTTAACAAACTCTGAAAGTTTGGCGCTTCTATCACAAAGTGAACGATTTTGCAACCCCCCCCCCACTAATGTACCGGTATTGCCTAAGGCAACGATAAAATATTTTTCGGGTAAATGGGTATGAGATCATCGACCTGCGCAATAGATATCGCAAACGCACAATAATTATATTTGGTAAAATTGTACATGTACCGGTACAATGATGAAAATGTTCTACTGAGCTACTAAATTTTTAGAATACCTTGTGCTCTGTGGAAATCTATAAAAACTAACACAACACGAAACGATATGCATTTCACAGCTGTTCCACGTCCTTGATTTTTGACAATTTTATAGTATTAGTAGGTCAGTTGTCGACCGAATATTGCAACTTCTGGTGTCCGGTCAGTGTTGCTAATGGGGTTGTTGTCGTAATGTTTTATACATAGATGCACACCAGTCTCGCGTAGTGTCATGTGACAGGGTAGTCCAGGAGATATTGGTCGACCTCTGCACCCCCCCCCCAGGACTCAACTTCACCCCACTAATTTTCTTCCTTAAGGTCTCCTATAATTTTTTTCACTTGTTAACAAGAAAAAAAAGTGGCCGCAGAGACTCCAGACAAGATGGCGTCCATCATGGCGGCCATTGTTTTTAAATGCACCATGTCTCTTTGATCGCCGTTATAGTAAAGATGATATCACATGCGGTCTTGTTTTCTGCTCGATTCGTTATGCTAATATACAGCCCTTACAAATTAGCCAAAAATCCAACACCAGAATCCAATATGGCGGCCAAGATGGCCGCCGAAATGTGAAAATATGCTATTTTTCTGACATGTTACCACCTTTCGTTTGTCTCTGTGGGAAAATGTTGGCATCTTTGCGTCATGTTATACATTTATCATATAGAGGAGTCATTTTCGACCACATGGGGACCATAATATACATTCATTGCGGGATATTTTTGTCCGATATCACGTTTTCCCAAATGCCGGTATAATAGGTCAAAGCCGAATCTACGTTAATAACGCGATGTAATGTTTCGAATCAATGAATGTTATTGCTATTATAACAACACCCATGCATATATATGTGCAGGAGATACTCGAGCTATGATTCCTCTTATACCCGAGTTGAGGAATTTTTACCCAAATCCAAGATGGCGGCCAAAATGGCCACCAGAAATAAAAAATCGCCGATTTTAACATCAGTGAGCATTATTGTCATGAAAACTCCACACCTGCTTACTATTGTGAGTTGGGAACACTTAGGCGAAGAACTTTCCTTGTACCATATCCAAATAAAAGTACCCCAAATCCAAAATGGCGCCCACAATGGCGGACAGATTTTGAAAAATCACTGAAATTCCCTCATATCCACATCATTGGGCATTATTGTCGAGACAACTCCACCCATGCATACAGTTGAGTTGGAAATACTGAGGTGAAGTTATTACCTTACATCTCATGTAAGAAACTGTTTTCCAAATCGTAGATGGCGGCCAAAATGGCGACCGAAATTTGAAAACAAGTCTACATTCCTTTACTTTCTTACGATGGGCGTTATTGTTTCGCGATTTCTATCCACCATTTCATGTTGATATGGAATAGGGACATGAAGTATTCATTAGGGTTTGGCAATTGATACTCACAGCCAAGATCGTTGCTATATTGGCGGCTACAAATTGAAAAGAAATCGATATTTTCACATCTTAATTTCAACTTTTTGTCATAATATCGGTATGTATGGACGAAACTGTACATACACCATCTACCAGTTCAACTTGAAGGTATCAAAACGCATAACATAGCTCGTATCCTTCTGGAAAGATGAAAACCACAATTAATATCGCGATGTGGCATTTGGAAATCCATTCTCCACTTAGCGCCGATAATGGCCGTAAGCGTAGGTGCGCCGAATAGTTATATCAGAACAATTACATGATAACAGATTCTGATTTGCCACGTCACGTCCATAATTATATGGACCAGCTTCCATTTCTTTTTCTGATAAATCTAGGTAGCTCACACCGACAAAGTATTCACCAGTTCCTGGGAGTAGGGTCCCTCTAATCATAACGTTTCAAACAATTCATTTTCCGGTGTCTAGCTTACGATTTTAAATATTTGCTCAATATGATATGTGTGCGTCATCTTGAACTATGAAGGCATATGACCGATGACTATACAAGCTTACAGAAGGTCATCTCTATGTATGTGTCTCATACCCCATGGGGATAACGACATGTACACCTGGCGAACCAGTTAGCTAGTCACTTCTCAATAGATGGTTCGTCAACTCACAAACTCAGCGAACGTATTGGCAAATGTGGACAACTTCGACAGTGTTTCGAAGGATGCTAGCTGTCTCATTCCCTTGGGCAGATGTCTATCTGCTAAGGAGAAGACCATAGTGTACAGACTACCACACTTCTTGACCATGATCCGAAGCAACCTGTGTGACGCCCCGCATTTGTCTCGTCGAATATCTCCCAGCAGAGAGGAACAATGCTCGCGGTGCTAGTTTATGGACATGATCCATGATAGTAGGAATGAAATGGGCCACGGTATACACCACCCCTACACCTGGTGCATGTTTAAGATATAGAATGTCATGCGTGTCGGTTTTATTTGGTGTGGTAAGATTGTATTTCCACATCCGTTTCGAAGCCTTTCTGATTCAACTACGTACATTTTTGTCTGGATAATACTATGCTAGCCTCCCTCAAAACAGTCGGATGGACTGAAGGATAATGTCTTTATAGCATGAATGTATGCGTGTTTTGTTATCCTCTCTCAGGGTTAGTGTTAGTATGTTGGCGGTATTATTCAAGAAAATGTCAGGAACTGTGGTGCATTTATTTCACTATGTATTTAAAGAATAATTTACAGTCTCGATGACAATGGCTGTGGACGTTGGGAAACGCGACCTTTATGGTCATATAGCTTTATATATAACTTTAGAATATAGCAGTTAATGTCTCATGCAGGAAAATGTTCGCAATGGTGATGTTACCAATAAATCAATTGGTGTACCAACGTTTGTTGAACTGAATGCAAGAGCATTTGTACTTTCTTGAACCATACCACCCAGCGTGAGTATGACATATCAAACTATCAAAGGTATCGCCTTTAAGACTATACTCCAGTCTTGGTGGGGCTTATACAGCAGTAGCCAATGGCAAACGCCTGGTCCAGCTGTTTAAGAACGGCTTCCAAACGGATGGAAACATACAATCTTAGCATACAAGGAAAGCAAAGCCACACATGAGATCCTGTCTGAATCTAAAACATAACAAAATAAGGGGCGGTGCAGTCATGGTCCAATTTCATTTCCACTATCATGACACATACCCACAAACTAGCACCGTGTGTATTGTTAGCATCTGCTTGGATATGTTCGGTGAGACGATTGCTGGACGCCAACAAGCTTGTTCTTATGATCATGCTCAAGGAGTTTGCCTATATTATGCATTATGGTCTTCTA
Source organism: Siphonodentalium dalli (assembly GCA_032622095.1). NCBI lineage: Eukaryota > Metazoa > Mollusca > Scaphopoda > Gadilida > Siphonodentaliidae > Siphonodentalium > Siphonodentalium dalli. Next base: position 46,610,088 of record CP136063.1, on the reverse strand, counting down.
CGCCTTAGCAGAAATGCATCCGTCAAATGTCGGGCTTTCAACATTCGAAGCCATATTCAAAAGTTGTCCGGGTACGTCAGTGCATTAGATGAGTATGCGAATTGATGAACCATATATTGGGAAGTGGCTGTTTGGGAAGATCACCAGGTGTACACGTTGTTATCCCATTGGGCCACCAAAGCTGACAATACGCAGATAGATAGGTCCTTCTGAAAGCTAGTATACGCATAGACCGAATACCATTCTAGTGTATCACACAAGATGACGCCTATAGTAGCATCTGAATTATACCATAAGCTATACCACGAATGAAGCTGGCTAAGAATTCCAAGCTTTCGAAACAAACACGTGAGCTGGACACCGGCATATGTATTGTTTGAAACATTCCGATTAGTGGCACCCTTCTACAAAGAAGTGTAGTAAACTGTTGTTGTGAGTGAGATATATTAATCTGACGAAGAGACGGAAACGGGTCTAGATAATGCTGAATGTGACAATTCAGAATAAGCTCAGGTACTGTTGTTTTGATTCTTGGAAGTCATAATATGACTATTCGGCGCACCTATATACGGTTACGGCCAGTATGAGCCCTTAGTGGAGAATGGATTTTGAAATGCCACATCGCGATTGTGGGTTTTCATCATTCCAAAAGGCTACGACTTACATTGGAACTAATATATGGCTTATATTATGTACCGTTTCGTCTATATTATGACAAAAAGTTGAAATTAGTATGTGATAATATCGGCTTCTTTTCAATTTCTGGCCACCAGTTTGGCCGCCATATTGACTGTGAGTATCACTTGCCAAACCCTAATGAATAATTCATACATATCAACATGTAATGGTGGGTAGAAATCGCGAAACAATAACGCCCATCCTAAGAAAGTAAAGGAATGTAGGCGTATTTTCAAATTTCGGTCGCCATTTTGGCCGCCATCTTCGATTTGGAAAACCATTTCTTGCTTGAGATGTAAGGTAATTACTTCACCTCAGTATTTCCAACTCAACTATACGCATGGATGGAGTTGTCTCGATAATAATGCCTAATGATGTGAATATTAGGAAATTTCGGTAATTTTTCAAAATCTGTCCGCCATTGTGGGCGCCATTTTGGATTTGGGGTACTTTTATTTGGATATGGTACAAGAAAAGTTCTTCGCCTAGGTGTTCCCAACTCACAATAGTAAGTAGGTGTGGAGTTTTCATGACAATAATGCTCACTGATGTTAAAATCGGCGATTTTCGGCGATTTTTTATTTCTGGTGGCCATTTTGGCCGCCATCTTGGATTTGGGTAAATATTCCTCAACTCGGGTATAAGAGGAATCATAGCTCGAGTATCTCCTGCACATATATATGCAATGGTGTTGTTATAATAGCAATAACATTCATTGATTCGAAACATTACATCGCGTTATTAACGTAGATTCGGCTTTGACCTATTATACCGGCATTTGGGAAAACGTGATATCGGACAAAAATATCCCGCAATGAATGTATATTATGGTCCCCATGTGGTCGAAAATGACTCCTCTATATGATAAATGTATAACATGACGCAAAGATGCCAACATTTTCCCACAGAGACAAACGAAAGGTGGTAACATGTCAGAAAAATAGCATATTTTCACATTTCGGCGGCCATCTTGGCCGCCATATTGGATTCTGGTGTCGGATTTTTGGCTAATTTGTAAGAGTTGTATATTAGCATAACGAATCGAGCAGAAAACAAGACCGCATGTGATATCATCTTTACTATAACGGCGATCAAAGAGACATGGTGCATTTAAAACAAATGGCCGCCATGATGGACGCCATCTTGTCTGGAGTCTCTGCGGCCACTTTTTTTTCTTGTTAACAAGTGAAAAAAATTAGAGGATACCTTAAGGAAGAAAATTAGTGGGGTGAAGTTGAGTCCTGGGGGGGGGGGGGGTGCAGAGGTCGACCAATATCTCCTGGACTAGGGGTCATTGTCGTAGTGTTTTCTACATAAATGCACACGTTTTGATATTTTTTGGAAGTTTATTTTCTTCCGTTCATCGACCAAACAACCATGCAGTTCTTTCCGTCCCTGTTTAATACTAATAAAAATATGCGACCGATGACCAATCTTATTGCAGTTTCGATAATTGTGATAAAAGAATGCCTTTATCAGAACTTCGGAAGAAAAATAGATATGAATTGAAGCAGAAGCAATTATTTACGGTAACGTTTCAATCTCGCGCCGACTGAGACTGGTGTGAATTTATGTATAAAACGTTACGACAACGACCCCATTAGCGTCAGTGTTAACACAGTCCCTAGGAATCACTGTTAGTTGAATAAAATATTATTTAATAACATTAAATCAATATTTTATATTTAGTTATTATAGTTATATTAAGTACAGTTTGGAAAGTAAAAAGTTTGTATACTGCATTTTCATTGGCAGATGATTTGCAAGAAAATACAGATAACACATTTTTATGCCACACAAACATTCGCGAATTCTGAGTTTATATCATCATATTACGTATTTTTTTCTTGAAACGATGGTGTATTCAGATTGTTAGTATCTTTCCCAACTTACGAGAAAATAGCTGTTAGTTACTCGAATATTCTTTCAGGTGCAAACTCGGTGGAATTCTTTACGGTTTCGGAAAAACACGTCCATTCTCTAAATAGCAAATTACTTATTCGCAACCGGTATTTGTTAAAACACGTGTGACATGCAGCCAGTGCTCTGATTACGAAATCGGCTTTGATTACCGGATTAATGGCTACAATGCTCAATTCTCATTCAGATAATTGGAATAGTACGGATTATGGTGCCACCGCCTTCCAGTTCTCTTGATTGAGAACATTAATACACGCGTGCACGCGTGGAATATTACTCAACTTAATTTTACCCGTGATCATGTTCGTTGAATTAAAATCATATGCGACGACCATATAGGGCCAACATCTCCTTTGTCATTCGATTCGTGTTCGCTCCTCGTGTGTTGCACTGTTCTTTATTCACTGGTGAAGTTTTCATCATGAATGTTATATTAATTGTTATATTGTTTATATCAACGCGCGAAATATGGGCCGTGAATTTGGCTCTGTGTGCCCCTCCCCGCGATGTGTTGACCATAGGTGCCAAATTGTACTCGCGAACAATGTGCATGTCCAGTCTATAGATAGGAGGCATTAAAGCACGGATGACTTTCCCGGTGGGTATGCTGCTAAAATAGTCAGAAGCCTCCCATAAACAGAAAGGATATTAAAATATAGACATATAAAATATAAAATATAAAATATTAAAGCTCGTTGGCTCTTCCCCATACAGCAAACAATTCAACTCAACTTTTGCCGTGTTCAGACATGATGTTTTCTATGTTCAATATCCTCAAACAACAACCGTGGGGTGAAGGAGAAGATCTCTCGATCTTTTCGACCAATCCTATACTCTCTTCTCTCTTCACAACTGGAAACAATATATATACCAACGGACAAAACTCACACGGATTAATCAAGGTTTTATCCGCCGGTCGTGGTTATAAATGGACGTGGGGCATTGCTTCTTGCTTTGGTGACATCCGTCTCATGCGCAGTATAGGCTAACACATACTGTGCATGGGTATATATGTATCAATCTCACAAACAATACAAGCGCTCTTCATCGGAATTATATAAGGCATTCAAAACTGGGTTGTATGGGAGGGCCAACGGCCCTTTCAAATCTTCCCGGTATCATTACAAACTCCAAAGTTGTGGTGACGGTCTCGATCTGTTCGACCATCTCGGGCGCGAAACAAACTACTCTCATTATGTATCGCACGGGAAAGCAGGGTGTTCTACGCGTTGTGCATACGCCACAAGCACACACGCGACCTGTCTGCATCCTACCCTATTACCGACCAACTAGTTTTGCGATAGTATAGAGCGATGTAATAATAAATAAGCAAATTTTAACTTACCTAAGCAAAAACGTCTTTCCTGTCCCACATTGGCTCGTTCACAAACTGTTTTCATGCTCGAATCCCAGAATGTACAACTCAACAGGGTATGTTTATCTCCTAAATGTAAGTCCAGCAATTTATTTATATTGGCCTAACAAGATCTCTGTATCTGTGATTGTTATGTGCTAGGAACCAAGACTGGATCCTGGATTTTACAGGACTTGGCAAATAAGAACATCGCGATGGTCGGATAAACAAATTTATATGTTTTGAATTGAATAAAAAACACCATTCGAATTTTAATTATCAACCCGATATCACCATTTCAACATTAGATGTCCGGGATCCGTTTCGTATTTTAGTCAAATGTTGCGAATTCGCTTTAAGGAACTGTCAATAAGGAACTGAAGAGAGACACTATACCGCGTCAGCAAAAAATGATTTTCACCAATTCCATAAATGTGAATTTATGCTGATATTTGGATGGAAAATCACGATTTATGTACAACTCAGACCAGGTAGAGTTGATATGACCCAACGAGCGCATTAAGAACAATTAACTTAATTGTCACATGTCAATTGTGGGGAGATAAATGCAATTTTTTCGAACGAAAAATCCAATTGTTCGTTTTAGTGATAGAGCACAGGGGGTGGTCTTTAGCCGCTGAGATGGTTTACATAATAACAAAATCTGAAGTTGCCCAACTGTACCTGTTATCTGTATAGTAGAGGTAATGTATCTAGATCTATTTGTTATATTTTAATCAAATTTAATATTACATGGACAGTGATTCCTAGGACTGTGGTGTTAATGTGTGTGGCTAGGTCGAATTTCGGCCTTCCGTTAAAGGGGTACTGTACGCCATTTTCATTAAATTTCCGGTGACAACAACGATCTAATATCGATAATATATAGAAACATAAGTAATTTGAGTCGAAGATGTATTCTGTAAACGCTCAGGTTAATAGGCTATCTTAAAATTTAATAATTTAAAAGTTAATAATTTGATATAAATTGAATTTATGACTGGAGCCATAAAATGGCGTCAATTAAATTACGAATTACCGTAATCAAAAACAGTAATTAAGGGATACTGGATTGTTAAACCGATCGCACACACGATCGCTTAAAGTTAAAATATTATGATGATACGGGGAGAACACTCAAGCCACTCACTGACTAGCGATGATACAATAACTTAAATGATTATATGGGACTAGTGTTCATATAATATAACTTTATTTGATTCATTTGGTTGAAAACTTTACAAAAATTACTCGACAACGACAATTTGTATTTTTGCATTCCGGTAAATTTGTCATCCGTAACATGACTTCGTACTCAACAGACTTTCAAATAATGGAAAAATTGTTACCTTATTCTCCGACTCGGAGACTATAGAAACCAACAACAACATTTGGCGTACAGTACCCCTTTAAGACACCAAAATGAGCCCTACATGTATATGGGCTGTATTCCTCGCGATATCGGCCGTTCCACGCAATTTGCGATTCTGTTCCGCAGATTGTCGTTCTATTCCATCGCATCCCGCAGTTTATCATGTCCCAAACTACCATATATCAGGAATATATATAATTTGATAGTATTGGAATAATAAAGGTGATCCGCTTTGCCCGGATCTCCCCGAAGTATAATGTGCACTGAGGTCAAATTAAATGTCATCCAGAATAATTATCCACACTTCAATATTCAAGTTAGAGGAATACAATCACATTCAGACTCAGTTCAATTTAATCCAACAGCAGAGAAAAGTAATTAGAAAACTTGGTCGCGACGCTCAGACCTAATATATGAACGATCTAGAAGAAATGCGATTGCAATTTCTGCTTTGACATGATAATTTACTATTTCGTCTAGAACCCGAGGCCGCCATCGCACGTCGCCAGTCAGACGTGATACACTCCGTTTTACTTAAATTACGATAGAGATTTTCCTTAAGATGCCTGGTACATAGCGTATGCATGCGTGTATCAGGAAAGTAAGCAGAAATAGCATTTATCAACGTGATCTGATACAAGAAAACTAAGATGCATGCATCAGGTCGGCCGTGAACTATCTACCATAGAATTGTTGTAGCTATCGATTATACATTTTTGAAACACCTGTCTGTATGTATGTATGTATGTGTGTATGCGTGAATGCATGTGTGTATGTGTTATAGACTCTAACACTGCTCGAATTTGGTATTTAACGTGTCAACTTGACCTCGCTCATAGGCATGTTTCTGGACCTTGACCGATCCGACTAAAAATTTGTGTGTAGGACTAATTCGATCCCGGGAGCAATATGGACGAGTCCAATTTCACGTGGGACCATGTTCTCGAACGTGCTGATATAGGCATGTTTCTGGACCAATTGAACAATAGTTTGGCCAGACGCTGTATATACTGGGTACTGTCCAGATGGAGGCGATCACAAAAAAAATCCCTAACTAGCCCGAACGAAGTCGAGTACATCAGCTAGTTTAATATATATTTTGGACATTTGTCTGTCTGTTTGTCTGTTAGCTATGGCCGGGAAAACTGCCGGACAGATTTGACGAAATTTGATACCTAGGGGAAATTATTTCCAGGGAGTATTTTGGACGGGTCAAATCTTGATCCCGACCTGACTTTGACATTCAAAAAGATCAATTCAAGGTCAAATCTGGTAAAACGGAAGTATTTCAACGAAATTTGATACCTACTGTTACTTTTGTCCCAGGAGTGTTTCGGGTGGGTCAAATAATTTAGAATACAAAATTACACAGTATGCAGACGACACGACTCTCATCTTGGACGGTAGTGATGAAAGCCTTAGGGAAGTATATACTATTTTAAACTCATTTGCAGATTATTCAGGCCTGAAAATTAACAATAGCAAGTGTCAGGCGTCGTGGATTGGCTCTTATACGGACCGTACGGATATTATATGCCCAGATCTTGGACTAAAATTTGATAGTACTTTCAATCTCCTTGGAATACACTTTGATACCAACCTTGACAAAATGCATATTAATTATGATAAAAAACTTGCAGAAGTCAAACGTTTGATAGCAACATGGAAACACCGGTTACTTACACCCATTGGTCGAATAACGGTGATAAAATCGCTAATACTCCCAAAATTAACGCATCTGTTTGTAGCTCTACCAAATCCCAGTAATATTTTTATCAAAAATCTTGACACAGCGCTCTTTAATTTTCTCTGGAACTCTAAGCGTGATCGAGTTAAACGCAAAGTTATTTGTCAGGGTTATAAGAATGGCGGATTAAAAATGGTTGATGTAAACAAATTTATGCTATCCATGAAAATAACTTGGGTGAGGCGCCTCGTAACTAAAAGTGCCAAATGGATCCCCTTAACAGATATACCTTTACGCAATGACCCTATGTTCCTTACTTATGACTATTCTTACATAGAAAAACAGGCACAAAAATTAACCAATCCTTTTTGGCATGATGTCCTGATGGCATTCACAAAATTTCTAGAGAAAGATCGAAACAATCGTAAAATATCAGCATGTACATTATGGAATAACCCAAACATAAAGCAATATGGAAAAGTAATAAATTTCACCTCCTGGCGGGAAAAAGGGATCATATTTTTAAATGATATGCTGGACAATAATGATCGCTTTCTTACACGAGACGATTTACTAAAGATTTATAACATACGCACAAACTTTATCACTCTTAATAACATTCAACATCAAATAAAATTACTTACAAAAAAACTTGACCAGCCTATAACTCGAATTTGCAGCCCCCTTTTACCAAATAATTTCATTAAACTGCTTAAAAACTGTCGAGGAGGACAGGACTTTTATAACATCTTAATGGATACTCCAACTTCTACAGTAGCGCACAGAAAATGGCAAGCGTTATATCCTGACAACACAATTCAATGGTGTAAAGTAGATAAACTACCCTTTCTCACGACGCCTGACACAAAACTGCAATGGCTACAATTCCGAATAAACTCACGAATATTATCAACTAACAAGTTTCTTAAAATGTCCAATTTACGACAAGATGATAAATGCGATAGATGTAAAAGCGAGACAGAAGACATCTCCCACATATTTTGGAACTGTGTTCACGTTCAGAAATTCATTAAGGAACTCAGCGATTGGGGTAAAATTAACAGCATTGATCTATGTCCCCAACAGATGACAATGATTCTCGGCTCATCACCAACGAATCCGAACTTTATAACGAACATGCTATGGCTTCTAATTAAACAATACATTTATAGGACCAAATTCAAGCCAACTAACTTATCGCTAAATGTTTTCCTCAAAGAATTGAATTATAGATACCAATGTGAGAAGTATACCGCACGATGCCAATCGAAACAAGAAGAATTTTCGAAAAACTGGTTCCTTTTAGAAAAAGCTATACATATACGCACGAGTCAACACAAATAAACTTGAGTGTCCTGAAAATTATCTCTTCACCAGTTCAAAAACTCACTCAACTACTATACCCAAGAAATACTATTACCGCCCATGACCACAATGCCGTCTATAGTTAGATGTCGTACCGATGCGCCGTACACATGAACAAAGTTCGAAAGATTTAAAATCTATATAAAAATGAACACATTATTCGATTGATACCTATTCACATGTAAGTCACTGGGAGTGCATATGATGTACGAAAGGCGTGTAAATGAAGTGAGCGAGATGTGAGAAAATTGGAAGAATGTAACTTTATATATAATAACATGTACCCTTGTCTGTATTACATTCATTCATTGATGTCTGTTTATTCCAATAAAAAAAATCTAAAAAAAAAAAAAAATCATGACCCTGACCTGATCTTGACATTCAAAATTGTCAATTCAAGGTCAAATCGGGTATAAAGCCGGGCGGATTTCGACGGGTACTTTTGTCGTGACTTTTGTCCGGGGAGTGTTTTGGACGGGTCAAATCGTGACCCCGACATGACCTTCACCTTTAAAATTGTCAATTCAAGGTTAAATCGCGCATTTCTCCGAAAATCAGAGGGGAACATCCCGGACGAAGTGGGGTCCACGAGCTACTATTATATATTTCTAGATTTAGTTACAAACTAAATACCTGTATATTGTACAAAGAAATGTTTGACAAATATATCTGTATCAATATTACCATACGGGTCATTAAAATAGATACGACGAAACAAATTTTGAAGGGTGCATGTATCAGGTAAATTTTTATATTTCAAATGATGACAGGAATGCAGAAAGTTGAAGTACCTACGTAATACTGGCTATCCGCATGAAGAGATATACATGTATATAAAAACCAGATGAGGGATATGTCTGTACAGTTGCTAAACAATTCAGTCATGCAAAAGAGGATCAAAGAGTAAGATACCAAATTGCTGCCTGTGGTAATGTTTTTTAACGAAATTCGGGAAAATTAGATTACTCTCACCCTGGTTATCCAGAAGATAATTGTGGAATCTGATGACGATCGGACAAGGGTGTCGTCTGTAGGATCAACCAAATTATTTAGCCATAAAAATAGTAAAATTGAAGATCACCGCTGGCAGTGATGTCTTCACAAGGACAGTTTGAGAACAAAATATGGCTCACATCTAGCGGTGACCCAAAATATCCACATAAGAAAAAGTTCTCCAATAAAAGCTGGCTGCAGGGTGCGCCAATTGATTCAAATTCGAAATTTAGCAGGGTGTACTGCTTGTGGCCATGTTTTCCCCGCAAATTTGATAGACTGATGGACAAAACCACTGAATCCGTTGAATCAATATACATGTATACATGGATTAATTTATATGCATTGTTATACACAGTACTGGTATATAAAGGTACTGAAAATAACTATATTACTAGTATACACAAAATAAACCATATATCATGGCTATGGGTTCTAATATCCGAACATGACAGCTGAGAACTTGGTGTGAATTAAAGAGTGGTGGTTTCTCAAGCATGTCTAACCCTCCACGTTAGCAACATGCCATTAAATGTCATAAGTATAATCTAGCTTGAGGACAGAAGTGATCCATAAAACCCCCCTTAATTCAACCAGGTCATCGCGCGATGTATGATCGATCACATGATGATCTAGGGGGATTAGAATTGATGTATACAAACAGCACTGCATGTAAATATAAAATAAAATAGTGCTACATCTTATTACAGATTATTGCCATATATAATCAGTGATTATACAGACAGTCTGACAAAATAAAGTTTCAGTGACACTCTATCCGAAGAGGGGAATAATTTCATCTGTTACAGTCAATGGAGCAATTATGAATCTGGAAAGGTGAAATTTCTAAGTAATACTAGATATCGACATGACGCGATAAAATATAACGTAAATGCAATATGGCCGCTGGCGACCATTTTTTCCTATGAAATTAAAAAAATATTTGATAGCTCTCATCTGATAGATCAATATCAAGATAAATATGAAGTTTGGTGATGATCGGATGAGTGAAGTGGACTGTGGTCTGTGCTAAACGGTTTAGTAATGCTTAAAAAGATTCTTACCTTAATATTTTTATGTTCACTTTATAAACTTCACTGAGTCATCTTTGTCATGTATTGAGTTTGATATCTTTTGTTAACAGTTTATAAATCATGTATGTCTCATGTTTGTTATTTTAATTTATGTGTTTATTATCATTAAATAAAGTTGCATTCCTTAAAAAGATTCTTACCTCAATGTTTTTATGTTCACTTTATAAACTCCACTGAGTCATCTTTGTCATGTATTGAATTTGATATCTTTTGTTAACAGTTTATAAATTATGTATGTCTCGTGTTCGTTATTATATTATATACACTTTATAGTGTGTTTTCAGAACGAAAAAAAATTGAATAAAATCAACAAATTTGTAAATTTAAAAACAATTCAAACGTTGTTGTATTCCATGTCCCAGCCCGGACATATACACCAAATTTCAATAATATTCATTGAGAAACAACGGACCAAACGCTATATAACACCCGTATACATCTTTTATTCCGAATCGGACTCGGGTACATGTTATAGTAGGTACCGAATTGACACACGTCGACTGGGCGAGTTGGCCATGGGGCGATTAGGCCGATTCCGGCACATTCTATAATTTACCGTATGTATCCGTTTACGCGTAGTTTACTTTAGAAAGTTCCGCAATTAATACCGTAAATAGAGCGACCTTATTTGACAGAGAATGCCTCTGTTATTGATTATCAAGTTGCTGTACATTAAAAACGACAAATTCACATGCTCGTTCAAGCACAGTAGTCTATTTTCCCCATGTTAAAGGACATCCACAAATACTAAATAACGCTAACCTACTGCCGAATGTTTGACACGACAACTGTTAACATATTTGGGCTGAATTCATCTGACGCGGTATTATTCCTCAAAATAAACAACAAAACCATCGTTACTTGGAAATGTAGTTTGGGCTAACATTTACATAAATCCTCCAGATCAATTATCCGACACACACGTCAGATGAAAAAGTCACATGAAGTAACCGGCCAAATTGGCCGAAACAAGAAAACGAAGATGCATGCATCAGGTCGCCCGTGAACTATTTATCATAGAATTATTGTAGCTATCGATTATACATTTTGGAATATCTGTCTGTATGTATGTGTGTATGTCTGTATGAATGCATGTATGTATTAGTGTTATAGACTCGAACACTGCTCGACCGATCCGACCCGGATTTGGCATTTATGTCAACCTGACCTCGCTCATGTTTCTTGACCTTGACCGATCCGACTAAAATTTGTGTGTAGGACTACTTCGATCCCGGGAGCAATATGGACGGGTCCAATTTCACGTGCGACCATGTCATCGAACGTGCTGATATAGGCATGTTTCTGGACCAATTGAAAAATAGTTTGTCCAGACGCTGTATATACCGGGTACTGCCCAGATGAAGACGATCACAAAGAAATCCCTAAATAGCCCGAACAAAGTCTAGTACATCAGTTATTATTATATATTTCTAGATTTAGTTACAAACTTTATACCTGTATATTGTACAAAGAAATGTTTGACAAATGTATCTATATCAATATTACCATAGGGGTCATTAAATATTAGATACAACGAAACAAAATTTTGAAGGGTGCATGTGATTGTCAATGTGAGGAATAATAGGATCATAGGTAAATTTAATTTATGGACGCTTGTTAATTTTCATTGGACTACACGTATCAGGTAAATTTTCTATTTCAAATGATGACTGTAATGTGGAAAGTTGAACTAACCAAGTGATACTGGCTATCCGCACGAAGAGATATACATGTATATAAAAACCAAAATAGAAGATGGCTGCTGGCGACCATGTTTTCCAAAGAAATTCAAAGCATTCGATAGCTCCCATCTAGTGGTCACCCCGAAGATCACAGTTTGGTGACTATCATATGAGGGATGTGGTCTGTAGAGGTGGTAAAGAATTCAGTCATACAAAGAGTAAGATACAAAATTGCTGTCTGTGGTCATGTTTTTAACGAAATTCGGGGGGGAAATAGATTACTCTCATCCTGATTATCCAGAAGATCATTGTGGAATCTGGTGACGATCGGACAAGGGATGTCGTCTGTAGGATCAACCAAATTATTTAGCCATAAAAATAGTAAAACTCAAGATCACCACTGGCAGTGATGTTTTCACAAGGAGACTTTGAGGAAAAAAATATGGCTCCCATCTAGTGGTGACCCAAAATATTCACACGAGAAAAAGTTCTCCAAAAAATGCTGGCTGCAGGGTGCGCCAATTGATTCAAATTTGAAATTTAGCAGGGTGTACTGCTGGTGGCCATGTTTTCCCCGCAAATTTGATAGACTAATGAACAAAACCACTGAATCCGTTGAATCAATATACATATACATACATATATATATGCATTGTTATCCACACTACTGGTATACATAAAGGTACTGAAAATAACTATATTATACCAGTATACACAAAGTAAACTATATATTATGGCTATGGGTTCTAATATCCGAACATTACAGCTGAGAACTTGGTGTGAATTGACGAGTAGTGGGGTCTCAAGAATATCTACCCCTCCACGTTAGAAAACATGCCATTAAATAGCATAAGTATAATCTAGCTCGAAGACAGAAGTGATCCATCAAAGTGATCCATCGCTCTTAATTCAACCAGGTCATTAAACCCCATGTATGGTCGATCACATGCTGATCTAGGTGGAATCGGGCTTCTCAAAGTACCGCCGGTACCACACATGCCGGTACCGGTATCGATACTTTGCTAGTACCGCGGTTCCGGTACCGGTACTGGCAAGCCATTTTTATAGTTCTATGTATTTCTGGAGGTAATACAGTGCTGAAAATCACAAGCCACGAACTCTATTATTAACTTGAACTAATGATAATTTGATATCAGAATAAAGAAACTATTTCGGGATATTAGATACCATTTTGGAATATACTAACAAACTTTCCCGTATAGTTTAGTGATGCGCAAATTTGACAACATAGACAATTCAATCAACCAAAATGGAACTATTCGTTGCACACGTTTTGTGGTTTTAACTTATTGTTTTTCTGTGTGTGATAAACTGATAGAAAGTAACGCGACACACGTCGGTGGTTTTCACTTCACAATATTCAATCAGGATAAAATTCAATAAATGTATTTGCAAAGTCGCGCGGTCGGCCATTTTAAATCTAAACAATAATGAGTAAAGTTAGGAAACAATTTATCTCCACGAGTTCCTATACCAAATATGAACGATCATGTCTATTCAGCAAATTACATGTACATTATGCACGGTCCGTGGATATTCGTTCCCGATTTTATTATATAACTGGAGGTTCAATGAGTCCCATTTGAATTCAAAATGGTCTACCTTATATATGCAAACTGATACGACATGTGAACGGGTACGTGTGTATGTGATTAATCAAAACGTGTGGGCCATACTTGTGGGTGGGGTCGTTGGTGAATAAATGATAAGAAATTGTAACTGGGTTTAGTGTATATAATTGCCACAACTGGGCAAAAATAAAGGCAAATACATAAGTTGCAAATACAAGTTCCCAACACAAAATAATCTTTGAAGATTAAAACAATATCACAAGGCCGTGCTTTCAAAGAATGGGAATTCAACCATTGAAGCGTTATAATAGACACATAAAAACCAGGAACCACCCTTTCGTGACCGACCTCTCGCGCCATGAATACAATCACGATCGATGTGCATCGCGTGTAGTTTAAAGAGCGAAATTTGATACTACTGTATTTTGCCAAACAGCCTGCTGATCTACGAACGTGCATATATGCAACCACAGTACCGAGTACCGGCGGATCTGCACACCAGTACCGTTACCGCAAAAAATGCCCGAGTACGCGGTACCGGTACTGCGTACCGTTGAGAAGCCTGGGTGGAATTGTTGTATAAAAAAAACAGCACTACATGGAAATATAAAATAAAACAGTGCTACATCTTATTACAGATTATTTCCACATATAATCAGTGACTACAGGCAGTCTAACAAAATAAAGTTTCAGTGACACTCTATCCGAATAGGGGGATAATTTCATCTGTTACAGTCAATGGAGCGATTATGAATCTGGAAAGCTGAAATTTCTAAGTAATACTAGATATCGACATGACGCGCATAGTGTGTTTCAGAACGAAAAAGTTGAATAAAATCAACAAATTTGTAAATTTAAAAACAATTCAAACGTTATTGTATTCCATGTCCCAGCCCGGACATATACACCAAATTTCAATAATATTAATTGAGAAACAACGGACCAAACGCCATATACCACACCTTTTATTCCGAGCCGGCCTCGGCCTCGGTATACATTTTATAGTGTGTCCCGAGCTGGCACATGTCGACTGGGGCGAGTAGGCCGATTCCGGCACCTTCTATAATTTGCAGTATATAGGTATCCGTTTACGCTGGTTTACGCGTAATTTAATTTAGAAAGTTCACCAATTAGTATCGTAAATAGAGCGATTGTAATTGATTATCATGTTGTTATAATTAAAAAACGACAAATGCACATGTCGTTCAAACGTAGTAGTCTATTTTCCCCATGTTGAACGACATCCGCAAATACCAAATAACGCTAACATACTGCAAATGTTTTACACGACAACTGTTAACATATTTGGGCTCAATTCATCTGATGTGGTATGATTACTCAAAATAAATAACAAACGATCGTTACTTGGAAATGTAGTATGAGCTAACAATTACACAAATCCTCCACCTCCTCTATCCTGACACACACGTCAGATGAGAAACAGCCTCATAGAACCGCCCAAGTTGGGCGAAATGATGATTGGGTTGTTTCCGGCCGCAGGCCGGGTAGGATCACGCCCGATAACCCTATAGGCTGGTGGCTGTGGGTAGGCATATTGCTGTAGTGATATTGTGTGGCGGTTTTCACACGTGTGCTCAGAATTTTAGGAAAATCATAAAATCTGGAATCCACCCGGCTAGAACGCTTATGGCATTAGATAGGACCATGACTGGTGTATTCATACACCATTTGTGATAGCCGTGTGCCTTTAGATATATTTTTTATTACTTAATTTGTCGAATTTTACAACCGGTTTTTGTCGTTTATCAAAGAAACTACCTAATATAAATGGTAGAAATCTCGATATGTAGGCTTCATGTACACATGTCACTAGATGCACATTCCATTGATACAATGAAACCAAAATCCACAATAAAAGACATATTTTTCGTGGAAAAATATCGATTTTCCTGAGTGTCATATCACAAATTTATGACAGGCATATTGCCTCCGCATATAGGCTCATGGCAAAGCACAAACTTGTTATGATAGGCAAGTGGCATTGTTGATAGGCACGTTGTAAATATTGACCAAGCTCCAATTTAGCACTTTAAAGCCAACAATATGCAACTTCTGGCATATATTATTTTATAAATACACTCTGGAATGATTATTCATTCATATAAAATAGACAGAACCACACATATGTGTGCATGACGTGAAAATTAACGGACGAGTTTGTTACGCGGAATGTTACAACGTTACAACGATGATTCGCGAGTTGTAACTTGCAGCATAATTTAATTTCCTCACCACGCACACATAATGTGTGGTTGTATTTTATTACACACCCACTAGAACTATTCAACATTTAGCGTTTATTGATTCGTTTCTGTCGTAATTTATAGCCATTTTTATCAAACTGATAGGCGACTTTATTAATAAAGTTTGTAGTTCTTGTTCAAAAGATAAAGTTGACGTAATTTGTGACTCGTGACGTCGACGTTTTCCGTATTGTATACGTGTTGAATACGTTGGTAAAGATATTGTATGGGCTACACACTGCTCAATATAAGAACATTAACACAACGATTCATCTAGATCGGGCTCTATTTCTTCTGGTTCCGACATTATTTTAGCTTCTTTCTGAAATAGATAATTGAGCGGAGCCTGAGTCAGATATAAATACAATTGGACCACTGTAAATGGTTGGCATTTTTTGTCAATACCGTGGGGCAGGTTGGGTACGAAGTAGGTACAAAGTGTCGGCTCTTTCACTAATGGCCTTCTAACGTCAACCATTTCTGAGATATGCATTAGAGTTTAAACGGAAGTTGCAAAACCCGCCCAAATTTGTGCTATTATTTCATAATAAACTGAATAAATACTAATTATTTCTAAGTTTTAATACATTTTATCAGATTTATTGACTAATTTCTGCATTTAGAAGCAGAATCTTAGATTTAAATGTCAGAAAATCTTAAATCATCCCGCGATGACAACTCGATGTTTTTTTTTCTGAGGTGATCATTTCTCCGATATGATATCGTACTCGGTGAATTTTAGACGCACCCAAAAACCTGCCCCACGGTATTGACAAAAACATTTACCACTATAAATGCACACGAAATATCACGGCGATTCCTCCTAAATATAGCCAATGAGACAACAGCGACCACTCAATTAAGTTAACGCCCCACACACATTTGTATTATTGCTCGGTGCTCCTGTTTATGTATATGCGGCATAACTGGGTCATGGTCCAGGTCCACTATGTGTATGCTCTAGCTATACAGGTTCTAGCGTACCCTAATGTTCGCACCTGATATTTCTCTGAGCCCAATGTCTTTACCAATATTGATACCACATAAAATTATGCATAACAAGAGATGGACTGTCGTCCGGTGCATACCCCCTCGTGGCATACCGCCTCGTGTGGGCATATCTATAACTTATGAGGGCTATACTCAGACAGATGGACCCAAACACCAGCATTTTCATATAAACAGAGATGAGTAACTATAGAACAATAAAAACAAAACAAACATTTGAATGTGCCATTAAATGTCCTCATAGTGGTGAACATCCATACAAAATTTCATTGAGATCCGAGCATTACTGTTCAAGTTATGACCTGAACAGACATCGGATGGACCAAACAACCAACTTTTCCAGATAAACAAAGATGAATAACTCTAGAATGCAACAGCAGAACAGAACAATGGAACCATCTATTGAATGTCCTCATAGTAGTGAACATCCATACCAAATTTCATTGAGATCCCAGCACAACTGTTGAAGTTACGACATGAACAGACACCAGACGGACCAAAAAGCCAACATTTCCAGATAAACAAAGATGAATAACTCCAGAATGGAAAATCCGAACAAAACGATGGAACCCTCTTTTTAATGTCCTCATAGTAGTGAACATCCATACCAAATTACATTGAGATCCGAGCACTACTGTTCAAGTTATGACATGAACAGACCTCGGACGTACGTACGGACGGACGGACGGACAGACAGGTGCAAAACAGTATATCCCCCTTTAAAAAAAAAAAGGCGGTATAACTATTAGCTACATTTAGCATTGGCGGGACATTGAATTATTGTTAATAGCATCGTATGCTGTTATTTATTTGTGTGCGGTTTATATTCCATAAACCGGCGTAGACATGAATCGTTCTGGTCGAAGAGAAAAAAAAACCAACATATGAACGCCATTCTTTCGCAGAACGCCAAAAATAAAACCGGCTATAAATGGTAGCTATATTATCTATATGTAGTGGACCATGACCATTCAGCCTGGAAACTGCACAAAGCTGGCATGGCTCATTTTTTTACATTAAAATATGCTGAATAGTTTGGGCTATACTTTCCCCATTTTCAATTAAAACCCAATTTTGCAAGTTTGTCACAGTTAAAACGTTTTACATTACAACTGCCAGTATTTAGTTCTTGGAAATAAGTAGTGTATGTTTCCTGACTCATGGACGATGTGAATTTACAACACTGTGAATAATATAGCATCATAAAAGCGTTTTTTCTCAGACTAAAACCACTATTGATCATTGTACTACATGCGTATCTGTGTTTGCCATATGTCTATCCTCTCGGTGTTTGGCTATTCAATATGCCTACCACAAAATATTGACGGGACAGTATGTCAAATAGCTTTTTTAAACTGAAAAATGCATTATTTGAGTTCGCAGTCATGTTTGTCTTGTCACTGAGATACTATGTATCCACGAAAATAACTTACAAATCGACATGTTGAGCAAATTTGGGAGTCTGTTTACTTTGAAAGTTTGCAAAAGTCGACAAAATCCGAGATATTTTGTCTTCAAACAACACATTCTACAATGCCAAATTGTTACCAAGAAGTTCAACTTATAAATCAGACATTACTGCATCTGACGTGATAAAAAAATCTGACCTTTTACAGCGTATTTGATCAATTATAATCTAAAACATACCTTGGTTGCGAAACCCGCCACGCAATATCACCACAGCAATATGCCTACCCACAGCCACCAGCCTATAGGGTTATCGGGCGTGAGGATGGTCGGAACGCATTGTGCAATTCCATTTATCCTTAATTCCCTTCGCCATTTCTAAAGTGATCTTTTTTATTGGGATTTGGGGCCTAGGCCCAGGGAGGATTTGGAAGGGGTGGCACCCCTCCCCTATAACCCACTTTGGAATGAATTAAGATGTTAATGAAATAACAGAGAAAATGAAAGATGATCTAGATGAACAAGTAAACTAAGGGAAGACAAAAAGGTCGACCACATAGCGTATAATATTAATAGGCCGAAAATGGGGATTTGTTAACGCTTTATTTGACGATGACCATGCATAATCTCATCTAATTCTATAGCCAATACCTATTAAAGATGGATTATCTCAACAAATTTTAAATAGATGCGTGGGTATAAAATAATAGCTATGAACTGAAGACCCGTGTCCGGAAAAGCTTCTATCAATTAATATTGATTTTATTTCGAATATTAAATCGGGACCGTTTATGTTACTATTTTTAGAACAGACCATTCGGACGATACCATATTGCGATATAGAGCACTGGGCTGTTCCTATGGCTACGCAACGAAAGTCAAATGTCGCAGATTGGTTGTTTGTATTGTTTTGTTCCACATATATAAGCGCTAATAAGTATAATTAACGTTTATTTGTGACAAAATTGTTAAATAAACTTTCTGGTCCTCGTTAACTAACCACTGTTGTTCGTTAGCTGATAAAACACACCTTTTTAGACCAGAAAATATTCGAAATAAAATTAATATTAATCGATAGAAGCATTTCCGGACAGGAGTCTTCGATTCAAATCTAATATTTTATACCTCGGTAACTATCTAATACATGTTTACAAAGAGATAATCCACCTTTAATCTACATAACTACAACTTTTGAATAATTCGTTGGTATAAAATTAGGAGTCTACTATTTTTCGCGCACCCGTCAGTGAAAAATAGTACGACTCCTAATTTTATACCAACCATCATGGTATCACCATCGCTCTTGAAATAAGAAATACACATGCTGACCACTGTGTAGGAACTGTTACATCGGAAGTCGTTCTATCGCCGGTATTGTGATGGTTCTTGTCTGATTTGTTACGGTTCCTGGCGATTGAAAATAATCATTTTTGTGACAAAATCACGCATAATTATAGATATCTTGAATATATTATACTTTCCCGAATTAACAGAAAGTGCCGTGTTATCGAAACCTGAACTCTAGACAACAATTAACTCGGTATATATTAGCGAGTTAACGCGTAAATATCAACATGTTATCACTGAAAATCAAGCCAATTGGACGCAATTTTCTTTGTTTTTCGTGGCGTATAAAATATGAAACGCATTCGGAAGACAAGCAATGACTATAAAGTGTACCAGTGTTATTCTTTTGTAAAAATAGCTGAGACAGTATCCCGATAGGGGTTGATAATTGGGAGCTGTGACCTAGTAATCAACACGGGTGCGTGTTACGGTTCTATTTCAAACCAATCATGGCTGTGACGGTTATGTACATGAGATTTATTCGAACGATTTCTGCACTTTGCGGGGGGGGGGGCGGAAAAAACTGCAGACACAGGGTGGAAAAAACTGTTTTCTTCGGTTTGGGTACCCCCCCCCCCCCCCAAAACAGCAAACACTGCAGTCATTTTAACACCATGCACAATGTGGGCAAATAACTTAGGACATAGCCGCAGGGCTCACTTTACCAAAATCGTTAATTTCTGGGAAAAGTCACTGGTGGGTATCGTTCATCGTCGATTTGAGAATAGCCACCACCAATTCCGTTATTTTTCACTATTTTTTCATTTTCGTCAACAGTATATATTTCTTCTTCAAAAAAGTTGGTTTTAACTTGTTCTAACGTGGGTAGGGGTACCCGACAACTTTTGGCTTTTGGCCGCTGTACTATCTGTGCCATTTACAATACATCTGTATTTTAATACTGGGTCTGTAATAACTAAGCTGTCATAGGCTTTCAATATATTAAGTTATGTTAATATTGGGGTCATATTTCTATCCGATTACTACAGAATATTAACACATGCTTTCTTATCAGAATGTTCTGCGTTTATTACCTAATTTACCCGTGAAGCTAATTGATTGTATAGAGGCAGTAAATTAACAAGAAGTATTTAGGTACGTGTGAGTTAATTGTCTGTCCGGCGACACGTTGCTGATTGCCACCAGCTGTCTGATAACAATACAGAGCCCGTTTATATCTCCATGTCACTATGAGATTGGCGCGTAAAGTCCGTTGATGAGAACAGGTCATTTATTGATAAAACATACTTCGTCAGTCTGTTAGTTGGTGTAGTAGTGGTTAAATCGCTTCTGTTAACTTCGACAGTATATGGAATAATTCTAAGGATGTAAATGCGCTTTTATTCTGTTATTAGCGGACTCACGGAGTTAGTCCTTTCAAGGTAAGTTAATATTTATACTTATACACGTGTAACGGAACTGGATTTGTTCTCCACACATATTTCCCCCCACACACATTACCCCCAACCAAGGTGGCTTTACACCACCCAGAGTATCTGCGACCCAGATTACCCCCCACACAGATTTCCCCCATACATATTATTCCCAACTAAGGTGGACTTCCGCTGCGGATTGTTAATTTTATGATGTGGTTTAGTTCGAAACACGTCTTATAATCTGATATGTGATGCTTTAAAGATGGATTATCTCTTTAAATAACAAATTTTAAATAGTTGCGTGGGTATAAAATAATAGATATGAATTGAAGACCTAGCTATGTCCGGAAAAGCTTCTATCAATTAATATTGAATTTTTTTCGAATATTAAATCGGGCCCGTTTATGTTACTATTTTTAGAACCGACTGTAGCATCTTGCCACACTAAAACCCTGCGATCTCTTATAGATTAGTTACTATATTACCTGTTACTGGGTAGAATTTAATATGTAAAATTTGCATAAATGATGGCGCGGAAATATTTAAAATGTAGGAATTTATACGCGCGATGCGATCTCGTTGGATTCAGATACCACCCGATAACAACAAGGGCATAGTTATAAACTAGACTTTTCCATCACTTATTAACTATAAATTCTATAAACTAGTCTACCTGTTACTACTTTGAGGAACTTTACTACCTGTTACTACTTTGCGGAACTTTACTACCTGTTATTATTTTTAACAAGCTCACTGCCTATATGGCATTATTAATATGTATAGACTTTAACACATTCATTAATATAATATACAAACAATTTATTATCTTATGTTAGTATCACATCCTAGTGTTGAGTGTCGGGGTTGCTTTGGACTATATACAACCCCACTACATATATGTTATTTGATATTATAAATATATATATAATTACATTACTTGGTGGCTGACAAAACTTTGTGTCATAGATACACCACAAACTGATTTATGTTGGGTACCAGATAAGAATATAAGGTTTATGGCCATGCGCCTTGCTGGTTGAAGCACCGGGGCCGCCTCTGTAGTAATATTGGATACCGGGGTCCCCTCCATAAGATTGTATACGACTTACTAATTATATCACCCGGGTCCTTCCATGAGAATACCATGCACCTTACCGGTTGAGGCACCGGGATCCAACCCGTAAGAGGGTCATACACGTTGATGACTGGGACATCGGGGTTTCCGCGTGGGAGTTCGTGCGCCTGGCTGACTGGGTCATCGAGGTCCCCTCCATTTAGTACCATGTGCCTTACTTACTGAGTCATCGGGACGGGAACTTAAAATATTGCCAAGCATAGTGTGTGTAGAGGAGACATTGCAACATAGCCTGTGTGTTTTGTGTCCAGCAGTATTGCGTGAACGATTCTTTTGACAAATATGTTTTAAGCCGTTTTTTGCTCTTATCCTCATTTGACTTTTCCAAAAGGCCTCTGGTCTACCTGCCGGCATCTCACTTTGACTTGTTTTTGTCATTCTGGTGTGCCAGGTTTGGTGTTCACTACGTCTCGGACAACGTGTTACCTGGTCAGACACCCACTTAGCAAATATTGCTTACACATAAAAACTTATAGATTAGTTACTATATTACCTGTTACTGGGTAGAATAACCGGGTCCATCTTGGCCAGCGCTGGTTCTTCATCTGTGTGATGTACCCAGTCTATGTTAAGTGACATGTTTCCTGTGTGAGATCTGATTTCCAACTCAATGGTATCAGCCCATGTTCCAACCAAGTGGCCTCAGGTATTCAGGGGATTATATGCAGGGCAAGCTTGTGCCACTCTGTCACACTCTGGAAGATCATAATCCCCACTCCATGCTAAACCAGGTTGGGGCAAACTGATTGCTAATTGTCCCAGATTGCTGGCCCAGATCTGGGCCATTAAACCCATTAGACATGAAGCTAATCTGCCCTGTCTCAGGACACACTGACTGGACATTACAGGATGGCACAGAATAACTTATTCTTCTGGGGAGGAAACCTAAAGACACTACACGACCATTCGGATGAGACCGTATTGCGATATAGAGCACTGGGCTGTTCCTACGGTTACGCAACGTAATTGTCACAGATTGGTTGTTTTTATTGTTTTTCTCCACAGATATAAGCGATAATGAGTATAATTAATGTTTATTTGTGACAAAATTGCACAATATAATTTCTGGTCTCTGTTAACAGTAACCACTATTGTTCGTTAGCTGAGCAAACACACCTTTTTTTACCAGAAAATATTCGAAATAAAATTAATATTAATCGATAGAAGCATTTCCGGACAGGAGTCTTCGATTCAAATCTAATATTTTATACCCCGGTAACTATATAATACATGTTTACAAAGAGATAATCCATTTCGAATATTTTCTGGTCTAAAAATGTGTGTTAAAGATGGATTATCTCTTTAAATAACAAATTTTAAATAATTGCGCGGGTATAAAATAATCAATATGAACTGAATACCCATGTCTGGAAAAGCTTAATTCCATCAATTAATATTGATTTTATTTCGAATATTAAATCGGGACCGTTTATGTTACTATTTTTAGAACAGACCATTCGGATGATACCATATTGAGATATAGAGCACTGAGCTGTTCCGATGGCTACGCACCGAAAGTAAAATGTTCCATGTTGATTGTTTGTATTGTTTTGTTCCACAGATATAAGCGATAATGAGTATAATTGAGGTTTATTTGTGATAAAATTGTACCATAACATTTCTGGTCTTGATTAACAGTAACCAATATTGTTCGTTAGCTGAGCAAACACGCCTTTTTAGACCAGAAAATATTCGAATTAAAATTAATATTAATCGATAGAAGCATTTCCGGACAGGAGTCTTCGATTCAAATCTAATAGTTTATACCCCGGTAACTATATAATACATGTTTACAAAGAGACAATCCACCTTTAACAGTGACCAGAATATTTATTGTTTGTATTGTATTGTTTTGTTCCACAGATATAAGATGATACGAGCGACAAGCGACAATGCGTGTAATTAACGTTCATTTGTGACACAATTGTACAATAAAATGTCTTTTAAAAAACCTACCTGAATACCAAAAATATATTGAAATCGGATCCTACGCATGTGTTTGAGGTCGATATTTTCAGCAGGAAATTACCGTATTATGTTATTGGTCGACTGGTCGTCCGTCAGCCCCAGACTGTCCGTACGTCGATCCGTCCGTTCACTTTTAGTTTCTGTATGATAACATTGATAGCTAGCTTCAACTGAATGGTATGTGAGTTTACTATAGGACCGTATTATGACATTTGGTAGTTCCATTTGGTTATGAGAGTTTACTAGGAGAAAATACAGATCGCAGTCGCAATCCGGGGCCGCCGAGAATTTTCACCAAATTTACGGCCATTTTGTGTTGGAATTTGCACTCAATTTCCGTTTCCGAATTATAACTTTAGTAAGTCTGAACTTGATGGAGTAATACCATGGATGTGACTTTAAGATAAAAAATATACTCTAAGTTGGAATGTGGGTTCAGCAAATCAATTTTCACAGGAGTTTGTTGGAAATACCTAGGGCGTATTTTGATGCCCAGGATAAAAAAAAATATTTCAACACTGTATCATGCATGGATGTTTTTTCCTACACCCATCTAGTTCCTCATATTTTTTTTCAAACTGGGGAGAAAAATAGGTATAATAATTATAATTCCATACATGAATATTACTCCCTCCCGGATCATGTATAATAGCCCCCCCCCCGGATCATGTATATTACCTCATCCAGATCATGTATATTACCTCACCCAGATCATGTATATTACCTCACCCAGATCGTGTATATTACCTCACCAAGATCATGTATATTACCTCACCCAGATCATGTATATTATCTCACCCAGATCATGTATATTACCTCACTCTGATCATGTATATTACCTCACCCAGATCATGTATATTACCTCACTCAGATCATGTATATTACCTCACCCAGATCGTGTATATTACCTCACCCAGATCATGTATATTACCTCACCAGATCGTGTATATTACCTCACCAGATCGTGTATATTACCTCACCCAGATCGTGTATATTACCTCACCCAGATCATGTATATCACCTCACCCAGATCGTGTATATCACCTCACCCAGATCGTGTATATCACCTCACCCAGATCGTGTATATCACCTCACCCAGATCGGGTATATTACCTCACCCAGATCATATATATTACCTCACCCAGATCAAGTATATTACCTCACACAGATCGTGTATATTACCTCACCCAGATCATGTATATTACCTCACCCAGATCGTGTATATTACCTCACCCAGATCATGTATACGTATATTACCTCACCCAGATCGTGTATATTACCTCACCCAGATAGTGTATATTACCTCACCCATATCATGTATATCACATCACCCAGATCGTGTATATTACCTCACCCAGATCGTGTATATCACCTCACCCAGATCGTGTATATCACCTCAACCAGATCGTGTATATTACCTCACCCAGATCGTGTATATCACCTCACCCAGATCATGTATATTACCTCACCCAGATCGTGTATATTACCTCACCCAGATCGTGTATATTACCTCACCCATATCGTGTATATTACCTCACCCAGATCGTGTATATCACCTCACCCAGATCGTGTATATTACCTCACCCAGATCGTGTATATCACCTCACCCAGATCGTGTATATTACCTCACCAAGATCACGTATAACACCTCACCCAGATCGTGTATATCACCTCACCCAGATCATGTATATTACCTCACCCAGACCATGTATATCACTTCACCCTGATCGTGTATATCACCTCACCCAGATCGTGTAATTTACCTCACCCAGATCGTGTATATTACCTCACCCAGATCGTGTATATTACCTCACCCAGATCGTGTAATTTACCTCACCCAGATCGTGTATATTACCTCACCCAGATCGTGTATATTACCTCACCCATATCGTGTATATTACCTCACCCAGATCGTGTATATTACCTCACCCAGATCGTGTATATTACCTCACCCAGATCGTGTATATTACCTCACCCAGATCGTGTATATTACCTCACCCAGATCGTGTATATTACCTCACCCAGATCGTGTATATCACCTCACCCAGATCGTGTATATCACCTCACCCAGATCGTGTATATTACCTCACCCAGATCGTGTAATTTACCTCACCCAGATCGTGTATATTACCTCACCCAGATCGTGTATATTACCTCACCCAGATCGTGTATATCACCTCACCCAGATCGTTTATATTACCTCACCCAGATCGTGTATATTACCTCACCCAGATCGTGTATATTACCTCACCCAGATCGTGTATATTACCTCACCCAGATCGTGTATATTACCTCACCCAGATCGTGTATATTACCTCACCCATATCGTGTATATCACCTCACCCAGATCATATATATTACCTCATCCAGATCATGTATAATACCTCACCCAGATCGTGTATATTACCTCACCGAGATCAAGTATATTACCTCACCCAGATCGTGTATATTACCTCACACAGATCGTGTATATTACCTCACCCAGATCATGTATATCACCTAACCCAGATCGTGTATATTACCTCACCCAGATCGTGTATATCACCTCACCCAGATCGTGTATATCACCTCACCCAGATCATGTATATTACCTCACCCAGATCATGTATATTACCTCACCCAGATCGTGTATATATCACCTCACCCAGATCGTGTATATTAACGAATTTACCCCCTCACCGGATCATGTATCGATAACGCGATATGTTTGTCGCAATAATAGCTCGTATTTTCGGTATCCAAAACCGGACCACACACCTTCCAACATAATGGTACATCGTCCCACCCACCTCACAACATGCCAGCTGCATGGTACATCGCTCTACCACCTCCTAACATAATGGTACATCGCCCCACCCACATCCCTGCATGGCAACATAATGGTACATTGGTGAAAATCATAACCGCCCACCCACATCCCTGCATGGCAACATAATGGTACATCGGCGAAAATCATAACCGCCCCACCCACCCCAACATGCCAACATAATGTTACCCCCGCCCACCCACCTTCAACATGCCAACATATCGGTAAATCGGCGATCTGGTGTTAGGATTTGTGTAAAAGCGTAATGTTTCCTACATCTTTATGATATACATATAGTGTCTTATAGTGGTTAACACAACAGTAGCCATTATCTTATCGAATATGAGGTACAATGATATATGACATAATATGCGTTTACATGTTACCATTTTTCCCCCGAATTATTTTAAAAAAAACATTGCTGCCAGCGGCCATCTCGGATTTGACTCTCGGTATGACTAAATCCTTTAGCTACCCTTACAGGTCACATAACTCACGCTTCTCTCCCAATCGCAAAAAAAAATAGATTTTTGGGGTGACCTCTATATGGGAGCCTCCTTTTCCCCCCGAAATTCGTTGAAAAAGCATGGCCGACAGTAGCCATTTTGGATCTCAAATTTGAATCAATCAGCATACCCTGCAGCCACATTTTGTTGAAGATTTGTTTTCAAACATCGGGATGGGAACTACGTATCAACGTATATATATATAGGTGGTGTAAAATATTGTATTTTAATTAAAAAAATATTATAATCTTATGTTAGAGAAAACACAATTCCACCCGTCCCATATGCATCGTGATATAATCATCATATTTATATCTCAAATTACTATATTACATAAAATTTCTTAACGATTTCTAAACAAAAACATTTTATGTTGCAAATTTCAGTAATAATTTTAAGAAAATCTCTTCACAATTTGTGTTTTACACCCAACAAATAACACGTACACGCGGGGGTGGGTGGGGGCTGCTACGTGAGGATCGGTGGCATTCCGATAAAGAGACGGTGGTAATCCGATAAACGAGACGGTTCGCTTTCGGCGACAAACGAGATTTTTTTCGTGTTTGGGCATTCAAACGGAATGGCCGTGACAAATCAGGTTTCATATCATCATATCGTTATTTTAGTTACTAATATCCATCAAAATATAGACGCTACAGTGACTAAAACCAAGATAATAGCCATTTAAAAGTCACGCGATGGTTCGGTTTTTAACTGTCCGCGTGACTTTTAAATGGCGATTCTATTGGTTTCACTCACTGTAGCGTCTAGATTTTGATGGATATTAGTAACTAAAATAACGATATGATGATATGAAACCTTATTTGTCACGGCAATTCCATTTGTATGCCCAAACACGAAGAAAATTTTGTTTGTTGCCGAAAGCGAACCGTCTCGTTTATCGAATTTCCATCGTCTCTTTATCGGAATTCCACCGATCCTCACGTCGCAGTTCTCCCCCGTGGTGTACGTTGTCTTGGTTTATGTAAGGTTTACTTAAATGACTCTCATTGAAGTCGTTTCTTTACTTTCAGAGATCTATGTGCACACGTCATTTGTATATGGAAAATGTATATGGAAAGATATTAACTGTTTCTCAACACAGCCTGAAAATACAGTGCATTAATACAACATCGAGTGTAAATATAAAATCACCAACTACTGCCAAATGGAGAGACGACATCAGTGTGAAATATGTCTAAAGACATTTGCATCAGCTAATGGTCTGAAAAGGCACATGAGGATCCACACAGGAGAGAGATATAAGTGTGATGTGTGTCCCAAGACGTTCGTTGATTCTCAAAGTCTAAAATACCATACGATGACACACACAGGCGAGCGACCGTATGAGTGTGATGTTTGTCTCAAGAAGTTCATTGCTTCTAAACGTCTGAAATATCACATGATGGCCCACACTGGAGAGAAGCCACATCAGTGTGAGTTATGTCGTAAAGAATTCACCACACCGAGATGTCTGATGCGACATAGGCTGACACACACAGGGGAAAAAACACATGAGTGTCACATTTGTCTTAAGAGATTTGCCCGAGCCGATTACATAAAGGCACACATCAGGACACACATTGGGGAAGGATCAATGACATCTTCAGGCCACGAGGACGTTGCTGAAAACAGTGTCGAGCCAGTCACGTATAACATACAGGATGATAATAAACCACATCATTGTGCAGAGTGCGGCAAATATTTTGCTCTGCCGTCTGGCCTAAAAACACACATGAGAATCCATTCGGATGTGAGACCATACAAGTGTACAGAATGCAGCAAATCATTCACTCAGTCTAGCGGACTGACTACTCACAAGAGGATCCATACGGGAGAGAAGCCGTTTAAATGTAATATTTGTGGACAAGAGTTCACTCAAAATTCTCATCTGACTATACACGTGAGGATCCATACGGGAGAGACACCTTATAAGTGTGATATTTGTAAAAAAGAATACACCAACAAACGTGCCCTGACTGAACACACGAGAATCGTCCACATGCGTGTCAAACCTTATCGTTGTCAGCAATGTAACAAAGAATTCGCTACCTCAAGTAATCTGAAATCACACACACGGACCCACACCGGGGAGAAGCCGTATGTGTGTGATATCTGTCATAAAGCTTTTGGTCAGTCAGGGGGCCTGGTTGGTCACATCAAAAGTATACACACCGATGAAAGACCTCATAAATGTTCTGAGTGTGACTATACATTTGTTACATCCAAGAAATTGAATGAGCATCTCAGAAGGCATCGTGGTGAAAAACCATTTAAATGTTCTGAATGTGACAAACGATTTGTTTCTTCCAGGGAGTTGCTTGATCACGTGAAGAGACATCGCGGTGAGAAACGCCATAAATGTCCCGAATGTGATAAGAGATTTGTTTCATCCAGTGAAAAGAAACAGCACGTGAAAAGAAATCATATGCGTAAGGACAGGTGATTGCCACATATGTGTATTTTGTGTTTACAGATCGATGCCACATCAATAAGGACAGGTGATTCCCATATATGTGTATTTTGTGTTTACAGATCGATGCCACACCAATAAGGACCTATGATTCCCATATATGTGTATTTTGTGTTTATAGGGCGATACCACATCAATAAGGACCTATGATTCCCATATATGTGTATTTTGTGTTTATAGGGCGATACCACATCAATAAGGACATATGGTTCCCATATATGTGTATTTTGTGTTTATATGGCGATACCCACTGAGTGCGCTCACGTCATTTGTTATGAACAAATATTAGGGGACTTCACTTGACCGGACCAAAACTGTACCACTTTATTTGCTGAATATTAATAAAGATTATACATGTAACATAAACAATTGAATTGAATTGAATAGCTACACATGTATAGTTACCGGGGTATAAAATATTACATAAAATAAATTATGAATCAAAGACTCATGTGCGGTAAAGCTTCTATCTACTAATTTTGATAATATGTTCAGGTCTACCCATATAAAAATGTACCAAGGTATTTACCAAGGTAAATTTTACCATGGTATTTGTACCACGGTCAATTGATCACGTCGGTAAATTTTACCAAGGTAAATTTTAGTGCTTTACCAAGGTAAAAATTTACCAAGGTATTTACCGAGGTAAATTTTACCATGGTTTTTTACCCTGGTCAATTGATCACGTCGGTAAATTTTACCAAGGTGAAAAAATCACGGTAAAACTTTACCATGGTGAAAATACCATGGTAAAAGAACCTCGGTAAATTGTTGGAATACTACTGTATTTTTACCACGGTGAATTTAGCATGATAAATTTTACCAAGATGTTCTACCAAGGTATTTGACCTTGGTAGAACACCTTAGTAAAATTTACCACGCTATATTCACTGTGGCAAAATACTGAGGTATTTCAACAGTTTACCCAGGTTCTTTAACCGTGGTATTTTCTGGAGTACTTAGTAAAAAAGTTGAATATATCAAGGTATACATGTATTACCAGAGTTTACATGTATATGTGAATCTAGAATGGTAAAAATCCACCAAGGAAATTTGACGCAGTATCGATTTACCAATGAATAAGTACTAGGGTACCGGTATGTCAGTTGAAAGTACCATGATAATTAATAGGTAAAATGGTAAATAAATATTGGAATCTACCCTGGTAGATACGTACATCGATCATTTAATTTAATTGAACCCATATACACACATCTATAATATCTAGTACTGGTACTAAGCATCTGTGATGTAATATTGCTCGCCAGTTTTGGGGGAATTGATCAATGATGTTAGAACTTTGCCTATAATGATTTCTAGTTACGATGGACCAAAGTTCTAATGGTATTCATTTGGGGTAAACGTATCGAAGTGACAGCGATGTGTTTAAAATAATGAGATGTTTAATTGTATGAAGGTATATAAGATGGTAACAATATCACCGTCAATGTCTTTTAGTGTCTCCATGATGGAACTGTGATGTTAGAAATACATGTACGTCCACAACTCCACATCCGACCGTGATCGATAGCCGAGTTCTAATGTTATTGTTCTCCTGGTCAGCCGACCGCGTCACAGTTCACACACATTGCGTGCTGAGTAGAACTCCGTGAGCAGTCCGCTTTGTCCACTCTAGTCACAACACTGGGTCACGAATTACGGCATACTGACACACTGTAGCTGTTCTGTTTACATTGACGCAGTTGGTCTCTGTTCGTACAGACATGAACGTTAACATAAGCCAAGTTCTCCAAAACCGACATTCACCACAATGATATAAATTAGTATAATTGAGAAATTTTTGTTTAATATTCTAATTCTAGTTCATGTCGATTATTCCCCGCTCATCGTCACTGGCTTGAAGTTGTTCAAGTTCGATTTGGACTGATTCATTTCCATCGTTAGCAAATCCGTAGTCTTGAAATATCACATTATCACCAATCTCCAAACATACTTCCTCTGAGTCGATATATTCTTCAACTTGAAGCTCATATTCAATATCTGACTGCGGAACTGACGGCCGCGGAACCATTGAATCCTGTGTTTCTTGTTGATCATTTAGCATGTTTAGTTGAACTTGTTCATTATCATTATGTTCAACTTGTTCCATTTCATTAGGTGTTGCAAAAAATTAAGTCTGAGTCATTTGACACTGTATTTGAGACACTTTCACTTTGAGAATTGTGGCCGGCAGTTTCACTGTCACTGTGTGTTCACAAGTTGAAGTTCCACTTGCAGTCGAATCGAAACGATCAGCCTCACACATCCAGCGTCTAGTTGTGCTTTTTGGAATATTCTCACTCAGTGGGTCCTCCAAGTATCGTTTATAATGTTTAAGTTTGTCCTTCGACATAACGAGGAGAATGATTCGTTACTAGCTTCGAAAACAAAATGAAAATCTATACCGCCAAAAACATTGGAACTGACGGAAGTGAAGAGTGGAGGTCGTCGATCGATAACTGAGAATTAGCGAAACGGACAATTAAAAACGAACATGTTTAAAGCAGTTCATATTAGTATCATATAATGTATACATGACACACATTAAATAATCAACCAACCATCTAGTTATATAATTCATGAAATATCATTTTTTTTTATTTTCGTGATTGCGTAATGGCGATTTCGGACAGTAATTTATGCGCGGTTCGTTTCGTTTATGTTTTGAACTCGTGTACTCTTTTTTCTGGATTAAATTAGAGTAATATTAACAATTATTAATTGGCAAACTGTAATAGCTAAGCCTACCACGGTAAACAAACAAAGGGAGACATTTTACCTTCACCACACAATACATGGACATTTACCTGTTTACAAACACATTATTAAAGTAAACACATTATTAAAGTAACTTTTACCATGGTAGACCACAATAAGTGGAAAATTAC
Organism: Siphonodentalium dalli; assembly: GCA_032622095.1. Taxonomy (NCBI): domain Eukaryota; kingdom Metazoa; phylum Mollusca; class Scaphopoda; order Gadilida; family Siphonodentaliidae; genus Siphonodentalium; species Siphonodentalium dalli. The sequence continues at coordinate 46,577,173 of CP136063.1, read as the reverse complement.
CATGGTAGAATTCTGGTGAAAACTCAGTAACTAAGATGACTTCATGAGACCACATTGACGTTACTTTTATCATGGTAGAACATAGTATAGGTGGTAATTTCACAATGGCATTCTACACTATATATGGGGGAAATACTGTGGCAGCAGTCTGACCGTGATAAACTGGAGTACCTGGAAAGTTTACTATGGTAGTATGCTGTGTTAAATACTCATAATAGAGTAGGCCTACGGTACCTTGTTATATGGTATTATACTGTGGAAGCATATATAGTCAAATGTAAAATATAGCTATGTAAGTTAATATATATACCGAGGTAAGTCCAGAAATATTGAGATATACCAAGGTATATTTTGACTTACCGAGGTATACCTATGTAAGTTAATATATATACACCGAGGTAAGTCCAGATATACCGAGATATACCAAGGTATATTTGGACTTACCGAGGTATACCAATGTAAGTTAATATATATACCGAGGTAAGTCCAGATATACCGAGATATACCAAGGTATATTTTGACTTACCGAGGTATATTTTGACTTACCAAGGTATATTTTGACTTACCAAGGTATATCTTGACTTACCTAGGTATATATTGGTTTACCTCGGTATATCTTGGTAAACTTACCAAGGTAAATCACATATTACCATGGTATCACCTAGGTATATATTGGTTTACCGAGGTAATACTTGGTTTACCGAGGTAATACTTGGTTTACCGAGGTATATATTGATTTACCTTGGTAAAACCTTGGTAATATCTAGGTTTACCATGGTACATTTTTATATGGGTAAAACGTGTGCAGTTATATAGCGGTTACTTGTTAACATATACCAGACATTTTGTTGTGTAATTTTATCGCCAAAAAGGTGTTTTAAAGGTGGATTATCTCTTTGTAAACATGTATTATATAGTTACCGGGGTATAAAATATTGGATTTGAATCGAAGACTCCTGTCCGGAAATGCTTCTATCGATTAATATTGATTTTATTTCGAATATTTTCTGGTCTAAAAAGGTGTGTTTGTTCAGCTAACGAACAATAGTGGTTACTGTTAACAGAGACCAGAAATTATATTGTGCAATTTTGTCACAAATAAACGTTAATTATACTCATTATCGCTTATATCTGTGGAACAAAACAATATAAACAACCACTCTGGGATATTTGACATTCGTTACGTAGCCGTAGGAACAGCCCAGTGCTCTACATCGCAATAAGGTCTCATCCGAATGGTCGGTTCTAAAAATAGTAACATAAACGGGCCCGATTTAATATTCGAAATAAAATCAATATTAATTGACAGAAGCTTTTGCGGACATAGGTCTTCAGTTCATATCTATTATTTTATACCCACGCAACTATTTAAAATTTGTTATTTAAAGAGATAATCCATCTTTAAATCGGGCCCGTTTATGTTACTATTTTTCACATACGTATCAGCTAATTAGCTGATAACAACAGCTAATAGCTGATAATAACAGCTAATTATCACATAGTAAGGGCTAATTAGCACATACATATCAGCTAATTAGCTGATAATAACAGCTAATTAGCTGATAATAACAGCTAATTAGCACATCTGTATCAGATAATTAGCACATACTTATCAGCTAATTAGCTGATAATAAATGTAGCTCTATGTAGCCTTATCATAGCTTCGAAGACTAGACTAGCGTCAGTAAAGAACTTAGTTTATGCACAACTTGAAGCGAGCATGGACATGGATCGTATCATTCTTGTTTATTTTAGACTTGGACTTTCATATAGGGATATTTTGTACTTTCTATCAAATGTGGACGGTATTACGATCAGTCTCCGCACGTTGAAGCGAAAGTTGGTACAACTCGGATTATAAGTTATATAACTAGCCGATGAGCCCGACGTGGTCCGGGCTATTCAAAAACCAAATTTCAAGTCGATAGCTCTACCCAGCCCGACGTTGTCCGGCTATTCAAAAACCAAATTTCAAGTCGATAGCTCCACCCGTTTCCGAGATCTCGTCTGCGCATGCGCGAAGCTGGCGTCGCACGGGCTCGGCGGCCCGATAAAATTCGTATCCGGGGCAAGATACATTAACATAGCAAATTTCAAGTCGATAGCTCCACCCGTTTCCGAGATCTCGTCTGCGCATGCGCGAAGCTGGCGTCGCACGGGCTCGGCGACCCGATAAAATTTGTATCCGGGGCAAGATACATTCACATAGCAAATTTCAAGTCGATAGCTCCACCCGTTTCCGATATCTCGTCTGCGCATGCGCGAAGCGGGCGCCGCACGGGCTCGCCAATACGACAACGTCGACCGCCTGGTCAAACTACCCACTCGAAATTTCTGATGAAACAGACGTGACGATTGGATAACTTGTCAGGCCTATATAACAGTATTAAATTATCAGCTAATTAGCTGATGGTATCAGCTAATTAGCTGATAGTATCAGCTAATTAGCTGTGCTAATTAGCACTTACTATGTGCTAATTAGCTGTTATTATCAGCTAATTAGCTGATACGTATGTGCTAATTAGCACTTACTGGGCCAATTTTTTCTTCTTCAAAATGGCACCAATACGCTTCCATACAAAAGGGATTGGGGACAAGTTACAAAACTTACTTTGTCTCTCTCTCTCTGTTTACAATAATATTATTAATACAAAATTGCAAAGGAAAGATTCAAAATCATAAATTGGTTAAACTTATTTACATTTACAAATGAGTGGGTTCGGGGTTCGGGGTGGGAGATGCCAAAACCGATTTGTGACTAATTTGCTTTTTGTGGCTATTCTGAAATAGTTTGATTATCCGACTTCGAATCGTTTAGTCGCTGTTACATGTCTATGGACTGTTTCTTCTATTTGAGATATCGAGAATTCCGAGGAGTAAATCGTTAATATGTGTAATTTTCAGTCCTTTTTGGTATAATTTTTGACACATTTCCATTCGTTCGGTGTGAAATAGTGGACACGCATAACGGCAGTGGTAAGTATCTTCGCATGTATTTCCACAATGGCATTGGGGACTGTCAGAGATATAATTTTGGAACATATCGGAACTTAGACTGCTGCATTTGTTACGCAATTTGGCATGGGCAACATCTAGGATTCTACGACCTGTATAGAAGTATGATGGTGGTTTTACTGTAGGATCTATTAATTCGAGATAAAATTTGAAGTCTGCGATAGATTCGGCATCTGTTATTTCTGTGGGTATGTCATTCCACGAGTTTAAAGTAGCGGGGAAGAACGATTCTTAAAAAAGTGGTTCCTGTTTACATAGACCAGACAGAAATTTTATGGTGTAATTCTGTCACAAATAAACATTAATTATACATATTATCGCTTATAACTACGGAATAAAACAATACAACCAATCAATATGGAACAGTTCACGTCCGGTGCATAGCCATTTGAACAGCCTAATGCTCTCTATCGCTATATGGTATTACCCGAATGGTCTGTTCTAAAAATAGACAAATAAACAGGCCCAATAAAATATTCGAAATATAATCAATATTAATTGATAGAAGCCTTTCCGGACAGGGGTCTCCAGTTCATATTTTATCATTCATATTTATTATTTTATACCCACGCAACTATTTCAAATTTGTTATTTAAAGAGATAATCCATCTTTAAAGATTTCTAAAAAAGCATTTTATGTTGCGAATTTCAGTACTAAATTTAGGAAAATGTCTTCAAAATTTGTGTTTTTACATCCAACAAATAATATGAATCGTACGTGGCACGTAGTGGGGCAACCACACAATCATGATATGCCTCAAATTTGCATATTTACGGCGACATATAACGCTAAGAATAATTTACGTAACATCATGCAGTGGTGACAACGGAGATGACATGCCAAATTGACAAGACGTGTCGTGGATTGTAAAATATTGTCTTGATTATCGTCATGACTTTTTAATTGTTCGTTTTCATTAAGCTGACCAACGCAATTGGTCTGAATGAAATTAATAGACTTAAATCACAGGTGAATTCTTCGTAAATTGCGAAGTAGTTACATTCATTTCTATCGCGATACTTCATTTCCAATTCCGCGTATTTTACAATCTCAACACGGTTGCTAACTGGAATTGACGTGCCAATTTCTCAAAATCTATACCCGCGATCTTGAAAAATCACTGATGGATATAGAACAAAATTATATGACGTCGTTCATCTGCCTTAGGTATAAGCACCCTTGATGGTTGCTAAAATGTATGTTGTCTTGGTTTACGTAAGGTTTACTCAAAATGATTCTCATTGAGGTCCTTTCTTTACTTTCAGGGATCAATGTGCACACGTCATTTGTGAGTAGGAAATGTATATGAAAGATAATAAATGCCAGCGCCTTAGACTGTTTCTCAACACAGCCTGAGAAACACGGTGCATTTACGAGTGTAAATGTAAAACAACCAACTACTGCCAAAATGGAGGGACGACATCAGTGTGAAATATGTCTTAAGACATTAGCATCAACGGCTGTTCTGAAAACGCACATGAGGATCCATACAGGAGAGGGACCATATAAGTGTGATGTGTGTCCCAAGACGTTCGTTGGTTCTACCAGTCTGAAATATCATACGATGACCCACACGGGGGAGCGACCGTATGAGTGTGATGTCTGTCCGAAGAAGTTCATTGATTCTAAACATCTTAAATCTCACACGATGACCCACACAGTAGAGAAGCCGCATCAGTGTGAGATATGTCGTAAAGGGTTAACCACGTCGAGGAGTCTGATGCGACATATGCTGATACACACAGGAAATAAACCACACGAGTGTGATATCTGTCTTATGAGATTTGTCCGAGTCGATTACTTGAAGAGACACATCAGGGACCATATTGGAGTAGGTTCAGTAACATGTGCTGACCACGAGGACGTCGTTGAAAATAGTGTCTTTCCAGCTACGTATAAAATACAGGAAGATAAGAAACTACTTTGTGCAGCGTGCGACAAATCTTTTGCTTATCAGTCTAACATAAAAACACACATGAGAATCCATTCGGGTGTGAGACCATACAAGTGTACAGAATGCAGCAAATCCTTCACCCAGTCTAGCGGACTGACTACTCACAAGAGGGTCCATACGGGAGAGAAGCCGTTTAAGTGTAATATTTGTGGAAAAGAGTTCACTCAACATTCTCAACTGACTACACACATAAGGATCCATATGGGAGAGACACCTTATAAATGTGACTTTTGTAAGAAGGAATATAGCTACAAGGGTGCCCTGACTAAACACACGAGAATCGTCCACATGCGAATCAAACCGTATCGCTGTCAAGAATGTAACAAAGAATTCGCTACCTCAAGTAATCTGAAATCACACTCAAGGACACACACAGGAGAAAAACCGTATATGTGTGATATCTGTCATAAAGCTTTTGGTTATTCCGCTAACCTGGTTGAACACGTCAGAAGTATACACACCGATGACAGACCTCATAAATGTTCTGATTGTGACAAGACATTTGTTACATCCAAGCAATTGAATGAGCATCACAGAAGACATCGTGGTGAAAAACCATTTGAATGCTCGGATTGTGACAAACGATTCGTTTCTTCCAGAGAGTTGCTTGATCACGTGATGAGACATCGCGGTGAGAAACGCTATAAATGTCCCGAATGTGATAAGAGATTTGTTTCATCCAGTGAAGTAAAACAGCACGTGAAAAAAAAATCCATATGCGTAAAGACTCCATCAATAAGGACAGATGATTCCAATATATAATATGTGACCCGCCATATCAAATCCAGTCTGAAGTCGGGATTTTTTTTACCCTGTGCCTGCTGTGCCAATGCATTCTCTTATATATGCGAGTCGACCATAGGTCGCCTCGCATATATAAGAGAATGCATTGGCCTAACAATAATTTTTTCTTGTATTCTTTAACAATTTTATAATTTCACCCATACAGAGCCCCAGACAAACATGAGCAGACGACACTCTTCTATATGCTTCTATATATGTGTGGGGCTCCCTGCAGGGTAATGGATGTTTTTTATTTTATGTCCTAAAACTTGTAAGAAATATTTATTTTAAAAAACATGATAAAAATTGTTAGGCCAATGCATTCTCTTATATATGCGAGTCGACCTAAGGTTGACTCGCATATATAAGAGAATGCATTGGCACAGGGTAAAAAAAATCCCGACTTCCGACTGGATTTGATATGGCGGGTCATATATGTATTCTTTGTTTACAGGGTGATACCAATTTAATGGGGTGGTTTATGAACCCACTGAGTGCGCGCACAACATTTGTTATGGACAAGATATTAGGGATCAGTGGACTTCACTTGACCGGACCAAAACTGTGTTAATACAATGAGAACAGGCAAATTAGTTTATATACTGTGTTAATACAAAGAGAATAGGCAACTAGTTTATATACTGCAACATATATATAGAGAAGTAAACATAATGGGTTGAGTTGCCTTATTATCACTTTTATTTTCTGAATATGTAAAACTATTAAAGATTATATATCTCTTTGTAAACAATTGATTTGAATTGCTATATAGTTACAGGTGTATAAAATATAACATATGAATCGAAGATTCCTGTCTGAATAATGAATCATCACTGCTGCTCATCTGTTCCCCGCAAATCATTTCTGTCCCATTTTCGAAGTTGATTTTTGTTTACATTCTTGGCGACTTTTTGACACCAGCATACACAAAGATGAGCGGGACAATTATTTATCGCATTTTGATTTGTCGCCGTTCGGATCGAGGCTCGGTATATAATACACACCGTCTGCGTATGGAAGTGATTTTGTTGCTTATTTTTAGTCATACAGAAATTTACACTGATCATTAACAAATCTTACATTTTTCTTCAGTGACCCACAACGTAGTGGAAATTTCACAAGCATAAGACAGTTCTACAAACCTGCGATTTTAAATTTATTATGTATAATGCCACACATTATATCGGCAATTTTAATTCATATTTCAGAATTGCCATGAGTGTTATTACTGTCGGGGGGGGGGGGGGGGTCACAAATAATCAATTACAGCTTATCTCAATTATATTGAAATCCATCCTTTGATAAAAATAATATGGTGTATATAGTCTTGCGAGCGGTTGGTATCAGGGTTCGCCCTATGCATCTATCATTTATCAAACAAGTGAAGGACTATAACAGTCCTATATATATTTAGTGCAAATTTCGTTCGTGGAAACACAAATATGAAATGTGTGCATGCATTGCAAGAAGGCTTTGTTTTAAAGTCATGACACAAGCGAGGCCATGTGCGCAATGGACGTCGATATCGATAAAAAAAATTGCCAAACTCCAAATCAGACCCAATACAGAATGGAACATGCAGTTTTGCCACGTTAGTGTACCTGAATATGTCATTGAATGTGTCAAAGTATCGCGCAAAACACATACGGGATCTCTCAAGCGTGCAAACAGACTCGAAGAATCTATCAAACGAGCATCTCTCAAAATCTTATCGATTTTAGATTAGTCGTCTGTCTGCTACATCCGCCAGGGTACCACACCACGCCGGAGAAAATCCTGACAGACAGGCAGGCAGACATACCTTCTCCTATGTTTTCCTAAGCTTGTCCTAAGCTTTCCTAACTTATATACATATATGGTAGATGGCTTTAGTATAACTCTGAATTACTTTATCTTTCCATGGTACATCGATGTATTTTGACCACAAGTCTAGAGCAATCATGTACTATATATAGTCCAATCAAATGTTTGATAACTGCAAATAATATATTCTGAATCTGGTAGATATAACAATGTCATAAAGTATAAGATCAAAGGAATAAAACACAACCAATAGCACTAAATATTTAGTTTTTGTATCACACTATCAGATTATCCCGTATATACTGCATGTGGAGATGGATATGGAGATGGAGATTTGATTGAAATCAGTAACAAAGTCATTTAATTTAATTTTCTTGATTATCGCTCCCACACGGTGTCCCTCCCCACCTAGGGCGAAGGGACGTGAAAACTGCAGTCCGACCATCCTACCCGGCCTGCGGCCGGAAACTACTCAACAACAAAGTCCCTCCCCACCATACCATGTACTGAATCGGGCGAAGGCACGTAGGCAATTCCAAATAACATAGCTATATACATTATCCGTATCACGGTAATGCTTTCAAATCAGTTTGATTTTCTTGGTTTTGACCCCCATCCCATGCATCCCTACTCCCGGATCGCCCACTTCTGCAAAACTTGAACCAACCACTTCTTCGTGAATAGTTTTCCCACAGATCCATTCTTAAATCCCCTTTATTTTCTATAGCAGTTTGACAGAAAATAAATCACGTAGGCGTGATAAATTTTTTGGATATGCACGTTATATCAGAATTTGAGTTTGTTGCGTCAAATGTGTGTTCCGTTTTCTCACGAAGCAAGCTCATGTCTAGAAATCCCTATAATGACGGGTTGCCATAGAAGCAGGAAATATGGACTGAATTCGATTAGATTTGAGCCCCCAAACGTTGATTAATCGCCAAAGAAGTGGGGCCGCAAAGAAGTGATCAAAAAACCCAAAATTGTCTAAGAAGTGGAACATTTTCGGGTGAACTTTCCCTGCATTTAGTAAGGCAGTTTGGTGAATATTTTGGGGTGAATTGTGGGTTTTTGGCCACAAGCATGAAATTTTCACCAATGATAGAGTTTGACTTAGTGAAAAAAATTAGCTATGGGGCCACTTGAAAAAAATCCAATATGGCCGCCAATTTCAAGATGGCCGCCACTACATAAGAATTTTCTTATGAATTACTGTACAACTTGTGTGTTTCGTATTACAGCCATGAGCTGTGCTGTATTTTATGTGGGAAGAGGAACTCTACCACGGGTAATCGATTGACACTTTAAAATCCAAGATGGCCGCCATTTTCAAGATGGCCGCCATTCGTTACACACCCAAAAAGTTGTTCAACATGAGCTAATCAACTTTTTCTTTTGTATCTTTCAGGACTTTGAAATACGAGTATGGCAAGTGATTCGTCGGACCAGTTTGACTGGGAAAAGTGTGTTGTGTGTCAACTAATGACAAATGAAAAGCTTCAATGTCCAGCGAACAGCAAGCGATCAGATGTAGATATCGGTGTTGGGTACGAGACTTTTGACAAAATTTGTCACAAAGAAGCGGTTATAGCCTGGACGTGCTGATTTGCTGCATGTATAACAAATGGTAGCCAGTTATTATAAATCTGAAGATTCCATGACGTAATCACACGACACAAATGTTTCGACGATTCTACGACCAATGCAACGATTCTGCGGCTTGTATATAACCACGGTGCTACGACAGTTTAACGATTCCGCGACCTTATTATACGTGATATTTTATGACAAACTTAGATAAAGGTGCTTTTTACTGAATTGGGACGATAAAATGGGCTTCTTCTTGTATTCGTCGTGTAGAGTAGACTTCGCAGGTCCACCAGGTTGACTCACGGAATACATACGAAGATGATATATATACCTAAAATGAGTCACAATTGGTTCGGTAAAATCTGGATAATCATATCAAACCGCGAACCGATCGCAAAAAGTCATTTCTTGGGCTACAAGGGGACGTTGACAGTGCGAAAATTAACAGCATACGTAAGCTTTGATAAGCTTCAACTCTTAAAAGCGAATGTTTAAAATTATTAGATGAATATATATCAGAAATAGGGATTAAAGTTTGTTCAAATAGGGGCAGAGGTAATAAATTTAGCTCTGCCCCACCCACACTACATGTATCTATGCTGTACGCTACTGTTATAATAAGATAATGTCATATTCTTGCAGGGATGTCCTCACAGTGTTGTGGGGGGGGGGGGGTGATTTACAGATTTGTTCAATCAAATGTAATTTTTAAGCTCACCTGAGACGAAGCTATAGTCATCATTTCTCATCTGTCACCTGTTCATCTGTCTGTCCGTTCATCCATCCATCTGTCAAAAAAATTCTTTGGATCATAAGACTGAATGGGTTCATATTTGGTGTGGATGTTCCCTAGGTGACTCACATTCAGATTTGTTCAAATGAGGCCACTCTGTCAAATGGTTGTGAAGCCAGGGCCCTAACTCTTGCCTCCATAGTAATTCTTAAAAACGACTTTTACCAGCAGGTTGAATGGGTTCATATTTGGTATGAAGGGTCCTTGGGTGACTGGAGTTCAAATTAATTCAAATCGGGTCACTTGTTTTAAATGGGGTTTCAAAATTATTCAGATGGGGTCACCAGATTAAATAGGGTGGGACCAGGGACATAACTGTGTCTCTATAGTAATACTTAAAATGTCTTCTCAAAAGAGGTTGGACTATTTAGCTTACACATAGTATGGTTGATCCTTTAGTGACTGAGATTCAGATTTGTTAACATGAGGGCAACCTGTTAAGAAATAACGGGGATATGGGGACTTAACACTTTTGTGTCTAATAAAATCATTAAAATACAAAATTCATTAAAACATCCACATTGGAACTACCTGACTGATTAATCTGACATACATATATGGTGTTTTTGGGTCCACGGATAATTGGGCTTCAAACATGTCTAAATAGTTTTATAAAAAGGCGCCTGTGAGATTGGAAATTTCCAACAATTGAGAAAGTTTGAGATGTCGATTGTGAAATTCCAACCTAAGACTTGGTAGTCTGGAGCCCGGTCGGGAGGGGACATGAGCTGGAGGAGGGGGGGGGGGGGGGTGATCAGTAGTGTACAGTTGGTAATTTAAAAGTAGATATTCAGCCTCTCTAGATCTACTTCTTTTAAAGTTCTGACTGTTATGGTCTCCAGAGTCTCAGTCTTATCAGTCTTTGCAGCCTGGTGGGCGACCCCACAGTCTTCGACTGTCTTCTTTGTTAAATTTGCACTCAATTTTCGTTTCCGGACTATAACTTTATAGTAAGTCTGAATTGGATGGAGTAATATCACGGATGTGACTTTACTGATAATAAATACACTCAAGTTCGAATATGGGTTCAGCAAGTCAATTTTCACAAGAGTTTGTTGGAAATACATGTACCAAAGGCGTGTTTCGCCGGCCAGGACAAAAAAAAAATATAATATTTAATAATATTAAAGATGGATTATCTCTTTAAATAACAAATTTTAAAGATGGATTATCTCTTTAAATAACAAAGTTTAAATAGTTGCGTGGGTATAAAATAATAGATATGAACTGAAGACCTATGTCCGGAAAAGCTTCTATCAATTAATATTGATTTTATTTCGAATATTAAATCGGGCCCGTTTATGTTACTATTTTTAGAACCGACCATTCGGATGAGACCGTATTGCGATATAGAGCACTGGGCTGTTCCTACGGCTACGCAATGAATGTCAAATGTCACAGCTTGGTTGTTTGTATTGTTTTGTTCCACAGATATAAGCGATAATGAGTATAATTAACGTTTATTTGTGACAAAATTGCACAATATAATTTCTAGTCTCTGTTAACAGTAACCACTATTGCTCGTTAGCTGAACAAACACACCTTTTTAGACCAGAAAATATTCTAAATAAAATTAATATTATTAATCGATAGAAGCATTTCCGGACAGGAGTCTTCGATTCAAATCTAATATTTTATACCCCGGTAACTATATAATACATGTTTACAAAGAGATAATCCACCTTTAAAGAAATGCTGCCAGTGGCCATCTTGGATTTGACTCTGTGTATGACTAAATCCTTTAGCAAACCTTACAGATCACATTTCTCAGATCTTCTCACCCAATCGCCAAAAAAATGTGGATTTTTGGGGGTGACCTCTAGATGGGAGCCTCCCCCCCCCCCCCCGAAATTCGTTAAGAAAGCATGGCCGTCAGTAGCCATTTTGGATTTCAAATGTGAATAAATCAGCATACCCTGCAACCCACATGTATCACACGGTGATCGGTATTACCCGAGGCACTATAAAGTGTCCTGTTACAAATGACCAGTTATTTATTTTCCGTCTATGCCAGGGGGGGGGTGAAAAAATTTCTTCCGGCACGTATGCCGGGGTGGGTGGGTGGTCAAAGCCACCAACAAGCAATTTTTTCCGCAACTAAAAAAAAAAATTCCTGCTTGTTTTTAGTGTTTTGGCAATGAGTTGGGCTTCAAAACCACTTTGAATCAGTTTGAATGAGAGAAATAATGTAATTCTAACTGGTAAACTGACTTCAGGCAGTTATCGTGTTGTATTTTGTTGCAAATTTTGAAATCCAAGATGGTCGCTGGCAGCCATGTTTTTTTGGCCGAATGACCTCAAAATTACTCATTCCTATTTACATGTCCATGTTAACATCCATGATAAATAGTATGCACAGAAATTCATATACAGCTGTTTACAGTGAATTTCCCCCCGCAAATCTCTGTTTTAGTGTTAAAAGGGGGGGTGGGTGTCAAAAAATGGTCGGAAAAAACTGCCGAAAACGGAAAAAAATTTGGCGGTGGGGGTGGGTGGGTACAAAAAATGATCGAAAGGGAAAAAATGCCATACGTGCCTGAAATTTTTTTCCGACCCCCCCCCCTGTCTATGCGAGCGGGAATTTTCAGGAGAAATCTGAATGAGGCTTAATTTGACAGTCGGATCAATCCTGATGTTACGCGAGGCTCACCATGTGATAATTGTTTCTATAAATTAATTGCTTCCCGTCAACGTGTGAGTATTTAAGGGGATGGTAAAGTCTGGTCAAGATGGCCACCGCGGATTGCACCCTACCTCCAGATGATCAATAATTACTCACCGGCCATAGAATGGATAAACTTCATATTTTTCACACATAATAATCAATAATAAACAAAGATCTTGTCATTAGTAGAGAAATTATAGCTGTTAGAATTTACTCGCGGTAGAGTGACAAAAAATCATGTCCCCAAACGGCGTTTCTCCAGTTCCAATGGTTAACTTTTTGTACAAACTGAACAGTCAAAATGGTCCTATAAGAATCTGGCTAGAGACAAGGAGACATCATTTTGAGGAAAAACAAGAACTTTCCCAAATACCCTGCCTGTGAAAATAGTACTGTCATCCTGAATAATGGCAAAATGTCCTCCATTTGCATTGTTTACATTCTTAGGAACTATTTTTCTTGGTATGGGAGACCATAATATCCTAACATTATTTTGCGATAGCCGATACGCATGCCATGGAGGCGGGGCGGCCATGATTACAAACAAACCCATCCGTCAATACTAGAATACGATTACGAATGGAAATCGATCAGTATAGACAATCGCGCATGGGATCAAGCTTTTGATTATGCCCATCAATAGATATGGGTTATAAGCAATATGATTGTACCTGATAACCGACAATTTCTCGATTAATTTACATTCAAATGTTATTAAACGTATTTTACTCCACAATGTTGTTGATCCCAGTGCACCAAAATAGAATTGACCGGAAGTGAACTCGCACAAGGAGTCCGTCGTAAAATATGACATATTTCGTCGGAATACGGTACTTTCCTATTCATAAATATGTTTTTATATAGGCTATTTGATTTTAGAATAATACAATATTCTGAAACATGTAAGTTTTCTATTTATGTGATTTGCGTACTAATACGACATCTTGTAATCTCGCTTTCGACTATAGACTGGTAATTCTAAAAATAAAATATCAACATTTCCATCTGTAAACAGCACAAAACTTCATAAATCGTGGGTAATCAAGCAACTAAATTAATTCCAACAACTTAAATAAACTGAAAGCATCGATTTCATATCATAAACTTGCCCGATTGCAGGATCGGATTGCTTTTCTGGTCGATTTTCATGTACCTGCCGCGAATTAAAAAATGACAACAACGTCATGAACATGTGTTTACAATTGAAATATGGCGACTGGCTCCCAAGAAAAACTGACACGTTTTAGCGGACGTTTTGCAAACGATACAGTGAACATTAATCGAAAGCATAGCTCCTTGGCTCTTAACGGTATGTCACTTATCATAATGGGCTGCCTAATGATACTGTTGAAGTTATAGTTTTTCACATTTGAATGCCAAAACAATGACATAATATTGCAGATATACTCTGTTTCAAAGTCATTTTTCTGGTACAAAAAGCTTTTTAGCTCACATCTATTCGTGGCACCTCCTTTAACGATATATGCTCTATATATTATCTCTATGTTGTTATATCTATTTCTGTCTGCTTTTATGTGAAAAATACCAATTTTGTCAGCCCGTTTCCAGACATTTTTTATGAAACAGACTTTGCCATCCCCTTAAGGGGGAGGTCAAGTGAAACATTTTGACAATATGTGACATGTGACCTTACATGTACCACTACCAGCTTGACCAGTTTGGGCAGGCACTAGACACTACGCCGCCAAAATGTTCAGTCCAAACTGCCCATTCTGGCGGCTGATGGCGCCCATTGACCGGCTGAGTGTTATCTGAACAAGCACAAATCACTTCTAAATAAAACAAAATATCAACAAAATAAGCCTTGATATTTTCTTACAGATATATAATAAACATGACTGGTATAAATTTACTTTTAGAAAGCAATGCATAATCCACAAAATCACAATGTTTATAAATTGTTTCCTAGAATGACACACAAAAATGGTGAATCCCCACAATATTTCCAGGAAAGACACCACATGTTTTGGGAAAACCGGGCTCAACTTTTGCATTTCAAGGAAAATCCGTGGGGAATTTCCACTTCTGACCAATGACATGGCCTGATCCTGTCCATGTGACTTCTGACCTGGTCAGCTGCTTGATGACATAACATTTATCAGCTGTCATCCCACATGCTCATCATGGCAGTCCATTTCAGGAGTTTGAAATAATGTTTTTATTTTGGATTATGCTATCCTTACAAAAGATAAATTTATACCAGTCATGGTTATTATACATCCATAAGAAAATATCAAGGCTTATTTTGTTGATATTTGTTGTTATTTAGGAGTAATTTTTGTTTGTTCAGATAACACTCAGCTGGTCAATGGGGGCCATCAGCCGCCAGAATGGGCAGTTAGGACTGGACATTTTGGCGGCGTAGTGTCTAGCAGGCACGGGTTTTCATCATTAGACCCAACCATAACGGTCACAGAAGTAATCCAACGATACCAACAAGTAATTGACACTGTTAGATGACACAGCAGAGCTCAAATCACCATTCTTGAGACACCAGTGTATTTAGACACTACGCCGCCCTAATGATCAGCTCAAACTGCCCATTAGGGCGGCTGGTGGTCGCCCATACCCTGTGTAGAACTATCTATTTCACAACATTTTTCATCCAAACAATGAATGCTAGCCTTATTACCTCACCATATATTTTCAGTCGGTACTCCCCGCCATAAGTTGACACCAAAAGTTCCCACAATCGGCGCACCTAAATGCTTGTATCAGACATTTGTCATTTGTCAACATCACAGAAAACGACTTCCATCTGCCATGTTGTTGATTTGATGACCTTCACACGATCATGTGACGATGCGGGGAAGTCTGAACAAAACAAGGTCAAACTACTGGATAACCTGATACAATCATTACTCATTTATAGCCGAAGTGTGATCTCGCTGAACAGATGATAGGTTGGGAATAGAACAATCCCCACCGCTGATACTGTATACACAATGTTACATTTACATTGAATCTTGCTTCCAGCGGTGAATATATCCTGTTATTAAGTCTTGAAACTTATATTTTGCATACGTTGTAAGATATTACGAAATAGTCTAGATCGTAACCACGATCGGAATAGCCTACTCTGGTGAAAAAATGTCATCATGATTACTGCTGATTTCAATGTCAATAAGTTCTACTGCAACTGATATGATGTGCAGCTCTTGCAATTTCTCAGTGAACATTTCACACTTTGATCCCTTGTTGGCACATCACAGTGCAATTCTGCATATATGATTCATTAAAATTGTCCGTACACAAAGTTGCTCATTTCCCGAAGTTCTAGGTAAATGACAATATTATTACTCGGCTGGGCCAATTGTCATACGGTGAGGCAATATCCCCAAATATGTTGTCAAATTGATTGGTAGGCCTATGCATGGACAGAGGGATTGAATAATAAATATTGTTGATGGCCTACCGCACTGACGACGTACGCCATGACATTTTGGGATATTAATTTCTCCTATCCCATTATCAACCTATATGACCTATATGGGAGGCGAATTTGTACATGTACACATAAAGAAAGTATGTGCAAATGGGTTTGTCGAAACGACTCTTGCAACTGCTGTGGCGGAAGGATAGAAGAAGATGCTGTGTCGTTCTGTGGTTATTACACCCTTCGCGTCCTATATTCCGTGCATTAAAACTATGACATTAGGACTTTTATTTAGGCACATGTTTTGTCATATGTTATGTTGCTTCTATTTTATAGTTCCGGTTTCATGGTTGAGGTCACATAATTTTATGTCAACTAAACATATTTGTAAATATGGACAATACGACATCATTGATTGCTAAATATAGTGACCCAGTGCACGAATTATTAATCAACACACCTGACTTGTTTGCCACATGTAGTTATTGCGTCCATTTTCTAGTACCCCCTTTGTACTTTATTGGAACGTCGATGTTAACTCGAAATTAGACATGAAATAAACCTTTATCATTACTAATAACATTTAGCTTTAAGTATTTTGTTGTGTGTTTGAGTAATGAATATATATTTAATATGACATGGTATGGGCCTCATATGGTGTATTAGGTCATTAAATATATCTATATCTATTAACAAAAATCATGCGCGTTTATATGGGCAGTACGTCAGGGTAGCAAGTGTGGGTGAGAGGTGCGGGGCAGCATGAGAGCACGTTACAAAACTGAACTACTGGAGAACGCATAGGCACATTCTATAAATACTGTTGATCGGTCGATACTGACATAAACTGTATTATTACATTAATCATACATGTACCAATAGAGATTTAAGGGGAACGCTTGTTGATAATAGAAATATTATCTGATACCGTATGTGCATATAGCGGCATTCAAATAGGCCTACCTGACAACTCAAAAATCAGTAGGAGCAACTGATCATAATTGTGTATGCTTAATGATGATGATGCCACGAGTTGTAAATCTGAAATGGTTTGACAAATCTGGTCTGATTTTCAACCTCGAGCTCAGTTTATTGACATCTCAATGTGCCATTGCGATCGAAACATGGCTATTTCTATACACAGGGTTTGAAAATGTGGTGACACGACTACCGTTCCAAAAACTGTATTTCTGAAAATGTTATGCCCAGTAGGCCTATAGCTGTTTGTTTTCTGTTCTTAATGTTCATTGGAATGCAAACAATCATTGTCTAACAAAAATTCATGGCAGATACGAATATTAAACAGTCATTTAAAATGAAATTTCAAAACCTGTGTTCCCTTCAGCACATTTAAAAATCCTGTGTACCCTTCAGCACGTGTTTTTGGTATGGCAGGAAGGGCAAGGTTACTACCTTTTCAATTCTTCGGTGAACAAAAACAAGGACCAGTGTGCATTAATTGGAAACAAATGCGACTACAACTGACTTAATAAGTGTAGTTGATGGAAGTGAACGTTCTTTACAAGTAGTCGGTTACAGTAACACAATGCAAGTTTTTCGTCTCGAAGTTGAAATCAATGCTGAGTGAATGCAAATGACTTTCTGAACATTGTATGTCATGGTTAATGGGTCATTCATATGTATTGGTTTATTTGCGCGCTCAATGACTCTTGTTGGAATTACTGGTTCCTTGTCGCAAGGTGCACAAATATGAAAACGTACTAAGCTGACCCCTCCAGCACAATTAGCCTACGGTAAACGTTAACATGTACATTATAAGACGAAACGTTTCCGGACATGAAGTGAGGTAGGCCTATATAATTATAAGACGCGTTATAATTAATATAATGATCTGATAGCCTGATATCATAGTGCCCGGGCCCAGATGGCCATATAATTACATTAATATCCCAGTCACAGTGTATCGGCCTATACACCTGTATACCCATAAGGTAGGCCTAACGCATATTTTCGATCAGTGGTCATAACAGATGTCAATTTATCTACTATTATGATGAAACCAATAAAAAATGTTCGTTAACCACGTGCGAACTGGAAGAAGACATGTATGTGCAAAACAACCTGACTCAAGGACTGCCAACGATTGTTTGAACTAAGTAGCAGCCAGCCAATAAGTCTCAGCTACAACTAAACAACAACAGAAATATTCACCAAATAATATTATTGTTCATACAAAATACCCGTGTATACATACCAATAGCGTACGCCTACCGACATAATTAGAAGTATCAGACAATAGTATGCAGTTAGTTACAAATGGTGAAAACAAATGAGCAACACCGCTGAGCTGTGGTGGAAGACGGAGAAAAATAGCTGAGATATTGCGAGATATGCTTTATTTGCAGAAATGAAATAGACGTCTCTTTAATAAACACCTCTGCGTACGAAAATCGTAACCCGCCACCCATGCGAAGATATTGATTATCCAGTACTTTAGTCTGAAATGTATTTACTGCGGTACTGCCGACCTCGATGACAACAAGATGGATGTCCATGCTTATTTTTATTTTGACAAATGACAAATGTCTGATACAAGCATTTAGGTGCGCCGATTGTGGGAACTTTTGGCGTCAACTTGTGGCGGGGAGTACCGACTGAAAATATATGGTGAGGTAATAAGGCTAGCATTCAATGTTTAGATGAAAAATGTTGTGAAATAGTGTGCCAATACGGGTACATATAACTCTTAAGGCTATCAGAACTGTTTGATTATTATATATAACAAAGTCAATAATGTTCAATCATCGGCATCTGGGTTTCTCTTCCTGTCGTCTGCTTGGTTTCGGGTCTTCTTCCGTCTTCATAGGTTGGGTGTGTCTGCTTGTCTTCTACTCGGTTGAGTTCCGGTTGAGTTCGTCTTCCTGTCGTCTGCTCTTCTTCTTCCTCCGTCGGCGCATCAGTGGGGCGTTGTTAGAAATACAAGAGCATAATGTTTACCTTGTATTTCCGTCCATTGCTCCACTCTGCTCTTCTAAGCGTCCGAGGGTTCGTGATGATCGCTTGTGTTGGTCAGATAGAAACTGGTTAGAACTGTCTTCTCATGTCGGCTTGTTTCTTCCTAAAATACCCAGTGTCTGCTAATGACGGCCATGTGTATTTTCACGGCGCGTCGGTTCATCGTACTTAGGGTAATTGAGTTATCGTCATCTCCCCATGGGTCCTATTAACTCTCCTGGTTTCAGTAGCTTTCTAGGCGATACATCTGGTCTTGCTAATCCTCAAGACCGTGTTCTGTTTACTCCACAAATCATTTCCCTATGTTATTGCATGGACGCTCGCTAATTCGATTTGGTGCTCAGTACTTGCGATCTAGATGTGGTCAACAGCGACGCTGATATGTTTGGTAATCGAGCGCCCCTCTGACAGAGATTTCCTATCTTCTTCCCGGGTTGAAAGTTATGTCCCTGTGGTTGTCTTGGCACATTACTCCTTCACTTTTTCGATTTAAAGTTGATCTTGAAATCGCAAGTCCAATTCGTCGCTGCGCAGCAGGTCGATGATTCGTCGAAGTGTTTCGCAACAGCGGCATCGGCGATGGATAGCTGGTTCGATGTCGGTCGTCTCCGTGTAGATCGGGTCGTCTGGGCGTCTCTCAGACAACTCCGACCCACTGGCTGTGACTCTTTCGGTGTAAAACTATGATTGAAATTTCATGGCGTCGTCATTTTCGTCATCATCGGATGTCGAGGTATTTTCGTCCTCAATGTCCGAGTATGGGGTAGGTTCTGACAACTGGTCGACCCTTGTTCCACCGCCATGGTCAGCCTGTAATACTCAAACTGATATTTGTGTGAGGTTTGAGAACAAATGACACAGTCAGAATACACAATGGTTAATTTTCCAATTTATCGGTATCGCTTGAGGGTCGTCAGATCGGCCCAATACGAAAATGGAATTTACAACTAATTATATAGATGGATTTGTTGACGAACAGTTTAAACACAAGATAAGTCGGGGTGATTGATTTCAATTATCAAAACGTATGACTGAATGTCGGGATTTATAGTCCCTATTCAACGCTTGCTATAATCATTCTGATGATTATACAACTATAATACCCTGGACATCGTTATGCAACAATTAATATTTGAAATATATGAAATGCATAAATGTCTATATACATGCGAATGATTCTGATATCCGCGCAACAATAATTACGGAGGAAATTCGGAATACATTAATATACGATACATAATTAATACTAATCCAAATCCGCCACAGATGTGGTCAGCCTCTGACGGCTATAATTGGATATACATGTAGGCGTTCCTGAGTGTTGTCCCGGAATAGCGCAGACGGCTTTGGTGCATCCGTCTCCATTGCTTCGTCGATGGGTTCTTTGAACACGGCATTCAGGATATCCTCAGGTCGCTGGTCTAACTGCTTACTATACATAATGGCTAACCTTGGCAACTGATGTTTAACAAATTTCCACCAGAATCGGTGGGTCAAGATAATGAAAATTACTACTGTAACTACGTTACTAGGGCAAAATACTACCATGGCCATCTCTACCATTCATTGGGGTAATACTTTTTTGTTCACTAAGTCAGTCGTGAGCATATTTTCGATCGTGTTTATTTGAGCGGGGTGCGCTTAAACGCAGTAACCCTAAGGGTGGCGGCGTGCACGTCGGCGCGGTGCTCGTTATCTCTCGGCGCGTGATTGTAAAGTTCAAAGCTTTATTTATTAAATCGCCATGCGCACGTGCCGGGTTTCATGGGGCGCGCGACCTGTCATTGATCCGAACATGACTATTTATTCGCGATTCGGTCTGGGGCGTCGGGCTAACTATTTTCAACATTTACGAAGCCAGGTTAGACTCATCAGTCATCAATAAGACAGTTAAAAGTGGGGTCTCATTCATTCCGAAATGAAATCCAGGTAAATAGTTCGGGCGTTTCATTATTATTTACATCACAGCTGCCATTGAGTACAACAGGTTTTTAAATGATTGCTTGGTTCTTATGTCACTAAGCGCTCCATTCATGAGCTGCTTACACTTGCGTGGGGCCTCACGAGGGTTTTGTTCAATGGCGGCCACTTCCATTAACTCATCCTCTGAGCTGTCATCACTCGTAAACATCTTTGTTACTTTGCGCCCGTGTCGACGAGGCGCTGGAGCGCGTCGTGCCTTGGCACTCGGCTCTGGTCTCTCGTCCATGGACGAGTCAGGGTTTTGTAGCGGCTCTGAGCGCGCGAGTTGCGTTTTCCTACGCTGTAAGCGCATCTTAAGCTCGCTTAAAGGGACATCTTCGTCATCGGAGTCCGAACATTGTCTCCGATATCGAGCGATTACATCATCTGGTAATGGTTCTGTTTCATCGCCAGAAGACCCACCCACAGGGTTAGGGGCAGGAACGTCGCTATCTTCGTCTTCGGGGGGAACAACATACGTTTGAGCACGCTTGTTGTTGTCAGTTTTGGGGATTTCCCATTCCAGGTTGGCTTTGCGCATATGTTCAGCATGGGATTGTGTGACTTTCCCAGTTAATTGATTCCTTAACTCGAAAGTAACGGGCGTTATTTGCTTGGTTATGCGGAAGTAGGGTTTCCATTTGCTTTCAAGTTTGCTTTTTCGTAAATGATTCTTCACATAGACGGCCTCGCCAATCTCGAATTTGGTGTCTGTGGCCTTTTTGTTAAATTTCGCTGCTTGTTGGCGTTTCGCCTGTTTCACGTGTTTGTGTACCATCATAAAGGATTTGTGCTGTTGTTGCAGAGCTATCTGATGGTAATCTTCTCCCGCGTATTTACGCCTGGGTTTTAGGAGATTGTCTATTGGGAACACGACGTCTCGGTTGTATAACAAGAAAAAGGGGGAGAATTTAGAAGTTTCATTTTTGTTAAATCGAATCGCAGCTAGTGCTTGATTTAAATGGACGTCCCACGTGTTTATTTGGTCTGCCACTTTCTTTGAGACAATGTCTTTAAAAGTCCTGTGAAATCTCTCCACTCTACTGTTGCTCTGGGGGTGATAATAAGACGTAGTCACGTGGTGAATGTTCAAAGCCTTCAGAGTGTCCCTGACCTTGTAATTAATGTTCTCACTGCCGTTATCGGTTATTATTTCTAGAGGGCATCCATGTCGCGGGAATATCTCGTCGATCAAGAGATGAACAACGTTATCGGCTGACTTGTCCTTGACCGGAAACGCTTCTGCCCACCCGCTATATAAGTCTATGAAGCTGATAATGTAGCGGTTACCCGATAGCGACGTGGGGTAGGGCCCTGATAGGTCCAACCCAATTTTGGCAAAAGGGTAGGGGGGCGTGTCCGTTATTTGCATTTTAGGGGATTGTTTTTGCAGAGACCTGACTTGGCAGGTCACGCACTTTCCAACGTAACAGTTTAGTTCCTTGTACAGTCTGGGCCAAAAATATTTCGACCTAATCGCATCATGCGTTTTGTCTACTCCCACGTGGCCGTTATCATCGTGGTATTGTTGGATTATGTTGGTTTGAAGATGTGCGGGCACCCAAAGGCGTGGGGTCGGTTCTGCGTCAGCACTCGAGAGGTAATAGAGTACCCCGTCAATCATCAAGTGTTTGTCATTCCGGGTGTCCTCGCCTTTGTCGAGGGCCTCCAGAACTGACGCAATTTCCGGGTCTTTCTTTTGTTCCTCAAGCATGTTTAAGCCTGGCTTGTTGAACAGTAGATTAGTAGGTTGGTAAGCCTGACCAATTTGAGTTTTATTCGGCAGTTCCTTTGGGGTTACCTCGCAGCTTGCGAAGTCTTTGGGTTTAAATCGAGACGAATTCAAGGCGGCGATTTCCGCTTGGGTCTCGGCGACAGTAAGGTTATTGTCGTTGATATCTACCTCTACTTCTGCCTTCTCTTGTTCCGTATAAGCATTAGGTGGCGTTCGACTGAGCAGGTCTGCGCAGTGATTATCTGGGCCAGCTATGTACTCAATGTTACAGTTATATCCAGTTATGCCCAAAGCCCACTGTTGAATTTTCTTGTTCTGCATGGGGGATTCCAAGAGATACTTCAATGGTTTATGATCTGTTTTTATCGTGAAAGTGGCGTTATGAAGGTAATGGTCCAACCTTTGTAATGCGAAGTGAATTGCATATGCCTCTTTCTCCACAGTTGGCCATCGGGTTTGAGTATCACTAAGTTTGTGTGAGAGATAATAAATTGGTTCTTCAACGCCATCTGAGCCCAACTGGGTCAGACAGGCACCGATGCAAAGGTCGCTTGCATCAGTATACAATGTATAGGGCGTGGCCGTATTTGGGTAGGCCAGGAGAGGCACTGCCGTGAGATTTTCTTTTAGTTTGTCAAACGAAATTTGGCAAGCTTGGTCCCATTTGAATTTGGCATATTTTTTTGTAAGCTGTACCAAAGGTTCAGCGATTTGCGAAAATGAGGGGACAAATCTGCGGTAGTAGTTGCTCATGCCAATGAAGGAACGTACTTCTTTTACTGATGTTGGGGGCACAAGCGACCGGATGGCCTTGACCTTGTCGGGGTCAGGTCGGACGCCGTCGGTATCAATTATAAAACCCAAATACCGTGTTTCTTGCTTTAGGAATTGGCACTTTTTTAATTTTAATTTCAGTGTATGTTGGCGCAACTTGTCAAAGACTTTCTGGATATGTTCCAAGTGTAATTCTAGGGACTCGCTGTAGATGAGGACGTCGTCTAAGTAGGCAATGGCGTAATCACCCATCCCACATAACACCTGGGCCATCAGCTGGGAGAAAACCCCTCCAGCGTTCCGGAGCCCAAAAGGCATGGAGTTGAATTCAAAAAGACCTCGGTGGCAAGCGAATGCCGTCTTTTGCTTGTCCTCCTCTGCGACCTGGCACTGCCAATAGCCACTTTTTAGATCGATAGCGGTGAAAAATTTAGACTTTCCAAGAAGTGCCAAAATATCGTCGATAACCGGAAGTGGGTATGACATAGGCTTGGTTATGGAATTTAATTGTCTGAAGTCGACGCAAAATCGTTTCGTGCCGTCGCGCTTGTCAACCATGACAATTGGCGCGGAATACGGGCTCGAACTCGGCCTGATAATGTCCGCTTCGAGCATATCATTTATGGCAGTGTCAACCAACGGTCGTTTATTCAAAGGGGTGCGATACGGGCGAAGTTTTATCGGAGGGTGGTTTCCCGTGTCAATATGCATCTTGACTGCTCGTCTGCGTCAGCTCAGTGTCCTTGTCGGCAAAAATGTCCGAGTTGGACTTCAACAATTTTACCAGTGTCTCTCGGTATTGCTCGGGGCACGAAACTTCGGTTAAATTTAATCTTTTCTCGACGGTAGCGCGTGCTGACCTAGAGTTGTCTACCCTGTTACGGTCGGCGCGCCCGGGAGCATAGCCATTGTCGCGGTAATTACGGGTTATCGGGGACCGGTAGCTTTGCGACAAAGAGTTGATTTCATGATTGGTTTCGGGGTCACACACGATCGTTTTGCCAATCACACTGCCCCGCCGTAGGCGAAACGTTTTGTTCGTGTTATTTACGAGTAATACCGGGACCTTGTTCCTCTTGCCCACCCCAGAAATGGAGCTGCCGATTTCCAGACCGGGTTCTGACGCTAGGTAGCCTGTCTCGATTTGGGCCACCTCTACTAATGTCGACTTGCGAAGAGAAGCTAAGTTTTTTGATTTTCCCATACATAAAGTTGATGTTTGAGGCTTTAAGCTAACCTTGCTGGTCAATCTCAGCAGGGAAGCTATGTGCGCGTCCGATTCCAATGGGACGTACACGTCACTGACCTTGAGGCATCCCAGATCATAATATAGTCTGACCCCCCGAGAGGTCAACCAATCCCTCCCCAAGATCATATTCCGGGTCATATCATTCGCCACATAAAATTTATGGGTTAATTTTAGTTTCGCCATTCTGAAGGTCAGTTCCACGCTACCAAGTACGCCCAGTGACTTCCCATTCACGGAGCTAAGGTTGATGTGTTCCCTAGTTAGTTTCGGTCGGAACTGTAATGCGTCATAGACGCGTTTGTGAATCAATGATACTTCCGCTCCACTATCCACTAATGAGCGATATTTATTTTTACCTATTCTAACTAAACAGGAGCTGGGGTTCCCTACAATATTTATGTTATATTTCCTCCCATTTGTGGCCTCAATGAGAGGATTCCTTAGTTTTTTGCATATGTGGGCGGGGTCATCATTCGTGGCGGTTCGTTTAATGTCGGATATCTCCGGCTGTGTCGCGGTGTATCATGGGATATGTCACGTGATCGGTTCGGCTGATCTCGGCGGATTCCCCTAGGTGGCGTTACCGGCGCGTTCCATTGATTTTGCTTCGAACCTCCGGATTTGGAGGGGCAATTTCTAGCTAAGTGGTTACCTTCGCAAACCCAGCAAGATACGTGCCTCCGGTTTTCGGTCTTAAAGGGGCAGTCGCGAGCGAAATGATCACCTTGACACGTCCAACATTCGACCGTTCGTGGTTTAACCACCGCATCGACATGCACCTGTCTCGGGCGTGATCTGTGTTCTCGGGTCGTGTGATTATCGCTTGCGCACACATCGCAGGTTGTTCTCGCGCGTTTGTTTCTGAAACTATCGATTTCCATTGCTTCCGGTTCGTTTTCGTTGTAATTTTCGCGGCCCGTTCGTAGGTTGAATACCCGTCGGATCCCCATTTCCCGCATGGCGATGTCGGCTGCCAATTTCAGTGTCTTCGGCGCATCCCTGATCAACTTCATTTTCAAACTGTCGCTTCTTAAAGCGTCAATATAAAACCCTACGAGTTGGCCTTCAACCGCGTTGATCCCACCGATTTGCTCTCGGTATGCCACCGTCGCGATCTCCAAAATTCGTTCGGCAAGCACATGTAAATTTTCGTTTTGTTTTTGCTTGATTTTTTTTAGCATTGAAAAGGCGAATTGAATGTCATTTATCTCGGCAAATCGACTAGATAATTCAGTTTTTGTGTCTTGCCACGTGGCGTTAGCATTCGTGGCCAAATATCTTTGTAAAAAATCTGATACGGGGCCCGTCGCGCTCTGGAATGCCATATAGGGCTTCTTTGCTTCGTTAGCGCCGGTTAGGATCGCGCATTTTTCTATCGACTTGACCCACCCGTGGTATTTCGTGGGGTCCCCGTCAAATGACGTCACTACCTGTGTCACCGTAGTCATGGCCATTGCAGCAATTTGAGAATTGATAGACTCTGTCAATGGGGCGAGAACACCAGCTGATTGTTGTTGTTGGGTAGCCATTATGATAATAAACAATTAGACTCACGTTTTGCGAATTTTCCCACACTGTTTCTGTTCACACTGTTCCTCTTCTGGCTTCACGTTGTGTCTGTGATTAGCGTTCAGATCCTGGCTCGAAGGCACCAGTTAAGAGATATGTGCCAATACGGGTACATATAACTCTTAAGGCTATCAGAACTGTTTGATTATTTATATATAACAAAGTCAATAATGTTCAATCATCGGCATCTGGGTTTCTCTTCCTGTCGTCTGCTTGGTTTCGGGTCTTCTTCCGTCTTCATAGGTTGGGTGTGTCTGCTTGTCTTCTACTCGGTTGAGTTCCGGTTGAGTTCGTCTTCCTGTCGTCTGCTCTTCTTCTTCCTCCGTCGGCGCATCAGTGGGGCGTTGTTAGAAATACAAGAGCATAATGTTTACCTTGTATTTCCGTCCATTGCTCCACTCTGCTCTTCTAAGCGTCCGAGGGTTCGTGATGATCGCTTGTGTTGGTCAGATAGAAACTGGTTAGAACTGTCTTCTCATGTCGGCTTGTTTCTTCCTAAAATACCCAGTGTCTGCTAATGACGGCCATGTGTATTTTCACGGCGCGTCGGTTCATCGTACTTAGGGTAATTGAGTTATCGTCATCTCCCCATGGGTCCTATTAACTCTCCTGGTTTCAGTAGCTTTCTAGGCGATACATCTGGTCTTGCTAATCCTCAAGACCGTGTTCTGTTTACTCCACAAATCATTTCCCTATGTTATTGCATGGACGCTCGCTAATTCGATTTGGTGCTCAGTACTTGCGATCTAGATGTGGTCAACAGCGACGCTGATATGTTTGGTAATCGAGCGCCCCTCTGACAGAGATTTCCTATCTTCTTCCCGGGTTGAAAGTTATGTCCCTGTGGTTGTCTTGGCACAATAGATAGTTCTACACAGGGTATGGCAGGCCGTGTGGCACTAGAAATGATGAAATACATTTCTAGTGCCATCGGGTCTAAGTGTATTCAATTACTGAATGGAACAAATCTGTTGTGGAAAGAGCAACTTTGAAACACCAGAGAGACCGAAGAAGGTATCCCACCATACCAAGCCTTCCCCATATAGGAAACCAAGACACACAGCTAGCAAACATCATCAGAAACTTAAATAAAGCTGTCAAGGACCTCAACAGGAGTATTTGATCTCGCTCCCCAGAATTGTCCTGCGACCTGGCTAGAACAACTAATCAGAGAGTTAAAAACCACCAAGGTCAAAACCACCTTACAGTAACAAAGCATTCTTTCAGTCTCACGAAAGACGGAATACACCCAGATACCACACTAAGCAAAGTCTGGCTGCGGAAGATCAGAAATCGTGTGGCAAACGATTGCTGGAGAGTACTCTTGGGCTCCAAATAAACATGCATGCACGTTTATTATTTTTTTGGGAAATCTCCCCCCTGCACAGTGCTTATTTGGGTCTGCACGTTTATTAATTTTGAGGCTATGAAAATTTTAATCAACACAAACTCAATATTTCTATATGATTCTGATATCAAAATGATGAGCTTACTGGTAACTTTATGCATGTTCATATTCATGTATATGGCATACAAAAACACTGCATGATACATACCTTGTTGACTCCTATACTTGACCTGCTATAGTGTATAAAACTAATTTGTTTAACCACAGTTGATATTTTGCTCAGATTTCCCCCTGCACTATTATTTGGGTCTGCACTTTTATTAACTTTCAATGGAATCCCCCCCCCCCCCTGCACTATTATTTGGGCCTGCACTTTTATTTGGAGCCCGGGAGTATAGCATGAGTTTTGCACCTGAGCTGTGTGGGCTAGACCGCGCTATGCCAGGGTGTCAGAGTGTGTGGGCTGGACCGCGCTGTGCTGACACGAAACCATGCTATACCCGACATGCACAAAGAAAGAGGAAAAGACCACCTACACATATGAGTTTGCTGCCTACTCATCTGCTTGATCTTCCTAACAATCCAAAAAGCTCTACTAGGGACACCTCACATGGACATCATTGCAAAATATGTATGCGTTGCAACATTCAGGCTGAAATACCAACAGAAACCAAACACCTCAGCCAAAGATCCAACAAACCAACAGAAAAGATCGGCGTTACTCATACTCCTTCTGTTACTCATCGCAGGGATCGAACAAAACCCAGGCCCAAGGAAGATGGAAATATCCGTATACCCGTGTGGGTTCTGCGAGATTGGTGTCACATGGGAAACAAAGGGAGTTTGCTGTGACGAGTGCGACGTCTGGTATCACCGATCATGCTTGGATTTCTGCACAGGCGAATTTGAACAACTGGAAAACAGTGATGTAAAGTGGTTCTGCAATAGATGCGACAGTATAAATGCGGACAGCTTCACATTCCACAGTTATGAATTCAGCTCCTCAATTCACCATCAACCAGGAAGCGGCTTTGAGTCGACAATTAACAGCACGACCTCCACCATCTTCGATCCATTGCACACAAGCAGCCCAGTCTCCACGATAAATAAAACCGAGCCTGCAAATATATCACAATCACAACGATATTCCACCAGCATATTAAAAAGTAGCATATACCACCTAAACGAGAAGGAAAATCTACGACTACTTACAGTAAACTGCAGAAGTGCACAGAAAAATAAAGCCGAGTTAGAAACAGCTGCTTTCTATACAAAACCTGACATTATCCTGGGAACAGAATCCTGGCTTAAAGGCATCCGTCCAGGTAAGCCACCAGAACCAGATGCCATCAATTCCGCAGAAGTCTTTCCCACTGACTATAAAGTACTGCGAAATGACAGAGGTTCCAGAGGAGGTGGCGTCTTTATCGCCACAAACGAAGAGCAGACGGCGGTCGAACAACTTGACCTCATAACTGACTGTGAGCTGGAATGGGCGCTAATAGCTACATCCAACAGCAAATCCTTCTACGTTGGGGTTTTCTACATGGCACACCGGAATATGGATGACCTGAACAAACTGGAGACGTCCCTGGATCTATTGCAGGAGAAGGGATACAAAAATGTCATACTTGGCGGAGACTTCCAACACTTCAGCACATTGACTGGGAGAAACTCTCCGTAACGCCTGGAGCAGCAGACGCTGATATCCAACGAGCGCTACTAGATATGAGCATCCGGAAAGGACTGACTCAAATCCACAGAAATACAACCCGAGAAAACAACCTCCTTGACCTGGTACTTACAAGCAATGCCTCACTGATAAAGACCTCACAGAGCATACCAGGTTTCTCTGATCACGACATGATAGTCACCGACTGCCAAATTACACCATATCCGCAAGAAAAGAGCCAAACAAGGAAACGTTATGCATTTAAGAAGGCAGACTGGACCAGCCTCTCCTTGGATATTAGGATATTATCAGAAGAGCTGAGAACACTACCAGGAAACGCCAGTATAAACACCATCTGGGAGTCGTTCAGAGATGGAATAAAAAAACACATGGACAAACACATCCCAACATCTGGCAGAAGAAGAAGAAACCAACTACCCTGGCTGGATCGGAAAATGATCAAAATGCTCAAAAAAAAAGGCTAAACTCCACAAACAAGCAAAAGAACAGCAAAAGTGGAACAAATACCGCAAATTCCAAAAAACGTGTCGTCGAGAATTAAGGCGGGCTGAATGGGAGCACGTGAACAAAGTAGTAGAAGAGGGCTTGGCAGAAAACAACACAAAACCATTCTGGAACTACCTAAAAGCGAGAAGAAGAGATAACATCGGAATAGCTCCACTGAAAGAACATGGTAGCCTAACAAATGACCCAGAACGAAAGGCCGAAATTCTTAACAACCAGTTCCGGTCAGTGTTCACAAAAGGCTCAAGCCAAGCCAACATAAACTACCACCCAGCAAACCATCAATAGAAGACCTCAATATATCCACCCAAGGCGTAGAAAAATTGCTGAAAGATGCAAAACCAGGAAAGGCTTCCGGACCGGACGACATCCCCAACAAGGTCCTGAAAATGTGTGCAACAGCCATAGCACCCGGAATGACATACATATTCTCGAAGTCTTTGAAGTCAGGAGAACTACCACAGGATTGGAAAGATGCAAACATCACACCAATTTTCAAAAAAGGTGATGTCCACAAAGCGGAAAATTATCGTCCCGTATCGCTAACGTCAGTATCCTGCAAAATAATGGAGCACATAATATGCCGCCACATCCTAGACCATCTGGACAAACACGACATATTAACAAAATTAAATCATGGCTTTAGAAGAGTCTACTCGTGTGTCACACAACTCCTAAGAACAACTGAGGACCTACTATCATCATATGACAAGAAAATCCAAACCGATGTAGCCATATTGGACTTCTCCAAAGCATTCGATACTGTGCCCCACAACAAATTACTGCAGAAGCTTGAAAATTACGGGATCCGAAACAACATACTAGATTGGCTGACATCTTTCCTGTCAAACAGGCGTATGCGGGTAGCAGTTGATGGAACCTGCTCTTCATACCTACCAGTGGACTCTGGAGTTCCACAAGGTACTGTACTGGGACCGCTCCTGTTCCTCGTACATGCAAACGACAGACCAAACTGCGTAAATTCCCAAATAAGACTCTTCGCAGATGACTGTCTTATATATAGAAACATCAACAAACAAGAGGACCAAAAGATCCTCCAGAATGACGCGAAAGCTCTTGAAGATTGGGCAAATACATGGGGAATGCGATTTAACACACAAAAATGTTTCATCATGAGCATTCGGAACCGATCATCGCACATGTACCAACTAAACAATGACATCCTCCAAACGGTCCACGACAAACAATATCTCGGATTAACCATCACCGACGATTTATCATGGTCATCACATGTGAGGAAAATAACCAAAAGAGCAAACTGCACTCTTGGACTTCTCCGCAGGAACATCAGACATTCACCGGAGAAATGTAAAAAAAACAGCATACATAGCCCTAGTCAGACAGACGCTTGAATATGGAGCAGCAGTTTGGGATCAACACGAAAAGAAGGATATAACATCAATTGAGAAAGTGCAAAGACGTGGCGCCAGATTTATCAAGAACAACTATAGGCGAATGAAGGTATCTGTAACCAACATGCTTGATGAACTGGAACTAACATCACTCCAAGAAAGACGACAGGAAATAAGACTGACACAGTTCCACAAGATAGTGAGGGGGTGGTGCCAGCTCTTGATGTGCATGACTTCCTAACCCCAAAAAAGGAAAGCAGAAAGATAACTGCAACAAATTTCTCGGACTACAGTACATCTCCACCAACATAGTCGAAAAGGAGGTTTGTAATAATAAATGGCCGTTCCAACTCAGGCGTACTAGCTGCGACCATTACAAACACTCCTTCTTCGTAAAAACGACAATTGACTGGAACCAACTTGAGGACTCGGTTGTTTGCGCTAGCGATTCGGAGGAATTCGTAGGGGCACTCCGAAAAAGTAGGATCGCTACTCCAGGAGAGTTCCACCAATCGCAGCCTCCTGGAAAAACATCACACACCTCATCTCAGTGCGCCTAAAGCCAGCATTGGCTACTGCACAGGAACATTACAGATACAGAATGGGCGATTCTCAATAGACCATTTTACAGATAACCATTTTGACTGTTGCATGCCGGGACAGAAACTATCCAAACACAGACCCATGCTTATCCGCGGCATGCATTTACTATGGGATATTTAGAGTGGGTCTATTAATTTAAACTAACTATAACTTTGTCATCTTTTATAGTCTTTGCGTGAAATTTTAAACATATATCAGGGACATATACCCCTTCTTGAATGTTTAAAAACAGTTTCAGCTGCTCATCGTATTTTTATTGATTTTATGCGACGAAATAGTCCGAAAATTCAGAAAATTGCGTTAACTGCTCAATGTTTTAAGGTGTTACAAAACGTCTGATAAAAATAGTTCTATCGGGAATATTCACATCATTTTTTTTCCAGAGAACAGAGAGTAAACATAGTCCTATCGGAATATCGTAAAGAAGTTCCGTATTTTTGTTTGGATTAATTAACCCTCAGACTGCCGAAACTGTCGACAATAAATTCGCTTTTTCGTGTCCCACGAAAATGAAACTTGTCTGTTTAAAGGTATCATTTTCGTGTCGAATGGTGATAGAATCTCCATTTGTCAAGTTCATGGATAAATTGCATCACACTTAATCGGCTTATGTCCGCGGTCATAAACCTGTGTTTTTATAACAATTTATTTGAGACAAACTGTTGCGCGCGCGTATCAATCGGCGCTTATATCAGTTGAAGTTAATGATCGTGCAGTCAGTGTAACAAATGTTCAAATACAACAGAAAAAACTACGTCAAATTAATAGCGTGATCAATGAGCATTCCCAAAACAATATCACACCGACCATTCGAAAACGCGCATATGTGTTGCCAACCGCGCTTCTACGACGATACAACCGCGCATCTTAATTTTTATGTTGCAATTTCTGGTTACGAAAAAGAGAAAAATACGGCTATAAATTAATTTTGACAGAATGGAACGGTTGGTATAGTAGCAGTTACATTCGCTCAACACCTCGATATTTGCCTGGTTGAATTATATACAATTGCGTATATTTCGTTAAAGCATTGAGGTAGAAATAGGCTGCAGAAACAGCGCGGGGTCCTAATTTTGGCACATATTTTTTCACAATGTATCGGCATTTAGCAACACGATTGAGTATTTTCTCGTCGATTTTTTCGGATTCCTTTAGTCAAATGTTCCTGCAATCACCTTGTGTTGAAATTTGGGTTCATCCTGTGGCCAATGTCCATAAAATGAGTTGGTTTCGGAAGTGGGTATGTCGAAAAATATACGACAGTGCTTCTTTGTGACCAACAACCAACCATCTATGTTGCCGAATTCCCGTCTGATTATAACTAAAGTAAATATCGCGTGTATATGTGTCCGAATCGATGTCCAGAGGAGACTATTTCGTTTCCTGAACGAGATGTAGTCAAATTCGTGTCGGATCGTGCTCAACTGACACATTCGACAAATTATGTTATTCAAATCAGCTGATAAACGAATCCCATTATTATGCAATTGAATGTTGTAACATGATATACTTGACAATGAGCTGGTTGTCCAGTGCAGATGGGCTCGCATGCTTGGTTGTAGGAACGTTTTGTAAAGGACTCTGCTATCATTGAACAGATTTTCTTAGTCAGATTTATTTGCGTGAAAGAATAAGCGTTTAACGCGTCATATGGGCGTTATATTGGAAAACAATAGGTAGGGCCTATGATTTATTTATACACATCACATATTATTCCTTAGTGACGCCCGCCAATCAACGGCTATACTGGTGATGGATACACACATCTGTTTAGTGCATCAATGATCAAACATGTGCATCGTCTAAATTATTGATCCTCTCTTTCGGGCAAAACATAAAAAAATGTCTACGAGCGCCATCTTCTAATGCGCACCCTTGTTCATTTCATTTCGCCATGTGTACCCTAGCACATGCTCATTTCTGACAAGTGGTATAAAATATTTAATTTTATTTAAAACAATATAATCTTATGTTGGAAAACACATACATGTAATTCCATCCATGCATCGTGCTATAATGTTTGCGTGAAGTCGACATTGAAGCGTTTTTCTGAAAATATGTGTTTCTCGGAAATGAAGGATGAAAATGTTTCATAGACATTTTTCAATCTTAGACCAATTCTATTTTGTGAAACCTAATACAATAGAATCATCATATTTATATAATTACTATATTACATGGAATTTCTTAAAGATACGGTTGGCCTTGGCGATGGGTATCCACCCGTCAAAAACCGCCACAAACAGAAAGAACATCAAAATATAGACAGACTTTGTCCATATACAAATAAGAAATATCTCATAAACTGTATAGTATTGACATATGTTTGACCATTGTTATGTAAATAAAAGCATAAAAAGTTACTTTCCTGGTGTTTGTTTATATTATGATGGTAAACATAAAGAGCGTTCTTTGTTGGTGAATTCCTGATATATAATTAATAAAGAGCGTTTATGCCATGTATGTGTGATTAGCCAGTAGCATTCTACTGTCTTCTGTAACACAATCATACTCTTGCTTAGGTAAAATATAGTAGGTCTTGATGATAACATACTGTTTACGCGATGGTCATGGTATATATGAACGAAACTGTATGCGTTTTAATGTTTTTCTGTTTACGGTGATTGGAACAAATATTAATATTTTCGACAAGAAAGGCCACACGTGCCTTTAATGATTTCTAAAAAAAAAAAAATTATGTTGAAAATTTCAGTACTAAATTTAGAAAAATCTCTTCACAATTTGTGTTTTTACATCCAACAAATAAAATGCATATTGTCTTGGTTTACGTAAGGTATCCTCAAAATGATTATCACTGAGGTCCTTTCTTTACTTTCAGAGATCTATGTGCACACGCCATTTGCGAGTAGGAAATTCTTCAGTGTATATGAAAACAGTAATATGCCAGCCCCTTAGACTGTTTCTCAACACAGCCTGAGAAATACAGTGCATTTATACAACATCGAGTGTAAATGTAAAACAACCAACTACTGCCAAAATGGAGGGACGACATCAGTGTGAAATATGTCTTAAGACATTTGCATCAACGGCTGTTCTGAAAACGCACATGAGGATCCATACAGGAGAGCGGCCGTATGGGTGTGATATCTGTCCCAAGAAGTTCATTGATTCTAGAAGTCTTAAATCTCACATGATGGTCCACACAAGAGAGCGACCGTATAAGTGTGATGTGTGTCCCAAGACGTTCGTTGGTCCTGAGAGTCTGAAATCTCACATGATGACCCACACAGGAGATACACCACATCAGTGTGAGTTATGTTGTAACGGATTCACTACGTCGAGGAGTCTGATGCGACATATGCTGACACACACAGGAGAGAAGCCGCATCAGTGTGATATATGTCGTAAAGGGTTAACCACGTCGAGGAGTCTGATGCGACATATGCTGATACACACAGGAGAGAAGCCATACGAGTGTGATATCTGTCTTATGAGATTTGTCCGAGCCGATTACTTGAAGAAACACACTGGGGACCATATTGGAGAAGGTTCAGTCACACGTGCTGACCACGAGGACGTCGTTGAAAATAGTGTCTTTCCAGCCACGTATGAAATACAGGAAGATAAGAAACTACATTGTGCAGAGTGCGACAAATCTTTTGCTCAGCAGTCTGGCCTAAAAACACACATGAGAATCCATTCGGGTGTGAGACCATACAAGTGTACAGAATGCAGCAAATCATTCACCCAGTCTAGCGGACTGACTACTCACAAGAGGATTCATACGGGCGTGAGACCATACAAGTGTACAAAATGCAGCAAATCATTCACCCAGTCTAGCGGACTGACTTCTCACAAGAGGGTCCATACGGGAGAGAAGCCGCTTAAATGTAATATATGTGGGAAAGGTTACGCTGATCACAAGAGTCTGTCTATACATGTAAGGATCCATATGGGAGAGACGCCTTATAAGTGTGATGTTTGTAAGAAGGAATATAGCTACAAAAGTGCCCTGACTGATCACACGAGAATCGTCCACATGCGAATCAAACCTTATCGTTGTCAAGAATGTAACAAAGAATTCGCAACCTCAGGCAATCTTAAAGTACACTCGAGGACCCACACAGGAGAGAAGCCGTATGTGTGTGATATCTGTCATAAGGCTTTTGGTCATTCCAATATCCTGGTTGATCACATCAGAAGTATACACACCGGTGAAAGACCTCATAAATGTTCTGATTGTGACAAGACATTTGTTACATCCAAGGCATTGAGTGTGCATCTCAGAAGGCATCGTGGTGAAAAACCATTTAAATGCTCGGATTGTGACAAGCGATTTGTTTCCTCTGGTGAGTTACGTGATCACACAAAGAGACATCGCGGTGACAAACGACATAAATGTCCCGAATGTGATAAGAGATTTGTTTCATCCAGTGAAGTAAAACAGCACGTGAAAAAAATCCATATGCAGAGAGACTCCATAAATAAGGATAGATGATTCCAATATATAATATATGTGACCCGCCATATCAAATCCAGTCTGAAGTCGGGATTTTTTTTACCATGTGCCAATGCATTCTCTTATATATGCGAGTCGACTATAGGTCGCCTCGCATATATAAGAGAATGCATTGGCCTAACAATTTTTTATCATTTTTTAAAATAAATGTTTCTTACAATTTTTAGGACATAAAATAAAAAACATCCATTACCCTGCAGGGAGCCCCACACATATATAGAAGCATATATAAGAATGTCGTCTGCTCATGTTTGTCTGAGGCTCTGTATGGGTGAAATTATAAAATTGTTAAAGAATACAAGAAATAATTATTAAAATTGTAAAAAAAATGGTGCATTGGCACAGGGTAAAAAAAAATCCCGACTTCCGACTGGATTTGATATGTATTCTTTGTTTACAGGCTGATACCAATTTAATGGGGTGGTTTATGAACCCACTGAGTGGGCTCACAACATTTGTTATGGACAAGATATTAGGGATCAGTGGACTTCACTTGACCAGACCAAAACTGTGTTAATACAATGCGAATAGGCAATTAGTTTATATACTGCAACTAGCAGGGTTACCCGGCGTTGCCCAGGTTAATGTATGCTGTGGATATTTGTTGGGAATAGAGAATGCTCTTGCTTAAAGTGTTATACGTTTTCTCATAAATTGTATATTCAAATAGCAGCACAAAACATGATTATTACAGTCATGGAATATAAGTAGTGGCTCACCTTGTCAATTGTCATTCTGTTTATCGCGATTAATCCGTTCCACCAATAATGAAGTATTTATTTATTTACAACTGCGTATACATTAGACGTTATGATATGACACATGAACATCATAAACACATTAGTTCGATAAAAGATGATAATTGGGTTTTACATATTGAGATGTATCAATCAATCTAGTGGGTTGGACTAAGACTCGAGGACACCTGGCTATCATATCTCCATGAAGATACAGATGTTTCAAAGAAATTTCC
Organism: Siphonodentalium dalli; assembly: GCA_032622095.1. Classification (NCBI taxonomy): domain Eukaryota; kingdom Metazoa; phylum Mollusca; class Scaphopoda; order Gadilida; family Siphonodentaliidae; genus Siphonodentalium; species Siphonodentalium dalli. The sequence continues at coordinate 46,539,936 of CP136063.1, read as the reverse complement.
AGGTGCTCCTCTGTTCATGGTGCTATATATTGGCTAAATATTCTTAGTTTAAACGAAATGTTGCTGCGCTAATATTTCAGCTACATGTGCCAGGCACAGAGCGACTGTTTGAGTTGTTTATGTCAGTCGATGAGTCTGTTCTAAAACCCTTGTCAGATGTCAGTATTGGTAGGATCCTGAAAAGTCTTGTGCTACTAACTGCATTTTCTTGTATATCAGAAGAAACTATATTTGACTGCACACTGTGACCACTATTCTTGAACAGGCCTTCCATATCTCTTGACAAATTGTAACTTTTTGTGGAAACTGTATTGAATGGAACAGACTAAATTTGTTTATTATATATATGCAATCCTCTGACGGTTCGAGTTCTCTCAGTTTGCACGAATATATGTATCTCTTCAATAGAATGATAAATATACGTTTAATGCTTCTTCTAGTTATCTCTTTTTGCTAGCTCATTGTGTGAATGCCTTGATTGTCATTCCCATATAAATATGACTGTTAGGAAGATATAATTGTTCGAGTGACTTATGTGGGTCACCATATGTCGGGATTGTGAAATGTGAACACCCAACTACTTAAAATGATATGGAGATGGCCTGGTGACTGTATATAAATTAAATGTGGATATCGGCGAATAGCAATCTTATCAATGATAGTGCATATCTGCTCGCATCCGTGACGCAAACGACACCAAATGTGATTTAATTCATGGTATATCATTAGAGAAAAACATTTATGAATTTGGTGGAATTTGGTTTATTAAATCAATTGTTGATGCAACGCTGACTCGAACAACGCCATATTGCGAAGGTGATTATGTATTCGTTTGGTGGAAATCAGTGACAAAACTATTTCACCATATTTTTTTAATTTCACCTCCCACCAATAGCGTCATTTTAGAAAATATTAACCTGCACCATTATCTTCCTTGTAAAAAGTTACCCCTCTTAGAACGCCTTGTGCCATCTCGATTGTACCGCGTGAAGTTATATATAGAACGCACACAGACAGACAAAAAGACAGACAGACAGCATGATTTTTGTATCAGTTTGTGTGACCCCCCCCCCCCTCGTCCCTATTTCGGACTCAAGCTGCACACACTAAGACTCATTAGAGATTAGAGATGCATATATATGAAATTGGTGAAAATTGGCGAGTATCCAAATTCGTATCAAATTTGAGGTCCCCATATCTTTCACCCATAGGGTACCAATTTGGTGTATCTAAACCACACGATAAGATTCCTCGTATCACGGAGAAGAATATGTATCAATCTGGTGGAAATCGGCACTAAATATATAGATATAATTTTTTGTGTCCCTCTCATCTCTATACACCACTGATTCGAATTGCCCCACTTTTGACATCCTTAAACCACACGATTACACTCCTGATATCATGGAGATGATTGTTTATAAATTTGGTGATAATCGGCGACTAAATAATTTTGTTATCAAATTTGGTGCCAATCCCTCCCCTCTCCATCTCTCACCTAAACATCACCACTATGGCGTCTTTAAATCACGATTAGATTCCTCGTATCATGGATAAGAACGTGTATCAATTTGGTGGAAATTGGCGCTAAAAAAATTGTGCATCAATTTTTGTGCCCCTGTCCCTTTCAATGCAACCCTGACTCGAATGAGGCCACATTTGACAGATAAAAGCCACACCATTAGACTCCTCATACCATGGGGATGATTTTGTATAAGTGTGGTGGCAATCGGCGACTTATTATCAAATCTCTCAATCCAAAAACAACAATTTGGCGTTGTTAAATCGCACAATTAGATTCCTTGTATCACGAAGAAGAATATATATCAATTTGGTGGAAATCGGCGCTAAAATTAGTTTTTATTAATTTTGGTGCCCCTCTCCCTTTCCGTTCATCCCTGACTCAAACGACGCCACTTTTGACATATTTAAACCACAACGTTGGATTCTTCATATCATGGGGATGATTATATGTAAGTTTCGTGGCAATCGGCGACAGAAAAAAAATCTGCCCCCGCCCCCCCCCCCCCCCTCCCTTCCGGGCACCCCTGACGCGAACGGCGCAACTTTTGCCATATTTAAACCACGCCATTAGATTCCGCATATTATGGGGATGTTTATATATAAGTTTGGTAGACTCCTCATACCATGGGGATGATTTTGTATAAGTGTGGTGGCAATCGGCGACTTATTATCAAATTTAGTGCCCACCCCTCCCAATCTCTCATCCAAAAACAACAATGTGGCGTTGGTAAATAGCACAATTAGATTCATTGTATCATGAAGAAGAATATATATCAATTTGGTGGAAATCGGCGCTAAAATTAGTTTTTATTAATTTTGGTGCCCCTCTCCCCTTCCGTTCATCCCTGACTCAAACGACGCCACTTTTGACATATTTAAACCACACCGTTGGATTCTTCATATCATGGGGATGATTATATGTAAGTTTCGTGGCAATCAGCGACAGAACAAAAATCTGCCCCCCCCCCCCTTCCGGGCACCCCTGACGCGAACGGCGTGACTTTTGCCGTATTTAAACCACGCCATTAGATTCCTCATATTATGGGGATGATTACATATAAGTTTGGTGGCAATCGGCGACAATTTTTTTCTGCCCCTCCCCCTTTTCTGCCCCTGACAACAACGGCGTCACTTTAGAAAATTCTAACCCCGACCATTATCTTTCTCGTAAAAAGCTACTCATAGTAGACCCATTTGGCATCATCTAGATGGTCCCCTGTGAATTTCTATAGAACACAGACAGACAGACAGACAGACAGACATTCGCAAATATAGATATAGAAGATATATATATAGAGAAGTAAACATAATGGGTTCACTTGCCTTATTATCACTTTTATTTCCTGAATATGTAAAACTATTAAAGATTATATATCTCTTTGTAAACAATTGATTTGAATTGCTAGATAGTTACCGGGGTATAAAATATAACATATGGATCGAAGATTCCTGTCCAGAAAAGTTAATTAAATAATGGACCATCACTGCTGCTCATCTGTTCCCCGAAAATCATTTCTGTCCCATTTTCGAAGTTGATTTTTGTTTACCTTCTTGGCGACTTTTTGACACCCACATACACAAAGATAGGCGGGACAATTATTTATCGCATTTTGATTTGTCGTCGTTCGGATCGAGGCTTGGTATATAATACACACCGTCTGCGTATGGAAATTATTTTGTTCCATATTTTTAGTCTTACAGAAATGTACACTGATCATTAACAAATCTCATATTTTTCTTCAGTGACCCACAACGTACATGTCGTGGAAATTTCACAAGCATAAGAGTTCTACAAACCAGCAATTGTATATTTATTATGTATAATTCTACGCATGTCGGCAATTTTAATTCATATTTCAGAATTGGTGCCAGTGTTATTACTGTCGGGGGGGGGGGGGGTGGGTCACAAATAATCAATTACAGCTTATCTCAATTGTATTGAAATCCATCCTTTGATAAAAATAATATGGTGTATAATGTCTTCCAATAAAAGGGCTCTGTGTCGGACCGAGCGGTTGGTATCAGGGTTCGATTGATGCATCTATCATTTATCAAACAAGTGAAGGACTATAACAGTCCTATAACACATGTAGTGCAAATTTCGTACGTGGAAACACACATATGAAATGTGTGCATGCATTGCAAGAAGGCTTTGTTTTAAAATGATGACACAAGCGAGGCCACATGGGCAACGGACGTCGATATCGATTAAAAAAATTGCCAAACTCCAAATCAGGCCCAATATAGAATGCAACATGCAGAATGCCACGTTAGTGTACCTGAATATGTCATTGACTGTGTCAACGTATCGCGTAAAACACATACGGGATCGCTCAAGCGTGCAAAAAGACTCGAAGAATCTATCAAACGAGCAGCTCAAAATATTATCGATTTTAGATTAGTCCTCTGTCTGCTATACATCCGCCAGGGTACCACACTGTCTGACAGACAAGCAGATATACCTTGTCCTATGTTTTTTTCCTAAGCTTGTCCTAAGCTTTCCTAACTTATATACATATATGGTAGATCATAGATGGCTTTACTATAACTCTGAATTACTTTATCTTTCCATGGTGCATCAATGTATTTTGACCACAAGTCTAGAGCAAGCATGTATACTATATATAGTTCAATAAAATGTTTGATAACTGTGTGAAAATAATATATTCTGGATCTGGTAGATATAACACTGTCATAAAGTATAAGATCAAAGGAATACAATAGAACCAATAGCACTAAATATTTAGCAGTTTTTGAATCACACTATCATATTCTCCGTATACTGCATGTCGAAATGGAGATTTGATTGAAATCAGTAACAAAATCATTTAATTAAACTTTCTTAATTATCAATACCACACGGTGTCCCTCCCCACCATACCATGTACTGAATCGGGCGAAAGCACGTAGGCAATTCCAAATATCATAGTTGTATTATCCGTATCACGGTAATGCTTTCAAATGAGTTTGATAGAATTTTGTCAGTTTTGACCCTCACCCCATCCATCCCTACTCACGGATCGCCCACTTTTGCAAAACTTGAACCAACCATTTCTTCGTGAATAGTTTTCCCACATATCCAATTTTAAAGCCCCTCTAATTTATATTGCGATTTGACAGAAAACATGTAGGCCTGAGCACATTTTTGGATATGCATGTCATATACGAATTTGAGTTTGTGGCTTCAAATGTGTGTTCCGTTTTCTTACGAATCAAGCTCATGTGTATACAAGAAATCCCTATAATAACGGGTTGTCAAGGAAATAGGAAATATGGCCTGAATTTGATTAGTTTTGAGGCCTCAAAAGTTTATTAATCCGGGGGGGGGGGGGTAAAATATTTGCAGGAATGTATGCCGAAGCGGTGGGTGGCCCGAGCGGGGGGGGGGGACTTCGGGTGAACTTTCCCTGCATTTTTCACATAGATGCGGTTATATGAACGTGCTGATTTGCTGCATGTATAACTAATGGTACCAGTTTATAAATCTGAAGCTTCCATGACGATATGTCGGCTGGTTCGCAAGAAATAAACTCGACATTTTTGCATTGTTTTAACTCTTGAATTAGTTGAAATGCTATGCTATTTGAACGCCAATAAGACTGAAATAACAGTTCGACATGATCTGTATTTATTTATCACCCTTACAATTATCAAAATGCATGTTGTCAAACTTACCTATCGGCCGTTTTGTCTAAGTTTTCCAGCCTTTTCATCTTCCAAAAAACAACAACAAATCATAATCGAAGTGGACATGTTCAAAATCGAAGAGGAACATAAATCGCGACAGGAATGATTTTCGGGGAAAAGATGAGCAACAGTGATCATGTTTTAAGATTATTGATCAGAAGTATACCGAGGTAATTTAATTTTCAGTATAAAATTATCATAAAAATGTCGTGCGAAATTAAATATACAATGTCCGATATGACACAACAAAATCACCAAAAGTTCGAAACTAAAATATAACTAGATTGGACTCCTGTGATTTACAAACTTCAAACGAGGAAGTTTTAGTTTGTTTAGAAAGCACAAACTGATTACATTCAAAATGTGAAACTGTTCCAAAGTCTGTGCCATTTACAATACATATGTAATAATTAAGGTTCCATTTACAACACATATGTAATAATTAAGGTTCCATTTACAATACATCTGTAATAATTAAGTGTACTTATCGACTTATATAATTGGATCACTGGAGCCGGACTGGAACATCCGACGGCAAAAAACGTTTATGCTTTAAGCTGTCATATGTTAATCTTGGTGTCGTATTTCTATCCTATTATACTACATAATATTAACACATGTTGTCTAATCAGAATGGTATGCGTTTTACCTAATTGACCCGTGAAGCTAATTGATTGTAGAGGCAATAAATTAACAAGAAATGTTAAGGTACGTGTGAGTTAATTGTCTGTCCGGTGACACGGTGCTGATTGCCACCAGCTGTCTGATAACCAACACAGAGCTCGTTTATAACTTCATGTCACTACGAGATTGGCGCGTGAAGTCCAGGGATGAAAACAGGTCATTTCTTGGTCAAAACAAACTTCTTCAGTCTGTCAGTTGTTGTATTTACGGTTAGATCTCTTCTGTTAAGTTCGACATTATATGGAATAATTCTAAGGATGTAAATTCGATTTTATTCTGTTATTAGCGGAGTTTGTCCCGTCAAGGTAAGCTAACGTTTAGAGTTATACTAATCTTGGGTACGACGTGGTAATACGGCTTACATGTACGCCGTGATAGTAAGTGCCAATGGATCTGGAGTTATACACGTAGCGAGAAACTGGATTTTAGAACACAACACATGCCCATCAAAATTCCGAACAAAACGATTTTTGCAATTCAGCAGTGTTTAGTGCTCTCCTCCGTTTGGTCACTACAAATACAAGGCGAACAATTCACCCCTCCCACATAACACGTCACATTAACGAATAATTTAACAAAACTGAAATCATAATCGCAGTTAATTATTTAACTGAGAAATCTATAAATCAGCATCAAATGAAAATTCTTAAAGGCCCACTTAATTTTCGGATTACAAAGAGGAAACTCCAGGGCATTGTATTATTAACTGATCTCCTCGAATAATCTGGAAACATGTTGTTTTTGTCGAGGTACCTAGGTGTGTCCTGCGTTTAATGTTGATCCGGACTGGACTATACAGTCTGTCATACTCAGTGAAAGAGGAATAACTCTATCTCGTAGTTTAATTCTGACACATTCTGCGTTGACATGTGCGGAGTCTTGGAATGAATTTCTACCACTTGGTGGATAGTCCTAGACCACAGCTGATTCGTATTCTGGTGGAATATATGTATAATATGGAATAATTTTATCAGGGCTCTCGAAAATTATGGATATCCCATGCGGGGGTGCATGCATTCACTGAGGGACCAAGATACGAAAACTCCTGTCCATATATGATGGGTATCCCATACACGGGTGCCTCTACTGTGGGACTGGGATACGAGCACCCACCTTTTTCATATATTATGGTTATCCGATACAGTGGTGCCTCTGCTGCGGGACCGAGATACGAGCACCCCCTTTTCATATATTATGGGTACCACAAGACAGGGGTGCCTCTACTGTGGGGCCGGGATAGGAGCACCCCACCTTTTCATATTTTGTGAGTACCGGTACCGCACACAAATAACAAAAACATCACCAAGGTGGATTTTCGCCACGCAGAGAGCCCCACCACACATATTACCCCCCCCCCACACATATTACCCCATCCAAGGTGGCTTTACACCACCCAGAGTATCTCCGACCCAGATTACCCCCACACATATTACCCCCCCCCCCCCCCCACACACACACATATTATCCCCCGCCAAGGTGGCTTTTCACCACCCAGAGTATCTGCGACCTAGATTATCCCCAAGCATATTTATCCACACATATTTCCCCACACATACACATATTACCCCCATCCAATCTTCGACCCAGATTACCCCACACATATTTCCCCACACATATTATCCCCCACCAAGGTGGCTTTTCGCCACCCAGAGTATCTGCGACCTAGATTATTCCCAAGCATATTTCCCCACACATATTATCCCCCGCCAAGGTGGCTTTTCACCACCCAGCGTATCAGCGACCCAGATTACCCCCACACATATTATCCCCACACATATTATCCCCGCCAAGGTGGCTTTACACCACCCAGAGTGTCTGCGACCCAGATTATTCCTCCGCACATATTTCACCCACACATATTATCCCCCGCCAAGGTGGCTTTTCACCACCCAGAGTATCTGCGACCTAGATTATCCCCAAGCATATTTCCCCACACATATTATCCCCACACATATTATCCCCCGCCAAGGTGGCTTTACACCACCCAGAGTATCTGAGACCCAGATTATTCCTCCGCACATATTAACCGCCCGCCAAGGTGGCTCTCCGCTGAGGATTGTTAATTTTGTGATGTGGTTTAATTCGAACCACGTCTTATAATCTGGTATCTGAGTACCAAAAATTGGTTGATATCGGACCATAGCATGTGTTTGAGGTCGATATTTCAGCAGAAATGGACCGTATTATGTTATTGGTCTGGTCGGTCGTCCGTCTGTCCCAGACTGTACGTCCGTCGATCCGTTCGTTCACTTTTAGTTTCTGGGTGAAAGCATTTGATAGCTTCAACTGAATTTTCACAACAGTTTGTTGGAAGTACCAAGGGCGTATTTGCCGACCAGGACCAAAAAAAAAAAAAATTCAACACTGTAATGTATAAAGTAAGTAAGTAAAGTAAGTAATACTAATGTTATTTCGCATATTTAATGGGGACCGTTTATGTGTCTATTTTTAGAACTGACAATTCGTGCGATACCATATTGCAATATAGACCATTAGGCAATTCCTATGGCTACATACCGAATACAAAATGTCCCAGATTGAATGGTTGTATATTGTTTTATTCCATAGTTATAAGCGATAACGAGTATAATTAACGTTTATCTGTGACAAAATTGTACAACACAATTTCTGGTCTCTGTTAAAGGTGGATTATCTCGTTGTAAGCATGCTTTATATAGTTACCGGGGTATAAAATAGTAGATTTGAATCGAAGTCTCCTGTCCAGAAATATTTCTATCGATTAATATTAATTTTATTTCGAATATTTTCTTGTTTAAAAAGGCGTGTTTGTTCGGCTAACGAACAATAGTGGTTATTGACCAGAACTTTTATTGTACAATTTTGTAACAAATAAACGTCAGTTATACTGATTATCGCTTATATATGTGGAATAAAACAATACTTTCGGTGCGTAGCCATAGGAACAGGCCAGTGCTCTATATCGCAATTTGGTATCATCCGAATGGTCTGTTCTAAAAAATAGTAACATAGACGGTCCCGATTTAATATTCGGAATAAAATCAATATTAATAGATAGAAGCTTTTTCGGACAGGTGTCTTCAGTTCATATCTATTATTTTATACACACGCAACTATTTAAAATCTGTTATTTAAAGAGATAATCCATCTTTAAGAGTAACGAATATCGATTGTGAGCTAAAGAACTATTAATCGATAGAAGAATTTCTGGACAGGAGTCTTAGATCCAGATCTAATATTTTATATCCCGGTAACTATATAAAACATGTTTACAAAGAGATAACCCACCTTTAATATTCGACTTAGAAGTGTTTTTATTTACATCTACGGGATACTAAAGATAACCCGTCGAAATTTCCCCCATGCCTATCAACGGAGCTTTTGCGTCAAGTCCGGGAAAGAAGAATATAACGCAAGATACGACCAAACCGCGATGGTTTCTGGGTAATACATATAGTAAGGCGTCACCCTGACATACTTTTCACCTTCCTTTTCCAAAAATGAGAGATTTATTGACCATTTTGTGGCGAGAAGCGGAAAACAGCGGCAACAATTCAAACCCTGGGTTGTGTTCGATCCAACTTCCGGTCACGCCGGACTCGCTGTCGTGGGAACATGTATTTTCGTACCCCGATCAGTTCGTGCCCTGTCAACTCTTACCCTAGCGGGAAACTATTTAGATATCTCATTAAGGCGTGCGTTCAGTTTCTCATCTAATAACTTTGCTCATCTCATTTTTCCATCAGGGTTTAACGTCTGTGGAACCCACAGTGATCTCTTGGACGTAAAAGACACAGAAGTACAACAGAAACGTACCTATATATAATACAAATTAAATAAACATACTTACCGGTTTTCAATCGTTGTATTCCATCACGATGCGTCGTGTCGTAATTCAGTTTCTCATCTAATAACATTACAAGAAAACCCGCGAAAACAAAACAAAATCACATTTAATGTTCTAAGTTATTTCCTCCTGTATCTGTATCGGTATGCGCGCAGGATCAGTTCGGATGTGAGCGCACACGTGCACTCCATAAAAAGAATCTTCGTGATAATGAACCCTCTTAATACTTTAGAATATAGAATTAACCTAAAAATAAAAAAAACCTTCGGAATAGAGAACCTTCGGAATAGCGAACCTTCGGAATAGTGAACCTTCGAAATAGCAAGTATTCAGAATAGAGAACCTTCGGAATAGTGGATCTTCGGGGTAGCGAACCTTCATAATAGAAACATGTCCCCACAATTACACCGGTGACGTAAACACATGTGCTAATCTTTGTTGGACTATCATGACTCTATCGGTACGGTTTATACCCAAGTACGAAAAAATACCTAACCATAATAAATTCACCCAGTGGATTATCGATCGTCCTCTCGAACATGAAAAACTGCAATACAGCTTACACCACCTTGTGGTGTAATACATTTGTCCACCCTGTTTTATGGAATGGGACCTGGCCTTTACCATTGGAAAACAAATTGCGTCGTAGAGGTTTACACTTGGTAATTTCTATGACTGTTAACGATTAGAGTAAGGAGAGTTGTCAGTGTGAAGATAACGTAATCAAATACTTTTGCCAATAAAAACATCAAAACATGTCATGAAACGGCGACAATTAACTTGATGAGAAAATTATTCTTTATATATATATACTCCCTAAACCGCGGACGCAAAAATTCGTACTGCGCAGGTAAAGAGGGAGGGGCTTCCACAAAAGTTTTTCGTCGATACTAACTCTCCGCTTGCTACGTACGCCTTACGGAAGTTAAGGCAACTTACAAAGTAGGCCTACGTACGCATCATCGTATATATAATCATTATAATGTGTGTCACACAATGTGTTTTCTTGTTTTTTTTTATTTAGAGCTGACTCTGAGACTGAGTATCGTTTATTTTCTATACCCTGGCAGGGAAGAATTTATTTATTTCATGATTAACCCTTTACCCAACAAACCGGCCAAAACCGGCCAAATAAAGCTTCAACAGCCTAAAATATCTTCGGTCTGTCTCAATAGAACCATACAAATATGGGTATCATTGGAACCGGCTCCTTGACCACATTGTGATAGTTACAGTTATGCCCTGTGCCAATGCATTCTCTTATATATGCGAGTCGACCATAGGTCGCCTCGCATATATAAGAGAATGCATTGGCCTAAAAAAAGCCAATGCATTCTCTTATATATGCGAGGCGACCTATGGTCGACTCGCATATATAAGAGAATGCATTGGCACAGGGCCCTTCTGTTGGGTAAAGGGTTAAACAGATAATCCCTCAATTATTTATTCTCATTATCATCGTAGATTCGTAGTGAACTTATTTGCGATCGGTGGGTTTCTAGAGCAACGAAACCGCGTGACGTGTCACGTGATTCAATTCTCCGATCACAGTAGAGTGTAAATATTGTGATGATGGCACAGAATTTGTAATTTTCTTTCACATGTGTTCCATTAGTATAAGGTTTGTGATGTATTTGGCGGACTAGTCGGCGTCAACTCGACTTTTGTGGTTCGACTAGTCGACTCCAGAATTCCAGAGTCGTTTGAACACGAATTGTGCGAGGACCGCAGCCCGGTAACACTGACTTCCCGAAATTATATCCGAAACCTCTTCAGAACAACAGCCGTGCCTCAGCACAACTGCAGAACATTGCCTGCCATCACGGCCTGCACGGCCCACCCCCTGTCAATACGAAATGGAACTTCCTCACTTTCGACACATGTTTTGGTGTTTTTCTGATATTGTTTTGTATTATACACGTGATGGCTCCACTTGTGATGGCTCCACTGGTGTCGAACGTTTACAGTCCATCTGAGCGAATATGAAAGCATGCAACAGTTGTAAGGCCAAAACAAAAAACTTCTCTGTTTCCGATAACAATGTGATAAATTTCCAGACAGGCAGGCAGAGATTTTTTTTTTTTTTTTTACAATTTAAAAAAAAAAACCTTTCAGCCGTAAGTGAATTAATAGTGTAGTTGCAGCCCCATGGAATATGGTAGATCAATGTGCATTGAAAATGAGCCAAGCATTGGGGAAAAAACATGCTGTCCCTTGAATTCATTCACTCTGCAGTATGATCTCTACCAATAACTGACTTATTTTTGCTTTCAGGATTGGGGAAAAAACAATAAATATTCACATTGACACTCTAGCAGGTTACTTTTGACTAGCCTTCTGGAGAAAATTGAAGTAAAAAAATTGAGGAAGGCAAGAAAATCTCACCCAGGCAGGGTATTGGAAACAAAGAGGTTTTTTTTTGGACTAAGCAAACTGTCCATTCTCATTTCCCAAATTCACGGGAAATCTTATGGTTTTCTAAAGATTATGCAATGTAAACACCATTGCAAGTAAATCACAAAGTGATTAATTACCACTGGAACTCCAGTGTTTCAAATTTGAAATTCCAGAATCGTTAACATTGATGAGCGCTGAATTAAAACAAACGCGCCGATTTATACTGACACAACAGTTATACCATAATGAGATCACACCATTGAAGCAAATCGTGAATACATTATTAATTATCGGCTCGGACAGTAGCGGTATCAAATCTCGCTTCAGACGACATCATGCCGCGCATGTGCGAATTGCTCATTAACTGAGACCGGATCAATCTGGTTCTAGCCAGTTTGTCGTACTCAGTGCATAAATGCTGGAGCATTCATCAGTGTTTTTCACACTCAATGTGTCGACCATAGAAAGCGCTGCCATACAGGCAGGTCAAGCTGATCTAGGTTGCATATAATATGAAAATTATAAAATAATTAATACGTACATCACTGACTCAAAGTGCAAAACTTGGACGTGATACGAGATTCAACTGCTCTCGTAAAATTAGCAGCACAATGGAATCACTAAAATTCCGTGCTCAGAAATGCTAATTAAAGTGGCATATAATACGCTGAGATATAAAATTATCACACAATGGGTACTACCACAGTAATGGCACTACCGGCCTCAACAAATTAGGCCAATCACATATAAAATAGGCATATATTATGCCAAGATATTTAAAACGGGTTACCTGACGAGATTCCGCGTTATCGCTAGTATACTATAGTGAAAAAGTGAATCGAAACATATGCTCAATTTAAAGTATGGCCATCCGGGCAATGTAGGAACATGGGACACAGACCACTAATCTGTTTGGTGATTGTTGAGTATATTTCACAATCAAAAATTCAAAAAACAATTGAGCAGGCAAGAAAATCTCAGCCAGGCAGGGTATCGGAAACAAAGAGGTTTTTTTTTGGCCTAAGAAAACTGTCCATTCTCATTTCCCAAATTCACGGGAAATCTTATGGTTTTCTAAAGAAAAAAAATAGAAATGTCCCTTCCATTTACAAGATTTTCAAGTCTTCATACTTAATTTGCATAACATGATTTGATTACGTTATCTTAACAGTGGCAACTCTCCTTACTATAATCGTTAACGGTCATAGACATTACCAAGTGTAAACCTCTATGACGCAATTTGTTTCCCAATGGTAGAGACCAGGTCCCATTCCATAAAACAGGGTGGACAAATTTATAATGTTATTAGATGAGAAACTGAATTACGACACGGCGCATCGTGATGGAATACAACGATTGAAACCGGTAAGTATGTTTATTTAATTGTATTATATATAGCCGAAAGGCACGTCTCTTTTGTACTTCAGTATCTTTTACGTCCCAAGAGATCACTGTGGGTTCCACAGACGTTCAACCCTCGTGGGAAAAAAAGTTAGAAAGTTCCTGAATTCACAAGGAATTGAGCATAGCCCCGGACGTTAACACTGTCGCCTATGGAGAATAATTGGTGTCCTGTAACCTATAACAAGAAATGGTCGTTTTTCAGATTTCTGATCTGCAACACTGCCAGTGCTCATTATCCTCAGAAAACAAATTGGGAGCTTGAAGCACGCGATACGATAGATTATTAAGGCAAAATAAATAAAAAAAACCCTCCCATACCATTTCTGCATCTCGTTGTAAAATCGAAAATTGTAATTTTCGGCCTATTGTGGGGCAATGAATGCCCCTTTAATGAATGTGATACCGCCAGTTGTGGCACCCGACACTCCAGATGAACGAATAGGCGGATTTGTCCGGATTGAGCACGACGTAGGCGTAAATCAGTGTTTCATTATGGACCGCACTCTAAGACATGATGAAAAATCGGTCCAGAACTGGTCAAACGAAGCCGAATTGCCCCTTTAAGATGATAAACTCGGTTTGACAAAAAAGGACAACCGTATCAGTTTGCAGAATTGGATTAACGATCTAAAGCGTCCAATTTCCCGCCAATAAATGCATTCTTGTGACGGGCAAAATTGGGTTTTCTGTCGATTTTGTTCTAAAATTTGGTAGGTGCGCCCAATGTGAACCCCAAGCGCGCCCAATTAGCCTGGCGAATCGTGTGACATATTTTCTGGAAGTGATATCTACAAGCTATCAGATCGTCCGCATGCATGTACGTCGTCATTGTTTACTTTGCCACAATGCGGCTGTGGTGAGAAAAAATCACTTTAAATCAAGATATTATTTTAGCACATTTAGATATGGGTGGTGGCAGAAGAGGGTTAATGAAGTAAGAACAGACATGTTCTTTATTTTGACGTCGGTATATAAATGGCCACATTTTAATATTGGTGTGCTGCCACCCACACTCAAATCAGCATAAAATCACATCTGGCAGCTGAATGGTTGATTATGATTGGGATAAAAATAATGCAAAAACCAGGGGGGGGGGTCGGAATTTTGTTTTTTGTTGGACTATACATTCAGTTTATAGTCAATGTTGGACTAGGATGTTCAGATAATGAACAATAGTGAACAATAGTGGTTACTGTTAACAGAGACCAGGAATTTTATGGTGTAATTTTGTCACAAATGAACATTAATTATACAGATTACAAGACACCAATTATTCTCCATAGGCGACTATGTTAACGTCCGGGGATATGCTCGATTCCTTGTGAATTCAGGAACTTTCTAACGTAGTCAATTTTGAAGAATGGCTCTTCGGACCCAAAAAATTAATAGATACGTGTGGGTTTTCCACCTTTAAATTTACCGCTTTTTATACTGCCCTAATTTCGCAGAAAAATTCATCACCAAATTTTCAAACATACCCCATTAAAGGTGGATTATCTCTTTGTAAACATGTATTATATAGTTACCGGGGTATAAAATATTAGATTTGAATCGAAGACT
Source organism: Siphonodentalium dalli (assembly GCA_032622095.1). Lineage (NCBI taxonomy): Eukaryota > Metazoa > Mollusca > Scaphopoda > Gadilida > Siphonodentaliidae > Siphonodentalium > Siphonodentalium dalli. The sequence goes on along the minus strand of CP136063.1, from coordinate 46,524,854 downwards.
CCTGTCCGGAAATGCTTCTATCGATTAATATTAATTTTATTTCGAATATTTTCTGGTCTAAAAAGGTGTGTTTGTTCAGCTAACGAACAATAACACATGTAACTTATATTTAGCTTCGCATTGACTATATCGCATATATTCTCTTTATATTACCGCGACGACAGGTTTCATTTGCGAAGTGTTTACTGCCGTCTCTGCCAAGGAGCCAGGTGACAGTGCCCGGGCAAAAATAGAATCTTCCCTCGCTAAGATTCCCCGATGATTCCCGAACATCACTCGTTGCTAAGACCCCCCGAAGATTCCCGAACATCACAACCGAACCTGCGACGGAGATTCTTGTGTATTACCGAAACATACCGAATGGCCTCGGGAATCATCGGGGGATCTTCATCAGGGAAGAAAGTCCACCGTGCCGACAGAAGTAACATGGCGCCTTGGCAGAGAGATCGGTAAACGGTTCGAAAATGAAACCTGCCGTCGCGGTGATATAAAGAGAACATAAGGTGATGTTGCCAATGCCATGCTAAATGTAAATCTCAGTGGTCAGGTTGATGAAAACAGTCATAATAGCAATGGATATGGAGCGCGCCACGAGCGGTAACGTTTTTCGCGTTTCTGATTTTCGTGTTAATAAAAACACAAAAGATAATCCTCTAGTTGCTACCCTATACTTTATTTATTCTATATATATGTACATTATATATATTATATATTTTTATTTACTATCATCTTGTCAAACCCCTGTGCATGTATGTTGTCTTGGTTTATGTAAGGTTTACTCAAAATGATTCTCACTGAGGTCCTTTCTTTACTTTCAGAGATCTATGGTCACACGTCATTTGTGAGTAGGACACTATTCAGTGTACATGTATATGACAACTGATTAATATCCAGCGCCTTAGACTGTTTCTCAACACAGCCTGAGAAATTCAGTGCTTTCATACAACATTGAGTGTAAATGTAAAACCATCAACTGCTTCAAAAATGGAGGGACGACATCAGTGTGAAATATGTCTTAAGACATTTGTATCAGCTGTGGGTGTGCAAAAGCACATGAGGATCCATACAGGAGAGAGACCATATAAGTGTGATGTGTGTCCCAAGACGTTCGTTGATTCTCAAAGTCTGAAATGTCATACGATGATCCACACAGGAGAGCGGCCGTATGGATGTGAGGTCTGTCCCAAGAAGTTCATTGCTTCTAAAAGTCTGAAATATCACATGATGGTCCACACAGGAGAGAGGCCGCATCAGTGTGAGTTATGTCGTAAAAGATTCACCACGTCTGGTCATCTGATGCGACATATGTTGACACACACAGGGGAGAAGCCATATGAGTGTGATATATGTCTTAAGAGATTTACCCGATCCGAACATTTGAAGAAACACATTAGAAACCATATTGGAGAAGGTTCAGTCGCACGTGTGGACCACGAGGACGTCGCTGAAAATAGTGCCTTGCCAGCCACGTATAAAATACGGGAAGATAAGAAAACACATCATTGTGCAGATTGCGGCAAATCTTTTGCTCTGCTGTCTCGCTTAAAAAGACACTTGAGAACCCATTCGGGTGTGAGACCATACAAGTGTACAGCGTGCAACAAATCCTTCACTCAATCTATCGGACTGACTACTCACAAGAGGATCCACACGGGAGAGAAGCCGTTTAAGTGTAATATATGTGGACAAGAGTTCACTCAACATTCTCATCTGACTAAACACGTGAGGATCCATATGGGAGAGACACCTTATAAGTGTGATGTTTGTAAGAAGGAATTCACCAACAAGGGTGCCCTCACTGAACACACGAGAATCGTCCACATGCGAATCAAACCTTATCGTTGTCAAGAATGTAACAAAGAATTCTCAACTTCGGGCAATCTGAAATCACACTCAAGGACCCACACAAGAGAGAAGCCGTATGTGTGTGATATCTGTAATAAAGCTTTTGGTTATTCCGCTAACCTAGTTGAACACGTCAGAAGTATACACACAGATGAAAGACCTCATAAATGTTCTGAGTGTGACAAGAAATTTGGTACATCCAAGGAATTGAATGAGCATCTCAGAAGACATCGTGGTGAAAAACCATTTAAATGCTCGGATTGTGATAAACGATTTGTTTCCTCCTGTGGGTTACTTGATCACACAAGGAGGCATCGTGGTGAGAAACGATATAAATGTCCCGAATGTGACAAGAGATTTGTTTCATCAAGTGAAAAGAAACAGCACGTGAAAAAAATCCATATGCGGAGAGACTCCATCAATAAGGATATACATGTATGATTCCCATATATACATATTGTGTGTTTACAGATCGATACTCCATCAATAAGGACAGATGATTCCAATATATAATTTTATGTATTCTGTGTTTACAGGGTGATACCAATTTAATGGGGTGGTTAAAGCCCCTGTCACACTCAGGCCGGCGCTCTTATTGCGCTGCAAAAGTATCAAAGCGCCCACCTAAACGCACTAAGGTCTCCAAGAACCGATTGGTGACGCAGTGGACACTGGCTACAACGGGCGAGGATCTCCATGGTCGCCCATATGTGCCAGAGCGCCGCGCTTGTTTTATGCATGCACAAAACAAGCGCAGAGGCTCGGCGTTCTGACCAGGACGTAGTACTGTCGCCGCGACAGCGCAAAGCAAAGCGCCAAGCGAGCGACGTGAGCGTTATGTGGACGTAGAAAAAGCGCATATTACCTTCTCGTGGTCGCAGCAAGGAATTAATCTTGTCTTTTGCGACTACAGTAAGCTTAATCAAATTTTCACTACGTGCCTTTCCCGTCCTTAATACGCTCAATGAGGCTCTGTCCAAAACTTATTGCGCTCTTTCTGCGCTGTCATGGGGTGTTATGGACTGGTTCCCGCTCATAGAACGTCCACATTGTGCTGCCACTGCGACTCTGGCGCTCGCTTTACGCCCAAGCGTTATACATGGCGTTCTTCCGGCGTTTACAGCAGGTTTACAGTACGATCCCACTTCGAAATGCGGTCTGCTCACACCAACTGTTGTATTGCGTGTGTCTTTGGTAGGTATCTGTTATGTCTTAATTATATAGTTGTATTGCGTGTGTCTTTGGTAGGTATCTGTTATGTCTGAATTATATATTTGTATTGTGTGTGTCTTTGGTAGGTATCTGTTATGTCTGAATTATATAGTTGTATTGCGTGTGTCTTTGGTAGATATATGTTATGTCTGAATTATATAGTTGTATTGCGTGTGTCTTTGCGATCAGGCTGGCGTTTGGTTTGAGTTGAAAAAGTATCAAAATACGAGTAACGCACAGTGGAAGCGCGGAAAATTGTCAGAAATTTTCAATCTGTTAAAACAAGAGAACCAATGTCAGAAATGGTAACGCGCTCAAGATCATATATTATAAACCAAAGAATGTAATTGTAGAATATAAAATATATTGGTTTTGCGAATGGCCAACTCAGAATTCCGTTAAATAACAATAACAACCAGCACCTAATTAACGAACCGGTGCCGACTCGACCGATTCCGACCACAACCCCCAGTGGGCTGCAGAAATTTATTTTATTTGTAATTGACATATAGTTTATCGCAAACCAAAAATCAACATTAATCAACGTTGATTAACACAATAAACGGAAGTGAATTTCCCCAACTACATGCACCTTATACGGGACTCGGCCTCCAGCTTGCAGTTTGACTTTTAATCATCCCAAAAATTCCCATTCTATAAATAAAACTAATAAAATACCCATTGATAATGTCAGCATGCACGCGAAACGAGAAACTCCCCCACCAGTTATACATGCGGCGCGCGTGACAAGCTATGCTCCTATCCCGCTTATCACGTTTTCGTCGCGCTCTTTGTACGACCCATTGCGTTCCTGCTTTGTCACGTCAATTTTCACGCTCTCGCGCGCTCTCACTGCGTTTCCTCCACGCCGTAAACGCTCTTAATGCGTTCAAGTCGTTGTCATTGCGTTGTTAGTACGCTTTGCGTTGTCATGGCGACGGTACTACGCCTGGTCAGAACGCCGAACCTCTGCGCTTGTTTTGTGCATGCACAACACAAGCGCGGCGCTCTGGCGCTCTGGGGCGATCACGGAGACTCTCTCCCGTCCTAGCCAGTGTCAACTGCGTCACCAATACGTTCTTGGATATCTTACTGCGCTTTGCTTGGCGCTTTGATTATTTTTCAGCAGCGGAGTGTGACAGTAGTTTAATCGGACAGCTAATCTATTGCGGAGTGTTGGGTATTTTCCCCACAACATAAAAACTGACTATGACTGGAGAACGCAGGAGGCGCTATCTATACTCTCCGCGCCCGCGCAGAGAACGTTTTGCGAACTTATTGTGAACGTACTAGCATCACAATGACAGCGACTTGAACGCACTAAGAGCGTGAGACTTGACAAAGTAGAAACGCAATAGGAGCATACTTTGTTTTAAAAGTTTGACAATTTTCGACAGTTTTCGGCGCTCCTCCTGCGTGTTACTCATATGCTGGTACTTTTGCAGCGCAGTGAGAGCGCCGGCCTGAGTGTGACAGGGGTTTTATGGACCCACTGAGTGCGCTCACATCATTTGTTATGAACAAGATATTAGGGATAAGTGGACTTCACTTGACCGGACCAAAACTGTGTTAATACAATGAGAATAGGCAACTAGTATATAATGCAATATATATATATAGAACCAAAAATAATGGGTTCTGCCTTATTATCACTTATATTTGCTGAATATGTAAAACTATTAAAGATTATATATCTCTTTGTAGACAATTGATTTGAATTGCTATATAGTTACCGGGGTATAAAATATAACATAAGAATCGAAGATTCCTGTCCAGAAAAGTTAATTAAATAATGGATCATCACTGCTGCTCATCTGTTCCCCGCAAATCATTTCTGTCCCATTTTCGAAGTTGATTTTTGTTTACCTTCTTGGCGACTTTTTGACACCAGCATACAAAATGATGAGCGGGACAATTATTTATCGCATTTTGAATTGTCGGATCGAGGCTCGGTATATAATACACACCGTCTGCGTATGGGAATTATTTTGTAGCATATTTTTAGTCTTACAGAAATGTACACTGATCATTAACAAATCTCATATTTTTCTTCAGTGACCCACAACGTACATGTAGTGGAAATTTCACAAGCATAAGAGTTCTACAAACCAGCAATTGTATATTTATTATGTATAATTCTACGCATGTCGGCAATTTTAATTCATATTTCAGAATTGGTGCCAGTGTTATTGCTGTCGGGGGGGGGGGGGGGTCACAAATAATCAATTACAGCTTATCTCGATTGTATTGAAATCCATCCTTTGATAAAATAATATGGTGTATAATGTCTTCCAATAAAAGGGCTCTGTGTCGGACCGAGCGGTTGGTATCAGGGTTCGATTGATGCATCTATCATTTGTCAAACAAGTGAAGGACTATAACAGTCCTATAACACATGTAGTGCAAATTTCGTGCTTGGAAACACACATATGAAATGTGTGCGTGCATTGCAAGAAGGTTTTGTTTTAAAATCATGACACAAGCGAGGCCACATGGACAACGGACGTCGATATCGATAAAACAAAATTGCCAAACTCCAAATCAGGCCCAATATAGAATGCAACATGCGGTATGCCACGTTAGTGTACCTGAATATGTCATTGAATGTGTCAAAATATCGCGTAAAACACATTAGATTAGTCCTCTGTCTGCTACATCCGCCAGGGTACCACACTGTCTGACAGACAAGCAGATATACCTTGTCCTATGTTTCTCCTAAGCTTGTCCTAAGGTTTCCTAACGTATATGCATATATGGTAGATGGCTTCACTTTGACTCTGAATTACTTTATCTGTCCATGGTGCATCAATGTATTTTGACCACAAGTCTAGAGCAAGTATGTACTATATATAGTTCAATCAAATGTTTGATAACTGTGTGAAAATAATATATTCTGGATCTGGTAGATATAACACTGCCATAAAGTACAAGAAAACTAAGATGCATGCATCAGGTCGGCCGTGAACTATCTACCATATAATTGTTGTAGCTATCGATTATACATTTTGGAACACATGTCTGTATGTATGTGTGTATGCATGAATGCATGTGTGTATGTGTTATAGACTCTAACACTGCTCGACTGATCCGACTCGGATTTGGTATTTAACGTGTCAACTTGACCTCGCTCATAGGCATGTTTCTGGACCTTGACCGATCCGACTAAAAATTTGTGTGTAGGACTACTTCGATCCCGGGAGCAATATTGACGGGTCCAATTTCACGTGGGACCATGTTCTCGAACGTGCTGATGTAGGCATGTTTCTGGACTATTTGGACGGGTCAAATCTTGATCCCGACCTGACTTTGACATTCAAAAAGATCAATTCAAGGTCAAATCTGGTAAAACGAATTATTTCAACGAAATATAATACCTACTGTTACTTTTGTCCCAGGAGTGTTTCGGGTGGGTCAAATTATGACCCTGACCTGAGAAAAAGTTCTCCAATAAAAGCTGGCTGCAGGGTGCGCCAATTGATTCAAATTCGAAATTTAACTGGGTTTACTGCTTGTGGCCATGTTTTCCCCGCAAATTTGATAGACTGATGGACAAAACCACTGAATCCGTTGAATCAATATACATGTATACATGGATTAATGTATATGCATTGTTATACACAGTACTGGTATATAAAGGTACTGAAAATAACAATATTACTAGTATACACAAAATAAACCATATATCATGGCTATGGGTTCTAATATCCGAATATGACAGCTGATAACTTGGTGTGAATTGAAGAGTGGTGGTGTCTCACGCATATCTAACCCTCCATGTTAGAAACATGCCATTAAATGTCATAAGTATAATCTAGCTTGAGGACAGAAGTTATCCATAAAAACCCCCCTTAATTCAACCAGGTCCTTGCGCGATGTATGGTCGATCACATGATGATCTAGGGGGGATTAGAATTGTTGTATAAAAACAGCACTGCATGTAAATATAAAATAAAATAGTGCTACATCTTATTACAGATTATTGCCATATATAATCAGTGACTATACAGACAGTCTGACAAAATAAAGTTTCAGTGACACTCTATCCGAAGAGGGGAATAATTCCATCTGTTACAGTCAATGGAGCAATTATGAATCTGGAAAGGTGAAATTTCTAAGTAATACTAGATATCGACATGACGCGATAACATATAACGTAAATGCAATATGGCCGCTGGCGACCATTTTTTCCTATAAAATTAAAAAAATATTTGATAGCTCTCATCTGATAGATCAATATCAAGATAAATATGAAGTTTAGTGATGATCGGATGAGTGAAGTGGACTGTGCTAAACGGTTTAGTAATGCTTAAAAAGATTTTTACCTTAATATTTTTATGTTCACTTTATAAACTTCACTGAGTCATCTTTGTCATGTATTGAGTTTGATATCTGTTGTTAACAGTTTATAAATCATGTATGTCTCATGTTTGTTATTTTAATTTATGTGTTTATTATCATTAAATAAAGTTGAATTCCTTAAACAGATTCTTACCTCAATGTTTTTATGTTCACTTTATAAACTCCACTGAGTCATCTTTGTCATGTATTGAATTTGATATCTTTTGTTAACAGTTCATAAATTATGTATGTCTCGTGTTCGTTATTATATTATATACACTTTATAGTGTGTTTCAGAACGAAAACAAAATGAATAAAATCAACAAATTTGTAAATTTAAAAACAATTCAAACGTTGTTGTATTCCATGTCCCAGCCCGGACATATACACCAAATTTCAATAATATTCATTGAGAAACAACGGACCAAACGCCATATAACACCCCGTATGCATCTTTTATTCCGAGTTGGCCTTTTATTCCGAGTTGGCACGCGCCGATTGGGCGAGTTAGCCCATGGGGCGAGTACGCCGATTCCGACACCTTTTCTATTTGCAGCAGGTTAAGTTTACGCGTAATTTAATTTACAAAGTTCCCCAATTGGTATCGTAAATAGAGCGACCTTATTTGACAGAGAATGCCTCTGTTATTGATTATAAAGTTGCTATACATTAAAAACGACAATTCACATGCTCGTTCAAGCGCAGTAGTCTATTTTCCCCATGTTAAAGGACATCCACAAATACTAAATAACGCTAACTTACTGCCGAATGTTTTACACGACAACTGTTAACATATTTGGGCTGAATTCATCTGACGCGGTATTATTCCTCAAAATAAACAACAAAACCATCGTTACTTGGAAATGTAGTTTGGGCTAACATTTACATAAATCCTCCATATCATTATTCCGACACACACGTCAGATGAAAAAGTCACATGAAGTAACCGGCCAAATTGGCCGAAATAATAGTACGTGGGCTAGAAGCACCCACCGTGCACCCCCCCCCCCCCAGATCCTCAGAAAGTGGTATCATTTTGTTCGTTAGACCTTCCTGAATAAGATTAGGCATGTTACCAAGAAATCTGTAGGGATGGAAACCGGTTTCCCGCCATTTAAAAAAATGGCCGCCGCGAAAAATTACCTTTTCTTATATCTCAGGTTCTGATGCACCTAGAAGCATAATGTTGGTGTCTATACCCATGTTTCCCAGGTCAAATAATCCACTGAAGCTAATGGAAATTGAATTTGACCAACTGGAAACTGGTTTTCCGCCATTTTTCAAGATGGCCGCCAAAAATCCCAATATTTAGCCATATTTTCATAAAAAAATCTCGAAGAAACAACATTTTTATCCCCAAACCCATGTTTTCTAGGCCAAACAAATCAACTAGAATGATGATGATATTTGATTATTTGCTTTTGGTAGATATCTTCAATTTCAAAATGGCTGCCAAGCAAAAATTAATGACGCAAGTGGTGGGTCTTTCTAGCCCATGCACTCTATTATGTTTTTCCTGGATAATACAGCTTTTGTTTCTATATTACAGGTTGCATGATGTAGTATTGATGTTGTATTTATGAAGGTTTTAATACACTAATAATTACTAACTGGTGGTGGTATAATAACAGAACTTTTGAAAATGAGCTTACCAAGCAAGAAACGGAAATTAACCCCCACGCCTAAATATGATGTAGCATCAACACCCCAACCTACATGCATTATTCGTGATGATGAATGCAAATCAGAAAAAATAATTCTCCTTTCTGAACTTAAGATTCCAGAAGAAAGGTTCAACAAAATTCAGGATGTTTCTAGACTGAGGTTAGCAGAACCTGCAAGTTCAGTTCACCGTAGAGCAAACATTTGTGAAAACATTCCATCGACATATGCACCAGACTTTCAGTATGGTTATCACCGCGAGTGCTACCAAAAGTTCACTGCTAACTTAAATCGTCTAAAAGGAGAAGAGGAGGATGAAGCAATTCCAGGACCATCTTCCCAGACAACAAGGAGGTCATCAAAAGAGTTTGAGAAATTCATATTTAAAGCGGACTGTATTTTCTGTCGAAAGGAAGGGCGCAAAAAAGTTAAAAGTGGGGGTAAATGGACAACTGAACCCCTCAGTAAATTCGAATATGGAGGCGGCGATACTGTTTTGCAAGTTGCTGAACAGAAAAAAGACTATGACCTCCTAACAAGAACAAGAGGGTATGATTTGTTCGCGTGAGAAGCACAGTTCCACTGCACCTGTCGCAAGCAGTATGTAAATATATCCGTTCACTGGAGAAGTGATTCGCTTGAGGCAAAGACTCGACAAAGTGCGATGGAACTTGCTCATCGGTGTGCATTCGATCAAGTTTGTTTTACTATGGACAAGTATCTTATTGTAAAACATGGTGTGGTGAAACTGACTGATCTGGTCCAGGACTATGTGTCTCATCTGCAGGAAACACCTTTCCCAACCCCGATGTACAGATAAGAAAACCTCAGATGTAAACTAATGAAATCCTACCCAGAGTCACTATCATTTGTTCAATTGGAAAAGAAAGGGAAATTCCGGCAACAATTAGTATACAGTTCTGCAATTTCGGCTGGAAATGCAATGTCTTTGGCATATGAGTTGAGTTGTGTCGATAAAACTAGTGATGTTGCCCTTGAACTCCGTCAAGCTATAAAGACTGCATTCCAGACAAGTGATAGCCTTGTGACTGCCGATGACTTTGAGACTTCGAGGAGTATGCTTCCAGAAGAACTAAACAAGTTTTTGCATGTGCTGCTGGTGGGTAGAAGCAATATCACTGTATCTGGTGCAAAGAGTCGCGTCGTACAATCCATTGGGCAAGACTTGTGTCGTGCAACTACGAATGGTGAATGGAAGATGAGGTTACTCACCCTAGGTAAAACACAAAAGTCTGTTCGGCTGAAAACTAGCCAGAACAAAGTGATCGACTATAAACAGCAAGGTAGTTTGGCATTCCAGCTGCTGGTGAACTCACAGGAGGGTAACATTATAAGACTAGAGGAAGTCATGAAGTACCGTCTTTCGCCTGTCCCTTACAGTCTAGGAACAGCAGATGGTTACTTGTCCGTCACACCGAAAGCCAAAGGATTCCACCATGTCACCAAGGAGGTTAATGATGCGACAACTCCACATCCAGACTCAACTCTCTTGATTGTGGATGGCAATGCTTTGTTCCACTGCTTGCGGGAAGTGCCTGGAAATTTCAAAGCTATCAGTCACAAGATATTTGACATGATGCCTAAGTCATCTGACATTGTATTCAGCACCGACATGTACAAACAGAACTCAATAAAAGCTTTAGAGCGACAAAGAAGAGGGTGTAGTGAGAAGCTGATCATAAGAGGAGAGATGACTAGGAGACCACTTGAATGGAAAGTATTCTTGAACAATGATGAGATCAAAGAACAACTTGTACGTGTGATTTTAAATGTGTGGAGCAATGACGAGTTTGCTAAGAGTCTAGAAATGAGAAAGGTCATTGTCATCTGTGAGGGGCAAGTATTCTTGTTGGAGACTAGTGATGGCAATTCTCTGGCGAAGACTGATATTCCTTCCCTGATGTCGACACAAGAAGAGACGGATACCAGAGTGGTCTTATATTGTAAATATGCTCAAGATCAGGGATTTGATTATGCACGAGTTCGTACTCCTGATAGTGATGTTTTTTTCATCCTGCTCCACTTTGTGTTAGGATTCACCATCACTATCCTATTTAACACTGGAACGGGTAATAACAAAAGACTGATCAACGTCACAGAATTGGCAGATGGTTTCACACAAGAGTACTGCACAGCCCTCTTAGCGTTACATGCATATACACATTGTGATACCACCAGTTGTTTCAAGGGGATTGGGAAAGTGAAGCCCATAAGCAGCCGAAGTTCCATCCTATCCTTGCTAAGCTTGGACTAGAATGGGAGGTGAGCGAGGATTTGTTCACTGGTTTGGAAGAGTACACATGTGCTTTATACGGTCGACCAAAATACAAAACTGTAGATAGTCTTCGTCACACTCTCATTAAGGAGAAGTGCTGCGACGATGACAGGATTCAAATTGGTTGTAATATGGATCTGGCAACTTTACCACCTTGTCGTGGAGCCTTGCAGCAACACTGTGCACATCCGGAGAGTGAACTACCAGGTCGCTATATGGAGACGGGCAGATATTCCCGACAAAGATGTACCACTACCAACTGATGGACATGGATGGACACTCAGCTCTGGTCATCTAGAACCACTATGGGTTGATGGTCCGATTCTTCCGGAGGCTCTAGTCGATGAAGTTGATGAAATCGCTCTAAGCGATTCAGATGCTGATGATGATTCAGATGAGCAGGACTCACCACCAGTTTCATCAGATGAAGACTGTGACGAATCTGATCACGAGTAAAGTCCCACAAATATATCCTAGTTAGTTGCTATTAATTTTTGCTTGGCAGCTATTTTGAAATTGAAGATATCTGCCAAATCGCTACCTGAATTCCATATTGTCGTAAGCGACATCCTGGAAGGATGTCGCTTACGACAATATGGAACTCAGGTAGCGAAAAGCAAATAATCAAATATCATCATCATTCTAGTTGACTTCTTTGGCATAGAAAACATGGGTTTGGGGTTAAAAATGATGTTTCTTCGAGATTTTTTGATGAAAATATGGGTAAATATTGGGATTTTTGGCGGCCGTTTTGAAAAATGGCGGAAACCAGTTTCCGGTTGGTCAAATTCAATTCCCATTGGCTTCAGTGGATTCTTTGACCCCGGAAACATGGGTATAGACACCAAAATTATGCTTCTATGTGCATCAGAACCTGAGATATAAGAAGAGATAATTTTTCGCGGTGGCCATTTTGAAAAAATGGCGGAAACCGGTTTCCATCCCTACAGATTTATTGGTAACATGCCTAATCTTATTCAGAAAGGTCTAACGAACAAAATGATACCACTTTCGGAGGATCTGGGGGGGGGGGGTGCACGGGGGTGTTTCTAGCCCACGTACTATAAGATCAAAGGAATACAATAGAACCAATAGCACTAAATATTTAGCAGCTTTTGAATCACACTATCATATTCTCCGTATACTGCATGTCGAAATTAATTAAACTTTCTTAATTATCAATACCACACGGTGTCCCTCCCCACCATACCATGTACTGAATCGGACGAGGGCACGTAGGCAATTCCAAATATCATAGTTGTATTATCCGTATCACGGTAATGCTTTCAAATGAGTTTGATAGAATTTTGTCAGATTTGACCCTCACCCCATCCATCCCTACTCACGGATCGCCCACTTTTGCAAAACTTGAACCAACCATTTCTTCGTGAATAGTTTTCCCACATATCCAATTTTAAAGCCGCTCTAATTTATATTGCGATTTGACAGAAAACATGTAGGCCTGAACACATTTTTGGATATGCGTCAAATGTGTGTTCTGTTTTCTCGCGAATCAAGCTCACGTGTATACAAGAAATCCCTATAATAACGGGTTGTCATAGAAATAGGAAATATGGCCTGAATTTGATTAGTTTGGAGCTCTCAAAAGTTGATTAATCAGGGGGGGGGGTAAAATAATTGCAGGAATGTATGCCGGAGCGGTGGGTGGCCCGAGCGGGGGGGGGGGGGGACTTCGGGTACCCAGTTATTTATAAACCTGAAGCTGCATGACGATATGTCGGCTGGTTCGCAAGAAATAAACTCGACATTTTTGAATTGCATTAACTCTTGAATTAGTTGAAATGACGTTTGAAGGCAAATAAAACTGAAATAACAGTTCGACATGATCTGTATTTATTTATCACCCTTACAATGATCAAAATGCATGTTGTCAAACTTACCTATCGGCCGTTTTGTCTAAGTTTTCCAGCCTTTTCATCTTCCAAAAACAACAACAAATCATAATCGAAGTGGACATGTTCAAAATCGAAGAGGAACATAAATCGCGATAGGAATGATTTTCGGGGAACAGATGAGCAACAGTGATCATGTTTTATGAGTATTGATCAGAAGTAAACGGAGGTAATTTAATTTTCAGTATAAAATTATCATAAAATGGCGTGCGAAATTAAAGATACACCCACGGGCCACAATCAGCATGTATAGTGGTATAATTTGTGTGTATAATTGTATGGAGACTCATGCTGGCGTTTATACATCTGCAGTGTGAGTTTCGATGACATTATTGACGTTTTTGAATTAGCACAGCGTGAAAATGAAGAGCCAAGAAGACAACGTCTCAGAAGAATTTTAAGGGACAGATCAAACCCACTTGAACCCATTATTTGCTTCTAACTATAAATGCTATGTCTATGGAGTTATCATTTTTAATTTCCATTCTTTATTCGAAAAGTTGTGTATTTTTATGTCAAACAAATGATGTTGTAGAATGACCGCCCCAATACATTCTTTCCACACACACCCACCTCGATCCAAAATGAACGCCCTCTGAATGGGTTCAAATAGGACGCCATATATGCATGTAGTCCTTGACCGATATAGGCCAAACAAAGGCGGCGGCCATTTTGGATCGGGTGGGGAGCGTATGGGGTGAATTTTAGAGTGGTTTGGGCGACCCTATCTACAACACACTTTGTTGATTAATCGGCCAAGGGCTGTAGGGTGTTATTCCATGAGAACGGAGTTTGTATCACTTACTTCTAAAATTAAAAGCTTTACTATGGGGGGGGGGGGTTTGGGAAACTTTCCCGGGAAGATTTGAAAGGGGCGGACCCCTCTCATACAACCCACTTGAAATTTAATGAGGATACATGTAATGGTATTACATTAACATGAGATTGGTGAGGTGAAAATGAAAATGATCTATTTTTTTTGTTGGATTTCTTTGCTTTCTTTTTCCTTCGGTTAGATGTAGCTGCTGTTGTGGTTGTTGTTGTTGTGTCTGAGTCAGAATTCCAGAGCGCTTGATTTCGAGCAATCGCTGCGGCGGTCCCGCTGTCGAACCAGGCTCTAATTGCTTCTCCCATTTTTTCCTTTTCGACGGGATCCTTACACTTAAGGGACATGGCCTCGATCACCTCTTGTTCAGCATGCGAACTGATGGAGTAGGTGGATTGAGTGCTGACGTTGGCGCTGGTGTTGTTGTTGGTGCTGGTGGAGCTGGAGGACACCGGGATGTGTTGGTAATCCGGTGTCCGAGGTGTAAAACTATCCAGTTCCACGTCGAAGCTGGCGGCAGGAACATCTGGGGTGGTATCCACGTCCCTGTCTCCGCTAGTGTCGACGACGACAGCAGGGACCTCCGGCAGATCCACGGAGCCCCTGCTAGCTGGTACTATGTCGTCAGTCTCCATGCAGGTCGAGTCGTCTGGGCGTCTCTCAGACAACTTCGACCCGCCGGCTATGACTCTAGACGGCTGAACCACACGGGGAGGGGCGACTGGCCGATCTACAGTCACCCCCTTCTGCTTCTTACATTTAGCCCGTCTGGCTGCGTCCCTTCTCTTCGAGCTGGCGTCTTTCTCTTAGGAGGCTCATCTTTCATGGTACGGCTGGTCTTGGCGTTCCTGCTCCGGGTAGAAGATCTCTGGGTGCCAGCATCCTCCGTCCGGAATTCAACACAGAGAACCAAATAGCCCCTGTTAGACTGGAGACTCCAGTTAACAGTGTCCACTACTTGAGATCTCTGTATTGCAGCTAACGCGGAGTCAGGGATTAGCTCCATTGTCCGTCGCGCTAAGCCTAATCCAAAACCGTCTCACTCGCCGGCATCAGCACGAGGGCGGTTGCTTCCAAAGGTTACAGACCGCACAACTCACTCGTACCGACGCTCTGACAAAAAGGAACTAATTAAGCCAAATAAAATCTGACTTGTTCGCTCCACCTTCTGCCAGAGCTGATCAAAATTAAAAGCTTATAATTTTTTTTACCAATTTAAAGGTACTCAATCAGACGCTCCTAAATTACTATTTCTTTGGCTTCGGGTTTAAAAAAAACAAATTTGATTCGAGTCAAGGAACCCACCCATCAAAGCTCAGAGTGATAACTCTTGGATATCCACCTTCATCCGCACCTTCGTCCGGTCGACCACGTACTTCTGGTCCACAAACAATAGAAATAGCAAACTTCAAACATCGATATATAATCACTCTGAGCTTTGATGGGTGGGTTCCTCGACCCGAATCAAATATGTTTTAGCCCCAATGCCAAAGAAATAGTAATTTATGAGCGTCTGATCGGATTGAGTACCTTTAATATTAATGTGTCTAACTGAAGTGCAATTGTGTGGTACTAAAATTAGATCAGAAATATACATTGCCCCATACTATTAGTTTTTGTTATGGCTTATTGTTTCAACCACTATATCGTATATCGTAGTGTCACCCCACATTCAGTTTCGATGGCACATGGGGATCACCAAAATGTTATCTTCATTATGACATAACGCATGGGGAGGCGCCGGATTGCCCGACTCATGGGTTAACAGCCCCTTCAAGAGAGTGGCGGGGAGCTATACAGGATTAGCCATTGCAGATTGCAACCCTCCCCGACGGGGGGGGGGCTTTAACTACCTCCAACCCCGATACCCCAAACCCCATCTGGTACCACCCTTGACATATAACGAATTGAATTTTTTTCTCATAATTCGATTTTCACAACTTAATTAATGGGGAATTTGTTGTTGTCACACCATAAGTCGCACATTTGCCTACTTTTTATCAAAATATTGGACTGAAATGACCATCAGTTGGATATTAGGGAGTGTCAGATTGAAATTTCCATCAGGTGGAAAGGTTTAGATTACTAGGATGTTGCTGTTTTCAAGTTCAGATTGAATTCTTTTCTCCATCCGCATCGATCACACATTGGTCCTGGTCCCCTGGTGGGGGGGGGGGGGGGGGTGACATTTCAAGATGGACCGCCCAACACCGGAGACCCTCTAGCCACACCCATACACATTCCCTCATGATGGTTAAGATGTCCGATCGTTGGCACCACATTAGTTCATATAAGGTTTGACCCATTTCGAATGGACGGACATATTTACATTCAATATACTACATATAAGTTTTGGTTGAAAATTGCTCATTTGCAATTGTTTCTGGCTGGTTGTCGTCGTACTCATTGGTCATCTCCAGAAACTCTTCAGGCAAAAAATCAAGAATTCTAGCGGTGTCATCGCTAATAACGCCTATTTGGAGGTCAACCTCCTGTTCCACCTGGTCCGTGGTCTGTTTTTCTTTCTTTGCGTTAATCTTCATCCGCTTCCACAGCACTTTCAAATCCTTTTTTTTTTTGGTCTTTTGGTTCTATTTGGAAATTTCCCTGCCATTTCAGGGGGGGGGGGGGGGGGTGAAAAAAAAATATTCCGGCACGTATGCCGGGGTGGGTGGTGAAAGCCACCAACAAGCAATTTTTTCCGCAACTAAAAAAAAAATCCTGCTTGTTTTTTTAGTGTTTTGGCAATGAGAGAAATAATGTAATTCTAACTGTAAACTGACTGCAGGCAGTTATCGTGTTGTATTTTGTTGCAAATTTTGAAATCCAAGATGGCCACTGGCAGCCATGTTTTTTTGGCCGAATGACCTCAAAATGACTCATTCCTATTTACATGTCCATGTTAACATCCATGATAAATAGTATGCACAGAAATTCATATACAGCTGTTTACAGTGAATTTCCCCCCCGCAAATCTCTGTTTTAGTGTTAAAAGGGGGGGGGGTGTCAAAAAATGGTCGGAAAAAACTGCAATTTGGCGGTGGGGGTGGGTGGGTACAAAAAATGATCGAAAGGAAAAAAATGCCATACGTGCCTGAAATTTTTTTCCGACCCCCCCCCCCCCCCCCCCCCCCCCCCCCTGGCCATTTCCAAAGAAATTTCTTTCCAAACATAATTTTTCCGGCGCTGGTGGATTGTGCCAGTATCTTTATTCTCTAGGATGTTTATGCTTCTCTGCACAATGCCCAAACAGTGTTTCGCTCGTCGGCTGTGTATTTAGCACACCTTCCTTTCCCAAGGTTACTCATGATTGAAAGGAACCAAACGTGTACTGTTACGCGCAGCATATTTTATGTGACCGGTGGTCGATCTATGATTGCCGCCAATCACCTTGATTGAATAATCCTATACCGCGCGGCGATGTCTTCACGTCGATGTCCACCGATAGCTTCGCATTGAGCGTCGCCTCGTAAAACTATCTGGACTATATTATAAACCAGCCGGTGAATACCACCCCAAAAGTTCGAAACTAAAATATAACTAGATTGGATTTTCAAATTTGAAACGAGGAAGTTTTTATTTGTTTGGAAAGCACAAACTGATTACATTCAAAATGACAAACAGGTCCAAAGTCTGTGCCATTTACAATACATATGTAATAATTAAGGTTCCATTTACAATACATATGTAATAATTAAGTGTACAATACATATGTAATAATTAAGGTTCCATTTACAATACATATGTAATAATTAAGTGTACAATACATATGTAATAATTAAGTGTACAATACATATGTAATAATTAAGTGTACAATACATATGTAATAATTAAGTGTACAATACATATGTAATAATTAAGTTTGTTCCATTTACAATACATCTGTAATAATTAAGTGTACAATACATATGTAATAATTAACTGTACAATACATATGTAATAATTAACTGTACTATACATATGTAATAATTAAGTGTACTTATCGACTTATATAATTTGATCACTGGAGCCGGACTGGAACAACCGACGGCCAAAAAGTTTATGCTTCAAGCTCTCATATGTTTATCTTGGTGTCGTATTTCTAACCTATTATACTACATAATATTAACACATGTTGTCTAATCAGAATGGTATGCGTTTTACCTAATTTACCCGTGAAGCTAATTGATTGTAGAGGCAATAAATTAACAAGAAGTGTTAAGGTACGTGTGAGTTAATTGTCTGTCCGGTGACACGGTGCTGATTGCCACCAGCTGTCTGATAACCAACACAGAGCTCGTTTATATCTCCATGTAACCATGTAATCATATATATCTCTGTACAAAACCATTCACATCGTCAACAATTAAAGTCTATCTTGTACATAATCTTCAGATTTACTTCACTTATCGGAACCCAAACAACTCTGCACATAAAAATGTCAGAGTCTTCACCTACGCCCGTGCTATGGAATGTAGGGCGGCCCACCCAGAAACAACGAAATAAACAAAACATACTGTCTCTGCGCATTTGGCTATAGCAGAATAGCGGTATGATGGCGCATTGAATCACATTGAATCACACGCTCTGCCTTGCGGTTGGTTTTTTTTTTTTTTTTAAACAACTAACAAACACGATTTTAAAATTATAACACGGGCCCCGCTCCTTTTTCAGCACACAAGACGACACGCTCAGCTCAACCATATATTAAAGGGACCCACCGGGTCACCCCTCACACCCCATATTAAAGCTCGTGGGCTCTTCCCCAAATAATCCATCCAATCAATTCAATCAAAGAAATAACATTAATTCATTATGTCCGCTTTTGCGTGTTCGGACATGACTATTTTATATGTGCTATATCTCCAACAACAACAAACCGTGGGGTGAAGGAGAAGATCACTCGATCTTTTCGACCATCCCGGGCGCTTCGCGCCCATCTACTCACTTTATATATCTCCATGTCACTACCAGATTGGCGCGTGAAGTCCAGGTCATTTCTTGGTCAAAACAAACTTCTTCAGTCTGTCAGTTGTTGTATTTACGGTTAAATCTCTTCTGTTAAGTTCGACATTATATGGATTAATTCTAAGGATGTAAATGCGATTTTTTTATCAACTGAGTTAGTTCTGTCAAGGTGAGTTAACGTTTAGAGTTATACTAGTCTTGGGTACGACTTGGTAATAAATGGCTTACATGCATGTACGCCATGATAGTAAGTTCCAATGGATCTAGAGTTATACACGTGGCAATAAACTGGATTTGAGAACACATGCCCATCAAAATTCCGAACGAAACGATGTTCGCAATTTAGCAGTGTTTAGTGCTCTCCTCCGTTTGTTCACAACAAATACAAGGCGAACAATTCACCCCTCCCACCTAACACGTCACATTAACGAACAACTTAACAAAACTGAATGGAATATTCAACCGAGAAATCTATAAATCAGCAACAAATGAAAATTCTTAAAGGCCCACTTAATTTTCGGATCACCAGATCACAGTATATACAACCTATTCCATGTTATATATAATCACCAGATCACAGTATATACAACCTATTCCATGTTATATATAATCACCAGATCACAGTATATACAACCTATTCCATGTTATATATAATCACCAGATCACAGTATATACAACCTATTCCATGTTATATATAATCACCAGAACACAGTATATACAACCTATTCCATGTTATATATAATCACCAGATCACAGTATATACAACATTTTCCATGTTATATATAATCACAAGAACACAGTATATACAACCTATTCCATGTTATATATAATCACCAGATCACAGTATATACAACCTATTCCATGTTATATATAATCACCAGATCACAGTATATACAACATATTCCATGTCATATAGAATCACCAGATCACAGTATATACAACATATTCCATGTCATATAGAATCACCAGTTCACTGCAGTATATACAACATATTCCATGTTATATAGAATCACCATATCACAGTATATACAACATATTCCATGTCATACATAATCACCAGATCACAGTATATACAACATATTCCATATTATACAGAATCACCAGATCACAGTATATACAACATATTCCATGTCATATATAATCACAATGCAGATCGCAGTATATACAACATATTCCATGTCATATATAATCACCACATCACAGTATATACAACATATTCCATGTTATATATAATTACCATATCACAGTATATACAACATATTCCATGTTATACATTATACCATTTGAAAGAGGAACATTTTGTTATTAACTGAGGACATAGGCGTGTCCTGCATTTAATTTTGATCCGGACTGGACTATACAGTCTGTCATACTCAATGGAAGGGGAATAACTCTATCTCGTAGTTTTGATACTGACACATTCTGGGTTGACAAGGACGGAGTCTTGGAATGAATTTCTACCACTTGCGAACAGTCCTAGACCACAGCTGCTCTGTATTCTGGTGGAATATATATGTTTTTGGTTCCTCTTCCAAATGGTATATAATATGGAATAATGTTATCTGGGTTTTCGAAAATTAAGCGGGCCTTTAATCTTGAATTTTCTTCCAATTTTCATCTCCATGTGAGAGCTTTGGTGGGTCGGAACTGAATTGACTGGGGTTTAATATACAAACTTACCGGTCCAGGGTACAGGTGAAGTTCAGATTTGGATTCCGCCCGACAATTTATCATATCAGTTACACAGGTCCCCAGAACAAAAATTGATCCACCCCCAATAATACTTAATCCTATAGAAAGGTATCCAACTTGGCCCGGACTAATTTTTTATTATTTTTACAATGTCCACGATCAGGTTAAATTACACAAAAAATAATGTTTGTAACAAATGCCTCATATATATTTAGAAAGATATGTTATTACTCTTCAATTTGATGTATCCCCTGTAAAAATTGGTTGAGAAACACTCTGGTTATGAGCACAGGTCTGACGGAAACCGATTGTAAAATTTCACTCGTTCGACATGATGTCCGCTAAACTGTGTCAAAAAGTGCGATTTGGGCTTCAAAATCACAATCAACGGTTAGTAGAATATATATATTATACATCATTAGCAGCGGAATTGTTTACTGACCCACCCAAACCAATCACGCTACATCACGGCATCGTATCTATCTTATTTATTGAAAAAATCAGTTTCATAAACCCGGAAGCAAAGAAATATTTTCCAAAGGCAGCCATTTGTCCGGGTTCATTATGCGTACTATTTATAGTACATACCAAACACAATATATAACGAAGAAGTAGTGTATAATACTGTATATACGCTCGTAAGTATTTATGGAGTTATATTTCTATCCATATGTATGTTTTCAATCGGCATTCGTGTTAATTCAGTCTCCGTGTATTAATTTAACTCTATATTATGTTGCATAAGAACTATAAATAGTATGCATAGTGCAACTGGACAAAATGGCTGCCGTTGGAAAATATTTCTTTCCTTCCGGGTTTATGAAACTGAATTTTTCAATAAATAAAAGAGATACGATGCCGTGATGAAATTAAGGCAAGACTAGTGAATGGAATCGGGAGTTCATTACGTAGCAACATTTATAAGCTAGCCCTTTCGTTATACGAAGAATCGCCGATAAAATCATCATGGGTAAGTGCAGTCAAAAAGCACATTGATGACGCGGGTATGACATTTATATGGCATATACAACAACGCGGTATTGACAAAAATAAATTGTTGAATAATTATAGACGAAATTCTATAGAGATCAATTTGTCCAAAACTGGCATTCCACTATGAGTAACTCAGGGAAAGGAAAAACATATAGGATTCTGAAGTCAACGTTTCGAATGGAAGAATTTATTTCACATGCCTCTAACAAAGATATAATAACTCTAATCCGATTTAGAACGGCGAACCATTATTTGCCAATAGAGACCGGGCGATGGAATAAAACTCCACAGTCTGAGCGCAAATGCACGTTTTGTGAAATGGATGCTATTGGCGATGAATACCACGTATTACTTGAATGTCCAGAACTAGCCCTTAACAGAAAAAGGTACATCAAGAAATCTTATTGGAACTTCCATAATCAGAGAAAACTTACCACTCTTCTTTCAAATAGTAAACCAAATATAATCCGAAAATTGTGTAAATTTATTTGCCACATCAATGAAAGAAAGAGCTAATTGCTCTCCTGTGTAATTATTATCTTGTGTTAATTATATTATCTGTGTAATTATTATCTCATCCTGGTCGTCTCGGGTTGCGAGCAATGATATGTTATGTGTTTAACCTATGTTTATGCATATTTATATTCTTAAAACCATGAATTTGGTCGAAGAATTAAAATGAATCTGAATGTAGCGTGACACGGCTAAGAATAATTTACGTAACATCATGCAGTGGTAACAACGGAGATGACATGCCAAATTGACAAGACGTGTCGTGGATTGTAAAATCTTGTCTTGATTATCGTCATGACTTCTTAATTTTTTTCTGAAATCGTTTTCATTAAGCTGACCAACGCAATTAATAGACTTAAATCACAGGTGAATTCTTCGTAAATTGTGAAGTAGTAACATTCATTTCTATCGCGATACTTCATTTCCAATTCCGCGTTTTTTACAACTAACCGGAAGTGACGTGCAATTTCTCCAAAATCTATACCCGCGATCTTGAAAAATCACTGATGGATATAGAAATAGTATATGACGTCATTCATCTGCCTTAGGTATAAGCACCCTTGGTGGTTGCTAAAATGTATGTTGTTTTGGTTCATGTAAGGTTCACTTAAAATGATTCTCATTGAGGTCCTTTCTTTACTTTCAGGGATCAATGTGCACATGTCATTTGCGAGTAGGAAAATATATATGGAAAGATATTAAATGTCAGCGCCTTAGACTGTTTCTCAACACAGCCTGAGAAATACAGTGCATTAATACAACATCGAATGTAAATATAAAATCACCAACTGCTGCCAAAATGGAGGGACGACATCAGTGTGAAATATGTCTTAAGACATTTGCATCAGCTGGTTGTGTGAAAAAGCACATGAGGATCCATACAGGAGAGAGACCATATAAGTGTGATATGTGTTCAAAGGCGTTCGTTGGTTCTCAGGGTCTGAAATATCATACGATGACCCACACAGGAGAGCGGCCGTATGAGTGTGATGTCTGTCCGAAGAAGTTCATTGATTCTAAAAGTCTGAAATCTCACGTGATGGTCTTTTTACTTTAAACATATTTTAATGTATTTAGAAAAAATATACATAGGGATCAGGGAACAAGTTACCAAACTTACAAACTTGCCCCCCCTCTCCTAATACAATCATGGAACATACATAAAAATACATAGCAGATATAGCAAACTGTTTATAAAGAAGAGTGCAGAGTGTGTGTGCTGCGGATGTCGGGTTTCCATCTGTATTCCAATCTCGGTTATGAAGAAAACGCTAGAACTCAGTGAGTTGAAAGATGAATAGCGAAATTTACCATACATGGGTTTGTTCAAAACGCTCTGTTTTAGCTATAAAAGATTGAGTAATGCGGGAGTGAAGTCGCATCAGTGTGAGTTATGTCGTAAACGATTCATGTCGTCGGGAGGTCTGAAGCGACACATGCTGACACACAGGAAAAAATCCACATGAGTGTGATATCTGTCTTGTGAGATTTGCTTGCGCCGATCATTTGAAGAAACACACCAGGAACCACATTGGAGAAGGTTCAATCGCACGTGCGGACCAAGAGGACGTCGATGAAAGTAGTGTCTTGCCAGCTACGTATAAACTACAGGGAGATAAGAAGCCCCATCATTGTGCAGTGTGCCACAAATCATTATCTCGGCAGTCTGGCCTAAAAACACACATGAGAATCCATTCGGGTGTGAAACCATACAAGTGTACAGAATGCAGCAAATCATTCACTCAGTCTAGCGGACTGACTACTCACAAGAGGATTCATACGGGAGAAAGGCCGCTTAAATGTAACATATGTGGGAAAGGTTATACTAATAACAACAGTCTGTCTATACATGTAAGCATCCACATGGGAGAGACACCTTATAAATGTGAAGTTTTTAAGAAGGAATATAGCTACAAGGGTGCCCTCACTGAACACACGAGAATCGTCCACATGCGAATCAAACCTTATCGTTGTCATGAATGTAACAAAGAATTCGTTACCTCGGGCAATCTGAAATCACACTCAATGACACACACGGGAGAGAAGCCGTATGTGTGTGATATCTGTCATAAAGCTTTTGGTTACTCACCTAACCTGCTTAATCACGTCAGAAGTATTCACACCGATGAAAGACCTCATAAATGTTCTGAGTGTGACAAGAAATTTGTTACATCCAAGCAATTGAATGAGCATCTCAGAAGGCATCGTGGTGAAAAACCATTTAAATGTTCGGATTGTGACAAACGATTTGTTTCTTCCAGAGAGTTGCTTGATCATGCGAAGAGACATCGTGGTGAGAAACGCTATAAATGTCCCGAATGTGACAAGAGATTTGTTTCATCCAGTGAAAAGAAACAGCACGTGAAAAAAATCCATATGCGGAGAGACTCCATCAATAAGGACAGATGATTCCTATATATATGTATTGTGTGTTTACAGATCGATACTCCATCAATAAGGACAGATGATTCCTATATATATGTATTATGTGTTTACAGGGCGATAACCCATCAATAAGGACAGATGATTCCTATACATGTATATATGTATTATGTGTTTACAGGGCGATAACCCATCAATAAGGACAGATGATTCCCATATATATGTATTCTGTGTTTACAAATATAGATGTCAGTTGGTCTGTGATCAATACTGATCATTCAATCATGCATCAAAATTACATCTGTGTTTTCGTTTATCTCTGATAGAAACACAGCCTACATGCTAAACAACACGCATTGTATACGCTTTATACATATATATGTATTACCGACTACTGTACCGGTACATATATATATATGGCAATGGCTGTAATGCACGTTTGCCTCAGATGAAACAAAATAAGTATCGACTGAATCGAGCCGTTTTCAATAAAGATCAAATATCATATTTCAGTGAGCTTTTTAATTATATTTGTAACCTCAATTTGACCAATGTATCATTATTTTGTGTGTTATTTGAAACAAATTCGAAAAAAGCCTTGTTTCCGAAAACAATGGAATATAGCCGGCGGTTCGTAAAATTATGCAGTTGAATAATACCCCGAACATTGGTACTTAAAATCACGTAGCATACTCATCATTTGTTTATTTATGGAAATGTGGTTCGATCCACGAGAGCATTCAGAGTAGGTGTTTGTGCCATTCTGTGTCGTTCGAACATAACTTTTGCGGCATAACTGTTAAATCTATATGATATACAGTGGTATAGGGAAATACAACTCGTCTACTGTCGATCACCGTGCGGTCAGGAGATGTAAACTTCTCCACATTTCTGTCTTCAACGCATCTTCCATCCAATGTAATTACAAGAAAACCATAGTCAGAAACGGTAACACCACCAACATCATATCATTAGCCACAAATATAAATAATAATATAAAATATACTTGTTACATGAATTCACCGCCTCAGAATTCCGTTAAAACTGATCCTTCAAATTATTACAAAAAACTACGCCTTATTATTGTAGCTTTCTAGTTTACCACACAAGAAAGCTTCTAAATGCGGATCAAAAATCGGAGGTATTGTGTTCCCACCAAGAGTGCATGGCCCAGCCATTGTTCATACCTAAACGTCTAAAGCAATTAACGCGGTCATCATGGTTACATACCGCAACTATAAGACATCCAACTAATACACACCCAACGAAAACCCGAAATGTGTTGTCCTACGAGATATCCCATCGCTATAGCTCAATTTGACACGGCCAGATTAGCTTTTCTACAATATCATAAAACAATAAAGCTTCACAAATCATCGGCATAGTCAATAGAACTTTCACGAACTTGGACATTCCAACTACAGCTTTTACCGGCCTCGGGGTCGCAGTACAATATTAACGCATCCCAAAATAACCGCATTCGGGTTAGAACTAGTACATCTTTTAAAGCGACCCAATCTATTTACAAGAAAACCATAATCAGAAATGGTAACGCCTCCAAGATAATATTGTTAGCCATAAATATAAATTATAATATAAAATATATTGGTTACATGAATTCACCCCATCAGAATTCGGTTAAAACAAGTAATCCTTCGAACTATTACAAACAACTACGGCTTATAATATTACTGCAGGTTTATCATTCACCACACCAGAAAGCTTCTAAATGCGGATCAAAAATCGGAGGTATTGTGTTCCCACCAAGAGTGCATGGTCCAGCCATTGTTCATACCTAAAGATCGAAAGCAATTAACGCGGTCATAACAATTACATACTGCAACTATAATACCATCACAACACAACCATCAGTGTGCTGCAGAACGAAAAATATCTATAAAAGACTTACAAATTATCTGTTAAATTTCTTTTATTGGTAATTGATATAGCTTGTCACAAACCAAAAATCAACATTATTGACATAATAATGTAAAGGACAATAAACGAAATTGAAATTCCCAACTTCACCGTTTACCGGTGACCGGCTTCCGGATCGCGCAGTTCGACATTCAAACTACTAAACCGGTGACCGGCCTCCTGATCGCGTAGCTCGACTTTAAAACTAATAAATCGGAAAAAACCATAAAACCTACATGCGCCCGCGGACTTTTATAATTTGGCCCACAGTATACACCTGGTGTTAATAATTTCATGAATTACACATTCCTATTAGTTTGTACCCACAGGCACTCGCGTAGTCAATTTGGAGTGTACTACATTCAATTTACAAATTAAATTGTTGTATAGAGATGATTCAAAATAGCAGTGTGTATTACTACAGTATGATACATACCGGCATATATACCGGGCGTGAAAGTGAATACCATGCGTGTAGATCTGTATGACGTATGTTATAAATTACATTATCAAAGGCGCTAATTACAATATGTTCTCGTTTCATCAGGTATGATTTTAGCTGATAAGTTATTGTGTCCGTATATGTCCCATGAAACTTATGAAAGGGTAGCCCATGTCTACCTATGAATATCGAATGATCACCACAGGGGTGTGTCGTTAAAACGAGTGAAATATAAATTAAAAAATATATAAATTTAAACTGAGCGCGCATAATACATGTATATATCATATACACATTACCAGGTCGTTTTTTAAGACTAGTGTTGCGCTCGTTTTAAATTAATGTTTTGAATGTATATTTAACTTGTTTGAAGGTGATAATGATCTTTTTGTGTGTGATGTGGCTTCCTGATGTCCGTGTTTTTCTTCTGCTTCTTCCAGCTTAGCTTTTGTTCAAACCTTCTGGATTAAAAGATGTCTAAAATAATCGAAGGTATTTATCGACTTATAAAATTTTATCATTTGAGCCGGAATGGAACAGCCGGTGGCAAAATTTTATGTGTTAAGCTGTCATGGGCTTTCAAGATATTATTTTATGTTAATCTTGTCGTGTCGTATTTCTATTATATTGGATTACTACAGAATATTAACACATGCTTTCTAAATGTAATCAAAATGGTCTGCGTTTATTGCTTAATTTACCCGCGAAGCTAATTGATTGTAGAGACAATAAATTAACAAGAAGTGTTAAGGTACGTGTGAGTTAATTGTCTGTCCGGCGACACGCCTCTGATTGCCACAAGCTGTCTGATAACCAATACAGAGCTCGTTTATATCTCTACGTCACTACGAGATTAGCGCGCGAATTCCAGGGATGAGAACAGGTCATTTATAGGTCAAAAACAAACTTCTTCAGTCTGTTAAAAGTTAACTCTTCTGTTAAGTTCGGTTATATGGAATAATTCTAAGGATGTAAATGCGATTTTATTCTGTTATTAGCGGACTCACAGAGTTAGTCCTTTCAAGGTAAGTTAACGTTTAGAGTTATACACGTGGCAGGCAACTGGATTTGACAACACGATGCCCATACAACATTCCGAACTAAACGATTTCCGCAATTTAGTGTTAGTGTTCTCCTTTGGTCACTATAAATACAAGGCGAACCATTCACCCCTTCCACCTTAACAAATCAACAACTTAGCAATACTAAAATAATCGCAGGTAATTATTCAACTGAGAAATATATAAAACATCAATAAAACCGTGACGAATATGATTTAATCTTGAATTACCTCCCAATTTTCATCTTCATATGAGACTTTGGTGGGTCCGAACTGAATTGACTGGGATCTTATATATGAACTTATTGGTTCAGGGTACATGTTAAGTTCTGATTTTTATTGCGTCCGCCAATTTTTCATATAAGTTATGGTCCTTTGTTGAATTTCTACAGGCGTAGTTCGCCAAAAGTGCTATATGACTTCACCACAAACCTGGACTCGTACAGGAAAAACACATACTGTACACAACGTTGTATAATAGCTTTGTATTATTCACAAGGTGCATGGAAATCATAAAACAAATTCACATTCACATAAATGGCGGTTATTACAAGGTAGTCTCGGCTGTTATATTCTATACATTTGTTACATTTATTATGACATTTGTAAATGTCGCAAGGTAGACTGCTCTGGACACCATCATAGTAAAGTTTCCACCGCCGGAGTCCAAGATAAGGGTGCCTCCACTGTGGGACCGGGATACGAGCACCCCCTTTTCATATATTATGGGTATCACAAGAAAGGGGGGCCTCTACTTTATGATACTTATACGGGTTTCGGTTTAATATCCGGATGATTTCATGAGTGGATAGACGGAATATGAAGTCTGTGTTTTCTTGTTGACACGAATGAGATTAGAGGGGTATTTGACCATAACCCATAGGTGTTCTTTTTATACGCCCGTTTTTAGAAAACGGACTTACCTATTGCATGACTAAAGTTTCTGGATGATAACATTTGATAGCTTTCATATATTATGGGTATCACAAGACAGGGGTGCCTCTGCTTTGGGAGCGGGATACGAGCACCCCCTTTCATATATTATGGGTATCACAAGACAGGGGTGCCTCTACTTTGGGAGCGGGATACGAGCACCCCCTTTCATATATTATGGGTGCATGCTTTTACCGTGGGACCGGGGTACGAGCACCCCGCCTTTTTATATAAATATAAAAGTCATTGCGCACTCTTTGACAACATTCGTGCTGGCAAACCTCCACACCAAATTTCATTCAGATCCGGTAACTAATGGCTGAGATATCTGCGCGATCGGACACAAAAATATGATTTCCTGTTCAACAAAGGAGGAGAACTCTAAAACGGAAAACGCGAACAACGTCATTTGGCCTTCCTATATGTAAAAGCAGTGATGCTGTTGAGCATGCGTACCAAATTTCATTTAGATCCTATAACCAATGGTTGAGATATATGCACGGACGAACCCCCCCCCCCCCCCCCCCACATTTCCAGATAGACAAGATACCGGCTGCTGGCGGCTATGATTTTAAACAAACTTTTGGAACAAATTGATAGCTCCCATATAGCGGCCACCCAAATATCCATATGAAGTTTGGTGACGATTGTGTGAGGGGTGTGTCAAAGAATTTAGTCATGCAATAGGTAAAATCAATTTTCAAAATCCAAAGATCATGAACATCCGACTGGCGATGACGAAGCTATATACATGTAAAGCTTCAACGTTGTTACGGATGGACGGACGGAATAATTTCTATACCCCCCGCCGAACTTCGTTTTTTTAAACATATAGTCATATGGTCAGTACTGGTCACACTGGTGGGAACATGAGAAATACTTGTCACTGGAAATACAAACATGCAAAAGGCTTGATATAGAATAATACACATATGATACTTATACGGGTTTCGGTTTAATATCCGGATGATTTCATGAGTGGATACACGGAATATGAAGTCTGTGTTTTCTTGTTGACACGAATGAGATTAGAGGGTTATTTGACCATAACCCGTAGGTGTTCTTTCTATACGCCCGTTTTTAGAAAACGGACCGTATTATGTTATTGGCCTGGTCATCCGTCTGTCGATCCGTCCGTTCATTTTTAGTTTCTGGATGATAACATTTGATAGCTTCAACTGAATGGAATTAAATTTAGTATGTGAGTTTACTAGGACAAAATACAGATCACAGTCAAATTGCGGTGCCACAGAGAATGTTCACCAAATTTACGCCCATTTTTTTTGTTGCACTCAATTTTTTTATTCCGGATTATAACTTCAGTAAGTCTGAACTGGATGGATTAATATTACGGATGTGACTTTACTGTTGGAACTACCAAGGGCGTGTTTCGCCGGCCAGGACACAAAAATAATATTTCAACATGGATCATGCATGGATACTTTTTTCTACCCCCTCTATAGTGCGTTACATTTTTTTCAAACTAGGGAGAATAATGGGTAGAATAATCATAATTCCGTACATGAATATTACCCCACCTCCCCGGATCGTGTATATTACCTCCCCGGATCTTTTCGGTATCCGAAACGGCCCCCACCGCCTCCCAACATGCACAACATACCAACATAACGGTACATCGGCGAAAATCATAGACGTGGTGCTACGATTTGTGTAACAACGTAAAGTTTCCTACACCTTTATGATACCCAGTGTCTTATAGTGGCGAGACAACAGTATAGCCATTATCTTAGCGGATATGAAGTATATGACTATAACATAATATGTGCTCACATGTTACCACCCCCCCCGAATTACGTTAAAACGATAGTTCTCGGTAAATAGTATCTCCGAAACGAGAGGCCGATCAGGATCGGCAGATGTTAACACATCCCTTGGCGATAGTAAATTACTCTGATCGGAATCATAAGTGAGAGTTTTGATATTGAATTATTGAGTATATGTTTGTGTACTATTATAGACAATGTACAAAACACAAATTATTGGAATTTATGGGTCACTCGCATTTATATAAGAGAATGCACCGGAACAGGATCTGTAATGCTGCACCACCACAGCATTGGGTTGAATGTAAAAAGGTGACCTGGACATGGAATACTTGGTAACGAGTAGACTGATGTTCTAGTTTACTGTTGACAGCATGTGATGTGTAATGTTGAAAGTTTAAAAAAATTAGATACCATAGTTTTCTTTATCTGCACATTGGCATAAGAGACATCAGAAAAATAATATAGCCTTATCAACAGCTAAGTAGTCCATGGCCATGGGATAGAATCGGTGAATTGGGTTAAATGTCGCTCCAAACAAATTTACCAGTACATATCACAAGATTTTGGACCGATTTAAACATTTTGTTAACTTTAAAAGAAGATTATTTTTTGAAATTGTTTAAACAAAAAATGTTTTATATTTTTGGTTTTATTTATTCATTTATTTGTTTGTTTCGTTTTGTTTTTGTTTTGTTAAATTGAGCAAGGAATTCAATCTAAATTTTTTTTTAAAGAGTGAATATTTTCTCGAAAAAGGGCCATAACTCAGTTAAAATTGTCGGATCAAAC
Organism: Siphonodentalium dalli; assembly: GCA_032622095.1. Lineage (NCBI taxonomy): Eukaryota > Metazoa > Mollusca > Scaphopoda > Gadilida > Siphonodentaliidae > Siphonodentalium > Siphonodentalium dalli. Next base: position 46,493,307 of record CP136063.1, on the reverse strand, counting down.
CCATATTCGAACTCGATTTGTCTTTTGTGCTGAGAAATTCACATACAAAATTTGGTTCCGCTCAGATAGTAAAAATATTTCAGTTATCGCACCATGCGTAAAGTGTCTACAGACAGACGGCAGACGGGCGGACTAACGACGAGCGGTCAATCCAGACGTTGTCACTATGTTTACCATACTATGGTGTGGCTAAACATAAAAAACATTGCTGCTATCTTGGATTTGACGTCTCTTTTTATGACTAAATCCTTTAGCAAACCTTATACAGGTCACATTTCTGATACAGGGCCCAAAACAAAATTTACAGCCTTTTGCTACCCACCCTTTTTGTGCAAAAAACATTATATTTTTTCCGCCTGATTTTTTTTGGACCCACCCCCTAAAATAAGAAAAAAATCATTTTAAAATCTACAAAAACAGGGTGGAAAAATCCCTATATTTATAATGTTATTAGATGAGAAACTGGAGGGCGCATCGCGAGGGAGCACGACGGGGCTCTTCATGAGGCAGTGCGACAATAAAAAAAAACGGGTAGGTATGTTTATTTAATTTAATTTGTATATATAGGCATGATTTTGTTCTATTTCTGTATCTTTACGTCCAAGAGATCAGGCATGTTTCTGTTCTATTTCTGTATCTTTTACGTCCAAGAGATCACTGTGGTTTTCATAGTACGTTGAATCCCGGTGAAAAAATAAGATAAATAAATAAACTCAATTTAAAACAGGAACTATTTTATTACGCGCAACACACAACGTACACAATATTCTCAGCACGCGACGTTGTGATAAGTCAAATTCTGAGAAATTCACGTCACTATTCAAATTCACTTTGGCTGGAATCCGATTCAATGAAGAGGCGACGATATTTTCGTTTCATATGTTCGACATAATTGTCACTTTTAACAGGATAATTGTATTATTTTATGGTGCAATCTCCTTGGATAGTGATAGTGTTGGCGCGAGGCATTGCCGGAGATGACTGTCCATTCAGAGTTTTGGTGAATTTTGAACTTTCCGACACTTCGACAATCGAGTTCTGACTCGCACTAAAATAACCCATTAAACTTCATTTAGAGGAAATGCACTAAATCACGGACTTTTCGTAAGTATTGTGTTTTATATCCTTAACATAAGATAAAATTAATTTGATTTTCCATTCTGTATTTTATCGAATAAAAAATGCGTTCAGTAGCTTTTGATCAAGACCGTACTGAATTACGGGGAATTCCCTACTTCGCTAAAATAGAAATTGTCAAAATAGTCCGTATTCGTGCGCGCTGTTAACAATGTGTAAACTTCGTTACTTTTTCAATTTCCAAACATTTTTGGGTGGTTATTTTGAGCTTTTTGGCCCCTGTCTCCACATTTTGTCAACTTTATTGAACTAATTATTGATTATTTACATTCGTAGCACACGAGTATATTATTTTACGACTTTTAGTTGGTTATTTAGACGTTTTGTTTTGAAAACAAGCCAGTTGTCGAAACGCACGTGCATCAGCTGTTGCCATCGAAGATATCCTTGTTGCCATCCAGGATACAAGATCGGAAACGGCCTAGGCGTTTTCGCGTGTATTTGATGAAATATAGCTATATTGTAAGATAAACAAAGTTATTAGACGAGAAACTGAACGTACAAATTAATGAGACATCTAAATAGTTTCGCGCTACATTGTCATTGACAGAACTTATTTGCACACGCTACCGAGTGCCCTGTTACCGGAAGTTGGATAGAACACACCCGAACATGGCCGAAGTTTAAAAAGTGTTCACTTGCTCGGCAAAAATGCTCGATAAATGTCTCTTTTTTGGAAAAGGAAGGTGAAATGTATGTCAGTGTGACGCATTAGTACATGTATCACCCGGGGAACATCGCGGTTTGGTCGTCTCTTGCGTCATATTCTTCCTTTCCGGACTTGAAGCAAAAGCTCCGTTGCCAGGCATGGGGGAAAGTTGGACTGTACATTTCAATGTATAGTCAATTTTGGACTCTCATTCTAGAGGCCTTACTTGTCGTTTAGATTTGACCTTCCATTTTCTAATGGTATTTCCGATTGAAAGATCGCAGTGCTTTAAAGATTGCTTCTTGTAGAAACCAGTAACGGTGTCATGACATCAAGACGTACATCATGACGTCACAACCTACACCGGCGCGCAAAATTCCAGACAGGAATGCGTGGATGGCCAGACAGTTGAGGCTCTTATTACACGGACAGGCTGAACATCCACATTTACGTTATATGTGATTATTTACATACATGTACATTGTAGATGGTATTTTCTTGTGTCCCGTAAGGGTTTATCAGCAAATCTTTCTAAAGATAAAATTTCATCCAATATTCCCATGAACAGTAACAAGCGGGCGCAAATTACGTTTACGTATGATCATATTACATATTATCGCTTACAACTATGGAATAAAACAAATCAATACAGTTGCCGTTCGGTGCATAGCCATGGGAACAGCCTAATGCTCTCTATCGCTATATGGTATCACCCGAATGGTCTGTTCTAAAAATAGACAAATAAACGGGGCCAATAACATATTCGAAATAAAATCAATATTAATTGATAGAAGCCTTTCCGGACATGGGTCTCCAGTTCATATTTATTATTTTATACCCACGCAACTATTTCAAATTTGTTATTTAAAGAGATAATCCATCTTTAACGGTTTCTAAAGAAGCATGTTATGTTGCAAATTTCAGTACTAAATTTAGGAAAATCTCTTCACAATTTGTGTTTTTACATCCAACAAATAAAATGTATGTTGTCTTGGTTTATGTAAGGTTTACTCAAAATGATTCTCACTGAGGTCCTTTCTTTACTTTCAGAGATCTATGTGCACACGTCATTTCCGAGTAGGTAATTCTTCAGTGTCTATGACAACATATTAATATACCAGCGCCTTAGACTGTTTCTCAACACAGCCAGAGAAATACAGTGCATTTATACAACATCGAGTGTAAATGTAAAATCACCAACTGATGCCAAATGGAGGGACGACATCGGTGTGAAATATGTCTTGAGACATTTACATCAGCTGATGGTCGGAAAAGGCACATGCGGATCCACACAGGAGAGAGACCATATAAGTGTGATGTGTGTCCCAAGACGTTCGTTGGTTCTCAGGGTCTGAAATATCATACGATGACCCACACAGGAGAGCGACCGTATGGGTGTGATGTCTGTCCAATGAAGTTCATTGATTCTAAAAGTCTGAAAAATCACATGATGAAACACACAGGAGAGAAGCCGCATCAGTGTGAGTTATGTCGTAAACGATTCAGCACATCTAGAAATTTGATACAACATATGCTGACACACACAGGAGAGAAGCCATATGAGTGTGATATTTGTCTTATGAGATTTGCCCAAGCCGAATATTTAAAGAAACACACCAGGAAACACATTGGAGAAGGTCAAATGGCATATTCAGACCACGAGGACATCGTTGAGCACAGTCTCTTGCCTGGTGTGTGTACACGAGAGGAGGTTAAGAAACATCATACATGTACCGAGTGCAGCAAATCATTTTCTCTGCCGTCTAGCCTAAAATCACATATGAGGATCCATTCGGGTGAGAGACCGCACGAGTGCACAACGTGTGGAAAATCCTTCACTCGGGCTAATGGGCTGAAAATACACAAGAGGGTCCACACGGGAGAAAAGCCGTTTAAATGTAATATTTGTGGAATTGGATTCTCTCAACGCAGTGCCCAGTCTCAACATATGAGGATCCATACGGGGGATCGCCCGCTTAAATGTAACATATGTGGGAAAGTTTATGCTAATCTCAGCAGTCTGTCTTTACATGTAAGGATTCATATGGGAGAGACGCCTTATAAGTGTGATGTTTGTAAGAAGGAATATAGCTACAAGAGTGCCCTGACTGAACACACGAGAATCGTTCACATGCGAATCAAACCTTATCGTTGTCAAGAATGTAACAAAGAATTCGCAACTTCGGGCAATCTGAAATCACACTCCAGGACCCACACAGGCGAGAAGCCGTATGTGTGTGATATCTGCCATAAAGCTTTTGGTTACTCACCTAACCTGCTTGATCACATCAGAAGTATTCACACCGATGAAAGACCTCATAAATGTTCTGAGTGTGACAAGAAATTTGTTACATCCAAGCAATTGAATGAGCATCTCAGAAGGCATCGTGGTGAAAAACCATTTAAATGTTCGGATTGTGACAAACGATTTGTTTCTTCCAGAGAGTTGCTTGATCATGCGAAGAGACATCGCGGTGAGAAACGCTATAAATGTCCCGAATGTGACAAGAGATTTGTTTCATCCAGTGAAAAGAAACAGCACGTGAAAAAAATCCATATGCGGAGAGACTCCATCAATAAGGACAGATGATTCCTATATATATGTATTATGTGTTTACAGGGCGATAACCCATCAATAAGGACAGATGATTCCCATATATATGTATTATGTGTTTACAGGGCGATAACCCATCAATAAGGACAGATGATTCCCATATATATGTATTATGTGTTTACAGGGCGATAACCCATCAATAAGGACAGATGATTCCCATATATATGTATTATGTGTTTACAGGGCGATAACCCATCAATAAGGACAGATGATTCCCATATATATGTATTATGTGTTTACAGGGCGATAACCCATCAATAAGGACAGATGATTCCCATATATATGTAGTATGTGTTTACAGGGCGATAACCCATCAATAAGGACAGATGATTCCCATATATATGTATTATGTGTTTACAGGGGCGATAACCCATCAATAAGGACAGATGATTCCCATATATATGTATTCTGTGTTTACAGGGCGATAACCCATCAATAAGGACAGATGATTCCCATATATATGTATTATGTGTTTACAGGGCGATAACCCATCAATAAGGACAGATGATTCCCATATATATGTATTATGTGTTTACAGGGCGATAACCCATCAATAAGGACAGATGATTCCCATATATATGTATTCTGTGTTTACAGGGCGATAACCCATCAATAAGGACGGATGATTCCCATATATATGTATTCTGTGTTTACAAATATAGATGTCAGTTGGTCTGTGATCAATACTGATCATTCAATCATGCATCAAAATTACATCTGTGTTTTCGTTTATCTCTGATAGAAACACAGCCTACATGCTAAACAACACGCATTCTATACGCTTTATACATATATATGTATTACCGACTACTGTACCGGTACATATATATATGGCAATGGCTGTAATGCACGTTTGCCTCAGATGATATAAAATAAGTATCGACTGAATCGAGCCGTTTTCAATAAAGATCAAATATCATATTTCAGTGAGCTTTTTAATTATATGTGTAACCTCAATTTGACCTCATTATTTTGTGTGTTATTTGAAACAAATTCGAAAAAAGCCTTGTTTCCGAAAACAATGGAATATAGCCGGCGGTTCGTAAAATTATGCAGTTGAATAATACCCCGAACATTGGTACTTAAAGGGGTACTGTACGCCATTGTCAATAAATTCCCGGTGATAACAACGATCTAGTATCGATACTATATAGAAATATAAGTAATTTGAGTCGAAGATGTATTCTGTAAACGTTCAGGTTAATAGGCTATCTTAAAATTTAATAATTTAAAAGTTAATAATTTAATATAAATTGATTTTATGACTCCAGCCATAAAATGGCGTCTCTTAAAATTCGAATTTCCGTGTACAAAACGTAATCAAATTATAATTGAGGGATACTGGATTAGGAAAACAATTGCACACACGATCGTTTGAAACATGCTTATACGGGGAGAAAACCCAAGCCACTCATTGACTAGTGACGGTACACTAACTTAAATGAGTATATGGGACTACTAAGCATATAATATAATGTTTATTTGATTCATTTGGTTGAAAAATTTACAAAAATTACTCGACAACGACAATTTATATTTTTGCATTCCGGTAAATTTGCCATCCGTAACAATACTTCGTACTCAACAGATTTTCAAAAAATGGAAAAGTTGTTACCTTATTCTCCGACTCGGGGATTATAGAAACCAACAACAACATCTTGGGTACAGTACCCCTTTAAGTGTCGCCAATTTTTTCTAGAATGAGATTTTCTCAAGCAGGAAAATAAATCTAAGTAAGTAAATTAATATAGAATTTTTTCAATTGTGTTTTAAGATATATATATATATATATATATATATATATATATATATATATATATATATATATATATATATATATATATATATATATAATAGAGACAATAAGTTGACTTAAAAGGCACGGGAGGCCTCATAGTTGTCGAAAATATTCATATTTGTTTCAATCACCGGCCATGGCGTAAGCAGCATGATATCATTAAAACCTACTAGTACTATATTTCACCTAAGCAAGAGCCTGCATGATAGTGTTACAGAAGACAGCACAGTGTTAATGGCTAATCACACACAAATTATATAAACGCTCTTTATTAGTTCCATATTAGGAATTCAGCAACAAAGGGCACTCCTTATGTTTACCATCATAATATAAACAAACACCAGGAAAGTAACTGTTTATGCCTTTGTTTACAATGGTCAAACATATGACAATAACATACTGTTACTAATGCAATATTTCTCATTTGTATACATTTTAATATTCTTTCTGTTTGTGGCGGTTTTTTACCGTTGGAAATATTTTCACAGCATACCCAACGCCATGGCCTCCCGTACCTTTAAATATACAAACAACACTTTTCGTTACATTTATGTGTTTCTAAAATTGCAAGTGTCCAAACAAGATACTGTGTACATCCCCGAATTAAAACTATACAAAGTACCTGACAGGTACTACCTGTATCTTGTTCTGCCTCTTAAAATTGTATAAACCTATATACGCAACAAAAATATATTGATTGCTAATAATTACGCCTGACACATGATTTTCAATATGTTTATAGAAAGATTTATCTCAAATCTGTCGGTTGCAAAAAAAATATAACAATTTCTGTTATTTGAGTATCCAGTTCAAATGATAGGAAAAAAATCACCACACATGACAAACCAAGCCCTGTATGTGCCTCAATAAACATTGTAAGCCTGTATTTTAAATGCACAGATTCTACGACATGTGGTGTGTAATAAACAAAGAAAGACCCTTGTATTAATGGATTTGTTGATACAGCACTTGTGCAATGGAGGAAAGATAGAACTCAGGCTGTGCTGTTTATTCTATCTTTGTGCGCTAGCGCTTGTGTCATATCAACAAACCCATAAACAAAATTGTGACATTCTGTGTATATACATGTACAGCATCAGCATGGTTTCAACAGCTGTTTCATGAATCATGCAAATTGCATGTTTACTGTTCAGGTACTAGCCCAAGTCTTTTCGGTATACAACAGCTTGGGATACCAAATACAGTAATGCCCTAAGTACCGGTATAATTGACTCCCCAAAAGCTTTCCGATGAATAGCAACAAGCCATATTGCCGACTAAATACTGAAAAGTTAGCCACAATTCTGCTGTGGTTAAGGAGTCGATTACTTAGAGCATTACTGTACATGAAACTGTTTTGGACCGAGTCCTGTCTGGCTACTCTTCTATATTATAACCTCTCCATATTTCAGTGTTCAAAGGGTCACCATGAATCACTCAATTAAACAATCATGACGATGTTGAGTGTTTTGCTTATCGCTCACTATTTAAGTGCTGTATATAAACAAACGATTGACTCACACAAAGTGTGTTTGTGTTTGAGGTTACCCGATCAGCAAGATCTGCGCGTGCGCTTGTGTGGTCCCTGATCTAATTTGACAATGTGCCAAAAATAGCAGAAATGAAAACAGGGGCATGAAGAGGTAGCTTAGAGGCGTGTAGTTCTGTGCCGATACATTACATTATATATATCGTGAGCTATCGAAATAAATGCCAACAGCGACAATGCTAGTGATATTAACTAATTTTAATACCATGTTTTATATTATTAATGAACTATTTAGGCTCATCTAAAGTTTATTTTAATTTTAATTAAAATCGGAATATTTCGCCAGATATATGGAAAATAAGAGATGGTCAGTAAAAGTGCACCAGCTCTGTGGTGCCGCGGAGGATGCCTGGGCCGATCGGGCCCCGCTCCACGCGGTGCATCTGTCTCGCGTGGAGCGGGGTGTGCTCCACCAAGGCGCCCGATGAAGTGGTATGGCAGGGTGGTGGGAATGAGGGTGTTACCACAGTGGCTGGTAGTCGTGGGTAGATTGGAGCTGCGTGCATTTTTTGGACTTCCAAGAAATGTGTGCGGCTTTAATATGCTCAAGGCTGCCTGTTGCTGTGGGGAAACATATTACAACGCACGCGTGTAACCTGTAAAATATATGTATATATGTTAATTGATGTCTAAATGTCATTTATTGATTTAAATAGACAATAAACTTGATTGATTGGATAATAATGCATTCATATGAACATTATCATATACTATTAGTATATTCTTGGGAAACTTTTTGCAAATGTTATTTTTAAATTATAACCTATAACGAAGGCCATCCATTCCTTTAAGTTCCAAAGATATAAGGAAAATCACTGCATTTTAATTGCATACCGCATCCATCATGGTGCAACTGTTTTGTGTTCAAGCAGTAACCTTACCATGGTGTTGGAAATTACTGCAGTGTAATACCGCAGCATTACTGGGGTAACACCACGTTAGAGATGGTCAATTACTTTAAGTATATGCGGGTTTGAAATCATCATGCTTGCATGGGAAAGGCTGCCCTCTATGTTCTTATAAAAAAGCGTCAATTTGACCTAATCTGAAGAAATACTGGTAGTGCTATAATCAAGATAACTTCAGCCCACAATTCTGGCGTAAAATCCATTATAGAAGAACATCGGGATGGGACTCGGTCAAGAACAGCATCAACCCAACCGATACCACAAGTTGTGGACCGGGAAAACTTGGGTCTAAACAGGTACTAGTGCATGCATGCATTACAAGCATTAAAGCGTACACTGATTCCGGCCATTTATGAGATCATCACCTTTTATACTCAACAGAATATATGCAACAAATGGAATGAATTTGGCCCATGATATGGAACTTAAAGAGCTTTGGTCTGTCTTCCACTGGAAACAACTCTTAAATTTATTAAGACTTTATCAAGTTTTGTTCACAGTATAGTCTACATGTTAGTATAGCACTAGTACTCCCAGACTTTTTGTGATAAAAATGCGGATAAAAGTGCAGAATTCAATGTACATGTACTTGTTTTAAATTGATGAATTAAGTGCATGAGCGGCTTTAGAGTTCTTTGAAGTGCAGTCATGCAAAATAACATAAAAGTTTGTAAAAAAGGTACATGTACATACTACTACAATTATAGCGGTATGAAGTGTCTGGATCACCTTTGATGGATAGAAGCGAATGTAAAACAGGCCTTTAAATTTTGCAAGAATCAAACTATAGCATTTCTACATCAAATCAGCTGCTTTTTAGCAGACTCAAACTAAGAATCATGATTCTGACTCTCATCATACTAAAATCCTTACAAAATAATCTACTGGTGCAGCTATTTCATTGAGTGTTTCAAATCATTTTAATGGGACCCAAGGCACTCACAGTGAGTAGTAAATATGCCAAACATACTGTATAACATACAACCGTTCGTAAAAACATCACCACTAAGAAAAACATGATTACTGGTTCCTATATTAATTATTGAAAGTTTTCCAATAATGAAATTTCTCCTGTTGGAACCATCGCTATGTAAACAAAACTGTTACAGTGATTTGTCAACAAACATTGCTACTAATAATCGCGTAGACGGTTAAAAATATTTTAGTCTAAATATTATTTTCAGAATATTTTTCAAATGCTTTGGCCTTGCGATGTTTAACCATTTCATGATGGAAGCTGCGCTGGTGCAGCATTACAGCCATTAAAGATCATGTACCAGTGAATTCTTGAAAATAAACAAGTCTCACATTGCGAGCATCACATGTATAAACGAATGCAATGGATTACAAGCTCAAGGTAAATATTGTTAGGCCATGTATTCTCTTATATATGTGAGGCTCTATTTTGGAGACTCGCAAATATAAGAGAATGCATTGGCGCAGGGTTTTAGCAAAATTTCAGGAATCTCCAGTCATGGAAGGTTTAAGTTCTATTAAACTTTGGCATCTTATTGGACTTATTCAACACTGGTTGGTAATGTCATTTTAACAGTGATGTTTATCAGAATTGCTAGTATGCAATGCAATTCGTTGATATAAATTACTCACAAAATATCGAAAGACCAGATGTGAGTATAATATAAATTTATCACCCCATTTTATGCAGGGATACATAAAATAAACATAACATATGTTACTAGTATGCTTTAAAGTCAACATGGACAATTAAAGGTAAACAATCTCTCCATGGTCTCCATATCATCAGATTCTAAGAACAACATTTCTTAATCAATTAATTACCAAAACATAATGCTACAGTAATGGCCAAAGTAATCGACCACTTAACCACAGCTGAATTATGGGTAATTTTTCAGGATTTAGTCGGAAATATGACTTTTTGCCATTCATCGGAAAGCTCTCCACAAGAGCTTTCCGACGAATGGCAACAAGCCATTTAATTCTGCTGTGGTTAAGTGGTCATTTACTTTGGGCATTACTGTAACTACTGTCAACTCTAGTTTAACATTTTCCAAAACGTGTTATAAATCAACATTTTGTTCATCGAAACTTGGTATCAAGATTATGTCAATCGACTCATTGAATATTTGCTAGGCCGGGAAATATTCAAGGTGGTGAAAAATAACAGATTTCAAAAAAATATATTTTATAACTCAGAACTTTAAAGGGTGTGTTCCTCAACTCGAATAAATTATTTTTACCTCTGAAGCCAAAGAAATGGTAATTGAGGAGCGTGAACTCGGATTATCTGTCTTTAAACGTACATGTATGGTACATGTCTAAGCCACATTAAGCTCATTGCACAGATTACTTGGTGATACAGCAGGTTGACAAACATAAAGGAACATCAGAATATTTTTATTCTGTGATGGATTTTAAGGCCTGTATGTGTGTACATGTACATGAATCTGATTATATTGACATGCTGCAATAATTTGTCACTTAAAGTGATGTGAAACACTCCAATAGGGTGATAAAATATAAATGGAGAATAATCTTGTTCAAAGTAGTACTTGTTACAAATATTATATCCAAATTAACAACACACACCATCATTCGTATACATAATTAAATGCAGTAACTATCAAAGGCGAACTCGTTTTCGTTATATTATCGCCGATAGATGCGCCCCGAATCGAGTAGTAAATATTCACAATTGAACGTAGTTCAGATAATGTTTTCTATGGAGTGATACGGTTGATTTGCTTTCGATTTTCGGCTATGTTAGTAGAATGCTACCTTATTCCAGTTGGCATAGCGCCCTGGTACTAACTGATCAGTTTCACGCACCAGAACAAGTGCATAATATATCTTTAAAAGTTCATATCCTTCAGACAAGCTCAGAAACAAGGTTTGAGACTGATCCATGGGTACTGTTGTGCTTTGTGTAGAGATATGAAACTGGTACACCTCCAAATTCTGGACAATGTGGTATGAAGTACGGTATAACAAAGGTTATGCATACACTGGATGCCATAGTGCACATTTTCTGAGACTCATACAGGTACATACAGAAGCATACAGGTACATGTATGTTGTAGAATTGAATTCACTAACTTCACTTGCCAAGATTTTCACCACTAAGTCTGATAAAATGTAGACGTCACTGATCGGTCTCCATCAAGGAAGGAATGGATGTGTCATTTTTGCCTTTGATGAAGACATTGGTCATCATTTGGTTATATACTAAAGCCTCCCCTTCGCTGCACAGTACTGGATTCAGTGCATACCGTCCATTGGCATACATATGGTACAACAGGTACATGTATATAGCCAGGACTGTCACAAAGCAACAAATCACATTATGTCATGCATGGACGAATACCGATAACATCTAGATTACATGTATCCGTTACATGACATGTACACCGAATAACATTTGAAATCCTTCCTCATCCAGTCCTGGACAGAATTAATAATATTGGTATCAAGTGTAATCATTATCTGCATGAAACACTCAGGAAACATGATTCTATGATTGGTTATCAGATATCAGGCCTTGAATTAAATTTGTATGTCTCAATCCAGTAAGGCAGCTCCTCCTGTCTGAAAAATAAGATTTGAATGCTTGTAATGACATCAGAAAAGCGGAATGACTAATCATGTACATATTATTAAGATGTACGGTCCAAATTAATCACCCGGGGGGGGGGGGGGCAGTTATAACAGTAATGTTATCCATTCAAACGCTGCATGTTGGTCAGAATCAGCTACAAATACATATATTTACATACTAAGTGTTGTCATCACTAAATCCAGCATACTGATTGGTCGGCGCCCACGTGGCTAGTTGCAGTTATTTCTCGGTGAATGCGCAACGGCTCATAACACAAAGCTCACAACACCATCCATACGTCATTGGGTTTGGAAAGACGAACGCGTAATGTTTTGGGCGCATTTGGACTCGTGCAGGATTGACTTAATACATCATCTGGTTGCAATATGAAGAGAAATTGTTCGTATTAACTTTTGCCAAAGGTGCTATTGGGTACTTTGGGCTGTTTTTGTCACGATACACTATTCAATTTAAATACATTTACAAAAGTGGCTTTTTCGCTAAATGTATATAAATATGAGGATTAACTGTCATGTGGACTATTTTAATGGAGATGTAACCGTGAGGAAAGTGGTCATAACTTGTATGTAAAACCCCCAAAAAAAACAGACCACATGACAGTTAATACTTATGTACATATACTACCGGTAGTAGCATATACCGTTGTAACAGGATACCTCCCCTTAAAGGTGGATTATCTCTTTGTAAACATGTATTATATAGTTACCGGGGTATAAAATATTAGATTTGAATCGAAGACTCCTGTCCGGAAATGCTTCTATCGATTAATATTAATTTTATTTCGAATATTTTCTGGTCTAAAAAGGTGTGTTTGTTCAGCTAACGAACAATGGTGGTTACTGTTAACAGAGACCAGAAATTATATTGTGCAATTTTGTCACAAATAGATGTTAATTATACTCGTTATCGCTTATATCGTTGGAACAAAACAATACAAACAACCAATCTGTGACATTTGACATTCGTTGCGTAGCCGTGGGAACAGCACAGTGCCCTATATCGCAATACTGTCTCATCCGAATGGTCGGTTCTAAAAAAATAACATAAATGGGCCCGATTTTATATTCGAAATAAAATCAATAATAATTGATAGAAGCTTTTCCGGACATAGGTCTTCAGTTCATATCTATTATTTTATACCCACGCAACTATTCAAAATTTGTTATTTAAAGAGACCATCCATCTTTAATATCCAAATCATATATACATGAGTAGTACAATCCACATAAAACAATTTTGGATAACCACTGTCTTGGTTTACATGTGATATTGACCCCATTAACCCTCTTAATAATGCCAACTATGTCAGTGTCTACCAGTCGATTGCAGAATTCTACCCTGCGATCGCTTATCTGGACAATTTCTCCTCCAATGGTATCAGAAAACAGTTATATGCTGGTATCTCACTCATCTCATTTGCATCTTTATCAAAGTCGAGGTAATGACTAGTTGTCATTTTTTAAAGTGCATACATAGCGTTGCGATCACAAATATACATGTTTGTACATGTCATGACATCACAAGGTACAAATCTGCGTTCTACTGGTAGACAATGACCATTTTAGTCATAATAATCTAAACTAAGTTACCAAGCACCTTCTCGTGAATTGTATGCCCCGGTGTTTTTTTCAGTTTCCGGTCAAACCGAGTTGTTATCCGGCTGGTGTATATTTGATTTGGGGGGGGGGGGCAAATGGTCAGTGGAAAACTGCAGGTTTTGCTGTTTTGGGGGGGGGGGGGGTACCCAAACCGAAGAAAACAGTTTTTTCCACCCTGTGTCTGCAGTTTTTTTTCGCCCCCCCCTGCCCCCCCCCCCCATTTTTAAGGTCCATAATTTTGAGGATAGCAGTATATACATGTATTGGTGACAATGTACAAATATTCATCTGCATGGTAGCTATAGATTATAAACTCACCACTGGTATTTTGGCGAACTGACTTCCAGTAATATTTCACCTGTCATTTGTTCATTGCCACGATCTAGCTAGACAGGACCGATGCTTAGAGTAAACATGGGCGAAATCAATCTTCATATGTTGAAGATGAGAGGGCATGATTCCGCATCCACCATGGCTAATTAATCTGGTATATCTGTAATTGAAGAAAAAATACATGTACATTTATGCTGCATATATATGTACGTGATATGGATGCATGTATTTTCATAATTTGCAAACATATTCAAAAACCAAGTGTAAAGTTCATTCTTCCAACAATATTAGCATTTTCGGCGATTCAGATGTCAGAAGACCATAATTCAATCGTAAGTGGAGGAATCGGGCCTGACAAAATCATGGATAGTTTGTTACGATGTCATCGCAGATGAGAATATTTAATATCGGTGGTTAACCACGTGATTAACTATCCTATGATATTTCCATTTACTTTGTACGATTTTTACGTACACGCAAATTTCACCAAGTGGAGGTAACCAAGGATACGTCACAATTTTGCAATTCTGCATTGATATAACTCGTGATCATGTCGTGAGCATGCGCAGTCCAACTATCGGTTATTACCCAAGATGGGAATCTGTCCACTTACAATTGAATCGTAGTCATATGAATCATGAATGTTCACTCAGTGAACGTACAGATGAAAGATACAATCTCAAGTGGAGGAACCGGGATCGACGAGATCGTGGATAGTTTGTTCACACGATTACGATGTCGTACATGATGAAATCAGTTTTTTTGTAAAGCATGTGATTGACTATCATGCGATCCTTCGGGCCACACTTTTGACATAAACATGACTGATTAGTGATTACGTCGCAAATGGGGATAACCAAGGATACGCCACAATTTCGCTTTTAAATAAAACAGTGCATGATATTATTTTTTACCTACGATTTTGAGGTGAGCATGCACAGTTGAGCGGTTACTTTCTACGACGGAAATATTTCCACTTACAATTGTATCGTGGTAATCTGAACGTTCACTTAGTGTTAAATTGGCCATGGCATGACAATATTAAAGAGATTGTGGGAATTCTATCAGGTTGACTATCTATCTATCTACTCGATACTCCATCGCAATCAATGTGCTGAGGATTATGTGGAGGTCCAGGTGCTACCACGGCCGAGTAACTTTATAACCCCGTGGTGACTCCAGTAGGGTTCTTTAACGTGCACACACCGAGGCGTGTACACGGGTCAGCCATTAATGTCCGCGCCTGATCAGACAGCGTACTGAACCAACGACAACATACTTGGACAAATGTTGTAATGGGGGGAAGTCGGCATTTTTGCATTCGGATCTTTATTCAGTGATCTCGAATGACTTTTCAGCCTGACAAACTTGGTATCTGACCGAGTTCTGATTTTTGTCAGAATACCCTGACCACGTTACGATCGCCGGTCCAATAGCACGAGACCAGTACGCTACCTCTCGGCCACCGACTTCCCTTGACATTTGTTAGAATAATGGTATGAAGTATAACTGATCATAACTGACAATTTCCTTATAAGCTACTTGTATATTTTCAATAAATGGGCCCTTGTTATTTTCCAACTATTGTCATATTAATGTCGACCGATAATACACTGCATTTATGGCAGAAATTGATTTTGCAGACGAAAATAGCCATTCCCGGATAGTTTTCTTTTTATGTAGCATAAAATTTAGGCCAATTTATAATTCATTAAAAAATCGTTTTTGCAGTTGGGAACACAGTTGGGAATATTGTGTAGGGCTACCTTTATATATGAATCATAAATGCCATATAATCATAGTCCGTCAGAAATTACTATTTTTACCAAAAAAATGTTCATTTTAAATGTTTTATCAATGACGGATTCCATTTTCTGAAATATTTCACGGAAACAAAATTAGGCCGATTTACTATCAAATTTCATTTGAATAAAATGGATTAAGTCGTGCCCTTTTAATGGTAGTTCGATTAAATATTTTACCAGTCTGTTCATAATGAGAAATCACTTCAAAAATGTTTAATTTATTGGTAGAGATGTCCATCTGATAAGAAATACTGCCATTTGAGGTTTGATACACCATTTCAGCTGGCTTGGTATCTTACAAATTTGAAATAAGGGAATTTATTCAGCTTTGACCCTCTAAATTATGGAAAAAAGCCTAAATTATGCCATTATTGGCATCTTTATAACATATATAAGGCTATATCTGAATAGAATACATGTCTCAAATGAAATAAACAATACAATATCCATAGTTTAATTTGATTTGGCTATACAGGGATGCATACAATATTGCTTTTATGTAGTTTCCACTGACTATTTTAAGTAAAATATCCATATGATGTTTTCTACATTGCCTTGTATATTAAAATGCATGTAATGACCATGGGAAATGTTTAATTTATTAGTTGATATGTCCATCTGATAGGAAATACTGACATTTGAGGTATTGATTTTATTTCAAATATTTTATTGGGACCGTTTATGTGTCTATTTTTAGAACAGACCATTCGGACGATACTATATTGCGACATAGATCACTGGGCTGTTCCCATGACCACGTACTGAATGTCAAATATCCCAGATTGATTGGTTGTATTGTTTTATTCCAGAGTTATAAGGGATAATGAGTATAATTAACGTTTATTTGACAAAATTACACAATACAAGTTTTGGTCTATGTTAACAGTAACCGCTATTGTTCGTTAGCTAAACAACCATACCTTTTTAAACAAGAAAATATTCGAAATAAAATTAATATTAATTGATAGAAGCATTTCCGGACAGGAGTCTTCGATTATAATCTAATCGAGTCCGAGACGAGATTTATTCTGGTAAAGAACTATTCGCGTTCTCTGATCGACTTAGATCCCAATTGACCGCACATAATGCGATTATCTCGAAATGAGCAATTGATCGTGTGTTGTACACGACGTACACTTCGTGCGCTTGTCGAGATGAACACAATGACCCGTTAGCAACACCAATCACCGTGATTGTCCACGCATTGGTCGTCGCTGAATGTGAATAAATATGTCCGAAACGACACGGATTAACGTGTGATCCGTTTTCACAAACCAAGTCACTCGCATATGTGTTTAGACAGTCAAATGTGGAAGTCGCATGATCACCCCCCCCCCCCCCCCCCCCCCCGTGTACGTGGTATCGCCAAAGCCGAGGGTATCGCCAAAGCCGAGGAAATGGGGAAAAGTTATTTTTACGTATATGATATGGGGATATGTTTGTTTCTCATCGTAAAACAGACATCGAACATCGTATGTGTATGTCCACACGGAGCAGGAGTATTTATCCACCAGTTGTCAATCAGTTTTCCCAGATCAAACCATTAATCTTTTTTTGGCGATTTTTTTCAATGGTGTTTTTGCCTTTGCTTACTCAAATTTTCGAAAACATCCATTCACTATATATATAGTATAGTTCCTGGACTTCCACGCTTCCAAAACAAATATCGGTATATAGTTGAATCTGTCAATGAAGCATAGTATTCGACAGAATTTTTAAAATCCGTGTCGTTCTCAATATCCGCGCGATATGAAGGGACCACTGTCGGTCCATACAGATGCTAATGGCACAGACGCCGAGTAAATATGCTTATCACTTAAGGAGTTCTTATGCGTTTTCGAGTGTTTTTATGTGTATCTGAGAAGTCCTGATTAATTGGACTGCGAATGTCATCCGAAATATGAATACATAACATGTTCGAAATATTGTGTGCATATATATTATGAATGTATTTCAAATGAAATTAATTGAACATCCATCTCAGCATTCAGATTTGCGATCTCAATAAGGTGAATGGATGATAACGCGATTCCTTGATCACACGCACGTGAATGCTGTCGTTCGTATGCATGCAGCTAATCGGATATTCGTGTAGTATTAACATTCTTCGAGTTTTTATATAGACCACACATGTCGGACGACACGCTACGGCGTATCAACGATTTGTTATAATCATGTTTATTTTGCAGACTTTATCATCTGCATGCATTGAGCGATTGTGGCTCGCTAATGCTTCTTCTGTTGAAAAAAATGGGTGCACGCCGAACATTTCGGGAATTCGTCATCAACATGTATTTCAAGATGCCGCTTTAAGTTGTAATTTGTAGTAAAATATTTTCCGCACAAGTCGCATCTGACTTTCCCTAACACTTCCGCTATGGGCACAATTTCCAATGGCGTGTCTGATTCAGAAATGGTGTTTCATAATAATAAATTCGAGATGCCACAAAATGTCCGCGCAACACATAAGGGACCGGATGAATTGACTGATTAAGGGATTAATTATAATATAATTAAGCCTTCCGCGTCCGGTGATTTTATGCGGACTGGTTGTTTTTGCTTTGTTCACAGACAGAGATAATGGTTGTGATTATAGCTCAACTCGTGCAAAACATTCACGAGACCCGATAATTTGTATAACGCGTCATGGATCATAAATTTATTTGTCTTCAGGGAGAGTATTTGTTTTGTTGGGGGGGGGGGGGGTCTCTCAACCTCTGTCAAACCATTAAACATAGAAAAATGTATACCATATCACATGGTGGCAGTCAGGCGAGCAATTTTCAATGATAATTCTTATACAAAACATCGCAGGAAAACAAGATAAATATTTATACGTGCTCTCTATCCGCGAACATACTAGGCTACATCCGAAGATCACATGTTCTGTCATTTTGTCGGGTAATTCGTCCACTCGGTTATATGGATGTGACATACGTTCATTTATCAAAACCGCATAGTCTGGTTGATTTTGTTTAAACATGGTGTTGTAGCTTGGTAAGCTGACTACATGTGCTACATATACACAAAACAGAGGCTCATCGACCTCCAGATAAGAAGGCACACACGTGTGTCGCACATAGCACAATGTGATGATATATGTACGGATGTTTAAGGTTAGCATAGAATCGTTACAATATTATCTGATGACTCTTAAAAGAGCCAGAATTGCATAATTTGGAGTAATACGATATATGTATATTCGATAAGATGATTCGGTTTCATTGTCGCGTAACGGTCTACTCAGTTGGGAACGAGTAATAAAGTCTGTAAAATAAACATGATTATAACAAATCGTTGATACGCAGTAGCGTGTCGTCCGGGATGTGTGGTCTATATACAAACTCCAAGCATGTTAATATACTACACGAATATCCGATTAGCTACATGCATACGAACGGCACCATTCACGTGCGTGTGATCAAGGCAGCGCGTTATCATTCATTCACCTTTTTGAGATCGGAAATCTGAATGCTGAGATGGATGTTCAATTAATTTCAATTGAAATACATTCATAATATATATGCACACAATATTTGGAATATGTTATGGATTCTTATTTCAGATGACATTCGCAGTCCAATTGATCAGTCTCAGATACACATAAAACACTCGAAAACTAATTAGAACTCCTTAAGTGCATGATAAGCATATTTACTCAGATTTTGGTCACATCTTCATCTGCGCCGTTAGCATCTTTATGGACCGACAGTAGTCCCTTCATATCGCGCGGATATTGAGAACGACACGGATTTTTAAAATTCTGCCAAATCCTATGCTTCATTGACAGATTCAACTATATATCGGTATTTGTTTAGGAAGCGTGGATGTCCAGGAACTATAGTAGTGAATGGATGTTCTCGAAAATTTGAGTGAGCAAAAGCAAAAACACCATTGAAAAAATTCGCCAAAAAAAGATTAATGGTTTGATCTGGGAAAACTGATTGACAACTGGTGGATAAATACTCCTGCTCCGTGTGGACATACACATACGATGCTCGATGTCTGTTTTACGATGAGAAACAAACATATCCCCATATCATATACGTGAAAATGACTTTCCCATTTCCTCGGCTTTGGCGATACCACGTACACGCGGGGGGGGGGGGGGTATACCACGTACACGGGGGTGATGATAGTGTCGAACTATTATTATATACATTGTATAAGTGGGTCATGAATTCCAAAGAAGTCTGTCTGCCAGAATGATGACATTAAATTTGGACATGTAACAAACTCGTTCTGCACCGATGAAATTTGACCGTGCTACATTCAGATTTGATGTACGCTGAAGCCGCCGATGTCGGTGAATCGAAAACGAAAGTTAGCAGCTCTCGGCCAATCAGGATACTTGTTTTTAGTGACAAATATTCAATTGAATTACACCGGTTAATAAACAATTCAACCAATGCATGTTATCATTGCCACCATGTCCGTTTGTATTTTTGGTGTATACATATATATATTGTATTTTGTGTCAATCACACCAATTCCCACGGCTGGAAAACTAATAGTTCAGTGACATCACATTGTTCGACTCGCGCCACTCTTAAAAACAAATCGCGCGGTCGTTCCAATGTAGCTCAAATTATTATACAAGAGGACATGCACTCCACTTACCCTATTCGCCGTCCCTATATATGTGCCTGCTTAGTATATTAGAGGTGAGTAAATAGTAAGGGCGTATAGTGGCGGTGTGTTTGGGGGAAGCAGAGCGCTGTTCGTGCCCCCGTGGCCTCTGGTAATTGAAGCTACTTCGAAGCGCCCGTGCGATTTGTCTGTTGTGAGTTGCGTGTGCCTGACAATGGGGTAATCATTGAACTATTCCTTCGCCAGCTTTGCGAATTGGTGTGCTTTACCAAAAACTAGGGAACGATTGCAACAATGGAATTGTGCTCTAAATTCCTTTAGCATCTAGGATATTAGTTTATGGTAACTACTTATCACATCACATGCATATAATTAAGAATTAGAGAAAAGTAGATCATTAGTGGAAGAGATTTGAGAAAATGATACACTGCAGAACTTAGTTTTGTATTAACGAACTCGACCACCAACTATATATGCAGCATCGAGTTGAATGGAACATTTCAACATCGAGTTGCACACTCTCTAATAACAGTACAATATGTGTTGCCCGACACAAGAGAACAATCTACAAGACAAAATTAAAATACATGGACGTGTACATCTAACTTATACAACAAAGAATAATTATAAACAGTATATGTGACCCGCCATGTCAAATCCAGTCGTAAGTGGTGATTTTTTTTACCCTGTGCCAATGCATTCTCTTATATATAGGTCGCCTTGCATATATAAGAGAATGCATTGGCCTAACAATTTTAATAATTTGTTTTTGTATTCTTTAGTAATTTTATAATTTCACACATACAGAGCCCCAGACAAACATGAGCAGACGACACTCTTCTATATACTTCAATATATGTGTGGGGCTCCCTGCAGGATATTGGATGTTTATTTATTTTATGTCCTAAAAATTGTAAGAAACATTTATTTTTTAGAAGAAAAAAATGATAAAAAATTGTTAGGCCAATGCATTCTCTTATATATGCAAAGCGACCTGTGGTCGACTCGCATATATAAGAGAATGCATTGGCACATCGTAAAAAACCCAACTTACGACTGGATTTGATATGGCGGGTCATATATGAACAACCGCGACGACAATCCGCACCTTGATGTCGGACACCCGAGGTCGAGCGTGACGCCGTCACTATTACGTCACCGTGTCGATGACGTCAGTACACCCGTAACGGAAGTACCTTACGTACTTAGTAAATCAGACATATATCACAATGACCAAGATATGGTGTGCGCCATGCAAGGCAAGATTTAGTAGCAGAAGTAATCTGTTACAGCACAGAAAAAAATTTCATGGCGGGGGTAAGTTGTTCATGTATTATATAATTTTAATATAATTTCATTTTATACATATATGCATTATATTTCAATACTAGGGGGTTGCCCGTCACAAAATGACGGGTAAAAAATGTTCTTTGTTATTTTCTAGTGTCCGCGGTCATGAACACATGGAATGGTCATGCTTCTCTTTTCTGCTAAGTACTGGATGCGCGTTGGAACACTTTATTTCACTAAAACTATTTCTACACACCCAGCCCACATATGCGCATATTGAACGAAACAAAATCAGTAGTAACTATGCACCAACTGAAACATGCTCAATTCAGGAACCTTTATTCAGCGACGAAGGGAATTTGCGGCTCATTTTGAACCTGTATTCAGTATGCAGCTTAAGAATCATATGCCCTGCACTGCGCGGCCCATTTGTGTGAACACTTTATTTCAATAAAATCTTATTTTCTACCCCCCCCCCCAATCCCCATATAAGCTTGCACATATGGAACGCAATAATCAATATATTCTTTATTTATTACTATATACTAACTGAAACAGGCTCCATTCGGGAGCCTTTATTTAGTAGGGGAGGGGCCTGCGGCCCCTGTGTACGCTTCGCGCGCATTATATGATCTTAAACAGCGTTCGCTTTGCTCATTGTGATCTTTTAAACATTTATTCTTGTATCAGATTTGCACTCAACCGAAACATTAAAAGAGCATTAATTAGCGTTGGCATTATTGTTTACAATGTAGGCCATATTATCCGGCGAATTTACTGAGTTCACGGTACCCACTGGCGGGAGGTCAGACTGTCCATTCGCCATCTTCCGTGTATACGGGTACTCCTTCGATTCCACACTCAATGCATAACTTTCGTATCAAAGACAGAATTCTTTACTTATGTTCAAACCCAACTGGCAAATTAAAATACTATATTAGCCGGGGGGGGGGGGGGGTCGGACAAAATTTCCAGGCACGTATGATGGGGTGGGTGTGTGTCTCTTGGGTCCAAAAACAGTTATTTCCATATGCCAACATGTTTTTCCATTCCTGCTATTGCGTCTTATTTTGATGTGTTTTGAACAGAAACAGGTCATATATAGTTAACATTAATGCTATACTACATATAGAGGTTATCAGAAGTTGGATCAGTTGCACAATGGCCAACAATAACCCAAATTCAACTTGATAGAACTAGACACTGCGCTATTGGAAAAATAAACTTTAATCAGGATTCCATCTACTGATACAACAAACTAAGAATAACTATGCAGAACTCAGCTGAAAATAAGCAATAAAATGAAAGCACACTTGACCATATGTGACATGGAAATAAAGATATAATAAATAATGGAATAAAATAGACTTTTGACAATGTAAAACATACAATCTTAACAAATAAATTGAAGGCCAGCCGGGCCAGCTTGAACAATTTCACATTGTTTTCCATGTTAATGTGGATCAGCTTGTAATGTTAATCACAGTAACGAAGATTTTATAGTCACTGATATCGTGAGCAAAAAAAGAAGTGAAATTGGGCTATCCATCCATATTATTCCCAATTATTACGAAGCATATTACTTCAGGCAGTGACTATCAGCCTGCCATTACACGCTATAACATGTTTCCTAAGTTCTGGTATCTGAGATGCCCCAAGAAGAGTCACGCATGTATATCATGGTTATGTTTGGTATTAGCATTATTCTTCAAACTGGGATGAACAGTTGTATTTCCACATGTTTTGATAAACAATTTGATTCCAGCAATACAGTAATGCCCTAATTAAACGACTCCATAACCACAGCAGAATAATGGGTAATTTTTCAGGATTTAGTTGGAAATTAAAATTAAATTACCCATTATTCTGCTGTGGTTATGGAGTCGATTAATTAGGGCATTACTGTATATCACATAGCAAATATAAAAATATCAAATAATCTGAAATTTGTTGTACCGGTACCAGCCGGTACCATGTATTCTGTAGAATACTCAAATGTGATTATAAATGTGACTAGATCATGTGACTATATATTATGAAAATGAATGTTAATAAAAACCTTGGCACTCTGCCATTCCAAGCGACGCATAGTACAATCGATTAATTCAAGTCCCCCAAACCATGCAAACTCGAGTTAGGACCTTTACCTGCTATAAAATACAATGTTATTACGGAACAGTTATTATATGTTAACTGCATTTGTTTTTCAATGTTATAAAACTTCCCTGTCAGAGCAACAGAAAGTTACCATGTTTTGAACTAGTGGAGTATGATATCTTGGCGAAGCCAGAGTACATATGCATGACATGTCTATACACATGGATATACGCTATTCTGTTTCAATTTCATACTGGAAATGTTATATTTTTTCTATGCTTCACCATTGTATTAAAAATAACCATGTGAGCACTTTCTCGTTCAATAAGTAACGTATAGTTAAAATCTGTGTTAAACGGTTTTGTGTTTATTTGACCGACTTAGGGACGAATTTAGATGTTATCTATATGTGTTTTAGCCTGTCTGCGGACTTTTCTAAATAGTTAGTCCAAATAGCTGTTGGTGTTTTTGTATCAAAGTTTAAAGAAATTTTATTTTATTTTTTGGCTTGGCAATATAAAATTAAAATCAAAATCGCTAAATATTTGTGAGTTTTAATTAGCTCAGCAAATTAAAGGTACTCAATCCGATTAAGCACCCCTAAATTACTATTTCTGTGACTTCAAGGGATCAAAAAAATAATTGATTCGAGTCGAGGAACCCACCCATCAAAGCTCAGAGTTATTAGATATTAATTTTTGAAGTTTGCAATTATGCGTCCTAATAATTGCCCCATAGTTTGTAATTTTCTCGAGATGTATAATTTTCACAGAAACACTTATTCAAACAGGCGAAGCTGGGTAACTCTAAAATCAAGTGTATTAATAACGCAATTTTGACTGAGACCATCATTTTTGACGGTGTGTTTCTGGGCCAGAAACAATAGAAATAACAAAACTTCAAAAAACAATCTGATCACTATGAGCGTTGATAGGTAGGTTACTCGTCTCGAATCAATTAGTGTTTATCCCCGAAGCCAAAGAAATAGTAATTTATGAGGGCCTGATCGGATTGAGTACCTTTAAGTGTTCCGATATTTAATGCAGCTTGCCGACACGCTATATTGACTCAACTTACATGATTGGGGGAGGAGCCACTCTATGACGTCACTCAGTCGATTTAATCCCTCGTGTATTCGTAAAAAATAATGCCCACGGGCATTCTTAAAAAATAATGCCCACGGGCATTCTTAAAAAATAATGACTGTTGGTGTTAAAATAATGTTCATGCGATCAAAACGCTTGAGCGTTCTGCCAGATAAGAGCCCTGTCCGGACAAAGGGATAACACGCCGGTGGGTTTTAAGTAAAGGATAATGTTCGAAGCAGAGGGAATTCGGTAAAAGAATAGACGAGGGCTTGCCCGAGTCTATTCTTTACCGAATTCCCGACGCTGAGAATATTATCTGACTTAAAACCCACTCATTAAATTGTTGTTGGAGCCACAGTTACTATCAATTGTGTCTGGCACACAGCTCTGCCTTGATTACCTGAGTACAAGCCCACAGTTCAGCACGGACAGTTTGTGATGTCCGTGTTGTCCCCGCCGAAAAGCAACACATTTCAATTATTATTTAATTCGAATTAGGACTCGCCAGTTGAGGGACGTTTCTTCCGAAGTTTGTCGTTGCGCTATGAATTCGGACAGTGTATGTGAGCAATATATTACTATATTTCTTTCTTGATTTAATGATGCCCATCTAATTCGATATCACGTTAACATTCCATAATAATATATCAGGCAATAAAACATGAAAAATAATGGAAATGATGTAAAAACGCTCTTTATAAAATGTAATTTTTCGAATATTCTGGCGCCAAACAACACGATACCTGGTAAAACTGTCTTATTATTAATAAGTCGAAAGCACACAAGAATCTTGTATAAATGGGTTTACTGATTATTTCTCATTGTTGTATTATGTAGAATACGCATGAATAGAAGTATTATAGTGTTCAACGTATGTGGTATTTTGAATTTTCAATTATTATCAGAAGGAAACCTACATGATGTACATGTACTTGCTTGAATTTTACGTATCATCCTATGGTTTATACACATGGGCGTGGCTAGACATGACTCAGAACAACATGACAATTTAGTTTCGCACACCCACCCCCTTCATGATGTTTCAAAAGGTATCATAACATTTCCAGTTATTGGACAATTCTTACATGACATGGGCCACCCCCGTTGTTAGCAATTTCCCATCGTATATGCATGATTTCCAAATATTCACTCACCACGATGACCTTACATGTACCTTTAAGTGTCACCCACAGAAGTTAACAAATGGTTAGTGCGCAAATGTATAACATGTATTATCTTTCCTTCGAAACGGCATACAATCGCGTAAATAGTGACTATATATATCGTTCCAATATATAATTGATTAGTCATCAGCGACGTGGCTAGAGGGCTCCTGTGGTTTCCCGGCAGCATCCCGCCCCTTTTAACAAGACCGAGCTCGCAATGTCGTGTAATTTCATTAGCTTCCCACCCCGTGGTTTCGAATTTCCTAACTGTACCAATTGTGGGGAGGAATCATGAAACAATTTGAAATATGAGCCTGAAACCTGTAAAATCCTAGCATTTATAAAAAAAAGTCTAACTCCATGAAAACTCATGCCTCGATTTGTTTGTTTTATTTAAATTCAGTTAATAATGGAATGTGGTATGCTATAGCATTAACCATTGGGTTTTCGCAGTGAGTAAATGTGCACACAATTTTTTTTCAAACACCAAAACCTCGTTTTAACTGGATCGCTGATGTTCAACGACGACACTTTCAATGCATTTTGCATACTTATGTGAACAGTACTGTAACATTGAGAGTCATTTTATCGCCAAATATTACTTGAATCTCGGTTCTGTTGACCATTTACCCCTTGAGATTGTATCGATTGTAAAACGACTCGTGCTTCAAGAAAAGTTAAAAAAAACAACGCATGATCGCGTTATCCATGTCTTATCGACAATCAACACAAGAACAAAACCAATCCATTGTTCAACATTTTCTCTTGGTGATAATGATTTTACAGACCAATGCGAACTCCTTACGTGCCAATAATGTTCTCCCTAAAATGTTCAAGTTCGGCACACGCGTTAGCTAGATCATGCCATGAATCTTTACTCTGGCTATATACCCCCGTATACATGTATATCATTTTCCATATGGTCAAGCCCTAGGAACCTTTTCTATTATCTTCTGATGGGGTTGAAGATTGAACAAACCATGCAGGGAATATATTTGTGTGTTAATACTTGTTCCTTGAATATAAATTCCCAACTCGAGGTTGCAAGATTTGTGTAGCTTTGTGAGCCAACATCAATGAAATTCCAAGCGACGCATAGTACAATCGATTAATTCAAGTCCCCCAAACCATGCAAACTCGAGTTAGGACCTTTACCTGCTATAAAATACAATGTTATTACGGAACAGTTATTATATGTTAACTGCATTTGTTTTTCAATGTTATAAAACTTCCCTGTCAGAGCAACAGAAAGTTATCATGTTTTGAACTAGTGGAGTATGATATCTTGGCGAAGCCAGAGTACATATGCATGACATGTCTATACACATGGATATACGCTATTCTGTTTCAATTTCATACTGGAAATGTTATATTTTTTCTATGCTTCACCATTGTATTAAAAATAACCATGTGAGCACTTTTTCTCGTTCAATAAGTAACGTATAGTTAAAATCTGTGTTAAACGGTTTTGTGTTTATTTGACCGACTTAGGGACGTATTTAGATGTTATCTATATGTGTTTTAGCCTGTCTGCGGACTTTTCTAAATAGTTAGTCCAAATAGCTGTTGGTGTTTTTGTATCAAAGTTTAAAGAAATTTTATTTTATTTTTTGGCTTGGCAATATAAAATTAAAATCAAAATCGCTAAATATTTGTGAGTTTTAATTAGCTCAGCAAATTAAAGGTACTCAATCCGATTAAGCACCCCTAAATTACTATTTCTGTGACTTCAAGGGATCAAAAAAATAATTGATTCGAGTCGAGGAACCCACCCATCAAAGCTCAGAGTTATTAGATATTAATTTTTGAAGTTTGCAATTATGCGTCCTAATAATTGCCCCATAGTTTGTAATTTTCTCGAGATGTATAATTTTCACAGAAACACTTATGCAAACAGGCGAAGCTGGGTAACTCTAAAATCAAGTGTATTAATAACGCAATTTTGACTGAGACCATCATTTTTGACGGTGTGTTTCTGGGCCAGAAACAATAGAAATAACAAAACTTCAAAAAACAATCTGATCACTATGAGCGTTGATAGGTAGGTTACTCGTCTCGAATCAATTAGTGTTTATCCCCGAAGCCAAAGAAATAGTAATTTATGAGGGCCTGATCGGATTGAGTACCATTAAAGGTGGATTATCTCTTTGTAAACATGTATTATATAGTTACCGGGGTATAAAATATTAGATTTGAATTGAAGACTCCTGTCAATTAATATTGATTTTATTTCGAATATTAAATCGGGCCCATTTATGTTACTATTTTTAGAACCGACCATTCGGATGAGACCGTATTGCGATATAGAGCACTGGGCTGTTCCTTCGGCTACGCAACGAATGTCGAATGTCACAGATTGATTGTTTGTATTGTTTTGTTCCACAGATATAAGCGATAATGAGTATAATTAACGTTTATTTGTGACAAAATTGCACAATATAATTTCTGGTCTATGTTAACAGTAACCACTATTGTTCGTTAGCTGAACAAACACACCGTTTTAGACCAGAAAATATTCGAAATAAAATTAATATTAATCGATAGAAGCATTTCCGGACAGGAGTCTTCGATTCAAATATAATATTTTATACCCCGGTAACTATATAATACATGTTTACAAAGAGATAATCCACCTTTAAGTGTTCCGATATTTAATGCAGCTTGCCGACACGCTATATTGACTCAACTTACATGATTGGGGGAGGAGCCACTCTATGACGTCACTCAGTCGATTTAATCCCTCGTGTATTCGTAAAAAATAATGCCCACGGGCATTCTTAAAAAATAATGGCCACGGGCATTCTTAAAAAATAATGACTGTTGGCGTTAAAATAATGTTCATGCGATCAAAACGCTTGAGCGTTCTGCCAGATAAGAGCCCTGTCCGGACAAAGGGATAACACGCCGGTGGGTTATAAGAATCATGAATGTTCACTCAGTGAACGTACAGATGAAAGATACAATCTCAGGTGGAGGAACCGGGATCGACGAGATCGTGGATAGTTTGTTCACACGATTACGATGTCGTACATGATGAAATCAGTTTTTTTGTAAAGCATGTGATTGACTATCATGCGATCCTTCGGGCCACACTTTTGACATAAACATGACTGATTAGTGATTACGTCGCAAATGGGGATAACCAAGGATACGCCACAATTTCGCTTTTAAATAAAACAGTGCATGATATGATTTTTTACCTACGATTTTGAGGTGAGCATGCACAGTTGAGCGGTTACTTCCTACGACGGAAATATTTCCACTTACAATTGTATCGTGGTAATCTGAACGTTCACTTAGTGTTAAATTGGCCATGGCATGACAATATTAAAGAGATTGTGGGAATTCTATCAGGTTGACTATCTATCTATCTACCCGATACTCCATCGCAATCAATGTGCTGAGGATTATGTGGAGGTCCAGGTGCTACCACGGCCGAGTAACTTTATAACCCTGTGGTGACTCCAGTAGGGTTCTTTAACGTGCACACACCGAGGCGTGTACACGGGTCAGCCATTAATGTCCGCGCCTGATCAGACAGCGTACTGAACCAACGACAACATACTTGGACAAGTGTTGTAATGGGGGGGAAGTCGGCATTTTTGCATTCGGATCTTTATTCAGTGATCTCGAATGACTTTTCAGCCTGACAAACTTGGTATCTGACCGAGTTCTGATTTTTGTCAGAATACCCTGACCACGTTACGATCGCCGGTCCGATAGCACGAGACCAGTATAGTACGCTACCTCTCGGCCACCGACTTCCCTTGACATTTGTTAGAATAATGGTATTAGTCCGGGAGCTAATAGGGGTACCCTTGCACCCCCTGGGACTTAACTTCACCCCACTCATTTTGTTCCTTATTATGTCCTTCAACTTTTAAGCAATGTTAACAAGAAAAAAAAGTGGCCGTGTAGACTCCAGACAAGATGGCGTCCATCATGGCCGCCGTTTTTCAGGCCAGACCCTAAGTCAGTGTTATGCAAATTATAGCGGGAAAATCTTGTAAAATGTATACAAATGTATATATTTTCGTGAAGCTGAGTCATAATGACACTTTTTTGGGCCAAAATTGAAACTCACAATCCAAGATGGCCGCCAAAATGGCCACCGGAAGTTGAAAATATAACATTTTTCACAAATATCTTCTAGATCAATTCATGCTGTTTGGAACTGGTTGAGTAATGCAACTTTATTTTGTGTTTTGTATATTAACTGATCATTGGAGCAACGAAATATACAATTATTGGGGTCCTAACCCCTTCCGACCCCTCAAAAATTCGATTTTACAGAATGCGGTATAAAATTTCACAAAAAATCACAATTGGGATTCTAGTCATATTTCAACAAGAAATGAACAGAACTTTGTAATGTAAGTGAGGCATATCATTAACTATTAATATTCCAAATCACTGGAACCAAAATTCTTACTTTGGCTCAAAATGGCTGCCAGTATGGCCGCCAAAATATGGAAAATGGGTAAATATTACACCAGCGTGTCCTGCAATCGCTTACAAGTTATGGTTGGTGTATAAAATTGGCTATTCTGCATTCTATACATTGAATACTAACATGTCTGATGCACCATGGTTAATTCTTACTATTGTCACCCCTGACATCGTCAAACATATTGGACTTTTCTCTCAAAAACTTGACATGAATATTGGCAAAAATTCACTTTTCAGGTTTGGACCATTTTTTCAGGTAACATATAACTATCTTTGAATTGAAAGGTGTTTATTGTTTTGGTCTATCTTAAATGTGTCTCACTACGGTGTTTATAGACTAAATTGCTCAAGATGGCTTCCAAAATGGCAACCAAATTTGTAGAATGTTAATTTTTTACATATATCCCGAACATTCTCTGCATTATCCGAAAAGGTAGCATATTGTGACTCACTTGGTTATTATACATGTTAGTTAATTAACTGACAACTACATGTTCTATTCTGGTTGTCTCAGTTCCGTATGGGGCATGACAAATTCATTTTAAAGTATGCAATTTTGCCGAGAACCTCTTTTGTGATTTTGGCCACATTTATTGAAAGGAAATGGGCAGAACTTTGATACAGAACTGAGATGGACCATAATCTTTGGCTATTCTGGTCCATTATTATAAAATGTCAACAGGATACAGTGTGGATGCAAAGATCATAGCCAGGGAGTTACTCTATGATCATATGTGAGGTGGATAGGTATACAGGGCGTTATTGTATGTCATGACTGATGTGAGTAGGTATACAATGAGTGACTACGTGGTTATGAGTGGGTTGTCCATGGTAAGATGCATCTAGGTATACAGGGAGAGGTCATGGTCAGGTGTGAGGTCAATCGGTATGCACGGAGTGACTATGGTGTATGATTGTGTATATTCAGTACGGGTGCAACCGGTGTGCCTGTATGGGCATTGGTGTGGTGTATGGATATAGCTACATGGTCATCTATGTGTTCATTATGTATATATGGAGTGACTGTAAGGTCATGGGTGGTATGTGCATGTGTTGTCTGTATGATCATGGATGGGGTGTGTGGATAAATAGGGAGTGATTTTATGGTTACGGGTAATGTGTACAGGTATATATGAAATGACTGTACGGTCATGATTGATTATGAATACCTGGAGTAAGCTGGGTGGACATTATCGAGGGTGTGGGTATATAGGGAGTGTCCGTGTAGTAATGGTGGGATGTATATTTATATATCTCGTGGATGTATTATCATTTGTGGGTGTATAATGCTTAGCTGTATTATCATGGATGGCGTGTATGATTATGCAGTGAATTGCTGAATTGCCATGTGTGAGGTGTATATGTGCAAGTATGGAGTGTTTGAGTGGTCGTGTGTGTGGTTCTTTTGTATATCTGGAAGGGATGAATGGCCATTAGTGAGGTTTACATGTATACCTGGAGTGAATCTATAGTCTAGGGTGGGCTGATTATGTATATCGAGTGGTTATGTGACTATGTGTGTCGAATTGGTATACAAGTAGTGACTGTATTGTTAATGGTGAGATGAGTACATGTAGGTATACAAGTAGTGACTGTATGGTCACAAATGTAATGAACATCTATACAGGGGGTGACTAAATGGCCATGTGTCAGGCGTATACCTGGTGTTCATGTTTGGTGACTCGTGGCGGTATGGTCATGTGTAGGTTATACCAGCATACACACGTGTTGCTTTATTGTAATGGGCGAGGGATATGAGTATATAGCGAGTGGCTATATGCATGGAGTGACTATACTGACATGGATGGGGTGTATTAGTATATCTTGAGTGGCTATTCGGCTATGGTGTGACAAATAGGGATACAGGGAGTGACATGGCCAATGTTGAGGTGAATATGTATACACGGATTGGCCATGATCAAGTATGAATGTTTTGAATAGGTACACACGGGGTGACTATATGGCCATAGGTCAGGTGAAGGAGTATACCAGGTGACATGGGTGGGGGTATGTGTATGAAGCGAGTGGCTATATGGCCATTGTTGAGGTGCATATGTATACCGGGATGACTTTATGGTGTTGATGTATATATTGACTGTCTATTTGACCATGCGTTTGGAGAATAGGTATACAGGGGGTGACCTTATGGCCAATGGTGAGATGAATGGGTATACAAGGAGTGACTATATGGTTATGGGTCATGTTTAGGAGTATACCCGGTGTGCCTGCATTGTGAGGCATGGCTGTATGGTCACCCGTGGTCATGGGTCAGGTGTACATGTATACATGTATACAGCTTAACGTCCCCCATCTACATAAACATCATCAAGATGGAGAACTCTCTGACATGACCTCTCTATTGATTAACATACCCTTGAGTTATTGTGGAAAGCGATAGCCACCCAAGATACACATGTACAACCCACCCATTACCCAAGTCTCTCCATATGTATATAAACACCACACAAATTCCAACATAGTAACCCACTTTAAACACGTACACCTGATCATGCAACCATACTTGGTTATACCCGTACATACCACAAATGACGATACAGCCACGAGTCACCATGCATGAACACCAGATATACACCTACACCCGACACATGACCAAAAAGTCACTCTATGTATACATATTCACTACATTCACGATCATACAGTCACGCATTGTATACATATTCACCTCACCATGGACCACACAGCCACTACATGTATACCTATTCGCCATACACATGACCATAGAGTCAATTCAGGTATACATATGCACAATACCAATGGTGAGCCCTTCCAGATATACCAATACCCGCACATACGACCACTCATAAGTTCCATACTTGCCACTCATAAGTTATATACACGCCATCCATGATCATACATCTACTCCCCATACACCACCAATGATAACACATCCACAACATATATAAATATATGTCCCACCGTCACCAACAGGGGAGTCCCTATATACCCACACATCATTCATGACCATACAATAACTCCATGTATACCTATTATCCTCATCTATGACCATAGAGTAACTCCGTGGCTGCCATATTGGCTTCCACTTTGTATCCAGTTGATAAATTTGTATCATAGTGGGCCTGAATACCTACATATCATGATGGTTCATCTCAGTTCCGTCTCAAAGTTGTGCCCATTTCCTTTCAATAATATGGCCAGAATCACAAAAGAGGTTCTCCGCAAAATTCCATACTGCAACTTTAAAATGAATTTGTCATGCCCCATACGGAACTGGGACAAATATAATAGAATGTATTTGTCAGTTAATTAACTAATACGTACAATAACCAAGTGAATCACAATTTGCTATCTTTTTCGGATAACGCAGAGAATAATGTTCGGGATATGTTAACTTTTAACTTTTTACAAATTTGGTTGCCATTTTGGAAGCCATCTTGAGCATTTTAGTCTTTAAACACCACCGTGTGACACACTTAAGATAGACCAAAACAATAAACACCTTTGATACCAAAGATAGTTGCATTTTACTTGAACAAATGGTCGAACCCGGAAAAGTGATTTTTTTGCCGATATTTATGTCAAGTTTGTGAGAGAAAAATCCCATATTTCTGGTGATGTCAGTGGTGTCAATAGTACAAATGATCCATGGTGCATCAGATATGTTAGTATGCAATGTATAGAATACAGATTAGCCAGTTGTATACATCAACCACAACTTGTAAGCGATTGCAGGACACCCTGTGGCAATATTTACTATTTTCCATATTTTGGCGGCCATTTTCGCAGCCATTTTGAGCCAAGGTAAGATTTTTGGTTCCAGATAGTTGGAATATTCATAGGTAATGATATTCCTCACTTACATTACAATGTTCTTTTCATTTCTTTTTGAAATATGACTAGAATCCCAATTGAGATTTTTTGTAAAATTTTGTACCGTATTCTGTAAAATCGAATTTTTGAGGGATCAGAAGGGGCTAGGACCCCATTAGTTGCACATTTAATTGCCCCAATGATCAGTTAATATACACAATACTAAATACAGTTACATTACTCAACCAGTTCCAAACAGCATGAATTGATCTAGAAGATATTTGTGAAAAAATGTCATATTTTCAACTTCCGGCGGCCATTTTGGCGGCCATCTTGGATTCTGAGTTTCAATTTTGACCCAAAAAAGTGTCATTATGTCTTAGCTTCACAAAAATATATACATTTGTATACATTTTACAAGATTTTCCCGCTATAATTTGCATAAAACTGACCTAGGGTCTGGTCTGAAAAACGGCGGCCATGATGGACGCCATCTTGTCTGGAGTCTACACGGCCACTTTTTTTTCTTGTTAACATTGCTTAAGAGTTGAAGGACATAATAAGGAACAAAAAATAAATGGGGTGAAGTTAAGTCCCAGGGGGGGTGCAAGGGTACCCCTATTAGCTCCCGGACTATATGAAGTATAACTGATCATAACTGACAATTTCCTTATAAGCTACTTGTATATTTTCAATAAATGGGACCTTGTTATTTTCCAACTATTGTCATATTAATGTCGACCGATAATACACTGCATTTATGGCAGAAATTGATTTTGCAGACGAAAATAGCCATTCCCGGATAGTTTTCTTTTTATGTAGCATAAAATTTAGGCCAATTTATAATTCATTAAAAATTCGTTTTTGCAGTTGGGAACACAGTTGGGAATATTGTGTAGGGTTACCTTTATATATGAATCATAAATGCCATATAATCATAGTCCTTCAGAAATTACTATTTTTACCAAAAAAATGTTCATTTTAAATGTTTTATCAATGACGGATTCCATTTTCTGAAATATTTCACGGAAACAAAATTAGGCCGATTTACTATCAAATTTCATTTGAATAAAATGGATTAAGTC
This sequence comes from Siphonodentalium dalli, assembly GCA_032622095.1. Classification (NCBI taxonomy): domain Eukaryota; kingdom Metazoa; phylum Mollusca; class Scaphopoda; order Gadilida; family Siphonodentaliidae; genus Siphonodentalium; species Siphonodentalium dalli. The sequence continues at coordinate 46,457,767 of CP136063.1, read as the reverse complement.
GTGCCCTTTTAATGGTAGTTCGATTAAATATTTTACCAGTCTGTTCATAATGAGAAATCACTTCAAAAATGTTTAATTTATTGGTAGAGATGTCCATCTGATAAGAAATACTGCCATTTGAGGTTTGATACACCATTTCAGCTGGCTTGGTATCTTACAAATTGAAATAAGGGAATTTATTCAGCTTTGACCCTCTAAATTATGGAAAAAAGCCTAAATTATGCCATTATTGGCATCTTTATAACATATATAAGGCTATATCTGAATACAATACATGTCTCAAATGAAATAAACAATACAATATCCATAGTTTAATTTGATTTGGCTATACAGGGATGCATACAATATTGCTTTTATGTAGTTTCCACTGACTATTTTAAGTAAAATATCCATATGATGTTTTCTACATTGCCTTGTATATTAAAATGCATGTAATGACCATGGGAAATGTTTAATTTATTAGTTGATATGTCCATCTGATAGGAAATACTGACATTTGAGGTATTGATTTTATTTCAAATATTTTATTGGGACCGTTTATGTGTCTATTTTTAGAACAGACCATTCGGATGATACTATATTGCGACATAGATCACTGGGCTGTTCCCATGACCACGTGCTGAATGTCAAATATCCCAGATTGATTGGTTGTATTGTTTTATTCCAGAGTTATAAGGGATAATGAGTATAATTAACGTTTATTTGACAAAATTACACAATACAAGTTTTGGTCTATGTTAACAGTAACCGCTATTGTTTGTTAGCTAAACAACCATACCTTTTTAAACAAGAAAATATTCGAAATAAAATTAATATTAATTGATAGAAGCATTTCCGGACAGGAGTCTTCGATTATAATCTAATCGAGTCCGAGACGAGATTTATTCTGGTAAAGAACTATTCGCGTTCTCTGATCGACTTAGAGCCCAATTGACCGCACATAATGCGATTATCTCGAAATGAGCAATTGATCGTGTGTTGTACACGACGTACACTTCGTGCGCTTGTCGAGATGAACACAATGACCCGTTAGCAACACCAATCACCGTGATTGTCCACGCATTGATCGTCGCTGAATGTGAATAAATATGCCCGAAACGACACGGATTAACGTGTGATCCGTTTTCACAAACCAAGTCACTCGCATATGTTTTTAGACAGTCAAATGTGGAAGTCGCATGATCACCCCCGTGTACGTGGTATCGCCAAAGCCGAGGGTATCGCCAAAGCCGAGGAAATGGGGAAAAGTTATTTTCACGAATATGATATGGGGATATGTTTGTTTCTCATCGTAAAACAGACATCGAACATCGTATGTGTATGTCCACACGGAGCAGGAGTATTTATCCACCAGTTGTCAATCAGTTTTCCCAGATCAAACCATTAATCTTTTTTTGGCGATTTTTTTCAATGGTGTTTTTGCCTTTGCTTACTCAAATTTTCGAAAACATCCATTCACTATATATATAGTATAGTTCCTGGACTTCCACGCTTCCAAAACAAATATCGGTATATAGTTGAATCTGTCAATGAAGCATAGTATTTGACAGAATTTTTAAAATCCGTGTCGTTCTCAATATCCGCGCGATATGAAGGGACCACTGTCGGTCCATACAGATGCTAATGGCACAGACGCCGAGTAAATATGCTTATCACTTAAGGAGTTCTTATGCGTTTTCGAGTGTTTTTATGTGTATCTGAGAAGTCCTGATTAATTGGACTGCGAATGTCATCCGAAATATGAATACATAACATGTTCGAAATATTGTGTGCATATATATTATGAATGTATTTCAAATGAAATTAATTGAACATCCATCTCAGCATTCAGATTTGCGATCTCAATAAGGTGAATGGATGATAACGCGATTCCTTGATCACACGCACGTGAATGCTGTCGTTCGTATGCATGCAGCTAATCGGATATTCGTGTAGTATTAACATTCTTCGAGTTTTTATATAGACCACACATGTCGGACGACACGCTACGGCGTATCAACGATTTGTTATAATCATGATTATTTTGCAGACTTTATCATCTGCATGCACTGAGCGATTGTGGCTCGCTAATGCTTCTTCTGTTGAAAAAAATGGGTGCACGCCGAACATTTCGGGAATTCGTCATCAACATGTATTTCAAGATGCCGCTTTAAGTTGTAATTTGTAGTAAAATATTTTCCGCACAAGTCGCATCTGACTTTCCCTAACACTTCCTCTATGGGCACAATTTCCAATGGCGTGTCTGATTCAGAAATGGTGTTTCATAATAATAAATTCGAGATGCCACAAAATGTCCGCGCAACACATAAGGGACCGGATGAATTGACTGATTAAGGGATTAATTATAATATAATTAAGCCTTCCGCGTCCGGTGATTTTATGCGGACTGGTTGTTTTTGCTTTGTTCACAGACAGAGATAATGGTTGTGATTATAGCTCAACTCGTGCAAAACATTCACGAGACCCGATAATTTGTATAACGCGTCATGGATCATAAATTTATTTGTCTTCAGGGAGAGTATTTGTTTTGTTGGGGGGGGGGGGGTCTCTCAACCTCTGTCAAACCATTAAACATAGAAAAATGTATACCATATCACATGGTGGCAGTCAGGCGAGTAATTTTCAATGATAATTCTTATACAAAACATCGCAGGAAAACAAGATCAATATTTATACGTGCTCTCTATCCGCGAACATACTAGGCTACATCCGAAGATCACATGTTCTGTCATTTTGTCGGGTAATTCGTCCACTCGGTTATATGGATGTGACATACGTTCATTTATCAAAACCGCATAGTCTGGTTGATTTTGTTTAAACATGGTGTTGTAGCTTGGTAAGCTGACTACATGTGCTACATATACACAAAACAGAGGCTCATCGACCTCCAGATAAGAAGGCACACACGTGTGTCGCACATAGCACAATGTGATGATATATGTACGGATGTTTAAGGTTAGCATAGAATCGTTACAATATTATCTGATGACTCTTAAAAGAGCCAGAATTGCATAATTTGGAGCAATACGATATATGTATATTCGATAAGATGATTCGGTTTCATTGTCGCGTAACGGTCTACTCAGTTGGGAACGAGTAATAAAGTCTGTAAAATAAACATGATTATAACAAATCGTTGATACGCAGTAGCGTGTCGTCCGGCACGTGTGGTCTATATACAAACTCCAAGCATGTTAATATACTACACGAATATCCGATTAGCTACATGCATACGAACGGCACCATTCACGTGCGTGTGATCAAGGCAGCGCGTTATCATTCATTCACCTTTTTGAGATCGGAAATCTGAATGCTGAGATGGATGTTCAATTAATTTCAATTGAAATACATTCATAATATATATGCACACAATATTTGGAATATGTTATGGATTCTTATTTCAGATGACATTCGCAGTCCAATTGATCAGTCTCAGATACACATAAAACACTCGAAAACTAATTAGAACTCCTTAAGTGCATGATAAGCATATTTACTCAGATTTTGGTCACATCTTCATCTGCGCCGTTAGCATCTTTATGGACCGACAGTAGTCCCTTCATATCGCGCGGATATTGAGAACGACACGGATTTTTAAAATTCTGCCAAATCCTATGCTTCATTGACAGATTCAACTATATATCGGTATTTGTTTAGGAAGCGTGGATGTCCAGGAACTATAGTAGTGAATGGATGTTCTCGAAAATTTGAGTGAGCAAAAGCAAAAACACCATTGAAAAAATTCGCCAAAAAAAGATTAATGGTTTGATCTGGGAAAACTGATTGACAACTGGTGGATAAATACTCCTGCTCCGTGTGGACATACACATACGATGCTCGATGTCTGTTTTACGATGAGAAACAAGCATATCCCCATATCATATACGTGAAAATGACTTTCCCATTTCCTCGGCTTTGGCGATACCACGTACACGCGGGGGGGGGGGGCATACCACACCACGTACACGGGGGTGATGATAGTGTCGAACTATTATTATATACATTGTATAAGTGGGTCATGAATTCCAAAGAAGTCTGTCTGCCAGAATGATGACATTAAATTTGGACATGTAACAAACTCGTTCTGCACCGATGAAATTTGACCGTGCTACATTCAGATTTGATATACGCTGAAGCCGCGATGTCGGTGAATCGAAAACGAAAGTTAGCAGCTCTCGGCCAATCAGGATACTTGTTTTTAGTGACAAATATTCAATTGAATTACACCGGTTAATAAACAATTCAACCAATGCATGTTATCATTGCCACCATGTCCGTTTGTATTTTTGGTGTATACATATATATATTGTATTTTGTGTCAATCACACCAATTCCCACGGCTGGAAAACTAATAGTTCAGTGACATCACATTGTTCGACTCGCGCCACTCTTAAAAACAAATCGCGCGGTCGTTCCAATGTAGCTCAAATTATTATACAAGAGGACATGCACTCCACTTACCCTATTCGCCGTCCCTATATATGTGCCTGCTTAGTATATTAGAGGTGAGTAAATAGTAAGGGCGTATAGTGGCGGTGTGTTTGGGGGAAGCAGAGCGCTGTTCGTGCCCCCGTGGCCTCTGATAATTGAAGCTACTTCGAAGCGCCCGTGCGATTTGTCTGTTGTGAGTTGCGTGTGCCTGACAATGGGGTAATCATTGAACTATTCCTTCGCCAGCTTTGCGAATTGGTGTGCTTTACCAAAAACTAGGGAACGATTGCAACAATGGAATTGTGCTCTAAATTCCTTTAGCATCTAGGATATTAGTTTATGGTAACTACTTATCACATCACATGCATATAATTAAGAATTAGAGAAAAGTAGATCATTAGTGGAAGAGATTTGAGAAAATGATACACTGCAGAACTTAGTTTTGTATTAACGAACTCGACCACCAACTATATATGCAGCATCGAGTTGAATGGAACATTTCAACATCGAGTTGCACACTCTCTAATAACAGTACAATATGTGTTGCCCGACACAAGAGAACAATCTACAAGACAAAATTAAAATACATGGACGTGTACATCTAAAGTATACAACAAAGAATAATTATAAACAGTATATGTGACCCGCCATGTCAAATCCAGTCGTAAGTGGGGATTTTTTTTACCCTGTGCCAATGCATTCTCTTATATATAGGTCGCCTTGCATATATAAGAGAATGCATTGGCCTAACAATTTTAATAATTTGTTTTTGTATTCTTTAGTAATTTTATAATTTCACACATACAGAGCCCCAGACAAACATGAGCAGACGACACTCTTCTATATACTTCAATATATGTGTGGGGCTCCCTGCAGGATATTGGATGTTTTTTTATTTTATGTCCTAAAAATTGTAAGAAACATTTATTTTTTAGAAAAAAAAATGATAAAAAATTGTTAGGCCAATGCATTCTCTTATATATGCAAAGCGACCTGTGGTCGACTCGCATATATAAGAGAATGCATTGGCACATCGTAAAAAACCCAACTTACGACTGGATTTGATATGGCGGGTCATATATGAACAACCGCGACGACAATCCGCACCTTGATGTCGGACACCCGAGGTCGAGCGTGACGCCGTCACTATTACGTCACCGTGTCGATGACGTCAGTACACCCGTAACGGAAGTACCTTACGTACTTAGTAAATCAGACATATATCACAATGACCAAGATATGGTGTGCGCCATGCAAGGCAAGATTTAGTAGCAGAAGTAATCTGTTACAGCACAGAAAAAAAATTCATGGCGGGGGTAAGTTGTTCATGTATTATATAATTTTAATATAATTTCATTTTATACATGTATGCATTATATTTCAATACTAGGGGGTTGCCCGTCACAAAATGACGGGTAAAAAATGTTCTTTGTTATTTTCTAGTGTCCGCGGTCATGAACACATGGAATGGTCATGCTTCTCTTTTCTGCTAAGTACTGGATGCGCGTTGGAACACTTTATTTCACTAAAACTATTTCTACACACCCAGCCCACATATGCGCATATTGAACGAAACAAAATCAGTAGTAACTATGAACCAACTGAAACATGCTCAATTCAGGAACCTTTATTCAGCGACGAAGGGAATTTGCGGCTCATTTTGAACCTGTATTCAGTATGCAGCTTAAGAATCATATGCCCTGCACTGCGCGGCCCATTTGTGTGAACACTTTATTTCAATAAAATCTTATTTTCTACCCCCCCCCCCTACCAATCCCCATATATTCTTGCACATATGGAACGCAATAATCAATATATTCTTTATTTATTACTATATACTAACTGAAACAGGCTCCATTCGGGAGCCTTTATTTAGTAGGGGAGGGGCCTGCTGCCCCTGTGTACGCTTCGCGCGCATTATATGATCTTAAACAGCGTTCGCTTTGCTCATTGTGATCTTTTAAACATTTATTCTTGTATCAGATTTGCACTCAACCGAAACATTAAAAGAGCATTAATTAGCGTTGGCATTATTGTTTACAATGTAGGCCATATTATCCGGCGAATTTACTGAGTTCACGGTACCCACTGGCGGGAGGTCAGACTGTCCATTCGCCATCTTCCGTGTATACGGGTACTCCTTCGATTCCACACTCAATGCATAACTTTCGTATCAAAGACAGAATTCTTTACTTATGTTCAAACCCAACTGGCAAATTAAAATACCATATTAGCCGGGGGGGGGGGGGGGGTCGGACAAAATTTCCAGGCACGTATGATGGGGTGGGTGTGTGTCTCTTGGGTCCAAAAACAGTTATTTCCATATGCCAACATGTTTTTCCATTCCTGCTATTGCGTCTTATTTTGATGTGTTTTGAACAGAAACAGGTCATATATAGTTAACATTAATGCTATACTACATATAGAGGTTATCAGAAGTTGGATCAGTTGCACAATGGCCAACAATAACCCAAATTCAACTTGATAGAACTAGACACTGCGCTATTGGAAAAATAAACTTTAATCAGGATTCCATCTACTGATACAACAAAATAAGAATAACTATGCAGAACTCAGCTGAAAATAAGCAATAAAATGAAAGCACACTTGACCATATGTGACATGGAAATAAAGATATAATAAATAATGGAATAAAATAGACTTTTGACAATGTAAAACATACAATCTTAACAAATAAATTGAAGGCCAGCCGGGCCAGCTTGAACAATTTCACATTGTTTTCCATGTTAATGTGGATCAGCTTGTAATGTTAATCACAGTAACGAAGATTTTATAGTCACTGATATCGTGAGCAAAAAAAGAAGTGAAATTGGGCTATCCATCCATATTATTCCCAATTATTACGAAGCATATTACTTCAGGCAGTGACTATCAGCCTGCCATTACACGCTATAACATGTTTCCTAAGTTCTGGTATCTGAGATGCCCCAAGAAGAGTCACGCATGTATATCATGGTTATGTTTGGTGTTAGCATTATTCTTCAAACTGGGATGAACAGTTGTATTTCCACATGTTTTGATAAACAATTTGATTCCAGTAATACAGTAATGCCCTAATTAAACGACTCCATAACCACAGCAGAATAATGGGTAATTTTTCAGGATTTAGTTGGAAATTAAAATTAAATTACCCATTATTCTGCTGTGGTTATGGAGTCGATTAATTAGGGCATTACTGTATATCACATAGCAAATATAAAAATATCAAATAATCTGAAATTTGTTGTACCGGTACCAGCCGGTACCATGTATTCTGTAGAATACTCAAATGTGATTATAAATGTGACTAGATCATGTGACTATATATTATGAAAATGAATGTTAATAAAAACCTTGGCACTCTGCCATTCCAAGCGACGCATAGTACAATCGATTAATTCAAGTCCCCCAAACCATGCAAACTCGAGTTAGGACCTTTACCTGCTATAAAATACAATGTTATTACGGAACAGTTATTATATGTTAACTGCATTTGTTTTTCAATGTTATAAAACTTCCCTGTCAGAGCAACAGAAAGTTACCATGTTTTGAACTAGTGGAGTATGATATCTTGGCGAAGCCAGAGTACATATGCATGACATGTCTATACACATGGATATACGCTATTCTGTTTCAATTTCATACTGGAAATGTTATATTTTTTCTATGCTTCACCATTGTATTAAAAATAACCATGTGAGCACTTTCTCGTTCAATAAGTAACGTATAGTTAAAATCTGTGTTAAACGGTTTTGTGTTTATTTGACCGACTTAGGGACGAATTTAGATGTTATCTATATGTGTTTTAGCCTGTCTGCGGACTTTTCTAAATAGTTAGTCCAAATAGCTGTTGGTGTTTTTGTATCAAAGTTTAAAGAAATTTTATTTTATTTTTTGGCTTGGCAATATAAAATTAAAATCAAAATCGCTAAATATTTGTGAGTTTTAATTAGCTCAGCAAATTAAAGGTACTCAATCCGATTAAGCACCCCTAAATTACTATTTCTGTGACTTCAAGGGATCAAAAAAATAATTGATTCGAGTCGAGGAACCCACCCATCAAAGCTCAGAGTTATTAGATATTAATTTTTGAAGTTTGCAATTATGCGTCCTAATAATTGCCCCATAGTTTGTAATTTTCTCGAGATGTATAATTTTCACAGAAACACTTATTCAAACAGGCGAAGCTGGGTAACTCTAAAATCAAGTGTATTAATAACGCAATTTTGACTGAGACCATCATTTTTGACGGTGTGTTTCTGGGCCAGAAACAATAGAAATAACAAAACTTCAAAAAACAATCTGATCACTATGAGCGTTGATAGGTAGGTTACTCGTCTCGAATCAATTAGTGTTTATCCCCGAAGCCAAAGAAATAGTAATTTATGAGGGCCTGATCGGATTGAGTACCTTTAAGTGTTCCGATATTAATGCAGCTTGCCGACACGCTATATTGACTCAACTTACATGATTGGGGGAGGAGCCACTCTATGACGTCACTCAGCTCGATTTAATCCCTCGTGTATTCGTAAAAAATAATGCCCACGGGCATTCTTAAAAAATAATGCCCACGGGCATTCTTAAAAAATAATGACTGTTGGTGTTAAAATAATGTTCATTGCGATCAAAACGCTTGAGCGTTCTGCCAGATAAGAGCCCCTGTCCGGACAAAGGGATAACACGCCGGTGGGTTTTAAGAATCATGAATGTTCACTCAGTGAACGTACAGATGAAAGATACAATCTCAGGTGGAGGAACCGGGATCGACGAGATCGTGGATAGTTTGTTCACACGATTACGATGTCGTACATGATGAAATCAGTTTTTTTTGTAAAGCATGTGATTGACTATCATGCGATCCTTCGGGCCACACTTTTGACATAAACATGACTGATTAGTGATTACGTCGCAAATGGGGATAACCAAGGATACGCCACAATTTCGCTTTTAAATAAAACAGTGCATGATATTATTTTTTACCTACGATTTTGAGGTGAGCATGCACAGTTGAGCGGTTACTTCCTACGACGGAAATATTTCCACTTACAATTGTATCGTGGTAATCTGAACGTTCACTTAGTGTTAAATTGGCCATGGCATGACAATATTAAAGAGATTGTGGGAATTCTATCAGGTTGACTATCTATCTATCTACCCGATACTCCATCGCAATCAATGTGCTGAGGATTATGTGGAGGTCCAGGTGCTACCACGGGCCGAGTAACTTTATAACCCTGTGGTGACTCCAGTATGGTTCTTTAACGTGCACACACCGAGGCGTGTACACGGGTCAGCCATTAATGTCCGCGCCTGATCAGACAGCGTACTGAACCAACGACAACATACTTGGACAAGTGTTGTAATGGGGGGGAAGTCGGCATTTTTGCATTCGGATCTTTATTCAGTGATCTCGAATGACTTTCTTCAGCCTGACAAACTTGGTATCTGACCGAGTTCTGATTTTTGTCAGAATACCCTGACCACGTTACGATCGCCGGTCCGATAGCACGAGACCAGTATAGTACGCTACCTCTCGGCCACCGACTTCCCTTGACATTTGTTAGAATAATGGTATGAAGTATAACTGATCATAACTGACAATTTCCTTATAAGCTACTTGTATATTTTCAATAAATGGGACCTTGTTATTTTCCAACTATTGTCATATTAATGTCGACCGATAATACACTGCATTTATGGCAGAAATTGATTTTGCAGACGAAAATAGCCATTCCCGGATAGTTTTCTTTTTATGTAGCATAAAATTTAGGCCAATTTATAATTCATTAAAAAATCGTTTTTGCAGTTGGGAACACAGTTGGGAATATTGTGTAGGGTTACCTTTATATATGAATCATAAATGCCATATAATCATAGTCCTTCAGAAATTACTATTTTTACCAAAAAAATGTTCATTTTAAATGTTTTATCAATGACGGATTCCATTTTCTGAAATATTTCACGGAAACAAAATTAGGGCCGATTTACTATCAAATTTCATTTGAATAAAATGGATTAAGTCGTGCCCTTTTAATGGTAGTTCGATTAAATATTTTACCAGTCTGTTCATAATGAGAAATCACTTCAAAAATGTTTAATTTATTGGTAGAGATGTCCATCTGATAAGAAATACTGCCATTTGAGGTTTGATACACCATTTCAGCTGGCTTGGTATCTTACAAATTTGAAATAAGGGAATTTATTCAGCTTTGACCCTCTAAATTATGGAAAAAAGCCTAAATTATGCCATTATTGGCATCTTTATAACATATATAAGGCTATATCTGAATAGAATACATGTCTCAAATGAAATAAACAATACAATATCCATAGTTTAATTTGATTTGGCTATACAGGGATGCATACAATATTGCTTTTATGTAGTTTTCCACTGACTATTTTAAGTAAAATATCCATATGATGTTTTCTACATTGCCTTGTATATTAAAATGCATGCAATGACCATGGGAAATGTTTAATTTATTAGTTGATATGTCCATCTGATAGGAAATACTGACATTTGAGGTATTGATTTTATTTCAAATATTTTATTGGGACCGTTTATGTGTCTATATTTAGAACAGACCATTCGGATGATACTATATTGCGACATAGATCACTGGGCTGTTCCCATGACCACGTACTGAATGTCAAATATCCCAGATTGATTGGTTGTATTGTTTTATTCCAGAGTTATAAGGGATACTGAGTATAATTAATAGTCTAGGCTGTGCTGGGGGGTGATCGTCGCACATCGGGGGAATTTATGCGACCATCATTTTCTTATGGGAAAATTACTCTAGTTTTCAAATTCAGAGGGCGCCGAGCCGAGATAGGTAACAAAATATAACTTTTCACTATGTTTCATAGGGTACCCTACCTAAAAAATGACACATTTTCAAAGGTTAACAGGCATTAGCCAACTGGTTAACAGGGCAGCAACATCGGAAAGATTGTAAACATATATGCAAAATATGGAACGAATATAGACACTTAATCAGATTCAACATCGTTTTCCTGCTTTCGTTCTGATTTCGTGACGTCATGGTAAAATATGTAGCGTGACGCGTCAAAAATTCATGGCGATTCAGACAAAGTGTTGTGCGTCAACTCTGTGCAAAGATAGCATATCTGTCGAATTCTTCTAAGTTATATATTTTTGGAAATGGAAGGGTACCCCCTATATAATGATGTTCATACTTACATTATATCTTTCCAAGTATTGACATAATAGACAAAAACTTAACCCTCCCCCCCAATTTCACAAATAACCACATATATGTGCCCATGCAGTTTGTGTCCACTAAATAAATTGACAATGCACAGTTTACCTTTTCATGTTGTGTAGAATCGTACGGCGACACTGATAATGTAAAACATCGTTCAAATCCTAGATTAGGAAGGTAATAAAATCCAAGATGGCGTCCAAGATGGCCGCCAATTTGTATATTGACACTCTATACACCAGATGTATGGTAACCGGACTAATAGTTATATATTCAATTATCAATAAATAAAGGAGTTTTTCCATGCTAGTAGCACATTAGACCCGCAATCGTAAACCGTCTGGAGATAACGGACCTACACTAATTGCGGATATTTTGTTTATACGAAAATGTTGGCCAACTGTGTTCACATTACCCCGCTAATGTCGTCAACTGCTTACCATGGTAGTTGGTTTCTACGTTCAAAAAAGCGATGTTCCAATGTAATGTGGGACAATAATCACCAGCGATTTAGACCGAACTAAAACTGTTTTCTCTACATTTCCTCGGGATGCCACCACGCACGGAAATGGGTGTTTACATAAGCAGTTCTAATTCGTATTTGTTTAGTACTGAAGATTTAGATAACAATAAACGGTTACATGTTCGTTGCAAATACTCATTTTATGAACTATTCGCAGTTGCAAACCGATAGTTTAAATCAATTTCCCACCAACGTACTATAGTCATGGGTGGTTGACGAGTTAATTCACAGGTTTATGCCCTCACTTTCCATATCATTTTATTTCACAACCTGCAGTTCAGGTTTCACGTCGCTGTCGCAATATATTAATACATCTATTGAGCGTTTTGTTATGATGATCATCCATTTCGCCAAGAGACGAAGAAATAATAAGTTTCTGCAATATTTTATATTGGATAAGGCCTATCCACTCGTAGACAATTTCGTTAGACATTTAACCACCGATAACATGACTTCATCATGCTGGTACTTATCAGCAATGAGTAACATACATCTATCGGATCTACACAGTCGGTGACACGATTAAGTTGATGTTCTGGTATTATGTGAACCTAATTTAATCATTAGCTGTCAACTCGGGGAACACTATAAAAAAGTTGGTTGGCACATGTGCGCGGGCATTTCTGTCAAGTACGATAAGCCGAGAAGTTGCAATAGTTAATTCACTGTGACAGTATTGTTGGATTAAATTGACCTGACCAATCATGTGATGCAATCCAATTACTCTTCAGCTGGATACGTGATTGTTCCCAACAAGTAATTGTTTATCATAAGTAATTCATAAATGGCACTGAATGGCATGGTATATATACTAGAAAAATGGACGAATTTTATTAATATTGGGACTAAATTCTAATTATAAGAAATATTTCTTTTTTCGATTTAATAAGGTGGCGAGTTAGAATCGACAATTTTGAAGACAAATTAACTTCAATCGCATAACCTTAGTCGAGACTAGATCCATTTATTAAATGTAACACTTAACTGGGTTTCAAAGGGCAAATATGTTTGCATTATTTGTGTGCAATTTTACACGTACATTACCATAACTCAAAGTATGAAGTATCTAGATCTAAATTCCTACCAGGTGTACACATAAGAAAGTAGAGAGATTACTAATTTAATATGCTGGAAGCAAAGGGTGTTGCTACTTTCGAAGTTTCACATGTGTGGAATACTATGTGTAAGTTTACTATATGCCTTGCCCCATGTCGCAGAAGAATCCATATTATGAGCAAATAGGTCCAACAGCCATCAAATGTCCGACTGCGATTGTCTATATATGTCATACATTCAATCCAACATTCAAACAAGAACGTGTGTCATTGTCGAATATAGGACCGTCGCCACATGCAACGATGGAACCTGGTTTGATTGTATGGTGCTCACAAGGTAAACTTACTCGAAATATACCGACCCATTACGGCTTCAAATTCCTCAATATTAAGCTAAAATAAGGATTTAAATCAATTGTTTTCTGGGATGTCTACTTAGATGAATGCACGCAATAACTACCACACCTATGTACATTATCTGATATGTGTGATAATCGCATGCTTGCATATATGCTTTCGGTCAGATACATATAACTGGTTCCCGCATATCGTAAAATGTATCCTGGGGACAATTAACAGAATCATGAATATTTGACATATATCAGATACGTACATGTAGGTTGTTCCATTGCAGAAAATTGGCGATCGTGCAAAGGAGCTGCGAATTATTGTTTGTGTTAAAAGTACTCCACGGCTACTATATTTCTTGAGAATGTCCTACATGTAGCGGTTATACTCTATTTTGATTAAAACCTAATTCCGCGGCTATGACTGATAACATGTGACCAACGAGTAGTCATCCCGTTGCCTGAAATGGATCAGCATCAGTGAAAGGGACACATTTAGTATGACAAGCATCATTCTAATGCTGAGCAACTGAGTATATGACATTTTGAGCACGTCTTCTAACTGTGTGGCTTTCTAATCCTTGTACTTTTCATCTTTGATTAATTGCCGAGATTGCCCCATACTGATATATAAATTGGATGATATAGTTTTATCCCCATTCAAGTACTGTACGTGATTATCATAGTTGGGTACGTGTGACGGAGAGTCGTGTGATACCTACAGTGTGAGACCAACTTTCATGGATCCAAATTTCATGGGACTTAGCACAATCAATACCACGGCCTCACACTTACCGTTATCATTTAAAGCATTAGTATTTACAAATGAGGGGTCAGTTTTGATCATATTCTACCTGTTCCAACCAAACCTGAAAGTTGGTTCTGTGCAACATTCTTGGGGTAAGCTCCAAGTAACTTGATATTATTTAAAATGACAAATGCCTTGTATGAAGTTAAATACTGAATGCTTATAATGTGTTTAAATATATTGTGACAGCAACGCGAATTCTGGACAGCCGGGAAGATATAAAATAATATGGAAGCGAATGCATATATATAATTCGCCGAAGGCATCAGCCACTACTCAGACATACAATATCTATAGTACATTAGCAGGACAGTAATTATAATATTGGTCGTCAATGTGTATTCAATAAAATAATTAATACACCTGCAACCACGCATATCAAGTGGCATAGAATTAAGTACAGATAAGCAAATACTCAAATGAACTGCTTAATTAAATAAGCATAAATCCACGTCTGATGGGACCATAGCGAGAATATAACGACACAGATACGTATTTTGTCAGATTTGTTTGAGATTTGTTTCGGTTATTTCAATAGAACATCACTCCAATGAACGTGAAAATCAATTACCGCTGTACGCATTGACAACATTGATGAGATATATAAAATAAATTGTCCATTCTTTGCATACCCGCACTTATCAGGATTCTAAATTGGTTGTTATTGCTTGACGGTTTGTGTAAGCGGGTCTAATGAGTCATTACCGTGGACACCTACATTGGTTATTGAGGATTGAATATGTATATTTAGTCGGCATTGTAGCTTCAATTCTTATTGTAGTAATATAAAAGTCAGCAGTTTCATCACCAAGCAGAACGTTGACTTGTATACCACAAAATGGATGTCAGGTTGAAACACTATCCCATTGTGGCAATTTGGCATTGCACGTCGATTTTGAGAAATAAAATGAGAATTTAATTTCTCAATGCCAACAGTTTTATTGGATTCTGATCACATTATCAAGAGACATATATGCACGAACGAACAAGCTACAAAACTCATAACATGCATATGACATAACATTGCAACTCGGAAGCAGGTAATTTTATCGGAACATTTTTTAGTTTTATGGCGGCCATTTTGGTCTCCATCATTGGTTTTACGTAACCAGTTGACTTATACATATTACAATACAGCCTCTATGAAATAAAGATCAGTTACAACCGGTGTGCACACTCAGTGTACACAGAGTGCCGATATTAAACTTGGCAGCCATCTTGGACGCCATCTTGGATTTTATTACCTTCATAATCTAGGATTTGAACGGAATCTTACATTCTCCATGTTCCCGGATGGTTCTGCCCTATATGACACTACAAAATGTGCATTGTCGATGTTTTATTGGAAACAACCTGCATGGGTGCATTTAAGTGGATATTTGTGAAATTGGGGTGAGGGTTATAGATAGAACCGCATGAGTGTCTGAATTTTGACGAAATTATCGCACGAGATTTGTTGGCGGAGCGATACCTCGAGTGCGGGACGCAGTCCCGCACGAGAGGTATCGCATTCCGCCAACAAATCGAGTGCGATAATTTCGTCAAAATTCAGACACTCATGCGGTTCTATTTTTATTACATATCAACGTATTATAGTAAGTTGACTCACAGTCGTCAATCTCCGGTACAGAAATTGTGAATTTAATTGAGTTTTAACGGCATTTTAGGGTTAACGCAACAATCAGACAGGGAGCCCTTCTATCCGCGAGTGAACTTGACCCATCTTGACCCGTGCAAAGGTGTTAATTGGGTTTCCCCCAGATTTTCCTAAAATATAACCCAATCAGCGCGCTGCGATTTCGACAAGTGTGTTGTCGCCCTTGCGTTGAAAAGTTGAAAAAGTTAAAATAGTAACGGCGAAAGCCAGTCTAACAACACTGAATGAAATAGTTCCGTCGACAGATTGCACTAGTGCGATTCTGAGAATTATCACACGCCTGGAACGTCGTGCGATCATGCGAATTACGTTGATAGATATGTAATAAAAGCTTTTCTCGATTAGTTTACCATTTGGAGATATATAATAAAGATAGGAAAATCATTTTGTAGACAATACCCTTCCATTTGCAAAAATATTTAACTTGGAAGAATTCGACAGATATGCTATATTTGCACAGAGTTGATGATCTAGTCCGGTTACCATGCATCTGGTGTATAGAGTGTCAATATACAAATTGGCGGCCATCTTGGACGCCATCTTGGATTTTATATTACCTTCCTAATCAGGATTTGAACGATGTTTTACATTATCAGTGTCGCCGTACGATTCTACACAATATGAAAAGGTAAACTGTGCATTGTCAATTTATTTGGCGGACACAAACTCCATGGACACATATATGTGGTTATTTGTGAAATTGGGGTGAGGGTTAAGTTTTTGTCTATTATGTCAATACTTGGAAAGATATAATGTAAGTATGAACATCATTATATAGGGGGTACCCTTCCATTTCCAAAAATATATAACTTGGAAGAATTCGACAGATATGCTATCTTTGCACAGAGTTGACGCACAACACTTTGTCTGAATCGCCATGAATTTTTGACGCGTCACGCTACATATTTTACCATGACGTCACGAAATCAGAACGAAAGCATGAAAACGATGTTGAATCTGATTAAGTGTCTATATTCGTTCCATATTTTGCATATATGTTTACAATCTTTCCGATGTTACTGCCCTGTTAACCAGTTGGCTAATGCCTGTTAACCTTTGAAAATATGTTATTTTTTAGGTAGGGTACCCTATGAAACATAGCGGAAAGTTATATTTTGTTACCTATCTCGGCTCGGGGCCCTCTGAATTCGAAAACTAGAGTAATTTTCCCATAGGAAAATGATGGTCGCATAAATTCCCCCGATGTGCGACGATCACCCCCCAGCACAGCCTAGACTATAACGTTTATTTGACAAAATTACACAATACAAGTTTTGGTCTATGTTAACAGTAACCGCTATTGTTCGTTAGCTAAACAACCATACCTTTTTAAACAAGAAAATATTCGAAATAAAATTAATATTAATTGATAGAAGCATTTCCGGACAGGAGTCTTCGATTATAATCTAATCGAGTCCGAGACGAGATTTATTCTGGTAAAGAACTATTCGCGTTCTCTGATCGACTTAGAGCCCAATTGACCGCACATAATGCGATTATCTCGAAATGAGCAATTGATCGTGTGTTGTACACGACGTACACTTCGTGCGCTTGTCGAGATGAACACAATGACCCGTTAGCAACACCAATCACCGTGATTGTCCACGCATTGATCGTCGCTGAATGTGAATAAATATGCCCGAAACGACACGGATTAACGTGTGATCCGTTTTCACAAACCAAGTCACTCGCATATGTTTTTAGACAGTCAAATGTGGAAGTCGCATGATCACCCCCGTGTACGTGGTATCGCCAAAGCCGAGGGTATCGCCAAAGCCGAGGAAATGGGGAAAAGTTATTTTCACGAATATGATATGGGGATATGTTTGTTTCTCATCGTAAAACAGACATCGAACATCGTATGTGTATGTCCACACGGAGCAGGAGTATTTATCCACCAGTTGTCAATCAGTTTTCCCAGATCAAACCATTAATCTTTTTTTGGCGATTTTTTTCAATGGTGTTTTTGCCTTTGCTTACTCAAATTTTCGAAAACATCCATTCACTATATATATAGTATAGTTCCTGGACTTCCACGCTTCCAAAACAAATACCGGTATATAGTTGAATCTGTCAATGAAGCATACACTCTTAGAACAAATGTGTATAAATACTACACAAAATGTGTTACATTTGATCTTAAACAAAATTGTGTAGAAATGACACATGACATATAATTATTAAATGTGTCGGTGGAATATCATCAACGTTGAATACGATTGAATATGTGAGTGTAGCATAGTTATTAGATGAAATGTGTTCTATTGAAACCACAAAACTCGTAAAGTCTACAACAGAACAAACAATTGGCAGCAGCTTTAAACTTTGTTATACACTTTGTTTGTGTAAAAACTGAACAACACATAATTGTGTAGCGCAAAGTTTTAAAGCAGCTGCCAAATTGTTATTATGGCAGCTTTTACGAGGTTTATGTCTCAAATAGAACATATCTCATCTATTAAATATAATATACTCACATATTCACTCATATTCAATGTTGAGAAAATTCCACCGACACATTTATGTCATGTTGCATTTCTACACAATTTTGTTTAAGATCAAATGTAACACCAGTCTAATGTAACACATATTGTGTAGTATTTGTACACATTTGTTCTAAGAGTGTAGTATTTGACAGAATTTTTAAAATCCGTGTCGTTCTCAATATCCGCGCGATATGAAGGGACCACTGTCGGTCCATACAGATGCTAATGGCACAGACGCCGAGTAAATATGCTTATCACTTAAGGAGTTCTTATGCGTTTTCGAGTGTTTTTATGTGTATCTGAGAAGTCCTGATTAATTGGACTGCGAATGTCATCCGAAATATGAATACATAACATGTTCGAAATATTGTGTACATATATATTATGAATGTATTTCAAATGAAATTAATTGAACATCCATCTCAGCATTCAGATTTGCGATCTCAATAAGGTGAATGGATGATAACGCGATTCCTTGATCACACGCACGTGAATGCTGTCGTTCGTATGCATGCAGCTAATCGGATATTCGTGTAGTATTAACATTCTTCGAGTTTTTATATAGACCACACATGCCGGACGACACGCTACGGCGTATCAACGATTTGTTATAATCATGATTATTTTGCAGACTTCATCATCTGCATGCATTGAGCGATTGTGGCTCGCTAATGCTTCTTCTGTTGAAAAAAATGGGTGCACGCCGAACATTTCGGGAATTCGTCATCAACATGTATTTCAAGATGCCGCTTTAAGTTGTAATTTGTAGTAAAATATTTTCCGCACAAGTCGCATCTGACTTTCCCTAACACTTCCTCTATGGGCACAATTTCCAATGGCGTGTCTGATTCAGAAATGGTGTTTCATAATAATAAATTCGAGATGCCACAAAATGTCCGCGCAACGCATAATGGACCGGATGAATTGACTGATTAAGGGATTAATTATAATATAATTAAGCCTTCCGCGTCCGGTGATTTTATGCGGACTGGTTGTTTTTGCTTTGTTCACAGACAGAGATAATGGTTGTGATTATAGCTCAACTCGTGCAAAACATTCACGAGACCCGATAATTTGTATAACGCGTCATGGATCATAAATTTATTTGTCTTCAGGGAGAGTATTTGTTTTGTTGGGGGGGGGGGGTATCTCAACCTCTGTCAAACCATTAAACATAGAAAAATGTATACCATATCACATGGTGGCAGTCAGGCGAGCAATTTTCAATGATAATTCTTATACAAAACATCGCAGGAAAACAAGATAAATATTTATACGTGCTCTCTATCCGCGAACATACTAGGCTACATCCGAAGATCACATGTTCTGTCATTTTGTCGGGTAATTCGTCCACTCGGTTATATGGATGTGACATACGTTCATTTATCAAAACCGCATGGTCTGGTTGATTTTGTTTAAACATGATGTTGTAGCTTGGTAAGCTGACTACATGTGCTACATATACACAAAACAGAGGCTCATCGACCTCCAGATAAGAAGGCACACACGTGTGCCGCACATAGCACAATGTGATGATATATGTACGGATGTTTAAGGTTAGCATAGAATCGTTACAATATTATCTGATGACTCTTAAAAGAGCCAGAATTGCATAATTTGGAGCAATACGATATATGTATATTCGATAAGATGGTTCGGTTTCATTGTCGCGTAACGGTCTACTCAGTTGGGAACGAGTAATAAAGTCTGTAAAATAAACATGATTATAACAAATCGTTGATACGCAGTAGCG
This sequence comes from Siphonodentalium dalli, assembly GCA_032622095.1. NCBI lineage: Eukaryota > Metazoa > Mollusca > Scaphopoda > Gadilida > Siphonodentaliidae > Siphonodentalium > Siphonodentalium dalli. The sequence goes on along the minus strand of CP136063.1, from coordinate 46,437,481 downwards.
TGTCGTCCGGCATGTGTGGTCTATATACAAACTCCAAGCATGTTAATATACTACACGAATATCCGATTAGCTACATGCATACGAACGGCACCATTCACGTGCGTGTGATCAAGGCAGCGCGTTATCATTCATTCACCTTTTTGAGATCGGAAATCTGAATGCTGAGATGGATGTTCAATTAATTTCAATTGAAATACATTCATAATATATATATGCACACAATATTTGGAATATGTTATGGATTCTTATTTCAGATGACATTCGCAGTCCAATTGATCAGTCTCAGATACACATAAAACACTCGAAAACTCATTAGAACTCCTTAAGTGATAAGCATATTTACTCAGATTTTGGTCACATCTTCATCTGCGCCGTTAGCATCTTTATGGACCGCCAGTAGTCCCTTCATATCGCGCGGATATTGAGAACGACACGGATTTTTAAAATTCTGCCAAATCCTATGCTTCATTGACAGATTCAACTATATATCGGTATTTGTTTAGGAAGCGTGGATGTCCAGGAACTATAGTAGTGAATGGATGTTCTCGAAAATTTGAGTGAGCAAAAGCAAAAACACCATTGAAAAAATTCGCCAAAAAAAAGATTAATGGTTTGATCTGGGAAAACTGATTGACAACTGGTGGATAAATACTCCTGCTCCGTGTGGACATACACATACGATGCTCGATGTCTGTTTTACGATGAGAAACAAACATATCCCCATATCATATACGTGAAAATGACTTTCCCATTTCCTCGGCTTTGGCGATACCACGTACACGCGGGGGGGGGGGGGGTATACCACGTACACGGGGGTGATGATAGTGTCGAACTATTATTATATACATTGTATAAGTGGATCATGAATTCCAAAGAAGTCTGTCTGCCAGAATGATGACATTAAATTTGGACATGTAACAAACTCGTTCTGCACCGATGAAATTTGACCGTGCTACATTCAGATTTGATGTACGCTGAAGCGGCCGATGTCGGTGAATCGAAAACGAAAGTTAGCCGCTCTCGGCCAATCAGAATGCTTGTTTTTAGTGACAAATACTCAATTGAATTACACCGGTTAATAAACAATTCAACCAATGCATGTTATCATTGCCACCATGTCCGTTTGTATTTTTGGTGTATACATATATATATTGTATTTTTTGTCAATCACACCAATTCCCACGGCTGGAAAACTAATAGTTCAGTGACATCACATTGTTCGACTCGCGCCACTCTTAAAAACAAATCGCGCGGTCGTTCCAATGTAGCTCAAATTATTATACAAGAGGACATGCACTCCACTCACCTTATTCGCCGTCCCTATATATGTGCCTGCTTAGTATATTAGAGGTGAGTAAATAGTAACGGCGTATAGTGGCGGTGTGTTTGGGGGAAGCAGAGCGCTGTTCGTGCCCCCGTGGCCTCTGGTAATTGAAGCTACTTCGAAGCGCCCGTGCGATTTGTCTGTTGTGAGTTGCGTGTGCCTGACAATGGGGTAATCATTGAACTATTCCTTCGCCAGCTTTGCGAATTGGTGTGCTTTACCAAAAACTAGGGAACGATTGCAACAATGGAATTGTGCTCTAAATTCCTTTAGCATCTAGGATATTAGTTTATGGTAACTACTTATCACATCACATGCATATAATTAAGAAGTAGAGAAAAGTAAATCATTAGTGGAAGAGATTTGAGAAAATGATACACTGCAGAACTTAGTTTTGTATTAACGAACTCGACCACCAACTATATATACAACATCAGGTTGGATGGAACATTTCAACATCGAGTTGCGCACTCTCTAATAACAGTACAATATGTGTTGCCCGACACAAGAGAACAATCTACAAGACGAAATTAAAATACATGGACATGTACATCTAACTTATACAACAAAGAATAATTATAAACAGTATATGTGACCCGCCATGTCAAATCCAGTCGTGCCAATGCATTCTCTTATATATAGGTCGCCTTGCATATATTTATAAGAGAATGCATTGGCCTAACAATTTTTTACAATTTTAATAATTTGTTTTTGTATTCTTTAATAATTTTATAATTTCACACATACAGAGCCCCAGACAAACATGAGCACACGACACTCTTCTATATGCTTCAATATATGTGTGGGGCTCCCTGCAGGATATTGGATGTTTTTTTATTTTATGTCCTAAAAATTGTAAGAAACATTTATTTTTTAGAAAAAAAATGATAAAAAATTGTTAGGACAATGCATTCTCTTATATATGCAAAGCGACCTGTGGTCGACTCGCATATATAAGAGAATGCATTGGCACATCGTAAAAAACCCAACTTACGACTGGATTTGATATGGCGGGTCATATATGAACAACCGCGACGACAATCCGCACCTTGATGTCGGACACCCGAGGTCGAGCGTGACGCCGTCACTATTACGTCACCGTGTCGATGACGTTAGTATACCCGTAACGGAAGTACCGTACGTACTTAGTAAATCAGACATATTTCACAATCGTGACAATGACCAAGATATGGTGTGCGCCATGCAAGGCAAGATTCAGTAGTAGAAGCAATCTATTACAACATAGAAAAACATTTCATGGCCGGGGTAAGTTGTTCATGTATTATATAATTTTAATATAATTTCATTTTATACATGTATGCATTATATTTCAATACTAGGGGGTTGCCCGTCACAAAATGACGGGTAAAAAAATGTTCTTTGTTATTTTCTAGTGTCCGCGGTCATGAACACATGGAATGGTCATGCTTCTCTTTTCTGCTAAGCACTGGATGCGCGTTGGAAAACTTTATTTCACTAAAACTGTATTTCTACACACCCAGCCCACATATGCGCATATTGAACGAAACAAAATCAGTAGTAACTATGCACCAACTGAAACATGCTCAATTCAGGAACCTTTATTCAGCGACGAAGGGAATTTGCGGCTCATTTTGAACCTGTATTCAGTATGCAGCTTAAGAATCATATGCCCTGCACTGCGCGGCCCATTTGTGTGAACACTTTATTTCAATAAAATCTTATTTTCTACCCCCCCCCCCAATCCCCATATATGCTTGCACATATGGAACGCAATAATCAATATATTCTTTATTTATTACTATATACTAACTGAAACAGGCTCCATTCGGGAGCCTTTATTTAGTAGGGGAGGGGCCTGCGGCCCCTGTGTGCGCTTCGCGCGCATTATATGATCTTAAAGGGGTACTGTACACCATTTTCAATAAATTCCCGGTGATAACAACGATCTATTATCGATACTATATAGAAATATAAGTAATTTGAGTCGAAGATGTATTCTGTAAACGTTCAGGTTAATATGCTATCTTAAAATTTAATAATTTAAAAGTTAATAATTTAATCACAACCCAAAAGGGTTGTTTTACGGTATTGCGTATGTGACGTCAGTAATTTCTATACCCCATCAACATGAAAAAAATGTTTTCACATCCGGGCGATTCAGACCTATGGGACCCTATGGTGGCCGCCATGTTGGAATAGAATTGACAAATTAATAAAACGAATTTATTTTCTTCTTCGATCAGCCTCCCCATAGCAACACTATTAATTTTGCTCAACGAAAATTGCTGGTTTGTCAAACATCTGACACACACAAAAAAAACCAGTTGATTTTAGAGTTATCCATCTCCATCTGCAATTTGTTCAGAGAAAGTATTCTCGTCTGCTGTTTGCTGGGCCAAGTAAAATTAAAATGATAGATTTTTAAAATCGGTATCTGATCACTCTGAGGTTTGATGTTGTGGGTTCCTCGACTTGAATCAAATATTTTTCACCTCCGAAGTCAAGGAAATAGTAATCTGCGAGGGTTAATTCGGATTGAGTACCTTTAAAATTGCAAAAATTAAATTAAATAATTTTGCCTTGAACATTGGTTGCTTGGCCAGATTCAACCTCCACCTGATGATTGCATTTTGAAGAAATATAGTAACATGTGCTATATGGCTAATATCTCTTGACTGGCGCCATGGAAAGTGGTCTGGAAATTAGAGAAATGTTAGAGGCAATATCTCACTCTGACCCATGTCTAACTGTGACCCACATTCCCACATTCCTCTATATCTGGTGCTGCAACATATTCTCGTGCAGATAGGTTTATTTGTACCTAAATATTCACATATGTTCATATTTTTTTTATTTATTTAAATTTGTTTAAATAAAAATTTAGAAAAACTAACGCCATTATACACTCTGCCAGGGCACCCTGAGTCACCACACCAAATTTCGTTGAAATCTGAGCACCAATATTAACAAAGACATGTTGGTCTCAACTTTACTCCAGTCTTATAATATGTATATATATAAACAGTCCCATGAAACATGTATACATTTATTGATGGACGTGTCATGGGCTCTTCATACAGGATCAGGTTCATTATTCCGAAGGTTCCATATTCCGAAGGGTCGCTATTCTGAAGGTATGCTATTATGGGCGTATTTAACCAGAAAAGATGGACAACTCTAATACCAAGTAGTTATTATTACCACGATTTTACAGTTATCAATCTTTATCTGGAAGACCGCCCACTTGACCTCGTCCTGGCACGATTAGGCCCAGAAACAATAAAAATAGCAAACTGCAAAGATCGATATCTAATTACTCTGAGCTTTGATGGGTGGGTTCGACACTAATCAAATATTTTTTTCCCACCGAAGCCAAAGAAAGAGTAATTTAGCAGCGTCTTATCGGATTGAGTACCTTTAAGTTATTTCCTTCATAAAAAGAGTCTTATAATAAAGAACCCTCTCAATACTTTAGAATATAGATAATAGAATGAAACTTCAAAATAACAAGTTATAAAAACCTTCTGAATATTGAGGAATATAGAGAACCTTGGGAATAGCGAAATTTCGGTATAATGAACCTTGGGAATAGCGAACCTTTGGACATAGGGTGACATGTCGCCGTCCTACGGTCCATACGCACTGGCGTGATCGTGATTCGTATATCCCAAGTTGGCCAGAAATACAGGCACTCATATGAAACATACATTTATCATTTTATAGATGGACGTACGTGTTTTGGGTTGTCCATACGTACTGACGTAATCATATTATAAATTGATTTTATGGCTCCAGCCATAAAATGGCGTCTCTTAAAATTCGAATTTCCGTGTACAAAACGTAATCAAATTATAATTGAGGGATACTGGATTAGGAAAACAATTGCACACACGATCGTTTGAAACATTATGCTTATACGGGGAGAAAACCCAAGCCACTCACTGACTAGTGACGGTACACTAACTTAAATGAGTATATGGGACTACTAAGCATATAATATAATGTTTATTTGATTCATTTGGTTGAAAAATTTACAAAAATTACTCGACAACGACAATTTGTATTTTTGCATTCCGGTAAATTTGCCACCCGTAACAATACTTCGTAATCAACAGACTTTCAAAAAATGGAAAAGTTGTTACCTTATTCTCCGACTCGGGGATTATAGAAACCAACAACAACATCTTGGGTACAGTACCCCTTTAAACAGCGTGCGCTTTGCTCATTGTGATCTTTTAAACATTTATTCTTGTATCAGATTTGCACTCAACCGAAACATTAAAAGAGCATTAATTAGCGTTGGCATTATTGTTTACAATGTAGGCCATATTATCCGGCGAATTTACTGAGTTCACGGTACCCACTGGCGGGAGGTCAGACTGTCCATTCGCCATCTTCCGTGTATACGGGTACTCCTTCGATTCCACACTCAATGCATAACTTTCGTATCAAAGACAGAATTCTTTGCTTATGTTCAAACCCAACTGGCAAATTAAAATACCATATTAGCCGGGGGGGGGGGGGGGGTCGGACAAAATTTCCAGGCACGTATGATGGGGTGGGTGTGTGTCTCTTGGGTAAAAAAAAACAGTTATTTCCATATGCCAACATGTTTTTCCATTCCTGCTATTGCGTCTTATTTTGATGTGTTTTGAACAGAAACAGGTCATATATAGTTAATATTAATGCTATACTACATATAGAGGTTATCAGAAGTTGGATCAGTTGCACAATGGCCAACAATAACCCAAATTCAACTTGATAGAACTAGACACTGCGCTATTGGAAAAATAAACTTTAATCAGGATTCCATCTACTGATACAACAAAATAAGAATAACTATGCAGAACTCAGCTGAAAATAAGCAATAAAATGAAAGCACACTTGACCATATGTGACATGGAAATAAAGATATAATAAATAATGGAATAAAATAGACTTTTGACAATGTAAAACATAAAATCTTAACAAATAAATTGAAGGCCAGCCGGGCCAGCTTGAACAATTTCACATTGTTTTCCATGTTAATGTGGATCAGCTTGTAATGTTAATCACAGTAACGAAGATTTTATAGTCACTGATATCGTGAGCAAAAAAAGAAGTGAAATTGGGCTATCCATCCATATTATTCCCAATTATTACGAAGCATATTACTTCAGGCAGTGACTATCAGCCTGCCATTACACGCTATAACATGTTTCCTAAGTTCTGGTATCTGAGATGCCCCAAGATGAGTCACGCATGTATATCATGGTTATGTTTGGTATTAGCATTATTCTTCAAACTGGGATGAACAGTTGTATTTCCACATGTTTTGATAAACAATTTGATTCCAGCAATACAGTAATGCCCTAATTAAACGACTCCATAACCACAGCAGAATAATGGGTAATTTTTCAGGATTTAGTTGGAAATTAAAATTAAATTACCCATTATTCTGCTGTGGTTATGGAGTCGATTAATTACGGCATTACTGTATATCACATAGCAAATATAAAAATATCAAATAATCTGAAATGTGTTGTACCGGTACCAGCCGGTACCATGTATTCTGTAGAATACTCAAATGTGATTATAAATGTGACTAGATTATGTGACTATATATTATGAAAATGAATGTTAATAAAAACCTTGGCACTCTGCCTAGATATATCCCTAGAAATGTGATTATGTTGACACATTTCTTGATTATTGACACTTATATGATAAATTCAAATAGTATAGTAGTTATCTCATTATGCACTGTTCTATTCAAATATCGCGCAATAATTTATGATAATGCAGGATAATCAGCTATTTGGTTGCTCAATTGATAATTTTTCTCAAATTTAAGGGGGTGGGTGTCCAAAACTGACCGGAAAAAACTTCCTGAAACGAAAAAAAAGGGTGGGTGTCCAAAATTGCCTGGAAAAAAGGCCGGAAACGGAAGAAATTGGGTGGGTGGGTCCCCCGTGCCGGAAAAAATTAAAATGATCATACGTGCCTTAAATTTTTTCCGACCCCCCCCCCCTGTATTAGCACCCATTCCCAACGACGGACGTTCTAGTCTTGACTCTGCACACCACTACAACCACCCATTCCCAACGACGGTAGAACGTTCGAGTCTTGACTCTACACCCCACTATAGATACATGCACTTCCGCGACAAAATCAACATTCGTTACCTAAATTCACACTGAACCTGAACTGACATATTTAGCGCCTATTTCCAACAACGATTTGGTAGAACGCATCGAAGTTTCGCCTGCAACAGCAAAGCAAGTGTGGGTTTGCGTGCGACGTCAATGACGTCATTTCGACAAACGTCATAAGAAATAGTGTCTACTTGAGTGCAAATGCTGCATTTGGGGACCATGTTAGATCTCAGGTTTGCTTTGACCAATCGGTGTGAAATTTGGTGAATCACCTTTTATGACACACTATAGGTCGTGGCACAAATTTGGGCAACACTGGACGCATGGTTGAAAAGTTATAAACGCGCCAAAAGCGTGACCGAGTTATACACACACACACACAGATACACATACACACACACCCTCCCTCACACATACACACACACCCTCACACATACACCCTCTCTCACACACACACACACACACACACATACGACGGGTTATATATATATATATATATATATATATATACCATATAGTGTCCAGGGTGTGGCATCTCGTACACTTTTATGCATGTATGGACCGAGGTTCGAGCACATTTTGTAATGATTTTGACTATGTTAATTGCAGGTTGATGAAAGTGACTATTCGGAATGATCTTCATTCAATAAAATTATTTTTTTTATTTGTAAGATATTTATTATGTTTTTAGAGAGTAACCGCTTCTGTCTTCGGCATCTCGCAAACGCGGCCAAAAATGGTGATTTTATTAGATTTCTCATTCCGTATATAACGTATATATGCAAGATTATTGGGTAAGAAGGATGTTGGGACAGCGGTTTTGAAATAAGACCAATTAAAACTAGAGGTGAGATTCCATGGAATCAGATATACTTCCATGGTATCCCATGTCATGTGTGTTATGCGTATATGTGTGTTCCTCCTCATAGTGGAGCGGACGGAACCGATTTCAGAAAGTTTAGTCCACCGGCACCACACACGGGCTTGTGATACATCATTTTGAAGGTTATGACATTCCGCATCGGATAGGACCCGGTGTGAAATATACAGATGATGCAAAAGATGATTTTTAGCCGATTAAGTGCCAAAATTCAGCAAAAATCCCTGTTTTTGTAAAATTCGGCAAAATGAGAAATAAAAGTATAGTAACGCGAACATTTTGCGCTAAAATATTGTAGTCTACATACCTCTAGATATTTACTATGATAGTGGTACGATTTCTCTGATATAAAGAAGATTTTTTTTAGATTTATTGTAAAAATAGACAAAACAGCGCAATTTTTCAATTTTGTTGCATCACTTAATGGGCGATAGATCAATATTGTTTTGACCAATGATACCGTATATAGTCTAGAAAAGTGCGGATATATATACCGCATACGACAATATGCTGAATATGCCATGATATTTAACACGTGATGTGTTATGTAAGATTATTTCAACCCTCACCCCAAAATTCAGCAAAAAGTCACTGTTTTATGGAAATTCGGCACAAATGAATACAACAGGACAGATATTCGGAATATGTTTGGCTATGATATAGCAGGTTACACACTTACAAACACATAGTAATGAAATGGCATGATTGCGGTGATAGATGTGAAAATTTCTTAAATTTACGTGGAAAATAGACAAAAAATCATTCATTTTCAGTTGTTTCGCCCCTCGTAATAGGCGATTATTCAGTATTGCATTGAATGGACATCCAGTATACAATATAGAAACTTGTGGAAATATATACTGCATATGACTGTAAGATAAGGATGTCATTATTTGCCATAGATGCTATGTGGTGGTAGATTGTGTCACCCTCACCCCAAAATTAAGAAGAAAAAAAATCAGTTTTATAAATTTCGGTATGGCAGAATACAAAAGCACAACTCCGATTATTTTGTGCTATTATATTGAAGTCTACCCACTTCGAGATATACATTATGATAACGTCATGGTATCATTTACAGATGGCAAATTTCGGAGTTTTCTGATGAAAGTAGACCGAAAATCGTGAAATATAAACTTGTTTTGCTCCTCTACATGGGTTATAATTCAATTCCATTTTGAACAATAATCCAGGACAAACTTCAATAGTTGACGAGACACATAACGCATATGAATGTTTTCGGATTGTATCATCTTCTGTCGCATTTGTTTGGTTACGTTATATTGCACCCATCGCCCCAACAATACAATACATTGCAAGATGAGACAAGCAAGGAATATTCCGATACACATTTATGCATTATACACATACCTTATCAAGCTGAGGCGTCTGATAGTTACTTGAGTTGAAGAAATTACATCATTGTATATGTTTACTTCGCATCATATAGCTTCACAGTTGTATAATATTATACGTATTGGGAGGTTTAGTTATTGTTAATAACTAGGTTCAGCCACAGTACACATAACGTGTAACGTGTGTTGCCATTACCAACGAAATCATCTGACTCACATGACCATTCCGCTCACATGTACACCATCAAACAACCGTTTAGACGTTTTGTGTCAATTGTGCAGCATTGAGAAATGTGTATCAGAGAGGTGTCCAATCTTTATATCAATCGACGAACATGTGCTTAGTTAACTTTTGTTAAATTCTTCAGCAGCGGTGACAACGACGTTACTTTTCCCAAATGGGTTGTTGATACGACTTCCTTTACATACCGTAGGTCGTCTGCACCCTGGAACCGATGAAAGTCAAAGATTGTTTGTATCTGGATGCAGAAATGTTCTCCAATGAGGTCGCATAGCCTACTCTTCTTCGATACACATAGAGGGTTTTTAGCTACCAATGGGCATGAACTACGCACGAGACGGCACAGCCATTAAGGTGAGCTCGCGATCTCACCACATCTATTCATGGCTCAACCCTGCAAGTTGAGCCAAGGGGTCGTGTTTGGAATGAACCTGCAGCCACCGGGACTTGATGCCCCCCCCCCCGTGGCTGCCACTTCCCTTTAATCATATAATAGAATATTTGTTTTACATCAACAGTACTGTATAAACAGTATAAACACTGTATTTATGTGGCTCTCCTATCTGGGAGTCATCATCCACGATTTTGCCCTATGGGGACCTTCCCACAGCCATCAAATCGAGCCTTGTCATCAACCTTGCGATGTTTTTTAATTCTATCTATCGTCCTTGAATCCCCCTTGGAGTACCATGGCGCCGTTTCTGGGTTGGGCCATATTTCTTGGAATATGATGAGGAACAGATGCCGTAATATCGCCAAGGCCTTGGTCATTACATGTCGAATTTCTCTGACCATGTATGTCTTCCAATGTGTCAGGAAGAATATATTTCTCCTGTGCATTTGATTTCACTTCAGGATATATAGGGTGGTTTTGGTTCAGCTCTTTGAAACACATCCCCATTGTTTATGGTAGCAGAAACTACTGCTGTATTGCCATGTGATCATTGAGACCCATAATAGGTTCGTTAAGCTTTCTGAGCATTGGTAAATGTCCAGACCTTCCAGGAGTCACATATGGCATATTCTGCCAATATCTGTGTTCTCTGCGATAGCTGGTGCCTGATCCGTGCTGCTTATCGTTGTATAAGTGGGCTCGTGATCCTCAGTGTCAAAAGTTCCAATTCCTTCTGGGGAATTTGTGTTGATGTGCTCTGTCAAGTGACGAGAAGATACTATCTCTGGCAGAGTTTCCGATGAGTTAGATGATACAACTTGGTAAGCCTTATTCGTTTTGTTGGACTCAATGATCTGCAGCTCATGTGCTACATCATTTATGTAACATATGGTGTTTATCTTCCGATAAGTAGTCATACAGTTTCTTTGAGAGTATGGAAACTGTTGTTCCAGTACCAATCAGAAACCTCACTGGCTGTCCATAGAGATTCCAATCTAAATACAGCCCCCCTCTTCAGAAGAGATGTACATGTATCTAACAAACTCGTTGGAGTTACGATGTCCACTTGTGTTCTGCACGTCTCCCCTACCACGATAGGCATTATGACACATGTCGCGTGGATTGTGAGAAGTTCTGCATCTGGTGCGTTTTTTGTATTCGTTTGTGTTATAATCAGGATTATCATTATAATTATGTCTCCACTGTCTATCATCACGACAGTCCACCCAGGACTCATTTGTGTTACTCTTTTTCTCCGTCAATATTTGTTTTATCTCCTTCGTCTCAGAGATGGACTGTGATATCTGGGACGGTTGTGAGCTATTTTGAGTTTTCCCCATTAGAACCAGTTTGGGGCTTCAGTTCATCTCTTATCTTTTTGAGTTCTTCAAGTTCTATATTTTTGCTTTGTGTTGAGTCTGCTTCATTTACTATCCTAGCATAGTATTTAGCCCTATGTTTGTCAGACTTGGCAAAAGCCTCTAATTCAACTGCATGTCTTATGCTCTCACCAAGAGAGCCCGACCGTGCTTGTTTTGCCCTGAGCGTATATCTGGACCATACAAACCACCAACGAATTGGTCCTTTGCCAAGGTGTCTCTCAATTCATGTGTTGCAGTATGATATAACATATTGGTCAGACGTCGGTAACTCCCCCCCCCCGCCCTTTGTCGTCGTGCACGCAATTGTACGATCTGGTCAGTCAGGCTTTTGGCAGCAAATCGGCCTTCTATCGCACCAACACGAACTTTGTAGTCTTCTTCTTTTCCTAGGAGTAGGTCACCGAGTGTTCCTTGCGCCAATCATCTCATTACAACAATTATGCAATTAGTAAACGAGCAAGCATCCACCAAGGTAAGAACTTTGGGATTAAAAGCAAAAAAGAAACGCCCGTGGTTTGATGAAAGGTGTCGCCATCTAAAATTTAATATGCTGCATATTTCAAAAAATATTAAAACATATCCATTTGACAAATCGCTCATAAATAAATTTCATACAGCAAAGAAAATTAACAAGCGGGAATTAAAATATAAACTGAGGTTATTTAACAAAAGTATTAAAGATAAGCTCAATGCGATAGAGACTTCTGATCCTAGCGAATACTGGAATATGTTACAAAAGGTTAGGAAAAGCAAGAAACAAAATACGGATGAATTAGATCCTGACTCCGCGGTATCATTTTTCAATGACTTGTATTGCAAAGACGTGGATGGGACATCACATGTCACATATGTACCAAATAGTAAATGCATTGATATCAAGCATGAAATTAACAATGATGAAATAACAAAGCATGAGGTTCACGAAGCACTCGGCGAGATGAAAAATAAGAAGTCTCCAGGACCAGATAAGATTCGAAACGAACTTCTTAAAGCGGTAGTGCCGATAATTATTGACGATATAACTTTTTAACATAGTATATGAATCCTCTCATTACCCAACTGGTTGGAGCGAATCTTTGTTGAAACCAATACACAAAAAGGGTGATAGAAAAGATCCTAACAACCACAGAGCTATTGCATTGAGCAATTCATTAGGAAAGCTGTTCAATAAGGTGATAAACACAAGGCTTTCAAATTATCTTGAAAACAATAATATTATAAGTGAAAATCAGTTCGGATTCATGAAGCACAAAAGTACAATTGACAGTGCATTTATACTCAAAACCATAATAAACCGATATAAAAGAGATGGAAAGCCTTTGTATACTGCATTCATAGATTTTCGAAAAGCATTTGATTCTGTTAATAGACCAATATTATTTGAAAAACTGAAGCACATAGGTATAAGTGGGAATAACTTTAAAATGTTGAAATTGATGTATTTGAAAAGTTCATATATGGTAGACACAAAAGTAGGATATGGCCCTGCGAACGTTTCGACGATTGGAGTCCGCCAAGGATGTATAATATCACCCACACTATTCAAAATATTCATTGATGATATAAGGTATGAATTTGATCCCTCATGTTCCCCTATCCGATTAGGAGATCAACTGATAAGTCATCTACTTTTTGCGGACGATTTGGTTTTGTTCTCTGACACAAAAGATGGTCTCCAAAAATGTCTAAATAAACTAGATTCATATACGCGCGTTAATTGTCTAAGTGTCAATACTGAGAAAACAAAATGTCTTGTATTCCGAAAAGGATACACCCGAAATGTGCCAAATTTTTACATAAATGGGGCTATAGTAGATGTCGTAAAAGAGTATAACTACCTTGGTATAAAATTTTGTGCCAATGGATCATTTAAGAAGGCACAGGCTGAAATGCAACTTAAAGGTATGAAGGCAGTATTCTCGTTGAGAAAGTCTCTTCGAGAACATTCTCTGTTCTCTGTTGATTTGTGGGTTAAACTCTTTGATAAACTCATCAAGCCAATTATTCTTTACGGATGTGAGATACGGGCTTCAGATATAAATTTGAACAGATTAAACACAATACCGTGTGAAATTACTCACATAAAGTTTTGTAAGTCTGTACTCGGAGTTAGTAAACAGGCGTCAAACCATGCAGTTAGGGCCGAGCTCGGGAGATACCCGATTGTGATTGATGCTCTATCCAGAGCTATCAAATACACAAAGCGAATTTCTGAATCAGATCCACATTCACTCATCTATACCGCAGCTATGTCCAGTGATGAATTTGTCATCCCTGAACATGAATCAGTGAGACTCGGCATTCCAAAATTAAATGAAATTGTTACCAATGCCTCAATCCACAAACAGATAAATGACATTAAAATCAAATTGAAAGAAAACCACATAGAGAATTATAAAACTGATATTTTCAACGATGACAAATGTTCGGGCGCGAATAAGTTAAGGACGTACCGTGTAGTCAAACAACATTATACACAAGAACCTTATCTTAATATTGTCCAGAATATCGACACAAAAATTATGTTTTGTAAACTAAGAATTAGTAATCATAACTTGGAAATTGAAAAGGGTCGCCATAAACAGCCAAAAGTGTCACTTGATGAAAGAATTTGTAGGAAATGTAACATGGAGGTTGAGAAAGAAGAACACTTCCTTATGCGCTGCAACACATATGATAAGATGCGTAAACACTTCTTTTATGAGATAGGGATGATGAGTGATAAATTTATTGGATTGAATGAAGGCCAAAAATTCCAATACATAATGCAAAATAACGAGCCTCATACATGCAACATAATCTGCAACATGGTCCGGACATTTTTCAAAGAAAGGTCAGATTCTGCTGATATAATAATGAAATAGTTACTACATTATATGTATTATGTTTGAATCATTGTTGACATTGTTATATATATTTGTTATTTTGACATCGGTCTCGTGTGGACGTTTTATGTCATTAAACTATCTATCTCATCAATTTCTAATCCATTTATATTGGAACAAATTTCAAAGTGTGCTTGGTGATCTAACAATGAGCTTGTGCCATTATAGCTATCTGGTGTCACAAATTGTTTACGTTTTTCACCGGATTTTCTAGAACAATTTCGGTTCGGGTGGTATTTGGTGCAATGCATTACAATGCATGTCTACCGTAAATTATTATTTGCTGTTTTGGCACTTGACAGCTTACGCATAATAACCTATTACACGCATGAATTACGCATATTGTGCTACAGGTACATCACTAGAATATGTGTTCTTTCTATGAGTTGTACGATTTTCAATAGTTTCGAGAAAACCAAGTATATCGGCACGCGAGTTTTGCACGCATTCATCTAGTGTACAACTAACAATATTTATCATGTAAACAACATAATTAAATACAAACATAACTATATCACAATGCTGCGTCACCTGCGTGTGGCAAGAAGATTGAATGCAATGAACGGCACTATTTTCTCCCAAAATGGACTCGCAGTCGTCACTTCTGTAAAAATGTGTTTAGACCGTACGAAACACATACGCCTACCATAAGCTATACTTGTAATTCATATATGTATAGTACTACTATAATAGTAGTTCGTACCAACAACCCATTTGGGAAAAGTAACGGCGTGGTCACCGCTGCTGAAGAATTTAACAAGAGTTCACTAACCACAGGTTCGTCGATTGATATAAAAATTGACACCCCTCTGATACGCATTTTGCAATGCTGCACATTTGACTCAAAACGTCTAAACGGTTGAATGATGGTGTACGTGTAAGCGGAATGGTCATGTGAGTCGTGTGATTTCGTTGGTAATGGCAACACACGTTACAAGTTACATGTACTGTGGCTGAACCTGGTTAGTAACACTAACTAAACCTCCCCAATACGTATACTTGTATACAACTGTGAAGCTATATTATGCGAAGTGAACATATACAATGATGTAATTTCTTCAACTCAAGTAACTATCAAACGCCCCAGCTTGATATAAGGTATGTATATAATGCATAAATGTGTATAGGAATATTCCGTGTTTGTCTCATCTTGCAATGTATTGTATTGTTGGGGCGATGGGTGCAGCAACGTAACCAAACAAATGCGACAGAAGATGATACAATCCGAAAACATGCATATGCATTATGTGTCTCGTCAACTCTTGAGAGTTTGTCCTGGATTATTGTTCAAAATGGAATTGAATTATCACCCATGTAGAGGGGCAAACAAGTTTATATTTCACGATTTTCGGTCTACTTTCATCAGAAAACTCCGAAATGTTGCCATCTGTAAATGATACCATGGCGTTATCATAATGTATATCTCGAAGTGGGTAGACTTCAATATAATAGCACAAAATAATCGGAGTTGTGCTTTTGTATTCTGCCATAACGAAATTTCTAAAATTGATTTTGTTTCTTCTGAATTTTGGGGTGGGGGTAACACAATCTACCACCACATATCATATATGGCAAAGAATGACAAATTTATCCTACAAACATATGCAGTATATATTTCCACAAGTTTCTATATTATATACGGGATCTCCATTCAATGCAATACTGAATAATCGCCTATTAAGAGGGGCGAAACAACTAAAAATGAATGAATTTTTTGTCTATTTTCCACGTAAATTTAAGAAATTTTCACATCTATCACCGCAATCATGCCATTTCATTACTATGTGTTTGTAAGTGTGTAACCTGCTATATCGTAGCACAAACATATCCCGAATACCTGTGCTTTTGTATTAATTTGTGCCGAATTTCCCTAAAACAGTGATTTTTTTATGAATTTTGGGGTGAGGGTTGAAATAATCTTATATAACACACCACGTGTTAAATATCATGGCACTTTCAGCATATTGTCGTATGAGGTATATATATCCGCACTTTTCTAGACTATATACGGCATCCTTGGTCAAAACAATATTGATCTATCGCCCATTAAGTGAGGCAAAAAAATTGAAAAATTGCGCTGTTTGTCTATTTTTACAATAAATCTAAAAAAAATCTTCATTATATCAGAGAAATCGTACCACTATCATAGTAAATATCTAGAGGTATGTAGACTGCAATATTTTAGCGCAATTTTTCGCATTTCTATACTTTTATTTCTCATTTTACAAAAACAGGAATGTTTGCTTAATTTTGGCACTTAATCAGCTAAAAATCATATTTTGCATCATCTGTATATTTCACACCGTGTGTGGTGCCGGTGGACTAAACTCCTACTTCTAGTGAGCTTTTTGAGTTTGTCCGCTCTACTATCATGCGAATGGTGTTTTGTGATCCGATGGTGGACTTGCGTTGACATTTGTCTAAATAAGATATATATTCCAAAGGTTCATGTCATTTCGACTCATTTGGTTCGATCCACCGTGGATGCTTAATGACAGTCTATTATATCATGGTCGGGACCAACTGAGCCATCATTCATCCCAGTCAATCGGTTCATTTTTATTCGGCAGGGATATATTTTAGAGTTCCGTTAGTTATAACCCCTCTCCAAGATGCCCATGTCAATTTCAACGGTCACGAAATTTGGCATGTCTCTGTTATTTCACATTTATTGGATAGTTCTTTCAGTTTCGGATTCAGAATCTTTTAGTTTTACTGGGGAGGAAGGACCGTTTGGTTAATTAATTAATTAGTCTTTCAGTGCGTCATCGCTACACTATATTCCTGTAGTCATTAACGTCTTTGTAATAGAGTTAACTGTAATCGAGAGATGACTAGACCACAATCGATAATGCTAGCTGAGTGATTACCCGTCCGCTTTGAAAATAATGTTGTCCTTATATACTACCAAACACATGCAGTGTTCAAAATATAAAACAATTGATTCGCGATTTGTCATTCTTCACGTTCGCTGCCATGTTAACTCGTAGTAAACGGTTCCGTGGGGACTGCTACTACGAGTTAACTCGTAGTAATGTTCATACCACATAAATAATAACCCGCAAGCAATGTTGGTGTATGTGCCAATACGTGCCCAATGATCCCATTGATCGATTTTATATGCATAATTACGCTGGCTTGAGATACGATTCCCACAGCGTGAACAGGGGTGGGGTTCAGATATCAATCTTGGTAGGATACTCAAATTCACCAGGACCTCTTCTGTATACGTCCTGAACCACGAGACACATGTGCAACTAGACCATTCCCGGACACATTGTGTATATGTAAAGGAATTGTCGATCAAATCCGGATTAAATGAAAGATGAAACGTGTTATAAAGCTCCTATAGTGGTCATCGCTGGTGCCAGCTAAGAGTTATCTCGTAGGTAAATACATATTATGTTGTTGACGTCTTATTCGACGTAGTCTGTACCAATTATCATATATAAACTCCAAGACACTGACAAAGTAATTGTAGTTACCTACGAGATAACTCGTAGCTGCCACCAGGGATGAAACGTTACTAAATTCCGTCACAGGTGCCGACTACGAGTTATCTCGTAGTAGTCTTATAACATGTTTCAGCATCATATGACCCGATATTGGTCGAACCATTACTCATACATACGTAAAATATCATCTACTATCGGCAAAACATCAAATCCCATGTCGGCATATGGGATGGAATTACCCATTGGTTTTCGGCAGTGAACGTGTTACGAGTTTAGGTGGAATTTCCAAAAGCCTCGACACTTTCCGGGGCGTACGCCATCTCTCCGGGGAGAGTTCTCTATTCCGAAAGTTATTGCGACGGTTCCCTACTCCAACGGTTCATTTTCCCGAAGGTTCGCCATTCCGAAGGTTTGCCATTCCGAAGGTTATCTATTCATGGACGTATATTAACAAGAAATGTTGCACCCTCTCTAAAACCACATAAGGAATGAAACATATATGATAGGATTACGGTATTCACACCCCATTCTAATTCTCAAATTGTCCGAGATGTCGTTTATTATTTGCAAGAAGCAAGGATCAGTTTATCGCTTATTATGCAAAGTTGATGCCTGCCTGACTGAAATAAACTACATGTAAGTGAAACAATCTATCCGAACTAGCAGTCTGTATTTGAAATAAAAATCACCACCTCAAATTTATATCACAGAGATTTGTCCGAAATGTACTTTTAAACCTAGATAACGTGCATATGCGACACAGTTAACGCGTAATATAATACAATAACCGTTTCATCTGAACGCTGAAGACAATTATTTGACACCAAGTTTTATGAAAAAGAAAATGGTACCATTCACCCCCGCCTAAAATCCTCAGTCAGTGTTAGAGTAAGAGTACATCTGAGTTTGACTGACGTATTCTTGCAATGAATGGGCGGTACCTACAGAGTATTTGTTGGAGTATAATTGATGTGAGAAAAGCGGGAATCTGGGAGTGTGTGATAGCCGTCATGAGATGATAATAAAATACTATATACTTTAACATATACCGTGACTCGAGCATCCCGAACATGGTGTCAGAAGTAAACTTTACCTAAGTGAACGATATTGGACTATTATCTGCTGCATTATGCCGTTTCAACCACCGAAATCGTTTGATTTTACTTGTCCTACGGCTTGGTCGGAATGGAAAGCTCGTTTTTCCCGATACAGGACTGCTTCTAAGTTGGACGCAGAGAGCGGGAAAGTGCAAGTCTCATCGTTAATCTATTCGATGGGACGTGAGGCAGAGAACATTTTTCAATCGTTTACTTTAACAAATAGGGAAAAAGAAACTTTCGATATTGTATTATCAAAGTTTGATGCACACTTCATTCCGAAACGGAATATTATTCATGAACGGGCTAGATTCTACAATAGATCACAGCAGTTAGGTGAATCTGTGGAACAATATATTCGAAGTTTGTATGAACTTTCCGAGCATTGTGATTTTAAGGACAGAAAATCGGAACACATCCGGGACCGGATAGTGATCGGGATTGCAGATAAAGAACTGTCGGAGAAAATGCAGTTGGAGGCCGACTTAACTCTGGACAACGCTGTAGCGATGACTCGCCAAAGTGAACTGGTGAAGGGTCAGATAAAAGATTTGTCAAGCAATATCGAAGAAGTGCGTGGTAAATACCAGAAATCGAAACCGTTTGTTCGCACTCAGAGACAGGCAGATACTAAATACTATCCTCATCATGGAAATCAACCTAGTAATAAAAGGTGTGGTTCGTGTAATCGGTTTCACGGAGGGGATCAAGTTTGCGCGGCAAAAGGATAAAGATGTCGAATCTGTCATCTGTTTAACCACTTCGCTGTTTGCTGTCGGAATAAGCGACGGAATGTTAGAGAGGTTACTGAAACTCACGAGGAGCCCGATGAAGCAACAGACGAGAACTATTATTTGGGAACTGTTACGTGTAATTGTGATTCTAGAGAGAGTGAGCCGTGGATTACACAGTTGAGAATATGGCCTAAAATTCCTTAAATCGACATGTAGTTTGCAATCAAATCGAAAAATAAATTTTCGATATGCCGGTTATCATCATCATAATATGAAAATATAGTATGTGTGGAATGTGTCATGTTAAAATGAGCACCGGAGGATCATGTTCCTATTTTTCAGCTGCCATGAAAACGGTAGGCACTTTTATGCATGTTTTCTCCGTTACCAACCCGAAAAGGTAGCATATGGGTACGTACAGTCCATTTAAACATGTGGCAACAGTTTTATATTGTCACAATCAATACACAATGGTGGCTATAGTCACATGCATGCAATTTTATAAAATACTCATGATTCGAGCTGTCACTATATAGCCAGATGTTTAGGGTCAATGGCTACCCGTATATCTTAGGATTACCGTGCAATTAAAAATTCATTCCGAATCGAACACTCTCTATCACTCTATATGGTGTATAGACAGACGAAATGGACCAATTTCTTATGTGGGGTTATATACGTTTTCGAAAACAAAACATGTGGAAAATATTGATGTGGCGTTTGTGATATGCGACACACATATACTACAGTGGGCGTGGTAACGGAGAAAACACATTTTGGGTCTTTATATTCCTAAATATTGCGAATCGTTGATACACACTAAATTCTTAATAATATGTGACACAAACGTGTTTGGTTGAATTTCTAACTTCGCTGGAAGCATATTAACTATTATTTGAAACTACATGCAGTCCCATGTACTTTGAATGTGTATGTGTTTCCAGTAAACCCATATCATTGATCTATGCTGGTGCACACAATTCAGTGCATCTAAAAATAAGACCGCGTAATCATGCCATTCAATTTTATTTGATTACATAAATATAAGAATGTGTTAATATATGTCGAACAAGGAATACCTGACAATTCAAACGCCCGATGTAATATTAGCATGGACATGATGGTAACGGAGAAAAAACCTATATATAGTTATATACGACCTGTATGCAAGTTTATGAATGAGGAATATTTTGCTAATAAACGAGGAGTGGTGACTTTCGCTCCACCGGAGACTTCGTCTCAGGTGAGCTAAAAATTAAAGGTCAAAATGCAAAAACGTAATTTTTTGGTTTTTAGAGTTAATGTCCCTGGCTCCGCCCCTATTTGACCCAGTGACCCCATTTGAACAAATCTGAACCCCAATCACATAAGGTCCCTCCGTATCAAATATGAATCCATTCGACCCGATGGTACAAGAGAAGAAGTCGTTTTAAGAAATACTATGGAGGGAAAGAGTTATGGCCCAGGCTTCGCAACTATTTGACACAGTGACCTCATTTGAACAAATCTGAATGTGAGTCACCCAGGGAACATCCACACCAAATATGAACCCATTTGGCCTGCCGGTATTTGAGAAGAAGATGTTTAAAATAATTACTATGGAGGGAAAGTGTTATGGCCCTGGCTTCGCAACTATTCGACCCAGTGACCTCATTTGAACAAATCTGAATGAGAGTCACATAGGGAACAGCCACACCAAATATGAACTCATTCGGTCTATAGGTTCCAGAGGAGAAGATGTTTAAAGAATTGTTGACGGATGGACGGATGGACGGACGAACGACGGACAAGAAGTGATGACTATAGCTCCACCAGAGACTTCGTCTCAGGTGAGCTAAAAACTACCAAAACAAAATGCATTGTTTTATTCATGGATTGGTACTAGTATGCAATATGATTAAAATTCGAAATTAATTTTAAATAGCTAGTAGCCTTGAATTAATTTCCTGCCTATATAAATCAATTTAATAAATGTCATCGTTACTAGTGTCATCACATTGAGTCTATATATCTAAACATGACAAACACGTGAAATTATCACCGTCGTCAAAGACACCGTAATCCTCTCCGCAACCTTCATGAAACCACTTGTCACAAATCTGAGCACAACACCCATTCGTCGCGTTTACTGGGGTCGAGTGGATCACCATAACCCCATCCACACTTCCCACAAGAATACGCATCTTGACAGTTATTTTCCGCACTCTTTTTCGAAGCTCGCTTGCCTTTGATGACCGTTGACCGAGAACCATTAGACTCGCGAACATGTGGTGCAGACATCGTTGTGAACTTCCAATTGCATTTCAGGTCGGATTCACCATTTGAAGTTAGAAACTTTAAACAATTGGCGCAGAAACATGACGTTTCTCTGGTAGCGATGCCGTTTGCGTGTTTGGTAGGAATAACCGCGTGTACCTTGAGTGTTTCAGGAACGGGTAGGACATCGGGAAAACCAATTTCAGGGCGCTTTCGTTGAGGTGAATACATGCGACATTAACATTGGCGTGATTGTCCCAATCACAAAATGCGGCGGCGTTATGTATCACACATTTACCGGTCTTCACTGCAACGTCAGCCAACCTCTTGGAGGTCCCTCCAACTCCATCACACGGCCCATGACCTGCTTCCAAATATTGCCATGTAGCTTTCACGCCCATCTTAGAATGATTACTGACAAGGTTGAAGATATGTCTGTTTCGATATTGGCTGGTGGGTGAATCCGAAATGTAAAGTGGATGTATTTGACACCAGGAACAATATATAACACCCTTTGTTTGACCTAAATCGGTCAACGGGACGAGAAATGGCATGGATGTCCTATTTGAACCCTCCTGGTCGGCGGCCATTTTGGATCGGGGTGGTGTGAAAGGGGTGAATATTTAGATTATCTTGGGGCACCCTTTGTTTTACCTAAATCGACCAAGGGGTCGAGAAATGCCATGGGTGCCCTATTTGAACATCTCTGGATGGTGTCCATTTTAGATCGTGGTGTTGTGAAGGGGGGTATTTAGATTGGCTTCCTACACACACCTTTTGTTTGACCTAAATCGGCTGAGAAAAGGCATGGTGCCCTATTTGAACCCTTCTGGACGGCGGCCACTTTGGATCTGGATGGGTGCGTGGATAGAATATATGTGGGGGGGGGGGGGGGGCACCATATACAAAACCCTTTGTTTGACATAATTATAAAAATTTCGAATAAGTAGTAAGGAATGGAAGTCACCTTCGTTTTAATCGGTACTGTAACGGGGTGAATATATCGTTAAGATAGATAACTCTGGTCGCCAGACAAGAAATCCATCCTACATATCTACCACTCAGAGACCGTCTGTCTGTAGCAGTGTGAGCAAAGGGAAACCCGCACTGTCTCTTTGATTTTGCTGTCCCATTTTGCCCGGATAGCATGGCACATTGTCCCACTTTGCCCAGTGCGATGTCCCGATTTGCCCAAAGGCACAGGCAAAGTGGGACAAAACAAGAGGTTCCAAAAGGGACATACCGAGATGGTGTTTGGTATCAATGGTCACCCGATTATATGCGCCGATGAATTATATACCAATCAACGGCTTTCCAGTTTTTTCCGGCGAAAATCCTATCTAAAATTCCTTGAAAACATTTGGTGTCCCGCTTTGCCCGGGTCTCCCCTATTTGTAATTAACCTGGTTAGTTTTTTGTGTTGGTCTGAGTCAAACAAACCCAGACTGCCGATATAGTATCGCCAAGGGGTTCATATGTGCCTAAAGAATGACCTTCTGGTGCTTGCTGGTAACGGAGAAAACGGTAACGGAGAAAACCGCATATTGTTTACAACCATATACAAAAGTCTTGTGATATTAATTTCAACATGCTCACGTGATATCTTGGGCTTGATAGACGTTCCGTCAGATGAGATTAGCAGTTGGAGTTAAATCGTCGATTTTCTATGTTTTATGGTGGTAACGGAGAAAACATCCTTAAATAAACTGTTTTGGGAGTGGCAACTCATCTCTCGTTATTTCTACATATGATTCATTTGCATTTATACCTATATGTTCCCCAGGTTACACGTGATACTGCGTTTCTTTGTATAAAATTAGGCACGTACAGTAAGTTGTATCTGTCAGTTATGACGATTTAAATTGATGGTAACGGAGAAAACACCGTTTTCACGGACAACATACCATGGTGGACTGCTTCCAAATATAGTAACGTTATAGAATAATCGGTTTTTAATGCGAGAATCGGTCATACAAGTGAGATAATTACATAGGACTTGTATAATATAGTAACGGATTATTCAAGTTTCTGAGCTCATGAAATCGGATACCCAATAACGGACATACCAAAAACAGCCAATTTTGTCACTCAAACCTCCCATTTGTGAAATATAAGGAAGCCAACCGCATTTTTCTATGTGATATATATTCGCCATAAGACCCCTGTTTAATGATGTGTTGCCATTGAGATGGCGGTCGAGACATGCATGAGATACACCCCTCGGACACGTATTTGCCATTTTTTCGCTATAAGGAATTTTGGGCCATATGCGATACGAATGTGAGTTTTAAGATTGATACGGGGGCAGATGCCACGGTCATGTCTGAGCTTACTTACTCGAAATTGAAAAACAAGCCCAAACTTAAGCCAGTGTCTTCTGTCTTGAAGAGTCCCGGGGGTGAGGTTATTAGTCGAGGCCAATTTACCGCGGAGGTTTTCCGGGAGGGTAAACGTTACACATTCAGGGTTTTTGTAGTGAAAGGAGACCACCAGAGTAATTTGCTTGGTAGGGGTGCTGCTTCCACATTAAACCTTGTGAAACGGGCCGAAGAAGTTCATGAGGAGGTATTTGGTACTAGTGGGTTGGTGAACTGCTCTCATGTGAGGATTGAACTAGAACCCGGTGCCATACCATATAGCGTAGCCACACCCCGCCGGATTCCATTTCCGCTGATGGAAAAGGTGAAGGAAGAACTCGATCGTCTGGTTGAAACTAAGGTAATTATTCCAGTTACTGAGCCGACTGATTGGTGCGCTCCCATGGTTCCAGTTTGAAACCGTCAGGTAAGGTTAGAATATGTGTTGACGTTAAACGTCTTAATGAGTCAATCAAACGGGAAAGGTACATGATGCCAAATCTGGATGATATTTCACCTAAGCTGGTAGGTATGACTGTTTTCAGCTGTCCAGACGCAAGCGGAGGTTTTACTCAGATTCCTCTAGATCCAGACAGCGTCCCCTTGACGACATTCATCAGTCCCTTCGGTAGGTTCGCTTGGCGTCGCGTCCCCCAAGGAATCACGTCGGCGCCAGAAATATTTCAGCGCAAGATGGTCGAAATGCTCGCTGGCTTGGAAGGGGTGGATTGTCTTATAGACGACTGCATCGTATACGGTAAGGATCAAAGTCAACACGACGAACACCTGGCCAAGGTGATGGAGCGTATGAAAGAATCGGGGTTAAAGCTGAACAGAGAAAAATGTGAGTTTAGTAAATCTCAGATAAAATTCTTTGGGCACATTTTAGATAAAGTTGGAATTACCCCAAATCCAGAGCGAGTTCAAGCAGTTATGGATTTGAAGCCGCCGGAAACGGTTTCTGAGCTACAAAGAATGCTGGGAATGATATACTACTTGGGCAGGTATGTTCCAAATTTGTCTAACATGCTGGCTCCAGTCACTAATCTTTTAAAAGGTGAGATGGCGTGGTTCTGGGGACCCGAACAGGAGAGAGCATTCGAAGCGGTGAAACTAAAGTTAACTACCACTCCGACATTAACTTACTATGACCAGAGTAAACCTGTGGTGGTGAGTGCGGACTCCTCAAGCTATGGTCTGGTGGAGCTCTTTTCATCAAAATTGGGTCCAAGTTAGCGCCAGTGGCTTTTTGCTCACGAACGCTGACTAATTCGGAACAAAAGTGGGCTCAGATCGAGAAAGAATGCTTAGCCGGAGTTTGGGCATGTGAAAAATTCGCCAGGTATCTTGTCGGCCTGCCTTCATTTACCTTACTAACGGATCATAGGCCGTTAGTCCCAATTATCAATAAGACTGATATCGATAAAGCCCCACTTCGATGTCAGCGATTGCTATTGAGGCTCAGGCGATTTAGCGCCAAAGCAGAGTATGTTCCGGGCAAAGACATGGCCGTGTTTGATTGTCTCTCGAGAGCGCCTGTTATGACCGAAAATTGTGAGATCGATGAGTGCATGGAAGAGGTTAATTTCTATGTGAATTCTATTCAACAAAATTTGCCTGTCAATGACTTGATGTTAACACGAATAAAGGAATCTGTGGCGAAAGACATTGACATTCAGGGAGTTATTCGCCTTGTAACTGATGGCTGGCCAGAAAGTGCGAAAACTGTGCCAAAATCACTTAGAGGATACTTCACTGTACGCGGTGAACTCTCGTTTGCGACCGAACTACTCATGTATCGTCAGAGGATCGTTATTCCACATGCAATGCGAGCTGAAGTTCTCAAAAACCTGCACAGCGGGCATCAAGGAGTTACAAAATGTAAGGACCGTGCAGCCACGTGCGTGTGGTGGCCAGACATTAACTCACAAATTAAAACACTCGTGGAAACATGTGCTGATTGTCAGAAACACAAACCAGCACAACAAAAGGAACCATTGATAACAAACCAACTACCGAACCTACCATGGCAGAAAATTGGAGCAGATGTGTGCTACGTGGGAGGCAAGATATATCTCGTCGTCATTGACTATTTTTCTCGTTACCTGGAAATAGCAATGGTAACCAAGGAGTCGTCAAGCCAAATAATTGGGCGACTGCAGAACATGTTTTCTCATTGGGGTAACCCCCAAATACTAAGAACAGACAACGCCAGTTATTTCACATCGAAAGAATTCAAGGAATTTATCAATTCCCGATCAATTCAATTCATTACATCATCTCCCCATTTCCCTCAATCGAACGGAGAATCGGAAAGTGGTGTTAAACTGGCAAAACACATACTAAATCAGAAGACTGGTGTTAAGCACCAAACGTTTAATCGAATCTATGTGAAATATCTTCACTGCATTGGTGGCTTATCGCACAACGCCACTCAAATCAACTGGATTTACACCTTGTCAACTAATTATGGGCCGTAACATTCGCACAATCATCCCATGTGCACCAGAAACATTAACACCTATGTGGCATTCTCTTGAAAAAGTTCAAGAGCGAGATAAGCAATACAAGGAAAGTTATAAAAGAACATATGACAAAGGGGCATCACCATTGCCCGAATTACATGCAGGTGACAAAGTTCGAATTCGCACCGCGAACGATAAACAATGGAGCGAGCCTGGTGAAATAAGCTATAATGTATCCACACCAGAGACACATGGTAGGAGTTATCTTGTTAAAACAAATAAAGGAATTCTGAGGCGCAACCGCAGGCATTTACAAAAAATACCTAACAACGGAAGTGACTCTGATGGAAATGACTCCGATCAAAACAGCGATAACGGATCTTTGAGTCGAACCAGAAGTGGGAGACTGGTGTTAAGCACCAAACGTTTAATCGAATCTATGTGAAATATAAACAACACATTGTGATCAGCTATAATGTATCTACACATGTATTCTTTATAATCAGTTAATCTTTGTAATCATTTTGTAATGTTTTGGATATAAGTCGGTACCCGTGAGATCGTGACCTAGCTGATATGACATGTAATGATATACGATAGAATTATGACCGAGTTGTTTGCACGTGTGTAAATGATATGAGATCTTGTGTGTGAAGGGGGGGGGGGTGTTAGAGTAAGAGTACATCTGAGTTTGACTGACGTATTCTTGCAATGAATGGGCGGTACCTACAGAGTATTTGTTGGAGTATAATTGATGTGAGAAAAGCGGGAATCTGGGAGTGTGTGATAGCCGTCATGAGATGATAATAAAATACTATATACTTTAACATATACCTTGACTCGAGCATCCCGAACAGTCAGTTACGCAACACCCCACCCCATCTCCACCTGACGTATACATGTAGAAAACACCCCATCCCCACATGCCGTATACATGTAGATAACACCCCACCCCCCACCTGACATATACATGTAGATAACACCCCACCCATCTCCATCTGCCGTATACGTGTATATAACACCCACTCCCATCTCTACCTGACATATACATGTAGATAACACCCCACCCCCATATCCACCTGCCGTATACATGTAGATAACACCCCATCCCACCTGACATATACATGTAGATAACACCCCATCCCCACCTGCCGTATACGTGTAGATAACACCCACCCCATCTTTACCTGACATATACATGTAGATAACACCCACCCCATCTCCACATGACACATACATGTAGATAACACCACATCCCCATCTCCACCTGACATATACATGTAGATAACACCCCATTCCCCCTGACATATACATGTAGATAACACCCCATCCCCCCTGACATATACATGTAGATAACACCCCATTCCACTTGACATATACATATAGATAACACCCCACCCCATCTCCACCTGACGTATACATGTAGATAACACCCCACCCCATCTCTACCTGACATACATGTAGATGACACCACATCCCCCCATCTCCACCTGACATATACATGTAGATAACACCCCACCCACATCTCCACCTACCGTATACATGTAGATAACACCCATCCCACATCTCCACCTGCCGTATACATGTAGATAACACCCCACCCCACATCTCCACCTACCGTATACATGTAGATAACACCCCACCCCATCACCACCTGCCGTATTCGTGTAGATAACACCACCCCCATATCCACCTGACATATACATGTAGATAACACCCCACCCACATCTCCACCTGACATATACTATATAAATATTGGACGGCTTGGAGGTGACTATGCCAAAATAGTGGTCCGAGGGGAGGAATAGTCACCGAGCCGGAGGCCCACTATTTTGGCATAGTCACCGACAAGCCGTGCAATATTTATTATATTTTATCGAACGTTTTTCATTCTGTACCAGGACCCATAATGTCAAACAGTTCACAATCATCTATATATTCCCGTGTATTCCATTTTCATTGCAGAACGATTCAATATTTCCAGTGCAAAGTTTTGTTGTTTCTTTTTTTTTTTTTTGCTTGTCAAATTTTATTCAATAAATTGCCCGGCTTCTAATTGGGCAAATCTTAAATTTTCTTCCCCGATAATAATTAACAATGGAAAGCAGACGTCGTTGTTGTTGTTAAACAATGACATCAGTTCAAAACAATACTTTTTTTAACCAAAAACAAAGTGAAGATTCGTTCAGAAATTGTTTTACCGCGAACTGAGGAAATAGACAAAAATATAGAAGCGACATTGTGATCAGCGGAGAAAGGAACATGATAAATCGCCACATCAAACATGGGTAGAACATCGCAAATAACATAAAGAAATTGCTTACGATAATTTATTGCGCTCTAGTTTTCGATTACAAAGACATTTCGGATAAAAATATGTTGAACTTTCGTAGCGAGACGAAGATGACTTTCAAATTACCTCCCCGGAATAATGGGCATGCTAAAAATAGATTTCTGGATTTTCCAAGCGATAGTGGTGTGCTAAAATTAGGAGGCCCACTATGGCTTCGTGTACGACACTATCGATAATAGTGAATGCCAATCAACCAATCACAAGCGTGGATAAGGCTTAGATAGTCACGTGAGATAAAATATATGTAGATAACACCCACCCAACATCTCCACATACCGTATACATGTAGATAACACCCCATCCCCACATGTCGTATACATGTAGATAACACCCCATACCCCATATCCACCTGACATATACATGTAGATAACACCCCATCCCCCATCTCCACCTGACATATACATGTAGATAACACCCCACCCATCTCCACCTGCCGTATACATAACACCCACTCCCATCTCTACCTGACATATACATGTAGATAACACCCCACCCCATATCCACCTGCCGTATACATGTAGATAACACCCCATCCCCACCTGACATATACATGTAGATAACACCCCATCCCCACCTGCCGTATACGTGTAGATAACACCCACCCCATCTCTACCTGACATATACATGTAGATAATAACACCACATCCCCATCTCCACCTGACATATACATGTAGATAACACCCCATTCCCCCATCTCCACCTGACATACACATGTAGATAACACCCCACCCACATCTCCACCTACCGTATACATGTAGATAACACCCCATCCCACATCTCCACCTGCCGTATACATGTAGATAACACCCCACCGCATCACCACCTGCCGTATTCGTGTAGATAACACCACCCCCATATTCACCTGACATATACGTGTAGATAACACCCCACCCACATCTCCACCTGACATATACATGTAGATAACACCCCACCCACATCTCCACCTGACATATACTATATAAATATTGCACGGCTTGGAGGTGACTATGCCAAAATAGTGGTCCGGGGGAGGAATAGTCACCGAGCCGGAGGCGAGGGGACTATTCCTCCACCGAGGACCACTATTTTGGCATAGTCACCGACAAGACGTGCAATATTTATTATATTTTATCGAACGTTTTTCATTCTGTACCAGGACCCATAATGTCAAACAGTTCACAATTATCTATATATTCCCATGTATTCCATTTTCATTGCAGAACGATTCAATATTTCCAGTGCACTATCGATAATAGTGAATGCCAATCAACCAATCACAAGCGTGGATAAGGCTTAGATAGTCACGTGAGATAAAATATATGTAGATAACACCCCACATCTCCACCTACCGTATACATGTAGATAACACCCCATCCCACATCTCCACCTGACATATACATGTTGATAACACCCCACCCCATCTCCACCTGACATACATGTAGATAACACCCACCCCACATCTCCACCTACCGTATACATGTAGATAACACCCCATCCCACATCTCCACCTGCTGTATACATGTAGATAACACCCCACCCCATCTCCACCTGACCTATACATAACACCCCATCCCACCTGCCGTATACATGTAGATAACACCCCATCCCCATCTTCACCTGACATATGCATGTAGATAACACCCCACCCCATATCCACCTGTCGTATACATGTAGATAACACCCCATCCCATATCCACCTGATATAAAAATGTAGATAACACCACATCTCCACCTGACATATACATGTAGATAACACCACACCCCATCTTCACCTGACATATACATGTAGATAACACCCCACCCCATCTCCACCTGACATACATGTAGATAACACCCCATCCCTACCTGACATATACATGTAGATAACACCCCATCCAACATCTCTACCTGATATATATACATCTATGTAGATAACACCCCATCCCATATCCACCTGACATACATGTAGATAACACCCCATCCCCCATCTCCACCTGACATATACATGTAGATAACACCCCACCCCATCTCCACCTGCCGTATACGTGTATATAACACCAACTCCCATCTCTACCTGACATATACATGTAGATAACACCCCACTCCCATCTCCACCTGACATACACATGTAGATAACACCCCACCCCCATATCCACCTGCCGTATACATGTAGATAACACCCCATCCCACATCTCCACCTGACATATACATGTAGATAACACCCCATCCCACATCTCCACCTGCCATATACGTGTAGATAACACCCACCCCATCTCTACCTGACATACATGTAGATAACACCCCATCCCACATCTCCACCTGACCTATACATGTAGATTACACCCATCCCACATCTCCACCTGACATACACATGTAGATAACACACCACCCCACATCTTCACCTGACTTATACATGTAGATAACACCCCACCCCATCTCTACCTGACATACATGTAGATAACACCCCACATCTCTACCTGACATACATGTAGATAACACCCCACCCCACATCTCCACCTACCGTGTACATGTAGATAACACCCCACCCCATCTCCACCTGACATATACATGTAGATAACACCCCATCCCATCTCTACCTGACTTATACATGTAGAAAACACCCCATCCCACATCTCCACCTACCGTATACATGTAGATAACACCCCATCCCACATCTCCACCTGACATATACATGTAGATAACACCCCATCCCATATCCACATGACATATACATGTAGATAACACCCCACCCCATCTCAACCTGACATATACATGTATATAACACCCCATATCCACCTACCATATACATGTAGATAACACCCCACTCCATCTCCACCTGACATATACATGTAGATAACACCCCATCCCATCTGACATATACATGTAGATAACACCCCACCCCATCTAAACCTGACATATACATGTATATAACACCGCATCCCCCATCTCCACCTGACATACATGTAGATAACACCCCATCCCATCTCCACCTGACATATACATGTAGATAACACCCCACCACATCTCCACCTGACATATACATGTAGATAACACCCCACCCCACATCTCCACCTACCGTATACATGTAGATAACACCCCATCCCATCTCCATCTGACATATACATGTAGATAACACCCACCCCCATATCTACCTGACATATACATGTAGATAACACCCCATCCCCCATCTCCACATGCCGTATACATGTAGATAACACCCATATCCACCTGACATAGACATGTAGATAACACTCCACCCCATCTCCACCTGACATATACATGTAGATAACATAAATATACTTCCACGTCGTGTTAGAACAAACAAAAACACATGTTATGGAGCCCCCTTCCCATATTGCAACCACCACACACATTATTTTGGGTGAGAACTCCCATAAACCTATATGCCAGTTATATATTACGAACAAATGTGCTGGTGTAAAAAATATTTATTTAAACAAATCAAACATTTAGCATAGACATAATATACATGGAGAAATATAGTGATTTGTGAAGAGGATCGGACAACAAGAAAAATGCTTTTTAAAGTGCTCTCCTCAAAAGCAACTGTGTTATCGTACCAAACGCTGGTGCATGTGGCACGGACAACATATTGTTTTGTGCAAACATTTAAACAAAATTGTATTTATAGATTAATTTATTATATTTCAGAAATATCTTCAGTGAAAAAAATGGTGCGGTATATCCAGAGTGTCAAGTTTATTTGGCCGATCATCGGTAAGTACGATTAATAATATCACATTTTATACCATGAATCCACGATCGCCTATCTTTCTATATAAAACAGCTATCTTCTTCAAAATTTACATTTAAACGGACATGGCTTATTCGAGCACTAACATTTATGTATACAGAATTCGAGAAAAGGGGTTTCAAAACATGCATATGCAAACTATTCCCGAGCTAATTCGTCGATATAGCGGTAAAAACGCGTTTTGTTAGTTATATTTTAGCGTAAATTTAATATCGTTTCGCTCTTCCAGTTAAGTTTTTCTCATCAGCAGATTTTCCGAGTGCTGTCGGCAGCGCTCACGTGTTTTCGGAAATAAGTGCATTCTCGATGCCGCCATGTTCGTGACGTAATATTTTCCAAGTTTCTCCAGCGTCAATATCGTTTTCGGTACGCGATGATGCGTTTCCGTCGGATCCTATTTGTCCATGCGAGAATAATAACCTCTCTGTTGATAAGGATGTAATAATAGAACGGTTGACCAGTTTGATACGCGATGTCGACATGAATTATAGTCATTTACATTGATCACAGGAACACATTGATTTTTCTCAAATATACTGTAATCTCAATTTAAAAAAAAATATTTTTGGCAATAATTTTCAGTTGAGTGTGTCGATGAACTGCAGTTCCGCGATTCCGTAGTTCTGTTTAAAGGTACTCAATCCGATCAGACGGTACCCATACCATCAAAATACAACAACATTTCTTCAAATTACTCTTTAGTTACCATAATCGATGTATGCAACAACACAATGCTAATCACTGTCAACTATAGTATCGCATTTCCAAACATTGTTGTGATCAACATTTTGTTCAACTAAATATGGCCCTATTATCACTAAAGTATCACAAAAAATACCGTATTACCACTTGGCTTTAATGCTATCAATCTAATGTTGGCAATTTTGTCAGAGACCCTACGTTTGACCACGTGTTTCTGGACCACATTTTATTACAAATCTCGAGAAATAACAAACTTCAACAATCGATATCTGATCACTCTGAGCTTGAGTCAAATATTGGGGGCCTCGACTCAAGTCCCCCACGAAGCCAGGGAACCACTAAATAAGGATCGAAATGAAAATTTGGAAAATATGAGTCTACCTCTAATAAAAAAGGAACGATATTGAAAACGGTTACTTCCCTGGTGACATACTGGCATCCATGTGGAGTTTTATAGTCTATATATGGACATAGCGCGGTTAACCAGAATATTTAGGTTGCTTGGAACACTCAGATTTCGTTTCGTATATATATAGTCTCGTCGATAAAAATTTTTACCTAGAAAATAATTGGACTAAGTTGGTTTTTATTCCATTATGAAAAGGAATAATAATCATATCCTCTTATAATATAATTATTCAAAATCCGATAAATTCGCTTAGAGAAAAATGTTCTGTTCAAAATGGCATTCTTGATGACAATAGTTTGTATTGAAAATGCTGATTTTCTGTGATAGATGGATTTAGGTGCACCAACTATATATCGCCAAGTTAGTAACAAAATGAAA
Source organism: Siphonodentalium dalli (assembly GCA_032622095.1). Lineage (NCBI taxonomy): Eukaryota > Metazoa > Mollusca > Scaphopoda > Gadilida > Siphonodentaliidae > Siphonodentalium > Siphonodentalium dalli. The sequence goes on along the minus strand of CP136063.1, from coordinate 46,402,965 downwards.
TATACACAAACAATGCTTAGTCGTAAACCATAAGTATATAGAATGTCTGTCCCATCATGGCCATATCACATCTGTTTCCCCATTTAATATATTGGTATTGCTACAAAATAGACATGAAAAATAAAACACAAAAAACAGCGTCTTCACCATCGGTTTCAGTAGAATAGGATTAAATTTATTTTTAAAGATAGATTATCTCTTTAAATAACAAATTTTAAATAGTTGCGTGGGTATAAAATAATAGATATGAACTGAAAACCCCTGTTCGGAAAAGCGTCTATCAATTATTTCGAATATTAAATCGGGACCGTTCATGTTACTATTTTTTAGAACAGACCATTCGGATGATACCATATTGCGACATAGAGCACTGGGCTGTTCGTATGGCTACGCAACGAAGTCAAATATCACAGATTGGTTGTTTGTATTGTTTTGTTCCACAGATATAAGCGCTAATAAGTATAATTAACGTTTATTTGTGGCAAAATTGTTACATAAAATTTCTGATCTCTGTTAACGGTAACCATTATTGTTCGTTAGTTGAACAAACACATCTTTTCAGGCCAGAAAATATTCGAAATAGAATTAATATTAATCGATAGAAGCATTTCCGGACAAGAGTCTTCGATTCAAATCTAATATTTTATACCCCGGTAACTATATAATACCGGTTTACAAACAAATAATCCACCTTTAATTATTTTCCCTCAAAATGTGTCTACATTGTTTACTAGCCGTTCCCACGACACAACTTCCACACTGTACAGCAGTGCGGAACACAAAGCTCGCATCTTCTACTTTCAAATGATATCGAATTTCCCCGTGTGTAAAAATAATATTTTTAAAACAATTAATCCAAGTAGATGATTAACGCAGTTCCATTGCTACGTGAGTGTGTATACCCACTCTCCCCGCCCACTGTCTGGAATCAGTACGGCTGACTCATGTTTAGACGTTTCCGGTTTGGTCGCAAAGACAGAAACTCGACGGTATACAACCGACTAAAATGCTTGATTTTAGATGTTCAGACTGTCGTACCATAATGGAATCTTGGTCGGATATGTTCAGGATATGTTAACAGTGCACAGGAAACTAACCAGAGTTATATAATGCCATACTTTGTTAGATTATAGCACAATTGAATCGAGAATTTTGTATATTTTTGTGCAAAAATTCGCTTTCAAATCCGTTTTACAAGTGTTTTATCCTTTTAAAATTATAATCTTGCAGGTCATATATAATTCGTAATGTTTATCAAACAATAATCCGTAACCATTTGTCCATTCGGGTGTGTTGTATCGTAGAAAAAAGTATATTTTGGATGGTCATCGACGAATTTTTGTGTACGGTTTAGAATGCAGCTAGTGTACGGTTGATCAGCATTTCATGTCCTAGTTGTGTACGGTTCAGACGTACTGTTTATTGGGTTTCTGGCAGTTCTTTGGCGTATATTTTACAGAAAACCTGTCATTTTTAAGTTTATGAGTTAAAATTCATATATATAACAAATGAATGTTTGTTTTCCACAATGCATGCTATTATGAACTCGTTGTTGCTGTGATATTCCGCACAGGGAATGTGACCGTAACCACGTGTTCATGGTTATTCCGCACGATTAAGGGACCGATAGAATAAATATTGTGAAATCAGGTAGACAATTCCAAACTTTCGTCAATATTGTTTTGCGTTTGGGTGTAAGTGGCATGATTACCCACTGGCAGACTTTCAGAAACGGTTCCACGGAGGAGTTGTGTATTCCAAATGTTAACATGCTCACAATTGAACTACATAAATATATATATAAATATATATAAATATATATATATATATATATATAAATAAATAAATATATATATATATATATATATATATATATATATATATATGGTCAACTTAAGTTCATCGAACAAAAGAAGCGGTCGCCTTAATAGCGAATTTTGGAATGTATATATATATATATATATAGATTAAGTATCATGTTCAGGTATAGTAAGATTCATTGCCAAATTGTGCAAGTATATACAGTCTGTGAAAACTCAACTGTTCACGTTCACTATATTTTAGCACACATGCGCTATTTATAGTCAAGAGTCTTGTCTATTTATGTATTTATTTATTCTGTGTGCGCGTTTTTGGCAACCACAAATAATCAATAATATATTTTTCTTACCTGTGAACAAAACGAAAACAAACAGAACATGCGTGGACCAAAAATCCGAAAACATGAAACAAAACTGTAAAAAGATAAAACATAAACTGCACGATATAGTGTTCTCTTAATCCGCAAAGCCACGACAGGACCAAGGACCATACAATAGGCTATTTTTTCTAGTAGAATACAAAACGTAGACAATTAAATAATGAGTTCAATTCATATTTGAAAACAATTGCATGGTCTGATATATAGTTTTAGTGTTCAAGATATTTTTAAACGTGTATAGTAAATTTAAACATGCAGCATATTAACATTTTCGGCTTTGTATTGGACCCCTATAGTGGTCAGATACGACCGTAAGGATGGAGAGAACACTATACTCGTAAACAAACCGAAGATAAAAATCATAATAATCAACTATTGGTCGCCCAGTAAAGGCTCGTCCACAGACCTGCGTAATGCATGCGTGTACACGTAAGGGTGCGTATATAATGGCTGATCGATGGGTCTATATACGGAGGGATCATCTAAGTGGTTAGCACTTGTCCTCCGATCCCTTTAAAATAGCCTATATATGTATTACATGTATTTTATATTAATGTACTATTTAGAGCAAATACAATATGTTTAAACTACAGACGATGTCTGTCAAGTGCGTCATGATTTTGTCAAACAATCAAATACTTTATTCTTTCACCCATTAAACAAATTGCACAAATAAGGAAGATGTTATATAAATAGTCAAGCGGATAATTAACTCATGTCTGTGAACGGTCTCGACACCTTGCGTAATGTGTATAGACCCATCAACCATATGCACCTTACGCATGCACGCTTTACACAGGTACGTGGACGGGTCTTGAGATATATAGGCCTACATAATTATACATATATAATTATGTAGTAGATAAGCAATTTTATTGTTGCCGGAGTCCAAATCACGAACAAAACAATTAAATTTAGATTTGTCACATTTATGGTATATCCCAGAGAACGATTTTAAAAGAAAATTAGGTTAGTATTTATCCACACGATTCTGAGATAAACCGTACACACAATCACAATCGTTGACATCTAAACCGTACAATTTTTAACAACACCACCTGTTGAAAAACAGTCACTATATCACGAAAAATGTATATTAAAGACAAGTGAAACTTCGTATGTGTCAGAGAAGGTTTCTAGTTCGTGATGGATGTTTTATTTGTTGAATTGCTTTGCTGAAACATTGTGAATACAATCCTAGATGATTTATTTTTCTCGATTTTTAGCTTTTTTTCACTTTTTACTTGGCATAAACCACGATCGTATCGTCGTATGAAATCATTTTGCGAGCGACTTTCAGTGTACATAGAAACAAAATAATACAGAAACAACAACTGACTACATTGTCAATCCAAAAATCCGCGCATTATGTATTTATTAAGCAAAAAAGTGTGCCTACCGCGACAACAACAATTCGAGATCCGACGAAACCGGAAACGTCTAAACATGAGTCAGCCGTACTGATTCCAGACAGTGCCCCGCCTGTCTATCTTTAATTCTCCACAGTTGATTTCAACATATATAAACATGCAATGGAAGGATCTAAGTGTGAAATTATGAAAAACTATGTGCATATATATACTTAGCTAGATCTTATCATGAATCTTTACCCTGGCTACGCTCGTAGAGATAATTCCACACCAGTTCAAATAATGTGAATTTTTATCATGTTCAGATAAGGCAGTTTACAAATATTTTAAAAAAACCAGTGCAGCTAATATACTCTTAGTTAATATCGTTCCTCAGTAAATAACTGTGCATACGATTTCATGAAGATCCCAACTCGATGTTGCATAAAATATGTCACTTTGTTGAATCGGTGTCGACTCACAGAAGTCACAGACAAATCATGCAATCTGGAGAGTAACAACCCCTATTGTGAAATATATTATGAAGGAACAATTATTAAATAAAAATATATAGTCACTGAGTTGTTTTTTTCAATGCTATAAAGTTCTCCGTCAAAGCATTAAAACGTTCCCTTATTTTAAATGGTTGAGTATGAACTCTACGGTAGCCAGAGTATAAATTCATAACAAGATCTAATACTTGGCGACCCATATTCTATACAAAATATATTCAGCATATACTGCAAATAGTAAAATTTACTACGATAACGATGTTGGATTGAAATTTAAATACAAATGCATCTCAACATACTTACTTATTAGATATAGTAATATTATGTTCCTTTCTGAACCCCTTCCCCAAATCGCACCATCGCCACGTCCCGGATAAATTCAGGATGATCGTCCTACCATTAAGTTCTTGTCAACAGCGACCATTTTATCTCACAAGGACACACATAATCAAACTGAAACCCGTTTATCGCGTACCGGAAATCATAAGACGCCGGGAAGCTTATTTACGAATACACCCGGAAATCCTCGGATGTTGTCGGGTGGTTTATTGCATCATCCAAAATGGCTGGTTGGACAATTATATTCGGGTCCCGAACATCGCATTTTTGGGACATATATTTGTCGTATAATGGTAGATTAGGCATTTATCTTCCTATTTTGATACCGGGAAAATGTCAAAAGCGAATATTATTTTGTGTATTTTGGAGCGCAAACAGCTATGTGGCTTTAATCAGCACATACTGTTGATTAAACTTTGCAGAGTGGATTAAACTTTCTGCATACAATTTGTACGGAAAAGTGTTTATCCATCGCATTGTAAAGATCGTGGCATAAATACACAGAACGACACGACGTGTAAATGGGTTTGTCGATACGGCACGAGTGCTGTCGCTGAAGGATAGAACGAGAGGCGCTTGCGCCTCAGGTTATATCCTTCCGCGATAGCACGAGTGCATGCGTATCGACAAATCCATTTACACATCGTGTCGTTATGTGTTTGTTACACGCTTCGCGGCCTAGAATCCGTGCTTTAAAATACCGGATTAGAAGGTTTATTCAGGCTCATACAGGGCGTGTTTGTCATGTGTGATGATTTTTTTTATTTAAATAGTTAGTTTCTTGGTTGAGGCGAACGTCATGTACGTCATTTTACGTCAATGCGTACGTTCCATACGGATTTTTAAATATGGAAGGGCAATAACACTGTACTTTTAGGAACAAGCGTGTAATAAATACACAGAACGACACGATGTGTAAATGGGGTTGTCGATACGACACCAGTGCTGTCGTGGAAGGAGAGACCGAGAGGCGCTTCCGCGACAGGACAAGTGCTGTATCGACAAACTCATTTACACACCGTGTCGTTCTGTGTTTATTACACGCTTGCGTTCTAGAATCAGTGCGTTAAAAATAAAAGATTAGAAAGTTTATTTAGGCTCATACACGGTGTATTTGTCATGTGTGATAATTCTTTTATTTAAATAGTTCGTTTAATGATTCAGGCGAACGTCATGTACGTCATTTTACGTCAACGGATTTGTAAATATGGAACAGCAATAACGCTGCATGTACTTCTAGGAACAAGCCTATAATATAACTTTTATTTGATTCATTTGGTTGAAAACTGTACAAAAATTACTCGACAACGACAATTTGTATTTTTGCATTCCGGTAAATTTGTCATCCGTAACACTACTTCGTACTCAACAGACTTTCAAATAATGAAAAAAGTGTTACCTTATTCTCAGACTCGGAGACTATAGAAACCAACAACAACATTTGGCGTACAGTACCCCTTTAAGATTTATCAGTCGGATGAATGAACATAGTCTGCGCAGACAAGCCACACCTTCCAAACATGGAGTTTTAGTTCCAATTAAGTCAGAATGGTGAGTTCCAATTAAGTCAGAATGGTGAGAACCAGCTATCTTGAACCGAGTCGCCGGGCCACTTAAAATTGTTCGTGGGATAATCCATATGGTGGGCGTTTTATTTAACTAATTACCAGTCCTCTTTTGATATTTATAGCAGCGGTGGATCAGGATCCCCGACTTGGGGGATATATATGGTCCCGAAAGCTACCAGGCGGGGGCATTATATTGTTCCTTCACATCCAGATTATTCCGACCGATATGCATGTACTCAACTTAGTCCCTTACCGCCTTGAAGCTTTCGAGACCCCACGCCAAACAGGCATCATGTTCGAACATTTTCTATATGCCAGACGTGTCGCATCTGATATTCGTAAATATATACAGATAATATATAGTCGTGTGTGCATCATTACGCATAATATAATCATAATACATTGATTTACTTTCCGTGTTCATTTAAGATCTTTCTATGATATTCACGGGGGTTCATCTGTTAAACGAGAAACGCGCTTCTCTCCGATAAACGCTGCGCGGCACTTTCCGATCGCTACGCTTCACACCCGATGCAGAAATGTTATTTATGAACATAGAGCTGCATAGAGAACAACAAAGGAACAATAGGTAATATTTTTGCTGCTAAATTTATTGTGCACAATAGTCCCAATCATTACTAGCTTGGCTAACAAATATACATACTCCTACATGTATATTCATTATTCGACATGTATGAGAAACATGAAATTCGTGTGCTTTTATCACTAAAATGTGGACCAAAACAACGGATGCTTTAGTGTGATAACACCTCGTCATGGTTATAGAAGCTTGCATTTTCATAGATATATGTCTTGTTGATACATGGATATGCTTTGTTTAGAGATATATACCTATAATTTGACAAAAACGGCAGTTAAAATGTGCTCAAAAACGCTACGTTTCATCTCCGATAAGATGTTACATCAGTTAAACTCTTTCCGACAAAATATGTTACATTTCCGAACCGATAAGCTTAATCATATGATCTCAGTTTGTGTTTTTTCGGGGTTTGATGCTGCCTGATTTCTTCTAGCACGAAATCAGTGATTGTGCATCATTGCAAATTGTCATAAATATAATTATAACAGCATTGATAACTCGCGAATGATGGAATCCCCGAACGATTATGCTACTTCCACTGATACGAGGTGTCATTCATATATCACATAGTTCTATATGTAGCCAAATGGCGACGGGAGGATATGTGGGGACAACATTATATAACTACGACTTTTCAATCACGCTCTATTTGACACTGCATGGAGAGATAATCAGTGAATTATTTATTTAATATTTCCAAATGAAATCGTCATACTAGTCCATAATTGGTACCGCACGGATGGGAGAATCTTCAATGGTTATGCTATTGTGACCACGCTATTCAACTGAAACTGATACACGATGTCTTAATCATATAGGCCTACAGTAATGCCCAAAGTAATTGACCACTTAACCACAGCAGAATTATGGGTAACTTTTCAGGATTTAGTCGGAAATATGGCTTGTTGAAATTCAACGGAAAGCTCTCGGGGAGAGCTTTCCGATAAATGGCAACAATCCATATTTCTTACTAAATCCTGAAAAATTACCCATAATTCTGCTGTGGTTAAGTGGTCAATTACTTTGGGCATTACTGTATATACGTGGTTATCGGAGAGAGGCGCGTTTCTTGTGTAACAGATGAACCCCCGTGATATTCATCTATATTCATTTAATCCTTTACACAACAGAACGGCCCTGTGCCAATGCATTCTCTTATATATGCGAGTCGACCATAGGTCGCCAAGCCCGTAGCCAGGGGGGTTCGTACCATTCGAACGAACGGCCCTTTTTCATGCATGTGCCCAGAGGAGGTGATGGCCGTTCGCCGTTCGGAGAAACGTGTCATGCCGCGGAGTGGCATGCTATGCTCGTGTCGTGCATACAAGGCCTAACTGTATATTTGCTATTGATCCAGTTGATGCCCTGAACATTCACATTTCATTCGAACGAACGGCGCAATGCAACAGCCTGGATAGAGACCGATGCCCGCAAATTATGACAACCCATGTCGTAATATTCCGGAATTCAACCAGGAGCTTCAACAGAATGCAGCTCAAACTAGCATGATGCAATCACTGGATATGACCATCCAACGGAAGAGGCCCCCACCCGGCCCCCCTTTCGTACGCCGTATTCCATGCCCTGTTATGAGGTACGCCGTATTCCGACCCTCTGTTAAGCGGTATTCGGTATTCCAAATATACCGGTATTCGTACGCCGACCTTCCAAACAATGAAGTTTTCATATATTTTTATGTATTCCATATGGCTGTTAACTGGTATTCCGTATTCCACCCTCTGTGTTAAGTGGTATTCCGTATTCCATGGGGGTGTGGGTGGGGGCCTCACGGAAGGGTGCCGTGCATATAGGCCTACGGTAAAATTCCGACGCTCCGAATGCCTCCAATGTTTATCGGACCGAAAATACTCCTATTTTCCATCCGATATATATAGAAATCGTCGCTCCGTTTGCGTTCGCATGTAAATCCATGGCGAAGTGACTGAAACGATCACTATCGGACAACGTTCGCATGACCTCAACGGCACGACGAACGGATCCGATTATTTTCGCTATATATAAAGCTGGCCACACATGCTTGCGTATGCGTTAGCGAAAAATAATCGGATACGTTCATCGGATCCGTTCGTCGTGCGAAAGTACCCACACATGTTTGCGTTATCGTTCCGTTGGGGTGATGCAAACGTTGTCCGATAGTGATCGTTTCAGTCACTTCCACATGGATTTACAGGAGGAGGAATTGTTAGTGATTGTTGCTGTGTAACATTACCATAGGAGGTTAAGAAATAAACGACCTTCTCAGGGGGGTTCTGGAATAAAATGCACAGATAGGGCCCTAAAAGTTTTTTCTGACCCCGAGGGACCCACCACCCCATTTGTGAATTTTTTTTCCTCCAAATTTTGGGGACTCACCCCCTTTCTCATGTTTATATCAAAAATCAAGTTTTTTAGCCGTTCTTCAATAACTGTGTTAACTGCCTTTCAATCCCATTCCACTATCCTAATTTGTCTGTGTTTTCCAGGTGTTTTCAGTATCTATATAACAACAATAATAAAGCATAGAGTGTATGTACACTTTATGTGACAAATCGCTCAAGACCCCATTATAGCTTTAATTAATAAATCGAGTGTGTTGTGTCTGACAGAGAACACTGATCAGTGTAAATAGTGGTAACCAGGTCAGGGGTTCGACAATTATTTGTGCATGATAAAGAACTCTTTAGCCTTATCCACCGGGGTGGGGTGGGAGAGGGGAATTGTTTTTGGTTAGGTATACACATATATATATGGTTATTATACCCCCGATGTTAATAGTCGGCGGGTATATAGTTGACGTCTCGAGTCATCCGTGCGTCCGTCCGTACAACATTTTGCATTATAACTCAAGAGTCGGTTGTCATATTTTGATGCTCTATGGCATGGTGCAGGACCAGAAATGGGGAACGAATATGCATAATATCACGGGTTGTGAGCACCAATGCCTACCAGAGTTATGAGTCCTGTTCGACTGTATGAAATTCAGTCCGTACAATGTTTTTGCAATATAAGTTGAAGTGTCGGTTGTCGAATTTTGATGTGGTTTGGTGTGGTGATATACCAGAATGATAGAGGAAGAATTTATGCGCATACATGTATTACTGCATATCACAGGTTTCGCCTGTCAATGCATACCAGAGTTACCGACCTTGTTCCATCCGTAAACACATTTTGCATTATTATAACTCAACCATTTCCACATTTGTGCACTAGAGTCTGCAGTATAGTCTCAGTCAGATTTTATTCTTGATTTTACTTTTAGTTTGAACTTTGAAGACATTGAAGAATTTCATTTCTCAATGCATCTGAATGCATCACATTATTTCAGTTTATCTATTCGTAAGCGATAACAGTATACAATTAGTATTTTAGTTTAGTCTTGTTGAGCAGTAAAGTTCGGAAATTCAATGAGAATAGCGTCACCTTCAGTTGGGATTGTCTGAGCAGTAAACACCAACGGTCATTCATAACCAATTCAGTTTTATTTTGATAAGTGTTGCAAATTAACATTACTTGCAATCATTCAAGATGAGAAATAACCAGAAGGAATGAATTTGATTACATGCCAGAACAAGACAGTGTTTCAGACATTAGAAATTTATGAGATACCCTTTTCAATTTCATGTTATGCAACAATCAGGTTAATGATATCTAGTCATCATTGAGTATTCACCATGTATATATCCAATTTGTGATACAGTTTTTTTTATTTTAATACTTTTATTCAGGTAATACAACTGGGTAATATATTAATTTTGTTACTCAATATTTCTTCCGTTGATCATAAGTTTCCTGAACGCTATTACGGTGGTTCACTGTGAAGTGGGCCGGGATCCTGTGAAATACAGAATGTTGCTAAATCTGAGGCTAAAGAGTCTCTATAGCTGCCTATATAGCCCTATACCATCAAACATGGTACTAACATGCTTACAAACAACATTTCATGGTCAGCACTTGTTGTTTGAAAAAACCCATTTTGGAAAATAGTTCGGGAGCCCGCATATGTTCTATTTACACTTTTGCGAACAAAAGGTTTGACCCCCTACAGTTGGTACCAATAATGGAACATTCTGAAAACCCGATTTCTTAAGTTGCGCATTCCTGGGGTTTAGGGGCAACTGAACCCCAAAAAGTGCAAAAAATCACTTCTATTTACACTTCCGCGTACATCGATGAATTTTGGTTTGATGATACTCCTGAGTGTACTGATTAAGAAAACACAACTTAAGAAATGGATTTTCCTGAGGTTTTCAGATAAGAAAGGGGGTCCCATGCTGAACCCCAAAACGTGATTTTTAACTTTTTTTTTACACTTTCGCGTACATCCATAATTTTTGGTCTCAAAGTACTTTGATATATACCAATTATAAAAAAACAACTTAAGAAGCAACTTTTCCTGGGGTTTTAAGATAAGAAGGGGGTCAATCCTTTTGTGCGGAAAAGTGTAAATAGAACATATGCGGGCTCCCGAACTAAAACATTTACAAGCATGATTTTTTCGGCCTCTAGACCACCCACCACCCCGGCCCTATATACGGATTTTTTTTTTGCAGACCCCCCACGCACCTGATCTTCTCGGAAATATCGTGCCACGCATTAAATGATTTTTTTTCTTCTGGTTGTAGTGATATAGTCCACATGCTGGCACAGATACAGAAATTAGAAAGGCACAAATCTTCCGCTTCTTGTGGTGTTATGGGAGTAGATCTAATTCGCGGCATGTTTTATTACTTTGAAAAATCGCGGCTTTTCCAGGATGACGTTATAAATAATTGGGAATTCCGCTGCGAACGCAAACGGAGCGACGATTTCTATCGGATGGAAAATACGAGTATTTTCGGTCCGATAAAAATCGGAGGTATAATCGGAGCGTCAGAATAGTTTCGCATCGGAACCGCATGCATGTGTGGGTGCCCGTGCATTTATATTTGATTTTCCGTCCGACAATCGCATGCGATAAAAATAACGCAACGCACCATACGCATACGCAAGCATGTGTGGCTAGCTTAACGCACACACAAGCATGTGTGGCTATCTTAAAGCCATGGTGAAGTGACTGAAACCTTCACTATCGGACGTTTGCGTGACCCCAACCTGCACGACGAACGGATCCGACGAACGAATCCGATTATTTTCGCTAACGCATACGCAAGCATGTGTTGCTATATATACATCAACATGACCACAGTTGTTTGTTTTTGTCTGTTTATGCATATACGTGTATACATTCCACAACTGGAGCCACATTCACTAAATATCTCTGGAAAACAAGCGTTTCACTATCACTTTACGCCTTAATAATTTTCTGGCCAACGATAGTTTATTATCGTGCTTTAAGCTACCGTCAAATGGGTATACTTTGAACACTTTTAATATGTTTAGTATCATATCGATAAAGTGTGGGGTGTATGTTGATTTTATTGACATACAATTTTTGGGCGGTGTTGGATTTATTGTAAAATGAAACTTGCACAAGGGTCTTGTGCCCTAATAGTTTGATACCAACATCAATTATGTGGTGTTCAAAGTTTCACCACATTGGGGATACTTTGAACACTGAGAAGTCCTTACAGAAATTAATTATGCTGTTTAAGTAAAGTCACGCCCATATCACATTTGAACCTAGCAAACAATCTTGACTATATATATGCCATATTTAGTCTGACACCAATGTTAATCACAATGTAGACCCCCTATATACCTCACCCTAACCAAACAACCAAAAGCTCCTGCCATCAGGACATATCTGGGTCTGTTTATAGATATTCCCTTTTAGTGCCAACAAGAGATGGACTGTCGCCCTGGGCATACACTCATGTGACATACTAGCTAGTGTGGGCATATACCAATAACCGATGAGTCATGCCTGATACATACTCTGAAGACAAACACACCCAACAATAATTATTTTCACATGAAAGTGTCAATGACACTGTAGCTCAACTTAGGTAGGGGAATAATTTAATGGTTGACAGTAAATGGAGGAATAGGAAAGGTGCTAATTGAAATGTCTAACCTGCGCCAAAGGATTTAGTGATGCAAAGAGTAAGATACAAGATGGCTGCTGGTGGCCATTTATTTTTACCAATTGACCTCAAAAGGACTCGTTCCCATCAACGTATAATAATTGTTAACATCCATGACAAATTTTATGAAGATCTGACCAAAGCTACGACCTACAAATTTCATGATGATCAGACCAATAGTACGACCTGTAGACCGCGCCAATGGATTGAATTTTGAAATCCAAGATGGCCACTGGCAGCCATGTTATTTGGCCGAATGACCCCACAATGATTCGTTCCCATCTACATGTCAATGTCAACATTCATGACAAATTTCATAAAGATTAGACCAAAGGTACAACTCGTTCCCATCTACATGTCAGTGTTAACATCCATGACAAATTTAATAAAGATCAGACCAAAGGTATGACCTGTAGCCCACGCCAAAGGATTTAGTCATGCAAAGAGTAAAATGCTGGTGGCCATGTTTTTTGACCGAATAACCCCAAAACGACTCGTTCCCATCTACATGTCATTGTTATAATTCATGACAAATTTCATGACCATCTGACCAAAGCTACGACCTGTAGCCCACACCAAAGGATTTAGTCATGCAAAGAGTAAAATCCAAGATGGCTGCTGGCGGCCATGTTTTTTGACCGAATGACTCCAAAACGACTCGATCCCATCTACATGTCATTATTAACATCAATGACAAATTTCATAATGATCAGACGACCTGTAGCCCGTGCCAATGGATTGAATCTTGAAATGCAAGATGGCTGCCAGCGGCCATTTTTTTTTGGCCGAATGACCCCAAAATGACTCGTTCCCATCTACATGTCAATACTAACATCCATGACAAATTTCATGATGATCAGACAAACAGTACGACCTGTAGGCCGTGGCAATGGATTGAATTTTGAAATCTAAGATGGCCGCCAGCGGCCATGTTTTTTGGCCGAATGACCCCACAATGATTCGTTCCCATCTACATGTCAATGTCAACATTCATAACAAATTTCATAAAGATTAGACCAAAGGTACAACCTGTAGCCCGCGCCAAAGGATTTAGTCATGCAAAGAGTAAAATCCAAGATGGCTGCTGGCGGCCATGTTTTTTGGCCAAACGACACCAAAATCACTCGTTCCCATCTACATGTCATTATTAACATCAATGACAAATTTCATGATGATCAGGGGAACAGTACGATCTGTAGCCCGCGCCAATGGATTGAATCTTGAAATCTAAGATGGCTGCCAGCGGCCATGTTTTTTGGCCGAATGACCCCAAAATGACTCGTTCCCATCTACATGTCAATGTCAACATTCATGACAAATTTCATAAAGATCAGACCAAAGGTACGACCTGTAGCCCGGGCCAAAGGATTTAGTCATGCAAAGAGTAAAATCCAAGATGGCTGCTGGCGGCCATGTTTTTCGGCCGAACGACCCCAAAATCCCTCGTTCCCATCTACATGTCATTGTTAACATCCATGACAAATTTCATGATGTTCCGATCGAAGCTACGACCTGTAGCCCGCGCCAAAGGATTTAGTCATGCAAAGAGTAAAATCCAAGATGGCTGCTGGCGGCCATGTTTATTGGCCGAACAACCCCAAAATGACTCGTTCCCATCTACATGTCAATATTAACATCCATGACAAATTTCATAATGATCAGACGAACAGTACGACCTGTGGCCCGCGCCAATGGATTGAATTTTGAAATCTAAGATGGCCGCCAGCGGCCATGTTTTTTGGCCGAATAACCCCACAATGATTCGTTCCCATCTACATGTCAATGTCAACATTCATGACAAATTTCATAAAGATTAGACCAAAGGTACAACCTGTAGCCCGCGCCAAAGGATTTAGTCATGCAAAGAGTAAAATCCAAGATGGCTGCTGGCGGCCATGTTTTTTGGCCGAACAACTCCAAAATCACTCGTTCCCATCTACATGACAGTGTTAACATCCATGACAAATTTCATAAACTTCCGACCAAAACAACGACCTGTAGCCCGCGCCAAAGGATTTAGTCATGCAAAGAGTAAAATCCAAGATGGCTGCTGGCAGCCATGTTTTTTGGCCGAACGACCCCAAAATCACTCGTTTCCCATCTACATGTCAATATTAACATCAATGACAAATTTCATGATGATCAGATGAACAGTACGACCTGTAGGCCGCGCCAATGGATTGAATCTTGAAATCCAAGATGGCTGCCAGCGGCCATGTTTTTTGGCCGAATGACCCCAAAATGACTCGTTCCCATCTACATGTCAATGTCAACATTCATGACAAATTTCATGAAGATCAGACCAAAGGTACAACCTGTAGCCCGCGCCAGAGGAAATTGTTGACGGACACACGCACACACGGACGACGGACGCCAAACCATGGCAATAGCTCAAACTTACAAAAGTAAGTTGAGCTAATAAACGAAGATGAATAACTCTAAAGCCAATATTGCGTTTCTCAGCTCAATCAAATAATTATATATTTTTTAAATTTAAAACTTAACACGATATTTATATATTACATAAACAGTTGGGGCTCCAACTATTGAATAGACATCTGACGGACCAAAAAGCCAACATTTCCAGATAAACAGAGATGAATAACTCTAGTATAGAAAACCTGAACAAAACAATTGAGCCCTAAATATTGAATGTCCTAATAGAACTTAGTGAACATCAATATACCAAATTACATATAAAGATCCAAGTACTATATTGTTCAAGTTATGACCCGAACAGAGAAAAACAAATACTTTAATATTATCATGATGGATATTAGGCTTAGTTACTTAACTAATAATCATTATATACCATCAATACCCCCCCCCCCCCATTGCGGTACATAGCCACTTCCCGGATTTGGGGAATAATGAGGGCAACATCCGGCGAACATTATTTTAACGCTTCCATACCGATGTATTGGGATTTGGGTCGGCCAAGTTGAATCCCCCATCACAAATATTATCAAACCTGATCCTCCTATATAAACATAAGGGAGATTCTGATTATGCCCATGCATGTACCACACCCGACCATTTCGCAATATGCGTTATACTGACAGCTATAATAACAGAATCAGCATACTGAAACATAACATTTGAATGACTTTGGTGATACTTTAGAGTGTTCAACGTACCCCCATCCCATAAGATACACCTGTGATTTTATGGTTCTGAATTATTTCTAATCATAATTTATATGTTGACAGATCACAATTTTCTTGGTTCCATTGACCTGTAGACAACATTAAATTTGAAACAATGTTTCTTGTGGGAGTTTATTACAGCCATCTGTATTTTTGTGTGAAAGTTGACACATGTAAAATTTTAATATCCCTTGTGTGATCACCATGTGATATTTACTCTGGGACTGAAATTAAAATTTCCATCCAAAATAACACAGTACCATGTTCCTCAAATAAATCACATATATGAAGTTTAAATTTTATCTGAGCAAACAAGCAATTGCCATCTATTACGGGGAATAAACTATTCTTTTTCATGAAAACTGCTCAAAGTTACCCCCCCCCCCCCCCGTGTCCAAAGTATCCCCGTGTGACGGTATATAGTTTAGGTCTGGTATAAACATTAGGTTCTTTATTCCGAAGGTTCTTTAGATTTCAGGGTGGTCCAAATTATGCCATTTGCATGGTCTTCTCAGAAAAAAGTTCCCTGGGGAGGGCACCCGGACCCCCCTTAAACGAGAGGGGGACATCGTTGTTTCCAATGAAAAGTTTGCGTTTATTTGATCATGTGATAAAAGGTATCTCACACTCGTCCTATTTTATACGTAATTTATCAACCTGGTCCATAACATTATATTTGAGCCTCGGTAAAC
This sequence comes from Siphonodentalium dalli, assembly GCA_032622095.1. Taxonomy (NCBI): domain Eukaryota; kingdom Metazoa; phylum Mollusca; class Scaphopoda; order Gadilida; family Siphonodentaliidae; genus Siphonodentalium; species Siphonodentalium dalli. The sequence continues at coordinate 46,386,535 of CP136063.1, read as the reverse complement.
CTCGGCTCAAATCGAATTTAGTGAACTCGGTTGATAAATTCCGTATAAAATAGAAACTCATGTTAGATCCTCTATATAAATATAGTTAAAACATGTAAGAAAAAATTATAAAATTGTTAAAGAATGTGAGAAAATGGTAAAAAGTATTAAAAAAAAGAATCGTTTTAGGCCAAGTGCTGCATTCTCTTATATATGCGAGGCAACATAACTGTAACCATCACAATGTGGTCAATGAACCGGTTCCAATGATATCCATATTTGTATGATGTTATTGAGACAGACCGAAGACATATAGGCTGTTGAAGCTTTATTTTGGGCGTTTTTTGCCGTTTTGTTGGGTAAAGGGTTAAGCAGACATGTTTTGGACTGACCTTGGTCCTTTGAACCCTGGCGCCCACAGTGACCGACACCCTGACACTGGGCTCCTCGTGGCATTTTTCTTAAAAATTTATAGTGACTTGTTGGATGATGTTGGTTACGTTTAATTTATGACACAGGTGTTAAACTTTACCCCCACCCCCATGGATCACTGATCACTATAAAATCGGGAGACTTTGCCATGCGGCAACTTCTTGGTAACCTTTGCTAGGCAACTACTCAGAATTGTATGGAAAAGGCAATTATAGCATGAGTGAGAAGACCTTAGTGAAAGACTACCAGCCAATAGGATACATCTACCCGTTACAAATCCATATCGCTTTAAGTACGCAAATAACCGTGACAAATTTCACCGATCCACCGGCACCCGTACCCGTCCGACGGGTATCGGGTACTGCGAAAAGACTTGTACTTTAAAATTGTTTTATTGTCGCCTAAGTAATTCGCAACATCAGTGAATAGGACACTTGTCTGGAATGTCATGTGGTATGGTGTAGTGATCTATACAAGTGACAGATCTCGTTACCAATCATGTTTCTGTTTGTATCCATTTTTGTTGTTTAAATTCTCGCATCTAACCCTTTGGGATACAATACGTCGCTCTTATGAGACTATGATATGTAATAATTAAAATCGTCTGCTATACTAAATATATGATAATTATGAAATATTCACACACCATACGTATGATATGTATTTATAAATGGCACATAGGTCCGAGTTAGTTGAACTGTTCATCGCTAAACAGGCAACGGCCATTGCATCGATATGGCCATAACCACACATCAGTTGTTGACACGCTGCCAGGTCACAGAAACTACACTAACATGTGAGTTTTTTTCGGCTGCTTTTACCCAGAATGCATCTTTTCAGTTATTTGTTCTATCGCCATAGAGGTCTGAATAGTGCATGAAATATTATACACGCATGCACTACATGTGTTATATATCTATTATATATTTTGAAAGATCTGTGTGTGTGTGTATGTGTTTGTTTGTGTGTGTGTTTGAAATCGATGGACTCTAAAACGACTAAGCCAATTTCGATGAAATTTGGTATTTTAGGGTATTTTCGGCCGGAGACGAACATAGGCATATTTATTTGTCCGTGCGAGGTCAACTTTTCACGTGCGGAGGTCAAATCTATTTTTACGCCGTTTTTGCGCTAATATATTTCAGTTCGGTGCTCACAAATCGATTCGATATAGCGCGAATAATAAATTGCCAGTCATATAATTTGCACGGTTAGAATCTGTGTGGCTTCATCTTTCCAACGATATATAATATGTATGTATCCGTTTTAGTTATCTGCCTCAATTATTAGGTACAAGTGGTACGATGCTTTTATCGGGATAAAATCAATGCGTAATTTCTATGACGTCGTCAGAGGTCATAAAGTTAGATTACGTTAACTCTCACCCTGCCGATGCATTTGACTGTGTCGCGTTAACTCATCACCGGCCGAGGTATCCGCAAATGACATTGGGCTATATATCTCGGAAACGGGTGTAGCTATCGACTTGAAATTTGGTATGTGAATGTATCTTGCCCCGGATACGAATTTTATCGGGTCGCCGAGCACGTGCGACGCCAGCTTCGCGCATGCGCAGACGAGATCTCGAAAACGGGTTGAGATATTGACTTTAAATTTGGTATGTGAATGTATCTTGCCCCGGATACGAATTTTATCGGGTCGCCGAGTAAAGTTAGATTACGTTAACTCTCACCCTGCCGATGCATTTGACTGTGTCGCGTTAACTCATCACCGGCCGAGGTATCCGCAAATGACATTGGGCTATATATCTCGCAAACGGGTGTAGCTATCGACTTGATATTTGGTATGTGAATGTATCTTGCCCCGGATACGAATTTTATCGGGTCGCCGAGCACGTGCGACGCCAGCTTCGCGCATGCGCAGACGAGATCTCGAAAACGGGTTGAGATATTGACTTTAAATTTGGTATGTGAATGTATCTTGCCCCGGATACGAATTTTATCGGGTCGCCGAGCACGTGCGACACCAGCTTCGCGCATGCGCAGACCAGATCCAGGAAACGGGTGGAGCAATCGACTTGAAATTTGGTTTTTTAATAGCCCGGACGAAGTCGGGTCACCTTCTAGTCTATTATATATTTTGGAAGATCTGTGTGTGTGTGTGTCTGTCTGTAATCGATGAACTCAAAAACGACTAAGCCAATTTCGATGAAACTTGGTATTTGGGGGTATTTTCGGGCCACGAGTAACATAGGCCTATTAATTTGTTCGTGCGAGGTCAACTTTTCATGTGCCGAGGTCAAATCTGTTTTTACGCCGTTTTGCGCTAATATATTTCAGTTCGGTGCTCACAAATCGATTCGATATAGCGCGGATAATAAATTGCCAGTCATATCATTTGCACGGTTAGAATCTGTGTGGCTTCATCTTTCCAACGATATATAATATGTATGTATCCGTTTTAGTTATCTGCCTCAATTATTAAGAAGAAGTGGTACGATCTTCTATCAGGGTAAAAACAATGCGTAACTTCTATGACGTCGTTAGAGGTCATAAAGTTAGATCACGTTAACCCTTTGAACCCGTAACACCGATATTTAGGTGCAAACGAACCGTGACTATATCCCGTAACACCGATATTTCGGGGCAGCGACGACATGATTCGGTAGCAAATTTATATATATAGTATAACGAGCGTCTGACCCTCTGATTTATATTTAAATTGCCCCCACATATGTCAGCGGCGCCCATGGTGCGTATGGAATGGTTGACCACTGGTATCGGGTAGAAATATATGCGCATGCGCATAGCATATAATCTACAAAAAACATACGATATTTTAAGCGAACTATGCCGCTATATTTACGGCATCTAATTTTGTGTTCCCCGTGTGTGTACAGAACAGACGTAATTTAGACACACAATTTCAGTTTAAATTACCCTCGTGTATATTAACCAGTGTTCTGCTACATATGGGGAAGGGTCTATCGCATATGAAGTTGATTTATTCGCGCATGCGCAGACTAGCGCAATGACAAATAAATGGTTTATAACGTACTTATACACGACATACCCACTAATATATATATTTAAATTGGCCTATTGAAGTCAGCGCTGGCAGAGGTGTCTATATGGATTGGCTGCCCGCTAGAAATGGCTAGGAAAATATGCGCATGGGCGCAGACTATAATTCATTTTTAAAAATGCGTTTAAGTTAAATGTGGCGCTATATATGACATTTTGTTGCATGTTTCACATGTTAGTATAGTAGACACAATCTAGACAGCTTACTTGAACAATGGGGCCATGATATGTTACTGGAAATTACGTTGTTTCTGGTCTCTGTAATATCAGTCTCTGTTGTGCCACATGCAGCAAAAAGTTTATCGCATATCAAGTTGACTTACTCGCGCATGGTCAGGTATATCTTAATTTCACATTAGGATATTGGTTGCATCGAAATGCAATTCGCTGATGTATAATTACAACGTTATAAGCTAGAATTCGTTTATCCTGCAAATTTCGGGCAGTTGCCTAGTAACCGTTTCTAAGGCGAGATCGGGTGGCAAAGTCTCCTGATCTTACAATGATCAGTGGTCCGTGCATGCATATATCATGCCTGCACAGTTTCAAGTAGGTGTCCCCTTTCAACATAACCAACACCATGCGACTAGACACTGTCTAAATTAAGGCAAAATATACCACTGAATGGTTAGTGCAATTATGTCATTCGATCAGTTGTGGTATTTGCTTAGCAACCGTTGCTACCCTTAAATGGGATATTTGGTTCACTATTCTGGTCGGGTATATCTCAAATTTCACGTTAGGGTAGTACCTGCATCAAAAAACGCAATCACTGAGGTTGAATTACGACGCTATAAGCTATATTTACATTTTCCAGTCAATTCCGGGTAGTTTCCTAGCAACCGTTACCAAGGAGTTGCCGCGAGGCAAAGTCTCGCGATCTTATAAATATCGCTGATCCATGGGGGACAAACCTGTTAAGTTTCAGACCGGTGTCGCAATTTGAACATAATCAACACCATGCTACTAGAAACTATCTAATTTAAGCGGACATACCACTGGGAGCTCCGGGTCAGGGTGTCGATCACTGTGGGGCGCCAGGGTTCAAAGGGTTAACTCTCACCCGCCCGATGCATTTGACTGTTTCAGACGTCTTGGCGATATCTCGGGCACCGATGGTAATTTATCTTTACGTTGAAACTTGAGGCGCGTTTATATACTTCAGTGGAAATCAAATCGGGTTAAACTTGCGGATTTTTACGGACGAAATTTGATGCATAGGGTATCTCGGTATCAGCTGGGCCGAATTTTGGGGTGTTGGTGTTTGACCCCACATGACCTAGACCTTCAAAATGGTCAATTCAAGGTCAAATTGGGTAAAACCGGATGGATTTCGACGGGTACTTTTGTCGGGTACTTTTGTTCGGGCAGTGTTTTGGACGGGTCAAATCGTGACCCCACTTGACCTTGGCCTTCAAAATAGACAATTCAAGGTCAAACCCCGGACGAAGTCGAGTCACCTTCTAGTCTATTATATATTTTGAAAGATCTGTGTATGTGTGTGTGTGTGTGTCTGTAATCGATGAACTCAAAAACGGCTCAGCCAATTTCGATGAAACTTGGTACGTGTGGGTATTTTTGGGCCAGGAGTAACATAGGCCTATTAATTTTCAGATCCGAGGTGAACTTTTCACGTGCCGAGGTCAAATCTGTTTTTACGCCGTTTTGCGCTAATATATTTCAGTTCGGTGCTCACAAATCGATTCGATATAGCGCGAATAATAAATTGCCAGTCATATAATTTGCACGGTTAGAATCTGTGTGGCTTCATCTTTCCAACAATATATAATATGTATGTATCCGTTTTAGTTATCTGCCTCAATTATTAAGAAGAAGTGGTACGATCTTCTATCAGAGTAAAAACAATGCGTAACTTTTATGACGCCGTTAGAGTTCATAACGTTAGATCATGTTAACGCTCAACCGGCCGATGCATTTGACTGTTTCAGACGTCTTGGCGATATCTCGGGCACCGATGGTAATTTATCGTTACGTTGAAACTTGATAATTAATGAGCGTGTGTAAATGTGGCGCGTTTATATACTTGAGTGGAAATCAAATCGGGTTAAAAGGTCAAATCGGGTAAAACCGGATGGATTTCGACGGGTACTTTTGTCCGGGCAGTGTTTTGGACTGGTCAAATCATGACCCCACTTGACCTTGGCCTTCAAAATAGACAAGGTCAAACCCCGGACGAAGTCGGGTCACCTTCTAGTCTATTATATATTTTGAAAGATCTGTGTGTGTGTGTTTGTTTGTGTGTAATCGATGGACTCAAAAATGGCTGAGCCAATTTCGATGAAACTTGGTATGTGGGGGTATTTTCGGGTCAGGACTAACATAGGCATATTTATTTGTCCGTGCGACGTGACCTGGACCTTCAAAACTCATATCTCGGGATCGCAGTGCTAACACGCCAGAATTTAGCACTGCGATGCAGGGAGGATAACTCTATATCCATACCTCGACGAACGTAAGCGTTTTGCAGGCCATTGCGCATCGTGTATTTTCCCCAAAATTATAACATTTACAATATATATTGTCAATTTGCAGGCTATTAAAAATCGTGCATCTATCCCAAAATATATCATTTATTACAATTTCTGATATATAAATTTTGTTACAGCTAATATTCTTAGGTCTATTGTCGATAGATTTAGTTTTTGTATATTCACACCACGTATAGGCTCAAGCTGTTTACATTTACCCCGCGGGTCTGGAATCTCATCCAAGAATCCATTTAGCTGAAATAATACTTCGTTGTTGCGAAATGGAATCTACCGGTGGCCCCAAACCATCAATGCCAACAACATCGACATTGTTCAACTTTGACGGCGAGAAAATAATTAGTTAAAATTTACTACACAATTCTGATTTATCTTTACGTTGAGGCTTGATAATTAACGAGTGTGTATATGAGGCGCGTTTATATACTTTAGTGGAAATCAAATTGGGTAAAACTGGCGGATTTTTACGGACGAAATTTGCTAATTTATCTTTACGTTGAAGCTTGATAATTGACGAGTGTGTATATGCGGCGCGTTTATATACTTTAGTGGAAATCAAATCGGGTAAAACTGGCGAATTTTTACGGACGAAATTTGATACATAGGGTATCTCGGTATCCGCTGGGCCGATTTCCCGGTATCCGCTGGGCCAATTTCCACCATTTTTGGGGTGTTGGTAAAATGCCAGACGGATTTTGACGAAATTTGATACTTAGTGGTAATTGTTTCCAGGGAGTGTTTTGGACGGGTCAAATCGTGACCCCACCTGAACTTGACCTTCAAAATTGTCAATTCAATGTCAAAGCCCGGACGAAGTCGGGTCACCTTCTAGTCTCATATATATTTTGAAGACCTCTGTCTGTATGTATGTATGTTTGTTTGTTTGTTTGTCTGTCTGTCATTAATACAAATCTACGATTCTCGACCGATCGGGACGAAACTTGGTAGGTGTGTGTAGTTTGACCAGGCGGTGAACGTTGTCGTATTGGCGAGCCCGTGCGGCGCCCGCTTCGCGCATGCGCAGACGAGATCTCGGAAACGGGTGGAGCTATCGACTTGAAATTTGCTATGTGAATGTATCTTGCCCCGGATACGAATTTTATCGGGTTGCAGAGCCCGTGCAACGCCAGCTTCGCGCATGCGCAGACCAGATCTCGGAAACGGGTGGAGCTATCGACTTGAAATTTGCTATGTGAATGTATCTTGCCCCGGATACGAATTTTATCGGGTCGCCGAGCCCGTGCGACACCAGCTTCGCGCATGCGCAGACCAGATCTCGGAAACGGGTGGAGCTATCGACTTGAAATTTGGTTTTTGAATAGCTATCGACTTGAAATTTGGTTTTTGAATAGCCCGGACAACGTCGGGCTCATCGGCTAGTCTATTATATATTTTGGAAGATATGTGTGTTTGTGTGTGTGTGTGTTCGCGATGGACTCGCACACGGCTGGACCGATTTCGACCAAACTTGGTACGGACCCGTAATTCGACCCCGAAACAAACATGGGCCCGTCCATTTGTCCGTGCGGCGTGACATTGACCTTCAAACCGGTGACCTTCAACCTGGGCCGATTTGTACCAAATTTGGTATGTTGTGGAATTGTGAGGCGCCGAGCCATTTTGTCGCGTCCGGATGCCCGTGCGGCGTGACCTTGACATTTCAAATGACCTTGAAACCGTATCTCGGGATCCGCTGGGCCGATTTCTCCCATTTTTGGGGGTTTGGTGTAGGTCGACCCCAGGAGTAACACATGCATGTCTGTCTTTCGATGCGGCGTGACCTCGACCTCCGAGTGACCTTGAACTTATATCTCGGGATCCGCTGAGCCGATTTCCACCGAATTTGGTGGAAACGGGTAGTATGAAGCGTCACACCGGATGCCGGTACGGCGTGACCTTGACCTTCGAGTGACCTTCACTCTCTAAATCGGGTAAAACCAGATGGATTTCGACGGGTACTTTTGTCCGGGCAGTGTTTTGGACCGGTCAAATCGTGACCCCACCTGAACTTGACCTTCAAAATGGACCTTCGAGTGACCTTCACTCTATCTCAGGATCCGATGGGACGATCCGGATGAAATTTCGTAGGTAGGGATGGTTCGGGTATCCAAACATTTGACATTGACCTTTTAAATGACCTTGAATCTGTATCTCGGGGATCCGCTGGGCCGATTTTCTCCATTTTTGGGGTATTGGTGTAGATGGTGATGCCAATAAAAAACAACGACTATCCCCGTCATGACGGGTGCCCCACCTTACATTGACCTTCAAAATGGACAATTCAAGGTCAAATCGCGCAATTCGCCGAAAAGCAGAGGGGAAACAGCCCGGACGAAGTCGGGTCCACCTGCTAGTCTCTCCTATATATTTTGATACAATGTGTATTCGAGAGATAACCCACATCCTCCGGACCTCAATGATATGATCGTGAATGAGTATTGATATACCCCACTAAACTTTGACAAACACCAGTAATGGTGTGTAGATAATTTACATATCTCTCCTATATATTTTGATACAATCGATCTGTTTGTCATTTATACAAATCTACGATTCTCCACCGATCGAGACCAAACCTCCTATCTAGGGGTAAAATCCCACGGACACGGTCGTTGTCGTATTGGCGACCCCGTGCGCCGCCCGTGCAGCGCATGCGCAGACAAGATCTCGGAAACGGGTGGTGCTATCGACTTGAAATTTGCTATGTGAATGTATCTTGCCCCAGATACAAATTTTATCGGGTCGCCGAGCCCGTGCGACCCCAGCTTCGCGCATGCGCAGACGAGATCTCGGAAACGGGTGGAGCTATCGACTTGAAATTTGGTATGTGAATGTATCTTGCCCCGGATACGAATTTTATCGGGTCGCCGAGCCCGTGCTACGCCAGATTCGCGCATGCGCAGACGAGATCTCGGAAACGGGTGAAGCTATCGACTTGAAATTTGGTATGTGAATGTATCTTGCCCCGGATACGAATTTTATCGGGTCGCCGAGCCTGTACGACGCCAGCTTCGCGCATGCGCAGACCAGATCTCGGAAACTGGTAGAGCTATCGACTTGAAATTTTGGTTTTTGAATAGCCCGGACAACGTCGGGCTGGGTAGAGCTATCGACTTGAAATTTGGTTTTTGAATAGCCCGGACAACGTCGGGCTCATCGGCTAGTCTATTATATATTTTGGAAGATCTGTGTGTCTGTCTGTAATCGATGGACTCTAAAACGGCAGAGCCGATTTCGATGAAACTTGGTATGTGGGGGGTATTTTCGGCTGGGGAGTAACATGGGCCTATTAATTGGCCCGTCTGACGTGACCTTGATATCGGGTCATTTCAAGGTCAAACACACAAATATCACGGGATTTCGATGAAACTTTGTATGTGGGGGTAATTTCGGCCGGGGAGTGGCATATGCCTATTAATTTGCCTGTGCGACATGACCTTGACATCGGGTTATTTCAAGGTCAAACGCCCGAATATCACGGGATTTCGATGAAAATTCGTATCTAGGGATACTTTCGTATGGGGAGTCTCATAAGCATATTCATTTGCCTGTGCGACGTGATCTTGACCTTAAAATCGGATAAATTCAAGGTCAAATCGCGAATTTTGATGGGATTTCCACGAACTTTGATACATAGGGTTACTTTTGTCCGAGTGTTTTGGACGTGTCAAATCGTGAACCCAACCTGACCTTGACCCACAAAATAATCAACTCAAGGTCAAATCGGGTAAAACCGGATGGATTTCGACGGGTACTTTTGTCCGGGTCAAATCGTGACCCCGCCTGACCTCGACCTTCAAAATAAACAATTCAAGGTCGAATCGCGCTATTCGCCGAAAAGCAGAGGGGAATCAGCCCGAACGAAGTCGGGTCCACCTAGTGTGTATAGCTATATATATATATATATATATATTTGACCCGTCCAAAACACAGCCAAAGATATTCCGAGAAATGAACTGCGAAAAGACCGAGATAACAGACACAGACAACACTACTCATAACCCTCGGCACCCGAATATGATCAATACGGCTAAATCACTCCTACCCATATCACACAGGAGTGTTAAATGAAATATCTTGTCTGTTCGAACGATTTATTGAGAAGCAGACGTCAACCAACAAATATAAAAAAGATCCTAACGAAGGCTCGTTTCGATATTGAAGAAAAGGGCCCTTCTATCGTCAAAAAGTGCGGAGACTCGAGATGTGGAATGTGCTCCGCTAACTCCACAAGTAGGATCGTTGTGGGACAATCCCTCGCCCTGAAGAACGGGAAAGTTGTCTATCCCAATCAAGACATGGATTGCAAAACCCGAAACCTAGTGTATATCATTATATGCTCTGGTGTGGAGAACACTACGTTGGTGAGACGGGCAATTATATCTGTGAAAGAATCAGAATCCACAGACAGCAGGCGAAACAACCGGATACAAGACAGATTCCACTCAGCGCTCACCTGGACGAATGTGGCGGAGGGATATTCCAAACTTTCCCCATATTCAAAATGTCTGAGTGGGACAAATACAAACGACAACACAGAGAATGTACTATCAAAAATGACAAAGGGGCTATACTTAATGCTCCCTAATTTAACCCCGAAAGTAAATTACGTCGCCATGACTTAGCAATGAACTGTGACGTTTCAGTAACCATTGTTATGTAATCTGACTCGAAGAAAAGCAGTAGCTTTGAAAGCGCTTATAACATTTATAACTACAGTTAAAACCAGAGTCATGTTTATTCACCTATCATTCATATATATATATATATTCATATATATATATATATATATATATATATATATATATATATATATATATATATATATATATTTATTTATATAGCTATACACACATATATATATATATATATTTATTTATATAGCTATACACACATATATATATATATATATATATATATATATATATATATATATATATATATATTCAGATATACCAGTACACATAACCATTATATTCTTTGTTTAATTGCAGATTCCCCACAAAAGGAATTGAGAGCTGGTGAGTTTGGAACCACATGTGAACTACATTTCACGTCTGTTTTTAAAGGCCTACTTAATTGTCAAATGCACGGATCACATTATATACAGTGTATACCATATTATAAAGTTATTATACAATGTTGTGCACAGTATGTGTTTTTTTTGTACGAGTCCAGGTTGTGGTAAAAAAATATTTCCATCACAACCTGGCGAGAATAAGATCAACTCAGAATGTACACAACATTGTATAATGACATTGTATTTATTATCCATTTGTATGTTCATCCAAATTTTGGGAATAAAACTTGTGTGGTTATTTTTAGTATTTGTTGGCATTTAATTCTCTATATATAAGTCTGTATTTTGATCATCAGAAAGCATGATTTGGAAAAGTAAACACGGAAGTGAAAAAAAAATTCAACGCCGAAAGGAAGCGCCTGCTAAAATCCATCAGTGTTGCGCGCGCATCACAATTTCACCGATTCATTTCGCAACAGAGTTAATTCGTGACGTCATGGAGTCACTATAAAAATGATATTGTAAGTCCACGGGGGTTCATCTGTTAAACGAGAAACGCACCTCTCTTCGATAAACGCTGCGCGGCACTTTCCGATCGTTACGATTCAAACCCGATGAAGAAAGTTTATTTATGAACATAGAGCTGCATAGAGAACAACAAAGGAACAATAGGTAATATTTTTGCTGCTAAATCTATTGTGTATAATAGTCCCAATCATGCTAACAAATATATCTAACTTTCCGATAAAATATGCTACATTTCCGAACCGATAAGCTTATTCATATGATCTTAGTTTGTGTTTTCGTGTTTTTTTTTTCGGGGTTTGATGCTGCCTGATTTCTGCTAGCATGAAAGCAGTGATTGTGCATCATTGCAAATTGTCATAAATATAATTATAACAGCATTGATAACTCGTCAATGATTAAATCCCCGAACGATTATGCTACTTCCACTGATACGAGGTGTCATGGATATATCTCATAGTTCTTACTATAAATTTTGTGCAGAATAATGCACCATGTGCTCGAATGTGATGTACTCTGCTCTCTTGGATTACATCCTTTAATGTAAATATGTTCTTTAGTTAATATTAGAATTGAATGGTGTTGTCTTAGCTCTCTTGGAGCTTTCTAACACGATAATACAAATATGAGTCAATACAGCTGATTCAGTCCGTGCGGGTAGGGGGTTTTTGGCCGCTACTAAATGAGTGGGTTTCAGTTTTGTTCGTATTTGCGAGTCATGTGGATATATGTGTGTATGTGAGAGTTTGTACATGCATGCGTGTGTGTATGTGCTGACAGTGTGTGGTTTTCCGTAGTCTTGTACATAATGTTCATTGATCTGTGAGCGAATTGGTGTGACTGTGCTCGAATGTGGTTTTGTGTTTGTATGGCGTGAATGTATACATGTGCGGCGATGAATGACTGCTTTAGTATATATTTCTATATCTTTGTTCTCCAACATTTGTTTTTGTTTGGGTTATGGTATGTTCATGTTTTTCTGATGTTTCTTTAATTTGTTTCAATGTATTCTTGTAATGATCTTCTATCAAGGAGGAATTAAAGATATATATATTATATAGTTCTATATGTAGCCAAATGGCGACGGAAGGATATGTGGGGACAACATTATATAATTACGACTTTTCAATCACGCTCTATTTGACACTGGAGAGATAATCAGTGATTTATTTATTTAATATTTCGAAATGAAATCGTCCTACTATTACATAATTGGTACCGCACGAATGGGAGAATCTTCGATGATTATGCTATTGTGACCATGCTATTTGACTGAAACTGATACACGATGTCTTCATATAGGCCTATATTCGTGGTTATATTCGTAATGTCGTATAATATTATTGGCTCTAATAAGAGTTCTTTATTTGTTTCAGAACGGGTCAAAGATGTGTAACTTTTTATATTAAACCATGATTTATTATGCAATTAGAACTTCCGATTTCTAACTAACACAGTTAGAATTTTCATAGAATACGAAGGATCTTTTCTGTCAATGGCATTTTATGCAGTAGGGCAGGTCTAGGTTTTTGAGTACATCTAATAACAAATTGAAATCATAAGATTCGTTTTATGGTAATGGGCATAGAGTTCTCTTATCCTGCAAATAGATTTTTTGGAACAGGGCCTAGCGGCAATTTCATGTAGTGTACGGTACCATATAAAATGTAATTTGTGTCCGGTTTAAACCATGTGCGAAAAAGTGAAGAGTTCAAATTTGTTCACGTTATACGTGGCTGTGTCTATATATTAAAATATCCCGACATAAATAGCAATAATATATATACATATATCCGAGTGGTAGTAGGCCTATATATGTCTTAGCATATATTTAGTAGACATATTGTCACCTCGGCTCCAATTTGTTCTGGATGTATGTGATTTATTTATGGATATAAGACACATTGGATCTGAGGTGACGATATGTCTTATCACATACCTCATTATATAAATAATAACCTACCAGTGTAATAGCATCTCTTTAATATATATCAACAAATCAACGTTGATACATCAGTTAAAGTCAGTGAAGGGCACACACCGATACCGTTGACAAAAAGCACGCCACAAAGACAGAAGAATAATGTGACACGACATCATCAACAATAACCTTAACTATAGTGTGTGCCAACCAGAAATAATCATAATAAACCGCGTAAATACCAAAATATAATGACTGAAAGCAAAATAGTGTCATTTCTACTCAATAATGTTGAGTAATTTGCATACCGGTATGTGTGTGCTTATATTGAATAATAACGTTGACAGACATTCAAAAATCTATGCATATACTCCGAATTTGGTCGATTTTTGCCGTATTGATCAAGGTGATGCTTGGAGAAGAGAAGTGTAGCGTATCAATTATCGGAACATGAGAAAAGTAGCGTGCCTAAAATCGGAAACGTAGCGTATGTGTATTGGTTTCAAATCATTTTTCGCTATATAAACGGGCAATATAAGTGGAAATTTTATGACATCACAAATGTAGATATACAGAACAAAATATATCTCGCTTCAAAACGTTCAGCTGTATCTTATTCACAGAAGGGATTGAATTTGTTGTGGGATTTTACAAATGAGCCCAAAAATCGAGTGATAAATGACTATTGTGTTACAATTAAGGGTGATTCTCCCGTAAACGAGCAAACCCATGTCCTGCGTTATTAGTTCATCCTATGAAAAACAATGGCCACCATACATAAAAGTGATGGTAATGATGACGCACATTATATGGCTGCTAAAATTTAGTAAAATCGAGGCAGTGCGATACGTCCCTAAATCTGACGGGCCTTCTCCTTTGACCATCTCGTAAAGGTTGGGGGGTCACTCCCAAGCCGTGAATGCCAACAACAACTACATTGTTGGCGAGAAAATAATTAGTTCAAATTACTAATTTTCTCTTTACGGCAATGTGAGAATCTTCGGGCAATAATTTTCGGGTGGCCACCACGCCGTGAATGCCAACGACATCGTTGGCATACCCTTAAAAAGATTAAAAAGACAGAATTAACTCATTAACAAATGCGTGTTGCCCCAAGCCGTAAAGGTGGGGGTCACTCCCAAGCCGTGAATGCCAACAACGACATTGTTGGCGAGAAAATATTTACTAAATCCACACAATGCTAATTTTCTCTTTACGGAAATGCGAGAATATTCGGGCCAGAATTTTCGGGTAGCCACCAAGCCGTGAATGCCAACAACAATATCGTTGGCATACCTCTTTTAGAGACGGCTATCATAATTTCTCTTGATTAAAAAGGCACAATTAACTCATTGAAAAGCCAAAAAAATGTCATGTTTCGGACCAACACCGCCAGTGGCGGGCTAACCTGCTAGTCTACTATATATCTTGAAAACGAAGTATATATATACTTTATAGAATCGAAAACGGCTGATCAGATTGAGCTAAAACTTCCTATCTAAGGGTAAGATCCCACGAACTTCGTCGTTGTCGCGAAGCTCAGATCACCCCTTGGCCCTTAAACTACCAACATCGTTGGATACAATGGGTTTCACTATGAACCCAAAAGCGATCCAAGAGGCGTAACTCGACATTTTGTATATCTGTATGTGCCATCTAGACTCCATATAGGCCTCAAAACTGCTCTACCGGTTGAGCCAAAACTTGCTACTTCCGTCCAAAATATAGAATTTACAATTTCTTATATATATATTGTTCGTTACAGCTGGAAATCTTGGTCTATTTTTGATACGTTTTTATTTTAATGCTATTATTTTCCACCCCTCAATTAGTGCAAAGTCATGCAGACTTAGGATGCTGGTGAAAGTTCAATAAATAACCGCTTCTCGGCCTTTTGGCTAAGATCTGTTCCCCGTTGGCGGTTGACAGGGTCGCTATATGCTTTTATCGAGCCCATGGCGGGCGATACGTCCCCGATGATGGTAGAATCTGACGGTACTTCCACTGTAATGTTTGCAGCCTTGGGAGGAAAGATTGGTCCTGACTGACTGACTTCCGCTCTTTGCGGGGACTGACCCCGAGGCGTATTACCCTATACCTCAAGGTCAGACAAATATGGGCTACATCAGATTTATTGATGAAATGTTATACACGCATGGAAAACGCGACTACACTACATATATTACACACATATATATAAAGGTATTCTAATATACATAATAATTATATTCTCCTTTTAGCAGATCATCCAGGAAAGAGACCGAGATCTGAGAATGATGAAGCTGGTGAAGTCAGTAAGTAATAAAAAATCTCATAATTACATGAAGTTTTCCCCCGGTATTTACCAAGGATGCATCATTATACGCATCAATGAGTTAGAGTTATTCCCCTTTCATTTGGGAATAACACTGAATTAAAATGGTGCTCGTTATAATGCCAAATGAGTCCAAGTTGAGAAATCAGTTCATCTGAGTTGATAAATATAGCGGTAAAACTCATTCCCTGATTTGTTTGATTCACTTATGACATTAACTTTCTAGCCATTTATAGCCACATTGATGTTTGGGACATTTGCTCGATCTTGTCCAGTGCACACGATGATCTACACAGGCTTGAATGTGTTATTATTATATTACAGAAAATAACAAATACATATGAGGTATTTGTAATATAAATGTGATGTTTTTTTTCCAGTCATATTGTGTTTTAAACTGCTACAATTGTATACATTTAAGCACAACTGGTGTTTAGCAAAACAATTGCACACAGATGTAAAAAATAACGTTGTTATGTTGACGCGCTGCTAGATCGCAGCAAATACACTGACATGTTAGTTGTTTTCGGCAGTTTTTTTCTCCCAGAATGCCATCTTTTCGGTTATCTGTTCTATCGGTAGATGTCTGAATAGTGCACGAAATAGAATGCCGAATAATAACCAAGGACATTTAGTATCTCATTTAGTCTCCAAAGTAAAACAAATACCGAGTACATTTTAATAGAACTTAGTCTATCATCTCATATGTCAAGGCCAGACAATTTTGGGCTACATCAGTGTGTGTGTGTGGGTTTGTGTGAGGGTGTGTGTTTTTGTGAAAAAATTAAGTATGCACGGGCTCAGGTCGCGGGCGCGATTTCTTACGTAAATGAATCTTTGGAACTCGCTAATGAGTTTAAGGTTTGTCATTGAGACATGAAGGATTATGAGAGGTACTGCTGATTATGTTTGAATATGACGCATTTTTGATCTAACAAGCATGTCGCGTAAACTCGGATTCTTTCTATAAGCTATAATCACTTGTTTGTCGAGAATTTCAGGTAATTGAGAGTTTAATTCTGTGAAATTGCGTTTGTAAATGCTTGCGATTTCAACATTTCTGCGATTGAACAATAGCGGGAAGCACAGGTGTTTCTGACGAGTCCCAATGTAGTCGTGATTCATTCCAAAGGGATGATATGTTTTCAGAACGCCCATCCAATGATTTTCGCATTCCAAGCGCTTCGATTTAGTTTCATCCTCCTCGGTTAGAATGTGTTTGTTCGATTGGCTGAAAGCTGAAATGGAATCTTACATCATGATTAGGTAAATTAAAATGGATTGCAACACTAAAATCATTATCTAATCGAATATCTGAGAGATGGTTGATCATTCGTGAGCGAAGTGCGTTTTGTGTCTGACCCACATATTGTAAACGACATTTTTTGCAGGTGATCAGGTAAATAACATTCTCTGTATCACAATCAAATTGTCTTCTCATTTGATAAGATATGCGGGTTTGTTCGCTTGTGAAAACCCCACCGAGGGTCATGTATTTCATTCTGTTTATGTAACATTTTTCCTTGTTGCAGAATGAAACTGTTCCATCGCCCAGCGTCAGCCGATTATGCCGAATTCTACTCGGCTCGGTTGGCACCGGGTCCTGGCTCAATGATTCTATTTCTTTTATGGTTTCGGACTTTACTTGGCGGAGTAATCGCTTGGAGTACCCGCGCGGTTGCAAAGCCTGGAATAATGTCGAACAAGCTGAATTTAGGTAGCTTCTGTTGTGCAGTTTCTGTGATATCGAATGATTTGTGATTTGATTAGCCCTTTGAAAACTTTTGGTGGGTGAAATGATTTACGATGTAGAAGCTGATGAGAATCTGTTGGTTTGGTATACAACTACAACTTGGTATCTAGTACATTAGTGGAATGGAATTGTGGCCCTTTGAAAACAGTTAAATCAAGGAAATCAATACTGGTTTCCGAAATTGATTCATCTAGTTTAATGGTTTCATCGTGAGAATTCAATACATCTAAGAAAACATTAAAATCATCCCGACTGTGTCCATATAATGAAAATGTCATCCAAGAACCTATGGTATGCTAATGGTTTTTTCTCACAATTTTCTAGAGCCCCTTTCTCCAAATCCGCCATGAAAATTGAAGCAAAGTTAGGACTGAATTTCTTGCCCATGCTACACCCCGAGATTTGAAGGAAGTATTGGCCGTTAAATTCAAAATCATTTCCCCTGAGAGAAAGTTCCAATAATTGAAATATTTCCTCGCTGGGCCTATCGGGATCTGAGTAGAATTTGAATGCCCTTCTAATTGATTTCAAGTCCTCTGTGATGCCTATATTGGTATACATAGAGCGGACATCGAGGGTAATGAGGTATGCAGACGAAGGAAATTCAATTTTTGATAGTTTGATCAGAAAGTCCTCTGTATGTTTCAAATAACTGGTATGTCGGGTTGCGATAGGCTTCAGATAAAAATCAATATACTGGGATATGTTATATGATTCTGAACTGCAATCCGGCCGACCAAGGGGCGTGTATTCATCAGTCCAAGAACTTAACTTTTTGTGGACCTTGGGTAAAAAGTATATAGATCTGTTTTTCGATTTTTCCCGGTCCGAATATAGATACTCCAATTGTTTTTTGTCAATGAAGGTTTGATCCAGCAAGCGTTTTAGAATGTGATTAAATCTATAGGTGTTTTCTTTCCAAATTGGTGTGATCAAAGGTGTATAATGGTTTGTGTTGCTTAGTTAGCGCATCGCCTCTTTAATGTAGTTATCTTTAGAAAGAATGACGACCGCACTGCCTTTGTCACATGGTTTAATAATGATGTTTTTATTGTTGCGCAGTTTCTTAAGAGCAGTTCTCTCGTTATTAGTGAGGTTGTCCTCTTGGTGAAATTTTTGTATGTTTGAAACGTCAGATTTGACTTGTTTAGCTACTTCCGAGATACAGGAAGGAACTTTGCTTGGTGAAGGAGCCAAACCCGATGGATATTTAAAAAGATTTTTACCACCCACCGAGTTTCTATATCGATAAGCTTTGGCTGTTGTAACGAAAAATTGTGTGCTTGCTGGAACTCCCTTCATTTCCATATGGTAAATACTGTCCTCCATAACAATGACCTTTCCGTCGCCCACATCAAGAGTTGTGGTTTAATTTCTGATGGGGTGGGGCAAAATGTCAGGCCATGTGTTAATAAAGATTTCTCACCAGTTGTCAGAGTAAGGTGCGGAACCAGGTTGATTATTTCAGTCCCTAGGCCGACCCTATCTGCATTGCTGGTGCCTTTCTGAGGAATTAGTTTAAAGACTGGTCGATGAATGGTTGCCAGCCCTTGCAGATTTTCTCAGCTGTCTCTGTCGTCCAATGGATGTTGTCATGAATAACTTTCTGGTTTTCTTTGCCTTTTCGTTGAGGTTTTGGATGACAGTTTGTTCCCTGCAATATAACTCAGAAGAGAAATTTATTTCCTGAAAGAGAATTTTGGCATTAGGGAACACTTTACCGATATGCGATACCAAATTGCTGAAAACGCCCATTACTGCGCTGCCATCGTCTTTCTTGTTGTTTCGGTCCTGTTTCCAGCTGTCTCGGTCGTTGATCCCCATGTTGAGAATGATGGTTTTGATCGCCATTTCCTTGTGATTCTGCGAAAGTAGTCGGTTGAGCGTGCTCCTGAAATGCTTAAGAGAGCCGCCCGGGTATGATACCACGGTGACGTTAGCGGGTGGATCAACATCAATATTGGAAACGTTAGAAGAGCCCAAAATTAGAACCGGAGTTTTAAGAAATTTAGGTAGACACCAATCCATTTTATCCCCCGACGGAGGTACAGGTTGCCTGAATTTAGAGAATTTAGTAGTAAACTTACGATTGCCCTTACCTGGGATGAATTTAAAAGTTGGCGACTGGATTGGTGACGGGGGTGTTACCATCGATGCATTGGGATCACCGTTCGAGCGGGCTGGCGAATATCTCTTCTTGTTGGTTGACGATTTGCCGGTCGGTGTTGATTTTCGTTTTGGAGATGCTGGTTGTCGCGAATTCGGTACTGGCTGGCTGGCGCTTTGTTCTAGTGTTGGTCGTTTCGACGGTGTTGCTTCAGATGTCGATGCCTGAAACTGAAACAGCTAGCAGGCCACCGGCGGCGACGACCGTGCACGTTTATTAGGAGTGCGGACAGACACCCTATCATCCTTGGAGGACAGAAGATTACTACATGTCTCTGAGAATTTCTTTTGTTCCAATGCCGAAAGTTTTTTGCCAAAATTCTTGTGTCCCCATTTTAAAGCCGTTGATTGTGCACGGTCAAAGTCAAGAGTTTTGGAAGACAAGGCCGAAAGAACCTGAGTTTCTGTTTCTAACAATTTCTTTTTATAATAGCTTGTCAGTGTCCTAATACAGTTGAATGCCCATTCTTTTGTGTCCAGTTTGAGAGCGTCAAAAATAATACTGGAAGGTCATACTGGCCGAAAGAGTTTCTTTTGCTCTCGTTCCACGATTGTTTGAATGCCTTTTGGGAGGACCTTTCTGGCCAAACAGTCCTCCAGAAAAAAGATGTGGTGCCATAATTGCAAGATTTTGTAAAGCAATTTAATGAGATGAGTGATCTAAATATGCCTGATCTTTTGGCCGCTCTTGGCGGTTAGTATTTCCTCGGGTTTTGTTTTGAGCTTTAGGCAGTTTCAGGACTTTAATTTGGGCTGAAAATGAATTTATGGTTAATACACAATGCATAAAAATACAATACATGCAATGAACGAAAACGAACAAATAATTGCAACAAAAAAAAAAATGTCTTATTTGAGCGCACTGTCAATTGCCTCGACGCGTTTCGGTATAAATTACCTTCTTCAGGAAGCAAATAAAGCGAGTTAGAATAAAAACATTTTGGATAGCCTTATATACCCAGAGAGTTAATCTCTCTTTGTTTAAGGGTTACATCGCCCGTGTTATCAGTTCACATGTTCATATGTAATAAATTGAATCAAACAATGCTGTCAAATTGAGTTGTGATAACTTAAGCCTGTGTGTATTTCTATAATCGATGGACTCGAAAACTGCCGAGCCGATTTCGATTAAACTTGGTATGTGGGGATATTTTCGGCCGGGGAGTGAAATGGGCCTATTAATTTGCCCAAACTTGGTATGTGGGGGGGAAACTTCGGCCGGGTAGTGGCATAAAGCTATTAATTTGCCCGTGCGACGTTACCTAGCTTGACCTTGAAATCGGGTCATTTCAAGGTCAAACGCCCGAGTATCACGGGATTTCAATGAAAATTAGTGTCTAGGGACACTTTCGTATGGGCAGACTCATAAGCATATTCATTTGCCCGTGCGACGTTACCTTGACCTTGAAATCGGGTCAATTCAAATCGCCAATTTTGATTGGATTTCGACGAAATTTGATACATAGGGTTACATTTGTCCGCTTAGTGTTTTGGACGGGTCAAATCGTGACCCCGACCTTGACCTTCAAAATGATCAATTCAAGGTCAGGCGCCACCCCTGGAAAAAAATAAGTGGGACTTTATTAATGATTCAAGTGGCATAACTCTATCTTACTTATTATTTAGATACAGTCCATGACCGGGATGGTATACGGCGGGTTATCTGATATCATGACCGGGATGACCTTCGAAATTGTCAATTCAAGTTCGAATCGGTTAAAATTTTGCACGCCCCTGTGTCCTTGCTCATATACGCTTATATGGTCATGTTTATGGCAAATAAATTCCTAAATAGCCCTGATGTTCTGTAACAGAGCCCTGGGATGAATGCAGCCAGTGGGGGGGGGGGGGGGGGGGGGCTAACATGCTAGTCTACTATATAATTTGAGACTTAATTCCGTTCGTATATAAGGGTAAAATGCCACGAGGATCGTCGACGTCGCATTTTGGAGAAGCTCAGAGCACCCTTTCTCCACTCTCAATCATTTTATTGATCCGCAAAACACGGCGGAGGTTAATCGGGTTGATATTCGCTCGCGATCCAAGAGGAGTAACTCTACATTTTTTTTATATCTGTATATGTATATTGTTATATCCATTTTCACTTCAAAGTGAAGTTCAAACTGCTAAACCCGTTGAGCCAAAACTTGCTAATACCACGCAAAATATAGAATTTACATTTTCTGATATATACGATTTTTGTTACGGCTGAAAATCTTAGTCTATTTTCGATAAATTCATATAAACAAGCTCTAAACTTAGACCCTTCGATTCGTGCTAACCTACGCACATTGTATGGCTGCTAAAATTTAGTAAAATCGAGGCAGTGCGATATGTCCCTAAATCTGACGGGACTTCCATTGCCTTCTCCTTTGACCATCTCGTAAAGGTTGGGGGGTCACTCCCAAGCCGTGAATGCCAACAACAACTACATTGTTGGCGAGAAAATAATTAGTTCAAATTACTAATTTTCTCTTTACGGCAGAATCTTCGGGCAAGAATTTTCGGGTGGCCACCACGCCGTGAATGCCAACGACATCGTTGGCATACCCTCTTGATTAAAAAGACAGAATTAACTCATTAACAAATGCATGTTGTCCCAAGCCGTAAAGGTGGGGGTCACTCCCAAGCCGTGAATGCCAACAACAACGACATTGTTGGCGAGAAAATATTTACTAAATCCACACAATGCTAATTTTCTCTTTACGACAATGCGAGAATATTCGGGTCAGAATTTTCGGGTAGCCACCAAGCCGTGAATGCCAACAACAACAATATCGTTGGCATACCTCTTTTAGAGACGGCTATCATAATTTCTCTTGATTAAAAAGGCACAATTAACTCATTGAAAAGCCAAAAAATGTCATGTTTCGGACCAACGGCGCCGGTGGCGGGCTAACCTGCTAGTCTACTATATATCTTGAAAACGAAGTATATATATACTTTATAGAATCGAAAACGGCTGATCAGATTGAGCTAAAACTTCCTATCTAAGGGTAAGATCCCACGAACTTCGTCGTTGTCGCGAAGCTCAGATCACCCCTTGGCCCTTAAACTACCAACATCGTTGGATACAATGGGTTTCACTATGAACCCAAAAGCGATCCAAGAGGCGTAACTCGACATTTTGTATATCTGTATGTGCCATCTAGACTCCATATAGGCCTCAAAACTGCTCTACCGGTTGAGCCAAAACTTGCTACTTCCGTCCAAAATATAGAATTTACAATTTCTTATATATATATTGTTCGTTACAGCTGGAAATCTTGGTCTATTTTTGATACGTTTTTATTTTAATGCTATTATTTTCCACCCCTCAATTAGTGCTAAGTCATGCAGACTTAGGATGCTGGTGAAAGTTCAATAAATAACCGCTTCTCGGCCTTTTGGCTAAGATCTGTTCCCCGCTGGCGGTTGACAGGGTCGCTATATGCTTTTATCGAGCCCATGGCGGGCGATACGTCCCCGATGATGGTAGAATCTGACGGTACTTCCACTGTAATGTTTGCAGCCTTGGGAGGAAGATTGGTCCTGACTGACTGACTTCCGCTCTTTGCGGGGACTGACCCCGAGGCGCATTACCCTATACCTCAAGGTCAGACAAATATGGGCTACATCAGATTTATTGATGAAATGTTATACACGCATGGAAAACGCGACTACACTACATATATTACACACATATATATAAAGGTATTCTAATATACATAATAATTATATTCTCCTTTTAGCAGATCATCCAGGAAAGAGACCGAGATCTGAGAATGATGAAGCTGGTGAAGTCAGTAAGTAATAAAAAATCTCAAAATTACATGAAGTTTTCCCCCGGTATTTACCAAGGATGCATCATTATACGCATCAATGAGTTAGAGTTATTCCCCTTTCATTTGGGAATAACACTGAATTAAAATGGTGCTCGTTATAATGCCAAATGAGTCCAAGTTGAGAAATCAGTTCATCTGAGTTGATAAATATAGCGGTAAAACTCATTCCCTGATTTGTTTGATTCACTTATGACATTAACTTTCTAGCCATTTATAGCCACATTGATGTTTGGGACATTTGCTCGATCTTGTCCAGTGCACACGATGATCTACACAGGCTTGAATGTGTTATTATTATATTACAGAAAATAACAAATACATATGAGGTATTTGTAATATAAATGTGATGTTTTTTTTCCAGTCATATTGTGTTTTAAACTGCTACAATTGTATACATTTAAGCACAACTGGTGTTTAGCAAAACAATTGCACACAGATGTAAAAATTAACGTTGTTATGTTGACGCGCTGCTAGATCGCAGCAAATACACTGACATGTTAGTTGTTTTCGGCAGTTTTTTTCTCCCAGAATGCCATCTTTTCGGTTATCTGTTCTATCGGTAGATGTCTGAATAGTGCACGAAATAGAATGCCGAATAATAACCAAGGACATTTAGTATCTCATTTAGTCTCCAAAGTAAAACAAATACCGAGTACATTTTAATAGAACTTAGTCTATCATCTCAATGATCTCATATGTCAAGGCCAGACAATTTTGGGCTACATCAGTGTGTGTGTGTGGGTTTGTGTGAGGGTGTGTGTTTTTGTGAAAAAATTAAGTATGCACGGGCTCAGGTCGCGGGCGCGATTTCTTACGTAAATGAATCTTTGGAACTCGCTAATGAGTTTAAGGTTTGTCATTGAGACATGAAGGATTATGAGAGGTACTGCTGATTATGTTTGAATATGACGCATTTTTGATCTAACAAGCATGTCGCGTAAACTCGGATTCTTTCTATAAGCTATAATCACTTGTTTGTCGAGAATTTCAGGTAATTGAGAGTTTAATTCTGTGAAATTGCGTTTGTAAATGCTTGCGATTTCAACATTTCTGCGATTGAACAATAGCGGGAAGCACAGGTGTTTCTGACGAGTCCCAATGTAGTCGTGATTCATTCCAAAAGGATGATATGTTTTCAGAACGCCCATCCAATGATTTTCGCATTCCAAGCGCTTCGATTTAGTTTCATCCTCCTCGGTTAGAATGTGTTTGTTCGATTGGCTGAAAGCTGAAATGGAATCTTACATCATGATTAGGTAAATTAAAATGGTTTGCAACACTAAAATCATTATCTAATCGAATATCTGAGAGATGGTTGATCATTCGTGAGCGAAGTGCGTTTTGTGTCTGACCCACATATTGTAAACAACATTTTTTGCAGGTGATCAGGTAAATAACATTCTCTGTATCACAATCAAATTGTCTTCTCATTTGATAAGATATGCGGGTTTGTTCGCTTGTGAAAACCCCACCGAGGGTCATGTATTTCATTCTGTTTATGTAACATTTTTCCTTGTTGCAGAATGAAACTGTTCCATCGCCCAGTGTCAGCCGATTATGCCGAATTCTACTCGGCTCGGTTGGCACCGGGTCCTGGCTCAATGATTCTATTTCTTTTATGGTTTCGGACTTTACTTGGCGGAGTAATCGCTTGGAGTACCCGCGCGGTTGCAAAGCCTGGAATAATGTCGAACAAGCTGAATTTAGGTCGCTTCTGTTCGTGCAGTTTCTGTGATATCGAATGATTTGTGATTTGATTAGCCCTTTGAAAACTTTTGGTGGGTGAAATGATTTACGATGTAGAAGCTGATGAGAATCTGTTGGTTTGGTATACAACTTGGTATCTAGTACATTAGTGGAATGGAATTGTGGCCCTTTGAAAACAGTTAAATCAAGGAAATCAATACTGGTTTCCGAAATTGATTCATCTAGTTTAATGGTTTCATCGTGAGAATTCAATACATCTAAGAAAACATTAAAATCATCCCGACTGTGTCCATATAATGAAAATGTCATCCAAGAACCTATGGTATGCTAATGGTTTTTTCTCACAATTTTCTAGAGCCCCTTTCTCCCAATCCGCCATGAAAATTGAAGCAAAGTTAGGACTGAATTTCTTGCCCATGCTACACCCCGAGATTTGAAGGAAGTATTGGCCGTTAAATTCAAAATCATTTCCCCTGAGAGAAAGTTCCAATAATTGAAATATTTCCTCGCTGGGCCTATCGGGATCTGAGTAGAATTTGAATGCCCTTCTAATTGATTTCACGTCCTCTGTGATGCCTATATTGGTATACATAGAGCGGACATCGAGGGTAATGAGGTATGCAGACGAAGGAAATTAAATTTTTGATAGTTTGATCAGAAAGTCCTCTGTATGTTTCAAATAACTGGTATGTCGGGTTGCGATAGGCTTCAGATAAAAATCAATATACTGGGATATGTTATATGATTCTGAACTGCAATCCGGCCGACCAAGGGGCGTGTATTCATCAGTCCAAGAACTTAACTTTTTGTGGACCTTGGGTAAAAAGTATATAGATCTGTTTTTCGATTTTTCCCGGTCCGAATATAGATACTCCAATTGTTTTTTGTCAATGAAGGTTTGATCCAGCAAGCGTTTTAGAATGTGATTAAATCTATAGGTGTTTTCTTTCCAAATTGGTGTGATCAAAGGTGTATAATGGTTTGTGTTGCTTAGTTGGCGCATCGCCTCTTTAATGTAGTTATCTTTAGAAAGAATGACGACCGCACTGCCTTTGTCACATGGTTTAATAATGATGTTTTTATTGTTGCGCAGTTTCTTAAGAGCAGTTCTCTCGTTATTAGTGAGGTTGTCCTCTTGGTGAAATTTTTGTATGTTTGAAACGTCAGATTTGACTTGTTTAGCTACTTCCGAAATACAGGAAGGAACTTTGCTTGGTGAAGGAGCCAAACCCTATGGATATTTAAAAAGATTTTTACCGCCCACCGAGTTTCTATATCGATAAGCTTTGGCTGTTGTATCGAAAAATTGTGTGCTTGCTGGAACTCCCTTCATTTCCATATGGTATATACCGTCCTCCATAACAATGACCTTTCCGTCGCCCACATCAAGAGTTTTAGGTTTTGGTTTCATTTCTGATGGGGTGGGGCAAAATGTCAGGCCATGTGTTAATAAAGATTTCTCACCAGTTGTCAGAGTAAGGTGCGGAACCAGGTTGATTATTTCAGTCCCTAGGCCGACCCTATCTGCATGGCTGGTGCCTTTCTGAGGAATTTGATTAAAGACTGGTCGATGAATTGTTGCCAGCCCTTGTAGATTTTCTCAGCTGTCTCTGTCGTCCAATGGATGTTGTCATGAATGACTTTAAAATCCTCTGGCACAATTGCTGGGATGACTTGGCAATTTCTGGTTTTCTTTGCCTTATCGTTGAGGTTTTGGATGACAGTTTGTTCCCTGCAATATAACTCAGAAGAGAAATTGATTTCCTGAAAGAAAATTTTGGTATTAGGGAACACTTTACCGATATGCGATACCAAATTGCTGAAAACGCCCATTACTGCGCTGCCATCGTCTTTCTTGTTGTTTCGGTCCGGTTTCCAGCTGTCTCGGTCGTTGATCCCCATGTTGAGAATGATGGTTTTGATCGCCATTTCCTTGTGATTCCGCGAAAGTAGTCGGTTGAGCATGCTCCTGAAATGCTTAAGAGAGCCGCCCGGGTATGATACCACGGTGGCGTTAGCGGGTGGATCAACATCAATATTGGAAACGTTAGAAGAGCCCCAAATTAGAACCGGAGTTTTAAGAAATTTAGGTAGACACCAATCCATTTTATCCCCCGACTGAGGTACAGGTTGCCTGAATTTAGAGAATTTAGTAGTAAACTTACGATTGCCCTTACCCGGGACGAATTTAAAAGTTGGCGACTGGATTGGTGACGGGGGTGTTACCATCGATGCATTGGGATCAGCGTTCGAGCGGGCTGGCGAATGTCTCTTCTTGTTGGTTGACGATTTGCCGGTCGGTGTTGATTTTCGTTTTGGAGATGCTGGTTGTCGCGAATTCGGTACTGACTGGCTGGCGCTTTGTTCTAGTGTTGGTCGTTTCGACGGTGTTGCTTCAGATGTCGATGCCTGAAACTGAAACAGCTGGCGGGCCACCGGCGGCAACGACCGTGCACGTTTATTAAGAGTGCGGACAGACACCCTATCATCCTTGGAGGACAGAAGATTACTACATGTCTCTGAGAATTTCTTTTGTTCCAATGTCGAATCTATCTATTGTATATTTTGGAAGATCAGTGTGTGTGTGTGGGGGGAAAGTGTGTGGGGATGTGTGTGTGAGGGTTTATGTGAGGGTGTGTGTGAGGGGCTGTATGTGTGTGGTGTGTGCATGTGTGTGATCTGTGTTAGATCTGTGTGTCTGTCTGTAATCGATGGACTCGAAAATGGCCAAGCCGATTTCGATGAAACTTGGTATGTGGGGGTATTTTCGGGCCGGGGAGTGGCATATGCCTATTAATTTGCCCGTGCGACGTGACCTTGACCTTGACATCAGGTCATTTCAAGGTCAAACACCCGAATATCACGGGATTTCGATGAAAATTAGTCTCGAGGGATACTTTCGTATGGGGAGTCTCATAAGCATATTCATTTGCCTGTGCGACATGACCTTGACCTTAAAATCGTATCAATTCAAGGTCAAATCGCGAATTTTGATGGGATTTCCACGAAATTTGATACATAGGGTTACTTTTGTCCACTGGGTGTTTTGGACATGTCAAATCATGACCCTGACCTGACCTTGACCTACAAAATAATCAATTCAAGGTCAAATCGTGTAAAACCGGATGGATTCGACGGGTACTTTTGTCGGATACTTTTGTCCGGACTTCGTTCGGGCTGATTCCCCTCTGCTTTTCAGCGAATTGCGCGATTCGACCTTGAATTGTATATTTTGAAGGTCGAGGTCAGGCGGGGTCACGATTTGACCAGTCCAAAACACAGCCAAAGATATTCCGAGAAATGAACTGCGAAAAGACCGAGATAAAACAGACAACATTGAAACGATACCATATGTCACTACTCATAACCCTCGGCACCCGAATATGATCAATACGGCTAAATCACTCCTACCCATATTACACCGGAGTG
Organism: Siphonodentalium dalli; assembly: GCA_032622095.1. Classification (NCBI taxonomy): domain Eukaryota; kingdom Metazoa; phylum Mollusca; class Scaphopoda; order Gadilida; family Siphonodentaliidae; genus Siphonodentalium; species Siphonodentalium dalli. The sequence goes on along the minus strand of CP136063.1, from coordinate 46,357,914 downwards.
ATAAAATGAAAAATCTTGTCTGTTCGAACGATTTATTGAGAAGCAGACGTCAACCAACAAATATAAAAATGAAAGTGTCAATGACACTGTAGCTCAACTTGGAAAGGGAATAATTTAATATATTACAGTCAATGGAGCGATTAGGAATGTGGAAAGTTGAATGTCTAATACTAGTTTATAGACATGAAGAGAAAAGTAAAATCCAAGATGGCTGCTGGCGGCCATGTTTTCGGCCGAATGACCCCAAAATGAGTCGTTCCCATATACATGTCATCGTTAACATCAATGACAAATTTTATGACGATCAGACTAAAGGTACGACCTGTAGCCCATGCTAAAGAATTTAGTCATACAAAGAGTAAAATCCAAGATGGCTGCTGGCGGCCATGTTTTTTGGCCGATTGACCCCAAAATGACTCGTTCCAATTTACATGTCATTGTTAACATCCAGGACAAATTTCATGATGATCAGACGAATAGTACGACCTGTGGCCCGTGCTAATGGATTAAATTTTGAAATCCAAGATGGCCGCTGGCGGCCATGTTTTTTGTCCGAATGACCCCAAAATGACTCGTTCCCATTTACATTCCAATTTCAACAGCCATGAAAAATTTTATGATGATCAGACTAAAGGTACGACCTGTAGCCCGTGCTAAAGGATTTAGTCATACAAAGAGTAAAATCCAAGATGGCTGCTGGCGGCCATGTTTTTTGGCCGAATGACCCCAAAATGACTCGTTCCCATCTACATGTGATTATTAACATTCTTGACAAATTTTATGATGATCAGACTAAAAGTAGGACCTGTAGCCCGTGCTAAAGGATTTAGTCATGCAAAGAGTAAAATCCAAGACGGCTGCTGGCGGCCATGTTTTTTGGCCGATTCACCCCAAAATGACTCGTTCCAATCTACATGTCATTGTTAACATCCATGACAAATTTGATGATGATCAGACTAAAGGTACGACCTGTAGCCCGTGCTAAAGAATTTAGTCATACAAAGAGTAAAATCTAAGATGGCTGCTGGTGGCCATGTTTTTTGGCCGAATGACCCCAAAATTACTCGTTCCCATCTACATGTAAATATTATCATCCATGACAAATTTCATGATGATCAGACAATCAGTATGACCTGTGGCCCGTGCTAATGGATTAAATTTTGAAATCCAAGATGGCCACTGGCGGCCATGTTTTTTGTCCGAATGACCCCAAAATGACTCGTTCCCATCTACATTCCAATATCAACAGCCATGACAAATTTTATAATGATCAGACTAAAGGTACGACCTGTAGCCCGTGCTAAAGGATTTAGTCATACAAAGAGTAAAATCCATGATGGTTGCTGACGGCCATGTTTTTTGGCCGAATGACCCCAAAATGACTCGTTCCCATCTACATGTGATTATTAACATTCTTGACAAATTTTATGATGATCAGACTAAAAGTAGGACCTGTAGCCCGTGCTAAAGGATTTAGTCATTCAAAGAGTAAAATCCAAGACGGCTGCTGGCGGCTATGTTTTTTGGCCGATTGACCCCAAAATGACTCGTTCCAATCTACATGTCATTGTTAACATCCATGACAAATTTGATGATGATCAGACTAAAGGTACGACCTGTAGCCCGTGCTAAAGAATTTAGTCATACAAAGAGTAAAATCCAAGATGGCTGCTGGCGGCCATGTTTTTGGGCCGAATGACCCCAAAATTACTCGTTCCCATCTACATGTCAATATTAACATCCATGACAAATTGCATGATGATCAGACGAACAGTACGACCTGTGGCCTGTGCTAATGGATTAAATTTTGAAATCAAAGATGGCTGCTGGTGGCCATGTTTTTTTGTCCGAATGACCCCAAAATGACTCTTTCCCATCTACATTCTAATTTCAATAAGCATTACAAATTTCATGATGATCAGACTAAAGGTACGAACTGTAGCCCGTGCTAAAGGATTTAGTCATACAAAGAGTAAAATCCAAGATGGCTGCTGGCGGCCATGTTTTTTGCCCGAATGACCCAAAAAAGACTCGTTCCCATCTACATGTCATTGTTAACATCCATGACAAATTTTATGATGATCTGACTAAAGGTACGACCTATAGCCCGTGTCAAAGGATTTAGTCATGCAAAGAGTAAAATCTAAGATGGCTGCCGGCGGCCATGTTTTTTTGCCATATGACCAAAATTACTCGTTCCCATCTATATGTCAATATTAACATCCATAACAAATTTCATGACAATAAGACAAATGGTACGGCCTGTAGCCCGTGCTAATGGATTGAATTTTGAAATCCAAGATGGCCACTGGCGGCCATGTTTTTTTTCTGAATGACCCCAAAATGACTCGTTCCCATCTACATGTCAATGTCAACATCCATGACAAATTTCATAATAATCGGACCAAAGGTACGAACTGTAGCCCGTGCTAAAGGAAATTGTTGACGCATCACGCACACACGGACGACGGATACCAAGCCATGGCAATAGCTCAAACTTTACAAAGTAAAGTTGAGCTAAAAATGACACAGGGGCTGTACTTAATGCTCCCTAATTTAACGCCGAAAGTAAATTACGTATATATATTCAGATATACCAGTATACATAACCATTATATTCTTTGTTTAGTTGCAGATTCCCCACGAAAGGAATTGGGAGGTGAGTTTGGAACCACATGTGAACTACATTTCACGTCTGTTTAACGGCCTACTTAATTGTCGAATGCCCGGAACACATTATATACAGTGTATACCATATTATAAAGTTATTATACAATGGTTGCACAGTATGTGTTTTTCTTGTACGAGCCCAGGTTGTGGTAAAAAACTCTTTCCACCACAACCTGGCGAGAATAAGATAAACCAGAATGTACACAACATTGTATAATGACATTGTATTTATTATCCATTTGTATGTTCAATATTGTTCATCCAAATTTTGGGAATAAAACTTGTGTGGTTATTTTTAGTATTTGTTGGCATTTAATTCTCTATATAAAAGTCTGTATTTTGATCATCAGAAAGCATGATTTGGAAAAGTAAACACGGAAGTGAGAAAAAATTCAACGCGGAAAAGAAGCGCCTGCTAAACTCCCATCAGTGTTGCGCGCGCATCACAATTTCACCGATTCATTTCGCAACAGAGTTAATTCGTGACATCATGAAGTCACTATAAAAATGATATTGTAAGTCCACGGGGGTTCATCTGTTAAACGAGAAACGCGCCTCTCTCCGATAAACGCTGCGCGGCACTTTCCGATCGTTACGATTCAAACCCGATGAAGAAAGTTTATTTATTAACATAGAGCTGCATAGAGAACAACAAAGGAACAATAGGTAATATTTTTGCTGCTAAATTTATTGTGTACAATAGTCCCAATCATGCTAACAAATATATCTAACTTTCCGATAAAATATGTTACATTTCCGAACCGATAAGCTTATTCATATGATCTTAGTTTGTGTTTTCGTGTTTTTTTTCGGGGTTTGATGCTGCCTGATTTCTGCTAGCACGAAAGCAGTGATTGTGCATCATTGCAAATTGTCATAAATATAATTATAACAGCATTGATAACTCGTCAATTATAAAATCCCCGAACGATTATGCTACTTCCACTGATACGAGGTGTCATGGATATATCTTATAGTTCTTACTATAAATTTTGTGCAGAATAATGCACCATGTGCTCGATGGCGATGTACTCTGCTCTCTTGGATTACATCCTTTAATGTAAATATGTTCTTTAGTTAATATTAGAATTGAATGGTGTTGTCTTAGCTCTCTTGGAGCTTTCTAACAAGATAATACAAACATGAGTCTATATAGCTGATTTAGTCCGTGTGGGTAGGGGGTTTTTGGCCGCCACTAAATGAGTGGGTTTCAGTTTTGTTCGTATTTGCGAGTCATGTGGATATATGTGTGTATGTGAGAGTTTGTACATGCGCGCGTGTGTGTATGTGCTGACAGTGTGTGGTTTTCCGTAGTCTTGTACATAATGTTCATTGATCTGTGAGCGAATTGGTGTGACTGTGCTCGAATGTGGTTTTGTGTTTGTATGGCGTGAATGTATACATGTGCGGCGATGAATGACTACTTTAGTAAATATTTCTATATCTTTGTTCTCCAACATTTTGTTTTGTTTGGGTTATGGTATGTTCATGTTTTTCTTATGTTTCTTTAATTTGTTTCAATGTATTCTTGTAATGATCTTCTATCAAGGAGGAATTAAAGATATATATATATATATATATATAGTTCTATATGTAGCCAAATGGCGACGGAACTCTTTATATTGAACCATGATTTATTATGCAATTAGAACTTCCGATTTCTAACTAAAAAAGTTTTAAAGCATTTTCATAGAATACGAAGGATCTTTTCTGCAATAGGGCAGGTGTAGCTTGTTTAGTACATCTAATAACAAATTGAAATCATAAGATTCGTTTTATGGTAATGCGCATACTGAGTTCTCTTATCCTGCAAATAGATTTTTTGGAACAGGCCAGGTAGTCCAAGTCTTCTTGTACTAAAACCAGCTAAGATATTGGGATGGCGATTTGCTGTTTTTAGTCCAAGCCCGCTTGTATACCATTCCTTTGACACGAGTTACGCCCACGATCTGTGGCGGGAATTTGTGGTGTATTTTACTCGATTTACCTAGCAAATCAATACATGATGCTATATACATCGGAAAGGCTTACATATTATGGTCATAATGGTGTATAATAATCTAACTTTAATGTTAAATTACACATGGAATATTCCGGTTGATTGCCACACACATCGATTTGTTTCTCTGTTTGTCTACGTTTTAACCGAAAGCCGAAGTGGTCCGAATAAGTTCGGCATAATCCGCTGTTTGTTCTGGGAATTCTACTTTCCGTTTCTATATATAGCGCGGGTTTTCCGAACAAAAATGGCGAAAACCGATCGCCCGAAAGTCCAGTTTTCTATGTGCTTTCAGAACAATTCCCGCACTAAAAACTTAATGACATAATGGAGGATCAGAACGGTAGTTTTGTTGACAATTTTCGCAAGCAACTTGTCAAAATTGGAGCAAATTAGAACTCTTGTGTCTGACTTGCCATGCGTGTGATGTGCATTTTGACATATGTGTTGATAAAATAATCGGAGAACCGAATCACACAGTTTCGAAATATAGTTCTTCCGTTTTAGTGGGACTTTTCAAACTTAAGGTTCATTTATTTAGTGTATTACATTTATATCTCCAATGTTTAATTAATCTATTTATTATTTTATTTATTGACACACATAATTACGATTACAATGGAGAATTCATCGTAATTTGCGTTGTTGTCCAAAATCTACGGAATATTTTCAACGGAAAATGCCGAACACAGTTCGCGAGGTCAACCGAGTTCGCATACTTTAAAAAAATTGTAAACATTGGGGTAAATGTCTCTTTTCGCATTAAATTACCGTTTTAAATTCACAACTGATGTGGGTTTCAGATAAAATAGCATGTCTTCTGCGGAAAATATCCGTTTATTGTCGCAATTGTGATATTTTATTTCATATAATTGTGGTTTTATTTGAGCGGGTCACTAACGCTTAAGTCGTGTCAAAGGAATGCATGGGCCTGGAACTCGGACTAAAGACCGGCACCTCCATCTCATATATCTTAGCCGGCTTTAGTACGAGAAGACTTGGACTACAGGCCTGGCAGCAATTTCATGTAGTGTACGGTAACATATAAAGTGTAATTTTAATCCGGTTTAAACCATGTGCGCAAAAGTGAAGAGTTCAAATTTGTTCACGTCATACGTGGCTGTGTCTATATATTAAAATATCCCGACGTAAATAGCAATAATATATATACATATATCCAAGTAGTAGTAGGCCTATATATGTCTTAGCATATATTTAGTAGACATATTGTCACCTCGGCTCCAATTTGTCCTGGATGTATGTGATTTATTTATGGATATAAGACACATTGGATCTGAGGTGACGATATGTCTTATCACATACCTCATTATATAAATAATAACCTACCAGTGTAATAGCATCAGTTAAAGTCAGTGAAGGGCACACACCGATACCGTTGACAAAAAGCACGCCACAAAGACAGAAGAATAATGTGACACGACATCATCAACAATAACCTTAACTATAGTGTGTGCCAACCAGAAATAATCATAATAAACCGCGTAAATACCAAAATATAATGACTGAAAGCAAAATAGTGTCATTTCTACTCAATAATGTTGAGTAATTTGCATATGTGTGTGCTTATATTGAATAATAACGTTGACAGACATTCAAAAATCTATGCATATACTCCGAATTTGGTCAATTTTTGCCGTATTGATCAAGGCGATGTTTGGAGAAGAGAAATGTAGCGTATCAATTATCGGAACATGAGAAAAGTAGCGTGCCTAAAATCGGAAACGTAGCGTATGTGTATTGGTTTCAAATCATTTTTCGCTATATAAACGGGCAATATAAGTGGAAATTTTATGACATCACAAATGTAGATATACAGAACCAAATATATCTCGCCTCAAAACGTCCAGCTGTATCTTATTCACAGAAGGGATTGAATTTGTTGTGGGATTTTACAAATGAGCCCAAAAATCAAGCGATAAATGACTATTGTGTTACAATTAAGGAACAGTTCTGTGTTATATATAGTAAGGTACAAATCGTTGTTAAAGCAGTCCGATCATATATGTTAATTGTTTTTTTTTTCAGAAATAATTTATGAATACTGAAAAAACTTACCATTTTGGCGAAAATATGCTGATTTCCACACAATTATCGGGTGTGAAGCGTAGCAAATTGGAATGTGTCGCGCAGCGTTTATCGGAGAGAGGCGCGTTTCTCGTGTAACAGATGAACCCCCGTGAAGTCAGGAGCCCAATATGACGTTTTTTATCAGGATTATCACATGGCGGTTTTCGCCCAATCGTAAATGTTGTTAATTATGGATAATCTATTATATATATTTGAAGATATGTGTGTGTGTGTGTGAGGGTGGACGGAAATTTGTATTTTGTGAAATTTTTCGTCCGCACTAGGTGGAAATGCTACTACGCATGCGTTACAAAAATTCCCGTTATTTCGTTAAAGGTAACCTCCTTATTTGGATATTTTTACGAAATAACGCGGTACCTCGCTATGACGGTATTGTTTCAATTTCTAAAGAAAGTACCTCGCTACGTAAGGTAAACAAATGTGTGTGCGTGTGTGTGAGAGGGGTGTGTGTGAGGGGGTGTGTGTGTGTGTGGGGAGTGTGTGTGTGTGTGTGTGCGTGTTTAAACCCAACGCTGTGAAGACAGTCATATAGTAAAACAATGTCCTCACAATGTTAACAATTTGTTCCCTTAAGCCGACGGAAATTTGTATTTTTCGATATTTTTTCGGAAATGATACTACGCATGCGTTACAAAGATTGCCGTTATTTCGTTAAAGGTACCCTCCGAGTTTGGATATATTTACGAAATAATGGGAGTCCTCACAACTACGGTATTGTTTGAATTTCTAAAGAAATGTCCACACAACGTATGTAATACAAACAAGGGTGTGTGTGTGAGTGTGTAAACCCAACTCTGAAGACATTCATATAGTAAAACAATGTCCTCACAATGTTAACAATTTTTTCCCTTAAGCCGACGGAAATTTGTATTTTTTAAAATTTTTGATATTTTTTCGTCCGCACTAGGCGGAAATGATACTACGCATGCGTTACAAAGATTGCCGTTATTTTGATAAAGGTACCCTCCGAGTTTGGATATATTTACGAAATAACGGGAGTCCTCACAACTACGGTATTGTTTGAATTTCTAAAGAAATGTACCAACAACGTATGTTATACAAACAAGGGTGTGTGTGTGTGTGTGTGAGATCGCGATGAACTCGAAAGCCGATTTCCATGAAACATGGTATGTGGGGGTACTTCCGACCGGGGGTGGCATAGGCCTATTAATTTGCCCGTGTGACGTGACCTTGATATCGGGTCATTTCAAGGTCACCTGCCCGAGTATCGCGGGATTTCGATGAAAATTAGTGTCTAGGGATACTTGCGTGCGCTCGCGCAACAGTAATGCGATCACACAGGTTCGTACATAAGTTGGCGTCACCCTGCTCCGTTTCACTCCATGACGTCACCAAAAACGACGTAAAACCTTGTGGCGTTCTGACATATTTACTGTGCCGCGTTTTTGCTATGTTTATTTTAGGTGTTGTTTTCGATCATTTGTTTGTCGCCGATATCGCCATTTGACGGGATTCCCTGTTTCTATATTCAAAACTGGCATGCTCGTAGTGAGCCTCGATTTCGATTTTTTCTCCCAGTTCAAAATAAGTCAGAGTTATGACAAAAATAGATTGACCTACAATTTCTCCATCAGAAATCTACATTAAACGTTTATAGACTCCTTCGGGTGATGATAAGGACCCTGTTTGGTGCCATTTCAGGAACGATAACTCTATTCTCCGCAGTACTCCAGTCTAGACAGTTTGACCTATATTCTCCGCCCACGCGTCGGTCTATTTGTACCGGTTGGACATGTCCGGACATGACCCGCTGGTTATATCCAGACTTCTCTATATGAATGGTATATTATCTACATGTATATCACGTGATGATCTCGGTGGGGTAGCTTCAGTCTTGAATATTAAAGGGATACTAGGCTCTCACTGGGGATGATTATTAAAGTGACACTCACTATGGATGAATGTTAAAGTAACACATGGCGCACACTGTGGGATAATGTTAAAGTGACACTCGCATTGAAAACTTCCAAAAAGTTCAAAAATTTCAAAAATTTCGAAAAACTTCAAAAACTTCAAAAACTTCAAAAATTTCAAAAAGTTCAAAAAGTTCAAAAAGTTCAAAAAGTTCAAAAATTTCAAAAATTTCAAAAATTTCAAAAACTTCACAAATTTCACAAATTTCAAAAAACTTCAAAAATTAAACAAAATTCAGGATTTAGTCAAAAATATGGCTTGTTACCATTCATCGGAAAGCTATGGGGGTACGGTGGTGAGCGCCACCGAAAACAGCAAGTGAGCGAGGGAAAAAAGAGAAAAATAACATGACAAGTGGTACATAGTACAATTTATTATATTAACTATTCACTGTCACTTTCGTCCGAATTGTCATCACTTTCGTCAGATGTGTCATTTGTTTCGTCCATGAACTTTTCTAGCAATGGTCTGTACTTTAATATTGACATTTTCACTGCATCACGATCTTCAAAACCATTCTTCATATATTTCTCCACTTTATCCATGACACTGTTGTGCAGAGTACCATTGCGCAGCCACATATTCTTTATTATTGTCCAAGCATAAACATTCATAAATAGCCTCATGCCTTCAGTTTTAAGATCTGTACTTTTAAGGTCCTTGTCAGCTTGTACTTTTGCCTCTTTTTCTGTCGAGCCATTTTCCATATACGTTTCCACGTTATCACTCCATGCTTCTTGTGCTTTATCTCTACTCTCATCACACAAACTTTTGAAGTATTCATCTTCATTCGATTTAATTTTCTTATTCTGACTATCATCCGCGTCTTCAGTTAATTTTCGTTTTAACTTATTTTCTTGACACCAGTTTTTTACGTGTCTCTGGACATCATGCTGATCTTCGAACAAAAGCCCACAGTCATTGCAAGGGTACGACATGTCTTCTCGAATGCCTATGTTTTTATGGTTTTCTTTATTAATTTCATTGATCTCACCAGGTGTCCTTATGTCCTTAGTATAGCCATTATGTTGACCCTGGGGCACAATATAATTATATGTCATGCACTCCCGTTGACCAGGGAGATCTCTGTCATCATATTTCATCTCATTCCGTTGATCCGGGCTATTGTTGTCATCACATTTCACCACATTCTGTTCATCTGGGTGCTCGCTGTCCTTATGGAGATTATATTTCATGCCATTCCATTCATCCATATGTTGGTTCGTGTCCTCTTTTAGCACATTCTGTCGCAGCCGTAATGTGTCCGGGGTTGCGGCTTTTAAATCCACCAGTAGGTAACCGTACGGTTCACTCGTCGCTTCCGAAAACTCTCGCATCATACGTTGAGGGCATTCAGGATACATCTGTCTTGATAATGTTGAAATTAAACCCTTGTCAATTGGATTATTGAACAATACCAAATATTGACAATTTCGTCGTTGCGTCGGATCTTTGTTGTAGTAGAAATTCTGGTTCAAACTTATCAAAGATAAGTTCAAATGGTGACTTCCTTCGGAATGTAAATCATTAACTCTCTGGTCTTTTGATGAAGTTTGCATCAAGTCATCGAGTACAACTAGATTTTTATACTGGGGGTTGATAAGAGAATCCAAGTTTGCTGGTATTCCCCGTATAAAGTTGACCTGAGGGGTGACGGTATACTTTATGTCATCATATAGGGGCTGCCAATATTTATAAAACCATATTATTCTGTCAGGTGCGGGTGATATTTTTGAGGCAGACTTTTGTAGCAAGGTTTTCACGAAGTATGTCTTCCCACTAGATGTCGGTCCACTTACGCATGCCGTGAATGGATGCTTGAAAATAAAATCTTCTTGGACATTAGCCATTGGATCATCAAAGCAGGATGTTATGTCGCTTTGTTGCTGTTTCCCCCGCTGGTGTTGTTGTTGTTGTTGTTGTTGTTGTGGATGTTGTTGTTGTTGTTGTTGTGGTTGTTGTGGTTGTTGTTGTTGTGGTTGTTGTTGTTGCTGATGATGCTGCTGTTGTTGCTGTTGTTGTTGTTGTTGTGGCTGATGATGATGCTGTTGTTGTTCTGAAGGCGTGTGTTTAACTTTGATATGACGCTTCAAACTATCTTGCCAAGCATAGGCACTTAAACACTCTTCACACTTATACTTCATTTTCCTATATAATCAGTGAAATCGATCGTTCTTCTATACACCTATATTTATATAGAACAGAAACAAGGGAAAGTGGTGGACTAGTTCACTAGTTCAGGCTGTCATTCACAACGTCTCTTCGTGTTGTTTGTACTGGATACAAATTTATCACATTGGCTACAATACAACCTACACATCCAAATGTCAATGCAATTATGAGTGATTTCAACATGCACACTCTATTATATAGATATGTGTAACCTGGTGACATGATGAAATCCATTGTGTACTGAGTTGACCTCCGGCTTCGTGCCGATTGGGTACTGAGCTGACCAATGACTGCTTTGTATCTTTTGACAGATAAGTCTTTACTTTTCTTACGCCGGGGGTGTTGTTGATGTTGTTGTTGTTGTTGTTGTTGTTGCGGCGGCGGCGGCTGATGGTGCTGTTGTTGTTGTTGTTGTTGTGGCTGCTGTTGTGGAGTTATTGTTCTTAGGTTAAAATGATGATACCCACCCTGTTTGCCCCCCACCAGATCAGGAACGATAACTCTATCCGAAGTACACGACCTACATTCTCTGCAGTACTGCTGTTGGTGTTAGTCTAGACAGTTTGACCTATATTCTCCGCCCACGCGTCGGTTTATTTGTATACCGGTTGGGCATGTCCAAACAATTTCAAAAAACTTAAAAAATTAAACAAAATTCAGAATTTAGTCAAAAATATGGCTTGTTGCCATTCATCGGAAAGCTATGGGGGTACGGTGGTGAGCGCCACCGAAAAAAGCAAGTGAGCGAGGGAAAAAAGAGAAAAATAACATGACAAGCGGTACATAGTACAATTTATTATATTAACTATTCACTGTCACTTTCGTCCGAATTGTCATCACTTTCGTCAGATGTGTCATTTGTTTCGTCCATGAACTTTTCTAGCAATGGTCTGTACTTTAATATTGACATTTTCACTGCATCACGATCTTTAAAACCATTCTTCATATATTTCTCCACTTTATCCACCGGCCTTTCAATAGCCTTCGAAAATTTAGGTAAATTACTCATTTTAGATCAGTGAATATGTCGTTTGGAGTTTCCTTTTTAACTTTTCCAATGTTTGTCTTCTTCGCTCTTCCTCCTTTTATCTCTTTAACTTTTATCTTCTTAGCTACGGGTTTCCTTATAAGTTTATCAGGTTTCGCTTCAGTCTTGGGTAGGTCCTTCGAGTCATCGTAGGGTACATATGTATTAAGATCAAAGTCATAATAGTACGGAGTCCCCATTCCGGCTAAAGTTCAAAGTGTACTCTGAAGTAGTAATTTTTATAGGCGCCAAATTACCATCCAAGACGTATACCCTTATAAACTGCGGGTCAGTCCTAGTAACGCGCACGTCAACTCCGCCGGCGGCTGTTGTTGTTGCTGTTGATACAAATGTCAATGCAATTATGAGTGATTTCAATATGCACACTCTATTGTATAGGTAAAAAATTGGCGCGGCGGCAGTGAGGGGGTGAGGGGGCCGCACGCGCGCCAATTTTTTACCTATACAATAGAGTGTGCATATTGAAATCACTCATAATTGCATTGACATTTGTATCAACAGCAACAACAACAGCCGCCGGCGGAGTTGACGTGCGCGTTACTAGGACTGACCCGCAGTTTATAAGGGTATACGTCTTGGATGGTAATTTGGCGCCTATAAAAATTACTACTTCAGAGTACACTTTGAACTTTAGCCGGAATGGGGACTCCGTACTATTATGACTTTGATCTTAATACATATGTACCCTACGATGACTCGAAGGACCTACCCAAGACTGAAGCGAAACCTGATAAACTTATAAGGAAACCCGTAGCTAAGAAGATAAAAGTTAAAGAGATAAAAGGAGGAAGAGCGAAGAAGACAAACATTGGAAAAGTTAAAAAGGAAACTCCAAACGACATATTCACTGATCTAAAATGAGTAATTTACCTAAATTTTCGAAGGCTATTGAAAGGCCGGTGGATAAAGTGGAGAAATATATGAAGAATGGTTTTAAAGATCGTGATGCAGTGAAAATGTCAATATTAAAGTACAGACCATTGCTAGAAAAGTTCATGGACGAAACAAATGACACATCTGACGAAAGTGATGACAATTCGGACGAAAGTGACAGTGAATAGTTAATATAATAAATTGTACTATGTACCGCTTGTCATGTTATTTTTCTCTTTTTTCCCTCGCTCACTTGCTTTTTTCGGTGGCGCTCACCACCGTACCCCCATAGCTTTCCGATGAATGGCAACAAGCCATATTTTTGACTAAATCCTGAATTTTGTTTAATTTTTTAAGTTTTTTGAAATTGTTTGGACATGCCCAACCGGTATACAAATAAACCGACGCGTGGGCGGAGAATATAGGTCAAACTGTCTAGACTAACACCAACAGCAGTACTGCAGAGAATGTAGGTCGTGTACTTCGGATAGAGTTATCGTTCCTGATCTGGTGGGGGGCAAACAGGGTGGGTATCATCATTTTAACCTAAGAACAATAACTCCACAACAGCAGCCACAACAACAACAACAACAACAACAGCACCATCAGCCGCCGCAACAACAACAACAACAACAACAACATCAACAACACCCCCGGCGTAAGAAAAGTAAAGACTTATCTGTCAAAAGATACAAAGCAGTCATTGGTCAGCTCAGTACCCAATCGGCACGAAGCCGGAGGTCAACTCAGTACACAATGGATTTCATCATGTCACCAGGTTACACATATCTATATAATAGAGTGTGCATGTTGAAATAACTCATAATTGCATTGACATTTGGATGTGTAGGTTGTATTGTAGCCAATGTGATAAATTTGTATCCAGTACAAACAACACGAAGAGACGTTGTGAATGACAGCCTGAACTAGTGAACTAGTCCACCACTTTCCCTTGTTTCTGTTCTATATAAATATAGGTGTATAGAAGAACGATCGATTTCACTGATTATATAGGAAAATGAAGTATAAGTGTGAAGAGTGTTTAAGTGCCTATGCTTGGCAAGATAGTTTGAAGCGTCATATCAAAGTTAAACACACGCCTTCAGAACAACAACAGCATCATCATCAGCCACAACAACAACAACAACAGCAACAACAGCAGCATCATCAGCAACAACAACAACCACAACAACAACAACCACAACAACAACAACAACAACAACAACATCCACAACAACAACAACAACAACAACAACAACACCAGCGGGGGAAACAGCAACAAAGCGACATAACATCCTGCTTTGATGATCCAATGGCTAATGTCCAAGAAGATTTTATTTTCAAGCATCCATTCACGGCATGCGTAAGTGGACCGACATCTAGTGGGAAGACATACTTCGTGAAAACCTTGCTACAAAAGTCTGCCTCAAAAATATCACCCGCACCTGACAGAATAATATGGTTTTATAAATATTGGCAGCCCCTATATGATGACATAAAGTATACCGTCACCCCTCAGGTCAACTTTATACGGGGAATACCAGCAAACTTGGATTCTCTTATCAACCCCCAGTATAAAAATCTAGTTGTACTCGATGACTTGATGCAAACTTCATCAAAAGACCAGAGAGTTAATGATTTACATTCCGAAGGAAGTCACCATTTGAACTTATCTTTGATAAGTTTGAACCAGAATTTCTACTACAACAAAGATCCGACGCAACGACGAAATTGTCAATATTTGGTATTGTTCAATAATCCAATTGACAAGGGTTTAATTTCAACATTATCAAGACAGATGTATCCTGAATGCCCTCAACGTATGATGCGAGAGTTTTCGGAAGCGACGAGTGAACCGTACGGTTACCTACTGGTGGATTTAAAAGCCGCAACCCCGGACACATTACGGCTGCGACAGAATGTGCTAAAAGAGGACACGAACCAACATATGGATGAATGGAATGGCATGAAATATAATCTCCATAAGGACAGCGAGCACCCAGATGAACAGAATGTGGTGAAATGTGATGACAACAATAGCCCGGATCAACGGAATGAGATGAAATATGATGACAGAGATCTCCCTGGTCAACGGGAGTGCATGACATATAATTATATTGTGCCCCAGGGTCAACATAATGGCTATACTAAGGACATAAGGACACCTGGTGAGATCAATGAAATTAATAAAGAAAACCATAAAAACATAGGCATTCGAGAAGACATGTCGTACCCTTGCAATGACTGTGGGCTTTTGTTCGAAGATCAGCATGATGTCCAGAGACACGTAAAAAACTGGTGTCAAGAAAATAAGTTAAAACGAAAATTAACTGAAGACGCGGATGATAGTCAGAATAAGAAAATTAAATCGAATGAAGATGAATACTTCAAAAGTTTGTGTGATGAGAGTAGAGATAAAGCACAAGAAGCATGGAGTGATAACGTGGAAACGTATATGGAAAATGGCTCGACAGAAAAAGAGGCAAAAGTACAAGCTGACAAGGACCTTAAAAGTACAGATCTTAAAACTGAAGGCATGAGGCTATTTATGAATGTTTATGCTTGGACAATAATAAAGAATATGTGGCTGCGCAATGGTACTCTGCACAACAGTGTCATGGATAAAGTGGAGAAATATATGAAGAATGGTTTTGAAGATCGTGATGCAGTGAAAATGTCAATATTAAAGTACAGACCATTGCTAGAAAAGTTCATGGACGAAACAAATGACACATCTGACGAAAGTGATGACAATTCGGACGAAAGTGACAGTGAATAGTTAATATAATAAATTATACTATGTACCACTTGTCATGTTATTTTTCTCTTTTTTCCCTCGCTCACTTGCTGTTTTCGGTGGCGCTCACCACCGTACCCCCATAGCTTTCCGATGAATGGTAACAAGCCATATTTTTGACTAAATCCTGAATTTTGTTTAATTTTTGAAATTTGTGAAATTTTTGAAGTTTTTGAAATTTTTGAAATTTTTGAAGTTTTTGAAGTTTTTGAAATTTTTGAAGTTTTTCGAAATTTTTGAAATTTTGTAAGTTTTTGAAATTTTTGAACTTTTTGGAAGTTTTCAATGCGAGTGTCACTTTAACATTATCCCACAGTGTGCGCCATGTGTTACTTTAACATTCATCCATAGTGAGTGTCACTTTAATAATCATCCCCAGTGAGAGCCTAGTATCCCTTTAATATTCAAGACTGAAGCTACCCCACCGAGATCATCACGTGATATACATGTAGATAATATACCATTCATATAGAGAAGTCTGGATATAACCAGCGGGTCATGTCCGGACATGTCCAACCGGTACAAATAGACCGACGCGTGGGCGGAGAATATAGGTCAAACTGTCTAGACTGGAGTACTGCGGAGAATAGAGTTATCGTTCCTGAAATGGCACCAAACAGGGTCCTTATCATCATTCGGGACCTACATAGACTTCTTCATTTGGGTATTTTTACTTATAATTGGAAAGTTTTATCATTTTTGGTTCGTGCGAAGACCTCTTTTTTATCGTGCGGTTTCGATTTCGTAATTCGAGGTAATAGGCTGAATAGCCTAACCTTCAGCCGAGTTCCAGGTCAAATACGATGAATAACGTAACACAAAACAAAACGCATTTGTTGACACAAACACCGTTTATTATTACATAAAATGATCGTTATTGATTAATTATTGATATTTATTGTTGCATATTGGCTGCTATCGATATTTACACATATGGTATTAATTATTTCCTATAATTGCTCCTTTGGTCAACTTTGACTATCGGAAAATGGAAATATGCCGCTGAAAAAAATATAATCGATATTAAAGTCTCATTCTTCCGGCACCATGGAATTGGTTTTAATTACTTAAATGATTAATATAGTAATTTGCATTTTATCTGTGATGAAACGAGAAATGTTAATTGTCTTTTTTTGCTAACATTAAATAAAATAAAATAAATTAAGTAAAATACAGTGAAATTATTTTTTTAATTATTGTTTATTACATTTTTGCGCACGTTGGCATCTCTCTGAATGCAATCTAGTTTCGTGTATAAGCCTATTCAATTCCCCGCGTGACGCGACCTTGACATCGCGTCAAGTCAAGGTCAAATCTCGAATTTTAATGGGATTTCGACGAAATTTGATACATAGGGTTACTTTTGTCCACTGATTATTTTGGGCGGGTCAAATCGTGACCCCGACCTGATCTTGACATTCAAAATGATCAATTCAAAGGTCAAATCGGGTATAACTGGATGGATTTCAATGGGTACTTTTACGAAAAGCAGAGGGGGAAACAACCCGGACTAAGTCGGGTCCACCAGCTAGTATATATCTCTCTATCTCTACCTACAGGGTGCGGATGCACGACCATGAAAGTCATGCCGACGCTATTGCCACGACCAGCGAGGCATGGATGGCCATGTGGCTACTGGCCATCGAACAAGTCCATGGAAACAGCAGGTAATACAATGTCCGATAATGCAATACACGAGGAAACAAAATAATCACTTATTAGTCCATGAGCCAGGCTCCCCAAATAAATGGAAAATGGTACCAACTTGGTGGGAAAATTCTACCAACAGCTTTCTCAAAGCTCATAATCTGACGTTTATGTCAGTGCTGGGGTACAATAGGGTAGTGTAGCTTAATGTGGACAATCTGTGTTTCCGTGGCAACGGATGGTGTATAAAATATGCATATAACGTTATATATCAAGACAGTTTATTGCAGTAACTCTATCGTGGCATTGGTGTTGTGTGCTACTCTTGGTGGGCTTTCATTTGGCACTGGAGATTTCACTAGAAGTCAAGGTCACATACAAAGGCCAAGGTTATCGAGTCTATATATCAGTTTTGAATATGTTACATTCACTCAGATTCACTTGGAAATAATCTAGGGCATATAGGCTACACGGTAAATTATTTTATTGTTGCAACCGACAATGCAGTCATGAGATAAAAACTTCCAAAATTTTAGGCAATATTCCAAAATAGGTCAAAATCAGTTATTTTCCAAAATATCGTGCTTTTGTGTACATTATATAGTTATTTACTTATCTGTGGCCCTTTAAGAGTTGAATTTTGTGAATTTATTGACTAAATGAATACAAATATAGGTTTATCGGTTAAAGGGAAAATATTCTGGAGGGCGTGCCCAGTTGGGTGGGGTCCAATGTCTTATAAACTACGGTTTCCATGACAGCGGCGCTATATGTTGGAAGAAAACATTATGTTAACTCATTAATAAGTCACTAGGACATAGGGTCAATGTCATGTATGAAAATACGATACTTTTGTAGTTTGTATACCCCCGTATATTCATGTCCGTGAAACATCGGACATCAACCACCATGTAAGATGTGCACATGTGCGATCATGACGTCTTTCAGACTTTTTTTGGTGGAGTTATCCCCCAATTTTCGCAACATGTATAGTTTCGTCCGAACTTCTATTTCTACATTTTTAGGTCGATTTTTTAAAAGTTGGCACAGATATTTAGTAATATGGGGACATGTGCACCGGCGATTATGACGTCTCTGTGTCATTTTTTTGTGGAGTTATCCCCCTTATTATAGACCCTTTTGAAAAAAGGTCGTATTATGTAATCAGTCTAGCCGTCAGTCTGTCCGTTAACATTTTTGGTTTCCGATCGATAACCCAAAGTTGGTATGTGTATTACCCAGCTAACACTTCAGACCAGGTTTGAATATGGGTTTCGTCAAATTATTGTTACATGTTTTACGGCCCTTGCTCGACTTAGAATTTAGACCAATGGTTCTGATTTTCGTTGGCTACAAACCCGATATTGAATTTTACGATATATATCTCTTCGTGTTAATATCTAGTAATTGGAATTTCCGTTTTCATAATAGTTCCACTGGCTACACCATACAAAATCCACTCTCCAAGTTTAGCTGACAGTGTCATGTCATTGGTACTTTCATTAATGTTGTTCTTCAAATATTTCATGCCGTTGTCATGGAAATCTGATTCTATGACGACACAGGATACCTCCACAAGGGCACACATTTCAAAAAGTTTGCCCTATCGCTAAGCATAATATAATTGAACTGTTATGTTTTGTTCAATATCGCACTATAATTATATAACTATATAATATACACTATTGTGTGTGACATGTGGAATCCTAGACAAAGAAATATCTTATAAGATAACAGAAATATATAACTAATGAACTCAATATAAAGAGCGTTAACATTCAACTCGCTTGGAAGCCAATAGCTGTTAGTGCTTTATGTATAAGTATATACATGGTCGTCTATTATCTTACTTAACAAACTTAATGTTTACTGTTATAGACGGGAAACACCAATAACATTTGGGAAATGTGTAACTTATCTATAAGCGCGTACCATATATATAGGGTCAACTCGGTACCCGATATACCGAAGGACTTTCTTGCTTGTTTTATTTCGACTTCTTGACTGATTCTATACGATAGGTTGCTCTGCCTACTGTAATTAGCTGATATCGCCCACTTTTGACCAGTCACTCCAGATGTAAATATCATACACATCACAAATGGCCACAAAACCATTGAATATACACCAGTACCACATACACTCGGCCACTCATACATTCCAGGTGTACATGCGCATATATATACACGTCATTCACGACAATCATACACCACATTTATGACCACACAGTCACTCCTCGTATACCTGTTTACTCCACCATTGACAAAAGGTCAATACCTGTATACCTAATCATTTGAAAGGTCAAGATCACACCGCAAGGGCATCTGGATGTACCCCCACACACCAACTTTGGTGGAAATTTACTCAGCGGATCCCGAGATAAGAGTTCAAATTCATGCTGCATCGGCAAAATGATAGACCTACGTTACTCTTCGGGTCAAACTACATATCCGTACCAAGTTTCGTCAAAATCGGTTCAGCCGTTTTCGAGTCTATTCCGGACACAAAGACAGACAAACAAACGTTCTTCAAATATATAATAGATAGCCGATGAGCCCGACGTTGTCCTGGCTATTCAAAAACCAAATTTCAAGTCGATAGCTCCACCCGTTTCCGATATCTGGTCTGCGCGAAGGTGGCGTCGCACGGGCTCGGCAACCCGATAAAATTCGTATCCGGGGCAAGGTACGTTCACATACCAAATTATAAGTCGATAGCTCCACCCGTTTCCGAGATCTCGTCTGCGCATGCGCTGCACGGGCGTTGCACAGGCTCGCCAATACGGTCGCGCCTAGTCAAACTACACACACGTACCAAGTTTCGTCCCGATCGGTCGAGAATCGTAGATTTGTATAAATCACATACATACAGACATACAGACAAACAAACAGAGGTCTTCAAAATATATAAGAGACCAGACGATGAGTCAGACGTTGTCCGAGCTATTCAAAAACAAAATTTCAAGTCGATAGCTCCACCGTTTCCGAGATCTGGTCTGCGCATGCGCGAAGCTGACGTCGCACGGGCTCGGCGACCCGATAAAATTTGTATCCGGGGCAAGATACATTAACATAGCAAATTTCAAGTTGATAGCTCCACCCGTTTCCGACATCTCGTCTGCGCATGCGCGAAGCTGTCATCGCACAGCCTCAGCGACTTGATAAAATTCGTATCCGGGGAAGATACATTCACATAGCAAATTTCAAGTCGATAGCTCCACCCGTTTCCGAGATCTCTTCTGCACATGCGCAAAGTTGGTGTCGCACGGGCTCGGCGACCCGATAAAATTCGTATCCGGGGCAATATAGATTTGTATAAATGACAGACAGACAGACGAGCCCGACGTTGTCCGGGCTATTCAAAAACCAAATTTCAAGTCGATAGCTCCACCCGTTTCCGAGATCTGGTCTGCGCATGCGCGAAGCTGGCGTCACACGTGCTCTGCAACCCGATAAAATTCATATCCGGTGCAAGATACATTCACATACCAAATTTCAAGTCGATAGCTCCACCCGTTTCCGAGATCTCGTCTGCGCATGCGCTGCACGGGCTCGACAATACGACAACGACGACCGCCTGGTCAATCTACACACGTACCAAGTTTCGTCCCGATCGGTCGAGAATCGTAGATTTGTATAAATGTCAGACAGACATACAAATGAGCCCGACGTTGTCCGGGCTATTCAAAAACCAAATTTCAAGTCGATAGCTCCACCCGTTTCTGAGATCTGGTCTGCGCATGCTCGAAGCTGGCGTCGCACGTGCTCGGCGACCCGATAAAATTCGTATCCGGGGCAAGATACATTCACATACCACATTTCAAGTCGATAGCTCCACCTGTTTCCGAGATCTCGTCTGCGCGAAGCTGGCGTCGCACAGGCTCGGCGACCCGATAAAATTTGTATCCGGGGCAAGATACATTCACATACCAAATTTCAAGTTGATAGCTCCACATATATAAGAGACTAGCTGGGTACCCGTCCTGGCGGGGAAAGTTATTGTTTTTATTGGCATCCCCATCTACATCAACCTAAAATGATGAAATCGGCCCAGCGAGATACAGGATCAAGGTCATTTGAACGGTCAAGGTCATGCCGCATGGGCATCCGAGTGTGACGATATTGCTCAGCGCCTCAAACTACCCCCACACCAAAGTTGGTGGAAATCGGCTCAGCGGATCCCGATATATGAGTTCAAGGTTATGGGTTTGAAGGTGAAGGTCCCACCGCACGGGCAAATGGATAGGCCCGTGTTACTCCTCGCGTCAAATTACATACCCTTACCAATTTTCGTCAAAATCGGTTCAGTCATTTTCGAGTACATCGCAGACACACTGGCACAGACATACACACCCTCTCTCACATACACACACATCCACCCACACACACACCCTCCCTCACACACACACACCCACCTTTCCTCAAATGCATATTAGACTAGCCGGGTACCCGTCCTGACAGGGGGAGTCGGTGTGTTGTTGTTTTTTTACACCAACATTCGAAAATGGTGGAAATCGTCTCAGCGAATACCGAGATACAGGTTCAAGGCCATTTGAAAGGTCGAGGTCATGCCGCACGGGCATTCGGTGTGACGAAATTGCTCAGCACATCAAACTACCCCCATACACCAAATTTGGTGAAAATCGGCTGAGCGCATCTGGAGATATGAGTTCAAGGTCAGGGTTTGAAGGTGAAGGTACGCCACACGGACAAACGGATAGGCCCATGTTACTCCTCGGGTTAAACTACATACCCGTACCAAGTTTCGTCAAAATCTGTTCAGCCGTTTTCGTGTCCATTCCTGACACAGCCACACATACACAGATACACCCACGCACATCCTCACACACACACCCTAACTTTACCCAAATATATATTAAACCAGCTGGATACCCGTTCCTGACGGGGAGAGTCGTGTTGTTTGTTTCACACCAACACCCAAAAATGGTGGAAATCGACCCAGTGGATACCGAGATACAGGTTCAGCGTCATCTGAAAGGTCAAGGCCACGCCGCACAGGCATCTGGGTGTGACGAAATTGCTCAGCGCCTCATGCTTATCCCACACACCGAATTCGGTGAAAATCGGCTCAGCCGATCCGAGATATAGATTTAAGTTCAGGATCATTGAAGGTCAAGGCCATGTTACTCCTTGGTTTAAACCCTATACCCGTACCAAGTTTCGTTAATCGGTTTAGCCGTTTTTCTACGTTTACCAGTTATGTCTCTTTTGAAATAAGTTAGCTTTCGGGGTCGAATTTCTTGTTAACTTCAACACAATAACTAGGGCAATTGGCGACAACATTTTTTTCTGTTGGATACAAATAATAATCAAAATAATTTTCAGCAACACCATTCAGAGGGATTCTAACATTTGGCTACTGTAATACAAATGACACCGATACCGAAATTCGCCTCCCGATACTAGTACCTACGTTACCGATTGGTTGATCTTCTGTTACTAGCGCTGTTTTATTTTTGACATTTATCGAACTGCAATTGTTCCCCATAAGCGAGAACCACCCATATGAGTATACCGTAATATTACCGTTCACCCGTGTCCAATGGAGACGTCATGTACATAGTTGTATACAATTACATGGGAATCTTTGATTAAACTTGGAAAATCATCAATGCTCTATTATGTGATATCAGTAGGTTATATCATGGTGATACACGTTTACTCGAAATAACCGCTCATTACAAACAAGATATTTCTCGTAAATGATTATGATCATGATACACTGGATGATATAACATATGTTATGTGTGCTAATTTTGTATCGAATGTACATAACATAAAGCACCCTATATAATATCCACGTACAAGAGACGCAATGCGAGCAAAGATGTATCAACATCTATAAACTGTGTCTGATCGGGTGCCCCGGTGGTCTAGTCTGTAGAGTGCCAGGTGTTTATGCCGTCACCGGCCGTTCAGCGCTGACGAAGCTAGTTCGAATCCCGCCATAGGGAAGGTGATCGGAATCGTGTATCTGGGCAAGTTTGTCAATTGCGCTCTGGGGGTCGGTGGTTTCTATACTCAGTGGGACGAGTTCTCGGTGAAATTAAGCCTCTGTGTGGTCTTTCCTCTACCCGTAAAATTGACAACATCGTGTGTGGCCTGGGGGCTAGAAAGACGATAAACCCTAACAAACAAACTGTGTCTGATCAGTTATATCATGCTATTTGTTTCAGAATCGCAAACAACGCAGACGAAAATGACTGAAAGAATGTAAGTTGTGTATATTTGTTATATAATTATTTATATATAATATTTTGTTATATTCTTTTTCTCTCTTATACCTTATGATCATTGGTTAAAACGCTGTGTAGAAACTGTTGCATCAGATGTCATTCGGTGGTTCAGTAACGATTTTACCAGGCAATTCTTCAAGGATTGGCCATTTATAAATGGACAATCCGTACCTAAATTTAACATTAATTAATGGTCAATCGACCACGCGTGGTATGCGAGCTTGAGATTGTCCACTAAATCACGACGTGTATAAACAATCCTGCACCTTAACTGCGTATTTATTATGAAGGCCAATAACTTTATATATATAGAATGTACCTTCACTAAATAACAGGATTTGTATGAGAGGACGTGTTATTGACGAAATAACGGAGATATTTGAAGAAATGTTTTTAAAAAGCGTACCATGTTATAGGTCATCACGGATCCCGAAAAGGCCGTTCTGGGTATTGGAGTCTACACAAGGCCACTACAAGTCCCCGGGCCCCAATGGGACGGACTAAATATTCGTGACATTAATAACATATGCCGAACCTGCTGAATATGATTGCATTTATACGCAGCTCGAACTCTCACGTTCTAGGTTATCATGGATCCCTAAAATGCTATGTTTGGCTATTTCAGACCACATAAGGCCACCCCAAGTCTCCGGGCCCCGATAGGACGGGCTACATGTTCGTGATATTAGTAACATATACCGAGTAGTACCTGCTGAATATGATTTCAGATACACGCAACTCGAACGCTCACGTTTTAGGTCATCGCAGATCTCGAAAATGTCGTTTCTGTCTGTTATAGACTACTAGGTTTAATAACAGAAATAATTTTTAAATTATCATTTAGAAAAAGTGATGGAAATGGCAACATAACTGCATGACGCATTTTAGACCCATTTGTATTAAGTCACCGTTCACAAGTCAGACACCAATATAGGCCAACTGCTTGTATAACGTATATATCAGCTTCGTGGGGGCATACCATGAACCGAGTGTATACATGAATGCTTATTGCTTTAAATGTGCTTGTTGCGGTGAGCGTGGACATATATCATGTCAATATGTAGAGCTGGGACGGTTATGCGGTTAACCACCAACTATGGCCGTGACCGGTCACGGATTTGCCGTGGTCGGTTAACCGTAACATTACTATTATAGTGTATGATCACTGTGATGGTCAGCTATAACTGGCTATAAGAGGGTTAATCTGTCTCCGTCAATTAAAATAAATCCGAGATTGACGGAACAACATCAAACGCAGTGTGTCGGCTCTTTGAAGGCTACATTTAACAGCCTGCCGACGTCAAGACGAAACATCAAAGGACAGCCGTCTTGTTCCCACAGTGTATGCTTGGAGTCAGGAATGCCCTGGTTATTATGTAAGCGGTAATGTGGGTTATCTATAGTCTGACTATAGTTTATATCAATGTTCCGATTTAATCCAATTAGGACTGATTAGGAAAACAATAAGCCCGGCGCTTTATTCGTCATCCATTGTCTACATACATGGCGACTAATTGCATGTTTAACAAAAGCCAGTGAGTGTAATTATTTAACAGCACTGACAAGGCAGTTGTATTTCTACTAAAACGGCATTCTGAACTCCTCGACCTGTGACCTCTGGGGGCAAACGGTGACGGAATCTGACGAGGTTTGTCGAATGCTAAAGCGTATAAAAAACGTATACAAAGGCACGTGTTTGAATATTTTGGTTTCGAGTGAATAAAGTTGACGCAGTTTGGAAGACATTTGTGTTAATTGACAAGTTCCCCCTTCTGCTCCATTATGATACCCACTGTGTGTTTACATAACCAAGAGGCCAGTTCTTTGTGATTGGCCACATGTAGGAACACATAGGTCTACGTTGTCACTGAACACGAAAAATATGTTTTTACAGTACCGGTATGTGATTATGTGTGTCATGGGTGACAACTTCTTTGTATAATGGGCAGGAGCCGTTCTCAAACTTACCATGTCAGTGAGCATCACAATCATTGCCGTTCTGCATACTGGGCTTACCCACCCATAATAGTACCTATAATATGTGGTTAACCGGTTAATCGCGTTTTTTTGCCGTCATAACCGGTCACGAAAAACCCATAACCGTCCCAGCTCTATCAATATGGGTTTAGTGTTACCATAGCTACCACGGTTTGCCTTGAAGTTGAAAGCGATTTCCAAGTTTCATATAAATATTTGTCGTCTCTAGAATTCTTGTAGCGAGTCTGATTGTTAATGTTCGATATAAGATACAAATTTATTGACAGCACATTGGCCCATGTGCAATGAATGTCACAATATGCGCCTGCGCACTGCTGTGAGGTGGGTTTTACCCCTATGCGCAACCCTAAATTCATAATTATTTAACAACCATACATATACATGTATGCCAGAACACCAGTCTGATTTTTGCTATCGTTTCTGTTTACTTATGCCCGCATTCTGTTTTATGTTATTGATGTACGATATGTTTGGATATATAACCAATACAAAACGATATTATTGTTTCCGGACAGGCTCTTCGATTCATAACTATTATTGTATTCCAAGAAAACTAGTTAAAACTTGTTATACGCACAAATAATCGAGCTATGTGTGGTTTTCATGATATTCATGTTGGTATATATTTGCTAACATATATACCGATAACATATATACATTAAGGCCAAACTTATGCTACCGACTGTTGTCAAACTGAAAATTTCTGACTGCAAAAAGCAAATATCGATTTAATCCGAATGTTCTTTCTATTCCAGGTGGATGTCTGTTGCCACATACAACCCAGTAAGTACATCGTGTCTTATCCCCCAGTAAGTACATCGTGTCTTATCCCCCAGTAAAATTGAGTAAATACATCGTGTCTTATCCCCCAGTAAATACATCGTGTCTTATCCCCCAGTAAGTACATCATGTCTTATCCCCCAGTAAGTACATCGTGTCTTATCCCCCAGTAAGTACATCGTGTCTTGTCCCCCAGTAAATACATCGTGTCTTTTCTCCCAGTAAGTACATTCTGTAATATCTCGCAAACCGTTGAGTGCCGCGGGGGACGAATAGACCGAACGGCTCATATCATCCTCGATGGTGCACAATGCTGTACCGACGAACCTTCATCCATCCATACAGCATTGTGTATCATCGCAGATGTATATGGGTTCGTCGGTACAGCATTGTGTATCATCGCGGATGGATGCGAGTTTCTTCGACACAGCATTGTGTATCATCGCGGATGGATGTGGGTTTCTTCGATACAGCATTGTGTAGCATCACGGATGGACAATCCACAATGATACACAATGCTGTATCGAAGAAACCCATATCCATCCGCGATGATACACAATGCTGTATCCACTGACGCATATATTTATGAAAAAATTATCCAAACGTGTCAGCCAATTTGTCCTCGGAATGTGTGTCGCGTGTGTCAGATAACACATTTAGGCCGACACAGACGTTTTTCTAGGTGTGTCATATGACCCGCTTTGATGGCAGATGTGTCGGTTTGGTTCAGGGATTTGACAACATGCACATGTATCAATTGTACAAAACCCAGAAATTCTGAAAATAATTAATTGGAACAAAATGGAGAAGTTTAGGATATCCGATTCCGGGATAGTGATCTTTTTAATGAAACGCTTTCACTTGTTCTGGTTTTGGGAAAATTTATACAAGTCCATATGGTCCAAGCCCGTAATCAAACTGACACACTTGATTTCAAGGAGGATCAGACCTGTGACATGGGCATCACAAGCCGATCACCCTTGCCGCCAAATCTCAAATATGACTGTTTTTGGAATAGGCACATGTACACTGAAAGTAGCATGATGCGCATGTATGGGTTAAGTCAACTTGATAATTCAAAGCATAGTTCATATAGATGAAGTTTATTGAAACTAACTGAATAATTATACATGTTTGTTATAAAATAGTACACATATTTATTCAAAATATTCAATTACTTGAATCTACTTCATACCTGTTTGGTATAGAATCACATGTAGAGAGTTTTGGCAAAATTCACAATCAGACTGGGTCAGAGCAGAAGTCATGTTATTGAGTTTTCCAGTTTATTTCCAGATAATGACATTTTCAGATAATGTACATGTACGTATGTTGAATCTTGACAGTGGATATTCGATGACGCTTAATGCTGAATCTGAAAGAAACACATTAATAGATATGAGATGAAATTATGCGGAATCGCGGATGTACAATTGTATGTCATACAAGTTCGCTTTGTGATTTGTGTGTTCGAGCTCAGTTACAGTAATGCCCAAAGTAATTGACCACAGCAGAATTATGGGTAACTTGTCATGATTTAGTCGGAAATATGGGTTGTTGCCATTCATCGGAAAGTTCTCGCCGACTAAATCATGAAAAGTTAACCATAATTATGCTGTGGTTAAACAGTCAATTACTTTGGGCATTACTGTACATGTAGGACTCTATTACATAGTGTGTGCATACCGGTAGGGCAGGGGGGGGTCGGGACAAAATTTCCAGGCACGTATGATGCGGTGGGTGGGTGTCTCTTGGGTCCAAAAAAAAGTTTTTTTCATATGCCAATTTGTTTTTCCATTCCTGCTATTGAGTCTGATTTTGATGTGTTTTGAACAGAAACAGGTCTATATAGTTAATACTAATGCTATACTACATATAGAGGTTATCAGAAGTTGGATCAGTTGCACAATGGCCAACAATAACCCAAATTCAACTTGATAGAACTAGACACTGCGCTATTGGAAAAATACAATTTAATCAGGATTCCATCTACTGATACAACAAAATAAGAATAACTATGCAGAACTCAGCTGAAAATAAGCAATAAAATAAAAGCTCACTTGAACTTATGTGACATGAAATAAAGATATCTTAAATAATGGAATAAAATAGACTTTTGACAACGTAAATCATAAAATCTTAACAAATACATTGAAGGCCAGCTGGGCCAGCTTGAACAATTTCACATTGTTTTCCATGTGTGGAAGAATGAAGTCAGTTCTTGTATATCCTTTATTCACATCTAATATCAATGTATGGTTAACAGTAATGTTATGAATCAAATCTTGGATGGATGGAAAGACAGGAACGCCGCTTATTAATTTAGCGGGTGGATGTTGACATCTGCCAATTAGTCTGAAGACCGAAACTGATTGAAGAGTAGATTAATGTCTGGTTTATATATCGCTAATGACTGGTAGACATCATTAGTGCATCTCTTTGTCTGTACTGACCCATGGGTGAACTGGGAATTATTACATAAGAACTTCTTTCCTTTGTGGCTAGTATTGCATAACTCATAGGTCGCGGCCTCTCCGAGTATGACCTTGGCAATTTGGTTGGGGTCACTTATAGTTCGATTATATTCCAGTCTCCCCCCATCGGTTAAGATAGCTATGTTTTAGTATGTATCAGGGATCATTACTCTACACATGTTAATGTGGATCAGCTTGTAATGTTAATCACAGTAACGAAGATTTTATCGTCACTGATATCGTGAGCAAAAAAAGAAGTGAAATTGGGCTATCCATCCATATTATTCCCAATTACTACGAAGCCTATTATTTCAGGCAGTGGCTACCAGCCTGCCATTACACGCTATAACATGTTTCCTCAGTTCTGGTTTCTGAGATGCCCCAAGAAGAGTCCCGCATGTATATCATGGTTATGTTAGCATTATTCTTTAAACTGGGATGAACAGTTGTATTTCCACATGTTTTGATAAACAATTTGACTCCAGCAATACAGTAATGCCCTAATTAAACGACTACATAACCACAGCAGAATAATGGGTAATTTTTTAGGATTTAGTCGGAAATTAAAATTAAATTACCCATTATTCTGCTGTGGTTGGGGAGTCGGTATATCACATAGCAAATATCAAAATATCAAATAATCTGAAATTTGTTGTACCGGTACCATGTATTCTGTAGGATACTCAAATGTGATTATGTGACTAGATCATGTGACTATATATTATGAAAATGAATGTTAATAAAAACCTTGGCACTCTGCCTATATATCCCTAGAAATGGAATTATGTTGACACATTTCTTGATTAATGACAATTATATGATACATTCAAATAGTATAGTTATCTCATTATGCATTGTTCTATTCGAATATCGCGCAATATATTATGATAATCAGCTAAAATTTTTCTAAATGGTGGGTGTCCAAAACTGACTGGAAACAACTTCCTGAAACGAAAAAAAAGGGTGGGTGTCCAAATTTGCCTGGAAAAAAAGGCCAGAAACTGAAGAAATTGGGTGGGTGAGTCCCCCGTTGGCCGGGAAAAAATTAAAATGATCATACGTGCCTGGAAATGTTTTTCTGCCCCCCCCCCCCCCCCCTGGGTAGGGCAAAAAATTAATAAATGAACCATGCTGAACACTTCACATTTTAAGAAAGAATAACATGACCCAAAATGATATATGACCATGGAATTAGGGATGTTGTGCATGGATCCTGTATGGGGTGACCCTTTAAATAAAATCATACACTAGCGAAAGCGGTCAGAATATTTATGAAAATTTAACCAATTTATACGGATACAGTCAAATCAGTCACAGATGCGGGTAGGAATGAGAACAGATATCCATGTCAGTATCAATCAATTTATGGAAACTGTCAAATCACTCTCAAGTTCATTAATGTGTAATGTGTTTCGTGCACCAGGATAAAATTTATATCTCCCTATAACAGTGGGGGGGGGGGGGGGGGGGGGGGGGATTATAAAAACAAATATTTATGTCAGTATCAACCAATTTAATGTTACCATCAAAGTGGTTTTGACAACTAAGGTTAATCGGTCACCAGGATAAAATATATTTGGGGGTGGGGGACAAA
The DNA here is from genome assembly GCA_032622095.1 of Siphonodentalium dalli. NCBI lineage: Eukaryota > Metazoa > Mollusca > Scaphopoda > Gadilida > Siphonodentaliidae > Siphonodentalium > Siphonodentalium dalli. Next base: position 46,327,562 of record CP136063.1, on the reverse strand, counting down.
TACATGTATTTATGTCATTATCAACCAATTTATTGATACCGTCATATGCATATAAATGGCCAAGTCTATTAATGTGGTTTCGATCTCCGGGATACAATTTACTTCTCACCACATTTATGTCACTATTGATACACCAAAGTGGTCATATGACTCATGTCCACCAAAGTTGTTACGGCACCATGATAAGATTTATTTTGGGGTGGGTGGTCAGATCAAATTTGTATGTCATTATCAACAAATTTATTGGTACACTCAAAGTTGGCATTCCCACTAAGTGTGTTTGGTCACCAGGATAAAATTTATTGGGGGGGGGGGGTCGAGCCAGTACATATATTTATGTCATTATCAACCAATTTATTGATATTGTCAATTAATAACTGGCCATATCCAAATGTTGTTCGGTCTCCAGTATACAATTTACTTGTCACAACATTTATTTCATTATCAACAAATTTATTACTACCAGTAATCAAATCGGTCATGTGACTTGTGTTATTTGGTCACCAGGAATAATTAACTTGGCGGGGGGGGGGGGGTCAGAATAAAACTTATTGGGGGGGGGGGGGGAACATGAAAGTGGTCAAACCCACTACTATTGTTCGGTCATCAGGATAAAATTTATTTTCACCTGTAATGGGGGTATTTATTTCTCATCACAAGTAAGGGGGTGTAAGAACGAACATTTATGTCAGTGATAACCAATTTATTTACATCGCCAAAGCGATCATGTCCACTAATGTTGTTAGGTGCTCGGTCACCAGGATAAATTTAATTTCATTGGGGGGGGGGGGGGGGGGTATTTATGTCAGTATCAAGTTATAAATTATTCGAGGATGTCAAATCATGTGAAATCAGTCATGTTCATTAATGAGGTTCCAGTTCATTAAAGGCACGGGCGGCGTTCGTTGCAGAAATATTCACATTTGTTCAAATCTCCATCAACAGAAGGAATATTAAAATATATATAGTTTTGTTCATATGCCAACATAATCAGTGCGTAAATAGTATATTGTCGTCAAGACGTACGATGGTGTATGTAAACAAAGAGTCTGCTCGTGTTGCAGAAGTCCTGCTTCTGTTTACATAACATAGCGCAATTCTATTGGTTAATCGACTACAAATGATATAAACGCTCTTTATCATTTCCAAATGAGGAAACCATTAACCAATAATGCTCTTTATGTTTACCATATCCGGATCTAAACAAAAGCCACGAAGTTAAATTGTTTTGCTTTTGTTTATATAACAAAGGAAAACATTTGACAATAACATTCGGTTTATGCCATATTTCTGATTGGTATAAGAACACATTATGTCTATATTTTACTATTCTTCCTGTTTATGGCAGTTTTTGACTGAGCTAAATATTTTAACAGCATACCGACCGCCAACGCCGCCCATATCTTTAAGACCCGATTACGCACATGTGGCGAACTCAACAGAAATTCATACATGAATTTGCTGTCTATGTCCCTACTGAAAGGGTTGAAGTTTCCAACTAGAGCTGCAACAGGCAACACATACATGTGAATACAATCGCACTTGTCGACAAACCATAAATTATGATTCTTTATTGACCAGAGGTGGCAGCATGATGATAAGGGTGGCAGTGTTTAGATAAATGTGCGTAAATCATTTTTTTGCAAATCTGTATTAGGTGTGCCACGATTAATCGTATAATCGATGAACGGTTGATAAAGCCGATAATCGATTACCATTTCTGTCGTCGATTAATCTCCGTTATTTATTTCGGACGTCGGAATACCGTGTTTGTTTTACACAGTTTAATTTACAACCGAAAGTTTAACAACCTTTCATCGTGCATCAGAGAGATTCTGACAACATGAGTATACTTAGATGTTACCAGTACAGGCTATCACTTATCGTGTGGTGACTGCTGAATGAAACTCACAATTACTATCACAATTATTTAACTTGGTCTGAGTTTTGACATTTCTGGGTGGGGGTTTACCATTGTGACTGTTATCCATGCACACTCTGGAAGTTTGCTGAAGCTTACAGTTTATGTAAAATTAGATTCCTTTTTTTAGGAACCGTCTGCGGTCTGTCATGCATTCCTATGTATATTGTTTGTATGTTTGGCTATTCATAACACTGAAATTAATGGCTATGTTCGTTATAATGAACTAACAATTATTATAACCTTGAGATCGCCGAGAAATGTGCTGGTATTGAATACATTGTGCTCATTAATGATTACCGGTGGTTTATGGTGCACATTATTAACGTAATAAAAGGTCAGCAGACCAGTGTCCCCCGACAACATGGCAAGTCGATGCCGCTTTGTTAAAGAAATTTTTTTAAAATGTTGAAATTTTCTAAGTCGAAAAGGGTTAATAACTCCATAAAAAAAATATTAGCTATATAGATGTTGCAAATCACCAACATGTTAGGAACAATATCCCAGAGTTTCAAATCTCTACATTTAAAACTGTAGGATGAGTTGATTACACCATGAAGGTACCCAATCTCATCCAAAAGGCAAAAATGTTTCAAATTTTCTAAGTCGAAAACCCCCCCAATAATATGGAAAAAATTATATTTTTGATTAGCTATATAGATGTTGCAAATCACCAACATGTTAGGAACAATATCCCAGAGTTTCAAATCTCTACATTTAAAAATGTAGGAGGAGTTGATTACACCATGAAGGTACCCGATCTCGGATGCACGGACGGACGGACGAGGGTCATTTCTATAGTCCTCCGACGGAAACGTCGGGGGACAAAAAATCAGCCGAGTTGTTTAACCAACACCCAGCCAATAGGCCATATTACGGAATACTTCCACTATTATTTATATCAGGCACGATTAATCGATTATAATCTCTTATTGACGACCGATTATCAAAATCAATAATCGTGGCACCTCTAATCTGTATGGTTGGTTCAGGTTGAAGCGTATCACCCCCCCCCCCCCTTTCCAGTATGCGGGATTCAGGGTGCTTTGAAGCCGTATTATCTTGGACGCAGGTTTTTAGTGGCGCAAAATAATATTTGATGCTAGTTATCTGCATGAATGAGTGGGTAGAATAGCTTCTTGGGCATATTCGACCACTATGCCATGATAAAGTATCATTAATCGTATTATAACGGCCCTATAACGCCCATAACGCGGTATTTTGGTTGGGGGGGGGGGATAGGATACAGAATTATGTCCAATTTTTCTGGGTGTGGGGTGATTTTGTTTGGGAACAGGTGGGGGCAAGATATCCTGACAAGCGCCTAGAAAACTAAATGTTGTCCATTTTATATGGGGCCTAGGAAACAGAATTATGTCTAAGATTGAGTCAAATGTATTGAGGGAAATTTTCAGAAAATGAGTTCAACGAACGATCATTTGGTCATTTCTTTCATATGGGATAACTACTCATAATAGTCTAGCAGCCAAGTACCGATGTTGCTCAAACCCAAAATTCTCTGTTAAAAAAATATCTCGGCGGATAATTCATTAGTAGTATCTCCGCAAATGTTTTCCGGCTGATGTGCTCTTGTAACCCTTGGGGAAATTTAAATACTCAAGATGGCCATATGGGTGTGATCATGTTTTATTCAGTAGCAGAAGTTGGAAATCACGTTAGCACGTTGGTTTATGTACATATGTACACACCAGATCACAAAAATGTTAACATCTTACTTTTATATGATTATACAAAATAGCGGCCAAAATAGGTCAAGTATGTCGAAATGCTTATTCAAATTCCGTTACAAAGAAGCTTGCAATAGCAGGGTTTCCGCTAGGGGTAGGGGAATGGGGGGCCGGTAGCCATCAAGGGGAAAAATCCAGGTAAAAGTAGCCTGTTTTACTTTTAGCACTGGTTGAATTACTTTCGTTATATCGGCCAATAGAATCGTGTGAGAGTAGAAACGGCAGATTGTTTTGTTCCATTTCTGCCCAAGTGCCAAGCTATCAAACCTTATACATGAGGGTGACGACCCCCCTTTTCGTACGCCGGATGCGGGGTCTGTTATGGCGTATTCCGGATGCCAGACCACCGTACGCCGGATGCCGTCGGGCACATATATCGGATGCCGGATGCTTCCATTGATAATTTTTCTTGACGTTAAACAGCAAAAGCACAACGAAATTACGTCCGCTAATTTATATTTCTTTGCTCGGACACTCTATTTTCCACAATTTAGCTAATTATACGTCTCGTTATCACATCTGACATATCTAAATAGTGATAATTAATATATCGTACCTACTGTTAAAATAAATCGCAATGCTTATCTGCGATATCGGTTTGTTATATTATCTTGCCGATAAAGATGGATAACTCCAAAATCAAGTGGTATAATCACTTGATTTTAGAGTTATCCATCATTATCTGCAAGATCGTCCGTTTGACCTCGTGTTTCTGGTAATCAAACATTTGAAATAACAAACGTCAAAAATCTATATTGATCAATCTGAGCTTTGACGGGTGAGTTCATCGACTAGAATCAAATATTTTTACCCTCGAAAGAAATAGTAATTTAGGAGCGTCTGATCGGATTGTGTACCTTTAATATTGTATTACAATTATATAAATTACGATTTAAAGGTACTCAATCCGAACAGAGGGTCCCCATCTCAACAGATTTCAACAACAACAATCCGATCAGAGGGTCCTATATTACTATTTCTTTGGCTTTGGGGGTAAAAAATATTTGATTCGAGTCGAGGAACCCATCAAACAAAGCTCAGAGTTATTAGATATTGATTTTTGAAATTTGTTATATTCTCGAGATGCGTACTAATAATTGCCGTCAATTTCGTATCCTGCTCGAGATTTGTACACCAAAACTCTATTCAAACAGACAAGGATGGATAACTCTAAAATCAAGTGGTAATAATAACGCAATTTTGACTGAGATCTGGGCCAGAAAGTATTCCCGATAATGAAAAATAATAGATTTCTAAAATCGATATCTAACAAATCTGAGCTTTGATGGGTGACTTCCTCGACTCGAATCAAATATTTTTGACCCCCGAAGCCATTGAAATAGTAATTGAGAGGAGTTTTATCGGATTGAGTACCTTTAAATTAAGATAATGAATACATGTTTTGACTGAAAATTTATAACACGCCAATTAGCGTTCGAACAATGTCAGTTATCGTTTGAGCTACGGTGACTGGTCCCTTATCCAAAGTATAAATATATTTAGTATTCGCTTCAGTTGTAAAACGGTCTGTCGTAATTACAATATGCCTATGCATTGTATTCGCTCCACACATCTTCATTGATCAATTATAGTACGCACCCCCGATCATTCAATCAAAATATTCGTCCACCTTTGAGCGTTATAACACTAATATGACCCAATATGACCCAATATGGGCTATGATTTCAAGTGTTCTTATTCAAAAAAACAAATGCATGGACATATGTACTGTATCGACATGGACTGCAGGGAGGCGACAAGTGCCAAATATTTACAAGTTCACGGATATGAAATAATATGCTACAAAATATAATTGGGCGGGAACATGAGTGCCCGTGCCTCACAATTGCTTCAATAATTAATCACTGATCAAAGTGCATGATATTGCGAGTGTGTGGTGTGACATGAGGTGTTTGTAAACCACACCGTATTACCGATCCGGATTACCACCGGTCACGATGCGGATCACTACCGGCTGAAAGTGGCAATTTGTGTAACGGTAGGTCGACTAAAACGTTAATTATATTATATATCTGAATGTAACCCACACAAAGTTTGTTGCCGCCGTCTTTCTTACATACATTAGAAAATGGCCACGCCAAGAAAATATAAAATAATCGCCTACGATAACCTTAGAGGTAGCATATGTTACTAGGATCTAGTTGCAAGTGGCCCATTATTTATCTTCATTGGAACAATACATGATGCAAATGCATGGAATTTTCTCTTATTTCTGTTGCGTATACAAGAATGTCCATAACTGTACAAAATGGCAATATGGTTTGTCAAGTTGAATGTAAATTAAACGCGTAGTATCGATTTCCATACTCATGGGTTCCAAAAAACAGGATGCGGATCGGCACCGTTCACTATCTGCCGGTACAGATCCGTACCCGTTCATTTCATGGGTATCTATGTTCAAAACGTCCCAGATGGCCACAAATCGAACATACAAACGTGTACATTAGGCGAATGACTTAGTAAATGGTCTATCTTTTCGTACCACGAGAATACCGCATAAAGAAATAAAACATGAACCATCCATATCAGCTACTGCTCGAAATAATGAAACACAATGGTAAACATGCGTTACAAATATAAGAATAAGTGAACATATATTGTATACTTATCAGATTTATCGGCGTCCTCCGCTAGCCCAGTTACTCCTATACACGAAGGGAGAAAAAATTCACACCTTCCACGGAATGTAGGGCGAAAATGATCCAACTACAATGATGCCACGTGGAACGCTTTTGTCAAAACAGCCGGTAGTGATCCGCATCGTGACCGGTGGTAATCCGGATCGGTAATACAGTGTGTAAACATGAATTATTATAATCTTAACTCCTAGAGTTATGTGAAATCATCACATTGTTAGATTTATTATACTATATTGCACGTATAATGCTATACGTTTGTTAAAGGTACTCAATCCGAATCAACGCTCGCAAATTACCATTTCCTTGGCTTCGGGGTGGGGGTGGGGGGGGGGTAAACATATTTGATTCGAGTCGAGGAACCCATCCATCACAGCTCAGAGTGATCAAATATCGATGTTTGAAATCTATTATTTTAAGTGGCCCAATAGACAGTCATCGAGAAGAATTCCATCGACCAAATTGCGGGTAAAGATGGATAAATTTAAAATCAAGTGGCTTTTTGTGTCAGATATTTGACAAACCGGCAAAATTTCGTTGAACAAAATGTTGATACTATAGTTGATTGTGCTTTTCGTTATATTTGGGCAATTATTAGATTCTGATAACTGAAGCGGCATTTTAAAACATGTTGTCGTTCTTGTTGGAATGTGATGATATAATGGATTGAGTACCTTTAATTTGAAATATTAAATATTAAAAAGATGTTAGTTTTCTATTTGCGTGTCCCTGGTGTTCAACACTACCGTGTACGACCATGAACGGTCACCCAAGATTAGCTATAGGTGGTTTCCGCACATGCCACTTCAACTTCTCCTCATTCCGTATATTATAGCACTCCTGTCATTTGGAACATGGTCTATGCCTTTCACCCCCACCCAATACGCCATATCATGTCATTAACTCCCGGCCATATTAGACCCACCATGCAGGTCCGGTTCCGTGGTATCAGAGATTCTTCCACGCAGCCCCGGTTCCGTGGTTTTATTGCTAGAGATCAAAGTTATGGAGTAGCATTTCCATATATGTGGAGCTTTTGAATATTCATGACTTCCATATATGTCATCTATGGAAATGCTAGTCTCCGTATTGGCTAGTAATGATTTGATTTAGCAGCTTTACGGAAAGATTAAACTTTTTACTAAAGGTATGATCTCTTATCATACATATATACGCCCTGTCTAACTTACTCGCGGCCAGATTGGACCCACCAGGTCCGGTTCCGTGGTTTTAGTGCTACAGTTCAAAGTTTTGGAGTAATTACAATACCTCATGCCAACGTTCACTTCGTTCCTGAGTATGTTTTCAATAAATTTAATCAAATAGTATTCCGGATGCCGCCTCTCTGTTATGGCGTATTCCGGATGCCGGGGTCCATTTTAAGCCGGATGCTAGGGGGAGGGGGTCGCCACCCTCATACATGTACCTGTAACTTTAAAACTAGTAAATTTATTAGATATATATTAATTTACGAAGTACATGTACAGAAAACCAGTAATTTTAATCCCGAGTTAAATGTGCTCGTTAATGTTAAAAGACTCACTGTGGAAGACACAGCAGATGTTTAGGATGCATAACGTAATCGGAATATATTAAGGCTGATTACATACAACCGCAACGTAAGTTGCATAACTAACCAACCTCAAAGGCATAGCTCCTAGCGATGTCAGTTCTGATCACTTCCTGTTTCAATTTAACAACGCGTTTAGAGTGTACACTCACAAGATATAAAATAAATTCACCTTTTAAAATTCCTTAGTACTATTCCAACAAAATTCAGAAGTTTTAAACATCTTTATACCTTTATAGACATGCAGTATCAGGGATTTTTTTAGGTGTTCTCAGGGTCCGGTAAACGGCCCCATTCCCAATGGAAAAAAGGCACCTTTATTCCCAATTTTCAACCACCAAATTCCCAATTGCAGGCAGGTATATAATATCATCGGGTTTATTGAATAATTATCAAAGTTTGACAGTTAATTATTATACATTCTGAAGTCCTCGACCTGTGACCTCTGTGGGCCGTGACGGAATCTGACGAGGTTTGCCGAATGAGTTATTATAGTAAATACGTCACTCGCTTGAGAGGAATTCCCACAAATAAACATAGCAGGGTGAGCCAGGTGTTTACCTCCCCGCATTCATTTGAAAGTGGCCGCATCCTACCTGTAAGCCAGAAAATATTACTTTCGCGCACGTGGTTGCTACGATTATCTCATTATCAGGGGGATGCACCATGTTCTTCCAGAATACACATCCCCCGCATTCCGTTAAAAGTGGACTCATCGGTTTACGATTAAGCCGTGTATCCATGACGTTTGCGCACGTTTTCAGCAGGATTATCTCATTATTAGGGGGGACGCACCATGTGGTTACCGGAATACACATTTTTTACTGTGACAGCGTGGGGCTCCATTTAAACAAAAATATAATCTTGCGGAGAAGAAAAGCTTGCCGAGTTATGTATAAAATATAAAAATTTCACGTCCTCCGGGGACTCCTCCCCAGCTGTCCTCACTGTTAATTTTATAAACATTTGCTGGACCCCCCCCCCCCCCCCCCCCCCGCACTATTACCGTTTTTCCGTCGAAGTTTGGTGGATGGCTTGAATCCTTCTGTTGTTACCTGTGAGTTTTCAACTTACCTGAGGCTGAGAAATGGACCCCAATGGGCTGGGATTTTACTCCATTTTTGAGTTACCTGTGTTTAAGTAGCCCGTTATACACCGAAAATTACAGTATTAGTACTATTTACTTGTGTGTAACAGTGATTAATAGAATTTTTCTAAAACATGGAAAATTCCCAATTTTGGTCTGTAAAGACACATTTTTCCCAATTCGAACGGACCCGGACCCATTCCCAAAATAGGCAGAAAAATCCCTGAGTATGTCCTGGGGTATGGCAGGAGGGGAAAACTTGGCGAGGGGAACGGGGCCGTCAAGGGGACCCTGTGCCGGTATAGCGGAAACCCTGGCAATAGCAACAGACGTGCACTGAAAATGCCGGTGTGGCGCTCCATCTAGACACCGTTGAGGAGATGAGTCCTCTTTTCTTCGCAGATGGACACTCATTATTGCCAGATATGCACTATATGGAATCACTACCGGGTGATGTCCAGGAGCCATTTATGAAGGTTGAGCACACTACGCACCACAACAGTGGCATTTTTAATGGCGTTTGGAGTGACATGGCGATTGAGACCACCTTCATGCAGTATGGTCATGGACCCTCATGTATAATCGTCATCACACTGAAACCAGAGAGTGTTCGCACATAGGGATACAGTTTGAGTACATGCAATTGCCTGATATATGATTTGGATTGTATGCGAGAGAAGGGAGGCGAATGCACTCATACATGTCATAAAGAAGTATCAAGTTCAAGAATAAAGTTTGACAAGGCTGATCGAGATTCACTAAAACATACGCTGGAGCTTTGCATTGACACACTTCATACACATCCACAATCCACAAGGGATCGTTAATGTGGAGTCCGGACAAGTGACTACCCAATCCTCCGTCAATATAGATAAGGCAGTGGAACTTGGACGAGAACAGATGATAAATTTCGAAAAAGGTTGGGCGTCTAGTTTCCAGTGTTCGCGCTGGCTGTAGCCAAATTAGCCAATAGCTAATCTTTTTCGAATTTGGCTAATAAAAAATTCATTTGGCTGAACTTTTTTTTACCCCAAATAGAGACGGAAAGCATAGAGTTGTAAAGCTAATTAATTAAAGCGCTGACTATATCGAAGTTAGGTTTATACGCGAAAAAGTGTCGGTGACATAGAGTTATTTCAATTAGCTTAGCAGATTAATGCAGGTTGTTTTGCGTATGGTCCGATGAGAAATCCAGCCGTATTATATATAAATGTTTTATGAATTGATCTGACTGTGATATAGTGCATATATCTGTTCGTATATTATTGTTTTAAAAGTTTTTTATTATGTTTTTATACTGAGTAACAAATCAAGTTTAAAGCAAATACTTTAGTCGTTAATTGTGAACCGCCCAGAAAATGAGGATTTAATTTAGCAAACAAAAAAAAACATTTGGCTAAAGCTTTTTTCATTTGGCTAAACGTTTGGGTAAAATATTTTTTGGTCCAGCACGAACACTGTCAGTTTCCATAATACAATAAGCCGGAACGTGAAAACAATTACAACAGCTATTATGTATAGAAACATTGGCAACATACACATTTTTGACACAGAAGTGATTTATGCGAGGGCGATGTGGTTAAAGAATAGTACGAGTAGCTTGGATATTGATGACATCCTTTCGTATGAGCTATCGCCCTATCCACCTTCAATGTCTGAGTCTAACGGATATAGGAAGGAAGCCTGAAGAATGCGCAGCGTGTTGCCATCATAGCTGACGTACCAAAGGGCGATCTCAGCCATGCAACCTTCCCAGACGGCTGTGCAATATTATGGACAGTACGATGGCCATCGCTTGGGGTAGTGCAAGATTTCCTTGATGAATTTCCGCCTATATACTTGCAACACTGACATAGAAAACAGATGTATACTTGATATTCGATGGTATAATAAACTCAGCAGCAAAGAATCGACGCGATTAGCCCGAGATAAAGGGGTTAGCAGAGACTTCACACTCAAGCAAAACACGAGACTACCTCCATAAAAAGTTATGACAGTGAGTGACAACAAAGCACAGCTTATTGACATGATTGTTAATGATCTCCAGGTGGAATGTTTTGCCAATAAAATAAATGACTCGTAGTAACGGGAAAGGATCCCATTCCAAAAGAGATTAATAAGGGCATATGCATCATTAGGCGTTATCTCAGATCGACACACGAAGGAGGAGATACTCTTATTGTTCAGCAGTTGCGAGTGTAGCAGCCCAGACATCGTTAGTTGTGGAAGATGGCAATGACATATTTGTAATGCTACTCCATTTCCTTTATCGCGGTCATTTGTCCGGCCATATACTGATGGTAGCACCGGCAAATATTGCTCTCGGGGATTCGTCACCATCGCATCAAAATAGGTGTAGCATTTTATCAACTGGAAGGTACAAGTTCCGTACTTTATTGAGCAGAGCATATATAACTTTGTTGGCTAACTTACACGTTCTTGTGATAGATCTACAAAATCTACCATTGTAGAAACATTCAGTGCCTAGATTGACAAATGTTTTGCACAGCTGCTAATGCTATGTTCTTATAAATTTGGGCAATACTTTAGGCTGTTTTTTTGCAAAAAGAGTACCGTTTTTGTCCTACTCGTATAAATTTACTTCCATCCCCCACGAGTCAGCATAATCTTCGAAAGCAGAAATGGATCGGTGCATACTGAATTCATTATCGGTTAGTAGCACAATGTCGTCTGCGTACAGTAAGAATAATATTCCAACAAGACAATTCAAATTATCATAAAACAATTCATCAAGATATACCATATTTTCTATAGCATCATCACTCCTGAAACTTTGAACATCTTTTATGCACAAAGAAAACAAAACGGGGACATGCAAGACCAATTTTATTGTCAAAAAAACTCCCTCTGATTTTCCATTCCATTTTTGTATTTTATTACTTATCTATGAACGTAATTCGCATGATCGCACAAGTTTCCAGGCGTGTGATAATTCTCAGAATCGCACTAGTGCAATCTGTCGACGGAACTATTTCATTCAGTGTTAAAACTATGTCAAATTCACATTTCCTGTACCAGAGATGTACGATTGTGAGTCAACTTACTATGATACGGAGATATATAATAAAAATAGAACCGCATGAGTGTCTGGATTTTGACGAATTATCGCATTCGATTTGTTGGCGTAACGCGATACCGCTCGTGCGGGACGCGGGACTCGAGGTATCACTCCACCAACAAATCTCGTGCGATAATTTTGTCAAAATCCAGACACTCATGCGGTTCTATCTATTTATTTTATTGTATTCTTTTATTTCAGGCAGTATATATTGCCCATATAGAGGTTTTTAGACGTTAGAAGTATTGAATACTTATACGCGGAGCAGAAGATTCCGAAGTGTTATTATAGTCTCACTGACGAAACAACGCTCAGTTCGTCAATTGATTGAACCAGAGAGTTTGTTCTAATGTACACCCTCTGTATGAACCTGTATATCGTCCTCCTTACTTCAGGCAAAGAACCAACCTGATCCCATGCGAACATTCCGCTAGCGCTGCAATATCGATCGTATTTCGTTAGCATCCTGTAGGCGTTATTGTAGCACACTATGAGCTTATTATAGGTTGCCTTTTTGTAACTTGCCCACAAGTGGGTACAGTACTGAGGAGCAACAAAACGTTCAAATAAGAATCTCTTAACATGACTAGAGCACTTGCCAAATTTTCCTATAATCGTATTTGAACGTGAACATGTAGAGCGATATTGCCTTTGGATGTCCTCTTCATCGTCCAGGTCTTTCGTTATCACATGGCCGAGGTACTTCCAAGACGAAACCTGCTGTATAGACGGACCGAGAAATCTAGAACTCCAAAGTTCATTGCTTCTTTAAATAACGCTACGTTCCCAATTCAATTCAATTTATTGGTATATACTCGTCGTCATTTTGACATAATCGCATAATCAATAACACTTTTATGTCGACATTTGAGTCTACCGACTCCTTTGTCATCTCCGCATCTTCCACTCATTTTAATTTTACAGATTACACATACATCAATAAGTTTTTACCCATAGCTATTTACATTTCCAGTATCTTCATTACATCTTTCGGTAAATGTAAATTCACTGGCTGAATTTTCATCAGAAATATTGCGCAAATAATCTAGCAATATATAGTACGTGGGCCAGAAACACCCCGTGCACCCCCAGATCCTCCGAAAGTGGTATCGTTTTGTTCGTTTGACCTTTCTGAATAATAATAGGCATGTTACAAAGAAATCGGTAGGGATGTAAACCGGTTTCCCGCCATTTTTCAAAATGGCAGCTGCAAAAAATTACCTTTTCTTATATCTCAGGTTCTGATGCCCCTAGAAGCACAATTTTGTTGCCTCTACCCATGGTTTCAGGATCCGAGAATCCACTGAAGCTAATGGGAATTGAATTTGATCAACCGAAAACTGGTTTTTCGCCATTTTTCAAATGGCCGCCAAAAATCTGAATTTTTGCCCATATTTTCATAAAAAAAACCTCTGAGAAACATAATTCTTATCCCCACACTCCGCCATTTGTAGGTACATGTTGCCATTTACTATAGCGGATTCTGCCACAGTCCCTAGTCTGTGGCTGCCCGCTACCAATCTTCCAAATTAGGATACGGCTGTAGTGATCAGAGACTCGTCTATCTCCACTGGTGCATTAGAACCGTTACTACGGTAGTATGACCGTCTACGTCCACTGGTCTTACGAATTTCCCAAATATACGAAGGCCGTGGGTCATCAACTTATTCTTTGTTTCGGGATCTTTAACAGTGATGATACATTCATCTTCCGTTATCTGCACAGCCCGGGCATTGTCTATGTCGACTATCTCTGGCAGCCCTTGAACGATATTCTGGTGTTTGATTCGTTTCAATATCCGTTTACGAAAACTAACATTTTCACTTCCTTTCCCATTATTCTATACTTGGCTTGGGTCCAGATGGCTTGTTTATGACACGCATCAGAACCATTTCCCAAAGCTACAATTTAGTGGAATGATTTGTTTTTCGAGAAATAGATAAATACGTGCATATGATGGTTCAAAAAACCTAGATTTTGCTTCATTGCTCGATAATTAATTACAGAATGACAGTTTTTGAACATTGTAATTCCACTGAGATCCCAGTCTTCGTTATCTCATATATATTTTTGAAGACCTCTGTCTGTCTGTATGTTTGTTTGTCTGTCATTTATACAAATCTACAATTCTCGACCGATCGGGACGAAACTTGGTACGTGTGTGTAGTTTGACCAGGCGGTGGATGTTGTCGTATTGGCGAGCCCGTGCGGCGCCCGCTTCGCGCATGCGCAGACGAGATCTCGGAAACGAGTGGAGCTATCGACTTGAAATTTGCTATGTGAATGTACCTTGCCCTGGATATGAATTTTATCGGGTCGCCGAGCCCGTGCGACAACAGCTTCACGCATGCGCAGACGAGATCTCGGAAACGGGTAGAGCTATCGACTTGAAATTTGGTATGTGAATGCATCTTGCCCCGGATACAAATTTTATCGGGTCGCCGAGCCCGTGCGACGCCAGCTTCGCACATGCGTAGACGAGATCTCGGAAATGGGTGGAGCTATCGACTTGAAATTTGGTATGTGAATGTATCTTGCCCCGGATACGAATTTTATCGGGTCGCTGAGCCCGTGCAACGCCAGTTTCGCGCATGCGCAGACCAGATCTCGAAAACGAGTAGGGCTATCGATGATAGCCCAGTTTTTCTGGCACTTGAGCACACATAAAATTAACTAGTCCCCAATGTATGGTTTCAGTCAGACATCCTCACACTCCGTCTTCACGCTGGGAGCGTGACTCGCTGAAATATTTTTCATTCTCACACTGTCAAGTTTCTGCGCATTTGAGTCTGTTAACTGTGCATGTGCGTGAAGATCTAGGAATTCGAAAACATGGCGGAGTCCCCACTTGAGGCGATTGAGTTTTTTTTTTTACAGTAGGCCTACCGTATATAAACATGGACACAAACAAACATCAGACTTAGACATTTTATGTTGGCATCGGACTCGACTTACATGTTGTAGCGTGTGCCAGTTTAGGTACGTAATGTTCTCTTGAGATTAGGGAAGTGAACTTTTCGGAAATTCATCAAAATATATTTGTGTGTGTGAAATTGGACCTAACTGGCTTCTCAATAACCTGGAATATTGTTAGCAATGTGTGGATTATGTTTGTACATGGACGGGACAAGGCGATATATAACCTCCGAAAAATTAACTGGCGCTAATATTGATATTCTCCTCTGCAAGAGTCTGAAGAAAGCAATTTTCGGTGAACTGAGACAGATTCAAATGTCGTTACATTTTGCATGCATGACAGTATTGCGTAACTATTGTGAATTACAAAAACAGATACTTAAGTTTCACAAATTTATAAACTGCCCAATTAACTCACAAGAGTCAAACACTGTTGACAAGGATTACGAGACATACATGTACCAGTACAATGCTGTATAGGTCAACATGACCGCTTTCGCAGATGTAGAAGGATACGCACTACGTTCATGATTGAACTAAATTCTGTAGAAATTGGTCGGAGTTATGACGTCAAAGATCAGTCATGACTCATGAGTCAGTGACACATTGTTGGCTACAACGTACAAGTACCTGTGCAGAGGACGATGGATCATATTCTTCAATTGTCATCGAAACGTGATTTGAGAACCATATGTCGCCATGTTACCGAGTCTGCTATTCTTTAAATTTGATCGAAATGCCTGTGACGCTGTGATATTGTTCTGATACCGTATATTTATGGAATGGCGGATAATCTCGGAGATATGGATCCAATTCTGGGAAACACGTTATCACTGAATCAAGCGCAAGCTTTTAGTAATGTACTACAGCTAAGCTCTAATTAATCATCCCCCTTTAACAAGGTTGTAGGGCGTTAATGACACCAGTTATACCATGGACCGCCGTACAACCACAGTCAAGTGGTTGATAAGGTATGTGGCAACCGCAGGTTATCTTTCAACAGTACAATTAATATTTTGCGACCACTGTACTCCGCGTTAATTTTTCACATGGCCAACTTCAACCTTGTAAACACCCAGTCCAGCTTTTCATCAGCGCCATGCACCATGTCAACTACCGGTATACACAAAACAATATTTCAATTAATAATTTGTTTACTGTTCAATGGAACATTCAATAATGGTCACTGACCGACATTCGCAACTACCGGTAATAGTACCAGGGCAGCATCAAGCCATGCCAGAAATATACACTATGTGGTGGTTATAATGCTGACTTTAAAATGGTTCTGAAGGTACATTAGGCCATGGTAGGATTAATCAATGTTAATAGCATCAACAATGTGGTAATATCGGTGACCAATTTGGTTAGGGGGGGGGGTCAATTAGAGCTTAGCTGTATAAATACATACGTACATGTAGACCATTCCAATGTCTACAAAAATTCTACATTATATTGCTCTGGTGATCAGGCGACATGTTGACACACAGATGTGAATGGAGAATAATTTTTTAACTATGGTTGTACCAAACTTTATCATACCAGTATATTAAATACATTAAACTCTCTTTGTGTTATCTTAGCATTTGTTCATATACCGATACAGTACATTGGAAGTGTACGATAAACAAAACACTGAACACTGTGGCAATTTTTTTGGTAGAGTGATAATAATTCTGGTGCCCCATTCAACATCACCTTGTAGCGAGGACTACCGGTAGTTAGCGCTATAGCGGTATTTTGCATACATTACCATACAACATGGTGTCAGTTTTAATTACCCAAAGTTAATGGTCTCCACATTGTTGAGTATTTTGCTTATCGCACGCTATTTACAAAGGTTTGGAGTTATCGCAAAGGTGTTTGTGATTTTTTGCGAAGTTTTGCTCCCCTTATCACTCATGCATCTGGCTGTGAATGACTGATCGGTCTATTTTAGCCCGACCAGGCAATTCTAGATTAATAGGTTGTTCACTCAGACCTGTCGAAGACCTGCAATTTATCGTAATGGTTTGTGATTTATCGTAAAGGTTTGTGATTTATTGTAAAGGTTTGCGAGTTATAGCAAAGGTGTTTGTGATTTTTCGCAAAGTTGTTTTGTGATTCATCGCAAACGTTTGCTTCTCTTATCCCACATGCATGGTGGATGTCAAAGAACGATTGGTCTATTTTAGCCCAACCATGCTAGTATAGATCGATTGGTGGTTTACCCATACCTGTTGCCGTTGGAAGATGTCTGATTCATATTTCTATTTATACGGTTCAAGTCCATTAGTGCCAATGCATAAAAATATATCTGCGATAAATCACAAACCATTGCGATTAATCGCAAACCTTTGTGATCAATCGAAAACTATTACACTAAAACGCATATGTTTATTGCAAAGTAGTTTGCGATTTGCAAAGGGTTTGCGATTTACGCAAGGTAGTTTTTTTTATTTATCAGGCTATTCTAGATCGATTCGGGTGTTTCATCCAGAACTGTTTAATCTGAGATTTAGCTATACCGGTAAATGCGGTATGTTGTAAATAACAGTGGCATTTCTAATAATAGTTCATAATTTCATATACATGTACATGTAGTGGGGGTCTACTCGGTGTTGAGTGTTTTGCTCATTGCATACTCTACATACCGGTACATGTTTGTTTACATAAGATGGCGTTTGCTTACATACAATGTAACACAGAGTACAAACATAGCAACATGCTGAATTAAAGTGATACATGTATTTATGATTGGAATAAGAACACAGGCTGTTTATAATATTATTTATGTTTATGGCGGTTTTAATGGACGTGACTATTTTAACAGCAGTACCCATCGCCAACACTTACCCGATCTTTAACAATATCCTCATGGGCATACATGTACATTACAATTTTCTTCAATGTATGGTGTGACGACCCGCAAATATCTAGACAACGGTATCATAACCGAACGGCATGTAATCGCCATGTATCGTAACTCCACCGCAGTGACCATTTACATACAGCTGACATTGCCAATTCATTAAAAGCGACACATCACATACATGTAATTACATTTCAGTCTATTCACTTTTCAGCTGCATACAGTAATGCCCGTAATTAATCGACTCCATAACCACAGCAGAATTATGGGTCATTTTCAGGATTTAGTCGGAAATATGGCTTGTTGCCATTCATCAGAAAGTATGGAGAGCTTTCCGATGAATGGCAACAAGCCATTTTTCTCGAGCAAAGCTTTCCGATGAATGGCAACAAGCCATATTTCCGACTAAATCCTGAAAAATGACCCATAATTCTGCTGTGGTTATGGAGTCGATTAATTAGGAATTTATATGTAAATCAATTTCATCAATGTTTTTTTTTCATTAAAGGAAATTGCAAATTCATCGATGATTTCATCATCTCAACATTTCATTAAAGTGATGCTTTATGTTCACACACATCGTTTCATTCGGGTAACATTTTCCATTTCTACACTGCCCATTGCATTGATTGTCTTCAAAATCTAGGGGCGGTTTGGGGGGGGGGGGGGGGGGGTGGGGGTGTCTCGTCCCCCACAACTTAGGTCAAAATTTTTAACAGTTGGAAATTTCATACCTGCCAAAACATAAGTTGGAGATTTCACACCAACAGTAGGTTGAAAATGTTCCTGTATTCTGATTTTCAAACAATTTATTGGGGGGGGGGGATTACCGGTAATTGTTTTTGGACCAATATTTGTATATTTTCCTATTTTTGTCAAAATTTTGGACTGAAATGGTCATCAGTTGGAAAGTTTCATACGGTACCTTAGGGGTGGCTGACAGGTTAGAAATTTCCAACACTTGGGAAAACTTGTGTCCTGGTCCCTCCCCCGTGGCCAGTCAAAAACTGCTAGTTAATGTAAGAAAACAATAATGACTTAATTCACAGCAGGTTCTCAGCTATTATTATCTGATGTTCAAACTTTAGTCATATGTTTGGACTGATCATAACCATGATTTTATGCTGGGTTTGAATAGTTCACAAGGTGGGCAATGTCAGGTAGTTTTCAACTTTAAAACGCAGTCCCCAGTTACATTCACACACATTTAATTTACAAAGGTCCCCACATGGATGCTTGTGTGTGATATATCAAAACCATCGACGCATGTCCCCAGTTACATCCACACACAGGATTTACAAAGGTCCCCAAATGGATGCTTGTGTGTGATATATCAAAACCATCAACACACGTGACACGTCCCCAGTTATCTTCACACACATAGAATTTACAAAGGTTCCCACATGGATGCTTGTGTGCGATATATCAAAACCGTCAACACACGTCCCCAGTTACCTTCACACACACATAGGATTTACAAAGGTCCCCAATTGGATGCTTGTGTGTGATATATCAAAACCACCAACGCACGTCCCCAGTTACCTTCACACGCACTTCCGGTTTACAAGGTCCCCATTTAGATGTCCCCATTCTAGGGCATTATGTTAAAATTGTCGCCATGGTCAATGCATCAACTTTTCGACAGCGGTATAAGGACATACACAAATGTGTCGAATGGACAACGGACTAGAATGACCATAACAGTCGTATCTCGTAGTCCCCATGTGATGATTTTGTCCCCAGATACCCCCCTATACACGTATGTGTGTGTGAGGGTGTGTGTGTGAGGGAGAGGGTGTGTGTGTGTTCGCGATGAACTCGAAAACGGCTGAGCCGATTTCGATGAAACTTGGTATGTGGGGGTATTTTCGGCCGGGGGTGGCATGGGCTAATTAAATTGTCTGTGACGTGACCTTGACTTTGAAATCGTGTCATTTCAAGGTCAAACACCCGAATATCACGCGATTTCGATGAAACTTGGTATGTGGGGGTACCTTCGGCCGGGGAATGGCATGGGCCTATCAATTTGCCTGTGCGACGTAACCTTGACATCGGGTCATTTCAAGGTCAAATGCCCGAATATCACGGGATTTCGATGAAACTTGGTATGTGGGGGTACTTTCGTATGTGGAGTCTCATAAGCATATTCATTTGCCCGTGCGACGTGACCTTGAAATCGGGTCAATTCAAGGTCAAATCGCCAGTTTTGATGGGATTTCGGCGAAATTTTATACATAGGGTTAGTTTTGACCACTGAGTGTTTTGGACGGGTCAAATCGTGACCCCGACCTGACCTTGACCTTCAAAATGATCAATTCAAGGTCATATCGGGTAAAACCGGATGGATTTCGACGGGCACGTTTGTCAGGTACTTTTGTCCCGGTAGTGTTTTGGACTGGTCAAATCGTGACCCCACTTGACCTTGACCTTCAAAATGGACAATTCACGGTCAAAGCCCGGACGAAGTCGGGTCACCTTCTAGTCTACCATATATTTTGGGACTTCTGTATGTCTGTGTGTGTGTGTGTTTTAGCTATGGTCGGGAAAACTGCCCGACAGATTTTGACGAAATTCGATACCTAGGGGTAATTTTTTCCAGGAATGGTTTTTGATGGGTCAAATCGTGACCCCAACCTGAATTTGTCTGTCAAAAAGGTCAATTCAAGGTCAAATCGGGTAAAACTTTGGATTTCGACGAAATTTGATAGCTAGAGGTACTTTTGTCCGGGGAGTCTGTTGGACGGGTCAAATCGTTACCGACCTGACCTTGACCTTCAAAATGGTCAATTAAAGGTCAAACCGCGAATTTTGACGGAATTTTGACGAAATGTGTTACCTAGGGTTACTTTTATCTGAGGAATGTTTTGGATGGGTCAAATCGTGATCCAAACCTTGACTTTCAAAATGGTCAATTCAAGTCAAATCGGGTAAACGTGGACATATTTTGACGGGTACTTTTGTCTGGAGAGTGTTTTGGGTGGGCCAAATCGTAACACCGACCTGACCTTCTAAATGATCAATTCAAGGTCAAATTGCGCCATTCGCCGAAAAGCAGAGGGGAAACAGCCCGGACGAAGTCGGGTCCACCAGCAATTACTATATATATAGTCGGTCCAACATATGCCATATGCAGGGCCCCCCGGGTGGTCCAGTCGGTAGAGTGCCAGGTGAAGCGCTGATGAAGCTGGTTCGAATCCCGTCATAGGGAGGGTGATCAGAATAGTATCTCTGAGCAAATTTGTCAGTTGCTTTCTGGTGGTCGGTGGTTCCTACATGCAGTGGAACGATTTCCCGGTAAAATTGAGCCTCTGCGTGGTCTTTTCCTCCACCCGTAAAATTGACAACCATAAACCCAAACAAACAAACAAATAAACGAACATGCCATATGCAAATGTTTAATGGTCAAGTGCTCTGTTAGATGAAAACACGGGTTGGTATCTGCAGATCGAATTTGTTTTGTAAACTGAATTTCGTCAGCCGGGAACTGTAAATTGAGGTTTATGTTTACAGCTCATGCCATCGGTTTACATGGTGACGTTTCTAGTTGTTGTGGGTGAAACACCCGCTCGTCACATTCATTCACCTACATTTTTGTACACACAAATGTCTTACCAGGCGAAATGAGTAGAAATCAGCCTAATAATTTAAGTGTGTCAACTATAATAAAAATATACGAGAAATCCATCGTACCGAATAGGACACATGGATAAGAAGTTTGGTCACATGAAAACTTGAAATGTTCTGTAAAACTTGTTTAAAAATTTAAGCAAGGAATTAAATCTACGACACTGACACCATTTTTTTTTATGGCGAAACTGATATTTTTCCGATAACAATCAAAAAGACTCGCGCGCATTCATATTGTGGCAGGTTACTAACAGAGGAATATCAACACCTACATTTAATATTATGTTATGTTTTATATACTAGACATTCAAGAGATATTTTGCAACAACCCATGACTAATTGATATAAAAGAAACTCTAAATAGATTAGGTATGGTGTATATATGGAACGATCAATATATGCATAACCTCACTAGCATTATCAGCAACGATCACATTAGCCTCTAGTGGCATGGTTTTACCAGCTTTCAGAGCATTCTCAGTTATTTTAGTTCTTGTGACATCTGTAGACGACCTCGTTTCAACCGACTCTGCCATTTTGAAATTTTATTGATGAAGTGATATTTCACACTTCTAACGATTATTTGTCCCCAAACTCATTGCAGGATTGTAGCATAATTTAAACTAGATCACGTTTAACATTTGTTTCATATTATAATCAACTCCTAACTGTGTTGAAGAGTAATTGAAAATTAGATAGAGCAAAAATATATTCTTGTTAAAGATGGATTATCTCTTTAAATAACAAATTTTAAATAGTTGCGTGGGTATAAAATAATAGATATGAACTGAAGACTTATGTCCGGAAAAGCTTCTATCAATTAATATTGATTTTATTTCGAATATTAAATCGGGACCGTTCATGTTACTATTTTTAGAACAGACCATTCGGATGATACCATATTGCGATATAGAGCACTTGGCTGTTACTACAGCTACGCAACGAACGTCAAATGTCACAGATTAGTTGTTTGTATTGTTTTGTTTCACATATATACGCGATATTAAGTATAATTAACGTTTGTTTGTGACAAAATTGTTGAATAAAATTTCTGGTCTCTGTTAACAGTAACCACTATTGTTCGTTAGCTGAACAAACACACCTTTTTAGACCAGAAAATATTCTAAATTTAATTAATATTAATCGATAGAAGCATTTTCGGGCAGGAGTATTCAATTCATATCTAATATTTTATACCCCATTAACTATATAAAACATGCTTACAAAGAGATAATCCACCTTTAACGCTTCCATTAAACAAAAAAGAAGATATTTTTATCTAAGAATGGAGAAACTGTACCTCGGCATCTAGTAAATATGCCATCTACATAAAAATAACTTAGTAGTGTAGATACTAAACTCGTTTCGAGTATTTTGTAAATCAGAACAAGAAACCACCACCTGCCAATTTAAACTGGATCCTGGAATAGACAAAATAGACTATTTTATGTCTGTCAAAACTGGGCGATGAATTTCATGTCATACTGATATATCTAGTTTTACACAATCTCCGAAGTGTCTCGCGAAGATGATCCAGGGGAAATCACTCCCCATTCCATCAATATGACTGACTTTATATTCGTGTTATTAACAACATATAAAGAGTAATACATTCTACATATGACTTCTGGTACACGCAACTCGAACTCTTATGTTTAGGTCATCAAGGAACCCGAAAAGGCCGTTTCTGAGTAAGTTAGACATCTAATGCCACTCAAAATCACCGGGCGCCAATAGGACGGACTATATGTTCGTGATATTATTAGCATATATAATGACCAATACCTGCTATACCTGAAATAACTCCCCGGCTAGTGCTCCTTTAAACATAGCATGGGCAATATGAATTTTGTATCGCAATTGCGTCATAGCGCGACCAGACGGCTGTCTGGAAATTTTGTGTAGAAAGTGTCAGGTCACGAACGTAACGAATATAAAGTGGGCAAACTCAAATACTGAGCGAAATATAGACCTGTGCGAATTTATACGAGTACGTTAGGTTCCTAAAATGTGGCAATAATCGTCTGTATAATAAATTTGAAAACTAATTTCCTTCCATATTTTGAGATCCATTTTGAGAAGTCAGAAAATCATGTATTGTTCAATATTTGGTTCGAATGTGTATCATGGATTGCCAATGATATGCACATATGCGCTGTCAATATGACCAGCGATATTTTACTCCATAGTCAATAGATTCACCTTACGTTACCCGTATCCATCTTAGAATTCGGATTTGTCCGAACTAATTTGAAAATATTTTGGTGTCCATTAATTCACCTTACGTTACCCGTATCCATCTTAGAATTCGGATTTTTCCGAACTAATTTGAAAATATTTTGGTGTCCATAACATTCTGATTTGTAAGCCCCGTTCTTATGTACCCTATCCAAATTTGAAAAATCTAACATTTTAATTTTAGGAAGTGATTGTCAATGAACTCAGTGAAGTTCCCGGTGTACATTGTGTATATACATTGCCAAAGGACGAAGCGCTGGCTGCTTATGTACACACGTTTAGAGTTGTGGGGTCGTTGAACGAAAACGTGAGTTAATGAATCATCACAACATCACGTGACATAGCATACTGTAGTCTACATTACACTATTAAACTATTAGGGCCACTTCCTAATGACGCTTTCGTGTGCGCCGAAAGCGACAAAAAGTGCGCCATTAGTAGCACATTTTGCCGCTTTTGGTGCGCCGAAACATGCGCTAATATCGCACCTTTCGGTGCACATTTTGTCGCTTTCGGTGCTTCAGGCGCGTTACTAATGGCGCACATCGGGAAGTGGCCCTAAAAGTATTTCATAGTATTACATGTAGGTGCATTAATTAATTATTGCTCTCATTGAATCTAAATTTACACATGAAGACTTAACATATAAATTCCCTGAATGAAAACAAAACCATAACGGAAAAGAAACATAACTTTGGCCGAAATTTTCGAATGAAATATTGTTCGATTGAAAGCATTTAGAAGCGTTCTGGTTTGGTGAATTAAAATCTGCAGTAATAAGCCGTAGTTTTTTTTAATAATTTGAAGGATTAGTTGTTTTAACAGAATTCCGGGACGGTGCATTCATGTAACCAATAAATTTTATATTATAATTTATATTTATGGCTAATAATGTATTCTTGGTGGCGTTACCATTTCTGACTATGGTGTTCTTGTTAAGTAATTGTGCTTAATATTCATGTTTTATCGGAACAGGAAATCATGGAAAAAGTAAGATCCATGGGCAGGGATGTGGTGCCAGGGATGGCAAAAGTCCTACCAGAACCAACAATTGTAAGTATGAGTAATGGCTTTAATTAACTTTGTATATGTGTGTATGTATATATATCAGGGCCTGGAACCAACGTCATAAAACAAAAGTTTTTATCGAAAAAAGGCGGCTGCTCGGTGCGACTCGAAGTGAGTATTTATCATTTTTGCAAACTATGTACACAAACCACTAAAAACCATTCCTTATGAGCTGTAAAACATTTTGTGCTAGCTGACAGTCAGATATATATGTAACGGTTGTTAAGATTATCACGTTCAAGTGGTTACTGTCACTAATTGTCGAGGCATGTTTCAGAGTTTTGAAATGGTAACGCATACATTGGCTTTTAAAACTGGAATTGTGACATAAATGGTAAGGCCTACATATAATTAACATTTGATTCCTAAATCGGCAAATTGGCAATTAGTTTTAGGACTAGTGAGTAGTGTATGCCTTCAGTTGATGGAACTTATGGAAACACAAGAGTATAATCCTTCCCTTGTAAATTCCCCCGAATATTGCCGAGGCGAATCGGTATACATGTGCTCAAAAGTAGACTGCTTCACTTGTGGCAGGCTAATTAATACGTTTTTCGCGGAATAACTATCACAAGACATACATGAATAAAATAATAAGTAATTTTATGATCTTTATATATCAATATTATTACTAGTATAGGGAATAAGAAAAAAGGTCATTCTGGTTGATGCATCATATATAATTATAGGCTAAAATAAACCAATGTTTGATAAATTGCAGAGTTGTTTCGACCGGTAATACAATGTATCTATCCAACCACTTAATTCCTCCATTGATCTTCAGCTTTACGTCTGATAGCCAATAGCTTCATCACCCACCAGCAACATAAGTCATCAAAACAAGCCAAACGGGTCACCATAAAATATCTGACACCGAACTGATTAACTAGTATTCGAATCCCTTATTCATCTACATTCTGGTTGCGTCCATAATGTTAATTAACATGTTTGTAGTTTAATATCTGTCGTGTAAATGTTTGGGTTAAGAATAATTTATTATGTTCAGTCAATCAACTGACTGACGATAACTACACATGCAAACCAATGATTTGAAGGACTTGTGACTATTTTGTATTAAGCAATGGCAGATGGGTATTTTTCGTGACCCAAAGATGTCTTGTTGTCACACATTTGTTCCAATTATAGGGTGGCAAACAATGTGATGGAAGATATAACCAATTGTATATGGCATGCACATATAACATTGTCCAGAGAGGAACCAGCAATGTAATTCGAAAACAATTCGAAAATATACTATGGATACGATAGGTGTATATACCATAGTCATATGGCATATGTGCCTTTAGATAATCTCTTGATACCGCCAGCGCGTTTTATAGTCTGGGCTTTAATCGGACTACATTGTATAACCAAGAGTGCACTGTGAACGACTTATGTTTATCATTCATTTGTTCTTTACATATAGATGGAATTGTCTAAATTATCACTCCACTTTTATAATTGCTATATTTATTTTTGATAGAAATATTTTGTGTTGAAACTTCGGGCGCCCAAATCTTGGCGCCGGGCGAGATATTTTCTGATACTCCGATACAGAAATTGTGTTTGTTCTGCATGGCGAAAAATAGCTCGCAGGCCTTCATCTCGGGATGTTGGATTCGCCCCTTGCATGGCTATACAAATTTAAGTCAGTTCAACAAACATTTAAAATAACTATACGTTTGAGTAATGTAAAACATGTAAACTACTGTATTTGCATGTATGTTAGTAATATTCAGTGCGGCATCTTTGGGCGCACGCGACAACTGGCGCAAAGACACCACACAAAAATTCCTTGCTCTGGGGAAAAAAATGATGTGGGCGTTACCATTAATAGACAATTTCATAAAAAATTATTGTGTATTAAGAAATTTACAAACCATGGAAAAGTTATTTTTTTGTTATTGACTCAAATTTTAGCATTTATAATATCCCGAAGCTCAATGTATACAGTATTAAAATGACTTTAGGGCGCGGAGAACATGAAATGTTGGCGTTAACACCTGCACGAAAATAGGAAATTGGACGCGATTCTGAATTGCGAACGCGAAACTCATTATAAACAATTCTTTCCGATTTTCGGTTTCTGTATTTGTCGAGATTTGCAAGTGGCATAGCTCCTTTGCTTATACTAATACATCGATTATATTTATTTAACAAGTACCGAGTCAAACTTTATTTACAGTTATTTTGATGTAGGGTTACCCTTCCGGTGACGTAGATTCCAGGCCCTGTATATGGTAGCATCTGATCAGAATACGAGTATGTCATGTGAGCTCGATTACAGCATTAGAAAAATGCCCAAAACGGGGGTCATACCGCGCGACAACCTTCGACTGTTAAACATAGGGTTCGGTCGTAGCATGTTCCATGCCATAAGTGAACACATTTGGCTCCCTGATTCCATAACACTTTTTAAGTAACTGGCAGACTGTTGTATTTTTCACGGTTCAACGCCGTTTAATTAATATCAAAACCATAACTGATAATGGTCAGACAACTCAGACGCACGGCATTAATAAAATTAACCCGTGGTTACAATGCGATTTCTCGATAGGCATTATGATGCATATGTTTTAGAATGGTCGAGGTTAGTATTATCCTTAACTGTATACATCTTAGTTTTTCCATTACGGTCATAGTTTTGATGTAACGTAAATCCCCAATGCATAATGTGACAGACACTACTTATGAAACTTTAAAATTTGAAGAGGATCAGATGCGGTTGTAAATGAAAATCGAGAATACAGAGCGTAGTTGAAAAGCCCATCATTCAGTTATGAATAATACTAATTGCGACCATTCTAACACATTTTAGACACAAAGGAAGAAAGCTACATATCACAGTCAAAACTCAAGTTTGTACATGTAAATGTAAAACATCTTAAAGGTGTGTTATCTCTTTGTAAACATGCTTTATATACGTGTAGTTGCTGGGGTATAATATATTAGGTATGAATCGAAGATTCCTGTCCGGAAAGGCTTATATCGATTAATATTCATTTTATTTTGACTGTGAGAGTTGGCTAATTTGTAAGAGTTGTATATTATCATAACGAATCGAACAAAAAACAGGACAGCATATGATATCACCTTTACTATAATGGCGATCAAAGAGACCTGGTGCATTTAAAAAAGTGATGAACGTCATATTGTATGGAATCTCTGCGGCGACGTTTTTCTTGTTAACAATCGAGGAGACTATATTGTTAATCTATATTGTTTTATAATTTTTTTATTTTTTTTATCAATTTTGGTGCCCCTCTCCCCTTCCGGGCATCCCTGACGCGAATAGCGCGATTTTTGACATATTTCAACAAAATCATTATATTTCTCATATTATGGGGATGATTATATATATTTAAACATTGCTAACCCTCGCCATTATCTTTCTCGTAAAAAGTTACCCCTATTATACCCATTCTGTGCCATTCACATGGTCCCCTGTGAATTTCCATAGAATACATTCGCAGATATAGATAGAGGATTTCATATCAGTTTCTATTTTATACGGAATTTATCAACCGACTTCACTAAATTCGATTTGAGCTGATGTTCACAGAGGCTCAAATATAATTTAGAAAGACGATGTATAAACCGGTTCACACCCCCTCGGCCAATCAAATTGCTCCAATTCATGAACAATATTTCTTTTATAAATCTGTATTTCGACGGAGCCAAAGTATAGACTTGAGCCACAAATCACACAGAAGCTGACATTAATTGGATAGTAGGCTGAAAGGAGATCGGAGCGGTAGGTCTGAATTTCTAATGAAAGTGTCAATGACACTGTAGCTCAACTTGGAAAGGGAATAATTTAATATATTAGTCAATGGAGCGATTAGGAATGTGGAAAGTTGAATGTCTAATACTAGTTTATAGACATGAAGAGAAAAGTAAAATCCAAGATGGCTGCTGGCGGCCATGTTTTCAGCCAAATGACCCCAAAATGAGTCGTTCCCAACTACATGTCATCGTTAACATCAATGACAAATTTTATGACGATCAGACTAAAGGTACGACCTGTGGCCCGTGCTAATGGATTAAATTTTGAAATCCAAGATGGCCACTGGCGGCCATGTTTTTTGTCCGAATGACCCCGAAATCAGACTAAAGGTACGACCTGTAGCCCGTGGTAAAGGATTTAGTCATACAAAGAGTAAAATCCAAGTTGGCTGCTGGCGGCCATGTTTTTTGGCCAAATGACCCCAAAATGACTCGTTCCCATCTACATGTCATTATTAACATTCATGACAAATTTTATGATGATCAGACTAAAGGTACGACCTGTAGCCCGTGCTAAATAATTTAGTCATACAAAGAGTAAAATCTAAGATGGCTGCTGGCGGCCATGTTTTTGGCCAAATGACACCCAAAATTACTCGTTCCCATCTACATGTCAATATTAACATCCATGACAAATTTCATGATGATCAGACGAACAGTACGACCTGTGGCCCGTGCTAATGGATTAAATTTTGAAATCCAAGATGGCTGCTAGCGGCCATGTTTTTTGTCCGAATGACCCCAAAATGACTCGTTCCCATTTACATTCCAATTTCAACAGCCATGAAAATTTTTATGATGATCAGACTAAAGGTACGACCTGTAGCCCGTGCTAAAGGATTTAGTCATACAAAGAGTAAAATCCAAGATGGCTGCTGGTGGCCATGTTTTTTGGCCGAATGACCCCAAAATGACTCGTTCCCATCTACATGTCATTATTAACATTCGTGACAAATTTTATGATGATCAGACTAAAGATACAACCTGTAGCCTGTGCTAAAGGATTTAGTCATACAAAGAGTGAAATCCAAGATGGCTGCTGGCGGCCATGTTTTTTGGCCGAATGACCCCAAAATTACTCGTTCCCATCTACATGTCAATATTAACATCCATGACAAATTTCATGATGATCAGACGAACAGTACTAACTGTGGCCCGTGCTAATGGATTAAATTTTTAAATGCAAGATGGCTGCTGGCGGCCATGTTTTTTGTCCGAATGACCCCAAAATGACTCGTTCCCATCTACATTCCAATTTCAACAGCCATGACAAATTTTATGATGATCAGACTAAATGTACGACCTGTAGCCTGTGCTAAAGGATTTAGTCATACAAAGAGTAAAATCCAAGATGGCTGCTGGCGACCATGTTTTTTGGCCGAATGACCCCAAAATTACTCGTTCCCATCTACATGTCAATATTAACATCCATGACAAATTTCATGATGATCAGACGAACAGTGCGACCTGTGGCCCGTGCTAATGGATTGAATTTTGAAAACAAAGATGGCCACTGGCGGCCATGTTTTTTGTCCGAATGACCCCAAAATGACTCGTTCCCATCTACATTCCAATTTCAACAGCCATGACAAATTTCATGATTATCAGACTAAAGGTATGACCTGTAGCCCGTGCTAAAGGATTTAGTCATACAAAGAGTAAAATCCAAGATGGCTGCTGGCGGCCATGTTTTTTGGCCGAATAACCCAAAAATGACTCATTCCCATCTACATGTCATTGTTAACATCCATGACAAATTTTATGATGATCTGACTAAAGGTACGACCTGTAGCCCGTGCTAAAGGATTTAGTCATGCAAAGAGTAAAATCGAAGACGGCTGCTGGCGGCCATGTTTTTTGGCCGAATGACCCCAAAATTACTCGTTCCCATCTACATGTCAATATTAACATCCATGACAAATTTCATGACGATCAGACGAACAGTACGGCCTGTAGCCCGTGCTAATGAATTGAATTTTGAAATCTAAGATGGCCGCTGGTGGCCATGTTTTTTTTACGAATGACCCCAAAATGAATCATTCCGGTACAAATGTTGATGTCAACAGCTATGACAAATTTCATAATGATCCGATCAAAGGTACGACCTGTAGCCTCTATTGTTGACGCCTTACGTACACACGCACACACGTACACACGGACGACGGACGACAAAGCCATGGCAATAGCTCAAACTTTACAAAGTAAAGTTGAGCTAATAATGCGCCAAGATAATGACCGCACCAGTCACCCGGAAAGTTATTACACGTTTGCTTAAGTCTTTTGTCATGAATGCCGGTGATATTTTATCACATAAACTTCATGCAATGTGAATAGTTTCACTTCGGAGTCCGAACACTACTGGAACATTGTCTCCTGTGTTCTGAACAATAATTCCATTATGCCAACAAGGGGGAAAATAACCATAACAGCCGAAACAGTTTATTATCACAAGGAAGAGTCTGTTTTAGCAAGAAACACGCTATCAGTATAAAACTTTCTCAAATTCAAAGACAAAATGGTTTATCAATGCGTATTTATAATGCCGACGCAAGTGATCCGAGTGTTAACAATCATTTGACTAATTGTTCAACAGGAAAATGTGACGCCACAAACCATTCATTTAACTTTTGATTGAATGGTAATTGATAGGTAATCGTTGTATATAATGTGGCTCAATTTTGTTTGCCTTGGGATGTGAACCGTTTTATAAATATGTGTTTTTATTTCTTGTACAGATACCCAAGCGGGTTATAACATATACGTATAAAATAGAACGAGTTTGAGATATCTTTTACGCGAAGCTACGCGGAGAAAGCAACAATCATAAACTTCACCAATCCCAAGTCATTTAAATAATGGTGTGACGTCATCGCACGCACTTATTTTACACACGTGTCTTACCAATACTAATGAAGCTGGTTTTGTGGGTTAATAATGTGATTAAGGTTACTTCGTATTCCAGTACTTTATTGATCCTTAAATTAGGTTCATTGAGTTGAAATATCGTACTCAAATGAAGTGAACGTTTATATAGTTTGTGCTACAGAGATAATTTCTTGCACAACGATGCCCGTTCAATCGACAGTCGCTAATGGCGTATCTTTAATCTTCTTTTTGCTACATCAGATTAACAAACCGCTCAAATACTGGAAATTTACTTGCGAAGATAGAAGTCTTCCCTCTACTGGAAATAATTAATAACAAACACTCAATTATGTTTGAAACTTGCCACGACGA
Organism: Siphonodentalium dalli; assembly: GCA_032622095.1. NCBI lineage: Eukaryota > Metazoa > Mollusca > Scaphopoda > Gadilida > Siphonodentaliidae > Siphonodentalium > Siphonodentalium dalli. The sequence goes on along the minus strand of CP136063.1, from coordinate 46,295,777 downwards.
GCGACTGTCCCGTGTATTGCTCTGATCGCACAATGATAGGCTTGACCACGTTGAACCAATACGTACGACCCCAGTAACAACGGCGTCCCCACCGGCCAGAAAAAACGCCATTCTGATTTTCTATATTTTTGGTGGCGGAAATCTGTAACCAGAGCCTTTGTGAAGCCCGTCTGCAGGGTGAAATGCTGGTCTTCATCTCCATATTCATGTGTATAATCATGTTGGCATGGACCCCAATCTTTGACAAACAATAATATAATTTACTTTCTATTATACCCGGTATTGAATCATCAAAAACTTGTAAATGACATCGTCTTGAACAGACAAATGAATTCAGGTTCTGAGATTAGTTATTATTTCTTAGTGGACTATTCAAGAATATAGATATGACAATTTGCTTGAATTCACTTCCGTGTGAAAACTTGTCTTTCCATGAATATATAGCGCCTGCTATCTTGAATAATCATTGTGAAAGAAAAGCTTGGGGCCAACATGACATGAATACACGTTTAATCACATCTTAAATGCAGATCAATGAATACCTCACAATATATAATTCTGTAATAATCCTCTGAATTTTGCATGAGAACTTTCTATGCACTTTTGACCCGATAATCTATATATTTTTCTAAACGTCTCTTTCGATTTTGACATAACACCTTATACCATGCAACATTACCCCGCATTACTATTATATTGTATACTGTGCATCAAAATGACGCTCTGACATGTTTGACGTTTGTCGAATCTTGACAAATTGTGTATTTGATTTTGTTAACATTCTTGAGATTATATGCGACAAAAATTTCGAACAAAATTTTGTTAGGAAGTTAATGGGACGAACGCCGTGCTAAAAGTAAATATTTTCCCTATATTCCTGAACACGTGACCCGCTTTGGTACCACTAAGTCCCATTGGCGGTTACCTCGTCACGTATTTATAAACAACCATAATTACATCCAATCGCGGAAACTTGCTGTTTCCCGCGCTGTCTAATATGTTAACCCGTATTGCCAAGACAAATGTTTTTCTCTATTACTATATGAAACGCGAAAAACTATTAGTCTAACCTCTACTGGAAATAATTCATAACATACACTCAATTATGTTTGGAAACTACATGTAGCCACGACGAGCAACTCTAAATTATGTCCAAAAGCACAGAAAAACAACACAACATGCCACTTTGTTGATAACATGAGTTTTTATACCTGCTATATATTTACTGTAAACGTTCAATCTGAACTCTATATTGGGTCGTACCGATACACAGGCATAACTGCCATTTGTGGTTTGCTGCGCCAACTGCAGTGGCTTTCCCAGCATCGACCATTAACACTAGCCGTGCCTGCATGTGGCAATAGACCATGAGCGTAAAACCTGTTCTGTTATAGCACCCAGTGGCTGTTTAATTCCCCTGCGGGAAACAATGCTTTCTACTGCCCTTGTGTATAATTCTTATCTTTCTTAATAAACATGCAACTTTCGCCCAAATAAAGCAAACAAAACTTGTGAACAAATATACAGTACTCATTTGTGGTCAGGCTTGCATATATACAAATCTCATATATATTTTGAAGACCTCTCTTTGTCTGTCATTAATACAAATCTACGATTCTCGACCGATCGGGACGAAACTTGGTACGTGAGTGTAGTTTGACCAGGCGGTGGTCGTTGTCGTATTGGCGAGCCCATGCGACGCCCGTGCAGCGCATGCGCAGACGAGATCTCGGAAACGGGTGGAGCTATCGACTTGAAATTTGGTATGTGAATGTATCTTGCCCCGAATACGAATTTTATCGGGTCGCCGAGCCCGTGCGACGCCAGCTTCGCGCATGCGCAGACCAGATCTCGGAAACGGGTGGAGCTATCGACTTGAAATTTGGTATGTGAATGTATCTTGCCCCGGATACGAATTTTATCGGGTCGTCGAGCCCGTGCGACGCCAGCTTCGCACATGCGCAGACCAGATCTCGGAAACGGGTGGAGCTATCGACTTGAAATTTGGTTTTTGAATAGCCCGGACAATGTCGGGCTCATCGGCTAGTCTATTATATATTTTGAAAGATCTGTGTGCGTGTGTCTGTCTGTGTGTAATCGATGGACTCAAAAATGGCTGAGCCAATTTCGATGAAACTTGGTATGTGGGGGTATTTTCGGGTCAGGAGTAACATAGGCCTATTGATTTTCAGATCCGAGGTCAACTTTTCACGTGCCGAGGTCAAATCTGTTTTTAATCCGTTTTGCGCTAATATATTTAAGTTCGGTGCTCACAAATCGATTCGATATAGCGCGAATAATAAATTGCCAGTCATATAATTTGCACGGTTAGAATCTGTGTGGCTTCATCTTTCCAATGATGCATCACACGCCTGTGTACGTTTAAAGTTTCTACCTTAATTATCGGGAAGAACGCAGGACCATGCTTCGCTCATCGAAAATCATTGCGAAAAAAAATATATTACGCCATCAACATATAGTGACGTGATCGCGTTAACTCTTAACTGGCCGATGTCGCGTTAACTCATCACCGGCGGAGGTATCCGCAAATGACATTGGGCTATATATCTCGGAAATGGGTGGAGCTATCGACTTGAAATTTGGTATGTGAATGTATCTTGCCCCGGATACGAATTTTATCGGGTTGCCGAGCCCGTGCGACGCCAGCTTTGCGCATGCGCGGACCAGATCTCGGAAACGGGTGGAGCAATAGAATTGAAATTTGGTTTTTGAATAGCCCGGACGAAGTCGGGTCACCTTCTAGTATTTATATAAATTACATGTGTCCATAAGATCACGTAAGCTAGATATACATACTACTTTCACAATAATGACTTGCGATCACGATTCTCCCATGCATCTCCCGAATAGCGGGATATAATTCGCGAAGTATAGTATACTTTCCGACGTAGATATCCGTATAACGATTCCGCCATTTTGTCTGTCAAACAACCTGTGTTGAAATCTGCAGGAATCAGGGAGCTAAATGTGTTCTAGAGTCGGGGAGCGAGTACACCGTGGAATGCTAAAGGTAACTGAAAAATGACCTTCACCTGATATATGCGACACGTTATTAAAGGATGGCATCGCGTTTATTTGATTTGTACATAATAATCTAAATAATTTAAACTGGTGAATGAAGGGGGGAATGGATTTTTGTGAGCGAGAAATTTATTTAACTAGCTGCTGTAGTTCTGGGTTTTTCCAGATCAAATTTGGCTGTGAGATAGCCCTCTCGTAGACTTGGGGATTTATTTAAAAAAGTAAACACATGACCTATGATTTTTCTTGCATTTTCATGATCAACTGGTGTCAATGTAGCTGGGCAAACATCACTGATATGGCCTGCAGACTTCAATTCAGTGAATTTGGACGAAACGTTAAGACTGTCGCCTATGGGAAACCATTTAGTTCAGCGATTCCTGCAGACCACGGTCTTGCTGTTTGTTCCGTATTCACCCATGCATCCGGGCATGCTCGTAGCGGAAGACATGCTCGTATAAGCACATTACCCGCGATTTGCACACAGTTCACGGTTAGACACATGTTGCACCGAAACCAACACATACCAGTGGTTGGCGGTGGTGGTATTATTTGTGGCTATAAATTACCCAACTGTACACCAAACTTCTTTAAACATGGACGCAGTTTAATCCTATTTTACAGGGAAGTTGGGCTAAAAATAGTTGCAAAATTTGTATTTCTTACATAAAATTACGTGGTAACAGCCCATACCATCTAGTCTTTGCATGCATTGCTATTTCTGCGGATATTCCCTTAATATAATAGACAACATTTCCAGTCATGTATCTACATTTTCCATAGTAAACAATAACCATATATGCAGGTCATAGCAAGAAAATATGGCATGTCTATAGCAATGGCATGCCATGTATATAGCACCAGCGATCTTATAATGATGTGCTCGAGGTAGATTTGCTCTTAGGATAATTTTAACAACTAGACCTTTTTTTAAGCTAAAACGCAATACTAATAATGTGTATAGTAGTAATCAAGCCCGATTTGAAAGAGTCATTTGGTTAAATGCATGAATAATAAGTAGTGGCATTCAAAATACACTCTAGTATTGTGCATATAATACTGGGATTTGACAACAAATTTTATTGAAAAGATGAAAAATCAGTAATGTTCCACACGCGTCTGTTTTGAATATGCTGACGTCGGTAATGAAAAAACTACTGACTCGATGGCTGAGTGGTCTATAATATCTGGTAATAATCGCGTGAAAATACTTTTGAACATTTGATTAACAGCTGTGGATCGGTATCATTAAGACACTTTTTGCGATTGCATCTTTTATTTATTTGAACATATAACATAAATGTGAAATACTATTCAAATCACAGAGGCCACTAATCGTTAACTCTTTCGATGCCAAGCTCGCATAAATGCAAGTTACCCAGTCGCTGCCAAATACGCATTTATGCGAGTTCGGGGGTGTACCTGGTTTACGGGTCGTAATTATATTGTTTTGTTGCATTACAACGGGGGTTCATTTATTTTATGTGCTGGTGTGCGCTGACAATTTAGAAGAAAGGTCAGTCAAAGTCATGCTACTCCTGAAGTTCTATGAGTACAGTCCGAGCCAAAATATACCATTGACAAATTAACTTTTGATGGGATGCGATATATGAGTGGAAAATAAACATCATAACTGACTTGGCGGCCTCCTTTCTGCTGATCAGTTTAGCGTCCAAAAATTCTGTCGGAATGAGGTCGGTGAAAAATACGGACAGTAGCCGGAATATGATTAACTGGCGAAGCATTAATTAATGGGATAGCACACTAGAACAAAAAACAAACATTTAATCATATATGAACTGAAAAAATTACCGAAAAACATAAATGAAAGCAAATCCAAGATGGCCGCCAATGGCCGTGACCCCTATGACCTTGAATGGGTCTCCAGTCTCCACGTCGGGGCAGGTGATAGGTCATTGTCATATATACCCACATGTGAAGTTTCAACTAAATACACCGATAATTACCCGATAGTCATTGCATTACCCACATATACATAAAATACTTGTATTTACACCCAGAATGCTTGGCACTGGGGAGTATGTCGGTGTGGCAGCGAAAGAGTTAAAGGTACTTAATCTGATCAGAGGGTCCTATATTAATATTTCTTTGGCTTTGGTGGTAAAAAATAATTGATTCAAGTCGAGGAACCTACCAAGCAATGCTCAGGGTGATCAGATATCGTTATTTGAAGTTTTGTTATTTCTATTTTTCTGTCCCATAACAGGCCGTCAAAATGATGTTCACGGTTAAAATTTCGTTATTATTACCACTTGAGTTTAGAGTTTTCTGTTTGAATAGTGTTTCTGGTGTCGAGAAAATTACGAAGTTATGGGCAATTATTAGTACACACCTCGAGTAAATTACAAATTTCAAAAATCAATATCTAATAACTCTGAGCTTTGTTTGATGGGTTCCTCGATTCGAATAAAATATTTTTACCCCCCAAAGCCAAAGAAATAGTAATATAGGACCCTCTGATCGGATTGAGTACCTTTAAATGTTTATTCTGAGCAATCTGTAGACGGACTTTTTCGGAAGGATTTTCTAAAGGATGATTGATAAATTTACACCCTCTTGTGCGATGTTCATAACAAACCTTTTCAATTACTGCAGGGGATTTATTTCAATAAAAATATTAACTATTATTGTGCATTATATATATTAATACGATTAGTGGCAACCTTGTCTAAACTAACGGAAAACTACTTTTCACCCGAGAAACATAATATGAGGTATTTGCCTTTAAAATATATAAATTAATGAATCTATATAAAGACTCTGTCTAAATTTAAAATGAATAAACGTATTTGATAACTAAAATATGGGGCAATCTTCTTTCTAAAATATCTATTTACATACTAAGTGTGGTTATCACTAAATCCAGCATTTCGATTGATCGGCGCCCACGTGACTAGTTGCAGTTATTTCTCGGTGAACGCGCAACAGCTCATATTGCAACCCCATTATTACATAGATACCGGAAAGAAAAACGCGTAATCTTTTGGGCGCATTTGGACTCGCGCAGGATTGACTTAAATTGAATCATCAGGTTTCAATATAAAGAAATTGTTCCCGTTAGCTTTTGCCAAGGATGCTATGGGATATTTTGGACTGGTTTTGTCACGAAACACTTTTCGATTTAAATACATTTACAAAAGTGACTTTTCGCTAAATGTATATAAATATAAGGATTAACTGTCATGTGGACTGTTTTTATGGAGATGTAACCGTGAGGTAAGTGGCCTTAACTTGTATGTAAAACCTGTCGGGTTTTACACAAGTTATGATCACTTACCTCACGGTTACATGAATGTTTATATAATGTATAACGTTTCCCGTGGCGAACACTAGCCACGTTAAATGATGTAAACGATGTGAAGTGGTTAATTTATTTACGTGGTACAAAATAGCCTGTCATTCATGTGATATTAGTCCGGGAGCTAATAGGGGTACCCTTGCACCCCCCTGGGACTTAACTTCACCCCACTAGTCTTGTTCCTTATTGAATTCTTCAACTTTTAAGCAATGTTAACAAGAAAAAAAAGTGGCCGCAGAGACTCCAGACAAGATGGCGTCCATCATGGCGGGCATTTTTTGTATATACACCAGGTCTCTTTGATCGCCGATATAGTAAAGATGATGTCACATGCGGTCTTGTTTTCCGTTCGATTCGTTATGGTAATATACAACCCTTACAAATTAGCCAAAAATCCGACACAAAAATCCAATATGGCGGCCAAGATGGCCGCCGAAATGTGAAAAATGTCGGACATTTCACCACATTTCGTTTGTCTCTGTGGGAAAATATTGGCACCTTGACGCGATTTTATACATTTATCGTCTAGAAGAGTCATTGGCGAACACACGGGGACCATAATATATATTCCTTGACGGATATTTTTGTCCGATATCACGTTTTCCCAAATGCCGGTATAATCCGGTCAAAGCCAAAACGACGCTGATAACGCAATGTCTGTTTCGAATCAATGAGTGTTATTGCTATTATTACTCCAGCCATGATTATATATGTGCAGGAAATACTCGGGCTAGGATTCCTCTTATACCTGAGTTGAGGAATATTCACCCAAATCCAAGATGGCGGCCAAAATGGCCACCAGAAATAGAAAAATCACTGAAAATCGTTGATTTTAACATCAGTGAGAGTTATTGTCACGACAACTCCACACCTGCTTACTATTGAGAGTTGGGAACACTTAGTTGAATAACTTTCCTTATATTGCATCCAAATAAAAGTCCCCCAAATCCAGAATGGCGCCCACAATGGCGACAAATTTTGAAAAATCACCGAAATTCCCTCATGTTCACATCATTGGGCATTATTGTCGAGAAAACTCCACACATGCTGACAGTTGAGTTGTAAATACTGAGGTGAAGTAATTACCTTTCATCCCATGCAAGAAATGGTTTTCCAAATCTAAGATGGCGGCCAAAATGGCGACCGATATTTGAAAACACGCCTACATTCCTTTACTTTCTTACGATGGGCGATATTGTTTCGAGAATTCTACCAACCATCACATGTTGATATGAAATATTGGTATGATGTATTCATTTGAGTTTGTCAATTGATACTCAAGGTCAAGATGGAAGCTAAACTGGAGGCCAGAAATTGAAAAGAAATCGATATATTTACATACAAATTTCAACTTTTTGTCATAGTATCAATATGTATGGACGAAACTATACACAAACCATATATTAGTTCAACTTAAAACGTATCAAAACGCATAACATTGATCGGGTCCTTCTGGAAGTACGAAAACCCACACTTAATATAGCGATGTGTCATTTCGAAATCCATTTGACACGTCTAATGGCCGTAACCGTAGGTGCGCCGAATAGCCACATTAGAACAATTACCTGGTAAAAGATTCTGATTTGCCATGTCCTTAATGATATGGACCAGTTTCCATTTCTCTGCCTGATAAATCTAGGTCGCTCACACCGACAAAGTATTCAACACTTCCTGTGAGAAGGGTCCCTTTAATCATAACGTTTCCAACAATTAATTTCCCGGTGTCTGGCTTAAGATTTTAGATGCTTGCTAAATATGGGATTTGTTCGTCATCTTGAACTAGAAAGGCATATGGTCGATAAGTATACAAGCTTACAGAAGGTCATCTCTATGTATGTCTTTCACATACCCCGTGCGGATAATGACATGTATACATGGCGAACTTCCCAGTTAACTAGTCACTTCTCAATAGATGGTTCAACTCACAAACTTAGCGAACGTATTGGCATACGTGGACAACTTCGGCAGTGTTTCGGAGGTAGCTAGCTGTCTCATTCCCTTGGACAGATGCCTATCTGCTAAGGAGAAGACCATAATGTACCGACTACACACACTTCTTGATCACGATCCTAAGCAAACTGTGTGACATCCCGCAGTCGTCTCGTCGAATAGCTCCCAGCAGAGAAGAACAATACTCGCGGTTCTATGTGGACATGCGCCATGACAGTGGGAATGAAATGGGCCACTGTATACAACCCTACACCAGGTGCATGTTTCAATATAGAAAGTCATGTGTGTTGGTCTTTTTGGTGTGGTAAGATTGTATTTCCACATCCGTTTCAAGGCTGTTCTGAATCAACATGATCAGACGTATAATTTTGTCTGGATAATACTATCCTAGCCAGTCGGATGGGCTAAAAGATAATGTCTTTATATAATATAATGAAGGTATGTATTGTTGTTATGATCTCTCAGGGTTAGTGTCATATGTGGACGGTATTATTCAAGAACATGTCAGGAACTGTGGTGAATTTATTTCACTATCTGTTTAAAGAACAATTTATAGTCTCGATGGCAATGGATGTGGACGTTGGTGAACGTGACCTTTATGATCATATAGCTTTATATTATATAACTTTAGAATATAGTAGTTAAGATGTCTCATGCAGGACAATGGTTTTGAATGGTGATGTTACCAATAAATCACTTGGTGTACCCAACGTTGGTTAAACTGAATGCAAGATCTCATCAAAGTAACATTCCTCTAGATGTTCTTCGCGTTGAACATTTCACCCTTGTGTTGATGGCATTGTACTTTCTTGAACCATACCGACCACCACCCAGCGTGAGTATGACATATTATCGATAACTATCAAATGCATCGTTCTGAAGACTACATCCCAGTCTGGTTGGGCTTTTATAGTAGTAGCCAATGGTACACGTCTGGTTCGTTGATTAAGAACGGCTTCCAAGCGGATTGAAAGATACAATCTTAGCATACAAGGAAAGCAAAGCCACATGAGATCATGTCTGAATCTAAAACATACCCAAAGGGGCGGTGCAGTCATGGTCCAATTTCATTTCCACTATCATGACACATGCCCACAAACTAGCACCGCGTGTATTGTTAGTATCTGCTTGGATCTGTACGGTGAGACGATTGATGGACGCCACCAGGACTGTTCTTATGATCATGGTCAAGAAGTGTGGGTATATTATGCATTATGGTCTTCTACACCTTAGCAGAAAGGCATCCGTCAAATGTTAGGCTTTCAACATTCGAAGCCATATACAGAAGTTGTCCGGCTACGTCGGTACGTGAATATGTGAATTGATGAACCATATATTGAGAAGTGGCTGGATGGGAAGATCACCAGATGTACAGTTTGTTATCCACATTAGATAACCAAATCTGAAAAATACGCAGATAGAGAGATCCTTCTGAAAGCTAGTATACGCATCGACCGCATACCTTTGTAGTTTATCACGCAAGATGACGCTCAGATCCCATATGTAGCAACTGAATTATACCATAAGTTACCACGAATGAAGCTCGCCAAGAATAAGGATAAGAATTCCCAGCTTTCGAGACAAACACGTGAGCTTGGCACCGGCATAAGTGTTGTTTGAAACATTTCGATTAGTGGGACCCTTCTACCAAGAGGTGTAGAAAACTGTGTTGGAGTGAGTGAGATAGATTAATGTGACGAGACGGATGCTGATCCAGATAATGCTGAATGTGGCAAATCAGAATAAGCTCAGGTACTGTTGTTTTGATTCTTGGAAGTCATAATATGACTATTCGGCGCACCCATATACGGTTACGGCCATTATGGGCGCTTAGTGGAGAATGGATTTCTAAATGCCACATCGCGATTATTGTGGGTTTTCATCCTTCCAGAAGGCGACGACCTAGGTTGGAACTAATAGATGGCTTATGTACCGTTTCGTCCAATGCATACATATTGATATTATGACAAAAAGTTGAAATTGGTATGTGACAATTTTTACTTCTTTTCAATTTCTGGCCGCCGGTTTGGCAGTCATCTTGATTGTGAGAGTTGGCCAAACTCAAATGAATACTTCATATCAATGTTCCATATGAATACTTCATATCAATGTTCCATATGAATACTTCATATCAATGTTCCATATGGGTAGAATTCGCGTAACAATAACGCCCATAGTAAGAAAGTAAAGGAATGTAAGCTTGTTTTCAAAGTTCGGACGCCATTTTGGCCGCCATCTTCGATTTGGAAAACAAGTTCCTTGATCAGATGCAAGGTAATTACTTCACCTCAGTATTTACAACTTAACTGTCAGCATGTGTGGAGTTTTCTCGGCAATAATGCCCAATGATGTGAACATGAGGTTATTTCGGTGATTTTTCAAAATTTGTCGGCCATTGTGGGCGCCATTTTGGATTTGGAGGACTTTTATTTGGATGCAATATAAGGACAGTTATTCGACTAAGTGTTCCCAACTTACAATAGTAAGCAGGTGTGGAGTTGTCGTGACAATAACTCTCACTGATGTTAAAATCAGCGATTTTTCTTTTTCTGGTAGCCATTTTGGCCGCCATCTTGGATTTGGGTGAATATTCCTCAACTCGGGTATACGAGGAATCCTAGCCCGAGTATCTCCTGCACATATATAATCATGGCTGGAGTAATAGTGCTCAATAACACTCATTGATTCGAAACAGACATTGCGTTATTAGCGTCGTTTTGGCTTTGACCGGATTATACCGGCATTTGGGAAAACATGATATCGGACAAAAATATCCGTCAAGGAATATATATTATGGTCCCCGTGTGTTCGCCAATGACTCTTCTGGACGATAAATGTATAAAATCGCGTCAAGGTGCCAATATTTTCCCACAGAGACAAATGAAAGGTGGTGAAATGTCCAAAAAATAGCAATTTTTCACATTTCGGCGGCCATCTTGGCCGCCATATTGGATTTTTGGCTAATTTGTAAGGGTTGTATATTACCATAATGAATCGAACGGAAAACAAAACCTCATGTGACATCATCTTTACTATAATGGCGATCAAAGAGACCTGGTGCATATAAAAAAAATGGCCGCCATGATGGACGCCATCTTGTCTGGAGTCTCTGCGGCCACTTTTTTTTCTTGTTAACATTGCTTAAAAGTTGAATTCAATAAGGAACAAGACTAGTGGGGTGAAGTTAAGTCCCAGGGGGGGGGGGGGGTGCAAGGGTACCCCTATTAGCTCCCGGACTATATATTATATAAATGTGGCGTCAAGTGGCTACAAATCCGAGTTTACAATTTCGTAGATGTATAAATACATTCGCGGCGGTTATATTCTCAGAATAGCTATACTTGTACACTTCAGTTTAAAATTAGAACGTTTAGTGAAAAATTTAGATTTTAAAAGAAATCACACCATTGAATGGTTTTGTTGCGGCATAATTTTATAAATTTTAAAGCGGACTATTTCGTGATTCAGTCGCATACAGTTTCATAATTAGTCTTTAATATATAAATAAAGTTGCTACGTATGGGTCATCGCTTCTCGATAGTGACATCTGCGATCACATACATTTTAACTCGTTTGGTGAACAATCAGGACAACATTATCTGTGCCTGTTCGTCTTGATAACACATGCTATTGTTATTTCCAGGTGTCTGCCGATGGAATAGATTATCCCGACTGGGAAAGATGAATATGAACTATATAGAATTTGCATCTGATGAATCTGGATTTATATGCTATTATCTTTTATCTTATTGTTGTAAATTTTGATTAAGGGACCTATCACAGGCATCTAATGATATTGAAGGTACATACATGTATGCCGGTACTAGCATCTCAAGCGTTAAATAAGTATAGATGTACGCTCCATGCTTATCAATTCTTGTATAAAATGAATGATCCTTATCTGGCCATGTATATTTTTAGTCTTTGGTCTAGAAAATCAGACAACTACTGGCATCTAGCACTCGAGAGCATACACATGATCAATCGTGAACGTGCATGCTCACCTGGGGCATTGATGACTTAAGACATGAAAAAGACATCAATAATGATGATAAAATCTTTTGCGGGACATTTAGAAATGGCACTTATTTTTTAACTAAAGAGCATCTGAGTTGACTAAGGGCTGTGACATAATGTTGTTGATTAACAGAGACAAGCCGGTTGTTATGAATTATGTCCAAAAAAAAAAACAAACAAAAAAACATTTTCATCTCACACAAACTTGGACAGGAAACATTATACAGTTATCGCCCGCCATTGAGTGAGACACGGGGATTTGTCGCCCGCTCGAGACCTGGAATGTCACCCGAGGGCCGCCAGGCCCGAGGGTGACATTCCAGGTCGAGAGCGGCGACAAATCCCCGTGTCTCACGAAAACAAGGGTGATAACTGTTTTGTTATCTGACAATGGAGTACACACGAACCTCTTTAATAGCAGGCATAAATGCGCGCATATATTCTTTAATCCAGTTCGAAAAGTTAATTTTATGTTGGAATCATCGCTATTTAGAAAATAAAACATTCATAATCTGGATCAATTAACAGACCCGTCATTTGCGCAGATATTCTCCGGTCAGTTTGCTGGTTGCATTGTGGAAATCGGTTCACGGAAAGAGGAGTAAAGCAATTTCGAAGTTGAGTAGCCATGCAGCGAAATGTTCGGTTTCGTTTCAAATGAGCGTGAAGACGCAGACAGACGTGTTAATTTCCAGAATGCTAAAATGTGGAACTAACACGTTGTAGTAGTGCAAAAAGAAATTGCCATCTTCACAGATCGTTACGCAACATACGGGTATTCTCTGAAGTCTGATGAATGTATTGAAGAAAAGAAATAATCAATTGATAAACAGCAAAGAGTGGCTATTTGATCTATAGTACATAAACGTAGTTGTAACGTATGTACATCGTATGTGCAATAGTCTGCAGCATACCAACTACATAATAAGGTTTATCTATTTGTCCCACGGTCTTTATTATTGATATAAAAAGGTCCAATATGAATAGTACACCTTATAACAGATATGTGTCTGCGATAACACCATTTATACATAGCGTGCTTTAATTGAAAATAAAAAAACTCACAATTATGCAAATTAGCAAACACCACAGTTCGCGGTTGTTATGAAACAGTGGGGTTTATAAAAACGGTGTTTTTCGAAATTATCAGAGAGCTTTCAGAGAATCTCTGCGAGGTGAGTTCTTCGTAGTTCTACATTGTATGTTTACTGGTAACAACTGAGCGGTCAATAACTGAAGCAATGTTACCCTCGAGGGTAATATGGTGATTTATCGCCCGCCATGTGACGCACTCTCAGCCAATCAGAAGAGAGGAAAATGGGATGAGGTTAACAATACTATTTATAGAGTGCTACAGCACTTGTGATTGAAACACAAAACAAAATTTATGTTGAAACAAGTCTTAATTACGAATTCTGTCACAATGCCACTATGGAAGAAATATTTCAAACTTGGATATGAAATGTTGCTATCTATAGAATATTTACAACATTTTTTATTGAATATTCTCAAAACAATGAAATAAATATACAAAGAAATAATTAAAAAAAATTTCATCTTTCGTTAAAAATTATGCCATCATAACAAAGTTAAATATCCCAATTGTTATGGAAGTGTGGTAAAAAATAAATAGATCATATCTAAGGGTCCTAAAATTACTCAAGGAGAGTTACCGGTATGTTATTGACCTATATTCACCACCATAAACAGAGAATTATAGAGTTCAAATGGAATGTTTTGAACCAATCAATTACCACTGAGCTATATACATGTATATGAAAATGCTATATCCAAAGTTATAGGACCCATATGAAGTAGTCACACAGCAAATGTCAGCAATGCTCTAAGTAGTCGACCTCTTGGCCACAGGAGAGTTGTGAGTGGCTTTTCGTGGCTTGGTCGGGGGATGTGGCCGTGTTTCCGACTGAATCCTGAGGGGTTGCCCGTGGCTCTCCGTGGTTGGGGGGTTGATTGCTTGGAGCATTGCTGTACAACATAATGTAATACCATACTGTATTGTACTGTAACAGGCTATACTATACAACACCGTACAGTGCTATACTAAAAATGTACAATGCTAAACTATACTATAGTGCGGCACCATACTTGTAACATACTTATACAAGTATGTTATGCTGTACTGTACTATGATATACTATGCTGTACTATACTATAATATAATATACTATAAAAAATATTATTAGGGTATTCCCCTCTTTCTATAAAGAAACTCATACATTCTCTTACTACAATTCTCTGTAAGAAAGATATTAAACTCTGCTTTTTGTATGAGTAAAAGATGCATTTGTAACTAGCCACATAGTTCAAGTCCAGTGTGTCTCATTTTGTTCATGTCATGTGTAATCAAATAGTGTATAGACTAGTCCATAATGGAGATTCCCGGTACATATTCAGTGCCTCTCATACTGCGTAAACCATTATCTCTACTATACTCAATTGCAAATAATGTTATTGTTTTGAAACCATTGGTACCCATCACTGTGTACCACCTTATGCTGGCTATTCCAGTATAAAGTAGTGTCATTTAGAAAGCCCTGAAGTATTCACACTCATATCAGTTATATGGCATCAATGCTTGAGATGGAAATTAATATACGTCATTCCAGGTTAATTTGTAACAAGCCACATAGTACAATTCAAATACCTCATGCTGCTCATGCCATGTGAAACTAGTCACATAGTTTACAGATGTAGTCCAGAAGGGAAATTCATGGCATAAATACATGTGAATAACTTATAGTTTGTTAAACCATTGGTTCCTTTCAACCTATCACTGTATACTACCCTGTGTTTGCCATACCAGTGCCCACACTTAAATTAACTAAACTCGTTATTGCTTAAAGGTACTCAATCCGTAAAGAGGGTCCCCATCTCAACAGATTCCAACAACAACAATCCGATCAGAGAGTCCTATATTACTATTTCTTTGGCTTTGGGGGTAAAAAATGTTTGATTCGAGTCGAGGAACCCATCAAACAAAGCTCAGAGTTATTAGATATTGATTTTTGAAATTTGTTAATTGCTCGAGAGGAGTACAAATAACTGCCGTCAATTTGGTAACCTGTTCGAGATTTTACGCCAAAACTCTATTCAAACAGACAAGGATGGATAACTCTATAATCAAGTGGTAATAATAACGAAATTTTGACTGTCTTCTGGGCCAGAAAGAATTCGCGATAATGAAAAATAATAGATTTCTAAAATTGATATCTAACAAATCTGAGCTTTGGTGGGCGACGTCCTCGACTCGAATCAAATATTTTTGACCCCCGAAGCCATTGAAATGTTAATTGAGAGGAGTTTTATCGGATTGAGTACCTTTAAGTTGGAAATCATGATACACCACTCCATGTGTGAAAAAAAAAACAATCCATTTGGGATCTAGCCACATTGTTTGTATATATAGTTCAAAATCTCTACCATGCCTAGACTGGAGAATCATGGCATGATCTACATAGTACATCCTTAATCTCAATACTCTCAATCGCAGTAGCTGGACATAGGGTCCCATGAGTGGGGTTTTGGTCGGGCTTATGGATCGGTATCCCTATATAGAGAGCTGTATAGGGATGCCGATTTGTGGACTCGACTAGAACCTTGTTTTGGGGACTTTGTGTCCAGGAAATGTGTCTCAATAAACCCAATTAATAATTAACCACAATTAATTCACACAAAAAGTCTACTTACTATCCCGCATGAATCAAATATCCAGAAGTCAGTCTGTGCACACTGCATTTCGAGATTATCATTATTACTTTAAATCTTCGGACATCCACATAGTCATTCCACCCTCAACATGTATACAAATCATCGAACATTATAGTCTGGCTGTTGAAGGGTTGAACCCGGAAAAAATTCTTAACAAGCTGAATTTGGTGTCATTCGATGCAGCATAACCCCCTGGTGAACATATCCAAAATCCGCTAAAATCCGCCATGGGGAATTTATTTTATTCAAGATGGCGTCCAACATGGCCACTTGAAAGTTGAAAATTTCGAGAAGTCTATTGTTTGACGCACAATATAAAACTACCAACCAGTGTTATAACCAAAAGTCCTTTGTAGTGTATGCAATATATTTCCAAAACAAACGATGCTGTTTCCGGGTAAAAGACCTAAACATGGCGGCCAAATATCAGCCAAATCCGGAAAATATGTGTTTTATTTTATTTTTCCACTAATTTTCCACATTATAAATGTATTGACTTTGAATCCCCGACCCAAACGAAAGATATATCTATTGAGTACTGAGATTGCTTTCTGGCGATAAAGCCACATTAAATCCAGTTCCTTATCAACAACCGTTGAAAAAAATTCGTGCAAATCTCCCCACGACAATCCCCACAGTGACACACTTAATCCCATTTTTCCGACTTGAACATTGGTTTGTGCCACAAGGAGTTCTTGACGAAATTTTTCAATTGCATTGTATGAATTAAAGAAAAATTTCTGGTGCTGCTTCTGGGTCAGTCATTATAGTGATAAGCATTGACCCCTGCAGTTTCCATCCCCAATGTTTGCAATGTTTGGGTTCTAGATCTATTTTCCCCGAGATATGCCCAGATTAAAACCTGTAAGTGAACCCTGAGACTAGGCTGCCCTCTCGGTGTGTGGCAATTTCTGAGGTTCGATAGCAGACCTGCCGGAGGAAAACATGGTAATGAACTTCGCGTATCTTAGATGATCGAGGGACTCTCCATCCTTGCCCGAGTACATTTGAATGAAAATCTTCGAACCTGCCTCGCCTAACTGTTGGGCTGACGCAGCCCGATTGCTGATTTCTAAGGAAAGATGTTGCAGTTGAGCAGACTATTCTAATCGTTTCATCATAAACCCAATTGCTGGCCTCTTCTTCCTCGTGTAAGTCCATCCCGACTTTTGATGGAACGCATCATGATTTGCTCTATAACTAGGTCACTTGACAGTCATGCCCAAACCTACTGCTCCTTCGAATAGTATGAACACCACCCTCTATAAAAGACTAGTATAACCACGGATATTTCTGGGGTAAGTCAAGCATCATTTGCAAAAAAAGCGACAACTCAGTGGCGGCAAACAACATTTTCCCCAACAACTACTAAATGGAGATTCCAATCTCCTGTTCTCTCAGCTCGAATAAAATCTGTCCACATTTCTAGACTCTCCATATACTGTAACCAATGTTGGGATGTTCTGGATTTCTCGCCAATGTATGTCTTGTAATATAACATAAGTTCGTTCAATTTGAGCAGTTCTATTGAATCGGAAACAGCCGAAACTGGGATGGACCCATCAAACACGTTTTCATACAGCTCAATTATTGCTTTCACTTCAATCTGACTATAAAGCTTCGCCCCTTCGAAACTGTCAGTACCAGTTGCAGCAATTCCCTCGATTGCTAATTCTTCGTTATTTGATGTCGAAGGTACTTCGATATTTGATTTTGCAGATAATTCGGTATCTGATGTCGCGTTTGATGCCGCGTCATCGGCTCTCGACTTGGATAATTCATTTGAATCCTCAGAGATCAATTCATCCAACAGCTTATTAGTAAGGGCTCCGTCTACAAGGAAATGACATCTGAGTGCTCGCAAGAATGCCTTCCCGGAAAGCATTGTGGGAACTGCGTTTGAGCCATAATCATTTCAAGAGCCTCATCTAACCCCGACCCATTCATGATGGTACCAATGCTACCCATGAAACCCATCATCAGATGGAAGCCGCCGAGTCTACACACTATTCCAAGTGACT
This sequence comes from Siphonodentalium dalli, assembly GCA_032622095.1. NCBI lineage: Eukaryota > Metazoa > Mollusca > Scaphopoda > Gadilida > Siphonodentaliidae > Siphonodentalium > Siphonodentalium dalli. The sequence continues at coordinate 46,277,699 of CP136063.1, read as the reverse complement.
TGGCTTAAATTATCTCAACTGGTTTGAACCAAAGTGACTGGTCAAACACCAAGCATGGAGACAGGGTTTTCCCAACTGTGTCGCGTGATTCTGAATACACATCAAAGTGGAAAACAAACAAGACTCACCTGATGGGTTGAGGTCAATTATCGGTAGAAAAAGATCATCTGACTAGGCTAAATGTTCTGAGCTGTTTGAAGAAAAGATGTGTTTCATGAATCCAGACCAGTTCGGTCTGTTTCATTGCTCGATTTGAAAGCCAGCTGCAATGCCAATCAGTGCTCAAACCTGTATATGGGTTTTGTAACTCAAGCATGGGTCGATATTTTATAGTGGATAATCCCAGCTTTTTTTGTAGGTTTCAAACGGTATATGATAGGCACACCCTTGTATTCCACTAGTTCTTCAACCAATACACGTTTTTGACAAGTGATGACTATTGATATAGGTGTAACCAGTGTATCGTCCTTCTGAGTGGAAACTGCGAGTATCCCCATAACATGGAATGAACCTTACCATCAATAGTAGCGACGTTGAGGTAGACGCTATCTGCTGCCCACTGAGTAAATGTACCTGGAAAATACTCCGTGTGTGTACTCTCAAGATTTTCCACCTGGATCACTGATTGCTCGTACCTGCTTACTTCGTCGTAAGTAATTAAAAACCCCAATTTAGAGAGTTCATCAACAAGCCACCTTGACCCGAAACGCGATCCATTTCAACCCAAAAACCAAAAAGAGTAGAGGTAATAACAGATTGCACGATGCTGTGACTATTGTTATTCTGTTTTATTTCAGATGGAACCTGTATCTCCAGAAACATTTCTAAATGGCGAGAAATCCATTTATTGTTGTTGTCAAAATTTCCCAATCTCCTCGCTGGTGGTGTAGGTTTTCTTATCATATGTTATTTCCCGCTTTTGCCCTAATCATCTTCGTGGCGATCACAACAACTCTGTATGCCTCCTCATCTATTTCATCTTTCTTATCCGCATACCGCTCGTCAATTGTCGAGTACGTGGCCATATCTTTGAAGCAAATGTCGTTGCTATGCCCTTCGATTTCAGCGAAAAAGATATTCTCCCCATACCATTCTTACAATTTCTGTTTAAGGCGTTTTATTGAATTAAGATTTTGACCCAATTGCTAGCTCTATCATTTGAGTATGTAACTCTGACAGTTCTGTATACAGTAGACAGTTCTGTACCATCCCCAGACTCCAGCCATACACACAGCGAATCAAATGAGCGATGCATTTAGAGTATTTTCGACACTTGGTACACATGATATACGGCTTCTGCAGCAACGAAATCAAGGCAACTTAGAATTAATTTCTGAACCTTCAATGCTCACAAATCTTCTCTTATTCGGCAATGTTCTAAAAATTTGTATTCAATAGGGAGAGTTGCTACTGTTCGCCTCATACAGGGATGACGGGGATCTGATATGGAACCATTTCCACTTATGGAACAGTCTTCTTTGAAATTAAATGGCTCTTGTTTAGACATCATTTTCTTGGAGAGCGAACCGTATATCCATACACTCAGGATTGATACTGAAGGTTCTTTTCCTATCAGTGAAATCACACCTACAATTGTTATGGACCAAGACCTTACCAATGGGTGTGGTTATTTGTTGCCCCTTTAAATATTCAGATAGGTGGTTACATCCTCGCTTATCAGAGAATTCAATCAAAGTCTCCAATCCTTTTGCCATAACTTGTACCAATGGATTTTCCTTAGTGTCCACAGTAAATTGACACATACTATGAAAGGACAAGACTCGCAAGTCCTCTTGAAAGTTGATGACCCCAACATATGGGGTTGGTTCTGCTATTGCCGAACATGTACCATACCAAACGAGAGAGTATGATAATAAAACCCCCAAAACATTGCAGTTTGAATATGCAATAAGCCTCCTGCGTATGTTGGCATCGTTGGTTTCAACAGAAGACGAAAAATAAACACAATGTCACACAAAACACCTATCAAAACAACTATATCAAGAAATGATTGGCCACCACACACTTGAAGAAACAATCGCTACGTTATACTGACTATATATGTAGTTTAATGAAAGCAATTAGAGAACGTTTAATTAAACGGACTTTCATCATGATATAAGAAATATGCTTTCCATTGCCCATATTTATGTAAATATATTATCTGATGACCTTACAATTATATAATCGTTATTATATTTAAATATATGTACTGAAAACAACTTTTATCTAGATCACTTAGCACACATACGGAGTCCCGTAGTCACAAATACCTTCATAAATTACGTCAGACCCCCTCCCCTATTCAGGGCGCTGTAGAAAATTTTCCCCAAAGCGGATTTTGGATATGTTATACATGAAGGTCTCCTCTTTCCAACGATACCAAATTTAGCTTGTTAAGATTTTTTTCCGGGTAGGTCCTATAATTCAGCTCCGACAGCCAGACTATTACCCAGCGAATTATATATTCCAAGATGCTAAACAGCAAGTTATCGCGACAGTCGACCGGCGCAACAGGTCTGTAACACTTCACTGCTTTTGGGATGCACGATAAAATCGTGCGCCAAATGACGAAACCGTTTAAGAACGATGGCTACAGTAAGCACCATAACTAGTCTGTACCTCATGTCGTATATTTGACAATATTATCAATTTATTCCACAACAAAGTTTGAACCAATTTTATATATCAGTGATGTGACTTGTTTTGATGACACCTGCTTGGTAATACTAACACTCAATTTAACACATGGGTTAAAGTGAGACTCTTTTTTTTTCTAAACGGCTATGCACCCTTCTCCGCTGTCTGTTCTCACTACGGTGAATATGACGCCGTTTATACCAGTCTGGGTGAACGTCGTCTCTATATTTGAAATATAGAGTCTGGAGCTTATGTCGCCAAAACCATTTCTATTCAGCGAAGAGCTTCCCCAAAATGACGTCACAGATTTTTAAAAATACATCAATGATTGACAGGTGTCCCCACGTGTTATTTGTTGTGCTTCGCAATAGCAATGGCCTGTGTCGCGACATAAAATTACAGCAGATAATATTTGTCGTGTGTGCGACTATTCTTTTTCGGGAGATGAACTCGCTGCATCACCCGGAAAGCTGCATCCGAGAGCAAAAAATAAGGTCGTCATCAAAAATGATGCTTTAAACTATTTAAAAGCATAAAATTAAGTCATTTCCTCGGTGTTAACTTTCAGATGACATTTTTACGAAAAATAATTTGATTTGCAAACCATGGTACAATAAAGTAAATCAAATTCACGGACATGAGTGAGTTCCATTTATATTTATGGGAGGCCAAGTTGGTACCATGCGCAGGCCTATCTATCAGGTCTAGCACATCCTTCAAATTAATCCGAATCGTACCGAATATATAATTTCGAAGCCATTGTTTCTGTCTCTGTTGTATTTGCAAGCATCGCTTTCGATCGGAGAAATTCCGCTCCGTTACTATATTTAGAGGTGACATTATGGGAGTCTCCGCCCACTAACACTTGTTTATTAACCCATATGGTTTCATTGGACGGAAAATAATTTACGCAATCAATCAGATTACGGAATCCCGAGGACTTGGAAATGAGATAGCGATGTTACCGCTATTCTCAAAGTAATTGACCAGAAAAACAGGGGTGATACCCCGGTCATGACCGCGGTGATACCGGTAATAAACGGTAGCGGTATCGAGATGGTCACGGCGGTGGAGTTACGGTATTGGGCGATAATGATACCGTAGTCTTTTAGCGGGCACCGCATTAATTTTTTTGAATACCACGGTCTTTTAGCGGGCACCGCATTCATTTTTTTGAATACCGCGGTGATTTTCATGGAACTCTTTGAGGGGAGGTATTTACTCCCACATACTTGTTCGCATTAACAAGCGGTATCAGTACCGCGGTATTGGAGGATAATGCGGTATAGTACCGCGGTATTAACGGGGTGACACCACGTTATTGGTGGTCAATTACTTTAAGTATAGCGGTATCCGTCAGACCTTATATTCAATGTTGTAATGAATATTTAGGTATGAGTTTACTCAGACTGCGTTTATACATGTTGTGGATGGGGTGAAAATGCAGATATTCGATTCGTGTGTCTTGATTATCATGTATAAATACTGTATGCATATGCTGCTGTGTTTATTTGCGTGTGTTATACACCTATACATTTTAATGCACGAATCTGTGGTTTCTATATGTATGTTGTTAATACTTGTTTCAGCTATATTATCTATAATTGATAATATATTGACACCCTGTATGCTATACTTACACTTTCATCATCATTTCACGGATAAACTATTTATTGATATAATCCCACCAAAATTTGAATTTATAATAGTAAAATGATATTCGTATTAGTTTCCACGCACAAGTACAGATCATCCGCACCACGACATAATCATATGACGACACCCAAGGGCGCACATTACAACAATGTAAAAATGTTCAACTATGTCTGCAAATAGCATAACTTTGAGTGAGGTTGGGAATACACATGCGCACGATTTCGCTGCAAAATGGTCTCAAATAAAAGTAGATGAATTCGATCCAGACAGCATCCAACTATGGAACCAAAATACATGTCAATATTTCTCGCCTACACAGGGTAAAGTGCTCTCTAATAATATAAAATTTGGCCTGAATTGCAGAAGCCTTAATGCAAATTATGGAGATCTGAAAAACCTACTTTGTGATTTGCAAACAGAAGAAAATTTGTTTGATGTTATCGCCCTAACAGAAATATTCAAAGTGCATAGTCCCTCAGATTTTTCACTTGCAGGATATCACCCCTTAGAATTCAAATCTCGACCTGACGGCGACGATGGTAGAGGTGGTATTGGTATCTATATAAAGGAGAATCTCCAATATAAACCTAGACCAGATTTGACAATATTTATACCACACGTAATAGAAACATTATTTATAGAAATTAACCGAGGGGCGAACGATAACTATATAATAGGATGTATTTATAGACCCAACACCGCACCAAAGGCCAACTTGGACAAATTTATGTTGAAATTCGATAATATATTAGAACAATTGAACAATGCCAAATCTTACATAATAGGAGACCTCAGCATCGACCTATTAAACTTCGACACGCATACAAAAAACTAGCGATTTCAGAAACAATGTCTTCAATAGAGGATTCGTGCCCATGATAACTAAACCTACAAGAATGACTGAACACTCTGCTACCCTAATAGATCACATATATACCAACAAATTACAAGACGGTCACCAAACAGGGATAATCACCTGCGACATCTCAGATCATTTCGGCATATTCCTCTCCGAATCAAAGCAACACAAACCCTTAAACCCTTCTCCTAAAAAAGTCACGTGCAGGAACTACAGCCAAAATAATGTAAATATCTTCAAAAACTTGTTAAAATCATGTAAATTCGACTCAGTTCTCAGCGGTAACTCCCCCAATAAGGCATATGAATTGTTTTTAGACACATATATGAATGCGCATGATCTAGCTTTTCCACTAATATCACGAAATGTACCCAAAAAGTATATAAAGCGCGAACCTTGGATGACCCGAGGACTAATCACATCATCCATTACTAAGCACGAGTTATACACTAATAAACTGAAGGTACCGTACCGTCAGAAAGAAATAAAATGGATTATTTAAATTATCGTCAACTATATAATAAAATAATAAGGAAATGTAAGAATAACTATTATTGCTATAGTCTAGAAAAAAATAAAAATGATATAAAAAACACATGGAAAATTCTGAAAAAGGCCATCAATAAAACTCAAAAATCATAATAGCCGAAAAATTCAATGACTACTTTTCAACAATCGGACGAAACACCAGCGACTCAATACACACATAAAATGGTGCAAATTTCACTGATTACCTTCGAAATAGGCGAACAAAAGAATTCGAAATTGAACCTACATCGATACAGGAAATAGAATTGACTTGTTATACTATGAAAGGAAAAATGAGCAAAAATTACAACGGAATATCGACCGCGCTTATGAAAGAGAGTATCTTCATAATAGTCCCCACCACTTAAACATATATTTAATTTATCGTTTGAACAGGGAATATTCCCAATGAAATTGAAAATTTCCAAAGTAATCCCCATTCCTAAAATAAATAACTCTAAGGAAATAACAAACTATCGTCCAATTAGTATCCTACCATCTTTCTCTAAACTGCTTGAAAAAATAATGCAAAAACGACTAGTAGATTTTCTAAATGAACACGAAATCTTAAATAAACACCAATATGGATTTAGACCAAATCACTCAACATTTCATCCGATAATGCACCTTCTAGATCATCTCGTTAAAAATAACGATATACTGACACGGGATTCCACGTTAGCCGTATTTATCAAAAGCATTCGATACGATCGACCACAACATATTAATATCGAAACTTGACCACTATGGCATCAGGGATGTAGCGATGTCATGGTTCCATAGTTATCTGAATGATAGGAGGCAATATGTTGAATATAGTGGGAGTACCTCTAGCCTAATGAATACATCCTGTGGGGTCCCCCAAGGCTCAATTTTAGGGCCGATAATTTTTTTAATATACGTGGTAAATTCCACAACAATGGACATTTTATCGTATGCTGACGACACCACACTGTTCACAAGCGGTAAAGATGGCGAACTAGTATACAGTTATGTCAACAATGAATTAGCCAATGTATCCGATTGGTGCTGCTGTAACCAACTTTCAATAAATATTAATAAAAGCAATTATATGCTTTTACACCCACAAAACAATGACAAAAAATGGAATACTTCGAAATTAAGGCTGAATAACATTGAACTACACCGAATAGGGAATCTTGGGCGTGAATCCTCGACAAAATTTTTAGGCATCTACATTGATGAGAACTTGACATTCAATAAGCACATATCAGTAATCTGCTCGAAAATAATCACATGCAATCTACTGCATGAATAAGGTGAAACATTTTTTCCCAAGTAAAGCATTGAAAACATTGTACTATGCACTGATTCAAAGTCACTTAGTTTATGGTATCCAAATATGGGGTCATGTTCCGGAAGTCAAGAGAATATTCCTATTAAAAAAACGAGCATTGCGTATAATATGCAATAAGAAGTACAGGAGTCACACGGATCCACTCTTTAAAAAAGAGAATATCTTGAAAATACATGACTTACACACTCTAAATTCCTCAATTTTCATGCATGACTTGTGTTATAACCGCCTGCCCGCGTCTTTTGGAACCATATACAACAAACGAGCAAAATCAACCCCAAGACACCCGAATCCCGTACTGTTAGAACTCCCTAGAACCAAGTAGTCAGGAAAACTACCCCACCACGCCTTCCCCACAACATGGAACAATATGGAATAAGACCATACTGCTTGCCAAAGCAGGCACACATTGAAGAAGCGCTTACAGATAGCCATGCTGAAAAATTACTCCGAAAATGTACGCTGTAAAAACAAAGGATGTCCAGATTGTGATCAATAAACAACACGGATAATCATAGTCATACTCGTTGTAGTTGTTTAATCCTAATACTATTCAAATAAGTTTCTTCTTAGCTGCATGTGGACACACGTCGTATTCACGTTCCTAACATGCCCATATATACTGCTACACATCATAAATGTTACCGTACATTATCATGATTTATCTAACGGGACTAGTACCATACACCACCAGATATACATAAACAGATATATATATGTAATATTGATAATTTGAATTATCCCAAAACCTCACTCAACAAAGAGACTTTCCGACGATCCATATAGATTCTCATTCTGTTTACCTATATAAAGATGGCGGTATCTCTCGCCTGAAACCGTTGTAGCAACAGAAAACAAAATATTTTGTTCCTAATATATACCATGGAACTGGAACTGAAACTGTTAATATGTTTTAGATAATTTGAACAGTTCAAAAAATTCCTATGGAAAGATAGTACATCTTCGATCTGATAAATCGTCTGGATTGGCTCACAACCACGACAATACTCATTTGTGATATGCCCTAAGTACTAGATTCTAAAAAGTTTTATATATGACTATAGTCTGTACAAGTGCGTGGATCTGAAATACAAGCATCTATGCTATTACGTATAGTTATACTCGTTTTAGGGGGTAGCAGGAAGACAGCCCGATAGGGCTAAGCTACCCCCGACAATACACTGTTATAATTTATTATGTATTACTGCCACTGTGTCATTCGTGTGTATTGTAAATAAACTATCCTATCCTATCCTATCCTGGTGACAACATATATAGGTACCTGCAAACAGAAATAACAGAACACATTGATATTAGTCAAAAGCCATTTAAAGCCGGTTTTACAATTTAACCAACAATACAATACACCTTTTGTTCTCAATATTGTAAAAAAAATAAAACATGAATATGAAGCATATGAAAATATAAAGCATGTATGAGGTCACAGCATTGAAGAAGATAGTTGATGGCAGAGTTTCTTGTTTTGCGTTCATATGATACGACGATCGACAAAAGCCATCAAAATGTCACACTAGTTAAAATAAAAGTATCTAACTAGAATGTCACACTAGTTAAAATAAAAGTATCTAACTAGAATGTCACACTAGTTAAAATAAAAGTATCTAACTAGAATGTCACACTAGTTAAAATAAAAGTATCTAACTAGAATGTCACACTAGTTAAAATAAAAGTAGCTAACTAGAATGTCACACTAGTTAAAACTAGAGGTGTGACTGTCCCAATGGGACTACGGATACCCCCCTTTTTAAAAAATACTAAGATGTTTGACATGTCAGTAAACATTTAGTTAAAATAATAAAATAACAGTTCCCATTGCAGGTGTACAACCATAACCCTAATCTTAAACCTATTGACCGAAAATTGTAGGAATAAAAGCTTGGAAAAAATTATGTATGTTGCGAAAAAAATAATTCTAAGTCGAAAATGGGGAATAACTCCACACAAAAAATGTCGGACAGACGTCATAATTGCAGGTGCACAGGTTCCCATGGTACTAAATATCAGTGCCAAGATTAAAAAACATTGACCGAAAAATGTAGGAATAAAAGCTCGGACAAAATTATGCATGTTGCAAAAAAAGTTTCTAAGTTGAAAAAGGGGGATAACTCCACCAAAAAATGTCGGACAGATGTCATAATCGCAGATGCACAAGTTCCAATGGTACTAAATATCTGTGCCACGTTTTAAAAAAATTGACCAAAAAATGTAGGAATAAAAGCTCGGACAAAAGTATACATGCTGCGCAAATTTTCTAAGTCGAAAAAGGGGGGATAACTCCAAAAAAAGTCTGACAGACGTCATAATCGCAGGTGCACAGGTTCCCATGGTGGTTGATGTCTGTGCCAAGTTTCACGGAAATTGATCAAAAAACGACTGAGAAAAACTCCGGACAAATTTGTGTCCACGGACGGACGGACAACGGACGACGGACGGACGGACGACGGACGGACGGACGGACAAGCTGACTCCAGTATACCCCCCCTAACTTCGTTGCGGGGGGTATAATAAAAGTATCTAACTAGAATGTCACACTAGTTAAAATAAAAGTATCTAACTAGAATTTTACTCAAAGTTAACATTTGTTAATTTCGTAAAAACTTCTAGCCAGACGTCATTTCACCGACTATTCAGATTTTTACGTTTATAACAATAAAACATCGTTCTTGTTTTCCGTCGCGATATCCAGGTCTCTGTCAAGAACGTTGGTTTCATTCGACTCGACCAAAATGTTTCTGTCCAACCATGTGAATTATGAGCGTATTGAAATAATAATGTGATCGAATTAGCAAAAATAATACTGATTGTAATTAAGGTTTATGATTATTAACCAACCAAAGTCTATCTTGGGAACATAATTATAGATGGTAATCCCCCCATCCTTTTCGGCAAAATTGAAGCTAACAATGCTTTCGTCGTGCCCATCTCACATTTAAAGCTGCTGTCCTTGATTTTTTGAAAGAGCCACACTTATCGTGTAATAACACATTAAGATATAACTATGCACTATTCCATGGTGCTATTCAATGCATGGCACATTATATATATATATATATATATATGTATATAGTTCACACAAAGCATGCTGGTAATGTTGCCTGTTAACACTTGGATGTAATATATAATTATTGTTGATCCTTCTTTATTAGTTATAATGTTCACACCGCGTAATCATATGGTCTGATCTGCACCCAAAACGCCAATATGTCTACCAGAACTGCTGCGATGTGTGCTAAATATAAAAAGATGTTGACGACGTCATTTTTCAAGTACCACGCTGGTAAGTATTTAAGAACTAAATACACTGCGCATCGGCGTGTATAGTGGAATTTGACCACAAAGAAATGTGTCACACAAAATGGCAACATGCCTGATTTTTCATCATTTCTCATACAACGTCACTCGCATTTTTTGTTGATTCCGAAGAAATATACAGCTATCACCCTTTGTTCACAACAAATACTTTTTTCTAAATTCATTCGGTTGATATCAGTGAAAATATGATCGAATTTCATAATTTTGGCGATATTTTTTCTGACAACTGTGGGTTAATATTTGACAACGTCTGATCTGCGATGTTGAAACTCCTTTTATCGCATAATTAACACACAAAACCAGCTTCATAATTATTTGGGAAGAGACACGTGTAGCATTAGCACGTGCGATGACTTCACGTCATTATTTAAATGACTTGTGATTGCTAAGTGTATGATTGTTGTTCTCGATGAATACTTCGCATTGCTTCGCATTTATTTGATCATGTGATAAAACTCGTTCAATTTCATACGAAATATATCAACCTCGTCAACTAAATTTTATTTAAGCCTCGGTAAACCTCGGCTCAAATCGAATTTAGTGAACCCGGTTGATATATTCCATATAAAATAGAAACGCGTGAGATCCTCTATATCCGAGAATAAGGATATTGACTTCTTCACGACTGTACATATGCAAAACGAACTGATGTAAAACAGGCATGTTGTCAATTTGTGCGACACATTTCATACTTTTCCAAATTCCGTCCAATCACACGCTTTTGTGCAACGAGTACTTTAATGTCACTCTAACTAACGCGCACAAACTGTGGTACTTAAATAATGACGTCGCCAACAAGATTTTTTATATTTAGCACAGAGCAGCAGTTTCGAAATGCAGATTAGCGTTTTAGTTACATATCAGGCAATTTGGTTACACCTTGTGATTATTTGATTGTTACCATTGTTGATTGTATAATTATGATGATTCATCTAGTTCATACATAACTAAGTTTTGTATTCAATATGTATTTAGATTGTTTGGTGCTTATTGTTCAGATAAAGGATGCTGAAACCATCAAAGCTTTATAATTAACACACACCTTGGAATTAAACTTTGTACAAACGTTATCAATCACAACACAATTATAATAAGGTGCGACTCGTCAGCCTTATAATAACATAGGCCCAGCTTCATAATATAGTCCAAGAGACCGGGAGGTAGTGTTGCTCATATTGACGAACAAGCTGCGACCATGTTATTCTTAATGTTTTATGTATGGTAATGAAGAAAAATCATGATAGCATGAACAAATTTGTAGCCTTCTTTGTTTGTTTTTTTTTCGATTTTTGGGGCATTTTTCGACATTTTAACCCCAAAATTTTCAATTTTTTTCAATGTATAAAGATTTCATTTTAGTATGATTTTGGTGATTAAGTTGAATAGTAATTGTGTTAATAATGTTAAATAACTAATTGTGCTAAACAAAATTGAAGAATTTAAATGTTTTGAAAAAAAAAAAATTTACCATATTTTTAACTTTTTTACGCAAAATCGTCCAAATTGCAACCATTTCATCTTAGTATGATTTTAAGGTTAAAATTCATCAAAACGTGTACATACGCCTTTCTATCCTGTGCGTTATGCACGCGAGTCGGATTTTACAAATTAAATTAAATTATGATGAAAAACCCTGAAGTTTGGGTGTGGTCACATTTGTGGTCATTATATTCCGATTAGAGAGTGGATGGACATGGGGCATGCGACACTGTGCAGTATGTATATAACAAGCATGACATGAGACATTAGTATCTTTTTACTAAACTGTGCTTCCAGAGTGATCAGGAATCGAGTATCGGTGTTATTTCTTACCCACTTGAAGTTCAAATAGGCTTAACCCATAGCCGGCGGGACTTTTAGTTAACACTGTCGCCTATGGAAAATAATTAGGTGTTTGTAACCTATAGATACGAAGCTTCGGTACAATTATTATTATTTATATATTACTATATTTAAATCAGATTTATGCATACAGTCGACGTCGAAACAAAAACATGAATGTACCGATATTTCGTGACATTCAAGTTAAATGTTCAATAATAGAAAATTATACTGTGAATGGTTCATTCAACATGAAGTTAATCAAGGTGTATCTTTATTAATAACAGTATAAAGTACTATCAAAATCAGAAGAAACATGTGGCCCTGGGTACTTATCTCCCAGTGTTGTGGCAAAACAAAATTGACAATGCATTCTTAAACACAAACCCGTGTCGGTTTTTCATCCAATGCACCGAATCTTCGTGACGTGTCAAAGTCCATAAATATACCACCATATGACATCATATGGTACCGGTGTAACACGATAACTTCCCCCCCTGGGTATCTTCCCCCCCCCCACCCTGGGTATCTTCCCCCCCCCCCCCCCCCCCCCCCCACTCGTACATTTTTTTTCCCTCACTTATTTTATATTATTATGGTAAGAAATGCCGAGAAAACTATTAAAAAAAAAAAATTGTGGTTATTTTGAAGTTTAACTTAACCCAATAATAGCATAAATATGTCAAAATATTACCTTATGATTCTATCGTTTAATTTGCTTTATATAGTCATGAAATGGCGAGAAATTAACTTTATATGAGAACAATTTGATAGAGTAAGAATTTGGGCTGGGGGGGGGGGGGGGGGAGATACCCAGGCCTGAGTATCTTCCCCCCCACCCAGCACCTACATATATGACAAAAATTAAACATATGATTTTATTGCTTAATTTGCTTTATATAGTCATGAAATGGCGAGAAATTAACTTTATGTGAGAACAATTTGATAGAGTAAGAATTTGGGGTGGGGGGGAAGATACCCAGGCCTGAGTATCTTCCCCCCACCCAGCACCTACATATGACAAAAATTAAACATATGATTTTATTGCTTAATTTGCTTTATATATGGTCATGAAATGGCGAGAAATTAACTTTATGTGAGAACAATTTGATAGAGTAAGAATTTGGGGTGGGGGGAAGATACCCAGGCCTGAGTATCTTCCCCCCCCCCCCCCCCCACCCAGCACCTACATATGACAAAAATTAAACATGATTTTATTGCTTAATTTGCTTTATATAGTCATGAAATGGCGAGAAATTAACTTTATATGAGCAGGCCTGGGTATCTTCCCCCCCACCCCAAATTCTTACTCTATCAAATTTTGCTCATATAAAGTTAATTTCTCGCCATTTCATGACTATATAAATCAAATTAAGCAATAAAATCATACGTTTAATTTTTGTCATATATAGCCGCTGGGTGGGGGGGGTGGGGGGGGGGGGGGGGGGGGGGGGGGGGGGGGGGGGGGGGGGGGGGGAGATACTCAGGCCTGGATATTTCCCCCCACCCCAAATTCTTACTCTATTAAATTGTTCTCATATAAAGTTAATTTCTCGCCATTTCATAACAATATAAAGCAAAATAAACGATAAAATCGTAAGGTAATATTTTGACATGTTTATGCTATTGTGTGAGGGGTTAAGTTAAACTTCAAAATATATATATATTTTTTTTTAATAGTTTTCTCGGCATTTCTTACCATAATAATATAAAATATATTAATAATTTCAGATCATAATTAGCATCGCATTATATATTAACCCATCGAGGAATATGTCATAATGACACACTATATTACACCTACTATATAACTGCTCCCTCCCTGACACAACAACATATAAGAAGTTTATCGATGTCTACTTAATGAGAGTATACAGTTCCGTCAATATCTGGCGATAATGTGACCTCGCATCGTTAACCCCAATTTGTGGCGATTTTTCATCCAATTTACCGAAGCTTCGTGACACGTACCGTCAAATGGCATCAAACGTTGAATGGTCACCATAAACTTTGATATCATAATTATCATGGAATTATATATTAACCCATGGTGTAATTATGTCAAAATGACACACTATATTACATCCACCCTATATAACTGCTTCCTCCCGGACACAGTGCTACATACAAGAAGTTTATCCATGTCTACTTAATGAGAGCATATAGTTCTGTCTAAATCTGGCGAAAAATGTGACCTCGCATCGTTAACCCTAAATCTGTGGCGGTTTTTCATCCTACGTACCGAAGCTTCGTGACATGTACCGAAACTTGGTGATGTGTCAGAACTTCTAATATATACCCCCATCGGGACATCAAATGGTATCAAACGTTGAATAGTCACCAGAAATCTCGATATTAGTCATTTCAGACCATAATAACATAGCATTATATATTAACCCATCGAGAAATATGTCAAAATGACACACTCTATTACACCCACCCCTATATAACTGCGTCCCCACTGACACAGGCTGCATATAAAACGTTTATCCATGTCTACTTAATGAGAGTATTGAGTTCTGTCAAAATCGGGCGAACAATTTGGTCTATAAATCCCGTAGTGTGACACATTTAATATAGACCAAAACAATATTCACCTTTCAACCCAAAGATAGTTACATTTCAATTGCAAAAAAGGTCCAAACATGAAAGTTAATATTTGCCGATATATAAGACAAGATTTTGAGAGAAAAGTCCAATATTTTTGGTGATGTCAGTGGTGACAATAGTAACAATTAACCATGGCACATCAGACATGTAAGTATTTAATGTATAGAAGGCAGAATAGCCAATTTTGTACATCATCAACAACTTGTAATCGATTGCAGGACACGCTGGGGCAATATTTATCATTTTCCATATTTTGGCAGCCATTTTGAGCCAAAGTAAGAATTTTGGTTCCAGTGAGTTGGAATATTCATAGGTACAATCATATGCATCACTTACATTACAAAGTTCTGTTCATTTCTTGTTAAAATATGACTATAATCCCAATTGTGATTTTTTTTGTGAAATTTTATACTGCGTTCTGTAAATTCGAATTTTTGAGGGAACGGAAGGGGCTAGCAACCCAAAAAGTGCATATTTAACCCTTTACCCAACAGAAGGGCCCTGTGCCAATGCATTCTCTTATATATGCGAGTCGACCATAGGTGGCCTCGCATATATAAGAGAATGCATTGGCTTAACACATTAAAAATTATAAAATTGTTAAAGAATGTAAGAAAAAATGGTAAAAAGTGTTAAAAAAAGATTTTTTTTAGGCCAATGCATTCTCTTATATAAGCGAGGCGACCTATGGTCGACTCGCATATATAAGAGAATGCATTGGCACAGGGCATAACTGTAACTATAACAATGTGGTCAAGGAGCCGGTTCCAATGATATCCATATTTGTATGGTTCTATTGAGACAGACCGAAGATATTTTAGGCTGTTGAAGCTTTATTTGGCCGGTGAAGGCCGGTTTGTTGGGTAAAGGGTTAATTGGCCCAATGATCAGTTACACAAAATACATAATAAAGTCGCATTACTCAACCAGTTCCAAACAGTATGAATCGATCTAGAAGATATTTGTAAAAAAAAGTCATATTTTCAACTTCCTGCGGCCATTTTGGTGGCCCTCTTGGATGGTGAGTTTCAATTTTGCCCCAAAAAAGTGTCATTATGCCTTAGCTTCACGAAAATATATACACTTGTATACATTTTACAAGATTTTCACCGCTATAATTTGCATGGAACTGACTTAGGGTCTGGTCTGAAAAACGGTGGCCATGATGGACGCCATTTTGTCTGGAGTCTATACGGCCACTTTTTTTTTCTTAATAACATTGCTTAAAAGTTGAAGAACATAATAAGGAACAAAATGAGTTGGGAGAAGTTAAGTCCCAGGGGGTGCAGGGGTACCCATATTATCTCCCGTACTACTGGTAGTACTATGACTCGCCGGAAAATTCTTTCATTTTCGGTCGTCGGGGTAGGTCAATAAAAACACGTTTTTCGCCAATTAAGTTACAAATTCACCACTGCTATCATGGATTTTCGTAATCTACATATATTTTACTACAAAATTAGACCGGATAGCACTTGTCCGTCAAAATTAGCAACATTTGTTATTTCTTGGGGTCGATCTCCTGGACTAATATATTTTCTGATAACGTACATCACTGGGGCTCAATGATTCCTCGAGGATCGGATCTAACAGATTTTTACTCCGGCCCCAATTTGATCGGCTCCGACCCCATTCCGACTTGTTAAATTTTCCAGAAGTTTTTAACCCGCAAAAGAAGAACAAAAATGACAGAAAGGTGAGTTATAACGTGTATACTTCAATGTATCTTGTTTCAGGATACGACACAATCAATGACAATGACCCGAAACAAAGGTGTAAATGGTTGTTTGACTTCAAACTCGAGCACGTGCTTTTTTGTATGCATTTCCCATTGATAATTTAACGTGCATCTCCCGACTTGTTATTAACTTTTGTATATGTCAAATCGCACAGAATGGGTTCTGAATGAATTTAGTGTTTACCACATATCAAAATAAGCCCATAATTTTAGTTATTGACACAGTAATTACGATATATAAGAAATATGACGAAAAATACTCCCGACTCATCGGTGATTTGGTGGTTCGGATCAGGATCTAACAGGTTTCAAATACTCCGACCCTTACATGATCACCAGATACGTTCGCACTATGTTTACGACCCAAATGCCACCGTGCAGTATAATTGTGACTATACACAATAGCATACGTGATCTTATATAACATGTTGTCAAAATTCTCGGGAAACTGTGTGCCTACATACCAATTGATATGTCATGGACATAAATATAGAAGTCAATTTGGGGGGGTCCAATAAAAGCAATGACCAATTTTAATTAAAATTCTGCACAACACGCATATGCCTGTATTTACTATAAATTGTTACATGTAAACTGAATTATTTATACTTTCAGAATATATCCAGGCGTTACAGGATCTCTAATAACTTTCGAGCATTCCTTGCTTTTGTTGGAGTTGTCCGTGTCATTGGATGCGGCTGAACGTGAAGAAATTGAGACTGACATTTCTTCAAACCCGGTCCAGATTCCTGCCTCTACCCCAGTTACCAAAAAAAGTGAAACGCACCAGTGTACGTGGAATTTGTACCTATTCCACAAAATATAAGTCTAACTACACACGCCATTTAAAGCGTCACGAAGAACCATCCGAATCAGCGTGTGTATCAGGAGATTCTGAAGCTTCCGTAAAGTTGTGCCACATGTGATCCCGCACATTCAATACAAAACGAAGAATCGGATTGTTTATGAAGTTAATAAGATGTACATTTATCACAAATACCACGGAATATATCAATAGTATAAGTTTTTACCAAAATCAATTTTGTGGTGCAGCATATATACCCCGGTTAAAATTACTTCGGACATTTTCGTGTGGTTTATTTTACATTTTAAACTGACTATATTATTAGGTAAATGCACCCTTATTTGGGCATGTCTACTACCCAACAGAAGATAGGCAAGTCTTCGTTAATCACCACCTATGATAGCATGAATGGCACGCATATGTACAAAGGTATCATTAGATATTCTTAGATTATGTGGTTAATAGGCCAGCCACAAAAATGTCAGATCTTCCAAGTTATGAACACACTATCTTAAAGATAGATGTGATCAAAAACACAATTTATAGTGTCAGGTATTCTAGCGACCAGAAAATGGGTTATTTTAACTGAAAACGGTAAGAATCTGACACCCATGGCCAATGAGACATTTCAACAATTTCCAGAAAAAGAATTTACTAATGTGTGTTAGAGTCGGAGCCGATCAATTTCTACAGATTGGGGTCGGAATATATCAAAAATTAGGGTCGGAGCCGATGTTATACTTTTAAAATTAGTGTTTAAAAAAAAACTCACGACTAATTGAATTCATTTTTGTTTCAATATGCACTCGAACAGTAATAACACATTATGCATAGGACTTTATTACCATACATATTTATACCCATTCAACAATATGACTTGAACCTCGGTGCTATGTTTTTCCCCATCGATTTTGACTGATCTCAGCGCAATTAAGGCGAATACATGGCATAGATCTTTGCCAGACGTCATATACAGGTTCTTCGGGTTACTACAATCGAATTTCACTTATTATATGCCAGGCCAATAGGCAATATAGTGCTCATTCTTACCATTTTCAGATATTTTTTGTCAATTTTCATACAAAAGCCGCCATTTTGGCATTAAAATCTTGTTTGAGTCGGAATCGAAGTCCTGTTAGATCCGATTTTGAACCTGTTAGATCCGATCCTCGAGGAATCGTTGAGCCCCAGTGAACATACAAACTAGGTGCTGTCACGAATGTAGGACTTTTTTGGCACACTGCCAAAAACAAAAAGTCTTATGTAGATACCATATCCCAAAGCAAGAAAATATATCTGATATCGAGAACATTTCACTTCGTTTTAATTATTGTATACCTATATAATTGTTTCTTGTGAGCACTACCACACTGATAAATAGGGGTGGACTCTTTCTTATAGTAAGAAATTGGTTCTAATGATTGACAATATTTTTAGGGTGAACAATATATTTGAGTATATTATCTTAATTTCTCAAGTATAAGAACAATCATGCTGAGTATAAGTATTTCTCTCAGGCGAGAATATATATCTTTCTCAAGAATTGTTTTCCTAAATAGAGAAACTACCTGAATGACTGACCAAAATGATTGGCATTCGGAACTGAACATTGTACAGCGAGGTCAATTAACACGAAAAGTTTCCCGTTATAGCTACCGTTGACAAAATAATATTTTTAAAAATATAATATATATTTCCTTAAAGAAAGCCTGAACACTGAACTATATGGATAGATGTCCTGCGTTTGTAAACCATAGCAGAAAAGGGGTTAACTTTTTGGTCGCCTACGGTCACTCACAGTCTTCACTCTTCAGTGGCTTGCCTCGGAATCAGTCACGCATGCGCAGTCCCAATATAATTCACTGTACAGATTGAATTAGCCAGTTTATTTTCAACTCAATCAGAAGATTGGCGAGTCGCAGGGTTGGGAATGGCACCGCCATGGGAGGGCCCTATGATAGTTCAGTGTTCAGGCTTTCTTTAAGGAAATATATATTATATTTTTAAAAATATCATATTTCCGCCAAAGGAAGCCCTCACACTGAACTATATGGATTAGAATGCAAGCCCAGGAGGAGGCACGAGCAATAAAGTTAATAGCCAAATTTTGAGTAAAGGTACTCTTCTAAAACAGATTGTACCATATATGAACACTTTAATGAATCTGTTAGGATTATTTACGTGAAATAACTCATATAGTTAGAGTGCTATATTGCTCAAATGTGTACCGCTCCCCTTGTTTTGAAACAAACATCCCATGAGGTGCCATCCAATGCATAGTTGCGAGCGAACCGAGCAAGTATAACGGAGGAAGAAACTCTTCGTTCTTATCTGTGTCGTCTTCTTCAGCTGTCTGTTCTAAGGTCCAACCCGTCAAGGTCCCATGATGCAGGATCATGAAGGAAGGAGACTAACTCACTCTCCGCCTTAGCGACAGAACGACCTGCACAGACGGAGGCCCACTCAGACGATGGCGAGACAACCAAAGTTAACTAACTGCTATTCGCCAAAGAAAAAGCCAGAGAACCTGATGCCAAATTTGTGGCACAGGGATTGAGTTGAGAACCCATTAGGCCAAACAGGTTGTACAACGATAATGGAGTCAAGCCATCTGAACAGAGGGAGCCCCCACCACCGCATCTTGCAAGGTGGTCATGCCCCCTGTCGTTCTTAGAACAGCTTCCTTGTTTTTCTTCTACTGATCACATGTCTCTGAGGTACCTATGCATCACAAGATATCCGACAGAAATCCTGTGATACAAATCTTACGCGTATATAAATATATAAAAAATATATATCAAGGTGATCTATAAGTCAGCAATGAGATCATTGCAGAAGGCCCTTTGGCTCTTTGACAACTGAAATCAGTTCAAATGATGTACAATGTAATCAGATGATAACCACGGGTAAATTGTCACCATACGGAATATTCAGTTCTGAGCATCTGCCCAGAACATCATGTCACTTTCCCCCCCAAACATGCAGCAGAACGACCTAGGTGTGTGATAGGTATGTTAGTGTGAGGCATGCAGCAAACTAGGGGAAGACCCCCTCTAAAATGGCTCGCTGATTAAGGAAACAAATGAAATTATCATCCTCCTAGTAAAGGACACACATCCCTTTATAATGTTGTTACTTATTGAATTTTAAGAGCCATGATAGAGAGGAGCTCCCCCGACCTAAGTGGTCCTGTTGAAGGCATGTTTAAGGAAAATAGGACAAATCCAGCATAGACCGAAGCGAGCAGAGTTGTCAGCATGGTTTCAGGCCCTTATGATTGGGCGGCTGGTGCCATGTGGTTGGGATCCCCTCATATGGGTTGGTCCCTGCCTGCAAGGAAAGGTCTGATGGCTAGTCAATGAGCTTCCTCGAAAGCTGAGCTGGACAGCGCAAACGTCTTTGCCTGTTTTATTGTCGAATGTTGATAGGACAAATCCGGCATATACCGCAGCGCGCAGAGTTGGCAGCATGGTTTCAGGCCCTTATGATCGGGTGCCATGGGGTTGGGATCCACTCGGACTGGGTGGTCCCCTGCCTGCAAGGAAAGGTCTATAACGCTAGTCAATGAGCTTCCTAGAAAGCTGAGATGGACAGTGCAAACGTCTTTGCCCGCGTTATTGTCTATTGTCTATAGGCGTGCAGTGCCCTGTTAATTTTATTACCATGTGCCAGATAATCAAATTGATATTGGTAATAGGAGTATGAAGAGCCATGAGATGTACTCTGTCGGCCAGGCCATTGGCAGGGTCGTTGTGGCACGTGACAAGAGAAATGCTTTCCATGTAAATGTGCTTCATTCATGTGTGAAGTCTATTGACCAGTGTGTCAGTCGCGGGTCGTGTACCTTACCTATGAAATGTATATCACAGGTAAGATAGATCGAGTTCTCGATGCATTTTGAAGACGGTGGTACGAGTGCGCAGGGCGTGCCAGGAGGGCTTGAGAGTTCATAGTTCAGTAGGAAGAAGCCTATAGATGAGATAATCCGTGGATAGGAAATCACGATCCGCAGCTTCTGCCTTACCGATGCCAGACTGACGACCGAAAAGACCCACAGTCTGACGTATTGTGCGCAGACGGGCCGTCATCGAAAGCCTCAGACGCCTTGGGGTGTAAGGATAGCATGTCGCTCTCTGCCCTAGCGTCGGAACGACCTGCAATAATGGACGACAAAACACTAGAGGGAGGCCCATTCCGATGGCTCAATCGAGGTGTAAATACCTCCCATGGAATTTTAAGCTACGGCCAACTGCTTGAGCAAAAGGCTGATAAACTGAGTTCCAATTTTGGAGTCCAGTGTCGAAATGAAGAATCCCATAGCCAAAACTGGTTTCTTCTGATAACCGGAAGGAGGTGGAGCCATCGGACCGGGGTGAGCCCCCCCCCCCCAAATGCAGGTGGTCCCGACCAAGCTGAATGTCCTGTCCAAGCAGAACGATGGGTAGAGGCCATTGCAGCAGAAACCCCAAGACGGCTGAGAGGCAGGCAAGGCCGTGTCTTTATATAGAGCGTGACCAAGGGGACCGGGCTTGCTACCGAATGGGTAGGGCAACTGCCCTATGCCGAAGTCGCTGTAGGCCGCCCAGCCGGTGTCGTTACGTTCGCACATGATTTGGCAACTTCAGCACACAGAACCGCTTGCGCCGGTGTGGGACCAAATGTCCTGGGGGTCCCAAGTACCCCGGCATCGCCACCGGTCGCCTCCCCACTAATTGATTGAATGCCGAGGCATAATCGGGGGAGCGTGAACTGTTCCTGCCCGAGAAGAGATCCGACCGAGAAATACTACCTGGGAAGGATCCAGAGATGGTGCAAATAAAGGCTCTATATCATACTAGTAGACTATCTCATCCGATTTTCATGTTTAGTTGTTGAATTATAGAAAAATTCGTTGAAATAATGGAGAACCAACTTGAATAATTACTATCCCCAGGGTCTCCAGAGTTTGAGCGCCCAAACCTGTAACAGGTAGAAAAACATCCCTGGATCCTTCTCAGAAATTTACAAGCCCACTGGTTCAGACCGCTTGCTGAACCGGCTGGTGTATAATCGCAGCTATTGTTCATTAGACCTACCGCTATACTTAAAGTAATTAACCACCAATAACGTGGTGTCACCCCGTTAATATGGTGGTACTATACCGCGGTATCCTCCAATACCGCGGTACTGATACCGCTTGTTAACGCGAACAAGTATGTGTGAGTCAATACCTCCCCTAAAAGAGTTCCATGAAAATCACCGCGGTATTCAACAAAATTAATGCGGTGCCCGCTAAAAGACCACGGTATCATTATCGCCCAATACCGTAACTTCACGCCATGACCGTCTCGATACCGCTACCGTTTATTACCGGTATCACCGCGGTCATGACCGGGGTATCACCCCGTTTTTCTGGTCAATCACTTTGAGAATAGCGGTATATACAAGGTAGCTATTAATCGACATACATCTATGACATGGCTGAGATTTATTCGTAGCACTACGGTACTACTGTCATATGAAGTTATTGTTATGCATGTGACATTGATAAACCAAGATCTAATCAACTGTCAGTATTCTTGTGTAGATTGTAATCAACTTCAAGGTCAAACGTGATTAACACATCTGGATCATTTGTAATGAAACATAAAACAACATAGTATTATGTGAAAGCACGTTGTTCATAACATGACGAGAGATAGCGTCAGTAGCGATGGAATTATTGCTAAATAAATTTCCACGCATTAAAACGTCAAAATAATTCCCACGAAATTACGATACTTCCGGCGGCGAATCACGTGGCATTTTTGATATCTGACAAATTCTATCATACCTTATTGGTGCTATAATAATTCCATAGATGTATTTCTCACAATAATCTGTGCGCCTCGTAAGGCCTTGAAATGGCGGCTAATTATGGCGAAATGTTGATTTTCATATTCGATAAATTGTTTTTAAGTTCGCCGCCTGTTCGAAAAACACGAACAATTATATGTTTGAAACGAAACGGTCCGTGAATTCGAAACGATAATTATAAAAACGAACGCGTAGGCGACCAGTAATTATTGTATCGATAAATTGAATTTGTCGCTATTGTTAAACGACAAATTCGGAAAAATACTCCCTTAGATCCGTTCGGTTGGTAGCAGAAAATAAAACTGGCTAATTCAATCTGTACAGTGAATTATATTGGGACTGCGCATGCGTGACTGATTCCGAGGCAAGCCACTGAAGAGTGAAGACCGTGAGTGACCGTAGGCGACCAAAAAGTTAACCCCTTTTCTGCTATGGTTTACAAACGCAGGACATCTATCCATATAGTTCAGTGTGAGGGCTTCCTTTGGCGGAAATATAGGTCTATAAAAGGTGCGCATTATTAATTTAACTAAATAATTCTATAGAAAAATGGAGATTTCTAATACCGTGGGATATGCGCTTTTACTTCATACGACTCAGAGGTGAACCAGGAGATATAGCGGGGGAATTGGCACATATAGGACACCTGCAGTGCAATGAGAAGGTAACGTTGACGTCACATAACGTAAAGGGACACCAATAATTGGCATAAATAGCGTGTACTATTAACTTAAAAAATAGAGTTAACTTGATACACGGTATTATGTGATATGTGATGTTACTCGCATTATAAGATTTTGCATCATTTACTATATTAAATGCAGTGATGCAGCCATGGAAGTGGAACAAGTGCCAACATAGGGTATGGTGGTGCTAAATGGTGGGTGGTGGTGTAGGTCATCCATTTGGTTCATATTGCGGTGTTCTTTGATCAAAAATGTTTAATAGTCGGACATTTCATTCACAGCAAGGGCGTGTCAGGTTGGGAAGTCATATCCCGGTTGACCTGCGTGTCCCTTAATACCATGTCGGTGTTGGTGTGGACACCTAGGGCATGGATTCCATGTACATTTTTTCTACTATTTACGAATATTTCCCGTTAAGTAACAGTTGTCATGTGTTTAGTTCTTATATGTCATCACATACGTGTACAACTACCACACGTACCAGCATAACTGTGGTAGTGTCCACGTCTTACTAGAAATGAGAACGATTCCGACCACAATATCATAAGACGTGTACAATAGTTCTGTTGTCATAGATATTTAAGATTATTCTAGTTGGTTCAGTTATTTCGCAATTCCTGCCAAGCCTTAGGTTATGGCTATGTATTATTACCACTATTAATAAAGAATCTCCAACGGATCCGATAAAATCGGGTCAATGCGTCATTCGAAAGAGTTTTGATAGCTCTTTCGGGTATGAGACATGTACCGATTTGTCGGCAAACAGCCCATTCCGGATCCGAAAATCACAAAAATCCGATCGGCCTGTGAACAAAAAAGTTTGTTTAGAACGCGTTTCCAGACCTTACGATGTCATTTCTGGAAAAAAAATATTAGGACCCAAAATGGGGAAAATATTGAGAACTCAAAAATTGTGGGTTTAAAAATATTCCCCCATCGCCGGAGTGAGCGACGCTGATCCGGCCTGATCCGGGCTTTTTCAAGCGGGATTTCTTGAATCGGTCGATAACATAAGGTGGACGATGGCCATATGAACGTCCACTCATAATTTGGTGTCGGAATGTCCAAATAATTCGCAGCGACAGAGTTTCACGTAAAATCGCGATCAGTTTTGCTGAATCCTGGCTCGCATATGTGGTAGCCAGGTTAGAAATGATTGAACTGTAGTGCTCTCTGTGCACCCATAATGGGACAAAACCCCAAATAAATTATCAATAACTGCAAAAGTAAGGGCGCACAATACAATAGCGTCAATTTAACTTAATTGTCCACAATAAAGGACACACCAATCGATTCCCCATTGAAAACGAAATTAAATGGGTTCTATAAATATGGGATGCATTTTTGTCACATTGGGGATTTTCTCGAATTTAATATTCGTGGGGAATCGCAATAATAGGTCCTTTTTGAACGGGTTTTCTCGGATCGGTGATTTGAAGGCGAGGGTGGGTGGCCGCCTCAAATACCCATAGATACCTCCAACCCTCACCGAAATGGGGGGGCACCCAATTGATTCTTGGATCGGTCAATTACATACGGTGGACAGTGGCGATATGAACGTCCACTTATAATTTGGTGTTGCAAGGTCCAAAGAATTGTCTGTGACAGCGTTTTACACAAAATCGATATCGGTTTTGCTGAATCCTGGCTCGCATATGTGGTAGCCAGGTTAGAAATGATTGAACTGTAGTGCTCTCTGTGCGCCCATAATGGGACAAAACCCCAATTAAAATTATGAATAGCTGCCAAAGTAAGGCTGCACAACACAATAGCGTCCATTTAACTTAATAATTGTCCACAATATAGTGGACACACCAATCGATTCCCCACTGAAACGAAACCCGACAAATTCCCCAATATCGCGTATGATTGACTCCTATATATGGTAGCTACCAGGGTTAAGTTTTCGCGGGGAATTGAAATAATAACTCGCATATTAGCGCTAATCGTGATGTTATTTGGGAACATATGTGTGGAAGTATCGGTGACATTTGTGTTCGCCCCATGTGACTATGGATGGTTACATAAATATGGGATGCATTTTTTTGTCACAGTAATTGGAGATTTTCTCAGATTTAGTATTCGTGGAGAATCGGATTAATATGTCTTTTTCGAACGGGTTTTCTTTGATAGGTGATTTGACGGCGAAGGTGGTTGACCGCCTCAAATACATGCCACCCTCACAGAATGTGGGGGGGGGTGGGTGCCACCCAATTGATTACTCTCTATATCATAATAGCGATGATATCCGACCTAATCCGGATTTTTCCGAACGAGCTTTCTTGGATCGGTCGATTACATAAGGTGGCTGGTGGCTATATGAACGTCCACTCATGAAGTGGTGTCGCAAAATCCCAAAGAATTCGCAGTGATGACGTTTTACGTCGTAAAAACGGGATCGGATTTACTGAATCCTGGCTCGCATATATGGTAGGCAGATTAGAAATGAATGAACCGTAGTGCTCTCTGTGCCATAGTGGGACAAAATGTTCCGGGCGGATGGTAACTGACTGCATCAATTTCAGCTTAAGGGGAGTTTTTCAAATTATATTACGCTTTACTTTAGCGTAAATGCATGCATTACGCGTAATCGTAACTGATTTAGGCTTAAGGCATAATGTAATACGCTTCAGTATGGTATAATGGAAATCTAAATTACGCTTAGTCATTGCGCATTAAGCTTAATATGATGGCGTTTTACGTCGTAAAATCGGGATCGGATTTACTGAATCCTGGCTCACATATATGGTAGCCAGATTAGAAATGAATGAACCGTAGTGCTCTCTGTGTGCCCATAATGGAACAAAACCCCAAATAAAATTATCAATAACTGCAAGGCTGCAAAACACAATAGCGCCCAGTTAACTTAATAATTGTCCACAATAGAGGGCACACCAATCGATTCCCCATTGAAACAAAAAGCGACAAATTCCCCAATATCGCGTCAGATTGACTCCTTATATGGTAGCTACCTAGAATATAGTTTTGGTGGGGAATTGAAATAATAACTAAAATATTAGCGCCAATCGTGAGGAAGTATGGTGACATTTGTGAACGCCCTGTGCGACTATATATAGATGGGTTCTATCCATATTTCACCCTCGGGGTATTTCTAGGATGTATTTGGGCCCGGCCACCCACCCATGCCGTCAACTGGGTCGAAATCGTTCCCGTTCTCGAATATTGTCCATACTCCATTTTCATCTCCTTGGGATGGTACCGCCGGGGGCGATGTGTGGGGATCTGGGTGTTTATAGGCTCTATTTAGGGTGGGTCACCCACACATGCCGTCGAATTGGTTGAAATCATTACCGTTCTCGAAAATAATCCATACCCCATTTTACCTCCTCGTGTGGTAGTCTACCTCTCGTGGGTGATGATGGGGGTCGGGACGTTTGTAGGGTGTGTTTGTGGCGGGCGATCCATTCAAACCGTCAAATCGGTCGAAATCATTACCGTTCTCGAAAATGGTCCATACCCCATGTTCACCCCTCGGGTGGTATCCCCGTGGTGTTGAATGGGAATCTGGATGTTTCTAGGGTGTATTTGGGGCGGGCCACCGACCCATGCCATCAAATCGGTCGAAATCCTTATCGTTCTCGAAAATGGTCCATACCCCATTTCCCCCCTTCGGGTGGTACCTCCAGAATGGATTGGAGGGGTCGAGTGTTTCTAGGGTGGTGTTTTGGTGGGCCATCCTGCCATGTAGTGAAATCTTACCTTCTCGAAAATGGTCGATACATGTACCTCATTATCACCCCCTTGGGCGGTACCCCAGCTGAGGTGCCCCCATGCCAACAAATCGGTCGAAATCCGTACCGTTCTCCGTACCGTTTTCGGAGTGTTACACACCCCCCCCCCCCCCCCATGGGATGGGATGGGTGGGGTTCGGGTGTTTGTATCGTGTGGGTACCTAATATCAATTTAAAGGAAGTAGCAACAACACGAGATTGTCAATTACGATGCCCCTGTAGCTCTCCACACGAACGGCAGTTCTGCCAATTATGGTGCCCTCCCATGACATAATCCCCCCAAAAGAAATCTCATTGAAAATTACTATGTATATTTTAGAGAGAGTCTCGCTGATATGGTATGGGTACACATAAAAAGTACTCAATCTGATTAAGCACCCCTAAATTACTATTTCTTGGCTTCAGGGGTAAAAAATCTATGATTTGAATCGGGGAACCCATCCATCAACGTTCAGAGTTATTAGATATTGATTTTTGAAGTTTTGTAATTTTACGAGATGTGTAATAATAATTTCCCCATAAACACTTATTCAAACAGACGAAGATGGATAACTCTAAAATAAAGTGTATTAATAACACAATTTTGACGGAGACCATCCTTTTGACGGCCTGTTTCTGTGCCAGACAATAGAAATAATAAAACTTCAAACAAGATCACGCTGTCGGGGCGTGGGCACAATACACCCTTACTGGAGTACAGTGGGGCAAGGTTTAATTCATTTGTTTGAAACTTGATTCAGTTCACTCAATTCAATCTAAAGTTATCATCTGGAAACCTCATCGGGTAAAATTTAAGTAAAAAAGGGGCATAACCCATATTAGAACTTGGATCTGTATTTTGATGTGGCAAACTAACATACCAAATTTGGTTCATTTCACTCTATTCAATCTAAAGTTATCATTTGGAAACCAAAAGCGGACGGATAGATGGACGGACAACCCATTTATATGATACGACCTTTTTTCAAAAGGGCGTATAAAAATGATATCTGATCACTCCGAGCATTGATAGGTAGTTTCCTTGACTCGATTCAATTATTTATTTTATCCCAAATGCCAAATAGTAAATTGTGTACCTTTATCTAAACTTATGTTATTCAGGGACATATATACTTTGCTATTCTCAACTGTTTTGTTATCCTACTGTTCATATGTGTATAGTGCTGATTGTGTCATTTGTTGATTGTGTTATCCATGCAGTCCTTGAAAAATTGTGGAATAAAGATTGGCATGGCAACATTTTGAATCTATTTTGACGTGGGTCATTTCCTAATTTCTAGGGCTGGAACTTGTTATGTTATTTATGCTGATATATGTTATAGTCAACTGGGGTTTTTTCCTGCATGTTGTGTATTGTGCTGTTATTTTGGTTCATATTAGTCCCTTTTTTTTAATTCTACAGTTGGTACGTACTTGATCTTGTTTAAATAAAATGAATTTTGACAATAACCTTGTATTTATTGTGCTTTCTAAATAAAGGGGGATGTATGGGCTTTACACAACAACCCATGTCATTGGCCGACACATGTACACATAATTATATAATATTAATTGTAAATTACAAAGTACCATTCTGGATTGCAGTTTCCAAAATTGTATATCCCCATGATAATGGATGATAGTATTTTATTTTATTTTACCACTCCCCACACTGCCATTATATGTGTGCCAAGTGCGCTTATGGGGTCGTTGTCTTAACGTTTTATACATAAATGCACAGTGTGCATTTATGTATACATAAATGCACACCAGTCTCAGCCGGCGCGAGATTTAAACGCTGCCATAAATAATTGCCGTCTGCTTCAATTCAGACTATTTTCTTCCGTAGTTCTGAAAAAGACATTCTTTTATCACAATGATAAAATTTATCATCGGTCGCATATTGATCTCAGACTTAGTACCGGTATTAAACAGGTACCGAAAGAACTGCATGGTTTGATCGATGAACGGAAGAAAATGAACTTACAAAAAATATCAACACGTGTGCATTTATGTAGAAAACACTACGACAATGACCCCGTCACATATCACTACGCGAGACTGGTGTGCATTTATGTATACACAAATGCACAGTGTGCATCTATGTATAAAACATTACGACAACGACCCCATCAGCGCCAAGTGCACACTTCATCCATGGTAGCGCAAACGTAACAAAATGAAATTGAAAAAGTTATTCTGTAGCACAAAAATGAAGAATTCGCAGTCATCCGTTGTATATAAGGAATCAAGGAACATTCTTTAATGTTCACATGCCCCATATGAACTACATAGCCCCACTCACACTCCTCACATAATTTTTGATGGATGGATAGGAAGTCAGCCTCTTGAGTGGGTCAGGATTGATTGATTGGGGTTTAATGTCGTTGTAGCAACAACAAAAAATCTTCTGATCTTCAATCGGTGTGAACATCCACCGACATTGAAGGTTGGGTACATGAAGATAGATTATAAGTACAGTCAATTCCAATTAATCGAATAACGGTTAATCAAATAATTCGTTTATTATAATAATATTTCGGATTCCAAAACCATTTTAATAGTACATCTGTATTTTTTAATTGCTTATTCGAATAGACTCCCGATGGGACTATCGCTTAGTAGAATAGAAAATTCGCAAAAATGTGCTCTGAAAGTCGGTATTTTCGTGCATTCTAGAACTCAGTTGAAGGTATTTCATCCAAAATATTATAGTTTACTATAAGAAAGTGATTTTTCAATTAAATGTGAATATTAAAATATTATAATAACACTTGTCTTGTTGTTTTATTGCCCAACATTCCCATAATTCACGCCATGATGATGATGATGTGATTTGGGGGGCTAATAATTCACGCCATAAATGACAATATTAAATTTTGTAAGCAGTGCGGGTAAATCCCGCATCTATAGTCTATATTTTATATCAATAAACCCGATGCTTTATTCGTGATCCGTTGTCCACGTAGAGGATGAACAACATTACAATAGCGACTAATTGCATGTTTAACAAAAGCCAGTACTGTAGTTGGACAGACACATGTTAGCGACTCGGGTTCTTTTGTATTTGATGTCTGAACATGCATAAAGAATTAGACTGTACAAACTGTTTTGTTCGTTTCACACTCTATGGCGCGAACAAAGGATTGTCCCATTAATGATGACAGCGTGTTTGTTTAAGTATTTGTTTGAGTACAACCGCTAACAAAGGGCAAATTAACATGTCACTTGTAAAAACAAAACCAGGGCTATTATAAATGCGATGCTGTGGGTACACCAGTCATAATTACTCAGTCATTATGAACTCGAAACGAAAGCGCATCGACCTCTCCCTGGCTGATAATTTGAAGTGATTAAGTTACTAGACCAGAAGTTTTCTCAGACTGAAATCGCGAAAAAGTTAGGTCGTTCACAATCCCAAGTGTGTCAAATCAACAAGAAGAAGGATGACATCAGGCAGAAATTGGAGTCAGTTCGGCAGTTCTTAGAAGAAAACCTCGAGGAGAAGGACGAAATGGACTCGGCAGCCTTTTACAAAATCGAGAACCTATTCCAGTCTCTGATTTCTAAACGCCAACGCCAATGCAAAATAACCGAATTTGCATCGTGGATTCCATGAACACTTTATTATATTACTGTTTATATTGTCACTGTTATTTAATTTTTATCCGTTATATGTTTTAAAATAAATAAAATCATGTTCTATATAAATGGTCTTCCTCAATCACTATATGTGCTTCTATCAATCAAAGGTGAATAACTCTAACCAGTCAATCGATCAAAGGTGAATAACTCTAACCAGTCCTTCGATGTAAACATTGAACACGTGCTTTTATCGATTGATGTTTTTACAATTTTCCCTCGGTAAAAAGTAACAACAAACACACAATCTGACAATGGTATTACAAATATTTTAATATTACATGAAACAATCAATAAAGAGAACAATATTATGAAGTAAATACACATTTAATAACAGGTATTTAAAAGTTTTTATATCAAACAAACATCGGTCAAGTCAGTGGTACAACTCGAAATTACGAAATCGTCGACTCGAAATTACAACGTTTTGGTGCAAATTCGTCTAATCAAATAAAAAATTGCTGCACCGAGCATATTCTATTAACCTCGGCACGGCAGTTACTGTGTGGGAAGGCAACAGATGATAGACGGTGATGAACACCCCATGTTGTCAGAAATTCGCGAGTGCTAGCAGCAGTAAACTCGGGGCCGCCATCGGATGAGAGTTCATCAGGTATGCCATAGGTGACGAATGATCTCCTAAGACTGTCGATAAGCCCGGTGGCTCCTCCCGTGGTCCTTTCAACAATTTCTCAGCTATTTTGCGACAAGAAAATGAAAATGTATGAAGATTACTGGTATGAATATGAAGATGATATAGAGTCCCATCATAGATAGGAACGCGTCCATTTTGTTTATCTTTATTTAGAACACAAATGATGGGACTCTATATCCGAAAATAGTAAATGTGTTCTGGATAAGAACCGCTTTTATTTTATTGTTTTCATTGTAAATTTGTAAATGTTTTCGCATTATGTTCGAGCAGAAGCAAAGAATTAAATTAAATTAAATAATGCACGATAGCCTTTCATTTAATGATTATGACTGCAAATGAAACAAGCTTCTTACACTTCCCCCACACTGTCATGGTAGCACATACGCAACAAAATGAATATCAAAAAGTTATTCTGTAGCACAAAATTGACTGACATCAGAATTCGCAGCCATCCGTTATAAAAGGAATCAAGGAGCATTCTTTAATGTTCACGTGCCCCATATGAAGTACCTAGCCCCCCTCCCCTCACACTCCTCACATAATTTATGATGGATAGGAAGACAGCCTCTTTAGTGGGTCAGGATTGATTGATTGGGGTTCAACGTCGTTATTAGCAACAAAAAAAAATCTTCTGACCTTCAATCCGTGTGAACTTCCGACATTGAAGGTTGGGTACATGAAGATAGATATAAATACCTATGTTCCAAATCCATTACGATGTAAATAACCTCAATATGGAAAAAACCCTCAGGTTGAGCAGTTGGTTACGCAAAGGGAAATAAGGATAGAGATTGCTATTTTAACGTGCATGGTCGCCGTTGGCCTGCCAGGATAATAGGGTGTATGTCCGCACTCGTAACAAACGTGCATGGTCGCAGTTGGCCTGCCAGTATACTAGGGCGTATGTCCGCACTCGTAACAAACGTGCATGGTCGCCGTTGGCCTGCCAGGATAATAGGGCGTATGTCCGCACTCGTAACAAACGTGCATGGTCGCTGTTGGACTGCCAGGATAATAGGGTGTCTGTCCGCACTCGTAACAAACGTGCATGGTCGCCGTTGGCCTGCCAGGATAATAGGGTGTCTGTCCGCACTCGTAACAAATGTGCATGGTCGCCGTTGGCCTGCCAGGATAATAGGGTGTCTGTCCGCACTCGTAACAAACATGCATGGTCGCCGTTGGCCTGCCAGGATAATAGGGTGTCTGTCCGCACTCGTAACAAACGTGCATGGTCGCCGTTGGCCTGCCAGGATAATAGGGTGTCTGTCCGCACTCGTAACAAACGTGCATGGTCGCCGTTGGCCTGCCAGCTTTTTCAGGCACTGGCAGTTGAAGAAACAGTCAAAATGACCAGCTCCAAACAAAATCAACACCGACCGGGAAATCGTCAACATGAGGAAACATTTGCCAGCCCTTACGGATGCTGATCCGAGTGTATCGATTAAGTAACACCCCATCACCAATTATCCAGTCACCAACTTTTAAATGCATCGATGGTAAAGGCAAACGTAAGTTTTCAACCAAATTTTCTAAATTCCGACAACCATTATCTCAGTCGGGGGAAAAAATGAAATGGCGTTTACCTAAACTTCTCAAAACTCCTGTTCTAATTTGGGGTTCTTCAAATGTTTCCAATGTTGACGACAGACTGCTTTCACGGAACCATAAAGGAATGGCGATAAAGACCATCATTTTCAACATGGGGGATAAACAACTGAGACACATAATATGGAAACACAGAAGTTTACCTATATGCATATTTTATTTTTATAGGTTGTTGGCTGACCAAGGCTTATAGAGATATGATCGATTTGCATCCTGACGGTGTAATAATCAGTTAGGTGGCAATGACATTAAAAAGTCATCAACCGCCACAGACATTATCGGTCTTCAAGAGAACATTATAAAGCACTTCACTGCCATCTGAAAATATGTCGTCCTCAGAGCGGAAGAATTTCCCAAACAAAAAGGCTCCTGGGTTGATGAGAAACCAATATAGAAAAGTTAGGTCAACTGGAACCTGCCCGCAGTAGCACGAGCTATCCCATTGACCGGTCCGAGATATACCGGTGATCGGGTCCACATTGAGGATGTAATGCGTGTGCATTGGGGTGTGGTGAACCTGGAAGCAAAGGAATTCGGTGAAGATATTTGTCTTTACAACCATTTATCACAGGAGATAATAAAACTCCTTCGCTTCAATAGAATCCATGTTGGATTTGAGTATTACTGATTAGTATTATCTTTTTGCACATTGAAGCAATGGACATTCAAACTGTGCCATATCCGTAACTGATATGCGCGTCAATATAAATATCATATACATGCGATCACATAATAGACTTTATTAATCTGAATGCTAGCACCTGAAAAGATCGATAATCTGAAATTTTAACTAAATTTATAACTTTAATTTTTTTTAAACTGTTGTCAGTGTTGACTTTATCTGAAGAAATTAATTGTTGACTTCATAACTTTTAATATCTGAATTGTTATTATAAATTTAAATTTTTTGGAAATGGCTTTTGGCCACTGCTGTAATGTGGGTGTCCGTTAAAATAAAGAATAAGGACTACTTAAGGAGGTGTAAAAGCTTTTAAATTTTGTTTCGAACGAGTTTATTGTTGAGTAGCATCATCAGGACCGTATGCCATCAGTGATGTCTGATGATAATCCGATTAAAGCAATAAACTTGACGAGTTTGATAGCTGTGTCACAAAAGATA
Source organism: Siphonodentalium dalli (assembly GCA_032622095.1). Classification (NCBI taxonomy): domain Eukaryota; kingdom Metazoa; phylum Mollusca; class Scaphopoda; order Gadilida; family Siphonodentaliidae; genus Siphonodentalium; species Siphonodentalium dalli. The sequence goes on along the minus strand of CP136063.1, from coordinate 46,243,117 downwards.
TTGATTACTAGTAATGTGTTCTTAACAGAGACCAGTTGAGCTTATAATATACACCAGCAGGTTATTTAAATACCTGCATTGTAACAAAGTAGGCCTACATGCAATTAATTTGCAACTGTTGAGAGACGTATATTGCGCACATGGACTGAGCGATAAATTGACAACAATATTATTGTAATTTGCAAACGCATAGTTCTGACACAAATTAATCCTTTTAAATGAGTTTGGATAGTAAGGCGTGACCAATTTAATTACTTGTTTTACGAACACCGCCGATAGCTTTTTCCGCCAAAACCGAATAAAAATAATACACTTTTCTTCCCAGAGAAAAAATTACGTTTTCCGGATTTTAGTGATTTCGTTCCGCCTACGAGTTGTGTATTCCGGATTATAACGCTCCGTATTCCGGCCTTCCGAGTTATGCGTTCCGGTTCCGTGACCTTTTGTTTACATCTGTCAGCGTGCATAACTTCCGTTGTTAGTGAAACATGTCCGAAATAGAATGGCGACTGCAGATTACTTCAGCTTAAAAATACTGACAGACACGCAACGGACGCTGAAGCAAAAGCTAGTTCAATTGAGTCTTTCTGATGTAGTATCCGTGACATTTAGTGAGGTGGGCGATGACTTTAAAGTGGATAAAATCACGGTTAAAAACGGTAGTGACTCAACTGATGGCCACGAAGTTCAGCCAAACACCCCCCTCAATATTGTTTCCCGATTTGGCGCATCATGCATCATTCTCCACGTCTCAAAGCTGTCAGTTGGTGATGGTGTGTCAGTTTCTAAGAAGACTTTGGATGCATTCGATGTAATGATGTCGGCACGAAGTGACTCTTGTTACCCAGATAAAGTCGAATTCAAAATAAACAGAAGAGATTTTGATCTACACAACGATGTCATCGAACTGTTCAAACAAAAACACTATTCATTTATACCTGAAAACGTCCACACCATAGGAAAACTTGTGATAAAAACTCTGGTGGATGTATTGTGGTGGATGACCCCACACCATGACAAACTCTTGTCCAGAAACATCAAAATCCCTGAGATGTTCCAACAGTTCACAGGTTATTACGACCATAGGAAGGCGCACAAAGCTGCACCAAAGGTGAGAAATCATATCAGCTTGATAACTGTTGAAGAAATCCCGAATGTCCTGAATAAATACACGTATACATGCAGTCGAAACAAACTCTACATATATCGTGACGCTATGTACTATATACAGCGTAGAGTTCGTTTCGAACTCGTATACATGTATTTGTCGCAGAAAAATGGCATCACTGATTCAGTAAAATAAAATATAGGAAATTGGGGTGGGGCAAGATTCCTGGCAAGCGCCTAGGAAAGGAAGTGCTGTCCAATTTTTTAAAGGGGGAGGGGTCCATATTAAAATAAATTTATGGGAAACGGGTGGGGCAAGATTCCTGGCAAGCGCCTAGGAAAGGAAGTGCTGTCCAATTTTTTTAAAGGGGGAGGGGTCCATATTAAAATAAATTTATGGGAAACGGGTGGGGCAAGATTCCTGGCAAGCGCCTAGGAAAGGAAGTGCTGTCCAATTTTTTAAAGGGGGGAGGGGTCCATATTAAAATAAAATATGGGGAATTGGGGTGGGGCAAGATTCCTGGCAAGCGCCTAGGAAAGGAAGTTCTGTCCAATGTTTTTAAGGGGGAGGGGTCCATATTAAAATAAAATATGGGAAACTGGGGTGGGGCAAGATTGCCTTTTGGACATATTCTTAAAATATACTTCTTTGTTTTTGATTTTATTGATGTTAGAGCATCTGAATGGAGGTACATGTATTTGTGGTCTGTATACTTAGTACCGGTACTTCTGTCTTCAAGTAATTTAATATGTTGAACTATTTAGATACTTCTATAAATTCAGAGAAAGAATATTAAATACAGCATCTAAAGTAACATACAGTTACGCTCTATGTAAGTGGCAATTTCAAGGCGGTAAACTGCATTGATCAATGCATCGCCAACGCGGTGCTCATTCGTTGACGATGAATTGGCACTGTGTTGGCGATGCATTGTAACTGCTGCCGACAATGCATTGACGATGTTGATCGCTGCAGTGCCAACACATGGTCAATGCATTGACGTTGCCACTTACATTGAGTTGTACTGTACATGTAAAATACAATTCTTGTGAAACATCAAATGGGTCAATTCTACATACAAAAAGAAAACAATTTTAACATCTGTCAGGCTGCATGTAAAAATATTAATATTTTCATTCATTATAATATTTCAGATAGAGTCTTCTGTCCTGAAGAGCCACATTGATCACATGACTGAACTGTTGATGATGCCGTGGATGCACAAGTATGATGATCTCCGTGTTGCTATTGGTGAGATGACATCAGGTCTCCAGAAGTATTATGACTTCCTGACTAAGCAGAAAGAAAGATCGACAACTACACGATTCGGAAGCTCCCTTGAGAGCGCCAGATAAAAACTTTTCACTGGAGAATATCGAGACTGTTCCAGTTGTGGAACCACAGTATAAGGATCTGGATGAGTTTGTGGCTGAATCGGAACCATATACTCCTATTCCACTTTTTGAATATGAACCTGATGACAAGGCTGCTAGAAGGAAGTATATTGATCATCTCAAACTGACTCACAAAGTTCGAAAGTATTCATACTATACTGGAAACTACTTGGGGACAGTTCGCTTTATATGGAAGCTTCCAGAGAACAGTGATGACTGCACGGATGAGAAAACTCTTGGCGCAATCAGTCGCATTCATAAATCTCTACCAATGTACACCACGCGAGCCATGAAAAAAGAGTTCTATGAAAAATATCAGCACTCTGCGAAAATACAGCCTGGACTTCTAAGAAGTATGTACAAGTTCTTAACAAATGATTCAAGTGCGGCAGAATCAACTCATCAGCGGGAAATTGATGAACGACTTGATAAATTCTTATCGCTCGATGATCCAGAGGCTATATGGGATTTGCGAAAATTAAATGGCGACTTCAACAGCACAAAATTTGATAAATTTTGGGATGAAATGGACACTTATTTCAACGAGTTGACTCTCCCTGTTCAAGAGCGACGACACGGAGAACACCTGTACCTGCCATTTGCTATCAGTGTTGAACAATTAGTAGAGACGATAACGGAGCGCCTACCAAAGGGGACCCCGACTCCGTGCGCAGAATGGGTCCGATTAGTTTTGGCCTACAGATCCAACATCAAAAACGGCGTTTCATCACACTGGAAGATTCAGCGTAAAATTCAAGCTGCAAACGCGACAGATTAGGGCCAATCATATTGATGCCCATTATTGTGGGTGTCAGTTATTATATTTGAAACATTTCGCTGTGATGTATTCCGAGTTCAGTGATTTCTTATGGATGGATGATAAAGCTATTGTCCCTATTGGAGAGCCTGAAAGACCAGTCAGTACTAATGTTCGAGTCCACAATCCCTCTCTGGTTCCTGTTTCAAATGTCAGTACACTTAGTGCATTGGACCACGATTATAATGTGTGTGGTGCGATTCCATCTGTCGCACTCAAATGTGACATTCCGAAGGTTGCTTCAGATTCATTCTTCAGTGGAGTTGTTCATCTGACTGTGAAGGACAAAGTATTCAGTGCATCTAATGCCATGAGGCATGGCTGTGAATTAAGGCACACACTGCGAGAATGCTATTCTGAAAATGACTCAAACAAGCCCATCTTAATCTGCTACACCGACGGGGGTCCTGACCATAGGACCACATATGGTTCAGTGCAAATGGCTTCCATCGCAGTTTTCCTCCACCTGGATCTGGACATGTTGGTTACAGCTAGAACAGCGCCAATGGCCAGCTGGGCCAACCTTGCTGAGCGAGCTAACTATTTTAAACTTGGCCCTGCAAAATGTTGCTCTGGAACGAAGTAAAATGGCCGAAGATCTGGAACTAAAAATGAAAAGGATCGGTTCTTTAGATGATGCACGAAAGTTGTCAAAACGTTATCCAGAATTTAAAGATGGTTTAATAAATTCTGTTCAGCCGGTCCTAAAACTGTTAGAGAGTCGATTCTCTAAGCTCAAACTAAAAGGTGAAAGCTTCAAAATAAATGAATCTGCTACTGATGCTGAGGTTGAAGAGTTCTTCCAAAAGGTGAAGGACGTTATTGACGACAAATTGGACTCTAGTCATCTCACTGCTAATGTGTTGAGTAAATCAAAGAGACTTGCTGATTTCATGCAGAAACATTGTAGAAAGCGTAATTACATATTCCAGGTGAAAAAATGCCCTAAGGATGCCATCAAAGACTGTGTATTGTAGTCTCAACCCACCAAGATTACCTGATGATGTCTTCAATGAGTTGGAATTTGTGCCTGACCCAACTTTCGCAGCACCTGGTGATGATAAGTACTTACCATTCCCTGAAATATACAGGACGGCAACTACAGATGCAAATCGTCCGTCTGCGTTATCCGTGACTGACTCGACCAAAAACGATATTGCCAACAGGAAACTGTTAACTGCTTGCAGGGTACGTGATGCAGTGCCCTGTGTGGAGTGCGATAAACCAAGATGTGTTTATTCAGAAACTAAACTGAAAAAGTCTGAACTGAATGCTCTGAAGGAGCTAAAGGAGAAGGAGACATACACATGTGGTGCGACACTGTTTGAAGGTGCACTGCATTCAACAGTGGTTGCGAAAGAAAACATAAATTGTAGTTCACAGATGGAGACATCATACTATGGCGGGAAGACTTGTAAGCTTGAGCCTGTCTGCTTCCATTGCGGAATTTCAAAATCCGATGACTTTGCCATGGATGATGACATTCAGAAACTCCAGTCGGAATATTCAATTGTGCGGCCCATTTGTGTGAGATGCAAGGACTCTGGTAAAGAAGTAGCTGTGAGAGGAAAGCGAAATGTTAAGAAATTGCGCACAAAATGAATTTAGTTTCATCCAAACCGTGTGCTATTTCTTGACATTTAAGTTCCATATCATAGCTACAATGTCTCTTTGACTCCAAGTAAAATGCATGGTAGAGGTGCCCACAAAATGTAACCAAATAAAATTAGTAATGCGTGGTGGAATTTAATAAAATTTCAATCAGTAACTTTATATGATCTCTCATGGGTCATCACACTTGCAGGCCAAAGTGGAAATTTGGGCCAAAATCAAACCATACACTCACTATTTTGGAATCTCTTGAGTCAAAGAGTATGTATGCATGGATGTGTTTCTAGTCAAACTTCTAGTCACAAAATTGTTTTCTTCATCTTTAATTTTCAAAGCACCTGTGTGATTTTTCGAAGCACGATATCAGACTGTTTTAATATATATTTTATGTGTGGGCGCTGAGTTTAGCCAAATTGTTTAATTTTACAAGATACATGCATTGCAAAGGTATTGCATTTTATTCAGGCCGGTTTATCGTTAATCATGATAGCATTACGAATTTCATGTTCATTTTCTTTTTCTATGCGAGTAGCGAAGGTTTAATAGTAAAACTTGGCAGAATGCTTTCATATTTTTTACATCCCATAAATTTGAGCAGATTTGTGTCTTAAAATAGAACTTCCAGAGTGTGAACTGTTGCTTCAACTGATTTAATACATGTAGTAAAAACTGTAGAAACTGATATATCAGCGGTAGGCAAGACCTCACGTCTATTTTTCTATGTCAGACATTGGTTCTTGGTATTGCCAAGTTCTTGTTTAATATTTGTGTTTATGATTAGTATTAAAGGCTATCATGATTAATGATCTTGGCATCCAATAAACTGGCTATTGTCTTCCCCTGGTTTGTGACTTAGAAAATGCTTGGGTTCATTGGTAAATTTTAATAACATGTCGTAGCCTCTTTCTCGACTCCGTATTTGGAACAAAAGACAATCTGTAATTGTATCTTCTTCTCAGATCAATTGTCGTCAATTGATCTGAATTTTCGTCACTTGTAGAACACATGGATATAGATCTGGAAATTGCATGTCGAACCTAAAAATATATACGAGGATATTTGTCTTTACAACCATTTATCACGGGAGATAATAAAACTCCTTCGCTTCAATAGAATCCATGTTGGATTGAGTATTACTGATTAGTATTATCTTTATAAGGACCATAGGTCGCCTCGCATATATAAGAGAATGCATTGGCCTAAAAAAAATAAGATACATCCGTTGATCCCCATACTGTTTATAAGGTACATCCGTTGATCCCCATACTGTTTATAAGACACATCCGTTTATCCCTATATTGTTTGCCACATTCGAACCCATGTACCAATAAGATCGGACTTTCAGCTCATATCCAGACTGTAAACTCTAAGAACTTTAGAAAGCAAGTGATGACACAAAGGTGGGAGTTACTAACCTGTTAAGAGTTTTTAATGATGCATATATGGAGCTATAAACTGAATTCTGGGTATACACCGAAATACCCCTGCCTACATCAGTTTAAAACTTTCAGATTTATATCTTAATAATTTGTGACATCACATAGTCATATATATAAAAAGTCATATTTCACTGAACAAAAGTGTGGGTTGATTGCTTTATTAAACCAGCATTTATTATTTTGATGTTGCAATGCACATATGAGATGAGCAAGTGGGGGATTGGCTTCTCCATCAGGAAGCATTAAAGCAAATGCTATCCGATTTCTTCACACAAGTCACCAGGTCAAATGAGCTACTCCAGGTATCTATACTATCTAAGGGAGATGGACAGATTACCTTCAAATGCTAGGCGTAAGGGTAAATCGGAAATGAGGAAATCATTAAGTGAATGATTGATTCATGCATGTTCTCATCATCTAAAATCGTGTAACGGATAACTGATAGCACGTGTAACACATAACTCATAGCACATGTAACGCGTAACTCGTAGCACATGAAGAGGCATGAACTCTCACCACGAACATTCAAGTGATTTATTTCTCACAGCCAATGAGATGACCGAACATTGGAGTTAAGAATAAATTTTCATTTGCCTGGTTTCAATCAGGGACGTGGCTAGAGGGTTTCCGTTCGGGGGGTGTCCACCTTGGGAAATTCCAACTGCACCCCACCCCTTGAATCAGAATCAGACCGAGCACAAGTTTTGCATAATTCCATTTGCACCCCCCCCCCCCCCCTTGTATCTCAGTGCTCTTAGGCCTAATATCCCATATATCCATAAACCATAGTTATATATTCCCGGTATGAGAACATTAAGATATTTTACACTTTTAACTCCATACAGAATCACACAGGCAAGAGACCGCGACACACCATGCTTACCAATGGCTGTTCGGCCCGGCGGCCCCGGTGTGAGAAAATTTTGAAATTTGAAACAAGAAAATCGCAAATCCTAGCATCTGGACTGGCCTCGCAGCTTTCCTATAGTGTTGGAAATTTCAAACCTCATACTCTCCCTCAGGTTGGACAATTCTCCAACTGAATACCATTTCAGTCCACAAATTTGACCAAATATAGTACAACATTGTTAAACTTATTAGCATTTTTGTATCAGCCACGGGGGAGACACAATGACACACCGGGCCGACCATGGTTGGGCCTGGTGTGGGAAAATTTTGTAATCTGAAAAAGAAAATCGCAAAATCCTAGTATCTAGACTAGCCTCAAGCCCTCCTACAGTTGGAAATTTCCAACCTAACACTCCACTTACGTTGGAACATTTACAAATGATGACAATTCCAATGACAATGTTGACCAAATGTATGACAATATTGTTTTCTTAAATTAACTAGCAGTTTTTGACTGGCCATGGCGGAGGGACCAGGACACAAGCTTTCCAACTGTTGGAAATTCCCAACCTGACACCCCCCTGAGGTTGGAAAATTTCCAACTGATGACCATTTCAGTCCAAACATTTTACCAAAAATAAGAAAATTCGCAAATATTGGTCCAAAAACTATTAATTCCCCCCAAGAAATTGTTTGGAATTCAAACTACAAGAACATTTTTAACCTACTGTTGGTGTGAAATTTCCAACTAATGTATTGGCAGGTATGAAATTTCCAACTGTTGAAAATTTTTACCAAAGTTGGGGGTGTGTGACTAAATTTTTTACTGTTATTTCAACATTTTCTCTTGGGTAAAATTGTGTAATGGATAACTCATAGCACATGAAGAGGCATGAATTCCCAGCACGAACATTATCTAAAATCGTGTAACACATAACTGATAGCACATGAAGAGGCATGAATTCTCACCATGAACATCAAAGACACCTACATACAACATTTCCACCAAAATGCCACCTGTAGCATTTCCGAATTCTGGAAGGATGATGTCCAAACAGTTGTTGCGAAATACATTTTACCATTAACTGTGCCATGTGTTTGATTTCTCGGAGCTGTTTCCATGAGGAGTGATTCATGTATTTATTTGTCCATGTAATTATCTTAATTCCACCCAAATTATCATTATCCAGCAATTTATGGGGCAATTTGTCCAATATCAAATATTAAATTAATATTATTCACAAATGAGAGTTAACCCTTTCGCTGTGTTGGCACTGAAATGGTTATTAAATACACTCACATACACATGCAAAGAGCCATGTATAACAACCTGACAATTATAATGCAAATGAGAAAATAACTTACTCCTTTGAGTGCCACGGGCCAATCTCATCGGCCCTATAAACGTACAAAATAAGTCTGTTAAAAGAATAAATTATTTAAATTGTAAAACAAAAAAACAAAAAATTGTTAGGCCAATGCATTCTCTTATATATGTGAGGTGACCTATGGTCGACTCGCATATATAAGAGAATGCATTGACACAGGGCATATGGGTTGATACAAAAATTGACCTGGCACTCAAAGGGTTAAGCAATTTACTCATTATCATTACACTACCATGTCGTTGTACATTTACATTGTTCATACAGTGCACTCATCTCAGACTCAAATTCATTTACTTGTTGCATATTTTCCCTTGAATAGAGTAGGATATTGGTTATATATGCAGTAACCGGATTAGTTAAAATCTCATGTAATCATGTGTGATATGCACATAAACGCATATGAATTAGACGGATTTCACAACATGGCATTTACAAAATATATAACGTACATGTCTCATGCAGAAGATGCTATAGATGGCGATTTCATTTCAAGGTTTAACTGTTATTATTCCTGCATATACACTGGTATGTTATTGTTCATAATAAACAAGAGATGGGATTTTGTCAAAACGCCTGGCTTGCGAACTCATTTTAGGTACCGAGATTTGTGGAAATTGGCCATGTGACGTCATCCATAAGTCTACAACAAAAATAATAAACAAAGTTCAATAACTCTGGTAAATTATCCGGCCGGACCTAGCGTGTGAAATCATTCTAGGCAATGGTCAGGTGAACTCATTTACCAAATATCTTTCAAAACAAGCAGTACCCACGCGGATCGAGAAAACAAGCAGTACCCACGCGGATCGAGAAAACAAGCAGTACCCACGCGGATCGAGAAAACAAGCAGTATCCATGCGGATCGAGAAAACAAGCAGTATCCATGCGGATCGAGAAAACAAGCAGTACCCACGCGGATCGAGAAAACAAACAGTACCCACGCGGATCGAGAAAACAAGCAGTACCCACGCGGATCGAGAAAACAAGCAGTATCCATGCGGATCGAGAAAACAAGCAGTATCCACGCGGATCGAGACAGATTACTCGTGGGTTCTAATACATGCTGCTAACCATGGAAAACAAGCAGTACCCACGCGGATCGAGACAGATTACTCGTGGGCTCTAATACATGCTGCTAATCATGCATTCAACGCATATTTGTTCAGCTCATTTTCTACATAACATTTCAAGTAAAGTTCGAGGTCATATTGCAAAAGACAGACTACGGAAAATTTTCGTCTTCTCAGTGGCGCGTCTCTTGAATGTGAACAATATTGAGGAGGCTAAAGCCACATACCAATATATGTGTATGGTATTCGGCTCTAGCAAACTGACGGACGAAACAAGAGGATCGGCCGTCCGTCTCGACAAACTGATCAATTTTGAAGAGGTCATGTAGGGTGGCGAAATTGAAAGTGATGTAACATATGAACTTGACGATACGCAGTCCCACAAATCATTAAGGGATGAATCGCCATTTTTTTATTATTTGACTGACTTCTGATAAACGTAGATGGCAACTGAGTGTGATCCAAACCCAAACTACGCTCCCGATGCAATATATTTCCCCTTTGGTCTGGATTGTGTTTAACTGACACAACGCGAGAAACCAATAGCGAAGTCGAGAACCTCGAGTTTCCGCTATCATACTATAGTGGAAAAGTGAATCTAAACATATGCTCAATTTAAATTATGACTATCCAGAGCGATGTAGGAACATGGTGCACAGACCACTACTCTGTTGGTTGATTGTTGAGTATATTTCACAATCAAAAATTCAAAACTAAAGACTACAGCCCACATTTTCATCCAATCTGTTGGAAATTTGCTGTGTACATTGACATATAGATGGGAATGAGTTATTTCAGCCACCCCCATGACAGGGTATCTAGTCAAAATAGCATGAGAAAGTGAGACCAAACTTTGGTTTTATATATACCGATATATACAATATGGGGTGTGGCAATCTATTTAATAAGAAAGCCACATTGTCACATCAGTCCTACATATTTTACTCTCAGTGTATCTTAAATAAGATAGTTCAGGGACTATTGAGCAGTCACCTTTTCTGAGGATACCTTAAAAAGTGATGGGTATAACGCACTTGAATCTTCGTCTTTAAAAGGTTAGCTAAAACTGAGTTTACAAACCAAAAAAAAACATATTTTTCAGTTTTTTTATTTTTTATTTTTTTTCGTCCTACCCAAGTTGATTATGGCAGAAAAAATCCGTAAACCACAAAATCCAAAAACCGTGGCCTAAGTGTTTGCGTTGGTGGCCATCATGTTATGAGATGCTCTTCGTGAATTAATTATGATTGAGCTCCTTTGATATTTGGTGTAACATTTATATTTAAATATAGTGGAGACTTATGCAGTACAATTCAATCATTGTGCTTTAAATGCAATTTTAAACTACTGAATTCGAATATAATCTTTCTAAATTAAGATTTTCTGCTCAAGGCATTTTTTTAATGTATATTAAATGTGTAGATGTTTTGTTAATATTGCGGCATTAATTAATAGACGCTGTAAATCAATCTATTTATCCGCTAGTTATTTCTCTGATTGGGTGCTGCTATTCTGATTTATTCTATAAAATCTACTATAATCGAAAAATGTCGCTAAATATGGTCACATCCGTACTGTTAGCTCTTTATGTCAACTGTTATATATACATGTATATCGATGTGATGATCATAAAGATCATATTATAAGTTATTATAACTCTTTTGCAGACAAATGCTTTCTGGAACGGCACTGTTCGTATTTTTTATAACGACTGGACGGACAGCGAGGATTCATTGGAAAAAATAACCCTGTTCCGGTGCAAGGACTCAACAAATGCGTCAGAACCCCAGTCAGTGTATCCATAAAAAAGAGCTGGACTAATGGAAGCAGAAATACAAAGAACTAGCAGGCAGAGTGCTTGTGATGAAAGATCGCATAACAATTCTGGAACAATGACTATGTTTCAAATAATAGTACTGGATTTGAATTTTGTGATATACATCCAAAAAGTGTTCTCTATAAATGACTGACAGAGAATTATAAAGACACAGTTACCACCTTAGCGAATGTCCAAAAAAAAAAACGATTCAAGCATTTTTATTTTTATTTTTTTTCCGACCGACCCTACCAAAACAAGGTTAAAAAAAATCTGTAAAGCAGAAAAATTAAAAAGTTTGGCCTAAAAACTCATTTCATCCTCCTATACTTTTAATGGCCTCATCAAATATCATGTCATTCACTTTCTCAAAATTTTTTCAAATCAAAAAATATATGATCTTAATAAAGCTTGCATGCAACATTCTCTTTCATCTCTTATTCATAGAGGCCAACTCAGAAAAATTAAATCTCAAATTATATATGCATTTTGCCAAATTAAATCACCTTCACTCCCTTTGCAAATTTCACCCGAATGGCCACTACTTCTCAACGGAAAGATCACTTACTCAAAAGGAAGAATTGCACCATCAACACAAGACAATATATTCAGATATTCAATTTCTTTCAGAGCGAAACCACTCGCGTGCAATATCGGGGTCACTCATCAAATGGATTGCTACTCTGCAAATTTAATTCATATTATAACCTGTCAGTTTTGTAGCTTCCAATATCTAGACCAACCCAAAGCTGAACACATAATCCACAATAAGCATCAAACAGAAGTTGGACATACCAGTTGCCAACCATTTCTGTTCACCGCGATATACTGGTAACGTTATCATTGACTTTCTTCGTTTCATGTCAATAGCGAGAGTGCCTCTCTGCGAAACAGAAGAGTACACTATCATTGAGTCTGCAGCGAGAAGTTTGAATATCCACACTTAACCCTTTACCCAACCAAACGGCCAAAAACGCCCAAATAAAGCTTCAACAGCCTAAAATATCTTCGGTCTGTCTCAATAACACCATACAAATATGGATATCATTGGAATCGGTTCATTGACCACATTGTGATGGTTACAGTTATGCCCTGTGCCAATGCATTCTCTTATATATGACCATAGGTCGCCTCGCATATATAAGAGAATGCATTGGCCTAAACAAAAATTTCTTACATTCTTTAACAATTTAAAAAAAATTCTTACATTTTTAAACAATTTTTATAATATTTTTCTACATTCTTTGACAATTTTCTCATTTTAATATGTGTTAAGCCAATGCATTCTCTTATATATGCGAGGCAACCTATGGTCGACTCGCATATATAAGAGAATGCATTGGCACAGGGCCGTTCTGTTGGGTAAAGGGTTAAAACCAGCTCCACCAAGGCCTTGATATGTCTTTCTCTTGCATATAGTCGCAGCAAAACAGAAATTGCATGAATATACAAGAAGGTGATCAAGTTGCAAGAACTGGCTTAAATCACTCGACAAAAAAGTGAGAATCCCATTTAAGAATCAGAATCTTAAAGATAAGCAAGTCGGAGCTAAATTTAGTTAATTCAGTATCTAATGTTCGCCTGTTATCTTTGTTTTCTATCTCCCACGATGCTTAATTACGTCGTCGTGTGGACATCTCACCATAATACAATGACACACCTACGATGTCAAGATACTATGGTACGCGTGACCGCAGCTAAAGTTTGTTAGCACAAGAAATGTTTTCATTTCTATAAAATCCACCCGTCAAATCAGCCTGCGATTTCCTTAAAATAGGTTCATATTAAACATATTTCAAACCCTAATATGCCCACATGCCCGTTATTTGGATCTGATTTACGTTCTAAATCAATGTAAAATGATAGACGAAACAGTCATATGACCGTATTCATACAGTAATGCTCTAAGTAATCGACCTCTTAACCAAAGCAGAATTATGGGTAACTTATCAGGATTTAGTCGGAAATATGGCTTGTTGCCATTCATCGAAAAGCTCTCCCAGAGAGCTTTCCGAGGAATGGAACAAGTATATTTCCGACTAAATCCTGAAAAGTTACCCATAATTCTTCGGTGTTTAAGGAGTCGATTAATAATTAGAGCATCACTGTATGTGGCTGCTTGGATTCATATGTATAATGTGCCGGGTATAAAATACTGCTCCAAGTTGATTAATGCTCAGCCGCAATTTCATTGGTGTTTATTCAAGTTATTAATAACTAATTAGTTTTACTGTGGCTTCAGTTCGAGGAAGTTTTTCAGTCATTAATCCTTCGAGTGCCAGGGGCCGATCTCATCGGCCCTAAACCTACAAAATAAGTCTGTTAAAAAAATATAAGAATAAATTATTAAAATTGTAAAAAATTGTATAAAAAAATAATAAAATATATATATATATATTAGGCCAATGCATTCTTATATATGCGAGGCGACCTATACTCGCATATATAAGAGAATGCATTGGCACAGGGTATATGGGTTGATACAAAAATCGGACCTGGCACTCAAAGGGTTAACTGATTTCACATCATAGGCGCTGGACTAACGTTGATTTGAGAATAACTGGCTTTAAAGCCAAATGATTCAGCCACCCATCACGGGTCATATAACCATAACTATATGCAGCTCATATAACCATAACTATATGCAGCTCATATAACCATAACTATATGCAGCTCATATAACCATAACTATATGCAGCTGTTTCTTATTACTTAATTTGATATGATAATAACATCATAAATCCTTAATGACACTACAGTTAGTTATTTGTTATTTACTCATTTTTTTAATTTTTGCATGAATTAGACTTAAGACTTGGTCTCCAAATACCCTCAACACGGTGAAACAGTTAAGCCTGGAAGGAATAGAGCCATAGATCGACGCCTACATTGGGATCGCCATTGGGCCCACGATAGTATCCTGGGTCAGACAAGGGTGAACCCTTGGGCAGGGACATGGCCTGCCGTACAAGGGATATCTTGCGGGATTTGGCCATCACTTGTGAGCCCCTCATTTTTGAGTGGGTTTGGAAGTGATGGCGATATGGTGGAGCGATGGCTTCAAGATTTCCTGAATTCATACTTTACCATATCACCCTGTATTCTGTGGGTACCTCGCTTGTACTCTCAAAACTACGTGGGCCGAATCCCTTTGGATTGGCTTTTGCTGTCCGGGGACGAGCCGGAGTTCCCGGCCGATTCTGAGGTTGGTTTCATCACCGAGTCAAGGCTCGGTGATTCGTGAGTGGGTCATAGATGTAATTGTTAAGGATTCCACCGATCGACACTATGGGTCATTCTAGTAGTCATATACCCGTTGTATAATGGGTGGCTTGTCCTACAGGGTATTACCCTTTTATAATTTTTAATGTGTTAAGCCAATGCATTCTCTTATATATGCGAGGCGACCTATGGTCGACTCGCATATATAAGAGAATGCATTGGCCCATGGAAAAAAAAAAACCCCGACTTACGACTGGATTTGATATGGCGGGTCACATATAAACAACCGCGACGACAATCCGCACCTTGCTGTCGGGCACCCGAGGTCGAGCGTGACGCCGACGTTATTACGTCGCTGTGTCGATGACGTCAGTATATCCGTAACGGTAGTACCGTACGTACTTTGTCAATCAGACAGATTAACAATGACAAAGATATGGTGTGTACCTTGTAAGGTGAAATTAAGCAGTAGGAGTAATTTGCTCAGACATCGGACAAAATTTCATGGCGGGGGTAAGTTGTTCATGTATTATATAATTTTAATATAATTTAATTTTATACATGTATGCATTATATTTCAATATACTATAGAGTGTCCAGGTTGTAGCATCTCGTACACTTTTATGAATGTATGGACCGAGGTTCGAGCACATTTTGTAATGATTTTGACTATGTTAATTGCAGGTTGATGAAAGGGTTAAAGAAGGTACTGATTTATTATTGACACTGGAGCGGTTTTATCAAGGATGCCTGGTATTTCATGACCACAGCCATGCGCCGGGCTAGTTATTAAGGGGTATAACAAGAAAATAGGAATAGTACCCCATATAGTACGGTCACTGCTATGTAATATCAATTACATTCTTATGTGGCATACTTGAATAATAGGAAATCATAGGGTCTTTACCCTGGTACAGTATAGTGGGGTGAACAATCTGCAATAGCTGGCGATTTTATTCTGAGACACTCTTATAATCCCTTTACCCAACAGAAGGGCCCTGTGCCAATGCATTCTCTTATATATGCGAGTCGACCATAGGTCGCCTCGCATATATAAGAGAATGCATTGCCTTAACACATTAAAAATTATAAAATTGTTAAAGAATGTAAGAAAAAATGGTAAAGTGTTAAAAAAAGATTTTTTTTTAGGCCAATGCATTCTCTTATATATGCGAGGCGACATATGGTCGACTCGCATATATAAGAGAATGCATTGGCACAGGGCATAACTAACCATCACAATGTGGTCAATGAGCCGGTTCCAATGATATCCATATTTGTATGGTTCTATTGAGACAGACCGATGATATTTTAGGCTGTTGAAGCTTTATTTGGCCGGTTTTGGCCGTTTTGTTGGGTAAAGGGTTAATGGTGAATGTACACAATGAGGAACAAGCTGTCAAATTTATATAAACTTGTTCAGTGCTAACATGGATGTAGTCAATGACATCTCATCACTAGTTAACCTGCTGGGAGATATAATGGAAAATGGGGCACTTTAATTTGGTGAGGGGAAGGAAAGGATATAATTGTCAGCGTGTGGAAACAGTAATCTAGGGACGCAGGGCGTTGAGGAAATATATAAATCACTGTGTAGTATAGACAATAAATTCATTTTGAGAATTTAACATAAGTTACCCTTGAAAGAGTTGTCATATGGATCTAAGCATCACTAGTATGTATATGTATTAGTTTCTACTTTCTCTAATACAAACATTGGAAATAGGTTTAACCAGTAAAAGATTTGGCAGTCATATAGTTTAACTAGTTAATTAGATGAGCCAGATCAACCTTAAATGCATATCCGTCCATAAATATCGACCTCAGGGGGGTTCGGATGTCCAGATTGGCAAGTAGCCAGGTCAGTGTGCGATTTTCCCCGACTGGCTTTTGTTGTTCAGGGTTTCTCCCCCAAGTGTTTTGAGGGGTATTGATACCCTTAGTGGAGAAGCCTGTCACTGTTGTATAGTATTGTTTGGGGGGGGGATAATGCACACTGCCGGTTGGATATCGCCCCTCCCTAAATGTATATATTGTTGAGTATTAAGGGGACTAGGTGGGGTTTTTCCCACCCCTTGTTACGTTTATAATGTTTCTATATATTTTTTTATATGTTACATTCCAGGGCTTATGACAGCCCGATGCTCAGGGTGGACATTACGGGAAGTATGGATAACAATAAGTGGGGGGTGGACTTTTATGGTATTATTATTTACAGGATGCATTATGGGGGGGGGGGGGGGTGTGAACATTAAGTATTATTATGATGATAAACGATTACAACCAATGATATAAGGGTATAATTACCCTTTAACAAAATTGAAGTACCCATAGCTTTTAAGGGTGGAGCACATTTAGAAAATGGGGGGGGGGGGGAATGTGGTATAATTACAGAATTCCCCCCCCCCCCCCCGGATTTGGCGGGATTTGGCCATCACTTGTGAGCCCCTCATTTTTGAGTGGGTTTGGAAGTGATGGCGATATGGTGGAGCGATGGCTTCAAGATTTCCTGAATTCATACTTTACCATATCACCCTGTATTCTGGGGGCACCTCGCTTGTACTCTCAGAACTACGTGGGCCGAATCCCTTTGGATTGGCTTTTGCTGTCCGGGGACGAGCCGGAGTTCCCGGCCGATTCTGAGGTTGGTTTCATCACCGAGTCAAGGCTCGGTGATTCGTGAGTGGGTCATAGATGTAATTGTTAAGGATTCCACCGATCGACACTATGGGTCATTCTAGTAGTCATATACCCGTTGTATAATTGGTGGCTTGTCCTACAGGGTATTACCCTTTAACTCATAACAATCTCTTTCTCCGGTCCCTTCACAAAAATCGCGGTACCCTACTGACCACCTACATGTATACACATAAGAGAATGCATTGGCCTAAAAAAAATCCTTTTTTTAACACTTTTTACCATTTTTTCTTACATTCTTTAACAATTTTATAATTTTTAATGTGTTAAGCCAATGCATTCTCTTATATATGCGAGGCGACCTATGGTCGACTCGCATATATAAGAGAATGCATTGGCCCCTGGAAAAAAAAAAACCCGACTTACGACTGGATTTGATATGGCGGGTCACATATAAACAACCGCGACGACAATCCGCACCTTGCTGTCGGGCACCCGAGGTCGAGCGTGACACCGACGTTATTACGTCACTGTGTCGATGACGTCAGTATATCCGTAACGGTAGTACCGTACATACTTTGTCAATCAGACAGATTAACAATGACAAAAATATGGTGTGAACCTTGTAAGGTGAAATTAAGCAGTAGGAGTAATTTGCTCAGACATCGGACAAAATTTCATGGCGGGGGTAAGTTGTTCATGTATTATATAATTTTAATATAATTTAATTTTATACATGTATGCATTATATTTCAATATACTATAGAGTGTCCAGGTTGTAGCATCTCGTACACTTTTATAAATGTATGGACCGAGGTTCGAGCACATTTTGTAATGATTTTTACTATGTTAATTGCAGGTTGATGAAAGGGTTAAAGAAGGTACTGATTTATTATTGACACTGGAGCAGTTTTATCAAGGATGCCTGGTATTTCATGACCACAGCCATGCGCCGGGCTAGTTATTAGGGGGTATAACAAGAAAATAGGAATAGTACCCCATATAGTACGGTCGCTGCTATGTAATATCAATTACATTCTTATGTGGCATACTTGAATAATAGGAAATCATAGGGTCTTTACCCTGGTACAGTATAGTGGGTGAACAATCTGCAATAGCTGGCGATTTTATTCTGAGACACTCTTATAATCCCTTTACCCAACAGAAGGGCCCTGTGCCAATGCATTCTCTTATATATGCGAGTCGACCATAGGTCGCCTCGCATATATAAGAGAATGCATTGGCTTAACACATTAAAAATTATAAAATTGAAAAAATGGTAAAAAGTGTTAAAAAAAGATTTTTTTTAGGCCAATGCATTCTCTTATATATGCGAGGCGTCATATGGTCGACTCGCATATATAAGAGAATGCATTGGCACAGGGCATAACTAACCATCACAATGTGATCAATGAGCCGGTTCCAATGATATCCATATTTGTATGGTTCTATTGGGACAGACCGAAGATATTTTAGGCTGTTGAAGCTTTATTTGGCCGGTTTTGGCCGTTTTGTTGGGTAAAGGGTTATTAAAATGGTGAATGTACACAATGAGGAACAAGCTGTCAAATTTATATAAACTTGTTCAGTGCTAACATGGATGTAGTCAATGACATCTCATCACTAGTTAACCTGCTGGGAGATATAATGGAAAATGGGGCACTTTAATTTGGTGAGGGGAAGGAAAGGATATAATTGTCAGCGTGTGGAAACAGTAATCTAGGGACGTATGGCGTTGAGGAAATATATAAATCACTGTGTAGTATAGACAATAAATTCATTTTGAGAATTTAACATAAGTTACCCTTGAAACAGTTGTCATATGGATCTAAGCATCACTAGTATGTATATGTATTAGTTTCTACTTTATCTAATACAAACATTGGAAATAGGTTTAACCAGTAAAAGATTTGGCAGTCATATAGTTTAACTAGTTAATTAGATGAGCCAGATCAACCTTAAATGCATATCTTTCCATAAATATCGACCTCAGGGGGGTTCGGATGTCCAGATTGGCAAGTAGCCAGGTCAGTGTGCGATTTTCCCTGACTGGCTTTTGTTGTTCAGGGTTTCTCTCCCCCAAGTGTTTTGAGGGGTATTGATACCCTTAGTGGAGAAGCCTGCCACTGTTGTATAATATTGTTTGGGGGGGATAATGCACACTGCCGTTGGATATCGCCCCTCCCTAAATGTATATATTGTTGAGTATCAAGGGGACTAGGTGGCGTTTTTCCCACTCCTTGTTAAGTTTATAATGTTTCTATATGTTTTTTGATATGTTACATTCCAGGGCTTATGACAGCCCGATGCTCAGGGGTGGACATTACGGGAAGTACGGATAACAATAAGTGGGGGGTGGACTTTTCAGTATTGGTATTATTATTAAAAGGATGCATTATGGGGGGGGGGGGGGGTGGACATTAAGTAGTATTATGATGAAAAACGATTACAACCCATGATATAAGGGTATAACCCTTTAACAAAATTAAAATACCCATAGCTTTTAAGGGTGGAGCACATTTAGAAAATGGGGGGAGATGTGGTATAATTACTCAATTGATTAAATGATTTCCCACATATCACACTGATAAGGCATATATTCGGTGTGGATTCTCTTATGTTTCACCAAGTGGCTTGAATCACTAAATGATTTCCTGCATACGGTATATCACAATGGAAAGGCTTTTCTCCATGTGGATTCTCTTATGCACCACCTAGTTGCTAGATTGATTAAATGATTTCTCACATATATCACAATGGTACGGCGTATCTCCGGTGTGGATTCTCTTATGGGTCACCAAGTTGCTCGATTGATTAAATGATTTCTCACATATATCACAATGGTAAGGTTTATCTCCGGTGTGGATTCTCTTATGGGTCACCAAGTTGCTCGATCGATTAAATGATTTCCCGCATAAATCACAGGTAAGCCTTATCTCCGGTATGCATTCTCTTATGTATCGTCAAGCTGCTCGATTGATTAAATGATTTCCCGCATATATCACAATGGTAAGGCTTATCTCCGGTGTGGATTCTCTTATGGGTCACCAAGTTGCTCTATTGATTAAATGATTTCCTGCATATATCACAATGGTAAGGCTTATCTCCGGTGTGGATTCTCTTATGGGTCACCAAGTGGCTCGATTGACTAAATGACTTTACGCATATATCACAATGGTAAGGTTTATCTCCCGTGTGGATTCTCTTATGTCTAGCCAAGTCGCTAGATTGATTAAATGATTTCCCGCATATATCACAATGGTAAGGTTTATCTCCTGTGTGGATTCTCTTATTTCTAGCCAAGCCCGCTCGATCGAGTAAATGACTTCCCGTATATATCACAATGGTAAGGCGTATTTCCTGTGGATTATCTTGTGTCTAGCCAAGTCGCTCGATCAAGTAAATGTGTCAACCGCAAGGTGTCAACAGGATAAACACAAGGTGAGTGATACCTGAAAGATAGTCACCACCTTGTGAGAGTCTAGTAATCGGTGGAGAGGCAAATTCTCCATAATTACAATGTACATGTATTAGTTTGTTCTTTCTCTAATACAAACATTGTCAATAGGTTTAACCAGTAAAAGATTTGGCAGTCATATAGTTTAACTAGTTAATTAGATGAGCCAGATCAACCTTAAATGCATATCTGTCCATAAATATCGACCTCAGGGGGGTTCGGATGTCCAGATTGGCAAGTAGCCATGTCAGTGTGCGATTTTCCCTGACTGGCTTTGTTGTTCAGGGTTTCTCTCCCCCAAGTGTTTTGAGGGGTATTGATATGCGCTAGTGGAGAAGACTGCCACTGTTGTATAGTATTGTTTGGGGGGGATAATGCACACTGTCGGTTGGATATCGCTGCTCCCTAAATGTATATATTGTTGAGTATTAAGGGGACTAGGTGGAGTTTTTCCCACTCCTTGTTAAGTTTATAATGTTTCTATATATTTTTTGATATGTTACATTCCAGGGCTTATGACAGCCCGATGCTCAGGGGTGGACATTACGGGAAGTACGGATAACAATAAGTGGGGGTGGACTTTTCAGTATTGGTATTATTATTAAAAGGATGCATTATGGGGGGGTGGTGGACATTAAGTAGTATTATGATGATAAACGATTACAACCCATGATATAAGGGTATAACCCTTTAACAAAATTAAAATACCCATAGCTTTTAAGGGTGGAGCACATTTAGAAAATGGGGGAAGATGTGGTATAATTACTCAATTGATTAAATGATTTCCCACATATATCACACTGGTAAGGCATATATTCGGTGTGGTTTCTCTTATGTTTCACCAAGTGGCTTGAATCACTAAATGATTTACTGCATACGGTACATCACAATGGAAAGGCTTATCTCCATGTTGATGCTCTTATGTGTCACCAAGTTGCTCGATTGATTAAATGATTTCCCGCATATATATCACAATGGTAAGGCTTATCTCCGGTGTGGATTCTCTTATGGGTCACCAAGTTGCTCGATTGATTAAATGATTTCCCGCATATATATCACAATGGTTAGGCTTATCTCCGGTGTGGATTCTCTTATGTCTCACCAAGGTGCTTGATTGACTAAATGATTTCCCACAAACACCACAATGGTAAGGTGTATCTCCGGTGTGGATTCTCTTATGCACCACCAAGTGGCTCGATTGACTAAATGATTTCCCACAAACACCACAATGGCATGGCTCATCTCCGGTGTGGATTCTCTTATGCACCACCAAGTGGCTCGATTGATTAAATGATTTCCCACAAACACCACAATGGTAAGGTGTATCTCCGGTGTGGATTCTCTTATGCACCACCAAGTGGCTCGATTGACTAAATGATTTCCCACAAACACCACAATGGTAAGGTGTATCTCCCGTGTGGATTCTCTTATGCACCACCAAGTGGCTCGATTGACTAAATGATTTCCCACAAACACCACAATGGTAAGGTGTATCTCCCGTGTGGATTCTCCTTATGCACCACCAAGTGGCACGATTGATTAAATGATTTCCCACAAACACCACAATGGTAAGGTGTATCTCCGGTGTGGATTCTCTTATGCACCACCAAGTGGCACGATTGATTAAATGATTTCCCACAAACACCACAATGGTAAGGTGTATCTCCGGTGTGGGATTCTCTTATGCACCACCAAGTGGCTCGATCGATTAAATGATTTCCCACAAACACCACAATGGTAAGGTGTATCTCCCGTGTGGATTCTCTTATGCACCACCAAGTGGCTCGATTGACTAAATGATTTCCCACAAACACCACAATGGTAAGGTGTATCTCCGGTGTGGATTCTCTTATGCACCACCAAGTGGCTCGATCGATTAAATGATTTCCCACAAACACCACAATGGTATGGTGTATCTCCCGTGTGGATTCTCTTATGCACCACCAAGTGGCACGATCGATTAAATGATTTCCCACAAACACCACAATGGTAAGGTGTATCTCCCGTGTGGATTCTCTTATGCACCACCAAGTGGCTCGATTGACTAAATGATTTCCCACAAACACCACAATGGTAAGGTGTATCTCCCGTGTGGATTCTCTTATGCACCACCAAGTGGCACGATCGATTAAATGATTTCCCACAAACACCACAATGGTATGGTATATCTCCGTGTGGATTCTCTTATGCACCACCAAGTGGCTCGATTGACTAAATGATTTCCCACAAACACCACAATGGTATGGTGTATCTCCCGTGTGGATTCTCTTATGCACCACCAAGTGGCACGATTGATTAAATGATTTCCCACAAACACCACAATGGTATGGTGTATCTCCCGTGTGGATTCTCTTATGCACCACCAAGTGGCACGATTGATTAAATGATTACCCACAAACACCACAATGGTATGGTGTATCTCCCGTGTGGATTCTCTTATGCACCACCAAGTGGCTCGATTGACTAAATGATTTCCCACAAACACCACAATGGTAAGGTGTATCTCCGGTGTGGATTCTCTTATGCACCACCAAGTGGCTCGATTGACTAAATGATTTCCCACAAACACCACGATGGTAAGGTGTATCTCCGGTGTGGATTCTCTTATGCACCACCAAGTGGCTCGATTGACTAAATGATTTCCCACAAACACCACAATGGTAAGGCTCATCTCCCGTGTGGATTCTCTTATGCACCACCAAGTGGCTCGATTGACTAAATGATTTCCCACAAACACCACAATGGTAAGGTGTATCTCCGGTGTGGATTCTCTTATGCACCACCAAGTGGCTCGATCGATTAAATGATTCCCCGTATATATCACAATGGTAAGGTGTATCTCCTGTGTGGATTCTCTTATGCACCACCAAGTGGCACGATCTATTAAATGATTTCCCACATAAATCACAATGGTAAGGCTTATCTCTGCTGTGGATTTTCTTATGTTTCACCAAGTGGCTCGATCGATTAAATGATTTACCGCATACATCACACTGGTAAGGTTTATCCCCAGTGTGGATTCTCTTATGTCTAGCCAAGCCCGCTCGATCGAGTAAATGACTTCCCGCATATATCACAATGGTAAGGTTTATCTCCTGTGTGGATTCTCTTATGTCTAGCCAAGCCTGCTCGATCGAGTAAATGATTTCCCACATATATCACAATGGTAAGGCGTATCTCCTGTTTGGATTCTCTTGTGTCTAGCCAAGTCGCTCGATCGAGTAAATGTGTCAACTGCAAGGTGTCAACAGGATAAACACAAGGTGAGTGATACCTGAAAGATAGTCACCACCTTGTATAATAAAGAGTATAATAATCGGTGGAGAGGCAAATTCTCCATAATTACAATGTATGTATATGTATTAGTTTGTACTTTCTCTAATACAAACATTGGAAATAGGTTTAACCAGTAAAAGATTTGGCAGTCATATAGTTTAACTAGTTAAATAGATGAGCCAGATCAACCTTAAATGCATATCTGTCCATAAATATCGACCTCAGGGGGGTTCGGATGTCCAGATTGGCAAGTAGCCAGATCAGTGTGCGATTTTTCCTGGACTCTCTTTGTTGTTCAGGGTTTCTCCCCCAAGTATTTTGAGGGGTATTGATACCAGCTAGTGGAGAAGCCTGCCGCTGTTGTATAATATTGTTTGGGGAATACTGCAGACTGCCGGTTGGATATCGCCCCTCCATAAATGTATATATTGTTGAGTATTAAGGGGACTAGGTGGGGTTTTTCCCACCCCTTGTTACGTTTATGTTTCTATATATTTTTTTATATGTTGCATTCCAGGGCTTATGACAGCCCGATGCTCAGGGTGGACATTACGGGAAGTATGGATAACAATAAGTGCGGGTGGACTTTTCAGTATTGTTATTATTATTATTAAAAGGATGCATTATGGGGGGGGGGGTGGACATTAAGTAGTATTATGATGATAAACGATTACAACCCATGATATAAGGGTATAACCCCTTAAACAAAATTGAAATACCCATAGCTTTTAAGGGTGGAGCACATTTAGAAAATGGGGGGGGGGGGGAATGTGGTATAATTACAGAATTTCCCCCTGACGTCTATGAAATGATTCCCGTCGGGTCACTTGGGCCTGTCCAAATGATAGACACCACGACTTGATTGATAGACTGCACACAAGCCTTGAAATAGGGTGTCTGTCATTTGCAGAATGAGGTCCCCAGAGGGTGAATTTATTGATGCTACCCCGCATAGTGGGCTAGCATCACCAAATTCAACCTCTGGGGACCTCATTCTGCTTACACCTCAGCAGAATGAGGTTCCCAGAGGGTGAATTTGGTGATGCTATCCCGCTATGCAGGGTAGCATCACTAAATTCACCCTCTGGGGACCTCATTCTGCAAATGACAGACACCCTATTTCAAGGCTTGACTGCACAGAAGCTGGACGTGTACTGATGCTGCTCCCAACTGAAGCGGCCGGGCCGCAATGTGTCAACAGGATAAACACAAGGTGAGTGATACCTGAAAGATAGTCACGACCTTGTAAGAGTAAAATAATCGATGGAGAGGCAAATTCTCCATAATAGTGACAAAAATTTATGCTAGTAAGTTCAGTCATGATATTTAACATTCCAACAAAAAGTATGTGTTTTTTATTTATAGTTTCATTTGTGTCGTTAGACAGGAACAATGTAATTTGAAGGGGCATATATCATAATCGTCTAATTTGTTGGACTATATGATGATATGCCATGAATAAATATTTCTTACTGTCATATTGAGTTTGCCAAGTGACAATCCAATTGTGAACATTCAAACATTGACTTATTATACAAATAAATCGCAAAGCTTTCAGTAATGTAACTGCATTAACAGAGTTATTGTTCAACATTTAACAGCACATGACGAAAACTGTGGCGACTTGTAATTTCGCGTGGTGAGTGGAACCTATTGACAATTTAAACTATTATCATTGTTTTCTTGTTATTCTGTCAAATTACACAAAAGATTCATTTTCGATTTATTATTAATTTTGTCCACTTTTTGATGCACTGCATGTAGATCCAGAACAGAATTAGAATGCTAAATAAGCACATAACATGACTTAAAAAACAATGATTAGTCTAATAACAGCCAAGCGTCTCCCACAGGACTAAGACTGCATTGACAGAGTTATTGTTCGCAACATGCGAATTGCTGCGCGAGACATGCAAATGTCATGACTTATCACTTCACTTGCGACTGCATCATGGGTAATTACAACATGTCACTACATACACATTGCATCATCGGTAATTTCAATGTCACTACATACACATTGCATCATGGGTAATTACAACAAAACACCTTTCCTTTATCTAACACATTTACATTATTGCAGCGTAAATACTGTGCCCGGCTTTAACTTTGGGTGTGAGCAATTTGGCTAGTACGGGGTTAAGGTACACCTGGTATGTGACGTCACACACGTCATCTTGCTAAGTCTTAACGTGATTTCTCTAAAACGTCAGCCACTTCATGGTCCAACTGAACAAGGTGCGAGCAAGTTTTCTATGTTGGATGTATGACCAGAACGTGTTATGTTTCTCTATTAAATTTATGGCTATATCTATGTTTATGTGGTCATTGGAATGCGTACCAAGCGTTATTACGCATCTTTGTCCATGTTACCAAAGACAGGTTTACCCCTGTAATCTACGGTGTTCCCAGCCGCCTGGATCTCTATATTGTTACAACAAATGATCAAATTACAATCCTATTTCTTCATCGTAGCCAACCAATTTAAATTTCATTTCTTCAAATTATATTAAAGTAGTTCCATTATATTTCCCATGCAAATGTTCTTTATGAATTCTAAAACTATATTTTTCAGATAATGCCGCTTCCCAACCTGGAGGCCTTTGAGCAAACAGCAGAGACTACGAAAGCGATCAACCAATTTCACAACCCCGATATCTGGGATGTTCCGCAAGTTTTTTAAATGAAACACCGGCATAGCATACAACTTTATCTCATGTTCCATATCTAAGAGTCCAAAAGAAATGTTTCCTCCAGGAGTCAACATCCTAGTGCAGCATAAGGGGTGGATGGAATGCAGGAATGGGTCGAGTCCTGATAAAACAAACGAATCGGCGGTCTACGACGAAAATGATAATTATTGGTTCTGGACAGTTATAGTGGGCACAAAACAGACAGCGTTCCAAATTGAAACATTCCAATGTCGACATGGCCGTCATTCCCAGCATCCTTCAACCGCTCAAAGACAGCATCAGGGAGCAATGGTGTGAATGGATGTTTGATCTGACCCAGATGGTATCCACCAAATGAGGAAATCTAATGCGCCCGTCACTCCCCCGCCTCGACGCACAATGGGTCGTTGACGCATGGGATAATTTCAACTCCAACATGATTATTAACTCTTTCAAGAAATGTTGTATTTCTAATGCCATGAATGGCACCGATGACTATGTGTTATTCAGCGATGTTGTTTGTAAGAAAGGTGAGAGTGCGAAAGTTGTTCCTGTAGATGAATGTGAGAATGAATGCGAGGATGATGTGTTCATAGAAAGTTCCTATGTAGATGTGTATGATGTTGCTTTGTCAGATAATGGTTTAAATTGTTTATTGATAACGATGACGGTGATGATGAGAGTGAATGAATGTTATTGTTGTTGAAATGTACTTTTTGTGCATTCCGTGTATGAAATAATTCGGTTCCCATTCCATATTTTTATTGTTTGTCTTTTGCAAATGTCATTCATTTTGATAAATTGTGCTGTGTTATGCATTATTATGTTACAATTTGTGTTTAATAGAGAATAAAGCATTCTAACGCAAATAAATTTCTTCATCATTCTTCCTCCAAACGTGATGTGTGAATACTTGCTACCAATACTTACCAGTAATCGTCGGCAGTGTTTTGAAATTCCAACTGTTCGGGAGTATAGACAACATACTCCAGGGCCAAGAATGTATTGCCTTGTCAAACATTGGCAAATTTGCCACTACTGCAGGATTGTCATCTTTCAGTATAATAGCCAAAGCCATCCTGGACGTTTCCCATTTTCCTTGGATGCTGATGATCGACGGCTTGGGGCAAAGACCCGCCAAAGTGTCAATAATGGATGATGGGGAGCATAAAGTCCGACCGGTTCCAACGGGGACTCAAAAACTCTTAACAAACTCAGGGACATTGACCCTGAACGACATTCTTGTCGCCGGGAAGAATTCCGAAATTAGCGACTCAAGGTGCCATCTTCAAAACTGTAGTAGAAGAGGCAGCTGCACCCCCATATAGTGGTTACACCAACATTGCTGGTAGAGGAAGGCAAGTTTCAGATTTGTGCTATCTGGCCAAAAAGCTTCTCCAGGTCGTCAACAACGACACCACAACTGGTGAGTACGGTGGAGCACCTGGAGGTAGTGACATCACTACCAGCATTGACCCCATGGTTATCAAATTTAACCAAGCGATGAAAGAAGTGGATAGCACCACGGTAATAATGGCCACTTCCCCATCCAATGATGTCACCACTCGGCTCAACTTTATGGCAGGCGGAGTTTAATCTTTCAACCCACAATGTACATACTCAGACTCGGGGAAGTCATCCTCGCATATCGGATATTAGCTTTAATTGTAACAATTCTTGTTTACAACTCACATCACGGGTTTTATTCATATATTATTTTTATATTCTTTTGTTGTCGTTCTTATTTATATCCCAGAAAGGAAATAAGATGCCAAAGAAAATATTGTTTAAAAAAAAAACAAACAAAAAAGCGAAATAAAGTTCATCTGGCCGTATGACGGCAGCCAGTTAAGACATTGGCGAAAATCAGAAAATATTCTTAACAGTCGGCTATCAGTGAAGAATTTCCAAGTTCTACCATCAGAAATTGCAAGATTGATTTTGTATATAGAGTCCCATCATAGATAGGAATGCATCCATTTTGTTTATCTTTATTAGGATACAAATGATGAAAGATAACCCAGCCTGCTAACTGAATAAGGCTCTGATGTATGTGTCGTCCACAGGCAGATTAAGGGAGATAACCCAGCCTGGTTGTTACTAGCAGACACTCTATACACAAAGTCTTACAAATATTCTCTGTACAAACTAATTGCAAGCAACCACTCTGTTAAAGGAATTAGTCTGTCAAAAAAATATTTTTTTTATCGTCATAATACTAATAATATATGTCTAACAGACCCATTTCGCCAAGAAAATTCAAAATCTAGCAGATAGTATTTTTATTATTATGATATTAAAAAAATCGCGGAAATATCCGAAGTCAGTCACGTGAGTGCGCTCACATGACCACAACGCGGTCACATGACCGATCATCTGCATCGACGCTTACTGATGACAGCGGTGGGTGGAGCTTGAAATAATTCCGCCAATTGCGTAACGAGTTGATAAATTACGCTGGTTAATTACCTAAGCCTTTACGATAAATAGCGATTACGGAATAAAACTGTTTGAATGTGCTGAATTATGAACTGGATTTGCTAGAATGTTGGATTATATATGGGGGGTATGTGGGGGGGGAAATCAGCGCTATATTGGATATATACATAGGGAAGTTGATTGCCGAGAATCATGTGTTTGGAGTGTCATATATAGAGTGGACAATTTCCTTAACATGTGAGCGGTTTTGTTTGTGTGTGCGTAAGGGGGGGGGGGGGGGGGGGGGGGGGGGGGGGGGGGGGGGGGGGGGGGGGGGGGGTAGCATGTACCTACAATGTATAAACATAGTTATATATAGATTGGATTGGAGTTGATTTAAGGAATCAGAATCAGAAGCAATGGAAATAGGAATCAGTACGAGAAGCAATGGAAATAAATAAAGTTACGAGTCATATATACTCGACACTGTATAAACATATATATAGATGGGATTGGAGTTGTGCCTCAGGGAGGTTCCATTATCAGCTGGACTTCGTATATAAATTTCGCCAGATTCGTTATTGTTCTTTTATTATTTGATGTGAAAAGGGCGTTCAGTTTGCAGATGTTCGGGCCGAGTATAATAATAGCTTTTTAGATATTTTGTTCTTGGTTCGCTCAATATGGGGCACTTAAGTATTACGTGGTATTCGTCACCAAGCTCCCTTTGGCATAACGTGCACTTTCTATCTGATCTGCTTTCATTTGTCCATGATCCGGTTTCTATGGGGAGGTGGTGGTTTTTAGTTCTGAATTTGGCGAGCCGCAATACTACACTTTGGTTTCTCAGTGAGAAGTATGTCTCCTTTTTAAAATCTAGTTTAATGATATTATAAAATGTCCCCTTATTCGATGATATAATGCTTCCTCGCCATTCTTGGAGGTAAGCATCCTTAATTCTGTTCTTGATTAATCGGTTGTACGTATTTATTTTCGGTACTGACTGGTAAATCCAGATGTTCGATATTCCTAGTTCATTCAGAGTTTTTTGTACGTATTCGAGCCATGTATTTCTCTTTTGTGTTTCGTTTTGGGTTTTTAGCATTATGCGGTATAAGAGAAGGGGCATCCGTTCACATGTCATATTCATTATTTTTCCCCAGTATGAGATAAACCTGATTTTAATCATTATATTTATTGGTAGGATCCCTGTTTCCCCATAAATGAATGCAGTTGGCGTATTTTTCCGTAGACGGAGGCTGAATTTAAGGAACCATCGTTCGAGTTTTTCGAAGCATGTTGTGTTTTCAAATCCCCAAATTTCGGAGCCATATATTATCAAGGGGGCAATGGATTTTTGGTATATTTCAAGGATACAGTCAAATGAGAGGCTATATCTCCGAGCTTTATTCAGGAGGGCATACATTGCTTTCTTTGCGTCTTTGCATCGCATGTTTCTGTCCTTACTGAAAGTGCCCTGTTTCGTGAACCAGGTGCCCAAATACCGGAAGTTATCAACAATTTCTATATCGTTGCGATTAATTTTAAAAGTGATTGGTTTTTTCGCTTTTGGGTTTCTTCCGAATATCATGACTTTTGTCTTCAGTATGTTTATATCTAATTTCCATATGTCACAGTAATTAGCAAAATAATCAAGCGCGTTTTGTAAACCTTGTGATGAATTTGAGAACAGGACCGTGTCGTCAGCGTATATCAGTAGGAATAGCTTCAGTAATATTTCCGCGTCATTGTCATTTTCATTGCCAAATATCAGACCGTTACATTCGTGCCGTTTAAGGTAGTCTTCTAGGTCGTTAACGTAGAGCGCAAAAAGTATCAGGGACAACCCATCTCCCTGTTTTAGTCCTGTTGAACATGGGAAGTATCCGGAAAAATCATCGGTTAACACGGTCATCTTAAGGTTTATGTATAGGCGTTTGATAATATTCAGAATTTTTCCTGTGATTCCAATGCGCATGAGTTTTGACCATAGGCCGTCGCGCCATACATAATCGAATGCTTTTGAGAAGTCGATAAAGGTGCAAAAGAGGTTTTTATTTTTCATCTTCATAATCTGGGTCAGGGCGTATAGAGAGAAGGTGTGATCTATTGTTGAATATCCTTTGCGAAAGCCTGCCTGTGCCTCTGCTTGGATGGCGTTGGTAGTCAGAAAGTTATTCAATCGGGTAGTAAGTATACTCGTGAATAATTTTGATAGTGTACATAATAATGTAATTTTTCTGTAGTTATCCGGGTTCAGTGGGTCATTTTTATTTTTGTAGATGGGGCGTATTATCCCGATCTCCCAGTCTGCTGGGATCTCCCCTGAATCGAGTATTTCATTAAAAAGTTTTGTGTATAAAAATCCCATCTTTCCCCAGCTACTCTTAATCATTTCATTTACTAGCGAGTCATAACCTGGTGCTTTATTATTCTTCAATTTTGTTACTGCATGTTCTACTTCCGCTAAAGTTATTTCAATATTTAAGGGGGACGAATCTAATTTCAGCGCTGTCGGCAATTCAGAAATAGGGATAAGATTTGCCATTATTGTTTCGTTGCCACTTTTCTCCATGGATTCAAAGTATTCTTGAAATTCACTCGATTGGGGTTGGCATTCTTCCCTTTTTACGCCTAATTCTCTAATAACTCGCCAAAATTCCCTACTAGACTTACCCTTTAAATTGTGTACTTTCTTCCTAAATGTAATTCTAAATTTTTGTTTACTGTTATTTTGAGTCAATTTATAAATTTTTCTACATTCTAACATTTTTTTTCTATTTTCGGCGCATGGGTTTGTTCTGTTCATTTTCCGTGCCTTTCTGTACCGTGTTCTTGTTTGTGTACAGTCATTCGTGAACCACGGCATACCTAGAGGTTTCTTCCTCATGCTGGTTGTTTTGGTATTCTTACGCTGTGGTCTTTTTCTCTCGTCTATGCTAGCGTTCATTAATACAGATGTCAGATCTTCATATATGGTACTTATTTTATTTTGTTTATTTGCTATGTCCGTAGAACTATATGTTAGTGGGGTTTCATTGCCATGCAATTGTGAATAAAGTTTACTCACGGCGGTTGGATCAATTCGTTCATTGAATGAGTCGCACTTTTGTTTGTCCCAATTTTGGATTACAGTTAGTCTTGTCGGTTTGTGGGTTACATTGTATCTTTTGAGTATGCGCTTGTTCGTGTTGACAATAGGTCTCGCGGTCGAATTATTGGTGCGGATTATGTTGATACCGAATGACAAGGCTGAGTGGATGTCGGAGAACAAACAGTTATAATGGTTGACCTGGAAATTTACTATACTGTCGGTGACTTTTGGACTGCATACTAGATAATCAATGACACTGTTGTTTGTCGTCGTGTATCTCGCGTTTGTATAAATGTCGTCTTTCCTGCCATTTAAAATAAGTATACCAATATCATTACAAAGTTGGGTGAATTTGGCCCCGGATGTATTTGCAGTAGTATCAGGGTTGTACCTTTTGGGGTGGGCTGATTTAACTGAGTGCTCTGTGATTAGTCTTTCTGCGTGCGTACTA